>OU452311.1:30346433-31842058 GCA_911728475.2 Pterostichus madidus | reverse complement strand
CAAGCAGACCCAGACATTGCCGGGACGTTGTTGTTGTGTTAGCCGTGTTATGTGCCTGTGCGCTTGCATGAGCTATACCTATAAACATACATACATAAGAGTTTCGGTAATATGTTAGCTGTTGTTGATCCGATGCTCTCATATATCTATGAATTACAGGTGGCGACGATGGCGGTGGATTTGCCCCGTCATTCATCGAGAAGCCCAAAATTATCCCGAACGAGTCGGGAACCCTCATCACCATGAAGTGCAAGTGCAAGGCTAACCCAAAACCAACGGTCACTTGGTACCGTGGAGCTACCGTCGTTAAAGAGTCCTCCAAGATCAAAATAATTATCCTTAATAAAGAGGAGGATGTATATGAACTGAGCATGGAGATCAAAGTAAATATTCGTGTTTATTTCAAATTCCTCTCTAGTGAATTCCAATGTTTTTACACAGGATCCATCGGGAGCGGATGGCGGCACTTACAGGTGTCACGTGAAGAACGATCATGGTGAGAGTAATGCCAACTTGAATTTGAACATCGAAGCTGAGCCCGAACCAGAAGGTGACGGGCCCACATTTGTCGAGAAACCGCGCATTACTTCTCAACAGAATGGCAAACTTGTCATCATGGACTGCAAAATCCGTGCAGATCCCAAACCAGATATTATTTGGTACCGCGATGGAAAAGTTGTCACCGAATCTTCCAAGATCAAGATCAGCTTTGAAAAGCAAGAAGAACACGTTTATTACATTAAACTAGAACTTAAAGATCCAGATACTGATGATTCTGGTCTTTATAAATGTAATATTAAGAATTCTCTCGGTGAATTGAATGCCAATTTGACTCTGAATATTGAAAGTAAGAAATTTCAGCTATTTTTGTATTTTAATATATGATATTATTTATATATTTTTTTCAGTTATTCCTGTCATTAAAGAGAAACCTAAAATTATCAAAATCATTAAGAAGAGAACCATTATTATTGAGTGCAAAGTACTCAGTAAATTTGCTCCTGATTGCACATGGCTCAAAGAGAAGAGTGCAGTTAGGGAAGACACTCGACATAAAGTTCTCATTGAACAAGTTCGTGACGTAAGTTTTTATTTTTACATATCTGTTACACATTTTTTATTTACGAATATGTATAATATCTAATATTTAAAAAAAAAATATAGGGTGAATTCGCTGTTAAACTGGAAATCAACGAATGCCAACAAATTGACAAAGGCTCATACAAACTGATGGCAAAGAACGAAAAAGGTGAAGCTACATCTCAAACCGTTGAAGTTACTGAAATTCCTGAAGAAGAGAAGGAAAAACCAAAGGGAGAGAAACCCAAAATTGCCAGGGGCCTTACCAATATTGTACGTTTAGGAATCATTATAAAAAATGCATATAAAGAAGTATTTTTTTTTTGTTCAGACTGTTGATGAAGGGAAATCCGCTGAATTTGAAAGCTCCATCACAATTGTGGACAAAACTGTTACAGTAGTTTGGTACAAGAACACTACAATTATCCGCGAATCTTCTGATGTGAAGATTACATTTGATGGGAAGTCTGCTCGCCTCGTTATCAACAGCTCTAAGACCACCCATGCTGCGTCCTACAAAGTGGTTTTCAAGAACGAATTCGGTCAGGATGAATCATCTGCTGTCCTCACTGTGAAGGAAAAGAAAGAGGAGAAGGTGAGTTGATCAATTTCAGTTTAAATTTAAATAAAATGTAATTACATACGATAGTTAATCAAATATTAACCAAATTTTTATAACTCTTTATTTGATTAAATACTACTCATAAAAGATAATATTCTACATAGATTTTATTAACATCCAAGTACTTCTGCTACCGGATTGGCAGTTTTTTAAAATTATTATATCATAAAAAGTGATGGAACGTGTTCAGTGTCAATTGAGCACGAATTCTCCCACCTCTTTGTTATTTTCAAATCATTGCCTTTCCAATGCTTCCAGCAGAAAACTCCTTATGCAATGTAAAAACACTTGTATCTTCGACAACTTCTTACTATCGAACCGTGCGCGTAGTCTCGGCAAAAATTCGGTTGATTTAACATTTTTGTTTATAATTTTTTTTATTAAGATGTGTTATACAGCATCATTTGGCACTGTTTGCTCGTTATTTGTGCTAGTCGATCGTACAAAGCTAGTCTAGATTTGTGCACAGCTTCTCTAAGCGATATCACAATGCGCGTTCACTTGTTCTGCAGTAGTAAGAAAAATATGGTTTTTATTTGCTTGACTTTCGTATTTACACATAAACACTTTTAACAAACACGTTTCTACTTACAAAGAAGAAAGAGGAAAGCGAGGAGGAAGAAGTAGAAAGTAGCAGTGAGGAAATTGAAACAGAGGAGGTACATATATACACATTACAGACATTAATTACATATATAATACTTATACCAATACTTTATTTAGGAAGTTATTGACTCACGCAAAACAGAAGCTAAAAAGATACAAGAAAAGGTAAACACAACACATTTACATACTCATTCACACAGTCACTTAAATGTAAATTTTCTTTTCTTTTATTTTATTTTTTAATATTATATCATAATTATTGTTTATTTTCTTGGAATGTGACTATTCATTAAATGTATGCTTTTACAGAAGAAAGAACCTGAAAAGAAGGAACTTGAGAAAAAGAAAGAAGTGAGTAAACATGTTTTGCATTTTGTTTCATGTCTTTATTGTCATTTATTTGTATTTATTTTTTATCAGGAGGAGAAGAAAGTCAATGACGTTGAAAAGAAGAAACTTGAAGTAAAAAAAGAGAAGGTAATAATATATTTTAGTAAATATGTTAAATGTTTTGTTAAAATGTCCTTTCATGCAGGAAGTCGAAAAAGTTGTAGAAAAGAAAGCAGAGCAACGCAAAATGTCCAAGGTATTTTACTGTGCAAATTTATCATTTCTGTTATTTGTTATATGTATTCTGTAATGTATTTTATAGGTTGAGGAAATTAAGACAGAATCGAGGCGTAGCTCTGTTATCAAAACTCAAGAAAAGGTAGTAAAATGTTTGGGATATAAAATGTATATGTCTGTTTTTCAATTATTAATTGTATTTTTAGATTGTTCAAGACGGTGAGACAAAAACTGCTAGCAGACGTTCTTCTGTGCAGCAGGTATTTGTATTAGTACTTTATTTGTTATTTTCCAATACATCAATGTCATTTATTGTTGTATTTAGGAAGAATCTAAGTCTGAATCTCGTCGCTCCTCTGTTGTTGAAAAGAAAACTGCCACCGCTAAGGTATTTATAATCTCTTGTTTATATAGAAATTTAGATTATACTATTCTTTTTAACAGATAGAGGAGAAGAAAAAAATGGAAACCACAGTTGAAGCGGTAAGTAATTTTAAATGAAACGTATATCATGTTTATTTGTTAATTGGTACATTTACTTTTCACATAAATACACTAGAAATCCAATGACATTGCACCAATAAAGAAACCGGAAACCAAACCAAAAGAACAAGAACCTGAAAAACCAAAACTTAAACCTACAGAACCAAAGAAACTTGAAACCAAACCTTCCGAATCAGAGAAACCACAACTCAAACCCACAGAAACAAGAAAAATTGGCCTTAAACCCACAGAATTAGAGAAAACTGAACTTAAACCCACGGAACTTAAGAAAACAGCACTTACTCCACAGCCAAAGAAAGCAGAACTTAAACCTACTGAACTTAAAAAGACGGAACTCAAACCTACAGAACTCAAGAAAGCTGACCTCAAAACACCTGAACTTAAAACACCAGAACTCAAGACACCTGAATATAATTTAGAAAAACGTACTTCAATCTCCAAGGTATCGCACACATTTTTATTTTTATATGTTCACTTAGATTCTTCAGTATTTTGCAACGTAGCATTATTAATTTAATGTTGTAAATTAAGGTTAGATACGACCCTATGGCCTATATACCTGAAAAAGAAGTAACAACACCTATTATAATAGAACCGGTAAAGTTGGCAATCTAATATTGATCATGCACAATTTTTACTTTTTATTGCACAACTTTATTTAGATAGAGCTATAAATTTTCATCGTGGCCGTTATTATTCACGTTCACTTCTGCATATTTTGCACAATGCACATATTTGCATGTTACACATGGCACAATTTGACTAAACTACATGACTGAGAAGCTGGAATCTTGTGTTATTTTTAAAAAAAATTATAGTACTTGTAATTTCTCTTACATAATTTGTTTCTTGTTTCATGTTTTGTGCCCGTCCCGTACACAATTTGTATTTCTGTCCTCGTGTGGTGTTCTTCCTCTTACTTGGAATGCAGAATGAGGAGAAGGTTGTCAACAGCAAAACAACAAAGGTATAGTTGAAATTTTATTATTTTAAGATCGTGTATTTTATTTTTCTAGTTGTTTTAATTTAATTTATCGTAATTTGAAAATTTCCGTTAAATTGTTCCCCATATTTAGTCTGTGGAAGAAGTTAAACCAAAACCAAAAAGAGTTATTCCACCCCGCCAAGATGTAAAGTCTGCCTCATTCTTAAATATTCAATTGAAGCCTGTACAGCGTGAGGCAAAAGAGTCAGAAACAGCTAAGTTGGAAGTTGAGCTCAAGGTAAAATGAGCCTCATTCTTGCCTCTCTGCAACGACTCTTCTCTCTTTCTGTCTCTTTATCTCTTATATCTGTATACAGTTGTTTTCTATAGCTATGTACCACTCTTTTGCGATGATACCTTTCTTCAGTCGTTATTTCTTCAATTTCATTTATTTACTGTAATAACAAGGCATCAGTAAGCTCCAGTGGTGAAATAAAAAAAAAATGAAAAAGAAGACTGATTTTTAAATACCTACTTACAAATATTTCTGTTTTTGAAATATCATTATAAATCATAAACTAAAAGAGATATTGAAATGTCACTGACAGTAACAACTTGTTTATATATTTTATTTGTCAGCTGGCTAATTCGCCACTGGTGTGATTTGTTGAATACTTAGAACCCCCAAAAGATGACATTTACATATAACACTATAAATACCCTTTAAATACTTGTTTTTTACTCCATTTATACTTATAATTTTCTACTCTTTACACATAACACAGTAGCTCCTTTAAATACTTGTTCTTCTATTTCATTTATAATTATAATCTCTATATTCTATTTTCTACTCTTTATTTCTAAACTGATGCATTAAAATCTTAAAACAAATCTATATTTTGCTTTTCACATATCTTTCTTACGCTTACTTGTATAAGTAATAGAAAATATTTTACAGTTGAAGTAGAAAAAAAATTAATACATTTCTATAATATTTAATTTTACGTAGGAAACTGAAAAAAAGCTTGGTGAAATAATAGACAAAGATATTAAAAAAACTAGACTAAGTTTGGATAAACCGGAGGAAATAGTTATTGAGGATTACACACGACCTATCCTGGAAAAATATGAACCTACACCCATGCCCAAAAAAGAGAAAAAGGTGAGAGTTTATGTCCCTATTTTGTTCCTTGATTTCTTCTCTCTTCATCTATCATCTATTCTTTTTATCGTTATCTATTGTAGATACTATTTATTGGCCATATACTCTTCCCTTATATGAAACAAAATTTCTTTTTCTCTTTAGCGATTTTCTCTACCTATGAAGAATTTGCTTCCTGATTTGAAGAAAGCTTTTAGTATAATGAAACACAACAAAGATAATGGAAAATATATGAACATTGTTTTTCTAAATGATTTTCAGGTGGAAACGAAATCAAAGGTGCCACAGATTAAAGCTCCGGTCGTGGAGATGCCGAAGATTGAAGTGAGCAGAGAAAAATCCCCTGCTCCTGATTCACGAAAAGGCTCATTAGCGCCCGGATCCGGAGCCTCTAGTCGTCGTGGTTCTCTCATTCCTCCAGAGGAAGGCGGTCGCAGGCCCAGTCTTATTATCAGCGATGAGGTATCATCATTTATTCTTTATCTATGTTTTCCAAATGTGATAAATTATTAGGTATTCAGTGGTCCTTCGTTGAATCGTTCAACTCTGTATCTGTGGGAATGGATATTCTAGTCGTATATAAATGTTGTTTGTGTTTATTAGGAGCATAGAAAGCTGCGACCTGGAGAAGTATTGGATGAGAAAAAGGTAACCTTTGTTCAATAGGACTGTACGTTCGTGCATACTGCTCTCGATAATGTCTTCTGCTCAGCTGTCAGCTCGTTGTATCACAATGATTTACATTTCAGCTGCAGTCTTTTATTCGCTTTGTGATTGCCCGTTGCACGCGTCTGACTATCATTGTCTTGTCTACGCATCGATCGTGTTACTATTTACTCTAAGATACCGTCATGGGTGACTGGATGTCCGCGTGCGTGTTACGTATTGTTTGTCAGTTGTCCTGCATCTGAAACACCACACGCTGATGTTTTGTTGACGTGACATACTCTATTCTTAATTAAAATGAAATAACTCTTTTCACATTGCGAACGCAATGTTCATGGCTTGATGTCTACGCCGACTATGAGTATGCGCCCATTTATGTTGTCTTGTGTTGCCTAAATATGTATGTTCGTTCTCTGCAGGTTGGAAAATTACGTCCTGGTGAGGTATTTGATCCTAAGGTGAGATTTGTGTTATTCACACAAAACTGGCCTTTTGTTTTGGCATTGTTTCCGTTTATGCTATATATGTAGACGCTATCCGAACAGATTCAATGAAATGTTCAGCTCAAACAATGCCAAAGATGATTAATCTCTATCGAGAGGTGTTTTCGCTTTGAATGTTGTTAATGTGTTACCTACTACTGTTATATTTATTTTTATTTGTTGTTACCGTTTTTGATATCGAATTTTTTAAGACATTTTTTTCTTTTCGGGAAACAAATAGAGAAAAGGCAGTCGACCGGGAGAATTGCAGCCACATTCGGATAAGCAGGTTAGAAGAGGGACTGTGAATTCTTCGCGTCTCTTGTACAGATACTCTAGAATAGAAATTGCTATACTACATTTTTTCTAGCGATTTATACATAGTTATCTTTTAGAAAAATATTAAATGTCTATCTTTAACTTTTCCAGAAACCAAAAATTTCAATAGTTGTTAGTGCCTACCTGTTTCTCTTAGAATAGCTTTCCAAAATGTCCAATACGAACTATTCACTACTCCGCTGAATAATGTAAATTAGTTATTAATCAGTTAGTCTACTACAACAATAGAGCTGCATTTACTCCTATAGTTGTTGATTTTAATATATTTTTGCGTAGTTACTTAGTCGACTAGTTTTCTTTTGTAATTTTTAATTCTTTTATTTTATATTTATTTTTTATTTTTATGCTTTGTAGGTAATAGATTGGATTTTATATTTATAGATTAGTTGAAGTATTTAATAGATATTTTCTTGACCTGCAAATTGACGCTTTGTATTTGTTGGTTTTAATACGGACTGGTTTGGCTGCTTAGTTGCTTTCTACACTTTATATGTAGTTTTCATGTTACACGTACATAACATTAAACACTGTAGATTTCGTACAATATTTTAAATCACCTTATAAAGTAAAATAGTTACAGTACAATAAATTAATTTGATAATATTCAACACCGTAGATTATGTAGAACACTTTAAATCACATTGTAAAGTAAATTAGTTGCTGTACAGTAAATATATTTGATTTAGAAAGTATTTTTTGAAAGTAATTATTTGCTGTGTAGATTTTCTTTTTTTAAATATTAAATATTAATAAATTTTTAAGCAAAACAATACATATACATATTCATACTTGATTGGAAATTAAATGACGATAAATGTTAGAATAATATTCTGATGTATAGCGGAGACGACCCAGCGCAGATATGCGACGCCCCAGTATTGCAGAGTTGGAAGACAGGATCAACATGCCTTCCACTCCCCTCAAGAATATGGGACCTGGTGGACCTCCCAGCATTGTCTATGTTGAGGAGAATTATACTGCTGTTGAAGGTGCTGCTCATCACTCTACTTTGTTGCACTACAAAATATTATTGTGTATTTATTTTTATTCTAGATCAAACTGGATACCTTACTGTACAAGTTGAGGGCAATCCAGCTCCTACATTCAAATTTTATAAGGTATGTTTATATTAATTATATTACGTAATAAAGAGGGTATCCCGATTCACGAAACCATAATTCATTCAGAAATTTCTATCTTGACTCATCACATTCTCTCACAAATAAATATATCTTTATCTATTAATAGAACGTGAATTTTAATGTTGTTTGAAAGTCATAATAGGAGGTGGGATAAATGGGGACAACGGGAAAGAATTTATTACATAATAAGTCTTGAAAAATTTGCTTTATATTTCGGCATTGAATAATGCCATCTTCAGCTATAAAATAAACAAAAATACAGAGATGTGAGTAAACTAAATAAACTACTTAATACAAATAATAAGTTATACAATAACAAAAATACTTACACAATCAATTTTGTTATTGTATAACTTATTATTTGTATTAAGTAGTTTATTTAGTTTACTCACATCTCTGTATTTTTGTTTATTTTATAGCTGAAGATGGCATTATTCAATGCCGAAATATAAACCAAATTTTTCAAGACTTATTATGTAATAAATTCTTTCCCGTTGTCCCCATTTATCCCACCTCCTACTATGACTTTCAAACAACATTAAAATTCACGTTCTATGCATCTACAAGTCAAGATTTCCCATATTATTATCTATTAATGACCGATAAATTAATGACAACTTTATCACAATTTCTATATTCTGTGACCAGAATCATTTACTCTGGCGTTTTTATGTTATTTTTATGTATTTTTTACTACTATATACGTAGGTGTTAATATATATTTTTGTACTGGCAGCTTTATACTACAGTAAAATACATAAAAGTAAAATAGAAATAACAGAATAAATGATTTTGATCAGCAGAATGCCGGAATGGTGGTACGAGTAGTCTATAGAGTAATCACGAAAAATATCTGTTGTCATTAATTTATCAATCAGTAACAGATCATGACCGAGTTACAGAATAAGGAGATATATTTGAAAATTTTTAGACACTATTTTGTCACAAATTACTTCAGATATAATCAATGTTGTACTGTAACTAAATCTGATAACTTAAATTTTTGTAAAGCACAATTACAGTCAATTAATATAAAAAATTCTTATAAAATAGGGTCCAGCTGAGATTATTGAAGGAGGTCGTTTTAAATTCCTCACTGACGGTGAAACTAACAGCATCACTTTGTGTTTGAGAAAAGTCAAACCCAATGATGAAGGAAAATTCAAAATTGTTGTTTCTAACATTCATGGCGAGGACTCTGCAGAAATGCAACTCTTCGTATCAGGTATGCAATACAATTATTTTCTGTTTCTCTGTTCAGGAAAAAAATTAAAATTCATTAATAATATTTGTGAATAGATTCCAGTGGTATGGACTTCCGTGCCATGTTGAAGAAGAGAAAATACGCAAAATGGGGAAAAGACAAGGATGATCCAGATTGGGGTGATCTGAAAGAAGTTGAAAAACCATTGCCAGCACTTAAGAAAGTTGAAAAGGTCAGGTAGCATTTAAAGTAATTTTTTTATTCTGTCGTTAACGGTATGCAATTTGGTATCTATCGGGTTATTTAAATAGTGGTTAATGATGATTTTTGAATTGTTTTTACATTTGGTACACACCACAACATTACATAAATAAAAGACACATAATAAACGTGCTGGATGGAACTTGCAAATTTCAGCAGGCAGGGGACACTGGATATTATGAGGATAAAGAGGACAACAGTATAGTAATCATTGTCGATGGTCAAGAATTTGTTAGAATTCCAGCTGATAAAAAAGGATCTACCAACTGGAGTTGGTTGAAGGTTGGGTGAACCATCCTCTAATAATTTCACAATCCTGTATTTTCCTTCAAATCAAATAGATTTTGCGTAATCAAAGTACACAGCACTTCTGGGTAGAAGTATATACACAAATGTAGATACACAAATAATACAAAATAATAAATAACATAAAATGAATTAAATTTAAAATAAATAAAATATATATTATAATGATGTGTCTCCATAAAAAAGAAACTAAAAAAATGGGATCGACGTACCCGATCGCAACTAAATCGAAATTATTGTATGCGATTTTAAATAAAGCTTTTAAACATTAAATAATCAATATGCATTCAAAATATAAATACTAGTAATCGATTTTAAAATCGCAAAACAATATAGTTTTTGTCTAATTTTGATAGTTTTTGCAATTTTGTTTTCTTTTTCAGTTTTTCAGTAATCCCACACATAAGGACGTTTTATTTGTTACACGTACTAATTTTTCTATTTCACAATTATTGTGTTTTGTATGCACTATTACTATTTTACTATGCTGTATTTGTTGAGTTGAGGTAGTCACACACACGATCTACGATACCATGGCCATACTTAACTCACTTTCTTTCATGATCAAACATATACCTGTACGATCACCCACGGTCACTGGCTGTATTAATTCAAACTGAAAAATGATCACACCACAGCGCCTTTGTTCACCTATTCACGTTACTACACTGTGCATTGAATTCTGAATTGAATGTGTTTGTGTTTGCGTATGAATGATTGGATTGTAAATAGTATGACTGATATTGACTTTGACATTTGAAGTGTTCTACTCTTTCTAAACCGTTCTGGTTATGCTGGCTAAATTCTGTGCTTTCTTTCATTTCACCTCCACAGAATGGTGAACTTGCAGCACCCTTTTGTAAAGCGAATGAACAACGTTTTTCATTAGCTGGTCTCATCCCTGACTGGCCAAAACTGAAGAGAATCGAGGTTTATGTATCAATGTTACTATTTATGTATTCGTTTTCCTATAGAGTTGTTTACTTTCATTGAATGTTCGTAAATTATTATTACAGTAGGTATACTTGTGCAGTATTTCGAAAAATTATATAATAAATAGTAATATTTAATACACATTTAATACTTAACCAGACGTGGCTGCATTAACATTTATGTGCTTTCTGGAGACTCATCTTTATATATATGTATTCCTTATGTTTTGTATTGTAAATGTTGTATTTGATCCTTTTTGTCTTTTCCTCTCCTACTAACTATACATTTAAGTAGTAAAAGTAAATACATTTTGGCAAGTAAATGTTCTAACATTTTGTTTTGTAATTAATATTCAAGTAAATGTAGATTTCTATTAATTTAAATATATTTTGAAAATTGGCTGAAAATTCAGTAGACTAATTTTTTGTCTAGAGTAAAATTATTTAAAAATTTGAAATTTTTGTAATGCTTATTGCTTAGTATGTGACGTGCTTTTAGGACGTGTTTGATATCCAACGTCGACAATTGTTATCCGAAATAATTGATTGGCCCAAACTTCTTGTGGTATATAAAGAAAAGGTTCGCATAAATTTAAAACTATAAACAAACTTTAAAAAAATAAAAAAAAAACATTTGTTTGTTAAATGTATTGATAGTTGTTAAAAATATTGCTAATGATTTATATAAATTAATTTTTGTATGTTGAGAAGAAATATATTTAACAAACAAATATTTGGTTTGAAAAAAACCATTAAAACCTCACTTTAAATAAATGCTAAATAAAACGAAACTAAATAAAAGTTTTTAACTAAAATATTTTCATGTTTTATGTTTATAAATATTAATATTTAACTTATTTCCTAAGTGTGTAAGCACCGCTTCCTTACTGTAACTAACATTAACAAAACTGATGCATGCTTTACTGTGTGTATTACACCTTAATGAGAGTAAATAACAATCCTTCAGCAGTAGTACTGACACACCTGGTTAACAATAAACACATTAGTTACGTAAGGTGAAACATCTCCATCTGCTCGTAGCTGTTTTAATGATACTGATATTGATGTTTATTTGATGTTTTGAGCGAATGAGAATCATACTATTTGTATGACATTGCTACAGTATCGATGTGAATAGGTATCTACTATCTACCACCCGTACCCGTGCCGTTTGTATTTCAGTAGAATCCGTACCGTAGGTTTCAGTGTTAGTTTTTGTTTGTAGAACTCTGCTGGTCCCAGGCGACCTTCACTCGCAGAACTTATACCTGACTGGCCAGTTTTACATCACTTCCAGCGAAAGGAGGTTGGATGTAACAGCACTCTTCCTTATCTTGTCATATGCACTTGGTCTCGGTGTATTCGTGTTCATGTCATGTTGCTCTGTATATGATTTCCACTAGAGTGCACGTTCTTACTGTCTTTCAGCGTTTTTATTTTTATCGTTATCTACTGCTGCAACTCTTAGAAAGGAAATATTTCTATGAATTTTGCTCGCCTGTTAGTTTTTCACATTTTTTTTATATTCTGTACGTTTTTACTTGGCATGTTGCCAAAACTTTTTAGGTTTCTATGATTATTAACAATTGATCAATGCCATTTAACGAACGCTTCATACAGCATCTCGTTGACTGAAACTCTTTTGATTCTGGTTATCTCTGAATGACTTAATTAAAATTAATCTTAATTTGGAATCATGTTTACAACTCTTTCTCTCTTCTTTTTTAATTTCTTTGTTTGTTAATAATTGGCGATGATGATGTACATAGTTACGCATCGATAGTGTGATGTGTGAACTTGTCTGCATGGATGTATTTACTTATACTGTGTGTGCGTGCGCGTATTCTTTAGAATTCTGTACACTTGTTGTTGTTCGTACATCTACCAAGTAAATATTTCCAATTCGCAAGGTTTTTTTTTAAACGATTTTTCATCATTTTTCTTACACTGATGACACAAATATTTTAATACTGTGACAATATATTTTTTTATATTTTTCAAATGTTTTCAGTTTGGTTTTTGAGCGACAGTCGGCAATTTTGGTGCGATCTTTTTTCATAAATGTTTTTCCGTCTGTTTTTACCAGATTTATTCATGTTTTATTTGTCTTTATAGAAACAAGAAACTTTCTTGAAACCCTTGATTGATAAATTCGCCAAGGAAGGAAAAGATAAGAAAGTTGTGTTTGAAGCTGGATTCTCCAAACCAAATTGTAAGCCAAAATGGTTATTCCGTAAAGATGTATGTAGGAAATATATTTGTGTAAACAGCGCAGATTTGATCATATATTATTTTATAGGAACTCTTCCCTGGCTCAAAATACAAGTTCAAGAATGAAAATGATTGTTATCAGTTGATCATTATGAATCCCAAAGTTGAAGATACAGGCAAATACACCATTGAGATCGGTGGTGTAACTTGCACTGGTTTTCTAAATGTCGACGAACCTGATCCATGCTACACTTTCACCAAACCCTTGAAAAAGAAGATTGAGGGCTTCACCAGACATGAAACTATTCTGGAGTGCATTGTGAGTTCCAGCATGGCGGTCGTGCAATGGTACAAAGAGAACACACTTTTAGAAGATGGCGATCAATTAAGTATTTCTAAGGATTTGTCAGGAACTTGCAGACTGACAATTAAAAGTGCAACACTTGAAGATACAGGAAATTACTCTTGCCGAATTTCTAAACAAACTGAGAAAACTGAAACCTCGGTGACTATTACTGAATACCCGTACAAGTTTGTCAAAGTACTGAAACATCAACAGTGTATTGAAAAAGATACCATTACTCTCCTTTGTGAACTTGATGATTCCACTGGTGATGTTCAATGGTTTAAGAATGGTCAGGAAATTAAACCTGACAAACGTGTGCATGCTTCTAAAGATGGTCGCAAACGTAAACTTGTCATCAAAGACTCCAAAGTTACAGATGCAGGAATGTATTCTTGTACTACAAATGCCGACAAGACTGAAGCTGAAATTATTGTCAACTGTAAGTGTTGTAATATTTATAATCGATTGTAAATGTATCTTTTCACATTATCATAATTTCAGATCAAAATCGTTTCAACAAGAAACTAAAGGATACAGTAGCTATTGAACGAGAAAAACTTGTACTCGACATTGAATTGCAAGACTCTACTGCTCCTGCCGAGTGGTCCTTCAACGGAAAACCAATTGTTCCTTCCGAAAGAGTTGAAATTAAGAATTTGGGTGGTGGCAAACATCAACTTGTATTCAACAAATTGGAAATGGAAGACGATGGTGAAATTAAGTGCGAATCTGGAAAATTAGAATCTTCTATGAAACTTTCGGTTAAGAAAGGTGAAAGCAAGCCTATAATTGACTTCCCGAATACTCTGGAAGGTCCAATTAGCAAACCATTGATCTTTGAAGTTCCGTATAAAAGTATGTTGGTGTAGTTGATATTTTTGTAAAATAAATATTAATATTTTTGTATATTCTAGTTGATGGTACTAAACAAACACCTATCGAGGCTAAACTGGTTAAAGATGGCAAACCACTGCCACTTAAAGATGTTGAAGTTATTGTTGGTGAAGAAAAAATTACTTACAAAATTAAGAAACCTGCACGTAACTTATCTGGACCATATCAAATTAAATTATCCAACGGCCAAGGCGAAGATGTTAAGAATGTTAATATTATAATGCAAGACGTTCCAAATCAGCCACAAGATGTGGACGTAAAAGATATCTTTCAAACATCTTGTGTTGTATCATGGAAAGCTCCCACAGATGATGGTGGTGCTCCTATCATTAATTACGTTGTTGAACGTCAAGATATCAGCCTTAAGTCTGGTTGGGACAATGTTGGTGAAGTACCTTCTGGACAGCCCCTTAAGTTCAAATGCGAAGACCTCATCCACAAGAAAGAATACAAATTCCGTATCCGTGCGGTAAACAAACTTGGACCTAGCGAACCTGCAATGTTTGGTAAACCCGTACTCGCCAAAGATCCTTGGGACGAGCCCAGCAAACCAAACAATGTGGAAGTTGTTGACTGGGACAAAGACCATGCAGATCTTACATGGGCCAAACCTGATAACGATGGTGGCGCAGAAATTACTGGTTACGTCATTGAATTTAAAGAAAAATTTGGTACTGATTGGAATGAGGGAGTTATTGTTTCTGGTGATGCCTTGAAAGGAACAGTTCCAGGATTACTGGAAGGTCATCAATATGAATTCAGAGTTCGTGCCATTAATAAGGCTGGTCCAGGTGATCCTAGCGATGTAACTAAACCTATTATTGCTAAATGTAGATTCGTTAAACCCTTCATTATTGGTAATGATTTGATTAATGTTGTTGTAAAGAAGGGACAGGTCATTAAGTATGACATTAAATACGGTGGCGAACCTGAACCAGAAGTCATATGGATGCAAGATAAGAAAGAAATTAAAGAAGATAAAGAACAAAGAATTACTATTGATTTATATGAGAAAAATACTGTAATTACTGTACGTAGAGCTGTAAGAGCCGACAGTGGGAAATATAAGCTTATACTTAAGAACAGTTCAGGTGTCTGTGAAGGCGTTGCTGATGTAGTTGTATTAGGTAAAGTAACATTTTCATTTTTTAATTGTTAATATTATTATTTCGACTTAATTTGAATTTTAGACAAACCTACACCGCCAAGAGGACCACTGGTACCGGAAGAAATTCGGTCAGATCATGTCAAAGTCAAATGGCAGAGACCAGATGACACTGGCGGTTCTGAAATTACGGGCTACGTTCTTGAGAAACTGGATTTGGATACTGGTAGATGGATTCCATGTGGTCAAGTAGGTCCTGATAAGGACACGTTCACTTTCAATGGACTCACACCAAAAAAGAAGTACAAGTTTCGTGTCAAGGCCGTCAATAAGGAGGGCGAATCTGAGCCTTTGGAAACAGATGACACCATCGTTGCTAAGAATCCATACGGTAAACATTTAATTTTAGGCCGAGTAAACGAGGCCGTGGTATTATTACTCGCAGCGATCGACTAATTATGTTTGTTTGTTCAACGATATATATGGTAAAAATAGAAATGACCAGGTGCAACTTGGTGTGTATATTTATTATCTTTTTCCAGCCATCCCATTTTTAAGGGAGGTAAAAAATATTTTTGTAGCGAGGCCGTTTGTGCGCTGTAATTCCCTTATATATGATTGTACAATTTTTGTATTTATGTCATCATCATCATCATCAGTCTTTTTGAATCCAGTGCAGGAGGCGTTCTCAGGAGAATTTCACTCCATTACATATGTTTGTATGTTTATTTTAGATGAGCCTGGACGTCCTGGTAAACCAGAAATCATTGACTATGACAACAAGAGTGTCACATTGCGCTGGGCAAAACCAGAAAGCGATGGTGGTCGTCCTATCTCTCATTATACCATCGAAATGAAAGATAAATTCTCAGCCGATTGGATCGAAGTTACAAAAACCAACGATAATAACCCAGAAGGTCGCGTAGAAAATCTTAAAGAGAAAATGGTATACCAATTCCGTGTTCGTGCTCATAACAAAGCGGGTGCTAGTGAACCTTCTGAAGCAACTGACAACCACATTTGCAAACATAAAAACTGTAAGTTTTACTGCAGTCCTTTATTCAATGTTTTATCTAGTTTTTCAGATCATAAAGAACTGTGATGTATATACTGATTATTATTCTCACAGTGAAACCCCGCATCGATCGCTCCATGTTCAAGGGTATCATTATTAAAGCTGGACGTACACATAAATGGAATGTGGATATTTCTGGTGAACCTCCACCAACGATTACTTGGGTCTGGCGGGACAATATCCCTCTTGTTAATACTGAACGCATTAAAATTGAAAATATTGAATATCACACTGATTTTACATTAACGAATGCAGTGCGTAAAGATACAGGGAAATACACTCTTATTGCTGAGAACGTTAATGGCAAAGATCAAGAAACTGTAGAACTGACTGTTCTCGGTAAACCAGGTTCTCCGAAAGGTCCACTTCAAGTTTCTGACGTCCATGCCAAAGGCTGCAAAGTCGCTTGGGAGAAACCTGAAGATGATGGTGGATGTCCAATTCGTGAGTATGAAGTTGAAAAAATGGACTTGGCCACTGGTAAGTGGGTCAGAGTTGGTCGCGTTGCTGGTGACAAGAAACCATTGGAAATGGAAATTACTGGGCTTAACCCCGGATCTGAATATAAATTTCGAGTCACGGCCGTCAACGACGAAGGAGATTCTGAACCCTTGGTTGCTGATAGAGGCATTATTGCTAAGAATCCTTATGGTATGTATCAATATAACAATAAGTGAGTAAAATTTTATTAATGACTTAATTATTTAATAGATGAACCAACTAAACCTGGTACACCGGAAATTGTTGACTATGATAACAAGAGTGTTGATCTGAAATGGGATAAACCACAAAGTGATGGTGGTGCACCAATTGAGAAATATATTATCCAAAAGAAAGACAGATACAAACCAGACTGGGAAAAGGCTGCAGAAGTACCTGGCGACTCTACAGAAGCTAAAGTTGAAGATCTTAAAGAACGTGGAGAATATCAGTTCCGCATTATTGCAGTGAACAAAGCTGGACCTTCAGAACCATCTGATGCCTCTAAGATGCAGATTGTTAAACACAAAGCTCGTATGTATGTTATTATTATTTAAGTGTAATGCTATATAATTGATTTATTTTTAGTGAAACCAAGAATTGATCGCACAAACTTGAAACCAATTATTGTTCGTGCTGGTAAACCAATCAAATACGATGTTGATGTAAAGGGTGAGCCTGCACCAGAAATTACTTGGATCCATCTAGAAAAAGAAATCAAGACCGAAGGCAATATTGAAATAATTAATATTGAATACAATACGAAACTTAGTATCACAAACTCTATTCGCAAGAATACTGGTATATGGAAAATTAAAGCTGTTAACCAGCATGGAAAAGACGAAGCAGAAGTTGAAATTACTGTTTTATGTAAGCGATTAAAACAACTTTATTTAAACTCGATTCATTTTAATTTATTTCATTAATATATTATAGCTGCTCCTGGTAAACCAAAAGGTCCTCTCAAAGTTAATGATGTTACCAAAAATGGCTGCAAACTTAAATGGGATAAACCTGAAGATGATGGTGGTAAACCAATTACTGGATACCAAGTTGAGAAACTGGATAAAGCTACTGGACGCTGGGTACCCGTGGGACGTACTGCTGATACAGACATGGATATTAAGGGTCTGCAGGAAGGACACGAATATGAATTCCGTGTCAAAGCTTTAAACGAGGAAGGAGAGTCTGAACCTCTTGAAACAGACAGACCAATTGTTGCTAAGAATCCCTATGATATTCCTGGAAAACCCGGAACTCCTGAGCTTACTGATTGGGATGTTGATCGTGTTGATCTCAAATGGAATGCTCCTAAAAATACTGGTGGAGCTCCAATTACTGGTTACGTTATTGAAAAGAAAGAAAAATTCTCTACTGCTTGGGATGAAATTCTTACCACATATGTATATTGCTCGAATTATTAATCTAAGAAAATTTTATTATATATTTACTTTCTTCTAGTCTCCCGATGTTGAAGCGCGTGTAACTGGTTTGAAAGAAGGCAATACTTATCAATTCCGAGTTCGTGCTGTAAATAAAGCTGGACCTGGTGATCCTAGTGACGCTACCAACCCGCATGTTGCGAAAGCAAGAAACTGTAAGTATAACAAAGAATATATATATATATATATATATATATATATATATATATATATATATATATATATATATATATATATATATATATATATATATGTAGAAAATCAATTTATTTCTTTATATATAGTGCGTCCCCTCATTAATCGCGAAAAACTGCAAACTGTGAGAGTTCATGCTGGGCAGCACGTCAAATTCGATGTTGATATCAAGGGCGAACCTCCACCAACTGTTGCCTGGAGCTTTGCTGGGAAGCCATTGGAAATTACACTCTTCTCTAAAATTGAGAATGAAGATTATAACACTAAACTTACTTTGACAGAAACAACCAGGAAGAACACTGGAACTTACACAATCAGAGCTGAGAATGTTAACGGTTTTGATGAGGCTCCAGTTGAAGTTATCATTCTTGACAAACCTGGTAAACCAGAAGGACCTTTGGAGGTTTCTGAGGTCCACAAAGAAGGATGTAAACTTAAGTGGAACAAGCCCAAAGATGACGGTGGATTGCCTCTTACTGGTTATGTTCTTGAAAAGATGGATGTAACAACTGGCCGGTGGGTACCAGCTGGATTTGTTGATCCTGAGAAAACCGAACAAGAAATTACTGGTCTGGAACCAAACAAAAAATACGAATTCAGAGTTAAAGCTGTTAACGAGGAAGGTGAATCTGAACCATTAGAAACAGATGCTGCCATTGTTGCCAAAAATCCATTTGATATTCCTTCTCCACCTGGCTTGCCAGAATTTGATGACTGGAACGAAAATATGGTTAAACTGAAATGGGAAAGACCAATCCGCGATGGTGGCGCTCCTATCACTGGATACATAATTGAAATGATGGACAAATTCGGTGGCGTGTTTGTTAAAGCTGCTGAAGTGCAAGGAAATGTTTGCACTGGAACAGTACCTAAACTCGAAGAGGGCAACCAGTATCAGTTTCGGGTTAGGGCTGTAAATAAGGCTGGTCCTTCTGAACCATCAGAACAAACCAACTGGCATACTGCTAAAGCAAGATTCTGTAAGTTGATTATTGAATTTAATTAGCTTTTTAGTTATATATTTTCTTTTTTTTTAGTAAAACCACGTATCGATCGCACAAACTTACAACCAGTTATCGTGAAGAACGGTCTTACAGTATCTCTGGATATTAACATTATCGGTGAACCTGCACCTACAGTAACTTGGTTATTTAAAGATAAAGATCTGGAATCCGATGATGTTGTTAGAGTTGACAACATTGATTATAATACTAAATTCTTCATTATGCGTGCCCGTAGAATACATAGCGGCAAATACACCATCATTGCCAAAAATGAAGTTGGTGAAGATAAAGCCGATGTTGAAATTACAATATTAGCAAATCCTTCCAAGCCAAAAGGTCCTTTGGACGTATCTGATGTTACTAAAAACGGATGCAAACTTAAATGGAAGAAACCAGAAGATGATGGCGGTTGTCCAATTGATTATTACGAAATTGAAAAACTTGACCCATTTACTGGACAGTGGATTCCATGTGGTAAGAGCACTGAACCAGAAGCCAATATCACTGGTCTTCAGGAAGGCAAGCCCTATAAATTTAGAGTACGTGCAGTTAACAAAGAGGGAGAGTCTGGAGATTTAGAAACAGATAAACCAATCATTGCTAAGAATCCATTCGATGAACCTGGTAAACCAGGACGTCCCGAACTCAAAGATTGGGACAAGGACTTCGTCGATCTTGCTTGGTCTCCACCTAAAAATGATGGTGGTGCTCCAGTTGAAAAGTACATTATTCAGAAACATGACAAAGCTGCTCGTGGTTGGCAAGATGTTGCTACCGTTCCTGGAGATCGAACTTCTGGACGAGTCACTGATGTAGAAGAGGGACACGAATACGAATTCCGTATTGTAGCTGTCAACAAAGCTGGTCCTAGCGAGCCTAGTGATCCTTCTAAACCTGTCATTGCAAAACCACGATTCTGTAAGTATTTTAAATAGAATTTAACAACATTAGTATCTTATTGTAATTTTCTTCTTTAGTGGCACCACGTATTGATCGCAAGAATCTGCAAAACAAGACATTGCGCTCCGGCCAATTGTTGCGCATGGAAGCTGATGTTAAAGGTGAACCAGCACCAACCATCACTTGGACTTATAAAGAAAAGGTCCTTAAGACACATGATAGACTCAAGATTGAAAATGAAGAATACAAAACTACTTTCATTTTACAAAAAGTTAAACGCAGTGATACTGGAATTTACATTGTCACAGCTAAGAACGATTCCGGTATTGATACTGTAGAAATCGAATTGACTGTTATTAGCAAGCCATCTAAACCTAAGGGTCCTCTTGATGTATCTGATGTGACTGCTGAAGGCTGCAAACTTAAATGGGACAAACCAGAAGATGATGGTGGTGAACCTATCAGTGGCTATGTTGTTGAACGTATGGACACTGAATCTGGCCGCTGGGTTCCTGTTTGCACAACTAAAACACCAGAAGCCGATGTTACTGGCTTGAATGAAGGTAAAGATTATCAGTTTAGAGTTAAAGCACTTAACTCGGAAGGTGAATCCGAACCCCTCGAAACTGAAATCCCAACCACTGCCAAGAATCCATATACTGAGCCAGACGCACCCGGAAAACCAGAACTTAAAGACTGGGATCGTCGTCATGCCGATCTTAAATGGGCTGCACCTAAAAATGATGGTGGTGCACCAATTACCGGATATGTCGTTGAGAAAAAAGAAGCAGGCAGCACTAGATGGCAGAAGGCAGTGGAAGTTCCTGGAAACAAAACTGAGGCTTCTGTTCCCGATTTAATTGAAGGTCAGAAATACCAATTCCGTGTTCGTGCTGTTAATAAGGGAGGTCAAAGCAAACCATCTCCTCCATCTGAATCAATGACTGCTAAGGACAGATTTGCTGCACCTAAGATTGACCGTAGTACACTCAAAGACCTGACTGTCAAGGCTGGACAGCACTTCAAATTAGATGTTAAGGTTTCTGGTGAACCTCCACCATCTAAGACTTGGTTCTTGAACAAAGCTCGTCTAGATGAAAGACGAGACGATATGACTATTGAAGTTGAAGATTACAGAATTAAATTAATCATTTCTAGCATTTCAAGATCACATACTGGTACATTTACTCTCAAAGCTGAAAATAGCTCTGGACGAGATGAAGCCACTATTGAAATCACTGTTCTTGACAAACCTGGTAAACCAGAAGGTCCTCTTAAGATTAGTGATATTCACAAAGAAGGTTGCACACTTAAATGGAATGCACCTCAAGATGACGGCGGTACTCCAATTGAATTTTATCAAGTGGAGAAGATGGATACAGAAACTGGACGTTGGGTACCAGCTGGTCGCAGTAGAGAACCAAAATTGGAATGTAATAATTTGGAACCTGGCCAGGAATACAAATTCCGTGTCATGGCCGTAAATGCAGAAGGCGAATCAGAACCTTTAGATGCCGAACAAACCATTGTTGCTAAGAATCCATTCGGTAAGTTCAGAACTTGTGTGCCATTCTAGAAATAATCTAATAACATTCATTTGTATTACAGACGAGCCTGGTGCACCTGGTACGCCAGAACCAACTGACTGGGATAAGGATCATGTTGATCTTAGATGGACCCCACCATTAAAGGATGGTGGGTCTCCAATCACTGGATATATTATTGAAAAGAAAGAAAAGGGTACAACTCGCTGGGTCAAGGCTGGTGAAACTGGTCCCAATGAATGCAAGGGGACTGCTGAAAATTTAGATGAAGGTCAAGAATATGAATTCCGAGTCCGTGCTGTGAATGCTGCTGGACCTGGTGAACCCAGTCAAGCTTCTAAACCAGTTATTACTAAGCCCCGCAAATGTAAGTGTAGATTACTTAAATAGGATAATATGTTTCTTATCATTTAATTATTTTATAGTGGCACCTAAAATTGAACGTCGTGATTTGCGTAATCTTACCGTCAAAGAAGGTGAACCCTTCTTCTTTGATGTTAGAATTAGTGGTGAGCCTGCACCTGAAGCAACATGGTTAATTGACAACAAGACAGTTATTCAGACAAGCCATCGCCGTATCGAAAATATTCCTTATAATTCCAAGTTCTTCAACGACAATCCCGAACGTAAGGACACTGGAATATACAAAATCACAGCTGTTAATAAATTTGGTAGTGATACGGTTGAAGTTGAAGTAAATGTTATTTGTAAGTCGTCTAACTTTATTATTTTATTAGGTCACTGACTTAATTTTGTGTTATTTTTTGCCCAGGCAAACCAGGAAAACCAGAAGGCCCGTTGGAAGTTTCTGATATACACAAAGATGGTTGCACGTTGAAGTGGAAGAAACCCAAAGACGATGGTGGTGAACCAGTTGAAGGATACCTTGTTGAGAAATTCGATCCAGACACTGGTGTGTGGCTGCCAGTTGGAAAGACTGCGGGAGCTGTACCTGAAATGAAAGTGGATGGATTAATTCCTGGCCATGAATATAAATTCCGTGTCAAGGCTATTAATAAGGAGGGTGAATCTGAACCTTTGGAAACAATTGGCTCTATTATTGCCAAAGATCCATTTAGTAAGTCTAAATATTTATATGTTGATCAATTTTATAATTTCTATTTTATGTAGCTATACCAAATGCTCCTGGTACTCCCGAACCATCTGATTGGTCTGCTAATCACGTTGAACTAATTTGGCCTGAACCAATATCTGATGGTGGATCACCTATTACAAGCTACATAATTGAAAAGAAAGATAAATACAGCCCCATGTGGGAGAAAGCCATTGAAACTAATAGTCCTAAACCTACTGGAGTTGTTAGTGGACTTATTGAGGGCAATGAGTACCAATTCCGTGTTATTGCTGTAAACAAAGCAGGTCTCAGTGCACCTTCTGAACCAGGAAAGACATTTACTGCCAAACCCAGATATTGTGAGTTCAATAAACAATAAACTGAAAACAAATAATATATTTGATTTATATTACAGTGGCACCTCGCATCGATCGTCGCAATTTGCGTGATATAACCTTATCTGCCGGATCTACACTGAAATTGGAAGCCAATATTATTGGTGAACCACCACCAAATGTTGACTGGCGCTACGGTGCTGTACCATTGAAAAACGATAAGAATATTCAAATCGAAAATGTAGATTACTTTACCAAATTTGTCATTCGTCCCGTAAAACGCGATGATTCTGGAGATTACACTGTTACTGCTTCAAATAGTTCTGGAAAGGATACCGTGACAATTCAAGTCACTGTTACCGATAAACCAACTGCACCTGAAGGACCACTTACTACCAGTGATGTTCACAAAGAAGGTTGTAAACTTAAATGGAAGAGACCTAAAGATGATGGTGGCACTCCCATCGAATATTACCAAGTGGATAAGATGGATCCAGAGACAGGTTGCTGGGTACCATGTGGTCGTTCTACCGAGCCAGGTATGGAAGTAACCGGTTTAACTCCCGGAAAAGAATATAAATTCCGTGTAGCTGCTGTCAATTCAGAAGGTGAATCTAAACCTTTAGTTGCTGAAGAAACTATCATCGCTAAGAATCCATTTGATGAACCTGGTAAACCGGGTGACCTCAAAGCAACAGATTGGGACAAAGATCATGTTGATCTCAAATGGACTCCACCTACAGAAGATGGTGGCTCGCCTCTTACAGGCTACATCGTTGAAAAGAAAGATAAATTCGGTGAATGGGAGAAAGCTCTGGAAGTTCCAGCTGGTCAAACCACTGCTACTGTCCCAGATCTTATTGAAGGACAACCCTATGAATTCAGAGTTCGTGCTGTCAATAAAGCCGGACCTGGTGAACCTAGTGATGCTACACCTACAATTATCGCTAAACCAAGAAATCTTGCTCCTCATATCGACCGTACAAACTTGATTGAAGTACGCATTAGGGCCGGACAGAACTTCTCATTCGATATCAAAGTTACTGGCGAGCCTGTACCAACCACCAAATGGCAGCTTAAAGGTAGAGAAGTTAAATCTGCTGAAAGAGTTAAAGTTCAGCACATCGAATACAACACAAAAATCAATGTGCGAATGGCTACTCGTGCTGATTCTGGCAAGTACACAATTACTGCCGAAAATATTAATGGCAAAGATACTGCTGATGTGGAAGTTATTATTTTGGATAAACCTAGCCCACCTGGAGGACCTCTTAAAGTATCTGATGTTCATGCTAATGGCGCCTCTCTTAGTTGGAATCCACCACCCGATGATGGAGGTCAACCTGTTGAAAAATACGTGGTTGAGAAGATGGATGAGGCCACCGGTCGTTGGGTACCAGCTGGCGAAACTGATGGTCCAACCACGAAACTCGACGTTGACGGTCTTATTCCTGGCCATAAATATAAATTCAGAGTTCGTGCTGTCAACAAGCAAGGCAAATCCGAACCTTTGACTGCTGATAAAGCTATTGAAGCCAAAAATCCATTCGATGAACCTGGTAAACCAGGTATACCAGAAATCAGTGATTACGACAAAGACTTCGTTGAGCTTAAATGGGCCCGCCCAGAAAAAGACGGAGGATCTCCTATTACGGGATATGTTATTGAAAAACGTGATAAATTCAGTCCAGATTGGGACAAATGTGCAGAAGTTCCTGGAGATATCACCACTGGTAAGGTGGAAGACTTGATCCCAGGCGTACAATATGAATTCCGTGTACGGGCTGTAAATAAAGCCGGACTTGGTGAGCCAAGTGATGCTACCAAACCACATATAGCTAGACCTAAGAATCGTAAGTTTAATTAAATAAATTATTTCTGTAAATAATATTACAATAATTTTTTTTATATAGTTGCACCGAAGATTGACCGTAACTACATGACTGACATTAAAGTCCGTGCTGGACAGATATTCGAATTTAATGTACCTGTCATTGGTGAGCCTCCACCAACTAAAACTTGGGAACTGAAGGACAACACTGTCTTGCCTAGCGATCGTATTAAGATCATTAATGAAGATTATACCACCAAGTTGCGTGTCACTGATTCTAAACGTTCAGATAGTGGCACTTACACTTTGATCGCTAAAAATATTAATGGCACAGACAAAGCGACTGTAAATGTAACAGTATTAGATGTGCCCACACCACCTGAAGGACCTCTCAAAGCTGATAACATTACTAAATCGGGTTGCGTACTTCATTGGAGGGCACCTAAAGATGATGGCGGCTCAGAAATCTTATCTTATGCTGTTGAAAAGTTGGATACTGAAAATATGCGTTGGGTACCAGTTGGTGAAACTCCATCAACATACATGAAGTAATGCGTACTTATTATAATAATTATATATATACATATATATTTTTCCTAAATATTTCATGTCTTTTATAGTGTGGATCATCTTGTTGAAGGACATGACTATAAATTCCGGGTTCGCGCTATTAATAGACAAGGAGAATCTGCACCATTAACTACTAGCGAAAGTATTACAGCTAAAGATCCATTTGGAAAACCAGACAAGCCTGGCATTCCTAAAGCCACTGGTATAATTGATATTACATTTAAAGTACTATTCACTACTTATATGTTTTAATTACTTTTTTACACAGACTGGGATAAAGATCACGTCGACCTGGAATGGACTCCACCTAAGAAGGATGGTGGTTCTCCAGTTACTCATTATATTGTTGAAAAACGACCTAAACTTGGGTATGATTATTATTATTATAAATTTTATTTTTAGATATTCAAAACGGGTAAGTATAATGTTTGTATTGAAATGTGCCTTCTAGTATTTGGGAGAAGGCAGTTGAAGTGCCTGCTAATACAACAGCAGCGACTGTACCAAACCTTACTGAAGGTGAAGAATATGAATTCCGTGTTATTGCGGTAAACAAAGGAGGGCCAGGAGAACCAAGCGATGCCTCTTTGCCTGTCATTGCTAAACCTCGTTTCTGTATGTATTTATTAAATAATTATATATTGATTCGCTACATCGACTCTTCAGGATAAGCATCGTAATTTAGTATCATGTTTCTTGCTACGTTTTAGCTTCATTACTTTTTTATTTTTCACGTGCTTACCCTGAACTTCGATTCTCAATTTTTTTATTATGTTCTTTGTTATTAACATCTACATACTTGACTTGAAGATGGCTATAACCTTAGCCGAAACGTTGACAACACAACTTCAATAAATGATTAACACCTTAAGCCTATGCCCTTTACTTATTCTCCTACATTATCTTGGCTTATTAAAACATACTACATATATTAATTAGTTTACAACCTTGTTTAAATCTTTAGTGGCTCCATCATTCGATAAGACTTTGCTGCACGATATCACTGTAAAAGCTGGCAACCGTATTAGTTATAATATCCCGATTGATGCATCACCTAAACCAATTGCAAAATGGCAGATTGATGGTAAAACTGTTGAGTCTAGTACCAGAGTAGATATGTCTGTTAGTAACAGCCATGTTACGTTCGACATTCCATTCTCTATTCGTTCTGACTCTGGTAGATATACTTTGACACTAACCAATGATCTTGGAGCGTTCTCTGCGTCTGCTACTGTCACTGTACTTGGTAAATTATTTAATTCATTCAAGTATTGCAATTATTTATAAAAATATATATTTAGATCGTCCTGGACCACCCAGAGCACCATTAACTGTCAGTGGAGTTACCAAGGAAAGTGCAAATATTTCATGGAGTGCACCATCAGATAATGGTGGGTCACCAATTCTCCACTACGTTATTGAGAAGATGGACATGTCACGCGGCACATGGGCTGACGCTGGAATGAGCACAAACTTGAATCATGAAATAACACGTTTGATTCACAAGAAGGAATACTACTTTCGCGTAAAGGCAGTTAACTCCATCGGTGAATCTGAACCTTTGGAGACCACTAAGAGCATCATTGCTAAGAACGAATTTGGTATATATAATAATAAATAATTTTATTCGCTGTGTATCTAGTTGTGACTATCATTTATATTTACAGACGAACCAGACTCACCTGGCAAACCAGCCGTCACTGACTGGGACAAAGATCACGTTGACCTTGAATGGCAGCCACCAAAATCCGACGGTGGATCGCCAATCACTGGGTACATTATTCAAAAGAAAGAAAAGGGAAGCCCGTACTGGATCAACGCTGTTCATGTACCAGCAGATAAGAACGCTGTAAGTTTGTACAACAAAGTACCAGTTAGTGATATAGTAGTAAAAATATGTTGTTTTTTTTACTATTATTTTAGGCTACCGTACCTGATTTAACTGAAGGCCAAGAATATGAATTCCGCATTATTGCGACAAATACTGCTGGCAACAGTGAACCTTCTGAGCCATCCGACCTTGTTACGGCTAAAGCCAGATACTGTAAGGTTTATTTATATAATATTGTTTATTATTTATTTATATACAAAATTTCTTTTAGTGGCTCCCAAGATCAAGACTCCTCTTAATGATATTCGTATTAAGGCTGGGCTTATCCTCCATATTGATATCGACTTCATTGGCGAACCAGCACCAGAAGTTATTTGGTCTGTTGGAAGCAAAACTCTTGCTACTACCGACGATCGCACTACAATTACATCAATTGGACATCACACAGTTGTGCACACTGTTAACGCCAATAGGTCAGACAGTGGAGAATATCACATCTTGTTAAGAAACAGTTCTGGTATGGATGAAGGATCCTTCCAAGTTATTGTTCTGGATCGTCCTGGACCACCAGAAGGACCACTTGAATATGAAGAAATTACTGCACAAAGTGTCACTTTGTCCTGGAAACCACCCAAAGATAATGGCGGCAGTGAAATTACGTAAGTATTTTGCAAATGTAAGTACAAAATAAAATACCAATGTTTTTATTTTTTATAGTGGTTTCGTCATTGAGAAACGCGATCTTACTCATGGAGGTGGATGGGTACCAGCTGTTAACTATGTTAATCCAAAATACAATCACTGTGTAGTTCCCAGATTGCTGGAAGGCACAAAATACGAATTTAGAGTCTCTGCTGAAAACTTACAAGGACGTTCTGAACCTCTTAACACCGACAAACCAGTGGTTGCTAAGAACCAATACGATGTTCCTGGCAAACCAGGTCGTCCAGAAGCCGTGGATACTGACAAAGATCACATCAAAATTAAATGGACTGCTCCTATCAGTAACGGTGGATCACCAATCATTGGCTATGATATTGAAAGACGTGATAGAGCTACAGGCCGTTGGGTTAAACTTAACAAAGAACCATGCCGACACCAAGAATATTACGATGACCGTGTACAGGAAGGACACCAATATGAATACCGTGTATCTGCTGTTAATGCGGCTGGTAATAGTAAACCAAGCGAGACATCTCATGTTATCACTGCCAAACCAATGAAGGAGAAACCGAAACTGTGGTTGGATGGAATTATTGGCCGTAAGATCAAGGTTCGGGCGGGTGAACCAATTAATATCAACATTCCGTTGTCTGGAGCTCCTACACCTAAAGTGGACTGGGCTAAAAATAATGTTCGTATTCCTGAATCCAACAGAGTATCCACTGAAACTACCAGCGAATACACTAAACTTCGTGTTGAAGTATCTAACCGTGATGATTCTGGCAAATACACTGTATCTGCCAAGAATGAATATGGCACTGATTCTGCTGATATTGAAGTAACAGTTGTCGACAAACCTGGAATGCCTAAGGGTCCACTGCAGTACACTGCCACTACACCCGAATCAGTATCACTTTCATGGAATCCTCCCGATGATGATGGTGGTGGTGATATCACTGGATACATCGTCGAAATCAGTGATTTTGGTACAGATTCCTGGAGACCTTGCCCTGGATTCTGCCCTAGACCATCATTTACTGCCAGAGGTTTGACAGAAGGCAAGAAATATTCCTTCCGTGTTCGCGCTGAGAATATCTACGGCGTATCTAACCCATTGGAAGGCAAACCAGTTGTAGCCAAAAGTCCATTCGATCCTCCAGATGCACCTAGCCAACCCGAAGTCACTGGCTATAGCCCAAGTAGTTGCAGCTTACAATGGAATCCTCCAGTTCATACTGGTGGTAAACCAATCACTGGTTACTATGTAGAGAAACGTGAACGTGGCGGTGAATGGATAAAGGTTAACAACTATCCTACACCAAATACACAGTTCACTGTACAAGACTTGCGTGAAGGAAACCGCTACGAATTCCGTGTTGTAGCCGTTAATGAAGCTGGACCCGGTAAACCAAGCAAGCCAACCGAGCCTGTTACCGCTCAACTGCAACGCTGTAAGTATTTCCATTATTTACCTAGTATTTAAAATCCAATCCAAGGCGAACTAAAATAGAAAACATTAGACTAAAAGAAATTTCTTACAAATCTTTATAGAAATTAACAGAATTTTTATTTCAGTCCGACCTGATGCACCTGAACCACCTAAACCAGATCGCATTACTAAAGACAGTGTCACATTGTCTTGGAGAGCACCACGTAATGATGGCGGCTCTAAAATCAAGGGTTACATCATTCAACAGAAGGGCAAAGATGATTCCGATTGGACCGATTCTAACTCTGTTCTTATTCCTACCACTGTATACACAGTACCTAGACTAAAAGAAGGAGCTGAATATCAATTCAGAGTAATTGCTGTAAATGATCTTGGCAATTCCGAACCAAGCAGGCCAACCAGTGATATTCGCATTGAAGAACAGCCTAACAAACCTTGCATGGATCTTGGAGGTGTCAGAGATATCACTGTTCGTGCGGGTGAAGATTTCAGTATCCATGTGCCATACATTGGTTTCCCGAAACCAACTTCCACTTGGTTCGCCAATGATACCATTTTGGATGAAGCCGATAGCAGAGTATTCCAACAATTATCCGATGAATCTGCTAGCATTGTTGTCAAGAACTCTAAACGTAGCGACACTGGTCAATACAGGTTACAGCTGCGTAACCAATCCGGATTTGACACTGCTACTATTAATGTCCGTGTACTGGACAGACCAAGCAAACCTGAGAACTTACGTGCTGATGAATTTGGAGGAGATTCTCTTAGTCTCTTCTGGCAGCCACCTAAAGACAATGGTGGTGCTGATATTACTAATTATGTTGTTGAAAAGAAAGAAGCTAGATCACCTACTTGGTCTAAAGTTAGTAGCTATGTTACTGTACCTTTCTGCAGAATTCGCAACTTGACTTTGGGTCGTGAATATGAGTTCCGTGTCATGGCTGAGAATCAGTATGGTCAATCTGAACCTGCAATGACTTCTGATCCTATCAGAGCGAGGCATCCGTTCGATGTTCCTGCAGCTCCTGGAACACCAAGAGGAATTGAAACCTCAGAAGATTCCATCACTATTACATGGGCCAAACCTCGTCACGATGGTGGTTCACCTATCACTGGATACGTAATTGAGAAACGTCTTATTGGTGAAGATAAGTGGACTAAAGCTTCACATGCTCATGTTCCCGATCTCACCTACAAGTAAATATATTTTAATTACTTTTTTATATAATTTTAAATGTTTATTGTTTTTTTAGGGTCATTAGCCTAATTGAAAATCATGAATATGAGTTCAGAGTGGCAGCTGTGAATGCCGCCGGTCAAGGACCTTGGAGTTCTGCATCTGACATTATTGTTTGCCGTGCACCTCCATGTGTACCAAAAATTACATCCGACCTCAGCATTCGCGACATGATTGTCATTGCTGGTGAAGAATTTAAGATCACTGTACCATTTATCGCTATTCCTAAACCAAAAGCATCCTGGACCATCAACAGTATTGAAGTTCTTCAAGACAGTAGAATTAAATATGATACTACTGAAGTAACCTGTACTTTTCATAACAAATGTGCTAAGCGTTCAGATACTGGCAACTACACCATTAAACTGGTTAATTCTGAAGGATCAGATTCTGCTTCATGCAGAGTTCTGGTTGTTGACAAACCAACACCCCCTGTTGGTCCTCTCGAAGTATCTGACATCACACCTGATACATGCAGCTTGACTTGGAAACCACCATTGGATGATGGCGGCTCACCGATTACCAACTACGTAGTTGAGAAACTTGATACTAGTGGTGTAAGTATTTATTTTTACTTAACTCTTAAAAACATTCCTCTTATTATATTTTTAAACATTGTTTCAGATCTGGGTTAAGATTAGCAGCTTTGTTCGTAGCTGCCATTATGATGTTATGGGCTTGGAACCCAACAAGAAGTACAGTTTCCGTGTCCGTGCTGAGAACCAGTATGGCGTGAGCGAACCTCTTGAAACTTTAGAACCCATCACTGCCAAATTCCCCTTCACTGTGCCCGATCCACCAGGTGCACCACGCGTCACCGACTGGGACTCTAGTACCGTCACTCTTACCTGGGATAGACCACGCAGCGACGGCGGAGCTCGCATCCAAGGTTATAAACTTGAATTCAGGGATGTTGCTGAAGATACTCAATGGCGCGTTGCCAACGACTATCTTATCAAAGAAAATAATTACGTTCTATACAATATGCAGAGCGGTCATGAATACGAGTTCAGAGTTCGTGCGAAGAATGCTGCTGGATTCAGTAAACCATCTGCTTCTTCATCTAAATTTAAGCTCAAGGGCAAATTCAACGTGCCTTCACCACCTGGAACTCCTAAAGTTGTCAAAGTTGGTAGGAATTACGTTGATCTCACTTGGGAACCACCAAGTCACGATGGTGGATCTAGAATTACTGGATACATTATTGAGAAGCGCGAAATCGGAAGCGCAATTTGGGTTAAATGTAACGACTACAATGTTACTGATACTGCGTACACTGTTCTTAATTTAACTGAACGTTCCGATTACGAATTCCGTGTCTTTGCTGTAAATGCTGCTGGTAAGAGCGAACCCAGTACATGTACTACTCCCGTTAAGATTTGCGAGTTTGCGGACGGAGTTCAGCCTGAATGGGTTCGTACTTTGTCGAATATATCTGTACCTTTGGGCAAACCATTCTCCCTGGAATGCGAGGCTTCTGGCAAGCCTATTCCTACGTGTAGATGGATGAGAAACGGCCGTGAAATCACTCTTGGAGGTCGCTTCCGTATCGAAGTTAAGGGAGGTACCTTCTGGCTGCATATTTCGGACATTTGGGAACAAGACGATGGCGACTATACTTGCGAGGCATCTAATGCTATGGGATCTGCTACAACTACTTGTAGACTTAAGATTGGAAGTAAATATATAACATTATTCACTATTAATTGATGTTTTTTTTCTATTTCATTTATTAATAATATTTATTTTTATTTATAGCTCCACCACGTATTGAACGCATGCCTGGTGATTTGTACTTACCTGAACGTGATAACACTAAGATTAAGATCTATTACTCTGGTGATCAACCTATGGAAATATCACTTACTAAGGATGGCCGTAAAGTTGAAGAATCTGATCATATTAAATACACCATCTTCGATGACTACCTTATTATCTTCATTAAGGACATCAAGAAGGAAGATGCTGGAACATATACATTGACAGTTAAGAACGACAGTGGCAGTGTATCTGCCAGCTTTACTGTTTACATCACTGGTTTGCCTGGCCCGCCAAATGGACCCTTGGAAGCCACTGACATCACCAAACATACTTGCACACTCAACTGGAAACCACCCAGCTACGATGGTGGCTTACGTATCACTCATTATGTTATTGAGCGCAAGGATATCACTCTTACTCACTGGATAATAATCAATAGTAACTGCAAAGATACGCAGTTCACCGTACAAGGTTTGACTGAGGGCCAAGAATACTTGTTCCGCGTAATGGCTGTGAACGATAATGGTATGGGCCCTGCTCTGGAAGGTGTCAATCCCATCAAAGCCAAAGCTCCATTCGATCCTCCATCACCGCCTGGTGTTCCCAAGGTTACACAAGTTGGAGGCGATTTTGTTAACTTGGAATGGGACAAACCAGAAAGTGATGGCGGTGCTCGCATCCAGGGCTACTGGATAGATAAGAAGGAAGTCGGCAGTAATGCATGGCAGCGGGTTAACGTGGCCATCTGCCAACCAAATATGATTAATATTTCAAATCTGATTGAAGGACGCCAGTACGAATTTAGAGTATTCGCTCAGAATAATGCTGGATTATCTGAACCATCCACAGCGTCTACATCTGTCAAGATCATCGATCCTCTTGCAGCTGTAGCACCAGAAATTGTGAAACCATTGAGAAGTGCCAACTGTATTCAGAATCACAATGCTCACTTTCAGTGCCAGATCACTGGTCAACCCAAACCCACTATTACTTGGTACAAAGGTGCCCGCGAAATTACCAGCGGATCTAGATACCACATCTATGCCGAAGATGATGTTTACAACTTGGTTATCAACGATGTTTACGGTGAAGATGCTGACGAGTACGTCTGTCGTGCTGTCAACAAGGGTGGTGTTAAATCTACTCGTGCTGAACTTAAAATCATGACCGCACCTAAATTGAATGTTCCGCCAAGATTCCGTGACACAGCATTCTTCGACAAGGGAGAGAATGTTGTCATTAAGATTCCATTCACTGGTCATCCTAAACCAAAGATTACCTGGGTCCGTGAAGGTGAAATAATCGAATCTGGTGGCCACTACTCTGTTGAAGTTAAGGAACGTCATGCCATTCTCACCATTCGTGATGGAAGCAAATTGGATAGTGGTCCATACAGAATTCAAGCTGAAAACGAACTTGGACAAGATTCCACCATCATTAAGATTCAAATCAGCGGTATGTATATTTAAACAATTATTATAAATTATTTATTTAATTGTGACTCATAAATAATTTGTTTTTAGATCGTCCTGATCCTCCAAGATATCCAGTTGTTGACAACATTGGTGTTGATTCTCTGGCTCTATCATGGAAGGCTCCAGTTTGGGATGGTGGTAGCAATATCACGAACTACATGGTTGAAAGACGTGAACACCCGATGTCCACTTGGATCAGAGTTGGAAACACCAGATTCACTTCCATGGCTATCAGTGGACTCGCTCCAGGTCATCAATATGAATTTAGGGTATACGCTGAGAACGTTTATGGCAGGTCAGAACCGTCAGAAGTCAGCACTCTCGTCACAACCAAAGACACCGGCAAGAAAATTGTACACAAGAGAAAGTACGAGGTTGACGAAAACGGCAAGAAGATTCGTTCTAATGTTACAGAATCTCCCAAGGATTACGATCAATATGTATTTGACATTTACTCTAAATACGTACCACAGCCTGTTGAAATTTCTACAAACAGTGTCTACGACGCTTATGACATTTTAGAAGAGATTGGAACTGGTGCATTTGGTGTTGTACACCGGTGCAGAGAACGTAAGACTGGGAATATCTTCGCTGCTAAATTCATCCCTGTATCACATGCTATGGAGAAAGAACTCATTAGGAAAGAAATTGATATCATGAATCAGCTGCATCATAATAAATTAATTAATCTCCATGATGCATTTGAGGATGACGATGAAATGGTTCTTATTTTCGAATTGTAAGTTTTATATTGTTCCTTATTAAAAAATTATTTAATCGAAACAGAATAATTCCAATATTCCTTATTTTAGCTTGTCCGGTGGAGAATTATTCGAGCGCATTACAGCTGAAGGCTACCAAATGTCTGAAGCGGAAGTTATTAATTATATGAGACAAATTTGTGAAGCCATTAAACACATGCATGAAAAGAATATTATTCACTTAGACATCAAACCTGAAAATATTATGTGCCAAACACGCAAGAGCACCAACATCAAACTGATTGACTTCGGTTTAGCAACTAAATTAGATCCCAATGAAGTTGTTAAGATTTCCACCGGAACCGCTGAATTTGCCGCACCAGAAATTGTGGAACGTGAACCAGTTGGATTCTATACAGATATGTGGGCCGTTGGTGTACTAGCATATGTTCTGTAAGTATTTTATATTATAATATTTTTTTTGAAATATTTGTAAATGATTTCTAATATAAACCTTGATTTTACGGATGTAGGTTAAGCGGTTTGTCACCATTTGCTGGTGATAACGACATTGAAACTCTGAAGAATGTGAAGGCTTGTGACTGGGACTTTGATGAAGAATCATTCTCTAATATTTCGGAAGAAGGCAAAGACTTCATTCGTAGATTATTAGTTAAAAACAAGGAGAAAAGAATGACTGCACAAGAATGTTTGTTGCACGCTTGGTTGACCGGTGATCACAGTGATCGTACCCAGGTCATCTCTTCATCACGCTACACTAACCTGCGAGATAAGATCAGATCCAAATACGATAACTGGGACTCGTTTGCATTACCCATTGGTCGTTTATCCGAATATTCTTCACTGCGTAAATTGCTCATCGATAAATACAAGATACACGAAACTTCATTTGATAGAAGACAAGCTGCACCTAGATTCGTCATTAAACCACATAGCGCGTTCTGCTATGAGGGCCAGAGCGTGAAATTCTACTGTCGCGTTATTGCCATCGCTACGCCCACACTGTCCTGGTCTCACAACAACCAAGAACTGCGACAAAGCGTCAAGTTCATGAAACGCTACGTGGGTGATGATTACTACTTCATTATCAATAGAGTCAGAGTGGAAGACAGAGGAGAATACATTATTCGTGCTGAGAATCATTATGGATCCAGAGAGGAAGTTGTTTTCTTGAATGTTCAACGTAAGTTTATACATTTTAAATTCATATATGATAATATATTTCATTATAATTTGAATTACAGCACTGCCAAAGGTCATTCCTGAATACAAGCCCGAAGCGCAACCCGTCAGAAGACGCGAAGCGTTACCTTACACCTTTTGGCAAGAAGAACAAGAATGCGCACCTAGCTTTACTTTCTTACTTCGTCCTCGTGTCATGCAGGAGCGTGACACTTGCAAACTGCTGTGTTGTATGAGCGGCAAGCCAGTGCCAACTGTCAAATGGTACAAGGACAAGAGAGAACTCAGCAAGTACGAGTATAGCATGACCCACTCCGATGGTGTCGTTACCATGGAAATTGTTGACTGTAAACCAGAAGATTCTGGAAAGTATCGTTGCGTTGCTACAAATGCCCACGGTTCTGATGAAACTACTTGTGTCGTCATTGTTGAGGGAGTCACAAGCACCGCTGAACAAACACAAATAGCTAATCAAATTTTGCATTCCGGAGATCGTAAATATATTGAACAGCCAATTAAACCAGCTCCACAAATGGTCAATGTTCGAAGACAAAGCACCAATATTCAACAATCATCTACAAATTATTCCTCTTCAAATAGGCAATATAGTTCTGTAAGTAATCTGATTCGTATCTTATCCTTGTAGATATTTAATTTTCTATCTTTTATTATAGTCAAACTTGAATATCAGTAGTTCGTCATCTAGCTTAAATATCAATGACTCTTCTGATAAACGATCAATTAAGAAATATGGAAGCAGATTAGATACAACAGGTAGTCCTTCTAGATCTCGCAGCGCTACTAAAGAATTAGCATGTAAGTATTAGTATTTATTACATATACATACATTATACATTACACTAGTATGTCTCATCAGATAGTATATATTTATTTATTGCTATTAGTTAACATTTAACTAACAGTAAATTAATCATTAAATTATAATTGTTTTAATTTTAGTGCCACCTGACGATTCTTTAATGTATCCACCCAAGTTTACAAGAGTGTTGAATGATTTAACTATTATTGATGGAGAAAGTCTAACTCTCAGCTGCACAGTCACTGGAGATCCCGAACCACAGGTCACATGGCACAAAGATAACAAGCATTTAACTTCATCTGACGTCATTGACCTGAAATATAAGAACGGCATTGCGAAACTGCATATCAATGAAATATTCCCAGAAGATGAAGGTGTATATATTTGCAAGGCTAGCAACTCCATTGGCACAACGGAAACAAAGTGCAAATTATCCATTAAAGGTAAATTGACATATGAATGATAATTTTGCTCATTTAGTAAGAATTTGTGATTTTTTCTAAACAGCAATGGCAAATTCCGCCGGTGGAAAGAATAGTAGTGGTGATAAACCCCCGAAGATTGTGAGCCACTTGCAGTCTGCGTTCGTGAAAGATGGAGAACCTGTCACGTTATCCTGCCGTATTATTGGAGCCGATAAATTCGACGTTGTTTGGTTGCACAACAACAAGGAGATCAAGCCCAGTAAAGATTTCAACTATTCTAATGAAGCGAATATCTACAAACTCCAAATTGCTGAGATCTTCCCGGAGGATTCTGGTGCATACACATGTGAGGCTTTCAATGATGCCGGCGAAAGTTTCAGTTCATGCACATTGAACGTCCTGGTACCTGGCGAACAACCCAAAAGCCCTGTGTTCAAAACATTCCCAGTGTCAGCCACAGTCAACGAAGGGGAGTCGACCAGCTTCCAAGCCGAGACTGAAGACGTCCCGTTGAAACTCACTTGGCTCAAGGATGGCAAAGCTGTACTCGAGTCGAGCTCCAGATACCGTTTTACAGCGGAAGGTAACAGATTCAACTTGCAGATCGTTACTTGCGACTCAAGTGACGTCGGCCAGTATCAAGCCAAGGCCATTGGTAAGAAAGGTGAAACATTCGCTGCATTCTCGCTGAACGTGTGCGCACCAGGGGACCAATGATAGGTAACATTTTATACTTGTATATTCATACTCATACGTTACGTACACAAATTATTTTACTTGCAGTGATGCCCCACAACGGAGCAGAAACGAACGACTTGCTGTTAATGTGTCAAAGTGCTTGTAATATTCCATTTGCCCGCGCTCACATTAAGCAAGAACCTGTATAAAATCATTTTATGTATCATATGTAACTTGTATAAATTACGTGTATTGTATGTATTGTGTGTTTTATCTAGCAAGCTACAGCTAGGGTAACAGACATTTGTATCTGTTTCGTGTTGGATGAGGTCGCGTGCGGTGTGTCGGCGGTGCGCACCAGCATCCTCGAACTTCATACCATCCCGAGATCAACAACAACAACTCCGTTACAAATAACAACAACCGCACGATACACCTGGCCTGCACCGACTTTATCCAACACGCCTTCATTCATTATCTTTCTCTCTCTCTCTCTCTCTCTCTCTCTCTATATATATATATATATATTAATATATATATATATATATATATATATATATATATATATATATATATATATATATATATATATATATATATATATATATATATATATATATATATATATATATATATATATATTATTTCACGACTACTTCAGTAAACACACAGTTGTATGAAAACGCTAATTGCTTTTGCCAAAATCGACCTATTTATTTATTTATTTACAAACAGTTTAAAATAATACTAACGAAAACATACATTTAGCGTGATTGAAATATCAGTCATTTCATTTATGTTTTCACATTTGCATTATTTTCCCTTTGTGCAATTGCCACTCCCAAATACTGTATCATATTATGTAAAAATAAACAATGAATTATGAATGAGTCTTTTTATTATTGCACCTAGTAATAATACATTTCTAAGCTTAAATTTAAAAAAAAATACTTAAAAGTATTAAAGCTTTGGCATATAAATAAATAAAACACAATATTCAAATATTATCATCCTAGATAACATTTAGTAAATAAGCACAATTATAAACAAAAACATTTATGACAGGAATGAAGAACGGGATGGCACATTAACTTGTTGCACTTGATCTCCTTCTTGTCCCGCAGCTGGGAAAGGACGATTTCGGGCATTTTCAATATGCTGAGCATTAACGTACCAGAAAGGTCTCTTATCTTCAGGCCAAGATTTAATCTGATTAACAACGTCGACGTTTCCACGAGCATCAACTGGAAGTCGTTCTGTGGTGGTTGTCACTCCGCCGTTACGGTTTCCGAGGGCCACTACTTCTTCTGTGGATGTTGCAACACGGAACCTGGGAGCCACATCGGGGTATCGCACCGGGTTGGGTACGTATGATGGTCTTTGGCTAGCGACAAGGCCCACCAAGCATGCGAGTAAAATGCCAGTCATGGGATACTGAGAGCAAAATATAAAATATACCAATAAAAAAAAATAATAAAAAAATTTATAAACTTGTTGACCTCTAATATTAACAAGTTGATTTCGTATAATAATATAATAGAAGATATAAAAAATATCTTATTGTATGTATTTCATTTGTTCTTATGACTTTATTACAAACTGATAAACAATTCATTCATACATGTATAAATAATATATATATAAAAAAACTAATTATTAATTGTAATTAGTTGCTTCATTATTTTTCATGCACACATTCATTTAAATAATAATAAATAAATAACTTACCATGATTAGAAAATAGAAGTTGTACTTGAAAAGTGAAGTTGTTGCGTTGAAATCTGAGAAAGAAGTGTTTGAGCAGTGTAAAGTTGGACGGTCTATATACGATGCAAAAGACCGCAAAGAAGCAAGAGTTGACGGTAGGGCAGCCCCATCGGAAAGTCTTTCGCCGCCGGCACCGCACATACAAAACATCGAAATCTTTCGGAAATTCCCGAGCGCAAAACGATCAAAATTCTTATGGCGTCATTTGGAAGTGCTAGTCATGACGGGAAATGATTGTTTTGATACGGTTTTTAAACCAAGAATAATGACATGAATATTTTGATATTGGAATAACCAATCATGTGCCTTATACTACTGGAAATGCAGATTTACAAAAAATATGATTCATGTTAATTGTTAAGATACGTGATATTTTAAATTTAAATAATGTAAATATAAAGACTTTCATTTTTTAATAGTAATTCAATCTTTTAGAACTTATATTTTTAATTATCTTAATTTTTTCGACATTAAGGTAAGATATCTTAATTTTGGATAAAAACTTTTAGGAAACAAAAAGCTATTCATTGTGTTAATTAGCATATATAATTGCATTACTATCATGCGCTCGTAGAAAAAAGTATATGGCTTCTAATTTAACAATGTATTAAATTATAAAGTTTTTGTTTTCGGTATAAAAAACTTAAAAAACAAACAAAATCATAATTTATTATACAATAATTTCTTATATAGGACATCAATAAGAAAATAATTTTACTTTAGATATTAAAAATAGATTTCATATAATTAATATTTATATATTCTGTGATTGTAAAAAATAGATAGATACTCTTTTAAATGGATTTGAAAATAAGTTTAGTGTTATTTTTTTTCATGTGTTCATTTATTGGAGATTACAGATATTTGAAAAAGCTATCCCTGTGGCTCCTCCACCACTAACATGTTTGGGGGCCGTGATTTGACGACTGGTAACCGCACTTCACGCGCAAAATATATCACTTACCGAGATCTGCTTCAGCAGAGTGCCACACCCAGCAATGGGTAGAAGGCGTGATGATATATTTATTTTATTTTACAGATATTTTCTAGTTTTTTAAATACCTAATATAAAAGCTAAATAATATAAATATTAAAATATATGTAATTATAATATAAACTTGAGGTACTTAAATAAAATTTCAATATATTAACTTATTATTTTTGTAAATAATAAATAAATGTGACCTTATCAATTTGTGGTTACATCTGCTTTAAAATCTCTGCCATTGTGGTATGTGTTGACCCTGAACTGACCGGTTCACAGCGATAAAAGCAAGAAAAAAGAAAACAATTTGATTTCAAATTAATCTGAAAATAAACAAAATTATTTTATCTGCGGTTTTCCTTTACTTGTAATATCGCGGTTAAGATTGTAAATAACCAGTGCAATATAGTGAGAAAAATATTGAATGCGCAGATTAATAAGTCCAATTTTTTTCAAATTCAGCAACTACTAATATTTGAAGACATTAACGTAATTTACAATATTTTTTCATTAATTTGAAAGAAATCTTATTGAAAAATATTTGCGATGAATCCACAATGAGAGAAATTTTACTAACATTAAAAATTACTTTAGGAATATTTGTACATTTATACAATCGACCAATATTTTAGAGGCGAAAAACAAATATTGCACCGATTCGTTAACGGTAACGAATTGGTATGAATATGGGCATTAGTATAATACTCCTTAAAAATTATTAGCATCACCAACTTCGGCAGAGTTCCCAGAGTCAATATTAACTTCTAGATTACTCGAAAGATTCCGAAGCCGACCAGCTGTAAATTCATAAACATTAAGTAAGAGACCAACCAAAAATAATATAATAACCCCGAAAAATATTGTCACCCATTATGTATTGTATTAAATATATCCAAAGTTAAGAGTTGTCCCATTACTGGCACTCTGCCGAAGCAGATCTCGATAAGTGATATATTTATGCGCGTATAGTGCGGTTACCAGCCGTCAAATCATGGCTTCTAAAGATGTTAGTGGTGGAAGAGCTACAGGAATGATTGTAATTTGGTGAAAATGTTTGTCGACTGTTGGGATCGAACCAGAGCTCTCAGGATCCACAGGCCGACTCGATACTACTGAACCATTACCCCATAAAATAATAAATAACTTTTAATTGAAAGATTTCTCCAAATAATGTCTGGTATCGACGAATATCGCTAATTTTAATAGTATAATTAGTAGTTAATGATTCTGCTGCATGAATTGGTGGCGCCACAGAAATTACTATTGCCAGACGTATATATGTGCGTAGGTGTTTTGGTGCGCAGTTTGCTCACTAATACAGTCACACAGAGAGGCACCAATACATTTATAAATTCACACAGGCACGATTTCCCAATTTGTCAATATTCTATCCGAGCAGTAGAATGTTGAGGAAGTAACATTGAACTATAGCTTTAGTAGGATATATGGTTTGTTTTAATTAGAATACATATGTTCATGTAGAGCTCATTTCGCCAATTTTGACGATGAAATTAAGTATTGTGCAATTGCTTAAATTCCTGGAAGCAATTTCACCTTCGTAGGAAAATTGCATATTTTAATATTAATGAAATAATTATGAACAAAATAGAATTAGAAATATTATCAAATTAATTTACTCACATGGATATTCCCAGAGGCAGACATTACAGTTGTACTCGGCTTCAGGAACTAAATGTATTGTTTCTGCCTGAATTTTCATTATACTTTTCAGAACGGATGTAGAGTAGTTAGTGCTTATTTCTCCAACGGACTTGAAATACTTGCGGACTTCAAAACATCAGCATTCGGAAACAAAATATGCTCCTATACCAATTATACATTTCTCATGTATTTCTAAACCAGAATGTGCTGATCTTACATATGAATATGTTGCAACAGACAACGATATACAAAATTTATTAATTGCATGTTGCATGAATTACAATTATTTTCTACAGGCCGGCATACGAAACTACAAGAACATGATTTAACTGACGAATTAAAATCTAAATTTAAATTACTTATTGACCACCGCTACGATAATTTATTAATGTATGAAATTAGTAGTGTAATGTTTCGAATTAAAAATTGCTGCCGGAGAATGTATTACAAATTATTAACTGCAGCCTAAACGGCTATTGAGCATATTTTATTGTCAAGGCCTGAATTCAGATATTGAGTCTAACATATTCATATATTTTTTCAAAAAAAATCCGATACGTATATTTTGCTGTAAATATAGAAATATTTCGGAAGAAAAATACTGAAAATAATTTATTTTGAAGTAGAAAACATACATTGTCGAACTAGACTACAATCTCACAACAAAAGAAGCAAAACTACAATATTTATTATCATATATTAATTTGTACTTTGTTCAGGATTAATCTTATTATGAACATTTTTTTAAAAATATTAATTATATTATACTGCACAGTTGCAATAATTAGAATCTTATTTAAAATAAAATGTTATTCCCGTTGCTAGCTTTATCTTGTTTAGAAAATTCCTAGAGAGGCTAGCGTATTTTTCTCTTTGCAATTCAACAAACTAACATACCACTGAAAACGGGGTATGGTCTTAAATTTTTGAATGAAATCCGTAAGATGAGCTAAAATATTTATGGAAAATACCGGATCTTGGGCATACAAAACATCCTGTTGGTCTGGATCAGTGTCATAGTATCTGTAGTCACTCACTTGAGATGCAGTGTCATCATCTGTATCAGAATCCTACAAAAAAGTATATTATTATAGAAATAAATTTGTTTATTTTTAAAAATACTACCTCCGCATTACTATCATTTTCGTTCTGTGGTGGAGCATTTTTTTCCATCTGGTAAGCGGTTTCGCTGCATATAACTTTAAACGCTTTTCCTAAAATTGGAATCTGTGTCCACATCGATTCTTTTCTGGAAGACAGAGTTTTCGTAACATATTCATCCCGTACCATGATTGAATCAAAACGACTATCTTCAGATGTTACGCTGTATTCCAACAATTTTGTTAAGGCTGCTACACTAAAAACGAAATAAAATAAGCATATTTCTTTGACTGACGATCAACACACCGTACCTAACTGTCCGATCGTAAGATCCAATGAAAAATGATTCACGATTCAGCCATTCAATCAAAACAAACTCAAGAGCAGATGCGCCGGTCGGTCCAGGAACTGAAGTCAAAAAGTTTACTACAAACTCCAATTCCGTGTAAAACAAATACACGAAAACAATCAGCAAACTTTGCCAAACTTCCATCTGTTCTACTCTTTGCATTTTAGACAAAATTGCTCGCAACAGAAAATGCATATGGGAGCCAAGAACAGGTCCGGCTTTGTTGATCAAGGTGATGATCAAACGACCAATTCGTTTGCACGCATTCTCCGAATGTGCGGGATCCAAAAGCTGTGCAATTGCACGTAAAACATATTCTAAACCCGATGTGCCTTCTGAATCTGTATAATTGCAGATTTGTTCAGCACCAATCAAAAGATAGGAACGCAGGCACTCGCTTCCACTCTGCAATATAAAATAATTTCAATTACTGTGCAACACAATATGAAACATTTCTTTGCACTTAAGTTATTGTCATTAGCAAGATTTTAATCCAATAATGCCAGTTTATGGAACGAGAGGGCTAACTATTCAACAACAGTCTATGTATGTATAATTATAATAATTACAAGAACCATGAGAAGAAAACAAAAATACTTACGCTCATGACAAGTTGATCATCAGTATGACGGATACAGTTAATAGCTGCGGGAAACCCAATCAGAATCATAATTTCACTCAAAGGTGGTTTGGAACATTTCACAAGAGTTTGTAACAAATCCATTGCTACTGTTTGTAAACCATAAGGCACTTTATCGTCGGTTGAGTTGAGGATATTTGCCAAGATAGGCGTGAACTTCTCACGCACTGCCATTGACACTTGTGTATGTAAACAATATTCCTTCACAATCTGACGAATTTCATTAACAATGTCAGGATCAGAGTGATATTTCATGAATATGTTGATTATTAGAGGCGTTACACGAGGTTCCATTGATTCAGCAAAAAATGTGCCAAGCTAAAAAATATAAATTAAAATACTATTTAAATATTAATGATAATACAAATTTACCGATAGAACAATCTTTAGAGTACTCAAACTCAATATAAAAAGATACGATATGGACTGAGCATCAGATAAATTATCTAATAGACATTCAACAATTGTCGGTAGATGGTTGGCAATTAAATTCTTGTTGGGATTGCTTACGAATTCTTCACTATGAGCAATAACAGTTCTACAAATATAAATTAGGGATAAAATTACGAATATAATACTTTTGGTATTGATTACCTAATAGCAAACATTCTTAGTATAGCATCATTATGTTTAAGATAGGTTAAAGTAGACTTCATATAGTTGTTAAAAAGTGTTTCAGTCAAAAGTGGTGAAAATTTCCCGCTATACCATAGAGCTCTACCAAGGAGTAAAGAAAGTTCTGGATGATTTAAAGCAAACTGCCAAGTCGTAGTAAGTTCGTAAAAATGAAACTGAAGGGTATCAGCGAAAGAAGCCCTTATAATTATATCTTTGATGCAACCCATGGCAAACATGATGCATTCATGAACTTTCCATTCAGCGGTAACAAAACTTAGTTCTGCCACATGGCGATTTATAGCTTGAGAAAAATGCGGCACCACGATAGAGGCATCGAAATCATGACAAATCATCTGAAAATAATATCCTTTGAATATTCATTTAAAAAGTACATTAACTAAGTTTACCATTAGAACGTCACGTGCAGTAACGCGAATTGTGGTATCGAAATTCTCATTTGTATCGTCTTCTACAAAGCTATTAGGCTCTGTGAGCCATGTTTCCTCCATATTTTTAGTAATATGCATGAAAATCATTATGTAATAAAAAATATCAGTAAGTACGTCAAATAACATAAGATTCAGCCTTGGGCTGTCAACTAAACAATGGATAAAATCAAATAGGGACAGCACTAAGGGAGTAAATCCAACCACTTTCCCTAAAACAAAAATGATGAACAATGTAAAGTAATTAATTATATACAATTAATTAAATACCTTCATCATCTTCAGTATCGAGCCATGCAGTTTTGTTGTTTATAACAGATTTTGCGTACAGATCTCCGTAATGCATAACCATACCCCATATAGTGGGCATAATCAAGATTAAAATAGGTTCAAAGTTCTTTACAAATTTTTGTACTAATAGTGTAAAAAATCTGATTATATTTGTTTTAAAGCCATAATCATTCACAGAATTTTCTTCCGCTTGCAATATTTCAACGAAATATTCGCATAACGGAAGTAGTTTTGCATTTAAAGCCATGCGAACCTGATTTTGGGCCGAGGTACAAACATTTACGTACAAACAAAGAACGTGAACTGCTGAAATGCGAACTTGCACATCGTATGTCTGAAAAAGAAAGAACATAAGATACTAGTAAGATAAAATGTGCATGTAATATATAGTTCTTTACATCACTATCATTTAACAGGTAACAAACTTCCGACAATAACGGTTCAGCAACTACATTCGCTTTTTGTGGATCTGAGTCTCTAATAACATCCTCATATACGCGAAGAATGCCATGAACAGCATATTTAGGATCAGTAACCGAAAGTACATGCAAATCCTCGAAAAATGTTATCCACTTTTCAGGGAAATCTAATGATCCTATATAGGAGACGCAATACGCAAAAGCATTTCTTATTTTGCTGTTTGCCTCTCGTAAACCTTCTAATAATTGTTTTCTTATACGGTTTCGCAATACGAAATTATGTAAAACATTATTTTCTTCAGTGGTGCTCCAATGACTATCAACATATTGCTTAAGTAAAACTGAAGACATCTGACGCACGGCAAAACTCATGTGCTTGTTTTGGGCAAAATCACACAAATGAATTGCGAATTCTGAAATGAAAAAATATAAGTTTATTGGTAAAATGTTAAAGCCAAATATGTATATCTAACCTTCTATTATCTCCATTGCCGAAATCTTTTCCTCCGCAACCCTACGGATTTCCGTGTTTTCCGATAAAGCATCGACAATGCAAGTGTATAACGCATCTTTCAAATTTGCTACTGTAGGAAGATCTAACTGACTCATTACATTCTGAAATTAAAAAACATTAATTCGTTTTTAAGTTAATGTTAGCTTTAACTTCTAATTTACTACGCACCATAAAATATAAAATATGTAATTTTTAAAATTTTGATAAAAAGTATGTAAAACTATATCACATTGTATAAAAATATATATGTATATAATAATTAACCGACCGGCAATAATCACAAATTTAACCTCTTCAATTTCAACAACAATAAAGCATAGGTTGCGGGCACCCACGTGACCGAACTGAAGTTGATACACAGATGGTTGGTGGGCAGCTGTCAGAGTTACTTCCCTTCTCACCCTTCATCTTCAACATATTTTGAGACGTTGACATCGGATTAGGTTATTTTAGAATTTCGTTCTATTTTTCTTATGTGTTGTTTTTTATTGTTTTGTTTCTTATTGTTTCATTTGTTATTATATTAGTTGTAAATTGTTGTGTTAGTTATTTGTCTGTTTAGTGTTTTTTAAAATTTATATTAGAGAAATAATGTCGCTTGGTTTATGCTATGTGGTGGGATGTAAGATGGACAGAAATGTAAAACCAAAATAATAACATCTCAGTTATGAACGAGACGAAAACGCAAAGTTTGTCGCTAAAGAATGAAATTTTCAACGAGTTAAAAACTTTTTAAAATAGCGCCCAAATAAACTAATGCCAATGGCACACTGGTCGAGGAGCATGAATGAGCGTCGAGGAACTCATCCATGAAACAACAGAACGCACCCGTCATCGATGAAAAATAGAGGCGCCTCTATTTCCATCGAGGAGTTCCTCGATGAAACGATTGTGTCTCATTTCACACATATTATTGTGTCTCATTTCATGTTAGCGTGTGCTGTCATTTTGGGTTTTGCTTTGTGCTATTTTTTCGTGTTTGTTTATTTTATCAATCAGGGTGCGTTCTGTTGTTTCATCGATGGATCGATGAGTTCCTCGACGCTCATTCATGCTCCTCGACCAGTGTGCCATTGGCATAAAGTGAAATAAGTAACGCCTCAGTCGAAACATAATGCCTATGGCACACTGGTCGAGGAGCATCAATGAGCGTCGAGGAACTCATCCATGAAACAACTGAACGCATCCTGACTGATAAAATAAACAAACAGGAAAGATTAGCACAAAGCAAAACAAAAATGACAGGCCACGCTAACATGAAATGAGACACAATCGTTTCATCGAGGAACTCCTCGATGGAAATAAGGAGCTTCTATTTGCGCGGCAATGTGAAGGGGAATAGGATGCGGGCACCCACGTGATAATGAACAGCTGTTTCGGGAAAATTCACTGCGCCACCTACAAAATGAACTATTTTTTGGGACGAAATTTGAAAAGAACCAATAGGATGCGAGCACTCACGTGACACTGTGACAGCTGTCACGTGAGTGCCCGCATCCTATTGGTTCTTTTCAAATCTCGTCCCAAAAAATAGTTCATTTTGTAGGTGGCGCAGTGAATTTTCCCGAAACAGCTGTTCATTATCACGTGGGTGCCCGCATCCTATAGCAGGAGGTAACTCTGACAGCTACCCGCCAATCAGCTGTGCATCAACTTCAATTTGGTCACGTGCCAACCAGAGATACCAACAAATTAGACTTAAATACCTACCATATGACTTTTCTTTTATGACATTGATAAGCTTGTGCGTTCCCAAAACTGTTATTTGTATATATTTCTCATTGGGAGATGATGGGCAAAGCTTGTCATAGATGGTAGCATTAGACTATGACACTTTAAATGTATGTAGTTCGAAAATATATATACTCTATTTAATTTTGATAATACAAGAACGCATTTTTACACATTTATTACCTTGTTAATTACCATACTTATATCATATAATTTAGGAATTTGCACTAGTTCAAACTGTCAAAGCTATGTTAAATAGACGTGGGTTTTTACATAATTTCGGAAAAAAGTTATCGCCATAATCTTCCAATGGGATGAAAAATAGTATATAAATTTGCGTTCATATTTTCCTATAAATTATTTTCCATTAACTATTTAAATGTTATTTAAAACTACATGCCGATTATTACATTATATCGATCAAAAAATTATTATTTTTATAAAAAAAAATTACATTCACAAATGAAATTTCTAAAAACTTACTTGTCTTCTATAAATGCGGCGTATTCCAAAGGCTCCACAATATAAATCAGACACCAAACTTCGTCTTCTTCTTGCCTAAAACAATAAACGAAATAGTTTTTCAAGAACGCTTAATTCCTATGTATCACCAATATGGCGTACAGCAGTGTGCGATGTAAAGAAAAAGTAACATTTTGTCATACGAAAATAATTGCGCTGTATATTCTATCGAACATTTTGTCATATGAAAATATGTTGCTCATTTTACATTGAAGCTTAAAAATTGAGTTTCATAAAAATCTGCTCTTGTATTTCGTATAACAAAACGTTACTTATTTTCCGTCGCACACCGTGCTGTACGCCATATTGGTGTGATATAGGTACAATGATACGTCAAGTTATTCTATATAGAAAATATAATAGATTCAGTATCTAATACCTAATGGTCAGATTGCAAATTATTTATTTATTTATGTTGAGTGACAAAATGTTAAAATTAATTTAACAATGATAGAGATAAATCTTCCATCTGCACTAGTACATGGTGGCATTATAGTTCAAGTACATTTGAAATATAAATGTATCACATACCCTACGTGATTCATTCACAGAAGATGAAGATGTATTTGGATTAAACGAGTCTTGATCTTGCTCCATTTCATTAGAATTAGACTGGTTATCCATTTTTGTAGTTTCTCTATTCAACTAAAATAATTTCTAGCAGCTCTTGGACAATAAACCGTACAGGGATACTAAACACAAATGGGTGAGTTAAGCGCGCCACGGAGAATTAAAAACAGTTGATGTCTAAACGCACATTTTTTAATGTGGTAGTCTCAAATACTCTGAATTTAGCTGCAGTTTGATGGTTTGAGGTGTCAAGTGTATTAGTAAAGAGTAGGAAAAACCAATAATTTGTCTACGTATGTGGAAATATAATATTATTTCAGCGTCTATTTGAAATACTACTAATTTTATTCTTTTATTAATATTCAAAAATGTTAATAACAATATTTCTGTCTCTACTGTTATTTAATTTTGCGTTTTGTGCTCAACACGAGACCATTAATCAAAAAATAACTTTTGAAAACGTTGATCGGTCAATAGATTTAAGTTCTCAAATAGCAAAAATTATAAACAAAATTACAATTAAAAACGACGGGATTACCTCTATAAACAATATATTGTTCTGTACAGAAGAACAGAAAGTAAATCCAGCATATCTATTAGCACAGGTACATTATAAATCAGCCTTATATATAACAAAGCTAATATATGAATGAAAATTACAGACAGCGGTTTCCAGAGTAAGTTTAAAAGTGAAAGAAGTAAAGGTGCAAGACCACAATGATAAAAAATTCTGGAAAATACACCTAAATAGTGCTGTAGCACCAAGTGAAACTGTCACAGTAGAAGTGAATGAATTTTGGACTAAAATGATTACTCCTCATCCTCAGTCTATTGTCCAAAAAGAAAAGCAACTTGTTAGATATCATGGAAATGCGTATCTTTTCTCTCCTTACAAAACCAACAAAATTACCACTACAGTTGCTTTACACACAAGAAATGTAGAAAATTATACAAAGCTCAAACCCACGTCATTTTCTGACGGTACTATTACTTATGGTGCTTATTTCAATATTGCTCCATTTAGCACAGTAAGTAAATTTGCAAAATTAATAATACTCATTTTTAAATAAAACTCATTATTCTTAGAATTCAGTTGATGTACACTATGAAAATAATGCACCTTTCTTAGTTATAAAAAGTTTAGAACGGATTATTGAAGTTTCTCATTGGGGTAACATTGCTGTTGAAGAAACAGTTGAATTATTACATACGGGTGCTAAATTAAAAGGTCCATTTTCTCGATATGACTATCAGAGAGAATCTGGCACTGGACAACCTAGCATCAAATCATTTAAGGTAATTTTTAATAATAATTAATAATTAGAAATTAATTCGATTTTATATTCGTTTATAGATGATGTTACCAGCAGCGGCAGTAGGAACGTATTACCGAGATGACATCGGTAACATTTCAACTTCTTACATGAGAGTAATGAAAGATGCAGTAGAACTCGAACTAAGGCCACGTTTTCCATTATTCGGTGGATGGCAAACTCGTCACGTAATCGGTTACAATGTTCCAAGTTACGAATATCTCTACAACTCAGGAAACGATTATCTCTTTAAAATGAGAATCATCGATCATGTTTTCGATGACATGGTCGTAGAAAAACTTACCAGTAAAATCATTCTACCAGAGGGTGTTCATAATATTGAATTGACAACTCCGTATCTGGTTAAAAGGTTAACTGATGAATTGCACCATACTTACTTGGATACCAGGGGTCGCTTGGTTATCATTTTGACGAAAGATAATCTTATTGAGAATCACATTCAAGACTTCCAATTACGGTACAAGTTCTCAAGCATTTTGATGCTACAAGAACCTTTGCTAGTTGTTGTAGCCCTCTACTCACTATTTGTGTTGGTAATCGTTTATGTTCGTCTTGACTTCTCTATTGCTAAGGTACGTTAAGATTAGGGTTATCAGACGTCCCGTTAAAGCGAAATATTCCAGTGTCCTTAAAGGATTTTTTGTTCCGCTTTTTATAAAGTTGATTTCAAACAAGTATATTAAATTTAATTATTAGATATTAGGGAACAGCAACATTATTTACTCATTTCTTTTATCAGTATATTTAGACATAATATTGTTCATTTTACTCAAATTTGTAGAAGATTTGAATTATTTATGATTATTTTCTCAGAAATAGTTTTCTAGTGAACTCGCGGCTGACTTGCAATTTCAAATACCAGTCAATTTTTTATTTTTTGTTAACATGGATCTTTAAATATTTAACGCATTTCAATTTTAGTTGTAAATATGTTACAATAAAGTTTTTAAAAAAATGAGCAAAAGTAATGTATTACTATCTAAAATATTTAATTAAAAAGTTAATGATTAAAAACGATCGCCAGTGATACTCTTGTGACGTAGGTGCCATTAGTAAACTACACCATTACATTATGAGGCAATGCGCAGTGTACCAAGATGGAAAATACTATTTCTAGCACGCGTACATTGTATTGTTAATAACATTCGAATGTAATAATATAGTTCTTCACAAATTTCATATAATATTTCGTATATAACTTATAAATCAAGTAAAAACCTGCAAAAATAGGTGTTGACTGAAAACAAAAAAGCGTGAATTCAGTTTACTGAGATTTTTCGCGCTTTTGTCAAAGTATACCTCTCTCTCGCGAAAAAGAAAGCCTTCTTTCTCTTAATATTAATGCTATCTTTGTTGCCAAGTGCGAACTACGTCACGATTAATTAATAAATCTTTTTTCTTAGTACAACAAAATAAAAGAACTATTTTTTTTTTGTAAGTAGATTCACATAAAATAATAAAAATTTTGTGAAATACACTATTAGCAAAAATAGTTTTTTTTCATTCCGATTTCACAATTCCGAAATCTGGTAACCCTAATTAAAATTGAAATTCTTTATATCTTAATACTTACTTTTATTATTATTTCCTGTAGGATACTGCAAATGAATGTCGTATGAGAGTAGCAGGATTATGTGAAAAAGTAATGGTTCATCAAGACAAACGGTCGTATTTATATCATCTTTATGATAGCCAACTGTCAAAACTCAAATCTACCAAAGATATCAACAGTTTTAACGGTTCAATGAAGAGTATAAATAACGAATATAAGACTGAAACAAATATAATATCAGAGCTTTGTCAAAAATTAAAACCAAATGCAGCAGATGTGTATGACAAATTACAGGAACTGCAAAAACTAGACAAAAATCTTAAAGAATTATATGCACATCATCAATCGTTGTACACTGATAAACTGATTTCTGGAAAGATTGGTCGGTCGGCATTCGTAGATGCTGAAAATAATTTTTATAAAAAGAGAAATGATCTGTTAGACAATATTACTAATTTGTACAAATCTCTGGAGTGATTTATTTTATGTGTGACGTAATTAATTTAATATTGTACCACATGCTTTCATTAGAGATGATAATAAATACAAATTCGTACTTTTTTGTAAAGATTTTATTTTAAATTTGTCATTCTAAAAATGTCAAGACTGGAATAGAAATAAAATTTGTTATAAGGAAACAGAAGTTTTCATTTCACATTACAGTTTGAGATATCCCATAAAGTTATAATTATTCATCCCATTTAAAAAATATAACTTCATGTGATATCTCAAAAGTGGTCAATTAAAAAAATATATATTCTCCAGTGTAATACATTCATTGCGCATAGTGGTTTGCAGATTGCTTGCTCTAGGTGCGCAAAATTACCGCCCGCGAGACTACTCGCTGGGAGCAGTTTTGTGCCTACAAATATATATTCGTTTAGAGCAACATACGATAATTTTATGTTTTTGTTGTATGATGAAAGTCATTATATACCTAAAATGATAAATAAAAGTATGTATAAACAAACTGTTACAAAAATATATTTAACAAAGCAACAAACATATTTTTTTCGTAATTGATTTAATTAAATAAAATTTTTCTGAGAAAATAAAACAAAGTGAATAGTTACAGAAGTTAATCAAGGCATCATTATGATAATTGTGTTTTTTATTTTATGAATAGCTTTATTTCTTGAAAATAATTGCAAAATTTGTATTTAACGCCAAATAGTATTCTAAACACATGGTGTCCACTAAAATTTTGCTTCTTGAAAATCAATGGAAAAGACAGCAAGTGTCTGTATATTTATCGATAGTGTGCTATTAGAGGAGATAAAATTTAATATTAATTATTAATCACCGTATTTATTTTGATGTACAATGTAATTCATTATTCATAGTTTTGCTATTCTAATTTAATTGTCATTTTGAAATCCATCATCATCTGAATATTGCAAAATTTCAATTTAACACCTAGAAATTTAAAAAAATTCATCCTTTTAGTGTTGAGTGACTATTAATCATCTTACATTAGTCATCAACAATTGTATTTACCAAAAATAGTTTCGGACTACATTATGAAAAATATTCTTCAGATATCTGTGAATTTTGATATTTTACGAAATATTTGTAAACATATGAAATAAAAAAAAGAAAACCTAAAGGCCAATATCTAATCTTTTTTTTTGTCAAGCTTGTCAAAGTATTGTTAGGGTCTCAGCAGTACTTACCTGATCTTTTAAACTTATTTTTTTTTATCGTTTTTCATAAAATGTGTTATTAAAAAATAATTTTGTAGCAAATTTACCTCCTCAATCTTGAGAAATATAATTATTTTTATATTAGTCGTAAACAACATTTTTGGCCATATTCCAAACAAAATTAAAACTTTTCAAATTATCCACGTGGCTATAAAGTATTTTATTTATAAATTAAATTAACCCATTTTTGATTAATTATTACAAACAAATTCAAAGAAAAATTTAATTACTAACTGATAAATATATTTAGAAAGAAAATATGCTATATTTATTTGACCAAGTTCGAATCTGTCTTTCAATCAGAAGTTTTGGCGAAGGATTCGTACTTCAAATTTACGGCACTTTTATTTTGTATTTATTATAACCCACAGAATTAAGTTACCCAGAAGTTTCACAAGAGCACATGCAAATAAACAATATTCATTGTCTAATTTCACCAGGACCGTATTGGAAATTTCTGCCCTTCTAATAATAAAACAAAAAAATGTTTGTTTCTGGAAATGAAACAATAAATCACGTAATTTTAATGATATCTTTATAAAATATAGACTGAATTACATAACTATTTACAGAAGATCAAATACGATGTTGGCAAAGAATACAGAAATAAAATTGAACATACAGTGTTGAGCAGAACACAAAGAAAACCTATTTGTACATGTAAAACATAAATACACAAATAAAGAAGTACATAGCTTGATATACACATATTCAATACATCATACATAGAAACATATTTTTTTGTAAAGAAAATCTTTTTTTCTGTTCGTTGAGTTTACTTACATCATATAAGTGTAAAGTAAAAATGACTGCAATAAATTTATAATGAATACATCATTTTCACAGATGAAAATACGACTGAGCTCTAATTATTAAGTTAATTGAAAAGATTTTCTTTGTTAACGTATTTAGAACTGTGTTTACATCAGTACAAGAACCCAACACTGCCAAGATTTGACTGAATAAAAACCTAATATCGGATACTCTTTTCTTTACTATATACACTTTAGGTAGTACCTACATGACGTTGAATTAATTCTATAAATATCATTATACATAGGAATGACAGAAGATTAATTTTATAATGCACCTTATTTTATTTTCATAGTGATCACTAAGAATATTTTAGAGAAGACTTGGATTTATTTTACATTAAAATAAGCATCGTTGATAACAAATCAATTACGTATAAACATAGTTCTAAAGTCCGTTTCATTTGATCATGCAATGACGAATATGCAAATTCTTTGTAAAAACAAACATACACTATTCTTTATGAAATGAACTTTAGGAAGTGTCCTTTAAATTGATCCTCTCATTGAATGATTGATAATAATCACAATATTCCGTTATCGATCATTTCTATTCGCCGTTTTGAGGACGTAGATAATATTCTAACGAAATTTCGCTAAGGTTTTTTCAAATGCAAGAAATTTTACAATTGTAAAATACTTTATTTATAATTACATACATATAAAAAAGCTTTGGTAATGTAAATATCATTAAATGAAATATAAAAATAAAGAAAGTAGATGAAAAGAAAGCATATATTGTTTTAAAAAATTGTCGTTCTAACGTGCAACAAGATAAAATAACATATGTAGCTTTATTATTTACATTATGGACTCTGCATTATGCAGGTCGTGTAACTAAACAGATAGATACCTAAGATCCTTAGAAATTGTTCGATTTTTTAAAACTACATACGTCAAACAGCTATGAAGCATCTTTTCAGCATATACAGCATTAAACAAACTATAATTAGAGAACGATTCATCTACCATGAAAATAAACGAATCGCATAAAGGCGTTTTCAAAAACCTCATCTCACACATTTATTCTACAGGCTGTTCTATACCATGTACTTTTACACAGAAGGCATAGGTTTCTGAAATCGCATTAATATTTCGGGTAGGTACATTTTCAAAAGAATAATTTAACGCAACAAATCCCTGGATTACTACTGATAAAAGATACATGAAATTGTCGAAGGTAATTTATCTTAGATATTTGTATTAGAGTCAGGAGATTCCAGGATTCTTTCTTGTTGTTGTCGATAAAAAAACATAACAATCATGGTAATGAAACCGATTTCATACCCAGATTCAAAGGCATCCGATATTAGGAAAGCATACGGCATCAGGCACCTTAAAGGCAAATTCCTTTGGCAAAACAATGCCATTATGCTGTCATCTGTCAAGAGAAAAAATTTGAAAACCGGGTATTTGGTAATCGTCATCGAGAACCGTAGTATTACAGAAACATGCAACATAAACTGTAGGTAGATGTAGGTACATATCTACATCAAACATAAGTATACACCGATGTTCTCATGAATATAACTGTTTATGAAAGAAACAATAAACAATTATTGTTAGTAATTCGGTTCAGTTCTGTTTCCAACTAGTGCACTGGACATGGGCATATGCATGCTGCACCACGATACTAACAATGATAACACAACGCGTTTCAGACTACGTTTGCTAATCCGGCATAATTATTCATTAACTTAAAACCGTCCAATTTCCAAGAGAGCATTTCGTGTTTTACAATTTATATAAAACAATAACGTGTTGAACAAGTTTTATATCAGCAATGGATGAACATCGGGAACAATCAAGTTACAGAAACCAAGACGATGCACAAGTAGACAAGAAAATGACACGGATTCGCAATTCGTCGAAGCCCGAAACGCATATCTTATTGATATTAAGAAATTGTTCGAGTGGAAGAGATGTGTTGTAGGGTGTTTTCGAAGTATCTACACTTCTACAGCAAGGGCAGGGAAGACAGACATCGAGAAACGACTATCGAGTCGAGGAATCGAGACGGAACGTCCTACAGTAGAAACGCATTTTACATGAACGCAAAGCAGCGAGATTACAAATTGATTCCGAAAAAAATCCGCCATTCACGAAAAAAAAAAAAATAGTGGTAGTATTAATATTAGGTATAAGTAGAGGAATAGAGAAGTGTTATTCAAGTCAGACACATACATAATTATTGCAGTTTAGTGCGTATTAGAAATTCATTTTTGTTATGTTACTGCTTACTTTTCTTCACCTTTTATACTTTCCTATCGCCTAATTGTATCACTTTTTTTTAATAAATTACTTACTAAATAACACTAGTTATACCTTATTTATTTAAATTTTGGATAATTTCTTTCCGCATTTAGTAATATTACTAACGTTTAAATTGTACAACTAACTAATTTCTTATAGCATATGCTATTAATAAAATATAATTGATACATAAAGTGCGTCCATATCTGACAATACTTGAATAAATTTATGTTCAAATGCGCGAAATTATTACTATATCATATTAGTCAACAATAGAACTTGAATTCCAGTCTTGCTGCTGTTAATATGATATCAAAGTTCTAGTTGCTAACAGGAACCAGGTAAATATAGATAAATCACATATATAATATGCGAATATTTCTTTACGTCGGCATTTACAACTAGCAGACGCTTAACAGACTAGACTTTGGATAGGATGAAAGAAAAGTGAAATGTTCATCTTCAGTCAGATAGACACGCGTTGACAATACCAAATTGAAATGAGCATGAATAACACATATTTAGTATTTGAATTATTAATAATTGTAGTAATTAATACACCGAATGTATCAACAGTCGTCTGTTTTTATAATCTAAATATTATATCACAAAATACACTACAAGTCGCAACACATGGTAATCGATGTTCATAAAACAAGTTTCGGTGCGAACAGTTACGTTTTACGTCTTTGACGAAAACAGTGGCGCAAGAGGCCAGCCGATACAAAAACATGAGTATCGACTTCAGAAAATAAACTGTACATGTTTGTATTCATTTAGATCAGACAGACGTAGCCTGACAAACCAGCCAAACGAAACACCAACACCTACTATGTATTTGAAAATAATGCACGAGCAATTATTTCATTTACCTATTTCATGCGGCTAGTTCCCCGAGCTGAACAGGTTTTTACCGTACAAAAACCATTCGTAATTCTCACAGGTATGCAACACGAACTAATTGGGTTATTGTCTGAGTTACAAATCACCACTGATACACTCTGAGATGCGATAATGCGACTTCCGACGCCGACTGATATGGCTGACATTTGACGTTTAAAAGTGAGATTAGGGTTACCTTGACGTTTTGACGTTGACGAGTGCATACGCACGGCGGCACGGCCAAAAGATCATGAAGGTGCGTGCGCTTGTTGGCACGGTTCGAGTTTAAAATGTGAAGATTTTACGGATTGCGGATACGATTAGAAGGAAGCCTCGACGAGATAGGTGCCATCCATACCGCCTCCGGTTTGATTTGCTTGCACTGCAGACGTCGCTGGGATGTACTTCCCGCAGGCCTGCTGCAAGAAGAACATACAGCAAAATAAATCATTACTTACTTATCTACACCGATAATCTCGTACTATTTTCCGGATGTTTACATCATTTTGTTTTATATTATACGAAAATAACATCATACATTACGAACTTTGACAATACATAAATATATATCTCCTCTTCTTATAATCACTCGTATATCTATTTTAAATATTACGTTTATTTCAAAATAGAATAAATTATATGTCCACTTATGAACTGAATCTGATCACAGTACAACGAATAAAACTCTGTCATTATATGTAATTCGCAATACATAATAATATTTCAGTACCATATAGTCTAACACAATATTACTATTTACTAATCATTTGTTGTATCATAGATTTACATATAGTAATATGTAATTTATGACTGTAGAGAGAAAAATAAGAAAAAAAGAGAATTTATAGCCTTAACAAATGCCGTGTTTTCCGCAACCCATTTTACATTACCGTAACATTATATTATTTTTTAAAAACGAAGTAACTTTTAACAGCTCCAGTGTTTTAGTTAAGTCTAGCAGTCGTATTTTCAATTTTTTATTTTTTTTCATAATTTCCGGTAAAATATAACGTTCTTATTTCTGCAGTCAGAAAAGGTTAACAGATGAATCAGACACTAGAGCACAATTATTTACGATTTGTTTATTTTTTATAGACCTCCCACCAAGAATTTACGTCACACATAAAATGCAAACAGTTTTACTATAAATAATTTTCACATTATAAGAATGTGAAGAAGAAATGTGGCGCTACAACTTACCTGATACCGTTGTGGACAGCAGCGGCCGCAACACGCGTGCAGCAGCCCTAAGTGGCTGTTGGCAGAGTGCGTAGGACTGGCCATTGGTGAGGGTGATCCAGGCCTCTTTGGGTGCCCATTATACGGAACCTCGAGTTCCACAAACTCCCGGTCCTGCAAGGGGCAGTAAAACATACACGTTTCTCTGAGATCCGTCATGACCAGAAATCATTCAATTAAAGAAATAATTTTTACGGTAGTTGATAATAGGATAACAGATGATGCGGATAAAATTGTATTGCTATTATTTGACTTAATAATTATCATTTTGTTTCGGGAATGAACGCATTGTCAATTTTAACAAAACTATAAATTCTAAAAAAAACTTATACACCTTTCTAATTAAATTTTTAAAGCTTAAGACAATAATCGAGGTAACTTGAAATTTTCATTTATTATAAAAATATAAATTTCGAGGATATTTTCCAATTTCATCTCGTCTCAGTAAAAATTTCGAGACAAAGAAAAAATATATCAATTCAATTATTTATAAGACGAACAACTATAGATATGATTAATGAAACTGAAATTCAGAATTACAAAGTAATAAAGTAAAACAATAAATATTATTTTCATCTATTCTTAACATGCGATAAAACAGTATTTATATGACTGATAAATTATTATATGCAAGTGAAGTGTGTCAAATACCGTAAATTTGACGAAAAAATGAATTCGATAGAAAAATCAATTCAATATAATTTTCATTCAGATTTTGTGTAGCATACCACACAAAATGTACAAAATATATTATAAATTGCCTTTTTTGTCCAGGTTTTTGTAAATAAAAATAAATGATTTTGAAATATACAGAAGATGCCAAGAATTTAATAATTAATCATCTGAATAATTTAGTATTTGTTTTAACGTTGATAAAAACATATTAAATTAAGAAACAAAAATTACATGCGACACAATACGATTAATAAAACAATATCCGAATTTTTTTAAGATGTAAGTCAAGTACATTTATATAAATTTTTATTTATTGTTCTAGCCTGTGCCTAAAATAACTACAACTACCTACGTTGGATATGACATTTAGGCATAATTTAACCTATGAAAAATTATGAATATGGAAACAAATTTAAAATACAACGTACTGTAGTTTTCTCAAGACATCTGAGAAGATGATGATGTTGTAACTCGAATATGTCTTCTTCACGATAGTTGTCATCCAACTCGATGCCAGATTCCTGAGCTGCCAGTCTTGCTTCAGCAGCTTTTTTCTTACTGACGAAAGCAGCACCAGACGATGCTTTCGCTATTCGGATTCGAGCTAATCTTGCTTTCTGTAAAAGTAAATAAAGGGGAACATGTGTAACAGATGCATAACAAAGGGGTACCCCATTTAAATTCAAAGTTTTCGTTCGAAATCCCTCTGCTGTACTACGTCAAATAGAGCGAACCAAATATTAATTTCACAAAGCGTATTTCATTTGTTACATTTTAAATTCTTTGTTTGAATATTAATTTGTTGTTTCACATAGTAGAATACCAATAATAATTACCCATCATTATATAATTAGAATAGTATCAGTGAATAAGGCTACAGAATATATAACATACAGTAGATTATAAATATTAATAAACTGATATATACCATAGCATAATATCACTTTTATAATGAAAAGCTCACGTCAGAATATTGTAAGTACAAGAAAAAACAGTAGAGTGACTCACCCTCTGAGCTTTTCTCTTATCAGCCCGTTGATTCTGATGGTAGATCCTGCTGAAATTGGATACAATGACAGGTACGGGCAAAGCGATTACGAGCACACCACTCAATGAGCAAACACCACCGACAATTTTTCCAGCGATAGTTTCCGGCACCATGTCTCCGTACCTGCACATTATAAAATATTGGACGCAAAATCGAGAAAATTAAATGTCATTCTTACCCAAGCGTTGTCATGGTGACGATGGTATACCAGAAAGCAGCAGGAATTGATGTAAAATTCGTAACATCGACGTTCTTTTCAGCGTAGAACATGACGGTAGCAAAAATAATAATCGCCATCGCAAGGGAGAATACAAGAAAACCAAGTTCAGATGCACAAGATTTCAATGTGTAGCCCAAAATTCTAAGACCTTGTGAGTGACGAGAGAACTTGAAAATTCTGAAAACACGGAACACACGAAGTGTGACAAACGCACCAGATACATCATCGTTGTCTGTGATTCCTAAACCAATGTAATATGGCAAAATAGCCACAACGTCAATGATGCTCATTACGCTCCGAACGAATTTACAACGATCAGGAGCAGCAAATAATCGGAGAAGATATTCCGCAGTAAAGATCATGACACAGGCAGTATCCAAACAAAAGAAGACAATCTTGTAACGCTCGCCACATGGCAAAGGACCTGCACGACCTGGTCGGTGCCCGCAGGGGACGGTTTCGACCACGTTCGCCATCACCGATACGGCGATGAAGAAACCTGTCACGTAGTAAAATACCAAAGCAGCTGTTGATGTATGTGGATTCTCAAAAGCCCGCCACATCTTTTGGCGAATGTTAGTTAATTGTTGCAAATTTTGGTCCCCATTTTCGGACAATTTATCATCCATAAGACGCTCAGCATTTTCACGTTTTCTATCACGATAATCTTCATAACAACAATCACCAATAACATCCGGCAAAATACCGAAGAATGCAAGTTCTTCATCATAACTAGTGAGGCATTCATGTTTTGGATAATGTAGTTTACCAGTACGGTAATAATTAAGTATGTGACGGAAGATATCTGGGTCCCTATCAAAGAAGTACTCCTTGCACTCCTCATCATAGAAGAATTCGCGCTCGTTGGAGCCGAGAAGAGTATCGGGGTACTTCTCGAGCGTGTTACGCCAGGTTTCGAAACGACGACCGGAGACGTTTATCAGCAGTTTCTCATCGTCCGTTTTCCTGCGGTCCTTCGGAATCGGCGGCGGTGGCAGTGGGTGGGTCGCGATGGGCACCCAACCGATGGCCGCCGCCCGGGCAAATGGTAGCCAAGCGGCGACCGAGGCCATACTGTGAGGTGGAATGTTCCGACTTGAGCTGACCCAATTTCACTTGGTTCACTTAAAATTCAAACAACTGGGTGATGAGTTCGCGATCATGGAATCAAGGCGTAATCGTTATCAAGTTGAAATGAAAGTCCAGATTGAACGTCAACTCAAACTTCCTAACTTCCACGATCCAACTGATCCACAACCAATGGTTGATGTGACACTGCACGCATACACACACACGCACATACACACCGACACAAAACACGAACAGTCATACGAGCACTTTTTCGTGTACCGTCTGCCTCTACCGTTCTAACGAACCAGCAGCACTCACTACTGAAACTGAAACTACTGATATATTCATGTAATGAATTAGCTGCTACTTAGCGCGACCGTATTGCCTGCCGCATGGACTTTAATCGATGCACAGTCCGCAACTTCGCGTTCGTGTCCACCATAGACACAATCTACGGCGACGGTCTCCACTACGAACGACGCAGTATTTGTTATGGTTTCGCGTTCAATGTTCACGACGACGACATAACCGAACCAGACATCGCTGCGCTATTTCAGGAACGCAGCGCAGTTCCGTTTGGGTCGACCATTTTAAATGGCGACGCGATGAAAACACAACAACGGATAACTTCAGCGTCTCGCGGCTCAGTAGTAGCAGCAGCATCAGTGGCAGCGGTGACAAACGGGCAGCACGGTAACACGGTACAGCGCAGCACTGGCCTGGTGGCCTAGCTCCTGTGAGAACGGCTGCGCACGCTTGGCGCCTCAACACTACCAACCCGCTAACGGCCAATTGATTTTTTATGTCGAAGAACACTCACTTGGTGCACTCCACGCCGCAACGCGTAGTACGCACCTAGCGTCGCCGCCGTTGCTTACTGTTCACAGCTCCATTACGTCGTACGTGTCGCCGTTACGAAGCTACCAACAAGCTGCACCCGATACTAGATGACACTATACATTCATACATAACATGAAACAATAATGTAGATGTTATATGAACGTGTAATACAAATAAAATTAACTGAAATTGTATTTAATTTTCATTTATTTTGTATTAAATTGTGGAAGATTCAATGATAAAATACTGTTTAATAATACAAGAAATATTAAAATATATTATTTAGTAAAAGTAGGAAAATATTCTATACGTTTAGCAGGGAAGAATCCATTTTAGTTCTGATTTTCCCTGTATAGAGAGTGCCACGTCTTAATTCAATTTTAATAGCGCCAGCTTTCAAAATTATGTCCTGCTGAACAATATATAGAACGTAAAAACCAAGACGAATCATTGAAATAAAACAAAGAGGGGTATTTTAAATATTTCTTTAATCAATGCTATTTGTCTACAGTTGTGTAATAGTCGTGAAAATAATCACGATTCCACTCTGATGGATATGATATTGCCATTTTTTTTACACGTTTCACTATTGCACGAAAATTATACAAGGGCCAATTGAGATAATGTTTTCAAGAAAATTATCTATACAATAAGTATTATGTTTGTTTTTTATTATCAAATGCACCCAATCATACCGTCCACTTGATCGACCAACCGACTTAAATATAACGACAAATAATACATAAGAGTGGTGCAACACAGTGCTGAACATACTCTGGAATGCTAGCAAAATATAGGGTATACACGTGCTGTAAAGGGAACTGCACAGTCTAGGCGAGGACGAAAGGCGACCATCGCTGCCTGTACCTTTCTGTCATTCCAACGCAGTTCGTATACGCATCTTTTGTTTCCTTCACTTTCTCTGGCACACGGATAATTATACACAACTGCCAACCAACTTATTCTAAAGTCTAATAAAAACATTAAAACATTAATGAAAAATTACAATACATAATAAATAAGACGTTTCAAAATTAGATCTACTTCATTGATTAAGCAACAAATAACATTGATATTATAAAACACATTTTTACAGTTAAAATATAATTAATAAATACGTTTAGGTGTTATACGAAAACCGGGTCATAGGTAGACACGGAATTAAAAGAAATAAGTTTTTCTAATGCCATTACTTCCAAAATTTCTTTAAAGAAATAACTTGAAACTAAAATTGAGATGGTTATATTTCTGCATCTAAATTATAAAATATTAAAATATAATTTCCAGCGGATACATTATTGAAAAAATTTTATCAAAATACTGTTTTTATATTAAATTTGCACTGTAAAAAACGAATATCATAATATTTGTTCATTTATATGCTTAATTTTATTATTTAAACTTTTTATTTTTTTTTAATTTTCCGTAAAATAATTTTTGAAGCAATGGCGTCGGAATAAATATTATTCCATGCTAAATGACTATAGCCTGCTTTTTGAAACGTCCTGTATATGGTGGTTTATTCCCATTTCGTTTAAAATTCCGATTCATTAAAAAAATAGTTAAAAATGGCACAAAAATAAATAAATAACTTATAAAAGAAAATAAAATAAAACTATATAAAACTATTATGACCTATTATGCCAGGTATTTATATTATATGTACAATAACCTGAGTATATGAGTCCAAAATTTGTCATTAAAATAAGATAAAAATGATGAGGTCATTCTGACTAGAACTACTTGAGTGTAAAAGGTTAAAAATCACGTGAAAAAAAATGCCGGATGCGAATACGTGGCTGCGATGTCGACCATCCTCGCAAATTTCCATCTAAGTACAACACATTTTAAAATGACTAGAGTTAAATAAATATATAAGTAAATAATCGCTAAATTACAGAAATTGATGACTAGAATTATTCTTTAGTGTCGACTAGACTCATGGACTAGCATATGCTCTACATGAATAAGGCAATCGGTTCTTGTCACCTGCTTTTTACAAAATAATATAGTTACAACGACCGTCGTAGCACACACTTTGCGAAAAACACCAACAACTGCACCGAAGTGGGTCAAACTATCGTACACAGGCTGAATTCACAAAACTAACGAAATGAACGAAATGCATAGCAAACTGGTCAACTCCGGTACAACTGTTCAGTGCAGGCCACCACGGATTATTTGTCTCGATTTACGGATGATCACAAAGCCCGATTTCGAATTTTTATCTAATTCAACTCTTTTTCATCACAACATATTGTTTAAAATGTGCAAATATAATGCAAACTATTCAAGCCCAAAGCATTTTTTAAATACTATTGAATAAAATGATGGTTTTCGAAAATATATTCGTTCAAATTATGAACCATTTAGATTAGATTTATCAATTGCAGATTAATTTTTGTTGTGATGTTACGTGAGTACAATTAGATTGAAATATGGTCCTGATCAACCATATATCGAAAATAACAATTTCTATCTAATCTCTAGACCTTTACAGAGATAACTTTGTAAGCCAGTAATTTCAAATACCAGTCGTATATTTTTCACATGGCTTACAAAAAGTCCCAGTACAAATAGTATTTACACGTTTGCCATTTCTCATAAACGGTTCTCATAATATATATTATTTCATAATAATATGTTCATTATTTCATTTGTTTCTGTGTCCATAGCGTTTCTCAAATTGACTTTCGCTTTTGCTGTACTGCATGTACAAGATCCTCAATTTAAATGCGAACACCGCGCACAAAAACAAGCGGATCGATAACTTTCCGTACACGTGACCAGCGCAGGGCCGGTTCAAGGTTCCTTCCGACCTTTCGCCGACGCTATCACCACTTTTCCGTTGCACGTTCGCCGTTCGCTGTTTTTGTTCACATTTAAATTGAGTGACTCCTTCGCTTTTTACTTTTCACATTTAGTCTTCATTTTTGACCTTGGAAATTCAAATTCAGCACTCGTTTAATTTCGCATGATCATTCACAATGATCATATTTTAACAGCATCGTAATCAGAAAATATATCACCCGTTTTTAGACTAGCGAAGATTAACTTAATAACACAAACGTCATATATAATAATAAATACTAACAAATAATTATAAAAATCACACAATTTCAGACAATTCTTATTAAGTAAGAATAATTTAACTTTATATCATGCAATAGGTACTATAAATATGTAAATAAATAAATAAAACATGTATTTCAGTCACTCATTCGCACTTACGACAAAAACAAATTAGGGACATGAATCTAAAAATAATGAACCGACTTAATGGTCGCACGCTATTTAATTTACAATAATCGGTTCACTTTATACGATTTCTTAAAATTTCATTAATTTATAAAAATAGTTAACTCATTCTGCATTCTGGTTTGATTCAAATCCCCTATTTTGCTGCTAATTCAATAATCACTCGATAAAATATCTAAATTCCGGGTTAAAACCCCTGATTTTTTGTATTCACTCATTCGTAAATAAATTATACGAAATAAATAATAAATTTATTAAATAAATAAAAGTTTTAACAACGCGTAAAAATAACAATTTTTAAATATTTTTTGCGTTGATGATTTTTATCAAAATGTATATAAAATGGAATGCAACTGCAAGGAATGTCATAATAATAAAGCTTGCTGCAGGAAATGTCTAGCATATACGTTGAAAATGACAAATTTACAAGGTCAAAAATAAACGTACCATGTCGCCATGTATCACTGTATCATCGAAGTCAAAATAACACTACTCCACCAAACCAAACTGAACGTAAACGAAACTCGAACGAAACGAAACCGACCATCCGTCTCTTTGTGAGTGAGTGTTCACAAAAGTAACAGTTGTCGATCCCGTAATGCATGCTGTCACAACATGTCATGATCGTGTTCATGTTCATCGTGGTCATTATCGTCGTGATCGTCGTGGTCGTGATCCATATCGTGGTCGTGATCCGGATCATCCTGCTCTAGCCCACTGCCACCAGGTGATAGTTGCTGGAGATGTTGCCCGGCGTTCTTCGGATCTTCGTCCTTCCACTTGTCCATCGAACGCCTCCGGGCGTTCATGAAGAAGTTGCCCACCGTCGTTGGCTCTAGCCCGAGTTGACGAGCAATCGTCACTTGCATTTCTTTTGACGGCCGCTTCGTTTCCTGCAACAGTTCATAATAACTACTTCCTAAAATTTTATCCTTTAATAACGCAGTTACACATCTTTATACAGACATGCTTTGACATTTACACTAAATTTATTTTACGTAACTCATTAAGTACCTGTTATTAAAATTATTATTATTGAAACTACTGTTTTTTTCAATTTACTTATGTAAACATAATTTATTAATAAAAATCAATTTTGGTATATTTTTTAGTTAAATTTGTTTATATTACAATTTTTATTCAATTTATGAATCTCAATTGCATTTATAAAAATGTAAGTAATAATTAGTACCATATTGACAAATATGTATGCGTTCTTTGGCATCAATTAATCCGTAAAAACACGATGCATTTGTTCTTCAGCCACTCAATCATTCGAAGTTCGTGCAACTAACACACAAAATTGAGCATTACCTTAAAAATAGCCTGCAGAGTACGGCGCTGAAGGTCTGTAAAAACTAGTCGGGGCTTCTTGGGTGTAGGTAATTGCTCTGGCTGGTTCACAGGTTCCTCTTTCCTCTTGCAACCTGATAAATATACATACAAACACATAAATCAGCTAATAATATAATATTCAATAATGTCATGTTTCATACATCATTCAATAATGAAATAAAATATCTATAATGATAGAAAATAATACTTACTGCCGCGTTGTGGAATCTGAGCAGCTGAAAAAGAAAAACACAAAAACATTAATATCGCAAAAGCAAATATATTCACCTAATCATTTTCTAGTTGATTTTTGTATACATATACACGAATTTTCCCGTACAATGATGTTCATGCTACAAATGTACAACATACGATGCATTTACAAATTTTAAAACTGAAACTGCACATACCTATAAACCCTCTTAGAAATTTATTTTAGTTAAAAACTGTAATGTTTTCCTGGTTTATGAACACATATAAAACTCAAAAATATCTACATAATCTGCAATTCGGATAAAAGAAACAGTGTAGTGTGGAATGGTAGCATTGCTGAATGTTTGAACTGTGTAGGCATCGATCACGAAAATTACTTGACGTACATGAGAGACGGGTGCACCAGTAATGCATACGAAAAGAGTGATACCGTGTGAACACCGAATGAAGCGAAAAGCGAGCGATCTATTATAAATGTGGCCCATTTCGTAATTTACCCAGCCAATGCACAATTTACTTTAAACTGTATCATCTGAATGATTTATGCTAAGGTATCTATTTCTGCGAAGCTTAACTTATAACATCAAATTTCATGCGACATCTTATAAATAAACAGCAATGGTCTTGGTTAAATGCAAATGGGGAGAATCGTTTATGAAATTATTTAGGATAAGCGTGCATTGGAAATGATTCATTTGGCATTTGGGTAAAATGAAATGTAACAAAACTCGGGCAAATTTGCGGATGCCCTGTAGAACTCCATCGTAAGCGGAAGGGAGCAGCGGGTCGTACGAGAGACAGATCTTAACTTAGAGACAGAGAAACTCACAAGCACGAAGAAGAGGGTTGTTTCCTCCGTTTGGAGTTGACTGCTCTCACGTTAACATTGCGCACCTGGCAGTCTGCAATGAAAACAAGAGAGTAGTCAAAATTTAGACAGACTTTAAACAACAGAACGACATTCAAGACATAAACATTTCTCATCTGATTCAATTGCAATTGCAAACAACGGTATCATATCTCTGTACGACTAACGCATCGCATTTTCGCATTCGGCATACGGTTACGGATACACAACCAACTTCGTATGGTATATGACAACGGTGCTTCGTTTTTCAGTTTCAGCGAAAACTTACGTATACGTAACGTACTGCACTAATCGTGAATATGAATGTGAATACGTGAATGTGTACAGCCTTAGTCTAAAACAAACATCCTTTGACCAGCACACACTTCACTATTTCTATTTTTTATTCGTCTACCTGTATTTTTTTGTTTGCACACTTTAAATATTCATAGAATTTTCATGCATGCAAGTTTTTATAATTTTCAACATACGTGTCTCATTTTTGATACTGCCAATTGACTAAAGTCGAAATAAATTTTAGTTTCAAAAAATATGACACGTATTACAAAAAGAATTTATTTTTATACTGTTGTTTCAAAAAAATTATTAACTGAAACATTTTTTCAATAAAACACGCCTTTTGATACATTCGCCATGACCAGCAGTTCACTAGTGATATGTGGGTTGTGGAATGCTGGAAAATTTATTTTATTAAAAATATATTAAATTTTATGTTACATTTCTAATAAAATGTCATACTGCAACCATTGTTATTTCCTATTATAAAAATAAAAAACTACCATATTAGACTGTGCATTTTAGTGTGCAGTGCTAAGGTAATTAGCAAAAAGTAAGCCATGAATATAATTTCATATACGGCATGTAAACAATTGCGATGGCATGTTAAACAAAATTAAGTAATGAACTGGTGCAAGTGGTACGTGCAGTGATGCGATTTTACATAATATTAGTCGATCGTAACATATGATCACAACCCATAAGACCTACCTGCCAATCTTAGGGCCGACATCCTCTGGAATTCTGGTTCCTGCAGCCACTTCCACATGCGCCGAAACGTCTCTCGCCCGGACTTGAGCTTGGACCATGGCTTGGGGTTGCGTAGCAGATCGGATAGCGTGCCTTGCGAGCGACATAGTACCCGCTGTGCAAATATTGCCTGCGGGATGCTGTATCTCTTCAGCTCGGCACTTATTCGTTGCGCCAAATCCTTGGTGTTGATCTCCTCCACGTCGGTAGTAATCGTGCCAACGTTGAGCGAGTTACCAGAACCCCCAGTGACTAGTGTCCCTCCAACACCCACTCCAGAGTTTGAAACGTTCACGTTTACATTAACATTGACACTTTTCGCTGACATGGTTTGTTGCTGATGCGAAAGCTGTTGTTGTTGCTGCGTGACAACTGATTGTTGCTGTTGCTGCTGCTGCTGGCCGACCGACGTAGGCTGTTGCTGTATTGTAAGAACAGGTGGTGATGGCGATGAGACCACGACGGCTTCACGATGAGAGTGTGCGACCTGTACGAGACTTGGTGCTGTGTGGTGCGTGTGTTGCGGAACTGAGACGATTGCGTTGTGCTGGGCAATTGTTGTCATGCCATTGATGGTCGTCGTGCCTCCAAAATTTGTCACTATTGTATTACCAGGTGAGTGCAGAGACGTTGATGGTGGGCTCAGAGTAGGACTGTGTTGTTGTAATGTCGACCGGCCCACTAAATCTCTTTGAGGGTATGGTGAGTCGTAGCTATTAGGTGACATACTTTTCTGTGGCGATGGTAGCCCATTCTGACTGTAGGAGCTCTGAGGGGAGATGGGGCTAGGTTGCTGCTGCATACCTATGCTACCCAACGTATTGTTCGGCGATGAATAATTGTGTGGCGGCGTCATACCCATGGAGGATATCTTGTCGTACGCATAGCCGGTGTTGACGTTGACCCCAAGACCCAAACCAACGCCGATGCCGACACCAAGGCCATTGTTTTGCATGACAGTGAAAGAACCCGACACATTGCTGGCGTGACCGTAAGCAAATTTATCCGACATGGTGGATATGGGAGGCAACGGTTGTAGCGGCGTGAGAGTTGCATACGACGACGTGGGACTGAAGCCAGGCGGCGACATGCGCCCGTTCACTGAGGTTAGAGTTTGATACGTGGGTTCAGGTTGCAGCGCGCGGAAATCACTGGCGTCGATCATGCTGGCTACGCTCACAGAGATGCCAGAGGTTGGAGACAGCTTACCAGGACTTAATAGCTCGGAATCGTGCGAGTCGTCCTGCGGCTGCACGATCACGGACAAACCATCCTGTTTCACTTGGTCATCCAGGTCGACAGAGTCCACCTCCTCGACGGTGAGGTCCTCGCCGACCACAACGCCGACATCGAGACCAACGCCAGCGTGTTCAGACTCCTCCTTGATATGCTGCGAGTGGCCATCTATCCGCATGTGTCTTCGGTCCACCTGACGGCCTCTCGTTAACGTCTCCAGAGTGATACGCGATGTGTGCGAATGCGTATGTTGATGTTGGTGTTCAGGAGCTGACGATAGCATGCTCCGCACGGCGAGCGCTCCCGCCGTCGCCACATCCGACCTGCCATGCGTACTGCCGCCAGGAGAATCGACCGATTCCGACAACGGTTCGCCGAGTGATTGCTGTTCAATCATTTTCCCAATATTCTCCATCATAATTGTATCGTTTTGCAACATCAATGCTATGTTGCAGGCTGCACGCACTACGCACTGCACCCTTTAACGTATCAGCACAGACACAAGCACAGGCAAGGGATAATAGAGACGGCCATTGTTACTAACATTGCGTTCGCGTTCACACCACCTCGAGTATCCGTACCCGTATCGCAGTTGTTTGTCACATTTTATCGTTCAGATTCAGACTGTTCTGTAGCCGGCCTGCGTTTAGCCCGCAATCCAACCATCATGATACAATTAAATAAACGCAAAAACAACAACACGTAACGTAATATAACACAACGTAACGCAATGAAAATAAGACAGGATACGGCACACTAACCAGTAACAGTACACGAACGTATTTGACCACTAGCCGCTAGCCTAACATTCACAACACCACTTTTACAACAGTTCATAACAATTATTTTTGCACCCCTGATACACACACACGCACATACAGCGTCGCTAGCGTAATTGGTAACCTTTGTTTTCCACCGTAACGCACGGTACTGCGTTGCGACGCGCTCGCGTCGTACACCGCCGCGACGCTTTTGCAAGCAGCAACCACCTTTAAACATTCAACCCGTGTCACGGAGCGACAGAGCGACACTCGGCGACCAAAATCCATATCACGTTCACATCTTCACTCTTACATTACACATTTCGATTGTTAAACGTGCATTATCTAACACACTAACACCGTTTGTCATCGTAGTTTCGATTGATGTTAAGTCCGTGAAACAGTCACTGCCGGACCGGTCGATACTGAATTGAATGGATCAGCGCGCGACGCCAGGTGGTTGAGCGCGGCGCACGACCCTCATTGTAGCCACAGCGGCGGAAACCTTGTATCTGTATGTGTGCATGTGGACATATGAGGGAAGGAAAAGCGCATGTGCTCACTACTTAATGTACTTATATTTATTATATTTCATCATTTCAAGTTGTATCTTTCCGTACCAAGCAAAACATCCAACGTACGATGGATTCATCCTCATTCAACATTATTTAGTATTTGTACTATTCTACGGAGTTTAGTGTGTAATTGAAATTTTGCGATACTAATTATTTTTAAAATTTATATTTAATTTTTCTTTTCAAAATTGTGTGTTTGTAGGGTAATGTTGTATGTGTTGATTTTGTTTTTACTTTCGTTCCTTCCTGTCTTAGAGCACAGTGTGTGGATAAGTATGGGATAGTGGCTAGCAAGTGATGCGATATACGATATGGGTAGTGGCAACGGGTAATAAAGGGCGCAGAGTGCATGGTACGATCCCCTTTGCGCACGTAGTGGAACAGCATGAGTGACGCGTGCCGATATCGCCAGCTGCAAGTAGACACGACAACGAGGGGTTGCCCTTATTCATTCCTGTTCTGTTTGTTTGTCATACACTCATATGTTCAACGATCTTTTCACACATGGACAGCAAGTTCACGAGAAGAAAAATCGGCAATGACAATCACTCTTATAGGAATCTCAACCAGTTTCATACACACGGGAAACTCATACAAGAAATTACAGTCAGCGGTTTTCCCCGTAACTGACACAACAAATACGTATCATTTATTTACATTTTTATTTTAGTTCACCATGAAGACATATATCACATTTATTATTATGTTGTGATATTTTGAATGCGATGTTATATTTCCAAAACCCTTCGATTCGACTCGTCGAGTTCACACAATTTACAGTTACAGGCCAGGAAATTGGCAAAAGTCACAGCCTGGAGAGCATTGCTTGCAGAGGTATCTGATTATCACATCGACTGATACACACAATGCATTATGCTTATTACAGATAGTAATTGTAATTGAAAAACAAATGCATTTCTATGAAAATAATACTGAATTTCAATTTAAAAAAGTACAAAATTGTGAGACTAACAATGAGTACATGTATTTATGCCTTGTAGGAACTAAACATCTGTTACAAGTATAATTGGAAACAGTTGGATTCAATTTCGAATAGTCGAATGAAAATGTTTCTTCTCAAGTGTAAATGAATGGTAGACATAAAGATAAAAGTTTGTTACGATAGACAAAGCAGCTGCTTTCACACTACATATGTGTATACTATGTACGTATGCTTGCTTGTGTACGTATACAATGTAAATAAGATTAATAATTAATAACAAAAAGGTACAGACGAATATATACTACACAAGAATGTGTCAATTTATACCTATAGCAGATCTTTAGTTCCAAGAAAATATATTAATGATATAATGATAAGAAAATAATAAAATATAACATTAATTGATTCTGTAAATAAATAAATACTGTCTCGTATTGATCAAATAATTAGGATTTAACTAAGATTTATCTAATTCACACAGTGTAAAAGTCCTTCACAAATACCACAGAACAAATTTTTCTCACTAAACCATCTTATAACAATAAACAATAAAATAACACTTTACGTATTTTTTTAGAATGTTTTTGATACTATTGTAATTATTATTTTTTTTGGATTTTTTGTATACAATTTTGCAATTATTACACAATAAAGATTATATTTTTTTAGAGTAGTATCATATGATCGCATTCCAACAATTAAAAATTATATCAATGGTCAAATTTCAGTTATATAATAATAAAAATAAATGTTCAATATTTAAAATTGACAAATTATTAAAATTCAATTAAAATAATTTGTTAGGACTAATTAAAATTAAATAATGCGGAATTGGAAATCGGTAAATAATTGCAATTGTATATAATAACGAGAAAAAAACTAGAGTTTTCACTAGAACGATTAACCTGTTAAGGTTCATAGCATACAATATATTACAATTAGGTTACACACAGCATTCACAAATTTGTATTCTTTCATTTAATATTTACAGGCACGACTTTATCGAGTGCTAAATGATTCGTGGTTGGCCCTTCACTAGCATGCGAGTCCGTCATTTCGTGTTGATGTACTATCATTTTGCCAATAATGCCGTTTACATTTATGTTGTTGGCAGTCGGTTTCAGCAGCATGTGTTTGCAGTCTAAACCAGCAAGCTGTGGACTAGAACTTGCTGGTCTTTTTAAACCCGTAGTCAAAATCTTGGGTACATTTTGTTCTCTCTCCCGATCTCTCGTTTGCTTTGGTGAAGTGGTTCTCAAAATATTCGGTCGATGCGCCAACAAAGAAGTCGCTTGTATTCCCGAAACCGTAGTCGTACTTTTAGGAAACCTACACGCAGTCGATGCATTTAAAGTTTTTACCCCAAAAACCGTAGGTGCTGAAGAAACAGCAGGACTATTTTGAGAATTTTTCAGTGAAACATTCAGTGCAGGAGTGATTCGTCGGTTTTTTTTTAAAACAGACTTAAACTGACTACGTATGATATCCAGTCTTCTATTACTGAAAACCACGGCATGTCCTACTTTCTTCGCTGAAAACGTAGACACAACCAATGGCTTCGGATAACTAGTATATACAGTTATATTGGTCAGTGAATCAGAAAGTGTCGGCATTTCCATGACAACAGGAACGTTTAACGACTCAATGACGTCTCGAGATACGACAACAGGCTGAGGATGTGGTGACGGCGACACAGACGGAATGCTCATCACGGGCACATTACTACTGGATATCGACTCTGTATTTACATTTAGGTCTACCGATGGAACAGGTACAGACACAGGCACAGGCATTGCTTGCGGAGTTGAGGATTCACTGGCGCTGGTATTTGCGTTCGATTTGCTGTTATTGAGGATTATTATCGGACTGCCACTCCTGGGAAGTTTCACTGTAAACGAGTGTGACGGTGCGTTAGTGTACGTATGAGTATGGGGCACTAATTGGATGATCTGCGTCGTTGTAACTTCTGATGCTGTGCCTGTACCGGACTCGCTGCTATCGCTTATAGAAACCGTCGGCGTTATAGCTGGTAGTGATGATACATTTATACAATTTTCAACATCCGTGTTCAAGCTATTTGAGCTAGAACTAACAATAGTTGGACTCGAACAAGCACTGCTACCGGAATTTAAGAGGTATTCTGATGATGAGAATGTGGTGGTTACAGTTGGAGATGAGGTTTCTGGCGTATCTAGACAAGTACTTGTGATCGTAGTACTATTGCTGAGTAAAGATAATGCCGGACTTGGCGGAGAAGTTTGTACAGGTGACACGTCTATGACTGGCGACGTATCTTGGTTTGTGGATTGGGAAGACGAAGACTGAGATGAATTCGACGAAGAAAACCCTGAATCAGCAACTTCGGATGTTGCCACAACCTATAATAAAAATTTTCATTTATTGTATTACTGTTTAGTGAAATGGCCGTAAAGAATTTTGAAAAAGTTTAGATAAAAATCTTACAGTCTTTAATATCGATTGAGGTCTGGATTTACTGCTCGACGAGCCACCAACTGGAGGTTGTTCTTTCGTGGCGCGATGCTCCGCAACCAATTTGTTGAAGTCTTTAGTTCGGCCAGTCACTGAACGCCTTGGCGATGGCAATTGGGATTTACTATTCAATTGTCTATTACTAATTTGTTTACTATCTTCATTTGTTGAATGCTTTTCTGGTTCTAAATCTTTTTCTCGACTCTTTTGTGATTTGCGATCGATATTAATGTTCGGTGATTTTCGACGAGGTGAATGACTATATTCTTCCGTGTCGTACGACGTAGACAGATTAGAAATTTTTGAGATGCAACTCTTTGAGGTGGATGTTGTGCTGGTGGATGATTCTATTTGTTTCACAGAAACTACAGATTGAAAAGAAGGAACAATGTTGTCGCTGGAATGTACAGGTAGTGGAACTGATGTTGGTTCTTTGTTTTTCATTTTGACACTAGCCGTTTTCGTTTTCTTGACGGGCACTTGAGGAGGAGGTAACAGGGCTGATTCCGAATCGGATGTATGTTTGATCTCCAGGTGCCGTTGAAGGCCCTGGGGCTTGACCACGGCACCACACGTTGAACACACAACAGCACAAAACCGTTCATTTTCCGGACAGAGGCCAAACAAGCCCATATCTTTTCTTGGTAACCTAGTCACCCTGTTGTCTGGTTTGTCATTCTGAACGTTATCTATAAAGAATATAAGGTTATAAAAGTGAAACAAATTAAAGTACATACTTAATGCTTACTTGTCAGGGCAGTCAAATCTAAGCTATTAATCCAGGATGACCACGGTTGTCCTCGAAACCGAGATAAGTCATTCGAATCCATTTCTATTTTTTGTGGTGTCTCCGTATCTGAATGTTAATATTTTATTAAATACACTACACTAACATACATCCTAGTCACAACACTACACACACACGAACCTATTTTTTTCTTCGCGTAATTCGTTATACTGTAATCTTCGCAAGGTTTACTGCTATCTGGGGAAAATATTTTTGGTTAAAACAGGCTACATGTGAACAATAACAATGAACTACATTACAGGTTTCATTCAGAAACGTGGTCAAGGAAGACCAGGGCTGTCCTTTAAACTGAGAAAGTTTAGGAAAATTGTAACTTATTTTTTCAGGATGCTCCATTTATCTAGTGGACATACAATGCAATTAATGGTTATGTTTCATTCATTAAATTGTACGTTTATTCTGGTTCACCTTGCATTTTCATTGTGTCATCATAATATCCACATATTTATTAAAAGTTATTAAATTTAGTAGCAAAATAAAATATAACCTGTTAATGCCAAATATTAATCACAGGATAAACAAACTTTTTACGAAGTAAAATATGTATTAAATGTTCATGCAAATGTTTTATTATTGAAAAAATAGAAATTTAGCTTAAAGATTTCTTCAGTATATTACTAAATTCATTCAACTTGCCACTCGCCAGCACACAGCTGTCGTCCTGTTTAGAACCAACCATAGACATTACACAGATAAATTGTCATTAGACTACCCCACCACCATTGATATGAAAATGCAGCACATCCGAGCAGGTCTATGGTTTTCAATCAAGATAAATCGGATAAATTTACTTATTTAAATCACTTATTATTATATTCTACTTAAATTAAAAAGGGTAACTAAAAATAAAACCATATAAAAAATAATGACTTTCTATATTAATAATAAGATACTTTTAATATTGGCACATTTTCAGAAGAAATCGAAATATTTCCGCTAGATAAAAAACTTTACATTCATCTATTCTACCGAATAGTTTTTAAATTAAATTTTACGGCATAATCTAGTTGGAGTAGGATTAACTAATTTTTATGTGAAAATAAATTATAAAAAATATTCATAAGCAAATTTCTTGTTTGAAAATTATCTATTCATATAAAATATTTTATTTGATTCTTTTGGTTGCATTACTATTTCAATAAGAGTACTGAAATTAATATCACAACTATTACTTAAAACAAAATATTTATTTTTGACCCATTTCTTCTAAAATAGTCTCTCGTTTATCACTTGAAATTAGTACAGACAGAACCTACTCGAAAAAGTAACGTGGTAAAAATATGTAACTTTTATTACAATTTTTATAAAACAAGCAGTTCTGGTTTAGAAAAATATATTTATTTATGCAAAAAAAACTTATTTTTACCAGTTACTGCATTTGTATATATAATTTATAATACTTCTTACTTTAAAATTTTTATGTGTCAACTATGCAATTTAACATAAATCACACAAAAAAATTATAAAATGAAGAATACTTCTATTCGTCATAACTGCTAATTTTTAACTCAATGTTAAATTCGACATATATTTCCTTCTATAAATTGTTATAGTTAGGAAATTGAATTTACTTAATTAAGACTAGAACCCAGGAAACAAATTTCCAAACGTCCATAACAATCATTTAACAACTGTCCAGTGTAGTAAAATACAATATATAATACATATTTGTATATTATGTACGTAGTAACAAATTGAACTATAATACAAATAATTTCAGTAAAAAAATGCCAAAACAAAGGAATATGAACTGGTACCTAGTATACTGTTGCTAGAAACTATTTTACATTAATTGCAACTGGTAAAACTATATTGACAATCAAATTTCAACCAATTAGAATAAATGTAACATAATTTTTAACACAAACACATTAATATTTCAATATATAAATATTTAAATTTACAAAAACACTGTTTTATATCGTATTTTACTATAAATATAGCAAATTTTATTATTAACCAAAAATTATTAATATTACACATTTAAAAGTTACAATATTAATGAACAAAATAACAGAAACACTGTTCACAAAAATTATTAAAATGAAAACAATTCCGCTATTTGAATTTAAGTCACAAAACAAGCAAACTACGCAAGCTGCCTGTGGTTCTAAGCTATCATCTTCGAAAGAGGGTTTCTGCTGTCAATTTTGAATTTATATGCATTGTAAATATTCCACATTCTGTAATAAAGTTTCAAATTTTTTATTAAAAAAAAATCTGATACTTTTACTCGGGCTGTTAACAAACTTATTTTAAAATTTTGAAATGAGATCAGTTATTATTTGCCAAATAATTATGAAATCCAAACAAATGCACGAACGAAATATTTTTCTTTTTACTTAACAATTTTTTTTCTTTTTTGTAATAATTATATATACTAATAGGTCATAAAAATATACAATAACTAAGTTTTCTTAAAACTCATATGTACAAGCTGATTATTTACATATTAGTGGCATAGGGAAAGAAAATTAACGATCAACACTTGGACAATTATCTATCGTCAGATCCACGGGTTCGATTTCGACGTGGAGATCTTTCGGTCGATGGACTGACTGCTACGTCAAAAATGGTCTCAGTTCATTTAAATTATTTTCAAGCAATTATACGAATGCTTAGTATTTTAAGAATGACATAAACGAATTGAGATCACTAACGCATTTTCTCGTCTTCCATCTTACATTTTAAATTCAAATAAAGTTATTATACTATGTCACATTTTTGTTGGATTTCTCATTATTCAAACTACCCTTTAAAGTTATTTTTGAACCCTTTAATAAAAAAAAATATTTAAAGAAATGCAATAAATATTTTATCTAAGTATCCTTCAACTTCATAGTTAGAACCGGTTACATCATTACCATTCAATTTTTAATTTAAATAAATAACTGCTATTTATGTAAGTTAAAAAAAAAATAAATTGTAATAATTTCGTCGGTAATACAAAACAATTTTGATAATGCTGCACTAAAAATATATATTTTTTTAATTTTGACGTTTAGGTAATATTGTTCAACAGTAAGTTTAAAAATTTAGTTTCAATAATAAGTACCCATGTTAATTTTTATCGTAAAGATTAAATGGCATTTCTTTTATATATATATATACACGCTGTTAATTTAAGGACACTTCCGCATGGGATACACAAAGTAATAATGGACTAAAATTATTATAAACTACGTTTTATAACTATACGTGGCAGATTTATCTAATATCAACAAACGAACGAGCATACGCAAATCAATTGCCATTTTCGACATGACGCGTTACGCTACGTACTAAATAGTTAAAGAAAAACAGTCAAAAAACATACAAATATACAAATTACAAATAATCATAAATTATTCTACAAAGTAATGTACAATTGTCAACGTAATTTAACAATTCACTGGCAAATGATTGCACCAAAATTTTGTAAAACTAACTACCAATAAATAAATTAAAATAAAATCAAAGAACAATGAACCAAAGAACGAAAAGAAATATTAACAAAAAGTTTTGAAAAATTAAATCACGTTAACGCCAGTACATCATAAGATCAATTACCAAATGTATTCCATATGGATAGACCAAAATGGAGAGACAAAAAATCTAATCGGAGTCGGACGACCGTCGTTTGAATCACTTATTATAATTTCTATCTATAGGTAGTATTTACAGACTGGCGCCCCGTTTCATGCGCTTCATGGCAGGCGAGTCAGGCGGAGAGCTCGGCGGTCGGTTTGGGGCATCGCTCCGCGGAGATCGCAATTTATTGTGTTTACACAGGGCGCAATAGAACACATCTGGTATGTGAGTACGTCGTATTCGTGCACAAGAGAGGTGGACCCATGTCAGGCAGCGGGAACATTCTATCATCGGCCGCCCAGCAAATGGTTTCCGGCAGTAACATGTCACCAAATCGTACGAATCTTCGTTATTTTCGTTGTCCTGCTCGGGTTCAGCATCTGTTTAAATTCATAAATATATTATAACATTTTCCATGTAATTAGCATTTGTGAAAAATACATTTTTAGAAATACGTGACTGAAAAATGATCGTATAAAATTTAAAAACTAATAAAAGATAATAAAATTGATTAGAAATTTTAATTTCTCCATATTTTTTTCCATATGCACAACATACTTGTATGTTCTTTAAATAGAATATAATTATCAGATAAACCGTTTAAAACCTGAACAGATTTTTTAGGATTATATTTAAAATAAAAATTAATACTAAATACTAAATAAGTAAAATAAAGAACGATAAATCCTCTGGTAGTATAGATAAAATCTTTCAATAGAAAACAAGTATCTAAGAAACAAGAATTAAAATCTGGTTTCCCGAATTATTTCAGCGCATTTTAATTAACAATGTATCTCTACATTATACGACTGTGTCTGAGTTGTTCGGATTCCACTTTAAGCTGAAGGCCCCCTGTACAGTAATTGCGATTAAGTTACTGTTATAGAGAGTAGCAAAGAAATAAATATAATTATTATGTAAAATATTAAATTTTTAAGATTAAAAGTTAAATGTGTATTTATTGGTGATATGTTAAATGAAAATTCAATCTCATGTATTATGGAACAAATAAGTAAAATATTCATATAATTACACATAAAAAATAAAGTTGACAAATAATTAAACACAAAACAACATAATAAAACTATGTTGATAAATTACATGTCTTTAATCACAGTAATATGAATATTTACATAATGAAAGCAGAGTTTGATCATTGTTAATTAGTAAATTTGAAATAAATTACTCAGCTATAAAAATCGTCACTTGTTCCCGAGGTGGATTAAACTTAATGTATAAGACACAGATTATATAAATACTATTTGTGTTGCACACATTATACACTTGTTTTATTACAATTATTTAACGATAAATCACAACTATTTTGAAATTACAACACTTGCACTATCACTTGGTAATATCTAGTATAAAAAATGACGAATAATTGAATTAATAAATGATAAAACGTTGACACATACAAATAAAGTCTTAGCACTGTTGTTTAAAAACGTTTCAAGTATTTGAACTAGGTTAGAATTTCAACCATTGTTTGCTCACTAATGAAACCGTTTTTCGAGGATTAATAAAGCTTAACAAAGAATTGATTACAGAATCCTACCTGTATCATCTTCTGAAGGTTTGTCCTCTTCTTGGCCCGAACTTGTAGCAGATTCAGAATTTACACTGCTCCCAGAACTGTCCAAAGGTGGTGGTGTTCTAGCAGCAGTGCGGTTGTCCTGTCACATTTATAAGCTTATAAATTGCACTAATCATTAATGTTTGAAGGAAATTCTGATGTAGTGAGCTAAAATAATTATTCTACAAGAAAATAATAAGAAAATTAATATTACCTCTTCTAGTCTTTGTCGATCATAATTTTCATACTCTAATATATAAGTACAAAATTTGTAAAAATCTTCTCGGGTACGGGGTCTTTTGCCTGTGATATTCATGTGCGATGCCGTTTCCTATGCAAACAGAACAATACTTCACAATTCAGTAGAAAATAAAACAAGAAAACAAAATAAACTTACGTGAAAACAGTGACATACAGACAAATACATGAAACCTAACCTAATCATACATTGATAAAATTAACTATACTTACATCTTGGTCGTCCGAATTGAGAGTAGGGGCTGCAAATCAAAATAAATACATTAAAAATAAATTTCACCTATCATCATAAACATATTTAAACATTAAAGCAATAGAAACTTATATGTCACAAAATTTTATTTATCAATGAAACGTACCTTTTGATTCTTTATGCGTCATTCCTTATTACTTCTTAAATATTGTTCGCCAATCCAAGCACAAGACATTACAAAATATAACACTATTTTTGTATTCTTTAATAATATAAATTTTGAAGACTTGTCGCAGTTCGAAGAAAAAAAGATAAAAATTAATTCACAGCGTTGTTGTAAGTTACATACAATTATCTCGTCATAGATGGCGAAGCAAACGCAAACATATATGAATTATGAGCGCTATAATTTACAATATTATTGTAAAACATTTTAAATTGTAATTGTTACGAGTTTATTAATTTTTAATAATTAAATATTGAACATATTCCGTAGTGACAAAAGAAAATTAATGAGCAGTAAATATAGAAATTCATTATTATTATACCTTTTTTGTTAACATTAGATAATTATAATTTTTAGTTACTTTAACAGAATATTAATGATACTGCAATTAAGAAGGTTGTATAAAAAATTACATTAATTTAATTATTAGTTATATTTATATAGTATTTAGTTTTTAATCATTTTTCAAGTATAATTTTGTATTGATTAGTGGTTATGGTGATGCGGTAAAACTGATAATTCGGTAATATGTACGTTAACTCTTGTTTGATTACGAATAAGGATTCCAATAAATTGCAAAATATTCACGTTTAAGTAGAAACAGTTCATTTAATCACTCACATACAGGAATAATAAAAACACACAAGACATTACACACAAACTTTTCTAAAAATACTGTCATATTAAAAAAAAAAAAACAATAAATATGAAAGATACAGATTTTTAAAGAAAATCAAAGCTTCGCGATGTCTTCATACAGGGTATCGAGCGTATGATGAATTGTGCGAAAACTGGGTCTAGCAGCAGGTTTGTGGGCCCAGCATTGTTTCATAAGTTCATGTACTGGAACTGGTGTGTTATCGGGACAAGCTAGCATATTTCCAGCTTTAATGAACTTCACTACCTCTTCGTGTGTCATTCCGTAGTAGGGCTGTAAGGCAAATGAAAATATTTCCCAAAGACAAACAGCAAATGCCCAAACGTCGGATTCAATTGTGTATTTGTTGTAAAGAATGCTTTCCAGGGGCATCCAACGGACTGGTATTGCGTCGTGCTCGTCGCCTTTGTAGTAATCCTGTGAAATTATTTAAGTTCAAGAAATTTATATATCAATGGAAAATTACATATAGAAGATTCATTCATTAATTTTGATAGAATATTTCGTTATTTGTTATTATTATATTTAAAATATTAAATAGTGCAACGACAAGATATTTTCATTATTCAATATTAATCAAATTCATACTTAAATAATTGTATAAATTTTCTTAATTTATTTGAAAGAATGAAAGAATATCGCATAACTACTATGAATTTATTTAGATTTTGAAATTATCAGAAAAATAATATTTGTACACAATAGACTAACTATACTGCTACCTAGTGTATAATCATACAAATTTATTTTGAACTAAATCAGCTTATCTCATTCAGGGAACTATGAATAGAATGTAAATATCCAGATAAAGGCCAGCAAAGCATTTATATAGATTAAAATTTACAGTTAACCTGGTTCTCTACCTGTCTCCCCAATAAGAAAAATCTGTTATCTAGCAAGGATAATAATACTAGATATAAACAAGTTAATAATGGCGATTAGATATGAAACATATTTATAAATAAGCTACTACATTAAAAAAGCCAGTAAACGTTATTGTTGCATTAATATGATAAATTAATTCTATTATTATTATAGTTTATCTCTAAAAATGTAGTATACTCTACCAGTTACATAAAGTCAAATATTATATTACTTGATCAGTAAAATAAGAAGCAAAATAACAAACCTGTAAATATATTTTCTGTGACAACCCAAAATCTGCAATTTTGACAACCATTTGATCATTGATTAAACAGTTTCTTGTTGCTAAATCACGATGTACAAATTTTCTATCAGATAGATACACCATTCCAGCTGCGACTTGTCTAGCAATACTTAATAAATCAAGATGTGTTAATTGAACGTCTTTGAATACTTCTCTTCCTCCTTCGCCTTCTACTGTTCGCATTACGTAGTTACTTGGCGAACAAGATCTATAATTGATAAAAAATTGAAAAATTGTATTTCTATAATGAAGTCTTTTTGGAGATATTATTTGTTTATTTAAATTTTATTTTCAGTCCTGTATTGGTTCCAACACTTTAATATTAATAAATGTTATATTCGGCAATTTTTAAAACAATTAGGACAACCTATTTATCATTGTTATTAACCCAAAGAAAAAGAGCACAAAGATGTTGCCGCATTAAAAAAAGAAACAAAAAAAAACTATGATATTACTTACCTTAAGAATTCATTCAGATCTCCTTTTCCCATATATTCGAAAAGCAGACACATTGGTCTACCAACAGCACACACTCCTAATAATTTTACAATATTCGGATGATCAAATTCAGCAAGAAGGCAAGCTTCCCTCTCGAAATCAACTTGCAGATCTTGACTTGCTTCGTCTTTTAACATTTTTACAGCAACTAAAGTAAATTCTTCACCGGGCACTAAACCTGGAGCTTTTGCTTGGAATACTCTTCCGAAAGCTCCTTGTCCAAGATCTCTTACATAGATTATGTCATTTCTAGGGAATTCTAGTTTTTCTAGCTTCGGATTTAATTGGGCCCCAGTTCTAAAATTTGTAAAGAAATATTTACTAACGAAAAAATAAAATTTGATTTAGAATTTAATTAGAGTTTTTTTTACTGTTAATGTCAATACATTAACTATAAATTTATGTACATTTTTCAACACAATTTGTTGCATTTGCTTTTACATTATTACAATTTGTTAAATATTAATTATCTTGCATGTATAAAGTTGAAGTTTGTACATTTTTCTTTTTAAGGAACAGAAACTATGAAGCAATGTTTTGTAAGTACATATTTATGCGTTTACTTAACAATAATTACCTGTGATATGCAACGTTGCTGGGAAGTTTATTCAGATCAATATTAACTTCTTGTGTGTTGGTTGGATTATAGCCGAACCGGTGTTTGTGAATGCGATGACACAATAGGAGAAGTAGCAAAATAACTAACACACTAGCGAATCCGATTCCGGCAATGATAAATATGAATGTTGGGGTGAAATACTTTTCCATAGCTACCTTATTGTGTTCTGTGTCTACTTCCACAGTTGTCGAGTTATCTACAAGCAGCATTCTATAGCTAATTTCATTTATTTTTATTCCAATATTTACATACTACCAAGCACAATCTAACATACTTAAATAAGTGCCAATTATTTTAATTAATTCTATATAGTTTTTATTTAATTTATATATATATATATATATATATATATATATATATCATCACGCCTTCTACCCATTGCTGGGTGTGGCACTCTGCTAAAGCAGATCTCGGTAAGTGATATATTTTTGCGCGTGAAGTGCGGTTACCAGTCGTCAAATCACGGCCCCCAAACATGTTAGTGGTGGAGGAGCCACAGGGATAGCTTTTTCAAATTATGAAAATTTGTCGCCTGTGGGAATCGAACCAGGGACCTCAGGATCCACAGGCCGACTTCATACCACTGTGCTAGCCATCCCATTTTATTTAATTTAATTTTTTATATTCATTCGATTAAATTTTCTCGTACTATACTTAAAGTTAAATTTTATTTTTAAAAGTAGTTAAACGAATTATTTTTCAAGCAAATATTTTTTAAGTTATTATCTCAATAATAGGCACCTACTGTCATTTTAGTGCACAAAAAATGTGAAAAATATTTGATACTAACCACAGACAGGTATATCGCAATGTTGCCACCGAACATTCGGATCCATGGTATAACACCATGGCATGCTTTCTTCACCTCCAGCATTTCTACAGTAATTTTCAGCATTCTGTACCTCTGGAAAAACCATAGGAGGCCTGTCATGAGAATGAGGTTCTTCTGAATCCCATCTTTGACACGTCAAGCCGCTTGTCGTTGTGTTTACAGTGCCTTGATACCATCTTCCACTGCCTCGTATGCAATCATCTGAAATATAATGTTCTTTTCTGTTATGTAAACGCATACAGGTATGTTTCGCAAAGGAGGTGACACACAAATATGCTCATTCCACACATACTAATTTTAAAAATATAATCTGTCAGATTAAGCTTTGGTTAGTTCAGGAAAACATTTTGTTTAAAATTAAGGAACTTGATTGTAGGCTGACTTTAACGTAAGAAAATAAATAAAAATGTAAGAACACCCTGACATTATGCAAAACGGCATAAGTTTGTCACCCCATGCGAAAATAGTTAGAATACAGTACAGGTGATTAATTCAGTCTTCATTTCAGTGAGCCGTGCATGAGAACAGCTGGGAGTGTCATTTTTTGGGTTAAATTTTGGCAGCAACTCGCAATCTGGAAGTTCAAAGTGTTCTCGAGACTTAAAATAAATTCCCTGCTCCTTGTTATGCTCTATGACTGCCCAATCGTTATAACACAGCTGCTCCCGTACAGCAATACAGTCCTCATAACATAGAGGCAACCCTACCGAATCTTTCTCGGTTACTATACATTGGGGAAATGCGTACATGCATAATAATTTCTGGAAAGTTATTCAAGCATTAAAATGTTAATATTATCACAAAAATACTATAAGTACACCTTCATCAAGAGTAAATACACTTGTACAATGTCTATTTACTGTTATCTGTACTTGACGAAGGCGCGTTTATCTACTGATAAGACATTAAGTTACCTCTGCTGCACTCCTACATGGTTCTTTGAGTACAGATATCATTTCTTCCCACAGCCCTTTAGTGATTTGTTCATTTAACCAACCACCAGTCAATTTAAACCACACCTGTCGTGCATCTAAGTAATTTTTACATATTTTCCCACCATACGGAGCACACATGCCTTCCTTTTCAATTTCAGCAATTCCATGATTAATGCAGAAGAGTAATATAATCAAGAAATAATGCATTTTTGTATCTCGACAAACATAATTCATAATACCAAGTAGATAGATCGTAAAACTTCTGAAATGCTTCAAAATGCAAGGTTATTTCGACTCATTCTTATTTCGATGAGTGACGTCATAAATAAAACCATTTGTAATTATTTATTTCAAGTATTAATCATCTCTTCACTTGTTTCTTTACTTGTTACACCTTTCCTGCCAAAACTATTGCGCATTCTCTACATATCAGTTAATATTTATTTTGTACTAGCGGCTCACTACACTTCATATATTTTTTATATAAAGATTTATTATGTATATATTGATATATCAATAGTTTATGAATGTAAAGTATAATATATTTAGTAAAAATAGTTTTAAAACACTTTTAAATGCAATACCATCACTTTGTTAATATATTTTACGCGCAAGATGGCGCTTCCGACATTTATAACAAAATTTGAAAAGTTCAATAATTTTATGAAAATATGTTTTGCACGATATGAATACCGTGTGTAAATTTGATAAATATCTAATGAAAACGATTTGTTTATATCTATTATATATCAATGGCGCCAAAAATGTGTCAAATAAATTTAAATATACATTATTTCAAGTAATATTTATTTAATGCACTCTATTTATCATTCTATTATAAATATTATTAAAAGTAAACGTATAATAGTGCAGTAAATATTTAACATTTAAACTGATTACGGGATTTGGCAACAACTAAATATAAAGACAAATGCAACTCAGTGATTTTTTGTCAATGTTGGTATAACCACGTCATCTCACTACGTTACGTTTCGGTCAATTCAATATTTTTCTGTCGTTGGTTTTTTGCCGGTGTCCTTTATTTAACGTAAATTGTGTGTTTTGTCAATTAAAATGTTTAATATATGTCTGTTTAAGTTACTAGTGTTTATAATAAGTATTCATAACATTATATGCGCTGAAACAGTCAATAAAAACTTAGTATTCAAAAATGTAGAGAGATCAATCGATTTGTCATCACAACTAGTTAAGATAACTTCAACTGTTACAATTGAAAATACAGGATCTGGAGGATTTAAAAATATTCTTTGGCCATTAGATCACGGTGCTACAGGAAAATTATCTTACATTTCAGCCAGGGATTCATCGAAACGAGAGCTTTCATTAAAGGAAACACAGGTAAATGGACACGAGGATGAAAAATTCTATAACATCAACTTTAACAAGAATGTTGAGCAAAAAAAGTTAACTCTAACAATCGAAGAAGTATATACTGGATCTCAAATTCCATACCCTGCTGCTATTACGCAGAAAGAAAAACAACTTGTTAGATACTTTGGAAACAGTTACTTGTATTCGCCTTATGTTGTCCAGCAACAGACAACTAAAGTTCATGTAAGAACAAAAAATATTGAAAGCTACACTAAGCTCAAGCCTTTTACTCTTACTGATGGAGTTATTACATATGGCCCATATGAAAATATTCAACCATTTACTGAAGATAAATTGATAATTCATTTCGAAAATAATTCTCCTTTCTTGACTGTCACGAATTTAAAACGTGATATTGAAGTCTCACACTGGGGTAACATTGCTATTGAAGAAGCCATTAGTTTATTGCATACTGGGGCCACACTTAAAGGCTCTTTCTCAAGATACGATTATCAAAGGGATAACAACAATGGCGTAAATAGCATTAAGTCATTTAAGACAATTCTACCTGCATCTGCTGAGAGACCTTATTACCGGGATTTTAATGGTAATATTTCGACCTCTAACATGCGTATGAAGAAGGATTCCGTGGAATTGGATTTGCGTCCTAGATTCCCGTTATTTGGAGGCTGGAAAACATGCTACACATTAGGGTAGGTTTTATAGCTGTATTTTCCCATAATCGAATAACAATTCTAAATAAAACTCACTTTTCATAATATTTATTTTTGTTTTTAATAATAAAAGCTAATAGTTCAAGTTAATTCAAATATTTACAAATCTTAGTACATTATATGCCACTTAATTAATTTAAAAGCTTTGTAAATTTTATTCAAAATTACTTTTCATTAGTCCTGTTTTCTTCAGATTAAGCAATAAAACTATAGTTACTTTTTTAAAAATTATATTGGAGTAATAAAATAAATATAATTGTAAAAATTTGTTACAGATACAGCGTTCCAAGTTATCAATATTTATTCCACAACGTTGATAACTACATTTTGAAAATTCGTTTGATCGATCATGTTTATGATGATATGCAAGTAGATGATCTTGAAACATCAATTACTCTTCCCGTTGGAGCTACAAATATTGAACTTAAAACACCATTTGACGTAAAAAGATTGTCCGATTCTGTGGCATACAAGTATTTAGACACTAAAGGACGTCCCGTAATTAGATTCAGCAAGCAAAACCTAGTCGAGAACCACATTCAAGATCTTGAATTAAGCTACCAGTGGTCTCGAGTTTTAATGGTCCATGAACCAATTTTGTTATCGGTTTGTTTGTATGCATTGTTCTTAGTTATTATTCTGTACGTACGACTAGATTTTTCAATTTATTCTAATAATGATGCTAGTAAAAAACAACAGTAGGATAGTTTTTCATACAGTCATTTTATACAAACAAATTTTTCAGTGCCTTGCAGACGTCATAACTTTCTCATTATTTGTTAATTTCAAATAGAATTATGTTTCATCTCTGCTCTGTACAAATGGATATTTTTTATTAAACCAAATGTTAATTTTGCAAGGAATTGGATACACAAGCATTTCCTATGAGCATTTTTTTGTACGTATGTGAGTTTGTATGATTTTAAATAAAACTGTTGTGATACTTCAATTTGTTTATTACTTACGGGTTTATTTGAAGATTTCTGAACAGGAAACGAATGAAAAATATATTTTCCTACCAAAATCACGAAACATATATTGAAATGTTGAGTGCCATGAAAAGCACGTGAAATAAAGAATTTCAACCTATATCCGTAAGTAATGTAATTTATTTGGCATTTTTAAAGTACCTCGATAGGTTACTTTTGTTTAATTTGCATGTTTTAAGTAACCTAGAACAGTTCCTGAATTGATCCTACTGCTCCATCTTTGCATCATTTATTCGGAAGTAACACGAGTTTGTTCTAGATCAGTAGAGTTGAACTCAATGTTCCCAGACAAATACAGCCTTGTATATAACTTCAAAACAAATTCGATTGTAGGTCGATTCGATTCATAAATTTTGTAAAATTTCTTTCAATAGGATGCGGGCACTCACGTGATATTGTGACGTAAAAACAGCTGTCCCGTGAAAGATCACTGCGCCACCTACAAAAATGAACTATTTTTTGGGACGAGATTTGAAATGAACCCGGTTCTTTTCAAATCTCGTCCCAAAAAATAGTTCATTTTTGTAGGTGGCGCAGTGTTCTTTCACGTCACAATATCACGTGAGTGCCCGCATCCTATTGATATTTAATACAGAATTAAATTAATACAAACCATTTAAAAATAAATTACTAACCACTGCAAATTTGCTTACACAACCTTAATTCTTAACATTACAGGAAAGAGAACAAAAAAAAAAGAACAGCAAGTAAACAATATAGTATATAAACAATTTATTTTAATATGCACACCAGTATTGTTGATTTACAAAACCATAGATCACAAATATCAATGTACAGTTATGTTTGTAATTTATTTCTTTGCAGCCGCTGCTTCGTCTTCGCGCTGGTACGTCTGCAATAATTCCTGTTTCTTAGTCGCAATTCTTTCTTCACGTCGTTTGCGAGCTTCGTGAACTTTCCTTCTGCGTGCCTCAGCTTGATCACTGGAATAATCAAATAATTATTTTCATAATAAATAAATTAACACAAACTAATTTAAGAGTAAAACATACTCAAGCATCTTGGTTCTGGCTTTCTCGGCCTTCTTCTTGTGGATGTATTCCATAAGAACACGCTTGTTCTTGAACACATTACCCTTCGCCTTCATGTACAGAGAGTGGTATAGATGCCTGTCGATTTTCTTGGCTTCTCTGTATTTCTTGATAAGTCTTCTTAGGACTCGCATACGTTCCACCCATAATTCCTGGAACAAATAAACATTAAAACACTTATTTTTCACAACAAACACACATTAACTTGTTATGAATTCATAAAATGCGGATACTTATATTTAAACAATACTAATAGAAAAGTTAAAATATTATTACCATTTAATGAAATAATAAGCACCGTTAATAAAATATTATTTTAAAGCGGTAATACCTGTGCTGATGGTAAATCAAAACTGATAATTTGTAAACATGAGAGTCAAACGTAAAATAGATCAAAGCGCTAATTACTTAGAGGGTGTGACTTTAAGGGAAACAACCAACCAAACAATGCTTACCTTCTGAGGCATACGGGCATTGGCTGTACCTTTCCTCTTACCAAAACCACAGTGCCTGCCCTTTCTTCTAGCCTCAGTGTTCTTGCGGACGCGGGCTCGGGAGTGAACGGCCACGGGTTTCTTGATGATTAGACCATCCTTAATCAATTTACGGATGTTCTGCCCTATAAAGATACAAAGATTAAAATATAGTCAATAAAAAAATAATTATTAGTTTAAAGACGAAAATTTGGCCAACTCTTAATTTCTCTCTAAAACAATCATTGATATAAAAAGTTGATAAGTATTTTGTTTAAAATACTAATTAAATTAAAAATTATTCCTTTATTATTCCATAATCTTTATCAGTTTCAAAATATAAAATTCTGAAGATTCAGGGATTTCGAAGCATATATTCCAGGCAGTTTCATAACAAAGTAGGTGTTTGTATCTTAAAATTCGCAAATATTATTTAAAAAAATAATAATTTTGTATCTAAATATTTTAAACAAAATTTGGTAATTATTGGATTAAAAATTGTCAGAAAAAGCTACCTTTTTAATTAATTGCTGGGTAAAACTAGGTTTATCCAAAAGCAAACTAATTAAAATATTTTATAACTAAATATTTTTTATAAACAAATTCAAGGATTTCAAGTCAAATTTTTAAATTTCAGGCCGGTAGACACCATGTAACCGTACATCAAAACATCCAGGAATTTATTTTAAAAATAGACAAACGAAAATACATAAAAACTAAGTTCGATTGTCACTTGTCTTAAATAAACAAAAATTAGTGCGCTGGGAATAAGTTTGTGAATTAATTGTGCAATAATTATTTATTTTTTAATCAAGCAAATATTAATTTTGAGGTATGTAACTTACGTGAATTTGTATTAGCAATTTCATTGATTTCATTGGGATCTAGCCACACTTTTTTCTTGCCGCATCTCATAACAGAGGCTCCAAGCCTCTTCTGTAGTTTTAACGAACTGTAAAACAATAATACAACAATTATTTAATTAATTAATGAGTTGAATAGGTTAGGTATGCAACACATGTCGGGAGAAATGATGGATGTGTGAATCTCAACTAGGGATGTTGTGATACTACCGGTATCGATTCTTTCGTTTCGATACCGGTTATTTTGGTATTCGATACTTTGCTTTCGATGTTTTACCCATATCAGTACTTCTTTTATTTCGATACTAAAGTATCGCAAACTATTTTTAATATAATATCATTTTGCAATAAATTCATGAAAAGTTCATATTATGCTGGTATTTTTTTTTTATTTTAATAAAACATGGCCATGTGTTCGACGAACGGTAGAACTGATAGAATGAAACAGTAAGAGTTAAATAAAGATAGTAGATAAACCCTAATTTAATGTTTGTTCGGAATATTTTAACAACCTACATCGTTCCTAAAACTGTTAAGCATATTTTGTTGTTTGTTAAACTGTGAATTTGTGCTAAAATAACTATTTTAAATATTGTTATTGTAAATGAGTTTATTTCATCATAATTTCATACAGAACCTAATGTATTTCGAAAATTACAAGATTTTATAAAAATAATCATTCGATACAAATACTAGAATCGATACTTTCATTTGATACCGATTCTGATACCAGTATCGATACTTTATTTTTGAATACTCTTTCGATACTGGTATCGATATTTTAAAGGTATCGCAACATAAATATAAACAATTATGACAATTTTATTAAAAAATCAATAAAAATTAGTTTAAAATGAAGTTAAAAAAACACCATATTCTGTTCATTTAAATGTCTAGTATTACACATAACACTGAAATCAAGATATTTCAGAGACCAATACCACATGGTCCAACACAATTTAGATTCACACATTTTACAATTTTTTAGCAGTATTAACCACTATATGTGTATTATATCAGTTAAATAGATCAACACAAAATGTTTAAACACTTTAAATTTTATTAAAAACTTATATTTTTTCCATATTTTCATAAACGTTGGACGTACCTCATGACCGACGATGCACTCTCACAACGTGTAAAGCACAATAGAGAAATGAAAATGGCCGACTTCTTGCGTTGTACCAACCAAATCGACTTGTATCTATAATTAATATTAAACACATTTTTCTATAACCATATTAGAACAAATTAAATATTTTAAAAATAATAATATAAATTTAGTTTAGTAAAACTTTATTTAAAAGTATAAAATAAACCATTATTTAAAGTTGATTTGATTCACAAGTATCTGTCAAAAATTAGTGGCAAATTTAAATCTTATTCTCGATGAAACTAAGCAGACGTTATTTTTTTCAATCATGATTCTTTTATAAATAATAAACAAGAAATGTAATGCAAAATTTCTTTATTTATACAAATTAATATGTATATTAATATATAATATATTATAATATATTTTGTAAATTAGAATCTGCTATCAGTAAAAAATATTCGAGCACTATATAAACTACAATACAGTAATTCAAACTCCTGCAACAAAAATACAGATAAATAACAATATATTATATGTAAATATAAATTATACCTGTTCAATTAAACTGAGTCTCTTTTCAGTTAAAGCTAAAGTTTGTTGCAATTTGCTGTCGTCTTTATTAACAATTGCTTTTTGTTCTTCTAATTTTTGTCTTTCTCGGGTATGTTTTGCTTTTACAGATTGAAACCAGTATAATGAATTTAACTGGCTACCCTGTTCTAATAATTGAATTATGAACGCCAAGCCTGCAATCAGTTTATTTATTTTATTAAAATTAATTATTAAGTCAAAAAAGTTTGCCGCAAATTAATAATCATTATTTTAACGTATAACTAAATTAATTGAAGGGTCTTTAACTTGCAAATGTTATATTAAAATGAAATATTACCCATAGCAAAGCCATCGTCAGTAAAGGCTGCACCAGTCTTGTTCTTTTTATTGATGCGATCTTTACAAGTAAGTGAATGCTCTACAAAATTTATTGTCAGAGGAGGAACAATCATATAAAAATTCTTCAGATGAATATTTTGAGGATTTCTGAATGCTGATGCGAAGGCATTAATTAATAACTGTAAATAAATTGTAGTATGTATAATTCAATTTTAAACAAGTAAATTTAATATTTAACAAAACCTTAAAATATTCTGTAGCGTCCGCAAAATTGTCAGTTAAATTTTTTATATCGCTTTTAAGGCATTCTGCAGCTTTCGACGTTAATTTTGAAGGAGGTATTTCATTATCCAAAAATTCGTTCAGATTGTTTAAATTTTCGAAAGTAGGTAAAAAGCAAGTTGCATCAGATAAAAATCTTCTTCCTCCCGAGCGTATTAATCTAACATAGCCCATCGCATTACCTATGAAAAATTAAATTAAATTCTTAATTATTTTTTAAAGATATTCATTTATTTATTACCAATATGACTGATTAATCTTCTGAACAAGTCTAGATAACTCAGACCGTTTTCAGTAAGACCTAATTTTCGTATACTTTGATTAAATTTCTCAGCTCTTTCATAGGGATAAATTTGATCAAGATCATTTTTATTATCTAAAAAATATCTAAGATCTTTCAGTAAACGTGACTTGATGTGTTCATCGTACATAAATTGTGAGAAAATATAGAATTTTTTCTGCAAAAATTGGTACGTGAAGTTTACCTACAAAATAAAAGTAAATAATAATAAGCAATAACTTAAAATATAATAATTTACCGTAGTATTCATAATGCCTATTCCATGAGTTCGTATTGAGTTAGCTATGTGAGATATATTTATTGTATTTAAATGTTTGTTGTTACTCCATTCTTCTACAAAAATTTGGTTGTTCATGTTATATAAATATTTGGAAACGAAAACATGTATATTTCGCATAATTTCCAAAACATCTAAACCCTATATAAAATAATAATATTATTAAATTAAATAGTAAATTAGAAAATTATAAATAACACCTGTTCCAAAGTTTGCATAGGTAAATGGTCTTGTATAGTTACTAAACCATATTTTAAAGATGCAAGTTGTCTCATTTCACCATAAGTTTGCCAATCATGTAGTACAACAGTAGTTAAATTATAAAACATTGTATTTAAATAATGCTCAATATCACCTACAGAAACATATTACTTTTAATTAGAAAACTGATTACTAAACCCTGGATATAATTTAATTACCGCTAACTGAAATGTATTCTCCAACAAATCTAATGGGGTGTTGATTTCTAGATTGAAGTAATTGATTTTCAAAATATTGTTCTTCAAATGGCGATGTAGTAGTCATTTGAAGATGAGAATGCGTTTGTAATCGCAAATTATTTTCAATTGACTGACACAGAGGCTGCATAAAATTATTGCTTAACATTTTGTGTATTTTCGTTGAAATTTTATTTCCATCCACAGTAAAAGAATTGGATTCGCAATCATTCAGAGCAGTAAACATTAACTAACATAAATATCAATTTATATCAGACTTTATTATATACCATTTGCTTAAAATACCTTACCAACATTCTGGATAAATCACTTTTGGTTTCAAATAGGCACGAGAAGTATACAGGCATTATAACTTGATGCCAGTATAAAAATGAACAATTACAAAGTTTATAAAGCAATTCTTTAACGTTACAAACTAATTCCAATCTTGTTAAATGACCGCGCAATTGAGATAAAGCATCTTCAGCTTGCGCGTAATTTAAACCAGCAGCTGAGAGAGCTAAACGGGTAACAAGTATTCTGTTACTCGTATATGGGCCATTTAAAACGCGCTCTGCAACGTTTAAAGATGATAAAACGTCTAAATGTTGATCATTGTACGATTTGTCCTGCACGATTCCTTTCTAAAATTATAATTTTATTTTTATATTCGGGAAGGATAAGTCGAAGAAGTTCGCTTAAATTAAAATGTACTAAACGAAGATTACTGATCTCACAAGGTTTCAATGTTACTATGTTAACTGACTATAATGTTAATTAAATTGAATAATTAATGAAATAGTGTCATTGTATAAGAATTTTGATTATATTTAACTTACTTTGGTGGTAGCAATAATAGTGAGAGCTTGATAAGCAATATGTTGGGAAACCAAATAAATACATTGAACAAGTGGCACCGAATGATGCTGCATGGTAAGATAAAATCCTTCTAATAGTTCTACAAGACGACAAAGTACAAGAACAACAGTCTTTGTCATTGGTTTTCCTTCTGCAGCATGCAAATTTGTTATCCATTTTACAATCTCACTGGTTCTTTTCATTAGTTTTATTCCTTGGACTAGAAGCAGATACTGTTGATTTAACTGTTTCATTTTAAGAGAAGACATGTCTAGCTTCATAATAGTTTCCATTTGAATCATCCAATTAGTTCCCTATTAATGATTAAATTATTTAAATATTTAATGATGGAATCATTATTTAAGTTTAATATTTATACCTGTAGACATAACGTATATGAATCTCTTAATAAGTTTTGTGAACGACTGGCAATGTGAGTTTGACGATTTGCTAGGAAAGTTTTTTCTTCAAATAGTTTAGAAATAACTGGAATATGCTTCATTAAAAATTTTTCTGGGTACCATAATACGTTTCCAAACAGAGTACATGCGCAAACCTATAAATAATAATATGATAGTAGAAATCGCAATGTTTATTATTTTACATTTCATACTTTTTTGTTGACTTCAATTAATCGTCTCAAAATTTTTTTATCTATATTGCCAAATATATGATATTGGAATACAAAAAGAGCATTGACTTGTAACCAAATTTGGGTAAACGATATGTTTTCATCATCTTTTTCCAATTCTATTAACATATTTTGCATACAAACTGCAAATTCATTTTTAAGTCCAGAGCTTTTTACTGCTGATATACTTTTGTGTTCAATACTTTTCTCAATAATTCGCTAAAATATATAATCAACCATTAATACATAGGTCTTCTAATTTTTCTTTAAGTCTTAAACTTACCTGAAATATATTTCCAATCAAAAGTTCACTTTCAATATCGATAAGTATTTTGCTGAGAAATTTTACTCGATCTACTTCAATACCAAACTGAGCTGGACTGTGAAGAGTATTTTTAATCGCTCTTTTATACAAAATCCAATGTTCTTGAAGCGTGGAACTTACTAATAAATTGTCTAATGTCATAAAACATACTAATAGTTCTGCTAAATTATCCAGAGGTTCCTGCAAATTATTTTTGTTTAATAGTCCAAAAATAAATTAGTCAAATTGTTAACTTACTGGAAAATAAAGAGTAGAGTTGTTAACATATAGTTCTTTTCCTGATATTGCAGACAGCTGATGCAAAAGTAAGGAAATTACTTGTTGTGATCTTTTCACAAAAAAACTTAGTTGTTGCAGAGTTTCAAGTAATTTACTGAACATTTGTAAATTTTCAGTTCCTTTTCCTATTACTATAATGCAAAATTAATGAACATGTACAAGGTAAAAAATTTCATTATGTTACCTTCTCCATACAAAATAAATTTTGTGTAATATTTATTTTTGGACTCATTTACTAAAGAATTAATTTCACTACATACTGATGCTAAACTAGCTAAAATTCTGCTTAATAATTTATTGTCTGAGTGAACCAACTGTAGTAGGGATATATCTTCTTCTGGTTGGAACTTTAAAGGATAATTACAGATATTTAGCAATAGTTCTCTCGTACAACTAATATATTTTTTTTACCTTCATTGTAATAGGCTTTACATCAATACATTTTTCATCCGATAATTGTCCTTCATATGATTGTAACATATAACTATATTTATCCAAAAAAGTTCCATATCTCTGCAATTGTACTTTCGCGGATAATTCTAAAGATAAAATTTTATAAGTGACAAAAAATATTCGCTTGTAAAAGGGAGGTACTTACGATAAGTTTCTTTTTGATAATTGTCTTTGACAACATCGGTTGATTCTATCATTTTTGAATAATTCTCCTTGTTGAAATGTTTATATTGAACATAATATAATTAATGGTAAATATTAATTATTTGACAGCTGTCACAAAGCATCTGACAGACAAATATTACTCGATGTTCTATTATATAGTAAATTATTCCTTAATATTGGTATAAATGTGTTACGTATAAAAATGAAACATAAAATCTAACGATTACAAGATTAATGAATATATTAAAATTCTATAAAAATTACATGAAACATGGCAAATAAACAATTTGATAGGTTCATTTGACAGGTGGAATTTGGCCTTGTTCGTAAATACGCGCATGTTCCTTGCGAAAACTAACCGCGAGTTATGAAAATAATAATCTATTTATAAATAATTGCCTTGATGGGATGCAATTTAATAAATAGTCATAATTTTAATCCTATGAACTTGTAAACATACATTTTTGCTATAATTTTTTTCTATTTCTATAATGTTGAATTACTAATCTTTAAGTAATATATTATTTTTGGTAATGTAATTTCTAGCAGAAAACTTTTATTTTCATAAATTATTAGAAATAATTTTATGTTTAAATCTCTTTGGGTGTAAAAAATATCAAATTAAGTATTAATTTGACTTCCTGTTGCTAGTCCCATTTATACTTTCTAGATGGCGTCCTGCCTGCAGTCAGTACATTGTTTATTTTGAAGCGAGATCGAAGATTGTAACGTCTGTTATTCGTGTCTTAATAAACAGAAAAATAAAGTGAAATACATTGAATTAATTTATGATTTTTATGTGAAATACTTTTACAGCATGTGATCCACCAGAAGAAGTGAAGTTACGATGTCGCAACAGCGGGATAGGCCGGTAAGTTAATATGAAATATTGAGAGGTTAGCTGTACTATTCATTTTCAACATTTGTATACAGACTGCGAGTTATTTGCTCCGGCGTCTATTCTGTGGCTGCTGTAACAAAGACAGTGTGGTCGTTAGATCCATAGATTTGAGCCACTCGCTTCTTAGTGAGGTGCCTCCAGAGGTTTATATGTGTGAACGTACTTTGGAGTACCTGCGCCTCGACTCAAATCATGTAAGTTAAAATTATAACTAAAAATGATGAATAAAAATTTATTTATGTACTCAAGAGGACTATGTATTTATGTACAAAATATTTTTAGGTGGTGGAACTACCGAGGCAGCTTTTCAATTGCGATGAGCTCCGTATATTATCAGTCAGTGATAATGAGCTCAATTTCATTCCGCCAGCGATCTCATTCTTACAAAATCTGCAGAGATTGGACATTAGCAAAAATGGTAACGTGTAATAACAAATTTCCATATATTAAGTAAATTTTAATACATTTTTTCTTTAGCTGTAACTACATTGCCCGACAATATTCGCCAGTGTACTAGTCTCTCTTACCTGGATGTAAGCATTAATCCTCTGGAAAAATTACCGGAAGGACTAGTCAATATCGTTTCCCTCCAAGAGCTGTATCTCACGGACGTGTACCTGGAATTCCTTCCTGCCAACTTTGGAAAACTGGTTAATCTCCGCATATTGGAATTGCGCGAGAATAGCTTAGTTACTCTACCTAAGACAATGAATCGCTTGATTCACCTAACAAGACTTGATATTGGCTTCAACGAGTTTCATGAATTGGTAAGATATTTAGCATAGTTTGTTATTAAAATATGTAGTTTTTTATTATTATTATTAATTGTACAATTTAGACATAACTTTTTCTTACTGTCTCTCATGCTATCTATCTGTTTCTTTCCGAAGGGTTAATAAAGTAAGTTATTAACTGTTTGTATTAAAATGAAATACTGTAATATTTTTTTTATATTTCTAGCCTGAAGTAGTCAGTTCTCTTCATAATTTGACTGAATTATGGATCGACGGTAACCATATTAAGAAACTGAGTCATTCCATTGGACAATTGCGCAAAATGATTCATTTTGACTCAAGCCATAATAATTTGGAGCATTTACCTCGTGACGTGGGATACTGGACCAGAGTTCAGGAGTTTAACGTTTCCAATAACGAACTTAGTAACTTGCCAAGTACCATCGGTAATATGAAGAATCTCGTTGGATTAAGATTAGAGGAGAATAGTTTGAAAGCCTTGCCCGATGCTATTGGCAAGCTCACACATTTGGAAGAACTCATGCTCACCCATAACTATCTGTCACATTTGCCTGGTTCTATCGGGTTACTGCGTAGATTAAGGATCCTAACCGTTGATAAGAATTATCTCAGTGACATTCCGCCTGGTAATTTTTTTATAAATCATTATTAAATTATAAGTTACTGATTAATAATTTGGTTTAGATTTTGTTCAGAGACATTTGGAAAATTATAATTTAGTCTAAATTCCTGAACATTAAAAAATTTAATTGACTAACCTAATTTTTTCAAACTATTGAATTGAATGAGATGTTTCTTCCAGAGCTGGGAAGCTGCACATCACTTTCGATTTTAAGTTTGCGCGCCAACAGACTTTCTGAAATTCCCGCTGAAATTGGCCACTTGTCTAATTTGAAGGTTTTAAACCTTGTAGACAATTTAATGCGGTTTCTCCCAATATCGATCTTAAAGTTAGAAAAACTTGGTGCTCTTTGGTTGTCTAATAATCAAAGTCAACCATTAATGCCTCTACAACAAGAGTTAAACCGAGACACCATGACCAATGTTTTGACTTGTTTTATGTTACCGCAGCAGAGGGCACAACCCGAACCAGGTATTACATTGAAAGATAAGTAGTATATAAATATGAAATTCATATTTTCTTGTGTTTAGGACCCTCTAGAGCTCCTGATGAAGAGAGACCCGTGCCAAGAGTTGCGCCTCGACATATTTATTTTGCGCCAAATACCGGTGTTCCGCTCGAACAACCAGGAAGATTAACAAGAGCGCCTACTCCATATCCGAAGGAGCTTCGTGCCTTGGCTAAACACGCCAAACATGTACAGAAGACTCTCTCCGTTTCGCAACACAAAGCAGTAAGTTTTTTTCAATATTTAATATTAAAAGCAGCATACAAACAAAAGTTGCTACATAAATTGCAGTAACTACTGTGTTAAAATATGTATTTTAATTCTAGGGCGAAAAGGTGGCACATCATGTTCAAGGTCCCCTTGAAATTAAAGAAGCGACAAAGGTGAAACCATGTACTACTATAAATCTTTTGTCATCTTCAACTACATCAGCAGAGCCAACTCCTCGATCAATTGACGCATTAACTGAACCTTTGCTCTCCCCGCTTGTGCAAGAGACCGCCGAACCTGAGCCAACAACAGATTCAAGTGTATCGTCTCTCCCAGTCGCGTACGAAAGTAGTCCGATTATTCGCGAAGCTAAAAACATCCGTACTGATTCACAGGCCAGTCCGATTGTACATAGCCCAATTCCACAACTTATTAATGTAGCTCCAGCTCCCGCAAAAGAGACGAAAGTTCCTCCACCATATCATATTGCTGCTGCTTATTCGGTAAAAGCTCAGTTTTTTAACCCGACGGAATATACATTACCTGAAAGTACAAGCACGAGTCATTCGGCTTATTCACCATCTTTCTCCACTGGCGATTGTAGTGAGCAACGACGGGGTGCTACACACCGTACTGTTTCCCCAGCTTTGTCCACTGAAGATCGTAACGAACAACAGAGTATTCGGAGACCTTATGCAGGTAGAGCATCTTTTCCTTATCCAGGTGAAAGGATCGAGTCTCGGCGAAATACCTCTCCAGCAATGTCTAGTAGCGAACACAATGAACACAGTATATCTAGGCGTTCAACTGTTTCACCAATTATGACTTCGGATGATAGCAGTGAACAACCGAGTAGTCATAGTTTGAGCCATTTCATTGTAAAAAAGGCAGTAATCGATCCGAATAAATACGCCATAGGTAGAGGTTCAAGTCTGCCAACTCCATCTGTTGGTGAGCGAAGTGACCCCGCAAGCACACACAGCTTAGGTGTGTACGCAACCCATTCTCAATATTCTTCATCTGAAGGAAGAGGCACGGCATCTCCAATTCTTGATGTTGCTGATCGAACTGAACCACCAGTACCTGAAATAGACAAGTATGCCATACGACGACCAGATAATATCGAACATGGTGAAGGAATAAGTGTACGCAGCTTAGGTGCATACTCCATAAGAACACCTCAGAGTTCATCAGTTTATGATATAGATAAATATATCATACCGCAAAATAGAGACTCAAGTCGGTCTAGTGCTGAGCACACCGTAGGTGAATCCATTGGAGGAAGCACTGTAGCTACTGCTGGTGGTAGCGAACTTGATACTGCACTTTCTTCTGAGCCTCTTTCACCCGCTGATATTCGACAGTCGCAACCTTACAGTGTTGGGTCTTCTGGTACTTTGTCACCTAGCGAGATTCGAGTTCTACGTAGCACCCATAGTTTAGACGTTTATCCAGGCAGATCCGTTGGTTCAGGTGTTCCACATGGGGTACCTCGAAGTACACGCAGTTTAGGCACATATACATTGCAAAGACTTTCGTTTGAAGATATTAGTGATCCTCATAGTACTCGCAATGGAGATTCATATGTTTCTGGAGCACCATGTCTAAATTTGGATGAGTTTGTTTCCGTAAGTGCTGCACCTACAGCTACTGGTTCTTCAAGTCAGATGACTAGTTCTACAACAGTTACTTCTTATGAGACAAGCGATTCGTCGAGTCGTAGTGAACCAACCAGCCGTTTAAACTTCCAGTTATTATCACCCCTAGCTCTGCAACCCGTAAATTCATCACATTCCCTATCTACTATTGCGGAACATAATGGAAGTGGATCACAAAATAGTTCAGACCCAATTGCCCGGTCGGTTGAATGTGATATGGCTATTACTGAACGTAGCGATGTAGCAAGCACACATAGTTCATCAGGATTTAATTTAAGAACACCACACGCTCAACAATTTGATAGTGGAAGTTCCGCACATCATGAAAACTCATATTCCTCATCTATTTGTTCGGCACGTATAGTGAAGCCTGATCCTACAGAATATTGCTTGCCCGAAAGCAGAAGTGCTAGTCAATCGTCTCATTCTCTACAGTCGACAAATCTACCTCTTTCCGTTCATTCAGTCCAGTCACCTCATCAGGCACTATCAGGTCATTCGGGTTTGTCGGAGCACTCCGCTCTATCTGGTCATTCTACTCACTTAGGGCATTCAGTCTATTCTACTCATTCAGATCAGTCAGCACATATTGCTCTCTCAGGTCGTTCGGCTCAGTCAATCCATTCGGGTTCGGCAGTACATTCGGTTCAATCGCCTCATTTGGCTCTGTCAATTCACTCGACTCAATCACCTTATTTGGCTCTATCAACCCAATCGAGTACGTCACCTCATATGGCACTGTCAGCCCGTTCCATACAGTCAGTATATTCGACTCAATCTCTAGCTCTCTCAGTTCAATCAGTACATTCTACTCAGTCATCGAATTTGACTCTAGTCCATCCGACTCAATCACCTCATGTAGCTCTGACATCCCGTTCGGATCAGTCAGTTCATTCTGATCAGTCAGGTTATTCAGGTCAACCAGCCCTTTCGGCTCATTCACCTCATTTCGCTTTCTCAACCCGTTCAACTCAGTCAGTCCATTCCGGTCAGTCGGTCTATTCGACTCAGTCACCTCATTTGGCTCTATCAATCCGTTCGGGTCAGTCTCTATATTCGACTCAGTCACCTCATTTGGCTCTCTCCGCGCATTCGGTTCAATCAGTCCATACTATGCAGTCGCCACATTCAATTCAGACACCCCATTCAGGTCTTTCAGTATATTCAGTTCAGTCAGTTAATTCAGGTCACTCGTCCCATCTGGCTCATTCAATCCAATCAGTATGTTCAACTCAGTCTACTGAAACTGTGGATCAATTAGCTGCCGAACCTAATGAGTCTCACAGAGCTCCCAACCTGAACGAAACATTCAACCGTACTGTGCTTCCATGTTCCGCGCTTGACAATGATAACGACAACATTGGATCAGGTGATCACGAAAATAATTTTAACCCGGAAGATAATAAGCCACGATTCTTTGTGCAAGATAAACCCACACCTGGTCAGAATATCGTGGCACCGACACCAAAACGTCCAAACGCCGGGGATAAATCGTCCCGAATTCCGTACTTAACGTCACCGACGATGCGCCGTTCTCCCGCATTTATCACACCCCTAGCGTCTTCCACGCAATTTGTGTCAGTTATCACGTCTCCAAGAAGCTGTAGACGAGATATGTCCGTGAGGGAAGCAACATCAGATACATCTATTGTTTCCGGTGGATCCGGAATGAAGAAAACTAAAATCCCAGAGCCAAAATCGAATTCTAAGCCAGTATCCCCCGAAAGCAGCCGCACTAGGAAATGGGTGTTCGGTCAACATAAGAATGCAACAGTCACAAATGTTCTTATTCAAAAGAACCCTGATCTCGGATTTTCCATTATTGAAGTTCCCAATAAGGTAAGATTTTATGTTTTACCAATTTAACTCTATTTATGCGAAGTATAACACTTTGGAGTTAGATTTGGTTTTATAATAGTTCAAATAATAAATTTGTGCTTGTTTAATTTTTTCTTGGTATAGTTGATTCAAAAATAGTTCAGATATTTTTGTTATTTTTATTAATGTATTTTAAAGTAAATTTAATTAATTAATATGTTTCTAAGATTAAAAATTAACAAGAAATTTTCGGAAAATTTTAGGGAATTTTCATTGACGACGTTAAGAATCAAGATATGCTCAGTGTTGGCGACAAAATTTTGGAAGTGGAAGGATTTGATGCCACCATCCTAAATAAGGATGAGGTGATGGAAATTTTACTGGCGGCTGGGAAAAACGTCTGTATGATGATTTCCCACATTTAGATTAAGTCGTTTTATTCGTTCGTTGAGTTATTTGTTTGTGTTTTCGTATATTTAAGTGTGTTATCGTTTCATATAGTTTAATTTAATTATTTAATTCGATTGTAAATAACGTCGAATATTGAGAGTTTAACTTACGTTGTATTACGTATAGAGTTTGAAGGAAATGTGAGTCTCGTCGTATTACGAGTCTGTGATTTTGGAAAATAATAATCAAAATTTGTTAAGAATTTTTTTGACCCAATGACGAATATTGAATATTTATCTTATGTTGTATTACTTATGATGTTTGAGAATCTTGTGGTAAAACAATAGGAGTATAATTTTAAAATTTTCTGTTGGTCCAGTGAATATTGCAAAATTCCTTAACATTTTATTATTTAAGTATAGCTATATGGTTTTAAAGTTAAATTACTGTGATTCGGTCTTAATAATTTATGGAATTTTGTGACGTTTCAAATATGTTAATTCTAATCTTGAATTTGTCATATCGTACTTGCTGAAAGTTATTTTAACTTTTAATATGACACTATTTTAAAACTTACATTTGATACGTCACAAGGACAACATATAATTCATTTATTTTTTAAACTTTTTTTAGAATATAACAACAATATTTAAATTGTTAACTGTGATTCCAAATTTTTGTAATATTTATGTTACGATGTGATCTAGTATGTTTTCTTTATATTAAGAAAACCATTTATAAAAGACTGCCATACAAAATTCTTGTATATTTATGTTTATACGAGTTTTACAAAATATTTATTTATGTGATTGACAAAATTCTAGTATTTTAATACAAATAAATCTGTTAAATTAAAATTATTGTATTTATTCCATATCACAATAAATTATCACTAAGTTACAGGACATTCAACATCTGAATCGTCGTCAGTTTCATCGGGACTTGGAATTTCTGAGCTGCCAGAACAAATTTCATAAAATTTTGCACTTACTGCTGAAGATGATCTGTTTGCTTCAATGATGTTGTACAGTGAAAACATAAAGTTTAACACACATTCTAGCGTGCCGTCTCGTAATTTTTGAAAATCTTTACCTGTAAATAACAAAGACATAATTTCTTATTCATATATTGATTAGAATTTTTAGAAATATCTAGATATTGATCGGTATCTCTATGAATAATAACTGAAATTAAAATTAGCTGTTCGTTTTGTACTTTAAAACCAAACTTCTGATTATAATGACTTTTTGATTACATATTTCAATATGATTGTATATAATACACTTAATTTTGATATGAAATCCGGTTACATATTTTCTTCAATTGTGATTATTTTTACCTACTGGTAGTCGAGTATTTTTTAATAATACGGTCTTTTGTGTTAATGATGCTGCAAATCTTTTCAATAAATTTAATGTTGTTGTAGTCTCCATTGGTTGCAGGTGTATTAAAAATCTTAGCAGAAATTCTAACAAATATTGACTGTCCTGTAAAAATACAAAAATTTAAAAATAGTGATAAAGAAAATGTATCTCTACATATGTAACATTCATTGTTTTGGTAGGCAATATTATTTAATTATGCAATATAAATTAATGAAAATATTGTTGTCAAATCTTACTATATTTAATTTTTGAAGACATGTTTCTGGGCGTTTATTATAAATAACGATATTTGACAAATCTTCTCTATTAATCACAGGAGATTTTAGACTTTCTAACCAGTCATAAAGTAAACCTGACAAAACAATTAAATTCTTTTCGCTTTTCAGTCGTGACCAAGTTGTTTGACTACAATTAAAATCAATTTCAAATTGTCGAATATATTTTTTCGTAGCTTCATCCAAAGCATGATGATTTGATAAAAGTGCTTTGGCAACTTCTTCCATCGAATAAGGTTCAGCAATTTCATGAGCACTGCCACATTGTAGTTGTGAAAGAAGTTGAAAACATTTGTTTTCTCTCAGGTTTTCATCAATCATTCCACCGTTGATATCATTTAACAATTCTGAAATTAAATGTTGATGTAAGTCCATTACGTGCAGGTAAATGTTTGAGTAATAATGATATACATGAAAGTGCTATTATCACAAAGATCTAAATATTTTGAAACGTTTTAGGTAACTAGTTCTCATATGAAAATGTTTATTTCATTTACATATTAAAATCAATAATTTTGAACTTAATATAACACAAAGTTACTCAATAACTTTAAGAATCATAGTATAAACAAATTAATATTTAAAGCAAGTTAAAATCATTGATATATTTGACATTTATAAAATAAAAATTTAATTGTAGGAAAGATATGAATCAAAAGTTATTAATTTGATTTCACTATTTTCGTAAATCTATTTTGATACTACTAGTAATTATTGTATTTAGATTCATAATAATTTAGTAATAGATAAATAATTTGCGAACATTTATAATACGACATTTGCTTTTAAATTCAAGTTATTAATAGTTTTTGAGTCGCGCATTTATCTCATTACAATTATGAGACAATAAATTTAATTCTTTTTATAGAAACCCATTTAGAAAATTGCAATCCAATCATATATCACTCATCTATTTCGAATCACAAATAAAAACCGCAGAAATAGGCAATTAATTATTTTTTTGCGGTTGAATGGCATGTTTGAAAGTAGGATGACATAAACTAATATTACATTATTCTGACACGCGATTGATTTTATTTTTATATTTAAGAGACGTTTCTCCTAATTTATTTATATTTCGAAAATGTGGATCAATATCATTTTTGTGACACGAAGATGCCATAATAGACTAATTCAAACATGCATACCGGTGGAACTTGTATTTGTAGAGACGGGATCACTAATTATTTTGCGATCTCCATTTTCGGATATACGAGATACATCACCGTTGGATCGTGCCGATAATTCAGCTGATGATCGAGAACTATCTCCTGCAGGTGACATTTGATTTATGCCTTTTCCACTATTATTTGACAAAGTTTGTTGTGCTGAAATAAACATGAATTCATATTAAATGGTAAGTTGCATACATGCAGGACCTATAATTACTATTATTTTAATATGGAAACAATCATTTTATGACCAGAAATAATTTTAACGACGTAATTTAAGAATTATTTTATACAGATATTGAGTGATATGTATTTAAAGACTCTCGAAGAAGTAAATATATTTTTTTTAAAAAAACAAACATGTATTTGTACAGTTCAAGGTAATAACAATTTTTTTTATGCAAATTTCTTAGAAATGTATCTGTAATATTATTGTGTAGAACAAGTGATAAATAATTGAGATATATGGCAAATAGTGATATTAGTAATAATTTGGTAGGTGTGTTTTTCTTGATTGTAGATGAAATGTGAAATGTCGAATGAGTAAACTAGTGTAATATACGATGTCGTGATAGTTTTTGCGCTTGCTACCGTAGCAGTATTCACGAACTGTAAATAAAGTAGATATGTGATTGTTATCTTACCGCGTTTCACAGGAATTTAATGTATTATTTGTATTTGTTTTACTTTCTGCTGTTACATTTTTACCTGCGACTACAGCGAAATTTAAAATTTCGATTTTTTACTTCCTCAACCTGCAATAAGTACCTACAAATTGTTATATTTGCAATCATGATTTTAATGAATTTTCATGTGTCACTTGTAGACACTTTTAATCCTAAATCGCGAAATTTCATATTTAGACTGTTATAATAACATTACGATCATATAAACGGTTTATCTTTTGAATAACGCTTACAAAATTAATGTTTACTAAATATAAATAAAAAGTATAATAATTTTAATATATTGTTATTGCAATGTTCCATCTTTTAAATATAAAGTTTTGAAATATATTAAGTATGTAATATAAACTATTTTCATAATATTTTAAAATCCGCAATAAATGTCACCGTTTTATTTATGATTTCTCTTCTGTTTATTTATTCAGCTTATATCGGTTAGATCTTAAAGTGAAATAATTTCACTTACTTTATGTTAATAAGGTAAAACATTTAAAAGTTTATTTCAGTTAGAAGACATTTAAAAATGTAAGCTAATTAAGATTCCTGTTTTGAACTACGTATAAATTTTAAATATTGCATGCCCAAGTATCTTTAATATTATAAGTTCCACCAGTAACTGGTATATTAATCGATGAATATACATAGTTTATACTTACAGCCCGTTTCTGCATGTTGTGTACTCATATAACTATTTTTTCGGTTTTTGAAATTTAATTTTGTTACTAAAAAATTATTTGTGAATGGTACATTTCCAACAGCAAATTCGTTGCACCAGCAATTTGATAATAATAGTATCCTTTCGCATGTTCGATAAACAATCTAAAAATTAAAACAATTACCTTTTTTTGAATGTTTTAAAGCAATACCTTACTTTAGGTAAATTTTTTAAAGATCTTTCTTCATAACCATGTAAAATTATTCGTTGATATTTTACAAATTTTGATAAAGATAATTCCTGTGATTTTTTCTCTTTTTGTTGATTTGTTGTTCCTTCTCTAAAAAGAAATATATATATTTTTTATCTTTAATAAAATATTCTTTACTTGAACTAAATTATAAAGAATAAAAATAATGATATCTTACGAAAATGATGGAAAATACAATAAAAACATGAATAAAATTCTAAATTATGATTATGAATAACTAATGAAAAGTATACAGCATACTAGTAATAAATTATACCTATAAAGTGTAGATGACATGTTTTCTGACATTTTTATTTCAAAATATGAAATAATGTTTGTACACCAAATGAAAATGTAAGTAGCTTAACAATTTAATAATGGGTCGTACTGAATAGATATGATTATAATGTAAACAAAATATGTTAACAACTAATCAATTTCTCATCGAATTCTATATAAAAAACACAATTCTCAAAAATTTATTTCCATAATATAACGATATTTTTTCTATTAGATCTACAAATGCAGATTTGTATCACCCAGAAATGGATAAATAAGCATGATAATAAGTACATTTGTTTTATATTTACTTCCTAGATCGTATTTTATTTTTAATCAATTTGAAACAGATTTTAGTTTTAACAGTTAATGCGCTTGTGTTATAAGTTAAATGAAACTTCACTCTTAAAATAGTTTGTAATTAATAGCCTGGTAATTTCATAAGTTTTTCTTTTTAAGAGACACAATATTTACGTTACTGATAATCAATAAAAGTGTCTAAAGTGTTAATTCAAATGTTTGTTTTTTTTGGGATATAATTATTTGAGTTAATTACGAAACCAAAACCTATTAACTTGTAGGTATTTCTGAATGTCTATTCACAATAAATTCATATCACTATTAATCAAATTAAAATATACATAACTATTGACACGCTATATACTGTTTACATTTACAATTTCTTTGAAATTATAAAGCATTCTTTTTTTTCTGAAAGGTAAACAAAATCATGTCAAGATTGTCAATAAGTACAAAAAACTAAAACGCAGATCAGGGCGTAATGGCGGCATATGACCTGAGTAGTTGGTCCGCCAAAGAAGCCAGAAAAAAAAAAAAAGTACAAAAGACAAAAACAGAAATAGTCTTGTTAAGCACAAAGTTTCAAGCTTACTAAACATATGTTTGGTATGTATACCACTATACAGAATGTCCCAGTAAACGGTCTAAATTACACATTGGATTAAACACATAGCAAATGTTCGAAAAATGGTTTATTCCAGAGATATTCCTATTTTTCTAATTGGAGCAGCGCTACTTTAATATAATAACTTAAAATATTTATTTAATTACAAAAGTGTAGAATTATTAAAAATTTCTTGATAGGATTCTAATCAAAATTGATTGATATGTTTAACATAATTGTTCGAACCATCTTTAAAATTGATTCAGGTATAATTTATAAATAAGATGAGTAAAAAATAATTTGATCATTTAATATAATTACGCTTATATATACATAAATTTAGGATGAAGTATTATGTAGATATTTATTATAAGTGATAAAGTTATGATTGCGAAATAATAACTTTATATGGTACAAATTTTAGTCCTTGATTATAGGATTTTTCATATTAGAAATATTTGTTTAATTTGATACACTATTCAGAAGCTATTTGCATTAAAAGTTAATTAGTTTAAGAACTACAATTTTAAGAAATACATCAATAAAAAATTACTAAAAATTAAAGTACTACTTCGCTCAATCAAATATTACTGCCGTATTAACAGAGCTGGGCAAGCTACTTAAAAAAAGTAGCTACGCTACAGCTACAGTTATTCTTTAAAAAAGTAGCTAAGCTACAGCTATAAGCTATATTTTGTAAAATATAGCTAAGCTACAGCTAAAAGCTTTCGTTAAAGTAGCTGTTAAATTTTAAAGCTACTGTTTTAAATTATTGTGAAACAATTAAATTTGCCATTGTCATATGATCAGCCTTTTGTTATAATGACTGTTAATTTACTATTATGTACATAAATATCAAAAATAGCAAATACCATCTGGCACCTACTGTGTATTTTTGCGTATTAGAGCCAGTTAGAACCGGCACCAAATAATTATTTTGTGTGGGTTTAGCTTGTACGCGCGCGTACTTTGTTGACCTTCTGCTTAAAAAGTAGCTTTAAGCTATAAAAACTAGCTTTAAGCTACAAAAAGTAGCTTTAAGCTACAAAATAGCTTTAAAAGTAGCTTCAGTTGTTATTTTTAAGCTAATAGAAAAAAAAGTAGCTAGCTACAAGCTACAGCTATATTTTTTCACAGTTAGCTAAGCTACTGCTACAGCTAAGATAAATGTAGCTATGCTAGTAGCTAAGCTACAAAAGTAGCTAGCTACTGCCTAGCTCTGCGTATTAAATATATTTATTGCATTATTTAATAATTTTATATTTATTTCTTGTTTTGTCTCTATTTTGGATAAATTGATATTTAATTCACAATATTTTAAATGAAATTTTACAAATAATAAAATAAAATTTACAAAAATGGCAAAGCTCATGCCGCGACCATTAAACAATCCCTAGCCTAAATTTCACACCATCACATATTTATTATGAATTTTTTTCAAATCATTTATGTTTTATAACACATCACATTTGTATTTTACTACATCTAAGGTACTGAACAAAATGTTTTTCTGCTGCCACTTGAAAATATTGCCTGTACATCATCTAATAATGATATTAAGAAATAAAAGTGCGACGTGCAATGTCAGAAGTAGAACAAGTTTCTTACTTAATATTGTAGACTAAAGATTGTGGAAGAATATACTGAGCAAATTCTTGAATGCATAAAATCTGGCCTCTAGTTTGGACCGATCCCGGCCGTTTTAACCTAATATAATTTATTGCATCATTGGCTCTAACTCGTAAAATGTACACTAAATAACATGCTATTAGCACTCCAGTTCTTCCGAGACCTATAATTAAAAATTTATGTCAATTATAATTTAAATTTTAGTGGTTTTAACTCCAGTTTAATGCTTTTAATTACTACATCCGCAAATGAATATCAATTTTCATTGTTTAATAGACGGATATGTAGTCTGTACTGGTTTATAGATTAATTAATGTAAAAAAAAAAAATTCAAACAATAATTCATTTACGATACATATTTACCTGATGATTAATTTATCGAAAATTTTTGTTGAAATGGTTCAATTTTTTAAATATGTTTCTATATAGTTTAAGACACGGGAAATCGAATGTCGTTGAGCGCATCTTCATATCTTTTTTAGTCTGTAACTACAGCGATTTTTTTTTTCAAATTGCAATTTTGAGACGCTATATCTCGAAAACTAATAGAGATATCGAAATGCGGTTTGAACCAATGTATTTATCGTGCATTAATTAATATAATAGCAAATTTTAAAAATTACGAAAATTTTGAATTTTTTTTCAAAATTTACAAATCCAGGTATTTTCATGCGAGGAATTCACTAGTGTTCACAGATTTTCATTATCTTATACCATTTTTGAGTTGTAGTCAAGAAAAATTTAAAAAAAAATAGAAAAATTTTCAAAATTTTCCAAATTTATTATTATATTAAATAATGAACGAGAAATACACAGGTTTAAACCGCATTTCGATATCTCTTTTAGTTTTCGAGATATAGTGTCTCAAAGTTGCGATTTGAAAAACATCAAAAATCGCTGTAATTCAAAAACTAAAAACCGGAATTCGATTTCTTGTATCGTATATAATAAAAATCAAAATTTTGAATTCTTTCAGTAAGTAGTTTTTAAAGTCAAATTTGAGAAGCAGTACTCCACAATGCGGTTTAAGCCAGTGTACTCCTCATGTAAAAACAAATGAGTAAGTTAATTTTCACAAAAAAATTCGTATGGATTTATTATTACATGAAAACGAATTTGTAATGTAAACGATTAAATCAGCCTTTTACAAATTGAAATTTTGATAACATAGAAAATAAGAAGGTCGCGGTAGAATTTATTTGTGATTTTTGCCACCAAGGGGATCATGGCGCCAGAATGTTTGAAAACCACCGGTCTAGTCGACCGAAATATGTATTGTAAATAAATTATAGTTTGAAACTTACCTAATATTTTTCTTTTTACATATTCTTAAAATGTTTCAACGAGAACCGACAGCAAAATCTATCGAATTTATTAATGATTAATTATGAATGTGTAGGAAATATTGAAATTACATAGGTGATGGGAAAATGAACACATCACTTAATTATACTCTGTTATTAGCAATAATAATCTGTGGCGGACTGGCTACTTTTGTGTTGGTCTTTTAACGTACGTAATAATTTATTTATTGTACGCACAGTGATCGTTATGGAGAATATAGGTTATTTGAACTTGAAACTTTCAAATAATATTATCGTATATTTCTTACCTGCATGACAATGTATAGCTACTCGTCCTTCTTTTACTGCAAATGTTAACACTTTTACCATATCAAGAAGACCTTGAAGTGTTGCTTCTCCATAATCTTTCCATGTGAAATTATAGTAGAATACTTGAACAAACACAAAACGTATAAATACATTTTAATTCGAAAATCTAAAGTAACTCTGAAGTTTGCACTCAATTTTATTATCATTAAAACAATTACTTCGATTTAATTCTATATTTTACTTCCTTATAAATAGTGTGCAAAGGTATTATTATAATCAAGTTTGAAACTCAAAAGAAGCAAAATATTGTTTGTTAAATTCTAAAAAATTAAACAAAAGAATGAAGAGTAGTACACCTGTGTTTTTGTATCTAAGCAACTAGTTACGCAGCAGTAAACAAATTATTTATATTGCGCCAGAAATGTTAATTAACTGCAGCACTTCAAATTAATGTAGGTTACAAAACTTACGTATTTTTGTTTGTACTTATCGATTGTATTGTAATGTAAAGTAGTCAAGTTATTGGACTTTGTATTACTTATTTTTTGCTCGCAAAAAGTTCTAATTTAACTAATTATATTTAGGATTTAAATCGATTATTCAACCACTTATTTTATTAACACTACTCGATAGATTTAGAGCAAAATTACAAGTTTGTTATTACTGCTTCAAAAATCAATATTTTATTTTATTAAAAATGATGACACAAAAGTAAATAAAATTTAATTTACTGTATAATGTTTTTGCAAAATCGTCCATTATAATGCAATAATAAGCGCTTATAATAAATTTAGTAACACAACAATGAAATTTCGTTATTTTTAATTTATGGTAACGGTAGCTTATTTATAATCGACTACTTATTATATAGTTTGAAGCTTTAGTGATAAATATTTTATCAAGGTGCTAAGAAAAATATTCGTTAAACCAAATTCGTATTTAATAATTAACCATCCTTTGCGATTTTGAATAAATGCAAGAAAGACTAACTATTAATGAATTAATGGAATCGGTGAATGCATATTGTTCAAAAATAATACAATGAAAATGAGAAATTTGTTTTGTTTCATTGCCGTAGCATTTAAAGTTTTTGAGATACCTTTTATTATTTAGTTCTTTTTTTATTTACATATTTGATACTGAACAACAAATAAAATTATAGTCCTTTCGTTGAATTAAAAAAAAAAATATATTGAAGCAATTTAGGTTAATGTGAAAGATTTGTTAATAGTGTTTGTGTTATTGTGTTTCATTATCTTTATCTGTAGTGAAATCAGGAACTGATCTTTTTATAATGATACAACTATTACTAAATTATAGGTTAACTAACACTGTATCAATCACTGTTTATAGAACTGCAATTTTAATTATATAAATATATAAAAATAAAGTAAAACGTACACTTTACTAAATTGTTTTGTTATTGTTTGTTTAAATAAAATGCGGATCTATCAATATTAGCGTCATTCCAAATTATAACTTTTTTGTATTGTTAGTAAAAAAACATATATGTCAATAAATAAATAGTAATATTTCTAGCTTTTATTTTTAACGGAAATATATGACACCAACAAAATAATAATTTAGGTAACTGTGTTTATGCTTCTATCACAAAATGAATACAAGCAATTGTAAACACAATAAAAATTTTATTGTAATATCGTTAAGTCAATATTGACATCAGTAATATTCATTAATTTTAGTTACGCTAGCAAATAAAGTTTTCGAACTTATTACATCTTTATTTAAGTGAAAAAATAGTTTATACATAAATAAATATAAATATATCATCACGCCTTTACCCACTATTGGGTGTGGCACTCTGCCGTAGCAGATCTCGGTAAATGATATATAGAAGAAATAGAAGTGCGGTTACCAGCCATCAAATCGCGACCCTCAAAAATGTTAGTAGAGGGGAGACCACTGGAGTAATTTTAATATGGTGAAAATTGTTTAACTTTTTTAATGACACTATTACCGTCAAGTAGATATGTAAAAAAATTGTCGTTGGTAATAATGCAATAATGGTAATCGTTATTGGATCTTATCATGTAGCTATTAGAGTCGATAATCTGATAAATTAAGTGATCATATCTACATATGAAGTTCGCATTAATGTGCTTCAATCATACACGTTCTAATCAAATATTTTGTAATGAATAAAATTAACATACTAACGACGACTTTACTTTCTTTTGCGCTGTTAACATAAATATGTCATTTTATTGAAAGCTTTATGTAACCTAAAAATGGCTTATTAAGGATAATGTGAATATGATAGTATAAAGATAGTTGTATGACTGTTAAATTTTAAACAATATTTTATTAATATTGGTGTTGTATCGAACTGTAGAACTGAGAATTCGAGTTCGATTCCATCAATTTTCATCTCATTTTCACTGCATTAAAATTGCACTACAGTCATATCTTTAGGCGCAAAAATAAATGATATATTTATATAAATTTTATTTAATAAAATATATGATTATAATTACAACAATAATTTATTACAGTGTACTTATTTTCCGTTAGTTATAAAACTATGATGCATTATCAATATGCAGTGTAAAATTGTATATTGTATGCTTGAACTGATGTTCAGAAAGTAATTTGTTTAAAGTGAAAATGTGTATGCATAAACAATAAATTAAAACACCTACATATAAAATATGCATATAAGTACAAGATACAAATCTTAATACTTGTACATAACAGCGGCAAAACGTGTACTTATGTATACTTTTGGACAGTTGTAATTTATAAATACATTCCTTTCCTAATTATACGAAGTAGCTTGCGTTTTGAAAAATATGTCAGGGCCAGTATGCTACAAGCTTCTGACTTTGTCTATAGCGTGCAAGGGAGCTATCTAAACTATATGCAAAATACGCTATATTAAGAATAATAAAAATACGTAAATGGATCAGGCTAAAAATTATATGCAGGAAAAGTTTGTTCTGAAATCGACCTTGTTATTTTTTATTATATGTATAGCTACCTATTATTATTATTAATTATGTATGCTACTCTATATAGTAAGAACTTAATCCCAATTACTGTACAGGGTCTAGACTCATCTAGCCGCAGTTCATATATTTTTAGCTTGAGTTTGAAATACTACATTACTTATACCATAAAGCTCTATTTTTAAATAAAATGTATTTTAGTAAACTGTACATAATTAATTTTGCTTAAATTTAAAACAATCATATTCCTAAATCCAAAACACAAATGCTAAATTAATTTTACAACTTAATGTTATGCATGAATAATTAATAAAATTAAGCAATATTTTGTTGCAACTACCATAAAAAGTAAAACATTATATTCGAGACTGCATTATAATTTATGTTTATAATGTTGGCAAACGGATAAATTGTTAAAAATGAAAATTTATCAGAAATAATTCACTGCATTGATTCTACACATAAAATATTTGTGACATTTTCATGAAAAACAGAATAATTAGATGTCAAAAGATGACAATTTTTTTTGAGCTTTTAGCTTTAGTTATTATTAGTCAATCAACGCTTTTAGCTCAAAACCATTTTTCTCAAGCTAATTTGTTCTTTTTTTCATTTTTTTTTTTAGATTTTATTTATTCATAATAGTAAAATACAGTTTTGTATAAAATTATAAGGGAGCATGTAAAAAGAATATCTGCATAAATGAATGATATTTTCTTTAGCATTACTAATGAAAGATGCAAATTATGAATATATTTGAAATTTATGCTAAAAATGTAAGGTGAAACTCACTGTCATTTTCCATAAATATAGCGGGATCATACGTGTACCCCGAATCTTCTAAAGGGGGCCCACAGCTTGCGTGTTCTTTTGGTGTTTGCAAGTTTATAATCGACTTAATGCCCCAACTAAATTTATGATATTTTGTTTATGAAAGAATTTTGTGAGACAAGTTAACTGTTATCATGCAATAAACGTACCTATGAAATTGTTGTATTACATTCTTTTTTATTAATATGGAAGTACTTGGACGTGCCATTGCCAAAATATCATCTGTTATCCTATAATTTAATATACAATTGAATATGTACCTATTTATATAATTTATTTAATAAAGTTGCCAAAATAGTTACTTAAAATTATAAATGATAAAATCTTAATTAATTATTAATTAATTAATACTCAAATTTCAAATAAACTAATGAAAAATAATTGTATCCTAAGAAGAAAATAATAGCACTCATGTAAAATTTAAAGAAGTATTTTTTTTTGGTTACAAAAATAAAACAAGTTCAGAGAAAATGAAGAATATAAAAATGTGATAACATAATAATATGTTTTTGCGTGTGTAAAATAAAAAGGTTTTCCGTTTTAGTGAAATAATTCGCTCGATTTTATTAGGAAAATTCGTGTAGAAAATGCAAACAAAAGCATTTTAAATCGAAAGAGATTAACCTAACACGATAATTAGTTCGCGTGATCGCATTCAGTTATTGCGGATATCCGAAACAATTCGCTTCACCAAACAATAATAAATCTGTTCGGTGCTTGGCTCCTACCCGTACCAGTTAGAAAAAATTCCTTGGATCGCATAATCAGTGGAAGTCCAATTATCAGGATTTTCGTATTTACAATTCAACCCCCCGCAAAACATCGTACACTGTAGCCCATGAGGCGCGAGTCTTCGAATATTATCAGACAATTTGTTGTAATTTGCCGAAACTACTGTTGTTTCTCTCGTGTGTCCTGAAGATTTCAATGCCGCGGGCACAAGTTGATTTTCATCTATCTTTGACATCGCGATTTGTTTGCGATCACACACTGTTCGTTGTGTCCGTACACGGATAACACTGGTTAGTAAGCAACTGGTTTTGTTTGAAAATACGAGCGAACTGAGACTGTTTAATCGATGGTTTGAACTCTCTCCGCTTTTGGCTCTCGCGTGTCTCTTGCAAACCGCAAGTTGCCGTGAAAAGGGTGACTAGTTTCACATTTTTACCACGCATGCGTTATTTATTGCAACAGGAATGGATTGAGGAATATTCTAAATAAATTAGGGGTGGAGTTGTGCACCCGTACAATTTATAAGTAGAATTAGTTGCAAATAATTTAATATTTTGAAATTAAACATTGAAAAAAGGAAATTATTGAGTTTATCAGTGATATAAATTTGCAATGTTCTTAATAATTATTTTAAAAAAATAATGTATATAAAGACAATTTGGCGGGTATATTTATATTTAACTTTATGATCAACTATAATTTATAAAATATATGTGCTCATTTAACTTAAGATCATTTTAATGTAGGGACCGGAAACCGAACTGAAACCGAACCGAACTCGAACCAAAAACCGTTCCAAACCCATTTTTTGTGAACCTGAACCCGTACCCACTATTAATTTGGTCGACTGGGACTCAAACCGGAACTGAACCCACTATTTCCTGTTCAAAAAACTGGGTTCGCTAAACCAACATTTTTCAATAATTTTTGTTACATAGTTGCAAACAATTATAATGGAAATATAGTTTTGAACTGAAATGAAATAATAACATGTATATTTTATTATTTAAATTTTTTTATTTCAAATACATGTTTTTTTTAATTCCGAACCGGAACTGAAACCGAACCGAAAAACCTAAAAATATTTTTCTGAACCTGAATCGAACCTGAATCTAATTTCTTTTTCATTTCTGAACCCGAATCGATACTGAACTCATTTTTTTCTATTTCCAAGCCCTGTTTAAATGTGTATAGAAACCAATAAATAGTAGTTTGTCAATAGTATGTATGCATAAATATATTTTATAACAAACTGTATGAATCTATATATTATCTTATAGTTAGCAACACTGATAATTAGTCTCAGTCAGCATTGCTAGATGTAACATAATTATCAAATTGTAACATAATTTTAGCATAATTCTGATAATAAAATATACTTTACATAATTATCAATTGTAACATAATTTAATCAGGTGTTAGTTATATACTGTATACTGTGCATTTATAAATTTAAATTAAATTATTTCTTACAGTTTTGAGTGATGTAATAGGATGCGGGCACTCACGTGACACTGTGACGTAAATACAGCTGTTCCGGGAAAGATCACTGCGCCACCTACAAAAATGAACTATTTTTTGGGACGAGATTTGAAAAGAACCGGTTCTTTTCAAATCTCGTTCCAAAAAATAGTTCATTTTTGTAGGAGCGCAATGATATTTCTCGGAACAGCTGTATTTACGTCACAGTGTCACGTGAGTGCCCGCATCCTATTGTAGTTTTGCCGCATTCTCGTTACGCGGGGAATACCCTATGTCTTTTATTTGTTGAGGTCACGCAAAGCGTGACTTAAGCCCCTGGCACATATAGCGTCAAAACTCCGAGTCTGCTACAAACTGCTGAAAAACTAAAGCCCCTGGCACATATAGCGTCAAGACTCCGAGTCTGCTACAAACTGCTGAAAAACTGAGAGTCCAAGCCCCTGGCACATATAGCGTCAAGACTCCGAGTCTGCTACAAACTGCTGAAAAACTGAGAGTCACGTCCAAAACGGGTGTCACATATAGAGTCGGTGTTTCTGACAGTCAGAAATAAATATTTGTTAATTTTAACGTGTTATTTGTTAATTTGTATTATTTAAAATATTTATCGACTATTAAGAAATATAAAAACTATAAACTACGAAATATAAAAGAAAAAAATTTAATTAAATAAAAATTACATGAACTATAAATGAAATATAAAAACTTAAATATATTATTTAAAATGTTTGTCGATTATTAAGAAATATAAAAACTATAAATTAGGATATATAAAACAAAAAAATAAATTTAAAAAAATGACTTGAATTATAAATGAAATATGAAAACTTAAAAGTTTCTAACTATGTATAAAGTAAATGAATTTAACTATAAAAATGTACAAAAATCAAACAAAAACATAAACAATCATAATTCATACGTCAAACAACAAAGGAAGATATGGAAAAAACCAGCATCATAATGAAGGTGGTTTTCGGCAGTCGTGACTGCTGAAAATAGAGGCGTTTCTATTTTTGGCAGTCAAAACTCCGAGTCTGGTAGACTCGGAGTTTTGACGCTATATGTGCCAGGGGCTTTAATTTGATAACTTTGACGATATTGTCACATAATTTCATATTTTACCTCTGGCAACACTGGTCCCAGTATTAATTTTGACGCTTCTAACTTCATGGCAAGATGGCAACTTGCTCGATTGTTGTATTTATACAAATTAAAAATATTTGTGTGGGGTATGTTGATAAATAAAAATTAATGAATGCAAATTAATTATTCTTAGCAAATCAAGCAATAATTCACTAAAATCACCAAAATGTCTTCTGAATATACCCGTGATGTTCTTCGAGTTGTGGTTGCAAAAATATGTCAAACTATCGGATGGCATAGTATTCAGTCAACACCATTGGAAGTAATGGTGGATATTCTTCGTAGATATTTATTGGAAATAACGAAACTTACCGGCAACTATGCAATTCAATGTAAGAATATGTTTAATTTATTTATCTGTCATTTAGGTTATGTTACATTAGTTCTCATTTTATTAATAAATAGTTGGACACACACAACCCAATTTGGATGAGCTGGGACTCGCTTTTAGAGATATGCATGTTAATATCGCAGATCTGGAAGAATATGTTCGTTATGTCGATTCTACACCAGCTTTGGAAGTTCCATTGTATCCGATTAAAAAGGACTCCCATTTAAATTTTCTTAAACCAGGTAGCAATGAAGTTGTTACTCGTCCAGTGCATATTTATGAACATCTACCACCAATGCTTCCTGAAGTAGAAGGTACCAATTTTATTATTATCAATTAATTCGAACTATGTCTTTTCAAAATAACACTACAGTAACAAAATTAATTATAAATTGACAATATTACATTTATATTTAATTACTAATGCTATTCGGAATCCGCTATTTGGTCTATAAATCCACCTCTTTACTATATTACGACTAGGAACAATCCTTGTCATTGTACAAACCACATTGAGAGAGAAATTCTAAATGACACTTGAATATGAAGGGGCGTAGCACAGCTTGGCACAGATTCTAGCAAATTAAATGTAAATTAAAGATTCTGGATTCCGATCCAGGTGCCTAGTTCGAATTTTTCTCTCAAAATGTAATCAAAACCAAATGAGAGTTTAACACGAATTCACAGAACCGGAAGACGTGAAACCTCTAATTAAAGAAGAGGAGCCTGCTCAAAATGCAGATTCAAGTATTCCAATTTTCAAACGACCAGCAGACATTTCTCCAAATGAGATGGCCACTAAAAGACCAAGGTATTTTGCAATTTTGTTTAAAGACTGTCATTCCAAAAATCTTGTCCTGTTATCTTAATAACATCTGTGTCATGGGTAATGGTTAGTATTCATAGCATAGTAAACATAGAAAGCATGCGTTATTCCTGTGATTAACAATATACCTTGTAGATCTATAACTATATGTTTTATATTTATTAAACAAGAAATTATTCATATATTGCACTATGAACCATAGTTTTACTATTAATCATAGGTTTACTATTAATGAAACTATCTATGATAAAGGTGTTTTAATATTTAAACTTTTTTCATTTATATTTAATTTTAAAATCTTTTTGGTTGTCTTGAAAAATTGTGGCTAACTTATATTGTAGTATCAAATTAACTGTAAATTTTTGTGAGTAATCATCATTTCATTTTCTTTTTTAAAATGAAAATTATAAAACATAAATTTTTTTTTTAAGAAAAAAACTTTTATTGAAATTTTTACCTGATGCGAAGTACGAGAATCATTTTAAAAGGTCCAGATACTCGGAAGAACCATTTTGGATGGTTTCGATGATATAAGAAAATAAAAAGAAAAAAATTTAAATAATAATTTAAATTGACAATCTCGATCAATCAGTATTATAATAATTGGTGAATTTATCCGAATGTAGTTTATTTTTATTTATGTTTGTGAACAGGGTTTTGAACTAAAATTTGCAATATTTTTTTTCGGTAAATTTAAATCCATCGATTATATATAAATGAAGATGAGAATAGAACAATTATAATTTCGTGTGTACATATTTGTTTCACGGATTGCCTTTCTTCTTTTAAGCATTAACACTTTTCATTTTAAATGGATCTTTAAATTTTATAACAGTTTATAATATGTTTCCTCAAAGCACTGATTTTTTCGATTACTAATCGATTGTGTAAAAATGAAGCTTTAGTTTGAAATCCTGGGTTCTTGTTGCTTATTATATTGTTTCTGTTTCGTTATAATCATTTAAATCAAGACTTTTATTTAATATCTAAGATATATTTTTTTATAATAAATTTTGGTTGTTAAGTTTGCTTCAATATCATAATTTCTTTTATTTGCAAAGCTTTTTTAAATGAATTGTAAAAATGTGTCTATGTTTATGTTCGTTATTTGTTAAATACAGTTTTTTTTACTTCGTTCTTAATATTTTGTATTAATGAGGAAGTATCACTTGAAAACTTCACTGGTTTTGGGATTTTTTTTATTACTTTCTTGTTAACTAGGAACGCAAAATTGATATCAGGATAAAAGAACAAAATAGGTACCTACTAACTAGTTTATCTTTTTTATTTAGTGCTTTATCTAATTTTTTTGTGCGAATATGTCTAAAGGTTAGTTATGGAAGAGGAAGGGAGACCAACTCGAGAAATCAGTAGTGTCATGATGACAACTTCTGGGTTCCTATCCCCAGCTCGCGAAGGCAAATTACCAGAATCAAGAACACCTATCAATACAATAGACACACCTTCGCATACAATGCCTCAAGGAATTAGTGGTTTTAACGCCGAACAAAGGTTCGATCGAAAAGGGCCAAAAGTTTTTAGAGATTTTAAGAAAGTTGACAAAAGAAATAAAGATAAAGCCAGTAAAGAATTATTTAAACCTATGGTTGATGATATAACTGCTAAAAAATTTACCACAATGAAAGATGTTGTTAGATTAAAAGCAATGAAAGCTAACATAGCAAATAATTCTAATAATAATATAAATCTACCTCTTGATGTTCCTGTCAAAGCACCCGGGATGAAGATTAATCCTGCAGCAAAACAAAACAAAATGCAAACAAAAACTAGCAAAACTGAAAAACCATTCGCGCCCGTTCTTACACCACCACCTGTAAAAGTTGTAGCAACACCTGATAAATTCGTTGAAGGAAAACTATCTTCCGAACCGGATAAATCCAAACTTAATATTTTCAAGAAAATCAGTAAAGTTAAAGATGATAAGGTTGAAAAAGTAGAAAAAGTTAAGGTGAAAGAAGAACCTCGAAACGATGTAATTTCTCAAGAATCGAGGGAAAGTTCTCCCGATTTGATTATAGATGAGACAGAAAATAAAAATTGGGAGCAAAAACTCGCTACTATTAAACAAGAAATACCAATTAAACAGGAACCAATTGAGAAACCAGTGAAGGTAACGCCACCAGCAGATATTAGTAATAAAATGTACGACGTCAAAAGTCCGCATTCTGAAAAAGACTTCTTATATGACGATGATTTGTCTCCTCCTGGTACTCCTTCTACTCCCAAAACTCCGGAAATGCCAACGCATTCACCACCATTAAAAACAGATAAGGAACTAAAGAGAAAACGTAAAGATAAGACCAAAATTAAAAACAAAACCAAAGTACCAAAATATTCACTGAGTCCTCGTCGTAACAAAAATGACAGTTTTGATGGTGAACTCGATCGACCTAAAACTCCAAACGATCCAATTAACCTAGTTAAAGAAGAACCAGTTGCTGTTCCTCCTCAAACAGCGGTTCAACCACCAGTTTTTCCATTCTTCCCTGGTTACATGTCGGGTCCTGGTTTAATACCAAATCCATTGTTTCCGCGATTACCAATCACGACTGGCATGCCGAAACATGGTTTTGGTCAACCTGCACACATTCCTCCAGCTATGCCGGCACTACCGTTTGTCCCTCCGATAAAGCCAGCTGTTGTTGAGGAAATTCAGGAAAAGTCCCCTATACCTGCTGCTCCTGATCAAGTAATTAAATCAGAAAAAACAGACCTTGGAGTTCCTAAAGAAAAGCATAAAAAGGATAAGAAAGATAAACCGAAGAAAAAGAATAAAAAAGATAAAATTAAAAATAAGAGTGAGAAACGAAAACTTAAAGAGGAGAAGAAGGAAAAAGATAAGGATAAGATTAAAAAAGAAAAGAAAGAAAAGAAGAAGGAGAAGGAGGTTAGTGTTATTTATGTACGTTTCGGTGTAGGAATTTGAAATTTGTTTTTGTGAAATTTCTCCCACATTAGTAACATATATGTTTAGTGATGTGTAGTTTAATTTCTAAAGCAAATTTCGTGTGACTTAATCTAATTAATTTTGTACTCTTATTTCAGAGGGAACATGAAGGATCTGTTCCAAAATTAACGCTGAAAATTGGATCTCCAAGACCACCTACACCCGATGTACAAGTTGCACGTAAAATGTATTTTTTGGTTTCTTATTATTAAACTTATTGTAAACATTGTTTGTATTTACAGTATGATAAAACCGGTTGTGAAAAAAGAAGAGGAGCCATTATCATCATCGTCTGTAAACAATGTCGAAGTGCAAGACAAACGAGAACCTTCTCCAGAATTAGCGCGAATCTCAGCGTTGATAACTCGACCACCCAAACTGAAGGCTTCAAGTAAGAGCGTAGAGAGTACCGATGGTGACTTGCACGTATCTGATAATTTATTTTTATCCCGGTCAGCAGCAAACGTTAATGATATATCCCCGCGACATTCCTTGAACCCAAATGACTCATTGACCGTCCCTCCTACTTCTATCCATAAACTCAAGAAGAGTATGTTTAGAGCCATTCCTAAAATTAAAAGCCGTGAGTTCAAGAGAGCCGGTGACCCAGAAGACGATGTAAGTGAGTCGCATACACAATCTGACGTGCAAATGTTTACACAACCGTATGTTCCGGTCCCGGTTCCCGTGGCACCGGCGGCTTTTTACCTTGTAAGTACTTTCGTATTCGATTACGCAGAGACTCATCAAATATATATGTGCTTCGCGCGCGTGCTACTACGATTATGGCTCGTTGAAGTTTTTGCCCTTTGCTGACGAACAAATTATACAAAACCTGACCAATTGAGTTATAAAATGATGTCAATTGTTATTTAACAACTCCTATCCATGCCTCCATACCAAACCATCTCATCATCATTCATCATAATTTATGTATTTGTGTAACTTGTTACATATTACGGATAAAATTTTAAACGAAAAAGAAATTGTCTGTAACATGTATGTACATCATTTGTTCTTGCTAATATATGAAATGTTCGTATTTGTATCTAGGTAGTTCACTTTAACATATTTTAGTGATTAAATTATCTAACTAATGTTCATTAACAGTTACTAATTTTTGCTGAAGCAGTATTTATTGTAGTAGAGAAATAATGTAAAGTTCGCATGTGTGTTACGTGTCATTGGATTATCTAGATACTTGTACAATATGTTGCATTCTTCATCTTCAGTTCAAATTATGTTTGTGTAGACGTGTTCATTTTTATTGCTTTCTATTTATTCAACTCGGTATTGGGTTTAGTTACGATTTATACTTTTCTGTTCTTGATATCTTTCTGTGAAGGTCTTTTTTATCTATCAGATATTTTATCAACAATGTTATAGTTTTATTTGTTTCATTTCTGGAAATTTCTTTACAGTTATTAAACTTTAAAGCATGTTTTACTTAGTTCTTTAAATATACTGTTTTTGATAACATTTTGAACTAATTTGTTACTATTGCTTCCATTTTGTGTGAATGATTATAACGAGAACACGTAATTTTTTCTTACATGAATAATTTTATCTACGACGATACCTGAATTTTGTTTAAAGTATTATAACAAACAATTTTTGTGTCGTTTCTAATAATAACTACCTTAATATTAATGTAACTTAACATTATTTTTAATTTGGTTTTTATTAACAGTAATCTAGGAGACACAGTTTAACTAGGGTAATTTAATTAGAAACGGTCGTTGAACTAATTGTTCAAGGTATTGTCATTGATATAAATTTTTATATTGAATGTCAGAATAAATTTTTGGCATTGGTCTGAATATTTATTGTATACATAACAGAGGAATCACACGGAAGTAAAGAAGAATCTGGACCTCAACAAACGAGTACAAGTCCTAAACAAAGTGGTCCATTACCTGGTCGGTCTCGGATAAATACCAATATCAGCAAAGGTCCTTCAGCTGTGAACTCTGCAACAATAGCTGGAGTTAAAGCCGGGCCTGGTAAACAGAAACCCGTTATACTTAAACAGCAACCGTCATCCGTTGTGGTGAGTTTATTTATATATCGGTAAAATTTATTACTATTCGTATAAATTCAAATTATGCTTTATTCCAAACAATTAGTTTGTGTATATAAATAAATTTCGTTGTTTATAAAGCATGGAAATATTAAGAACAGAAATATTTTTCTTGCCCAATGCCGTCTCATTTTACTAATGATTACATTAATCATGGTAGCATGCTTCTAGTGCACTTATCATTATCATATTTTCATGGTTTTGTTGCATTTTCCACTCTGTTAAGTTTGGTCAGGTTTATGTAAATACATAATGTACGTTTATTTGACAATACAGTGTTTGAGGTTTTTGAGCTATTATTTCAGGATAATGACGGTAACAAGGTATGGATTTGTCCCGGATGCGGTGGGCAAGATGATGGTAGTCCAATGATTGGTTGTGATGATTGTGATGCGTGGTATCACTGGTAAGTAATATTTTATGCTGTTATACAGAAAGCAATATATAAGCCCAGTATTACAGTAGTAGCTTAATAATTAATTTGAAAAAAATACTCAAATTTTTACACAAAACTCTTTCTGCAACTTTACAAAAAAAAAATCAGTTTTTATTATCAATTTAAATATTAATTACGTTACTGTTAACGCAAAATAAAACTGTTCAGAAGTTATCAAATAACTACAAATTAAGCGTTTACACCATGTCTAAAATGTATAATTTAATTATGTGATGATACATATTCTTGTACATAACTCCCAACAAATGTTTATTTTGTACAACAATAATTTTAGTAATTAAATTAATATTTTCAACAGGGTCTGCGTTGGAATTCAAGTGCCTCCAGATGATAATGAAGATTGGTATTGTAGAATATGCATAGTTAAAAAACAAGAAACGCTTCAAATGGACAAAAAGAAAAAGCGGAAAAAGAAAGAAAGAAAAGAACATTAACACTAAGTAGCAAAGGTAGAAACGATTATGTAATAAGAATAATTTTCTTTATATAATTTGTAAAATTTAGAATATTGTGTACATTTCATAGATTTTATTTGAATGAAATAATAGTGGAAGTTAATGTGATTTCTAATTATGACTTTTCTTCATGTATTGTTTAGATTAACTTATTGTTATTGTATTATTAATAACCTACGAAACTTGTTATTTAAATTTACTATTTTATTAAAATACATACAACTAAAATGAGTTAATTAATTTTTTTTTCTTTCATGAATTAATAATATACAATATGTAATAATTAATGCAAAATTTTGTAAATGAACAAAACAATTAAAATATTGAAAAAGCGAAAACATTTTGAATTTAAGCCCATAAATATATTGTTATATACAGCTGATTAAAACTACATTTTGCAATTATAAGTGCAGTATTAGCGACATCAATATAAATAGATTAAATAATTCATTATTTAAGATAATTTTTGGTATTATATAAAAATACAATGTTTAAATGATTTAATTAATAAGATGTTCTGAAAGCTACACTACATGAGTATTCATTATCACAAAAACCATATAATACAGCACTGTGTAGTGTACCGCATATATACACATATAATTAAAAGAAGCTTCATTTGAACAAAAATTCAAGATTGTTATTGATCGTTTTACAGTACTTCTGGTTCAAACCCCAGTTCTTCAAGAAAAATCCCCATTGGTGTGCGTTTTAAACCAAATCCTTCCATTTTATTAACCAATTTGTTCTTTATGTTCCTCAAACGAAGAGATGCATGAATAAATGTAACTGAAAATAAAACATTTTCAGTACTATTTATTCATAAATTTATTTCAGGCAACATTTACCTGAAAATGGTAACAAAATACCGAAGAAAAATACAAGGAGTGATCCTAACATGTAGGTAATGAAATAGCCTCCAGATAAGATTAAAATAATCCCCACAATTGGGTGGTCTTTCTTAAATTTGCTTGCTGCTCGTCTTTCATTGGTAACGTAGCAAAAAATGAGAAATCCTGTTACAACAACCACAATACCACAAGCCATTTTCGTAGGATGAAGTACCCTGTAGAATAATAATGAGATCAATTAAAATTGTAATGCTGCAAGATGAGCAACTTACCCGACAATTAAAAACATTAACACAGACATCAGAAAGTAATTAGTCTGGTAGTAAAGTAAGTTATTCATTACTCTATTACCCCATTTTTCCATATCTTTTATATTTGGAATTTGAAATCTAGCTGATTCCAATAAAAAATCATCTAGGGTTCTTAAAGGTGCTATTTCGAATTCAGATGATGTTTTCTTGTTCATATTGAATGCATTCGATGATTCAGATGTACGAATATGTAGACTTTTATAAATCTTTTAATATCTATGACTTAATGTTTAACACGTAGATAACAATGCATTTACCTATCTGTATTCAATGATCTTTGCCAAACAGTAATATATGAAGCTAGCAACATATAGAATATAATTTTGTATTATGTCTGAAGTAAGCATAATAATAACATTCAATTATTAATTATTATTAATATTTATTTATTAAAATATAGAGCTGCAATTCATACATTCTGTGTAAATATATTTTCAACTTTTTACTTTATATTTATTGTGAAATTTAGACGATATTTTGATTGTGCCCTGAAGTTGTAAACATTTAATTTATCAGTAATCTGAACTTCGCACATTTATTTTGTAGTTTTTCTTCATTTGTTTAGTAGCTACGATTTGTACATAATAATAACAATTAAGATATTACCGTTAAAAAGTTCGTGATCAATAATCTCTGTGTGGTTTAGACGATCGAAAGGTAAATAAAAACACTATTGTAACAAAAATATATTAAATAGGTGGTCTTTGCCTATTCGAAAGATGCATAAAACATATTTGCAAGGTAAAAATGTTCGTCGGCAGACCCTACCCATTAAATAGTTAACTTTAATTAAAATATGTTAAAAAAAAAAAAAACGATTTATGCACTTCGTGAAACTTAACATATGGAAAAAGCTTTTAGAATTCATATTTATTTAGTATTTGATGTTTTTTTTTTACAAAGATACTCGTTGAATATACCGAAACGTCGAATTTTATATAAAATTACAGAATTTTAACAACAAAATTATATTCAATTACAATTCATATTTCTATAAATAATTCAGTTTTTACGCGCTTTGTTTTGTTTAAATTAGTTTATTAACAAAATGTAGATGGCGCATACGCGATTATGTTGGAAAATAGAAGCACATTTCCGTCTTTATCTTTTGTGAGTAATGTACATAAGTGATGTGTTGACAAATGACAAAATGTACGAGAAAAACATTTAGCAATTGCAAATTACTCATTACTCATTAATAAAATTGATTAATGTGCATTGATTTCAATTTTAGTTCCTTTGGTTTGCTTAATATTGCTACAATAAATGTGACAAGTGAAGTGACAAGTTAACAAAGCAGGGTGACATTTGTTAAGTGATGAAAATAAATACACAGCATAGTTTTTATTAAAATTATTATTTTCAAAACAATTATTGATTTACGGATGATTGGTTCTTTTGTGTAAGCAAAAAAAATATATTTATCTATTTTGTTGTTCTCCTTTGAATGGATGTGCTGCCATCTGTACGTTGCTCTTGATATGTGTTTCTAGATTTCTTACTAATTTTCAATATGGCGGTTGAGCGTTTGTGATGTAGATTGTTTTCTACCTAATTTGTATTTTAGTACTTGTTATATGAATAAACTAATGAAGGTACGTGATATATCTGTAAATCATAGTGTTATACTTTTACTCGTGTTTATAATGCCATTATATAGTTTGCGAAAATGATTGTGTGCTTCAGCAAGTGTTAAATATTTCACTGATGTGAAATTTGGTAAAGCTGAGATGAAAAGTAACTCACATGAATATGTTGAGTTCGATTAATGTATTTTATGTTTTGATACGCGTTATATTTGAGTTTGTCAAAGCCGTAGAAACGAGATCTTATATTAGTGGTGAATTGAAAAACAAAATAAGCATCTTGTTATATCGTTTTACTGTTGTCTAATAGCAAGTATTTCTTCATATCACTGGTGTTTTGAAAACAATAAGTGGGGTACTGTTTTTACAGGTATATCCCATATTTGAACTTAGAAAAGCTACAAAATGAAGGTGGATAGAAGTAGATTAAAAAAGAGCACATCTGAGGTTCCTATAGAGTGTCAGAACCTCATAGACAAATTACGATCATGTTCCCGGGCCGAATTGCTAGAAGAGTTGTCCCAGGTTGATACTTGGACATTTGGAAAATGTGAATTGTTTCACTGGATTGATGTTTTGGACATTTTTGATAACATCTTAGAAGAAGCGGCCGAATCAGTCCCCAGTAATCGGTGGGCTCTGGCTTGTGACGTGAACTTCAACGAAAATGTAAGTCATTCAATTTTTTATTATAATTACAATGTAAACTTTGAAAACAGTTCATAATTGTTAGAATAGTCACATGTTTTTATTCAAATATACTAATTGTGTGGTCTGTCGTTATACAGTTATATAAGATGGCATTCGTAAATTGACACATTGTTGATTTTTGATAATATCAACTTTAATGTCCAATGCTTTTCTTGTATACATTTATTTGTATTCTTTAATTCTGAATCATATTTGAACAAAATATATCTATTTTTTATGGTTCAACTACTATTAAGATTATTCTGTTAATAAATAATTATTAGTGATTTTAAAAACTAGACAACAGAATTTCCGATTGGAATTTATATTAAAATAAATGATTTTAGGACAAAAAATTGCTGTTATGGACTCTACATTTCACAACATTGCTCATCGAGCATTCTTTTTCCCGACATCTATACAATAGTATGGAACACTTGAATGCATTGCTGGCCTCTTCGGATATGCAGGTTGTGCTTGGTGTGCTCAACTTGCTTTACATGTTTTCCAAACGAAGTAACTTTATTACACGTCTTAACAGTGACAAAAGACAGATTCTTCTATCTAGGCTTCACTATCTTGCTGAAGTAAGTCTCAAATTTAATATTTACTTCTACTTAATAATATTTTTATTGAATGATAATACTCAATATTTTGCAGAGTTGGGGTGGAAAAGAAAACGGTTTCGGTTTAGCCGATTGTTGCTACGAAGAAAAACCGATTCCTGCTAGTGCCACAACACTGCACTTCGAATTTTATTGCGACGGTCAAGATGCTGCTGCGAAAAATGGAAAACATCCCATAAACTATATTCATCTAGAGAATATAGACAAAATGTTACAATCGCCTGCAGAGATTATGCGAGGACTTATTAGTATGTACAATATCCCTCCAGAAAAAGAGGTAAAATTGTTTGAAAACCACTGATTTACAATATGATAGTAATTTTTTTTTTGTCTTATAGATGCTACTGTTTACACATGTGAGACTAGCGCATAGGTTTTCTGATTACAAGAGCCGTTTGTATTGTGTACAAGCACGTCTACAAGCTCTTTCTGTGCTTGTTTATTCTAATGCGCTACAAGACAACGCTCACATGCTCTTATACCCAGGTCTTCTTGAAGAACTTGTTGAGCTGTTGGAGTTACAAAATGGTAATCTTGTTGAGATCAGATCCGCGGCTCTTCGAACTCTGACCTCCATCATCCATTTAGATAGAAATCCGCACTTCCCAAAGTAAGTTTTGAAAAATATATGCCGAATTATTCTTATTAAATATTAATCTTTAATTTACTTTCCAGAAAACCCGGTTCGAGGCTTAACATGATCATCGATGTAACAGGCGCTAGTCTCTACCATGGGTTTCTGCCAGTATTGGTGCGCAACTGCATAAGCACTTTGACACAAGCTCGTCAACAACTGCAATTAGTGGAGGAACAGGCCGGCACCAGCTCATTGGAACAGACTAGCAACATGGAAAGCACGTCAGACATAAATCCGTTCGAGACGCTAACCACACAAAGAGAGGACAGCGAGTTTCCATTGCCACTTGCCACAGCATTGTTTTCCTTTTTATATCATTTGGCTAGCTACGAAGCTGGAGGAGATGCTCTTGTTAATTGTGGCATGATGGAGTCTTTGCTACATGTTATTAATTGGCATGGCAATGAACTAGAACATATCACTGTAAGTTATATTTATTGAATTCTGTACTTATAGAGAACTGACATTTTGTCTTATTTGCAGTTTGTCACTCGTGCAGTCCGAGTAATCGATCTGATTACAAACATAGACATGCACTCTTTTCAAAATCATGGAGGCTTATCCAGTTTCATCAACAGATTAAATGTAAGTGAACTCATTAATAAAATTACAGAGGATGTAACATTTCATTTATTGTAGGTTGAAGTAAATTTATGCAGAAAAGAACAACCATTTGAAATTATAGTGAAATCTACAAATGGTGAAGATGTAATTACTATCAACGATAGTGATGAAGATATTCAGTTGAACCTAGAATACAATAATAGTATCCGAAACGGCAGAACTTGCCTTCCTCAGCGAGCAGCTCTTCTTAAATCGATGCTGAATTTCCTCAAGAAGGCACTGCAAGATCCTGCTTTCTCCGATAGCATTCGACACGTGATGGAAGGTACGCTGCCTTCATCGCTGAAACACATTATCAGCAACGCTGAATACTATGGACCATCTCTGTTCTTGCTCGCCACTGACGTAGTGACAGTCTACGTTTTTCAAGAGCCTAGTTTGCTGTCTTCACTCCAAGATAACGGTCTAACAGATGTAGTTCTCCATGCTTTACTAATTAAAGAGGTACCAGCGACCAGAGAAGTTCTGGGATCACTTCCGAACGTATTCAGTGCTTTGTGTCTGAATGCTAGAGGCCTTGCATCATTTGTTAAGTGCAAGCCATTTGAAAGATTATTCAAGGTCTTATTGTCACCCAACTACTTACCGGCCATGCGTCGAAGACGCAGTTCAGATCCTTTGGGCGATACAGCGTCGAATCTCGGTAATGCCATGGATGAACTTATGCGTCATCAACCCAGTTTGAAAGTAGATGCCACGGCAGCTATCATCAAGCTCCTGCAGGAGCTATGCCAGCTTGGCACCGACACCAGATACGTATGCCAGCGGGCGCACAACAAAAATGAAGTGACAACTGCACCTGTTCCCCGTGCACCAGGTGCCAATGAAGCTGGAAGTTCAGATGAAGACGACGAGGACGAAGAAGAATCCACTTCTTCGCACACTAATAGAGACGAGAATTCACAAGAATCGACTAACACTCCGAATCCAAGTGAAAAAACTCCCATTGTTTTAGTAGATTACATATTAAATGTTATGAAATTCGTTGACGCAATATTGAGCAACAACTCAACAGATGATCATTGCAGAGAATTTGTGACCCAGGGAGGTTTAGTTCCGTTACTTAAAATCTTAGCTCTACCTAATCTACCAGTAGATTGTCCTGTTACAACTGCAGCTCAAGCTGTTGCATCAGTTTGCAAGTCCATCTTGAGTTTGGCACATGAACCAAAAGTCTTGAAACAAGGATTGACACAATTGGCCGAAGTTCTTCAAGCGTTGAAGCCCTTGTGTTCAAACATTAACAAACCAGGAGGTTCTATTTTACTTCACGAATTGGCAAATGCTCCTAACTTAGAGACCGCATTCAGTAATCCGTCAGCAACTCCATTGTTGCACGCAATGAATGCAGCTCATGGTTACGTGTTGATGTTTGTTCACGTTTGTCGAACTGGGCAGAGCGATATTAGATCCCTGTCACTACAACACTGGGGATCTGAAGAAGGCATGCACGTCCTTAATGTTCTTGCTGATTTGTACACGTCTTTAGTTTGGGAGAGCACATTATTACTTGCTCTCTGCAGTGATGATGTCATTCCCGCAAACTGTGATTTTGGTAAAGAAGATATGGACAGGCTTATTGTTCATGATAAGGTAAGTTTTTCGTTATTTTGGGGAGGAAATTTTTCTACGATTTTTTTTAAATATTTTTAGCAAATTGAAAGTGACAGCTCCTCATCTGATGCTCAAAGCAGCGGTGCAAGTGGAATGACCTCCGCTATGCAAGCACTGAGTACCGATCCAGCTCCTGTTAACATGGATGTAGACGTAGACGCTCCATCAACAAGTAAACAAAAAGATGAACGCACAAACCCTACCAGTCAACAACTGAAATATATTCGTCCACTGTTGGGTGCTTCATCACGATTGGGTCGTGCTTTAGCCGAACTCTTTGGTCTTTTAGTCAAACTTTGTGTAGGAACACCCACCCGACAACGCCGTGGACAAAATATTGTCACAACTCCACCATATCCAGGGCCATTCGCCAGATCAGTTGCTACGGCACTAAATTGCCTTCTTGCAAGTGGCCTCAATTGGGAGAAATTGCCTCCTTCGCCTATTCCAAAATTCAGACTTACTTTTTTGATCTGCAGTGTTGGATTTACTAGTCCAATGTTGTTTGATGAAAAACGATATCCATACCATTTGATGCTTCAAAGATTTGTGAGTCTTGGCGGACAGGAAACTTTCTTTAAAACATTCCGATGGGCGCTTTCAGCTGGAGGTAAAATTCCTATTGATCAAGGACTTGAACATCCAGATTTGCCGGAAGGAACTGGTGAATTCTTAGATGCTTGGTTGATGCTGCTTGAAAAGATGGTTAATCCGAAAGCGATCTTGGACACGCCGCACGTTATTTCCAATAAGGGTAATGTCAGAGGCATTAAAAATTGTCCATTTGATCCAGTGAAATACTTAATTCAAATCCATAAATTGGCGTTTGATGCTGTGAAATTGATGTGGGGTAAGAAACCTTTGAACAACTACGGCAACAGGATGAGCGAATCTATGCTGTCGATCATGAGACACATCCTGCGCGGCGAGAAGATTATTAAAGAGCGATTGAGCAAATCGGACGATTCAATGGAGACTCGTGATCAAGAAGGTGAGGATTTTCCATCTCTTGCAATTTATCATGAAATAATGTCTAATTTCGATGTGTTGATTAATATGCCAGATGTGAACTACGAACACCTGTACCAGCTTCTGGACATGGGTTTCCCGTTTGATCAGTGCCGCGAGGCGCTGATGAACACGAATAGCATGGAACAAGCCACCGATTATTTGCTGAACAACCCTCCGCAGCCGCGAGATCCCGTTACCAATTTGGCGACGTCCGGCGAGTCCGCCAATGGCAACACCAGCAGCTTGGTCAAGGTAACTAAGAAGACCAAGGAAGAAGACTGTACTCCACTATCCGAAAAAGCCATTGAAGAATTCATCCACGAAGCGCTTCCATCGTGCTTAAGACTTCTGGATACACTTCGAGATACAGTTTATAGAGTCTGCGATTTATTCGTCACAATAACTAAGCGAAATGGTGATGTCTTCAGAGATCATCTCCTAGATGTGCTATTATCCGAAATCGGCGGTAATATTATCTTGATGTTGGGCAAACGAGACAAACAAGATCCTGCTGAAGTTTTAGAACAAATGCTTCGTGGTGAACCGGCTGCCAAAATGGCAGTTCGCATCCATCTGTTCACTTTGTTATTTGAAGGTCCTGTATTTCAAGAAATGAGAATCCCTTGCGCGCAAGCTGTACACCGATCAGGAATTCTTCCAGCATTGATCAAACTCTTGGTAGAGGGCGAACACTACATGCGAACTGCTGGTGATCCAAATGCTGCTCCCAATGTCGCTACACCGAAGTGGCTAACTCCGTTGTTACTTCTTCTTGATTTAGTAGAAAAAGTAGCATTGTGCACTCAACGTAAAGATCTGATGCATAAATTTACAAAACCTGTTTGGATGTGGTACGACCTGGCCACATCAAAATGGAGCCCATACACAACTGCAAATCAAAAGATTATTAATGATGCATATTGGGCTGGCGAAAGCACTGTTAGAGTAACCTGTGGACGTAGAAGATATACACTAACATTCAGTACAATGGGACAAGTAAATGATGAAAGCGGAAATCATCGTCCGATTTCAATGGCTTTCCGTAACCCAAACACCGAAACCAAACGAGACGATTCTCCTTCTGAAGATAATGAAGAGATGGACGTGGACGATCAAGATCAAGATCAACCCTCTACTTCAGGGATCAGTACTACTAATAATTCTGGTTCAATTTTGTCGTCTGGACCATGTCCTGTCCCGAATATTAAAGCTGATAAACGCAATGTGGCTGTGAAAGGCCTTACAGAAGAATGGACTGTCATCATAGTAAGAACTTGTGTAAATTTAATGAAGCTACCGATATGCCGTGATACTTTACACGCAGTTATGAGAATCTGTTTGCGTTTAACTCGAGATTTCCGTTGTGCAAGAGTTTTTGCTCAACAAGGAGGAGTTAAATTACTTTTAGAAGTAACTCATATATGCTCATTTACTGGGTTTGTCACTATAGCAACTTTACTGATTAGACATGTTCTTGAAGAACCACAGACTCTGTGCTTAGCTATTGAAAAAGTTATCCGTGGGCGAGCATTAGCCACGATTCCACCATCACACAAAGAGATCTTGTACTTGTTCCGACAAGTTAGCTCTGCCGTTTGCCGTAATCCAGATGCGTTCTATGAAGTTGCGAGGAGCATTTTGAGGATTGATATTAGCGCTTTGCATCGTAGGAGCAGTAAGTATAAATTTATTTATTTTTTGTCTCGATATAGAATTTTTATTTACTTGAAGTTTAACAATATATATTTTTAAAATGTGTTTCTTCTTTAGATGAAGATGAAGATCGAAGATTACTGTTGCGTTGCGAAGCTCCAACCCGCTCTCCGGCTCAACCAATGGACGAAGAAGTATCGGTCCAAGTAATCTATGATCTTCTACTCACATTGATTAAGCCACCAGTGCTCTATACTGATAACGCTTCCACCGAGAATAGCCCAGAAAAAGTGACCCCTGGCACTTCGAATTCAAAATGTAGTCATCGTCGTCCTGGACCCGGTGATGTCATCCGCACTACTCAAGATCCAATTACTTGTGACTTGGTATCTGATGAATTGACGCTCAAGGCAAATAGAGATCCAGTGCTTCCGAAGAACTTTGTAACTGAGGACGAAATGGAAAAACCGGTACTGCCCAAACACTTGATTTTGAAGCTGCTTGCTGAAGCTGTTAGATCTTATGGAGCTGTAGCGAAACTAATTACTGAGTTTAGCTACAAAGCGGGCCAGAGTGAACTCATTACTGAGGTGAGTTACACATTTATTTTCTCATTAATGTTAAGCGTGGCCATTAAATATATTGTTCTACCAAACTAATTTGATCCTTAGCATAATTAGTTCGATTCATTTTAAATAAGAATGATTTTAAATTTGAAATGAATTAATGATTTTATTATCTAAATAATTTAAAAATATATATATTTTCACGAATCATTGAAATTGTTACGAAGAATATTATCTCTTTCAGGACTGTACAGCATTGGCCTTTTTACTTGATAAACTCTTGCCGGTTAACGATAACGTACCAGATCCTGAATGTTCAATGATGGTTCGCATGCTGATCGCAGCCATTGCGTCTTGCAATCATTCTCCTGATGCGCAGTCCGTTCTCGTGACTGAAATCAAGAGTGCTTTATGCCGGGCATTAGTAATGCCCGAATCCAACGATAAACACTCCCAGATTCAACTATTAACCGGTTTGGTCTCAACCATGATTGAAAATTGTCCTCCTGGGCAAAGTACACCATTTAGAGGTGTTCGACTTCAGAGTACCACCCATTTGAACCCTAATGCCGTGAACAACATCGTCAAGATCATGTTGAGAAAAGGACTGCTTCAAGATTTAGCTCGCATTCCTCATTTCCTGGATTTGTCCAGCCCGAACATGGCTGTAACCATTAATGCGGCTATGAAGCCTCTGGAAACTTTATCTAGAATTGTTAACCAGCCGGTTAATGTAAATTATCCGCCAAAGTTTATCAAACCAAAACCAAATGGTCGTAATAATCAAAGTGGTACGACTTCTACCGAAGCTACAAATGCCCAAGGCGAAGAAACGGTTGAAGATGCAGAAAATACCGAACATGATATCTCAGCTGCAGCTGAAAGTCTAGAACAGCATTCTGAAGGTCAGCCACAAGAAGAAAGCGATGTTGGTGGTCTGGAAGATATTATGGATCAGCTGTTGGAAAGAGAAAATCAATCTAACAATCGTAGTTATAGCGATGTTGCTTCTGGTAGAAATCTGCATGCAATGGACGTGGATGAAGATGCTAATGAAATGAGAAATCTTGTCTATGAAACTGAACGAGATGTAACCGTGAGTAAACTGATTTTTGACACGTTACAGGTACACAAAACAACACTATTCATTTATTTTACAAAAAATTGCATAACATAATGATTTCTTGTTTATGTGGTATTAAAATAGGTTAGAATGGTTTCATCTTTTTCTTTTAATTAGGAGGAACTGATGAGTACTGATTCTGGTGAATCCGATTCAAATCCATCTGATCAGGAAGTTGAAGATGAAGAGAACGATGATGATGAAGTCGATGAAGAAGATATGGATGAAGGTGATGAATATCTTAGTGATCCTAATGATGCAGATGATGATTCTAGTGGCGATGAATCACCACGAACTAATCGTAATCATAATGATATTGAAATGCACAATCTTTGAATGGGGTGAACGAATAATTGCAGTTTTCATTTTTTTTTGCACTTGAATTAATATTTTATGTTATGCTTTAAACCCCTTTATATTATAACATGATTTAATTTTTATTGGTGTGGTTTATATGAATAAAATAATAATAATATGACTTGCTTGTTCTGTATGATATTATTGTATGTTTCGGTTGGTATGGTGTGATGTTTATTTTTTTAATTTGGTTTATTTTTGCTTGCTTGTTTATTTTGGTTTATTTTTGCATGGTATTCGGGTTTGCATTTGGGTTTTAACTTTCCATTTAAAGAAACCAACGATTTTTGTCTTTTTAAAGAAGGCGAAGAAAATGAGGAAAATAATTATGAAGAAAATGAGGATAATAATACCGGGCTAGGTTTCTTTGATAATGAAAATCCGAGTATTTTCCGTATAGCACCTGAAAGAGACGAAGAAGTGCTTATGATTCAGTATTCAGATCCGGATCCGGAATCTGATTCAGTGTCGCGTATGGTTCACTGGAATCCATCAAACGGATTCCAGTTGCCATTTGGCATGTTTGAGGATAATGCGAGCAATAATGAGATTGCTGGTAAGTATCATTAAATAAAAATTATATAAATAATAATCATTTTATGCATGCTTGAGCTTTATTTCAGCTTTGTATTACAAAAAAAAATGAATTTTAAATCGTAAAATGAAACTAATTTATTATTATTTTTAACCACATCTGCCATTCATCAATAAAAAACATTATTTTTATTACAACAATGAGTTGCGTAAAATTTGATTACAACAAATACAAAAGTTGATTGCAACAATAGAAAGTAAATTGATTACAATAATAAAAATAAGCAAATTACATTTAAAATAGTCTTATTGTACATAAAATTAAAGACTGCTTATGACAATTTTTACCCGTCATTAAAAAAAAAATACAAATAAAATGTTCAATATTTTGTTTATTTAATAGCGCCATCCAGCCATCCACTTCTAATGTCTCGCCATAATGTTGAAATGAATACTATGTCCGTTTCTCGAACCCAAAGGACAAATCGACAGCGAAGATACCAGTATCTGCAAATAAATCCTCGAAATCAAAATCCACCAGTCATTTTACAAAGGTTTGTGCACAAGTTTTCTTTCAGCATGCAACAACCATGGCAGCCAACTATGCAAATTTATAATTAAATTTAAATAATGACAGTGGGAAAAATCTCACTAATTCATATTATTTTGCTAAGATAATAATAATAAATAAGAGCAAATTTTACTTCCATTAAATCACTAAGTAAGGAATGTTACATTCTGAATTATTTCAGCAACATTTTGTTACATTTCACTATATTTTAATGTAAATAGTGCTTTCAAGCACCAAAATATAATAATTTTTAATGCATACACATCTCTATATATTTTTATATATTACAATATTATATAATTAGTTACTAAATTTCAAATTTATATTTTAGTACTTCTGCACATGTTTAATTTTTTTTTCTTTAAAATTACTCAGTTGTAAAACTTACTTTACAATGAAATCACATATAAAGTTTCCAGAATGACTGTTGTTCAGTCAGTGTTGTACTTGTCGTAGTAGAGGATAGTGCTCGTGCATTTTGCTGATTCTTTATTTTTAGTGATTTTTCCTGTGCAAAATGATTAATTTACCGTTGTGTATGCTAGAAATATTTGATTTTGAGCGGAATGTCAGGAGGAGTCCGTAAGTTTTCCATAATTTTTTATATCAAAATTGTATTTGATTAAGATTCTAGAGTGGAATTTTTATGTGTCAACAGTTAGTTTGCTCCCATTGGCCGTTGTTAACCAATGAGAGCAAAGTGGCAATATTTAAAATAACAAAAGATTTCTTATCACACGTCAAGAGTTTGTCATAACAAACTGTATTACTCAACTTATAATTTGAGCTGCATTTGAAACCAACTTAGCTTTACTGGGAATTAGCTAAAAAAAGTTTTGTGCGTCATTGACTTCTAGGAAACAATTCGTTCTTTTGCATATTATTTAATAATAAATATCTGTATCCATAGATTGCTGGGTCCTGCCTCCCAAAATATTCCTATCACTGGTCCGGTTATTGCTGAACCAAGTTTAAGGGTCTCGAACCGCGTAGTAGTCATGGAAAATGGGTTTGGAATTTTTCCGAATTCGGAGGAACAAATTGACTTCGTTGATCAGTCTGGTTACTTATTCGGCCCGAGTCTAGCTGCGACTTTAAATCATGTTCCTTCCGCATTGTATTGGTGGAACGAAGAATGCAAACTCCTTGATGGTGACTCAGAAGCTGATTGCTGCGTTAACGTTGCCCATCGTTTGGTTCCAACACTTGAACAGCATCGCGATACTGAACTTAACGAAAAGAAACGCAAAAGACAAGAAGATGAGGATTTCGATTACAAGAACTCTGTTACGAAGAACGGAAATGAGAGTATGGAAACCGAGAATAAGATAAATGAAGTGCAGAATGGAACTCGATCAGATTCCAGCGGTGAAAATGATTCTGCATCTGATACCGCACAACTTCTTGCGGAGAGTATTGTTGATTCCGTACTCAGACCAAATTCTTCTCCATCTGGCGATATTGGTAACAGAAGTAATACAATTACAAAAAAAATATTCATAAATATAGATTTTCATTTTTGTTGTGTTCTTGATTTAGATGTTCCAGATACAGCTCAAATGCTAGCTGAAAGTATCGTGGATTCTGTCTTACGTCCAAATGAGATGCGACCACATAGAGTTGGAGGTAAATTATTGTCCATATTTTTATGTTTATTCTTATAACAAACAATATATGTTATTCTTGTATATTTCTGTTCAAGGTTTCCCAGACGGAGACAACCTGTACCGCCCAGCAAGAGAATCAATGCGAAATCAAGCTGTATTCCCGGATGTTGACTACGAAGAACGTCTGCTGATGTCTCCTACTTTGCCGGTTACCAGATGTAAGAGTTAATTTTAGTTTAGATTTAATATTGTCTCTGAACACTAACCGCACAACAATCAATTCCACTTCCTAGGCCATTCACAGCAGAATAACTGAACGGGTTTACATATGGAAACTTTTGTGTTAATTGTTATTTTATTCCTTAGCTTTCATTGATCCAGGGGAATATGAGTCTAGAAATGATTCATCTCCAACCAGGCAACCAATAGCAAGGAGTAAGTCGCTGTAATAATAATTTATTTTTCCTAGCTCTGACTGTATTTTAACCTCTAGATGCGAGCGACCAGTCTTTCGCCAGCTCCAGTAACACTACCAATCGTGTATACCCTCAACCTGTTAATTTCATTCAAAATGGACATGTTTGGGAATTCGCAGATACTTTGGCCAACTCCAACACCGGTGCTTCGGCGAGTACATCGAGCCAGCAACTACCGCACTCGTCGCCGAACATCCAGGAGTCCCAAGCCGTTACAGGCGGCGAATATATGCTTCGGCTCAATTATCGGCAGCCAGCTGCACGTGAAGCGATGTCCGACAGCTCTTCGGATCTGTCGGTCTTCGAACGACAAACTCAAGAACTACAAACTACTGAAGACCGTCCGATGTTTACTATAGTTAATGTTCGTGGGAACATTACTGATGACGATGATGACGGACCAAATAGTCAGTCATCAAACCGTCGAGAAGATGAAGTTATAACTATACATGGATCAACTTCTGACGATCAGTCTGAACATGGAGATCGAGTTACGCTCTCACAAAGCAGCTCTGCCTTTAATTCTCCAAGATCTTTTCAGACTAATAGTCAGAGGTCACAAGATTCCCCAGTTATAAGAAGCCAAAACCAGGATATTATTTCATTAAGTTCAGAGAGCCTACCAGCGACTCAAGAATCACAATCTTCCCTGGTTGCAGATATGGATCTACTTGTACCCATCAGAGAAAGACCGTACGACCCTAACTATGATTCTCACAGTGCAAATGAGAGTGATGATGATACTGACGAAATGACTGATTTTAGGATTGAGGACAGCGAGATAATAGAGATTTTAAACAATACTCAAAGGATTCCCAGCCCTACCCCACGAAGAATCTCCAATCTACAACTAGTGGATGATGAGATGCCAACGGATGGAGATTCTAGAAACAGACGTAATCTTGGCAGAGTTCGCAGTGCTGATGAAATATCTACGGAATCAGATAACGGTACATCAGAGTCACATGAATCTCAATCCGATGGTGAATATATAAATTATGAACACTGCTGTCTGTGTAAAAAAAAGAAATTAATACCACTCCATGTAAAATCTTTTTCAGCAATATTCATCGTGACTAATATATTTAGTCTTCAACTCTTAAGCAGCAATGTGACGTGTAGTAGTAGTTATTCGTTCCTTGGTCCTATTATTATTTGCTTTTTATTTTCCCTTTTTCTTTTTAGTTTTTTTTTATTTCATCATTAACACATTAACATATTTTATCATTTCATTATTGTTATTATTTGCTTATCCTGTTATCCTTAATACTTACCCTTATTAACAATAACCCGTTCAAACCCTATATATACAGTTTATTTAAAGGTTGTGTAATTTTTAATGCTTTTAGAAATTTTATTTTATATGTTTAATAATTGCAGCAACTCCGCGTGTCTCTCTAATAAGCACTCCGCTTGTTGTGAGTGAAGTGCCACTGATGGGCATCTCCGGAGATATTTTCTCGGGCATTATTGACCAGCAGCAGACGGCGTCGGCGGCAGCTCTTTCAGCACCGACTTCACAGGGTTCCAGTCCTCCAATTCCACAGCCTCTGCACATTGCTACGTGTCCTCCTGCTCCAAGTGGCCGAGATGCTAGGTAACAACTTCTTTGTTCTTTTACACAATATATACCAAAAGAATAAAGTGACCCATAAATATTAGAACTTTTTTCAGCGCTGCGAATAGCGATTCAACTCAACCATCAACAGACCCCCTCATGGACCTCCCTGATGGTGTAGACCCGTCCTTCTTAGAAGCTCTTCCAGAAGACGTCCGCCGTGAAGTAATTGCCGAACAGCGTCGGTTGATGCGCCTTCAACAACGCGCCCAAACTAACACTACCAACGGAGATGCCGCAGCTTCAGGTTCATCTGAGGTTAGTCCTGAATTCTTGGCAGCTTTGCCTCCAGCTCTGCAAGAAGAAGTGTTGGCTCAACAACGACTTGAACAACAGAGACAAGCTGCTGCTGCCGCCAATCCGGATGATCCTGTCGATGCTGCTGCCTTCTTCCAGAACTTGCAGCCTTCTCTTCGCCAAGCTGTAAGTTATTTACAAATTAAATGTTGCATCAACATTAAAAAATGATTTTATTGTTTATTAATAGATTTTGACTGATATCGAAGAATCTCAAATTTCGGTTCTGCCACCAGACTTAGCACAAGAAGCTCAAAACCTCCGTAGAGATTGGGAAGCTCGAAACCGTCAAATGATGCAGGAACGTTTCTTGAACCAGTTACAATCAAATACAGCTTTATCATCAATTTTGCGACATGGTAACAGGGCTGGTCGTTTAGGCGCGCGCTATGCTATCCATACCGTTCCGCAGCGTTGTAATTGGAATTCGTGGACTCGTGGAGAAGTTGGAAATGGCCCTAGTGGTTCTGCTTCTACTTCGGGAATGAGACTGCGTGGTCGCCAACTCTTGGATCACGAATCGCTGTCATGCCTTCTGGTGCTTTTGTTCGCAGATGAACCTAAATTAAACACCCTACGCCTTCATAGAGTCATCCGCAATCTGTGCTACCACGCACCCACCAGAGACTGGATTGTTCGTGCTTTACTGTCCATCATCGATAGAAGTGTCAATCTGAAGTCAGATATCGAAGTTCAAAATGTATCTAAGTCTAGCAAACGTGTTTACAAGCCTGGCCCATTATCCGTTAAATTAACAACTGATCCTCGTTCACAGAATAATAACGCTGCCTGGTTGAACATCAAGATGGATGCTGCTTTAGGTTGCCGAGCAAATGTCTTTATAGTCCATCGTAACCAGTCTGGAAAACGAACTGACCGCCAAAGTACGTCAAGTGTTACTGTGCATCCTCAAGCAGCCCCTGTAGTTTGCCGACATGCCCTGGACTTATTCATATCATTGGCAAAGAGTTTCCCAACATTCTTCCTTCCTCTGAAGAAAAACAAGGAAGACGAAAAAGAGAAGGATAAAGAAAAGGAGGATAAGAAAGACAATTCTCCAGAATACAAGATTGGCAAATTCATGTATATTTCTCCTACCAAAAAGAACCAGACCCCACAGCCAGAACAACCACAAACTGATTTCTGGGACATGCTATTGAAGCTTGACTCGCTGAGTGCCACAAAGAAAGGCAAGAACATTACAAAGGCACATAGTAATTCTAACACTTCTGTTGAGTCGGATAACGGAAGCTCTACTTTCGAAACATCCACGTTTGGACAATTATTGTCTATTCTCTCTTCGCCTGTGATTACCCGTAGTCCTCAGTTAACTGATAAATTGCTGCGATTATTGAGTCTGATCACCTTAGGTTTGCCAGAAGTCCCAACTTACTTGCCTTCAGGAAAGAACGTGAAATGCAAGGGCACTAAATTAGAAAGTGTGTCTGCTTTTGAGGAATCACTTCGATTAGCCATCAATGTGATTACAGCAAAGAACTGCTCAGAGGAAGGTTTAGAAGACGCAGCAACTTTATTATTCAACGTTGCTAATTGTTCAGATGAAATGAGATACATGGTTCTTTGGTTGATGATGCAAGGAGCATTGACTTTAGCCGAAGAAGTAACTGCCCAAATTAAAAATTTATTGGAAGAACTGAAATCTACAAACAGATTACAAAGGACTGCATCTGCTGCTGAAGAAGCTCATAGTTCAGACCGTCCTTCCAAAGGTCTTATTTGTGATAGATTCACTAAAGAAGCCGTAGTAGTAACAGCTTCTTCAAAAGTAAAACAATCGTGTGATCTACAGCTACCCTCGATGGCACCACTTACAACCAAAACATCAAGTCAAGCATTCTTCTTGAGACTTTTGAGGCTAATTGCACAAATTCATGATACTGTCAAGAAAGCAGCCAAACAGGATATGGATAAAGCTAAAGATTTTGAAAATGTCGTTCTCAAAGATAAAGAAAAGGCCGCCATTCTTGCTGATCCCAGTGAGTATTATATTGATTTTAATCGGTACGTTAAAACCTGTATTTAATTGTTATTATTTTAATTTTTAGCTGTTAATGCAGATAGAGAAGTTCCTAATCTCAGCGAGATGATGAACTTAGGTTTGTTGTGGAACACTTTAAGTCAGTGCCTTCTCGAATTGGAACATACCCCTGACCACCATGCTGTATTAGTATTGCAGGTAGATCTTTTGTTTATTATGCATTAGAATATTTTTAACTTTTTCTTTTTTCAGCCAACGGTCGAAGCATTTTTCCTTGTACATTCACCTTCAAAGAGTTTAAATGAACCCAATCCTACTGAGACAGAAGAGCAAACCGAAACTGCTGAAGATCCTTTAATGCACTTAAGTCAACCGACTACTGATACTTCGAAAACTTCAGCTAATATTCCAGTTGATCAGCAGAAGTTCCTACAGTTTGCAGGTATGTTACATTTTTGTGTGATTATATACGGTTTCTAACTTTTTTCTTTCTCATTTCTCAGAAAAACATCGAACCGTACTAAACCAAATTCTACGACAAACTTCTGCCCATCTTGCTGATGGCCCGTTCTCAGTTCTTGTGGACCATACGAGAATTCTAGATTTTGACGTTAAAAGAAAATACTTCCGTACTGAACTCGAACGCCTAGACAACGGAATTCGCAGAGAAGAGACTGCTGTTCATGTTAGAAGAAGCCATATCTTCGAGGATTCGTTCAGAGAATTGTATAGACGTCCACCAGAGGAATGGAAGAACAGGTTCTACATTGTCTTCGAAGGTACGTAATTATAGTTTACTTAAACTATTAGCAAGAATAGATATTTACTTTTATGTTTTGTAGAAGAGGAAGGTCAAGATGCAGGTGGTCTCTTACGAGAATGGTACATGATCATCTCTCGAGATATCTTCAATCCGATGTATGCATTGTTCACTGTCTCACCTGGAGATCGTGTTACATACATGATCAATGCATCCAGTCATTGTAATCCAAATCACTTATGTTACTACAAGTTTGTGGGCAGAGTCATTGGTAAGTGCCGCCAAAATATAAATTATAATAAAAGTTTGTAACCTATGATTTCTTGCCATATAAAATTAGTACTAAATTAAAATGATCTTTGTAGCTAAAGCTATCTACGATAATAAATTGTTAGAGTGCTACTTTACTCGTTCGTTCTACAAACACATTTTGGGCATTCAAGTGAAGCACACCGATATGGAAAGCGAGGACTATAGCTTGTACAAAGGATTGAAGTACCTGACGGAAAATAAAGTAGAAGAAGTTGGCTACGAGCTGACATTTAGTGCTGAAGTGAATGAGTTCGGCTCTACCCAAATTAGAGACTTAGTTGCCAATGGACAGAATATCTTGGTTACTGAGGAAAACAAAATGGAATACATCCGTTTACTGTGTCAAATGAAAATGACCGGTGCAATCAAACAACAGTAAGCTTTAAAACAAATAATTGTAATAAATTCAAGTCAATTATATTTATTTAATTTTAGGTTGAAGGCTTTCTTAGAAGGTTTCTATGACATAATCCCTAAAAGACTTATCTCTATATTCAACGAACAAGAGTTGGAATTGTTAATATCTGGATTGCCTAATGTAGACATTGAAGATTTGAAAAGCAACACAGAGTATCACAAATACCAGAGTAATTCTCTGCAGGTAAATATTATTTAAAAATAGTCATATATTTATTTAACTAATTATTTATTGTTTTCATGTATAGATTCAATGGTTTTGGCGAGCATTGAGGTCTTTCGATCAGGCCGAACGAGCCAAATTTTTGCAGTTCGTTACAGGAACGTCCAAAGTGCCACTGCAAGGCTTTGCAGCTCTTGAAGGCATGAATGGTACGCAGAAGTTCCAAATTCACCGTGATGACAGATCTACTGACCGCCTGCCTTCTGCTCACACTTGGTAAGTATTAAATATTTGTTAGTTTTTTCATATACATAACATATACGTGTTACAGTTTTAACCAGTTGGACCTGCCAGTGTATGAAACTTATGATAAGCTTCGGTCGTACCTGCTAAAGGCGATCCACGAGTGCTCCGAAGGCTTTGGCTTCGCTTAAAAGCACACTTGTTCGTTTAGGATATTAGATTTTAAGTTTGTTGAGACTGATGATATAAAAAGTTAAGGACTGTCATAGACAAACCGTTCGGGAGACCAGAATTACTTTGAATGCCCTGTTAACGTATACATATGTTAGTATTTCTTATTTTGTAATTTTTCTTTTGTGATTCGAGTTAAATACAAGTTTTCTGTTTGTTTAGATGATTTATTTTTTAGTATTAACATGTATATAAATATTACTTATACAGTGGTGTCCCACTAAATTAAATATTGTAATAGCCAGGTAACGAAGTTTATATTTTCAGTACCAAAGGGTGTAGCATTTTTTACCTTTGTAAAATGAATTTTTTTCCAATATGTACCGGTATATTCATTTGGAATGCATTGCACTAAAAATGATTGTAAGTTCTCAAACAATTTTGGACTATTTGCTACTCTGTAATAATTTTATTCTCTGCTGCATTGCATCTACGAAGTTTTTCCAAGATCCTACTAGTAGGTACATGCGACATATGTACGAAAGGCGTAGTTATGTTGACTCAGTTAGAATTTTACACAGCGAAATAGTGAGATTTCTTTTTAATTTAATTCTTTAATGGTAAAATTTTGTAATATGCTATATGTGATACAGATTATTCATTATTTGTAATTAGTTTATTACTAATATATTTGTTTATGGATATGTTTTATTACTTTTTTCTAATGTAGTAAAGTTTACTTTATTATTTAGAAGTGATCTATTGTTTATAACTTAAAAAAACTAAATGGGAGTGCGAGTGTTGATTTCTACACATGTCTGTCTCTAAAACGGCTGGTCTATGTGCACTATATTGTAAATTAGATAAAAAAAAGAACATTTACATATTGTGTACTGTAAATATAACAGTTCATTGGTTGGAATTTAATTCTTAGCTATTTATTCTGTGGTTTTCACCATCATCAACTAAAATAAATATTTCTGTTAATTTGAGATGTATTGCTGTGTTTTGTTATCTTAAAACCCTTAATATCATAATTATTTTGTTAGGCCGTATCAGTATAATTACTTTGTTTACTGTTTGATTAAGTGTACGAGCTCATGAGCGGAGTATTTTGCAAGTAGGTCGCTAAGCTCAACCGTTCGACAGACTGCATGCATGAATATGAACATGTTTATATGCTGATTAACTGATATCGCGAACACGCATTTGGGAAATGCTTTATGACTGAAATAAAAATAATCGAACTATACTATGTTAAATTCAAATTCCCGCGCTTATAAGCTTCTAGTTACGTTATGCAACAATTTTTGCAGTAGGTTTTTGACAGTTCATAATTTGACAAATGTTTTTGTTTCGAGGTTTTAGGGAACATTACTGTTAATCTTTTTGCAAATTTCAGGATAAATTTATCTCATTTGCGTAATTAAATTTCAGCATTTTAGTACATGATCATAGGTCACTCTCCGCTTTGATGGTTTTTTGACCCTTGATTACATTTGACCTTACTGTACTATCTGGAGAAGAAATGGAACGGTAATATAAATACATAAGTTTTTTAAGATAATAACTCAGTTGTGTAGCAGCTCTTGACTAAGCACTACATTGTTATTACTAAATTATATGTTGTGTATTAAACTATTTTAATAACTCTTAAAATCAAGTGGTTTTAAAAGTTGGTTTTGTGATTGAATTTCAAGTAAGGTTATATTTTTCATACTTCTAAAGCAAGTGGAGGAATGCTGAAGGGCTGTGGAGACTGTCTGGGCATCAGGTACCGTGTTAACACGCTGCATCAAACGTGGAAGTGGTTGCACCAAACTATTGCCCTTCACGATTACCTGATCTCTTTGGTTTCGGCGGACACAGATGTTCCATGCTTCTAATTAATTAGGAACGCACTTCAATCAATTTAAATTCTGAGGCACAACACACTGTAGACCAATACATTGAATCATTTATAAAAGTTCGTTAAAGTATTGTGCAGTAGAAACTCTTAGATTAAGAACAGTATTTGTGTAAAACATCCTTAAAATCTTAAATCAAACTTCTAAAAATGGCTCAGAATTTCTTGAAATCCAACTGCATGTTGATTCGTCTGATCAATCGCACCACGCAGCACTTAAGTGCTCAAACAAGAAACATCTCGAGTTCATCAGACGTCAAGAAATCTTCAGAAATAAAAAAGTCAGTGTTCATATCTCAGTCGAATGACATCTACTCTAACTTGGCTTTGGAAGATTGGATGTACAAGAATTTCGACTTCTCGAATCATCACATCCTGATGCTCTGGCAGAACGATCCTTGCGTAGTTGTTGGCAGACACCAAAATCCTTGGCTGGAAGCAAATATCCCTGGACTATGTGAACAAGGAGTTCAACTGGCTCGTCGCAATAGTGGCGGAGGCACCGTTTACCACGACAAGGGCAACTTAAATCTCACCTTCTTCACAGCTCGTGAACTTTACAACCGAAAATACAACTTAGAGTTGATCACTCGGGCTCTCTTTAGAGAGTACGGGTTGACCGCTACTATTTCTCCCAGAGAAGATCTCACTGTTAGAGATAGCTACAAAGTATCCTTTTCGTATTATTTTATATACTGAAAATTTAGTATATATTTGTTCATATATTTCCTTAATAATTGCTAGCAGATTTCTGGAACTGCAGCAAAACTGGGACGGCCTAATTCGTATCATCATTGCACATTACTTGTTAACGTTAACAAATTGGAGCTTAGTCAAGCTTTACAGAAACGACAGGTATTCTATTTTCTGTTACCATTAAATATATAAAATTTTAAATGAAAAAAATTGGTTTGGAACAGTGTTTTAATCAGTAATGAAAAATAAATTAATGTTATCTGTTACAGACTGGAATAACAACAAATGCAACGAGATCAGTCCCAGCCCCAGTTATGAATCTCTGCGAAGAAATGCCAAGCATGACCGTGGAAACCCTGGTCGCAGCCGTCGGCTGGGAATACTTACGCACAGATGCAATAACTGTGAAGGATGGTGGCAAGGGCCACATCAACGAACAAAGAGGATTCCAGCTCATCAACCCTACAGACCAGTGGTTTCCAGGTAGATAATAATTCGCACTTCATATTTTGAATTGAAAAACGAAAATAATAAAATAGGAAATTTTATTATTGCTTTAATTGAAATTGACAAAAATATTACTGATTTTAAATAATTTTTATCATATTAATTTTTGTTTTTTTTTAAACAGAAATAATTAAAAATTAAAAAATATATATATTGTTTGAAATGTATGAATATATTCAAACTGATAAATATTTGGGCTAATACTTCTCTGTTAATATTGACAGACAGATAATAAATATTTAATCACTATGAATTTACATTATTTGCGTTTAATTATCACGAAATGTAAGCGTGATATAATACAATAAAGTCTAGTAGTGCAATATTACAGTTACGAAATTTTTATGGAATAAGTCACTTGATCTTTGAACTCTAAATTAAAAAATCGTTAAATGTTGACTTTTAGCCAAGATAATCTTAAATTAATTTAATACAATATAGAGACAAAAGTAAAAATTTTAATTAAAAAAATATGCATTTAAAGAAATGCCCTAGAATATTAAAAAATAAACATTTCCGGGCATATATCATATAAATATCAAAATCGTGTAACATAAAACCATTTTTTTTCTCTCCAGGATTATCAACAATCCGTGAACAGCTGACAAGTTGGGATTGGTGTTACGGAAAGACACCAGATTTTACCATCGATCGCTGCTTTCCAGTACCTATTCATTTTCTTTCCGATAGCTACAGCAGTAACCAAGAACTGAAGATCACCGTCCATGTGAAACAAGGTCGCGTAGCCGATGTTGTACTCAACATCCCACCTGGGCTCAGCGCAACCGGATTGCAAGGCGACGTGAAGGTGATCACGTCTTTGAAAGGATGCAAGTTCACCGAGGAAGCCATGAACAGTCTGGAGTCATCTTTAGCCGTTGATAACATTTTAGCTGCTGATAAGGATAAGTTTGTTACTGAGTGTGTTCGCCAAGTCATGACCTCTGTCTGATATCAGCGAAGCAAGGACAAACACTTGTGATATTATAAACTTTATAGTCTCGAGATTTTTTTTGGATAATTTAAAAATGTGTTTTGCACACAAAAATATTTAGTGTGTTCATTTAAGTTAATTGTATTGAGTGGCTGTTTGATGTTTATGTTTGTTTTCTTTGATTAATATTTGACAGTGTTCATAACACTCAAAATTCTTGTATATTAAAATTATTTTCTTTATGTGTGTTTTATTCACTTAATTTTATGTTTATGTTATTATAAATTAAAAATTATAGTTTCAGTTAGATAATATACTCATTTTATATTATGTTAATCGTGAAACTTGGTTGTTTAAAATATGAAAATTGACAAAATATGATTTTGTCAATATTACTGTGACATTATAGCTCTATTTGTGTTCGTAATATGCTCTGTAGTTTGTTGTGCCTATTAAATATTTTCTTATAAAATTAATTAAAGACTTTTTTATAACACCTACATTTATATATAATAAAAATAGTGAAGATTTGAAATTTAAATGATTGAATGAATTTTTAAGGGCGTCAGATCTCTTCAACAAATATAGTATTCAATTGTAGCGCCACCAATTCCCACGACTAATAAATTAACTAACATTCACATACCTATACTGAACTAATCTTTTTAAAACGTGATAGTGTTGTCTCTGATGTATACCGAAGGGATATATAATTGGTTTTACGCCTTTGAGACTTTGCTTTGTAATGAAGAAGATTTGGTTTGTAAGGTACATCTTAAAGGAAACAAAATTTTGTTATTTTTGTATTATCTCACATTTCGAAAGATTTCCGTAAGTTTTATATACAGCCCGCAATCATTACTAGCCGACTAAGTGCCCCGGATTCATCTTGAGATCCTCAACCAAGTCTTCGAAGTAGTTACCACAACCTAACATCAGCGAGTCCTAATCATCTTCAACAGAGTTGCCGTAAACGACTTCATTTGTAAAGTATAAGTTCAAAATACTGTGTTAATTATTTAACTGAAGGAATAATTTATATATGTAATTTATGCTACTCTGTATAACAGAAACTTAATCCTAATTACAATACAGGGTTCGGATTTATCAAGCCGCCATATTGTAGTTCATATAATTTTAGCTTGAGTGGGATTCGAACACAGTATCTTCGGATTTTAATACAGTAATCTTAACACAACCGTACTACATTCAGAGGCGTAGAGTATGTGGATTCACGGACCCAAGGTGCACATAGGATGTGAAAGTGTGAATATACTGAACCCATAGCAATTATTTATTAGCTTTTAAAATTAAAAAGTGCACTTTAAAATTAATTAAATATATTATTAGATTTGACATGGAAATAATAAACTTTCATTATTCTTATAATTCAACAATTGATAATTATTTTCAAATGATTCTTAATCGGATATTTCATTTAAAAAATAATGTTTTCGTTTTTAATTCACGCATGTTAAATGTAATATACATTTAAAAAATATATATACCATTCAAATTTGTGTATTTAGTTTTCTTTCTGTCCTTTTGAATTATATGCGTTTGGTGGAGTCACAACACCTTTGTTTTGCTTTTAATATTAATTTAAATACTGTCATTTTAATTCTACATAAATCTGATTCATTTGTTTATTATCTGAAATTGACCGACAGCTAAGAAATGTATACATATTACGTTTAATATATTTTTAACTGAATTTCAACGCTAATAAACAAGTTAGAACATAGCTCACCAATTAATTTGTTTCGTCGCAAAATGTTGCTTCGAGCTAGCTCGGTTAGTCTAGTAGTGTTGTTGTTTATAGTGAAAGAAGCGTTTCCGATGTTTTGTGAGCAATCTAGCGAATATTTTAATATGTAAAATTACTTATATGATGTGATATTATGTATAATAGTGTTTAAAGTGTTATATTTAAAATAAACATTGATATAAGTGATAATGAAGTGTAATAAACTATGAAACTTCTAGGTTATGGTCTCAGGAGTCTCTCATGTCAACAGTGAGGAGCTAATTCCAGCTTAAAGTAAGCAATATTATCTTTAGCAATCTTTGGCTTTTTAAATACCTGTAATTCTTCTTTCTAAACGTAGAACCGTTTAATGCACAAAGTATTTTGACTTAGTATTAATAATCTTTCTTATTAGCTTCAAAATTGATTTCTCATTATTCTTAATAAGGCATTTAATTTTAAAAATATATTATTTTTGTTTAAAATTCACAAAGCTTCATCTGTGAAATATGATGTGAATATTTTTGATAATTTAAACAATTAAAGTTATATAACTAATTATATTTGTCTTTTCAATTAAATACAATAATACAAAATAGGAACTCGTAAAATTTAGACGCATCCACAACCAAAATGAACACTCTACGCCTCTGACGACATTGAAACGTATATAAAGTAAATAAACAATAATATGTAGAGGTTTCGTTTAAAACCTTTTGGAAACTTTAACGTGAAATATCTCGCCCCCCTTGTAACGTATCTTATAAACTGATCCTGCTCTACCAAATGGTTATGTCTCAAGGGCATAAGGCCAATTATTTTGGTTGTTGAAATAAACTATCAAGTTTAAAAAAAAAACGACAACAAAGATTTTGCTAATTAGTGAATATCAATCCTAGGGTAGAGAATAAATATTTTACCCAAATTCGAAGATAGTGAATAAATGATTTAGTGAATGTCTTATTCTAATTGTAGATTAGTGAATAAATGTCTTGCCCCAAAGAAAAACCATTGTTTCAAAATTCGTTCATACTCGACCAGTTTTTGGTTTTCTTTTTTTAATTTAGTTCATATCGAAGGGCTAAATAATTGAAACTTCGCTATGTGGTAAAAAACTGTCAATTTATCAAATCAGTGCTGCACAGAAAAAGTATAAGGTCAAATATGTTCCATAACCCATTTTCTGACTGATTCGTTAATATTATACTAAATTACCATAAACCATACCTGACCTATTTTCAGTATGCCTAATATAGTTCCAGTCTAAACGGATACCGACTATATTTTTCAATCAATTGCCCAATTCGGTGCTTGTGGCTAAGATATACTCGTATAATAATTAATAAATAACATACGTATTTGTAAAATTATTTTTTTCAATTGATTTTAAATAATAAGTAAATTTGTGCTTTTTAAAATTTATTTATAAAACTTATAAGAAGTGCTGGAGACATCTAAAACAGATAATTTTAGAAAAATAGAATACATACTCAAATAAAAATAACAATCTTATATAATTATAACCAATTATTTTATTTATGTATCAACAATATTATGCAACTAAATATTTAACAATTTTTCAACCATTCAATTGTTAATCAATAAAAAATTCTACAGCATTAATTATAAGTGTCAGGAATGTTTACAATGAATATATTCAAATATATAATTATTTGCATATGTAAAAATTGCGGTAAACATTATATTGTTTCTAATAATAATTTCATTAGTAATTATAATCTCTTATCAAATGTTTACAATTACCAATGAATTTATTTTACAATTAATATCAATTGCGATGACTATCGGACCTACACATAAAATTATAAAAAGATCTAGATACACAAAATTGAAAATTACTGATTTATTAATATACACAGATCAGAATTAATCTCATCAAATTAAAAATACTTACGTGTTCCTAAATACTGTTTGTACCAATGCTATAACAATTGTAGTAAGTAATTACACATAAAATCAAACTGATTCACAATGTCTACAACTGGATAATATTAATACGAATTTAATTAGAATCTAATTCACACTACCTAAAGTATTTTACTTTGCTCATTAAATATGAATTCAAAAATTAATATTTCGTGCTTACAGCAACTGCACAATTTTTAACATAAAACATATTTACAAAATGTATTTATTAAAATATAAATATTAATTTGAATTAACTAATTTGCCTTATCCTTTTCTTTCCAAATTAAAATAACTGAAGATACAAATAAAAAAATCTTTTGAAGATTATAGTTAAATATAATAAGAATGTTCTACATCTACACGAATTTTTTTTATATAAAAATATAAACAAAGATTAGATTGATAAGAATATATCAACAAAATAACTTTTTATTGCAGACAACTGACGCAATAGTTATTTACTTGTACGTAAGATTTGAATTCATTTTTACTGGAGTACATTGTACACCATAATTAAATATTGATGAAAAAATTTTATTCTTTAAAGAATAAGCCTCTATACGACAAATTAAAAGATATGCAATACGGATGTGTAAAGACACGCGTATTTTTTCTTTCTAGAGGGCAAGGTCAAAATTACAAACCATTTATCATTAAAATAGTTAAAAATTGTAAACAAATATTTACCAGAATTTATCAAATCCTGTTAAAAATAAAAATTCGGCATATCTAAACAATGAAGAATGAAATATTTTTAGCAGTGGCGGCTCGTGACCTTTATAATAACCGGGGCCAAAAGTGTAAAGCACATTAATGGTATCATAATAAAAATAGGATAATTGAATAAATTAATTATTTGTTGAATCTATGTCTGATAAGAACTAAAATTAATTACCTATTTATAAAAATAAATATTTTTAAGTATTCTTACTTTTTTAAAATCCTTATTTAAAACAGAAGACAAGACAGTACCAATTCACACTGCAAATTAAATTTTTATATAAATTGATGAAAAAGTTATAGCCGCAGCCTGGCCATTATGACTAGCCGCCACTTATTTTTAGAACACGATAACAATAAAATAATTAACATGTATTTTACATTACGTACCAAGTCAAAAAGTATGTTAAAATAATATTTGAAGGAGAATTCATATGCTAAAAATGTTATAATTTATTTGTTTGAGTTCAAGACATTAAGATAAATTTATAACAATTTGCAAATATTTTCTATTTATTCATATACAGCCATATGTAATGTAACAAAACGGAAAAGAACATAAAAAGAAGTAGATATGTCTAGACAATATTATTTACTTAAGTACTTGACAAGCGACTGTATCTTTTCAACGAATTATTAGAAAACAAGTACTGTTTCCTTATCATCAGTGCTATTTTTTGCCTACAAAATATAATCATTATCCCAAAAATAATATTAGTGTATTAAGTCTTTACAAGAGGCAAATATTAATTAATTATTCAGATCAGAAACATGAACTCGATCCCCTATGAAAGACCCCCATGAATTCTGATAAATTAACTATAAACTCAGATAAAATAAAGAATTTTAGGTATTTTTTTAGTCTATCGCAATGTATTTAAATAAACATGTTATTTCAAAACATTTAATCAGTAATCATCGAAACAGTTGAAAAAACTGTTTACTCTTACAAAGACAGGTCATTTTGAAAGGGCAAAACAAATTTACGATTTTTCCATAAATATTCATTTCTAAATTTAGATACCTTAAAAAATTAAAAATACATTCGGATTTTCTGATGTTAGAAATTAGAAATGTGTCAGCAACTTTTGGATATAATCTTTCATTGTATAATAATTATTGTAATAAAAATAAAATGAATCAGTTATTAGAAGTTAATAAATATTTCGTAGAATAAACATTGCCTTGAACTTATAATTAATTATAAATGTTAAAATAATGGATTTAGCCAATCAAATTTGTTTATATATTTTGTGTTAAATTATAATTATTAGAACTTATTAATAATTTCTAAGAAATGCCTTGAACTCTGAAATATAAATGAACAAATTAATTCGCAATGAACTTTGATTTGTCAATATAATGCGACGAAATTTCATCATGGACTTTGATTTCAGTATGTTTTAAAAATCTCAGAAGATAATCTTTATTTATGATAAACGATCAATAGCAAGGTTTAGTTTGAAATTTGTCGTATAGAGAATCGTATTGTTTGGTGTTAACGTATAGAATTTTTAAAAATTTGAAGTATGTTAAATAGGAGGATTCATACGTAGTAAGACTTAACAAGAACGTGCCCTACGTATCATATTAAGAATTATAGTAAATGTAATATGTGTATTGCATTCTTGTGCCGAAATTGTTTAAATGTGCATTCAGTGCATTGAACATTGTAAATCTACTAAATAAGTAGCTTTCAAGCAATATTATTAACGGAAAATTGTTATTCATTAGAAAATCTATGAAATTTTCTTTTAAAAAAATAATATTTTCATGTAATAGTTACTTCATCTTTCGTTATTGACATGAGCAGTTTAGAAACATTTTAAAGTTTTTATCATAACAATAATACTTGTTTACTTTTAAAATTATTGAAGATAAATATAAAACGAAAAATTGTATTTCACCAACTTAAAAATACTTCTAGATAAAAATGTTTGTCACTTGTTTTCGTAAAATAAAAATGTCGTTTTTTTGAAAAATAAATAATTACTACATGAAAACAATTTTTTTCTATCCTTATAACTTGCTTTTAAGAAAATGCAAAGATTTATCTAATAATTCGTTTCCGTTTGTGTAAACACTCAAATTCTCAAATATTGTAATATTGAAAAATGCTACTATAACTGCAAAATACAAAAAAAAGTACTTGATAATTCTGCATCATTTATATCTGCTTTTACTTTGCCTATGAGTTAAGGTTCCCATCTAAATTTTATATAAACCAGGTAATTCCGAAAACTATTGCTCTTCATTCCACTAACGACATCAGCTACTTCAAAATTTACCAAATGTAATATTTGTCATTAAAAGTAGACGTTACAGAACTTAAACCAACATTATTTCATTTAAAAAAAAACTCATTGCGCTATTCAAATAAATAAATAAATAAATATATCATCACGCCTTCTACCCATTACTGGGTGTGGCACTCTGCTAAAGCAGATCTCGGTAAGTGATATATTTTGCGCGTGAAGTGCGGTTACCAGTCGTCAAATCACGGCCCCCAAACATGTTAGTGGTGGAGGAGCCACAGGGATAGCTTTTTCAAATTATTCAATTTCTAATTTAATTTAAATGAAAAAAGAAAATGTAATATTCTGCAACTTTAAACATTTTTCTTTAAAATGATTTCTGCTGACAAATAAATGAATAACTTCAAATGATAATTGTTGAGCGCTTGTAATAGTTTAATGAATTAGTTAACATGAACTCCTGTGTTGATGAAAAATTAGATACTGTTTATTCTTTTCCAATTTTGTTAGGTCAGTTACTTACAAAACAATTTTAAGAAAGTAAATATATTTAGCGAAATTACCTGACAAAGAGCACCTTAGGAATATATACAGTTGAGGCATCTGTTAACCAGATTTATTACAAATAAAAATAATACATAATAAATAATTTAATAAATAAAAATTGAGAGAGAAAGACAATCTTGATCAGATTAGGAACCTTAACTTCAAATCTAAGATCCGTAAGTTTGCGCATGTACAATATAAAAACCCTAGCATATTACACAAATGTCTACTATGATGATATATACATCCATAGCATTTGCATAATTAAAACAATTAGAACAATAATCACAGTATCCAAGCATGTTCTATTGGAATAGTTGTCACCTCTGTCTTTTTTCAAGATGTTGTCCACGTTTTGTTGTAGTCGAGTTAATTTCTCTCCGTGATCTAACAGCGTACTTTCTAGACTCTGGACTGCAGTCAGTAATCTATAAAATAAAATGATACTAAACTCTTGTTGTAAACGTATAAAATATGTGGAAAACATTATATATCTATCTTATTTTAATATAAAAATAATAAATATATCATCACGCCTTTTACCCATTACTATAATAATTAATTAATATATAATTTATATATTTTGATTTACGAAAACAGAACCAATAAATTTCATATTCCGTTTTTGCTCAACTAAATTATATTCGTCACTGTTAGGAGCAACAAATTAATATTTTTTAACAAATACAGCTTATCAATTTTGATTTAGTTTGGTTCGAAAAACCATACAACGATATACAAAAATAATTTTAGAGCTTTTGCATCCAAAAAACTTACCCAGCACTATTCGACATATGAACCTTCTTCGTAGACTGTGTCGAATCGGAATGAAACTCTTCCGACGTCGTACCACTCTCGTTGACATCTGCATCTGAAGACACTTGCTTGGTGGTCAGTTTTCTCTTTGAAGATTTTAGCACGGACAAAGAAGTTCTAGATTCAGCCTGCAGTAGAGGAATCTATATGAGAAGAACTTACTGATTAAGTAATGATATTAAATTCTAAAGTTGCCCTTTCAAAAGTCACCATGCCTTCAGAGTAGGATTCTGTTTTGAACTGTCAGTTTTTTCTTGGAATGCCTTCTTTTCTTCTTAAAAATTGTTTATTTTAGTTAATTACGTTAATTGTTACAGATTTTAATCATTAAAATAATTATTTGGGTGTAAGTTTAATTTAAACTTAAATACAAATAATTATTTTTTAAATTAGTAAAGTTTTCTGAAAAGTATTAAAATGCTTAATTTATGACTGTTAAAATGTAAATAGTAATAAATATTGTAATGATATGTGTTTACAGGTGTTTTTGTATTTTTGTGTTTCGTGTTACATGCTTGTGTCTGAAGTGTTGATAAATCTAACTGAAAACTCATAAATTACTGTTACTGTAATTTACTAATTCTACTATGATTAGTTTATGGTATTAATAATAATTGTTCCTAATTATTTAGCAGATAAAACAAATGTGATAACTGAATACTTAATGTTATGTGCGTTTTGAAGCGCATGTAAAATAATTTTAATATTTATCAGGAGAATTCATATCAAAACTTATTTAAAAAAAAATCAATAAGTTTTAGAACTGAATCTCTGAACTTGAATGAAGCTGCGTGACTTTTGAAAGCTGCAGATGATTTTCCTTTCACAAAACCGAGATTAGTTATTAGTTAGTTAATCAATAAAAAGAGAATATACATTTTATTTTGAAAGAAAAGCCATTTATGCTGAATATGTATTCAATAAATAAATTGTGAAATAAACAAGTTACTTTTAGCTCAAATATAAAATAAATGATTCGGTCAAACTATAGATATTAAAGAATTAATACTAATTTTTATTTATTTAATTAACTACTCTACCGCCAGTCCACAATAAAATCTTAAATCAATCAAACATATTTTTGAATAGGCTATTTTAAAGAATGAAATCCTAAGCCAAGAGAATGCACGAAAATTGAAATATAATTATTAAAAACTTACGAAAGTAATAAATTGAAAAGATTTAGGTTTCATTTTCTTTTAAATAATTAATTTAACATCATAACAAATATGTTTTCTCTAATAAGGAATTTTAGCTACTAGCGGTAGAAAATAATTTATTTATTGAATATTTCGGTGATGGTGCGTTTGGTGTTCAGTGCTTACCAACTGTGGTTCAACGCTGACTATACTCGCGGTGCGAATCATGGGTGTCGGATGTTTGGTTTTGGTCTGGATTATGTAATCATACTCAAATTGGTAGACATCGTTGCGAGGATCCCACGGCCTCAGATCCGCATGGCGGTATACCCATTGCCCGGTCTTCAAGTCTTGTTCGAAGTGTTTTGATGACCAATCTTCGCATTTCGCTTTGCGTTCTTTGGCACCTGCGCGTTGAGCTTCTTCTAAAACTGTTTTCTCTTCTGTTGCTGCTTGCTGGAAATAAAAAAGATATTTTAACGCTAATCAGATTTTACATTGAGTTTTTAATTTTTAAAAAAATTAATAGCATCAGTTTTATTATTATTATCATAAAATAAATAATAAGATTGACCGTGCTGTGCAATGTAAAGAATGCAAGACATTTATAATAATTTCTAGAGAAACTTTGAAATTAATTTCTAAAAGTTTTTAAATAAAAATTTATTTATTTTCACAATATAACTGTCGTATAAATGATTTATATGAAACATCAATGATTTGCAAATTAAATTTGTGTAAATTATAAAAATAGATTTTATTTCAAATAAATATATCATTGAATTTCAAATAATTTTAAGGAAATAATTCTAGCTCAACAAAGATCAAATGAACTTTACCGAATAATAATTAATTCAAATGGGGTAGCTAGCTCAGTGGTATCAAGTCTGCCTGTGGATCTTGAGAACCCTGGTTCGGTTCCCACAGCCGACAAACAATTTTTCCATTTTAAAACTACCCCTGTGGCTCCCTCACCACTAACATCTTTGGGGGCTGTGATTTGACGGGTGGTAATGCGCAAAATATATCACTTACCGAGATCTGCTTCGGTAAAGTGCCACACCCAGTAATGGGTAGCAGGCGTGATGATATATTTATTTTATTTATATTTATAATTAATTAAAAATTTATTGTTACACATGAATTATTTACTGGCAATATAAATAAACTAATTTATAATAATAAAGTAAAATAGAATTTATATTAATGCTAGAATAACCAATTAAGTGGCAAGTCTAAAAAACATTAAATTATGTAGGTCATTCATATTACTTGCAAAACAAACAAAAAATTATATGTCATATATGAATAATTAATACAACTTTAATTTACTTGATCATCTCTAAGGATAGCTGCAGAAACATGCTGCCATAGTCTTTCAGATTCAAATTCACTTTGATGATCTACTGGAACAGTGTATCGTTTCAATCTAGTAGATTTTACAGATGCTGTAGGATTCCATAAAACTTGTTCTTCCTGAAAATGGAATTAATTTCATGTACTAAAGTAACTAAATTTAATTTCGAAGTTACTTACGCCCGTCCTTCGATCTTTTATAACAATTTTTCCGTCCCAGTAACCTTCAATTGTAGCTAAAGTTTCTTTCCCCAGTCGTAGTCTTCCAGATACACAGTTTGTATGCTCGGCTCCTCCCAAAAATGGCTGGAAATGAAAAAAAAATTGTATTATTCATAAAGAACATTAATATATGTTCTGCTCTAATAAAATACATAAAAATGTAAAACAATTAAAGAAATCAAATACGAGACAGTATTGTGTCCGGAATACATTGATGAATGACTTAATTCTTAAATGAGATGGCATGGACATTTTGACATTTGACAGATATAATCGTATATAGAAGAAATTAAGGATAAGAGATTGCGTGCTCATCCAAGAAGTAAATTGTTACATATAATTCACGAATTATTTAATGATTTAGAATTGGAATAATAGACGTATTTGCATATGCTGAATTATGTATGTAGATATGTAAAGTGTTAAGACTCCTGGCTCTAAAAAAAAACTATATAGTGTGATTTTATAATTACCTTAAGTTTAAAATCAATCTCAGTCCGATAACCAGTCTTCTCGCAATCTATAGCAACCTTTCCCCCTAATTCCATGGTAAGAGTACCCATGAGAATTCCTTTACAATGTGCGTAAGGCACAGTTAAAGAATAATCTTCGCCTCTAGGAAGCAAAGTCAGAACAGCTACGCCATCCAAAATAGCAGACGTTGAATTGCCGTAGAACTTAGATTTAGCTAAAATAGAAGCACTTATGCAGAAACCATCCTGCCGATTGGTAACGTAAAAAGCAGAAACTGGAGGATGGTGTGAAACTTGTTCTGAGATGTAAAAAGTTCGAGAACCACTAGAGTGCTGCCAGTAACAACGGAATGTTTCTCCAAGAATTGGATTGTATGGTTTTTTAAGGCCTTTTGGCTTTTTGTACAACCCTGATAAATACCACTGCACCACACTTTTCATTCGTGTAAATGCGTCGTCTTCTAATACAGCCCTGAAAAGTTTCATTTTTATATTTACTGGCCTATTAAATAATAAAATATTAAAATACCTTGACAGAATATCAACATGATAATAAGAATCTGCTAGTTTATCTAAAAACGATCTAGGCTCTAAAATGAAAGTAGGTAAAACTACTTTACTAAGATCCATTCCAGGACGAACCTGCTTCACCAAAAACCAAATTAAAGATTTGTGCTCTTCGGCTAATTCTTCAACTTGTTCACCCGCCTGTAAAGCGAATTTATTTTCTTTTGAATCGAATTACAATTATCACTTCTTACTAAATGTAAATAATTATTGTGTTATATATAATTATATTTAGTTTAACTATATTTCCGTGTTGTATAATATATTACTAGGGAAAACTTATATTCTTTGGGATTAAATAAGCTTTAGAGGGATTTAAATTAATTAGATTAATTATACTGGGCGTCAATTCTTTTTTTGTTAAATAAAAAACACTTTGTTAATTTTGTTATTCAGCACTGTTAAATTTAAAATTGAAATGCGCTAGATGATAATAAATTATTTAAATGTTTTTAAACAACATTTTTGACGCAAATCATAATAGACAAACAATAACATTAAACTGATTATTGCCTTCGTGACTCAATATAACAATTTTTATTATCATTTTTCATGATAACTGTCCTTTTCTAAATTTTATGTCAATTTTATTTTACTTGTATACATACATATAAAAAAAACAAAAAACACCCAAAAAATTATTCTAAAGAACGTAATATAAAAATCTAATTGCAATTAATATAATCATGAAAGAATTTAATACGTCACTGGCCTATTAATTCATGAATCATGTGTATTATTCAGCCAGACCAAGCAGCTAATTTATAAATTGCCTAAATATAGCAATGCAAGCATATACCTCAATATTTTAAACATAACTAATCTATGAGCTGTTAAATATCCAACCAATGAAAACAATTTTGTTAATAATTTAGTAATATTTTTAGCAAACACAACTTAACTGCTGATATTTTTTTCAACAACTTGGTCCGATTGAATGAATGCACCCAACATATTTTGATTGATAATACAATGCCAAAATCAAAATTCTACAAAAAATATTTATTTTGTTATAAATATAAGAAAAGATCTCAAATAACGATTTTACTTTTTATGTTTACACATACCGGTTTATAAGGTCAAAGTTGTTAAATGAAGGTTATTATGATTGTTGTTTTGTTACCTAACAAATTTGCATTTTAACATAATTTATGTTTCTTTAAAATGATTTTTTCCTTATAATTCAAAAATATTCCCGTCTAAAATAGTCATATTCTTAATTGTTTTCAATAAGACATTTTTAAAATAGATATAATGCATATAAAATTAATCACAACTGAAAACGTAATTTTTTTTTTTAAATCAATATATTATTGAACATAATATGTAAACGTAGTTACAGCTGCAATTCTGTGATAAAAGAATTTCCAATCTATAGAAGGACATTTAATTTAGTAATAGGAAATTCTTAAAACTGACTCACCCCTCCGAATTCTTCCTCCTCATTGAGAATATAATGAGTTTCCGGTGGGTCATCCTCCACCTCTTCTTCTTTCGCAGAACATTCCGATTCAGAATCGGTGATATCGACATCAGCTCCACTAAGATGTGCCCCATTTTCAGGCTGGCTAATATCATCTAAATCTACGCAAAAAAATCAAAAAGATTGAGTGTTTCCACTCGTCAAAATTCTACTTCCGCATGTAATAAAATAAAAATATAATTGCGTACAAGAAAAAATGAAAATAATTTTCTTCCCGGGACAGTCATGCTAGATAATTGGTAAAATAATTACCGTGATCTGTAAAATGTTTTTCATAATCAGCTTCTGACCACTGTGTCTCATGATTTGCGCTTCCTCCAGTGGATTTATTACTCATAGATCTAACTAGGAGAGAGGAACAACGAAGAGACAATTCAAGGGCATCTAACCAACATTTTCCCGCAGCCTGCGAAGGTGCTCGGAATATTAGATACGCTGTTGGAAGCGGTTGAACTACAGCCCCTATAATTGATTAAAATTATTCATTTATTGTTCACAATACGCAGAAAAATCGCGTAGGTACCAATAGTTTCTTTCTCGGGACCCCTTGGCGCCCAAATAGATTGTTCAAGTGGATGAAATAATTTAAAACAAAATCCATCTTTCTTTGAGGGACGTTCAATAACTTGGCAAGTATTTAAAAGTACAGTTCCAACCCAATGGTTGCTCTAAAACGATTAAATTGCTAATAGACACACTGTTATTGTTATTTGAATGTTTACCTTAGTTTTCGGCGTCTTATACAGCAATAACAAGCCTGGTTTTAAAATGCACCAGAGTTTAGTCCATGATTTCAAAGTTCCCCGTACTTTTAACCAATCTGCTAATACAATGACAGATGGATCTTTTAAAGAACTGAGCAATTCATTAGCTACCCGTTTCTTTTCCCTACGATAATTTTTTCTTTGTGCTTTGTAGGATTCCTTACGTGTAAGTTTGGATGCAGCATCAAGCAACTTCAAAAGGAACAAGCAACTTTAGATTTGTTTCCACAATTTGTTATTGTTTTACGTACCTTGTCAGAGGATACATTATCAAATTTGTCAGTTGTTGAGAGCCCTAGATTAAAAATCACGGAATGTCAGAATGGAATTTTATTGCAAGTAATAAAGATTTATCTTACCTGGTGATGCTGGTCCAGGGCTGTTACTCAAAGATTCACTAGATGGTAGTTTTGGTAGTATCTGCAATATGGTCTTGCTTTTCTTTTCTTCACGAGAGGTTGTACTTGGCGAAGTCATGCCTTTAGTTTCGCTGTTATTTCCTGTAGGCGATGACATTCCATCTCCGTGTTGCTCACTGTCATTAACAATAACACTTTTCCCCAAAACAAATTTTCTGGTTTCAGTGCACACACATAATACAGGTTATAATAATTTCTTATAGAATCACAACACCAAGGATACAAGATCGGAATGGAAACTAAAGGATTTTCACTATAAGTATTGGGATAAATACATTTTGTTATAACAGAACATCAACACGTTCATCTTTACCTCTTTGATGTATGCATGTACTACACACACTTATCAAAACAACTGACTGTCGACTGACCATGAAACATCTGCGGTGAAATTTAAAAACAAGTGACATACGGTCGATTATCGTTTACATGCACGTTCAATATTTATTAATTCCAACGTAGATGTCGTACACATGCGCACAAGAAAATATTTTAAATAATTTATAATTTAAAACAATAAAAATAATAAATGTAATTATGCCACCTTCAAACTTTTAAAAGTAGGGCACTTTTATTAAAAATATATAATTCTACAATTCATTTTACATTACATAAATATTTATAGTTGCGCTATTAATATGTATAATAATATAGGATACCAGATAAGTTCCAATTTTAATTGAAATAGTCGTTTTTCTATTATTATGAGCACTTTAACATAATCAGTCATTTATATTTACATATAAAGTATATAATCGATGACATAAAAACGATGCAATATATAAAAATTATTCTAATTTATTTTAATTTCCCCAGTGTCTGCAATTTTCTCTGTCAGCATTGGCAGGCCAATCACAAAGATGTGTTTTCGTGTTGTACACCGTTCCTTTGCGGCAAGAGAACAATTGTGGTTCACCGAAAACGCATCGGTAGTACTGCAAAAAATAACAACTATTAGTAATTATCACAAGTTGTAACGACATTATTCTCGTTTGGTACAAGGTTTCGAAAAGTTGTTGATAAATTATTTATCAATTACAGATAACGGTCATTCATTAAAAAAAATTGTAATATATCAATCCAATTTCTAAAAATAGGTCAATATTTTAATCGCGGTCGATAAAAATAACGGATTATAATAAAATATGTTGCATTTTCCTTGAAATTCAGGCTCTTTTTACCTTATCACAATCCTGGTGTGCGACGTATTCCTCGCTACCGCACACCACGTTTCCTGGTTCACTGGTACTTGTAGATCCGGATCCGTTAGAATCGGTAGTCGAAGAAGGTTTTGAAGAGGTGGTGGGAGTCACTGGCGTGGTCGGAGTGGAACCGTCTTCAGCAGGGGTACTTGGGGGACGTGCCCATTCCGGCTATTTAGAAATAAATCATTTTTAATTATAAAAACAAATTTCGTAGTTGAGTGATAAAATATGTTTGACCACTTGTAATGCTTGTTTATCAAATAAGGAAAATGTTCAATGACATCAATATGCGGTTATTTGGTGGAGTAATTTAAAAATATCTGATGATTAAATTGAACGTCTCTTAAAATTTATTCGTTCCTGATTAAGGCCTGTATTTTAAAATCGTTAAATATTTATTATTCTGATAAATATAAGAGTAAATTATTTTTATTTGCAGCGTTGTAATGTAAATATTTATTCTATGAACACAAAAATAATATGTACACAATTAAAACATACTTTTCTATACGAAAAAAGTTAATATTGATATGACAAATAATAATAAATGAAATTTATTACTTACTCTCGGAGTAGTGGTAAAAGAAGGTTCAGGAACGACATAATTTTTCATGTTGGCGTATAAGATTTCCATTAAAACATTCTTAGGTCCACAGAGTCCATGGAAGTCATCCATGTCGATTGCCCAGGTCATAGCACCTCCGAAACCCATTTCTTTGATGTAGTCCATTTTTATTTGGACTGATTTGGGATCTTCATAGCCCACCCACTGGTCATCTTAAAAAAATAATAAAAATTGGTAAAATATAAAATAAATATATCATCATACCTTTTACCCATTACTGGATGTGGCACTCTACCGAAGCAGATCTCGGTAAGTGATATATTAAAAAAATAAATATAAATATATCATCACGCCTTCTACCCCTTACTGGGTGTGGTACCCTGTCGAAGCAGATCTCGGTAAGTGATATATTTTGCGCGTGAAGTACGGTTACCAGTCGTCAAATCACGGCCCCCAAACATGTTAGTGGTGGAGGAGCCACAGGGGTAGCTTGTTTGTCGCCTATGGGAATCGAACCAGGGTTCTTAGGATCCACAGGCCGACTTCATACCGCTGAGCCAACCACCCCATATATATTTATACTCATGAAATGCGGTTACCGACCGTCAAATCACGGCTCTCAGAGATGTTAGTGGTGGGGGAGCCACAAGGGTAATTTTAAATTGGTGAAAATGTTTTGTCGGCTGTGAGGATCGAACCAGGGTTCTTAAGATCTACAGGCCGATTCGATACCACTGAGTCATTACTCCATAAAAATAATAATTTTAATTGATGCGATGTGGCTCAAAAACTACAGATTCAATCCAAGCACCCTCCATCAACATCTATGACGGATTTGAATGTCGTAATTATGAATTATTTTATAGAGATATTAACATCTTCAGTAATCAAAATAAGGACTGTTATATATCATAAAATGAAAAGAAATGTAGTAAATATAACATATTGATTGTTCACGTGATTACTATAAATATTTAATATATTATTCGGTATATTTTCAACTTGTTGCAGACTGTTCGACGATAATATATTGATGATTTAAATACTCCGTTATTACATGAAATGTGTAAAATAAACATGTGTTATCAACAAGAAAATATCAAAGGAAAGTCAAGGTTGGATTGAATAATTTCAGAGATCATATTTCGTTTGATGTTTTTTGATTGTGATAATATAAATTTATGACAGGATAAATTTTCTGTCAGATCCTTTAATACAAGAATACTGAATAATATATGTAAATAAAAATCTAAAACTTCATTTTACTAACTACATTTACATTTTAACAACTGTGATACCTTTATATAAACTTCCTTTGATGTTTCTAACTAAAAGCACCTTTGACAAATACAGTTACAGTGGAAATTTTACTTTACAACATTATCAATTAGAAAAGAAATTTTTGAAAATATAAAACATATACGTAGTGGTTCATTTAACTTGACTTGTTCAAATATCTTGCAAATTAAGCCCTTAACAACAAACTTTCATGAACAAAAGTTTAACCATTTTGAGGGAGCCATCCGATCTTGTTAACATTTTTCACCCCCACCCCCCAGGGGGTCGGAGAGGGGGTAAACTTAGATATCTTAAATAGAAACCCTATTTTTATATTACAGATTCGGAATCTCCATAAAAAAATATGTAGGTTTAATCTGTATTCGTAAAAACAAGTTTTTACGTGATCTTAAAATAAGCGGGTGCTCATTGCTCCTGTTTTAAGTTTAAAATAATGGTTATTTTTCAAAATATCCGTATTTTGAATTGTTTATTATGCGCACAAATGGATCTTTTCATCAACAATAAAGACCGATGTCGAATAAGTATATTTGAACAAGTCAAGTTAAATGGACCACCCGGTATATACTATGGGGTAGCTAGCTCAGTGGTATCAAGTCGGCCTGTGGATCCTGAGAACTCTGGTTCGATTCGCACAGGCGACAAGCAATTTTCATCATTTGAAAAAAGTACCCCTGTGACTCTCTCACCACTAACATCTTTGAGAGCCATGATTTGACCTCTGGTAACCGCACTTCACGCGCAAAATATATCACTTACCGAGATCTGCTTCAGCAGAGTGCCACACCCAGTAATGGGTAGAAGGCGCGATAATATATTTATTTATATATTTTTTATTTATCATCCTATATCTGCCGTAATAGATTTCGATAAGATATTTTTAGAAAATAAGTATACAAATTAATATTTTTATTTTTCCGTTACATGGTTACAGATTAAGTTAACATTAAATTTTACTTTGCTGATGATTTTAGAAAATAATCGTATTTAATCTGAAGAATTAATAAATTTTTAAAATAACATATTTTTTCGATAAATAAACTTGTGATTGTGTCAATTTTAGTTGACCTGCACCCGATTCGTGTGCATAAACCCGATCCGCAACCCGACCCGTATTGCGGATGTCCCGCGAGTACTCGACCCGATACTGGATACCGTCGCTTTCTGTACATTATCATCTAATTAACGCCCTTGATGCATAAATTACTATTAAATAAGTAAAGATGACAAATTTGCATCTATACCTATTTACGATTTATAAATAATAAAAAAATCGCCTACCCTTGTATGTGAAAGGCACAAATCCATGTTCATCCCATCTAGGAGTCCATCCTTTTTCTTTGTCTTGAACTTCCGTGCAAATCTAAAGTGAAAAACAAGTCAGAATGAATAATATAAGAACAGTATTATTTTTAAATCGAGCACGAGCCACAAGAATTAAATTTACCTCATAGTAGGCCAGGAAACCAGTGGCGTTCGTCAATGGACCTGGAGCGCCGCCCCCTGCTTCCTTGTTGATGTAGGTGCCCAATTCGTAGTTGTTGTTGCTCTTGCTCAGGGTGTAGGTACGGCCGTAGAAGGGAATGCCGACGATCAGTTTCTTTGGGGAGCATCCCATTTCCATCCATAGGAGGAGCCCATCGTTCTTAGAAAACAAATTACGTATTAAAATATAATTAAAATTAAGAGAAATTTAATATATAGTTTAGAACTGTGTGAAGATAATTGTATATAAACAATATAATATTCTTTTTTTCACAAGGGAAGTTTTATTATACTAAATGTACATTTCGACTATTATGCAGTCGTAGTAGTACTGCTATAAACTTTTCATAGTAGTCGTAGATATTTATCGAAAATTAACAAAAAATATATTTCTTAATATAGTTCTATATAGTTTAAGATACGAGAATCGAATGCCGTTGAGCGCATCTTTATATGTTTTTTAATTTTCGAATTACAGCGATTTTTCACATTTTTCAAATTGCAACTTTGAGACGCCATATCTCAAAAATTAATAGAGATATCAAAATGCAGTTTAAACCAGTGTATTTCTCGTGCTTCATTTAAAATAATAGTAAGAATTGAATATTTTGTAAATTTTTCGATTTTTTTTCAAAATATTCTCTTAGTGAATTCCTCTCGCAAAGATACGTAGTTATATCCAGGACAAAATTCGTACGCATAACATTTTTATTACAGAAAAACGAAATTCGGCTAAAAATCGAATATTTTGAAGGGGTTTACCTTAAGATTTTTACGATTTTTGGTCATTTTTCGTTTTTCTGTAATAAAAAATCAATCTGTGCGATTTTTGCCGTGAAAATTTACATGCCTATGTATTTTCACGCGAGGAATTCACAGGTATTTACAGATTTTTATTATTTCTTAAACTTTTTTAAATATCGATAAAGAAAAATTTTGAAAAAAAATCGAAAAATTTTCAAAATTTTCAAAATTTGCTAAAACATAACTAAAGCACGAGAAATACATTGGTTCAAACAGCATTTCGATATCTCTTTTAGTTTTAGAGATATAGCGTCTCAAAGTTGCGATTTGAAAAACATCAAAAATCGTGGTAATTCAAAAACTGAAAAAGATATGAAGATGCGCTCAACGGCATTCGATTTCTTGTACCTTATATAGAACCATATTAAAAAAAATGAAAATTTTTAATTATTGCAGTAAGTACTTCATGTTGAGTGTTTTTAAAATCATAAATTTAAAAAATAGTATCTCAACAATTCGGTTTCAAGTAGTGTATTCCTCTTGTAAAAGTATATAGTAAGTAAATTTTCATAAATACAATTCGGGCGAATACATTTTTTTAAAACAAATATTGGCTAAAAAATTAAAATTTAAATAACAGAGATGCAACTAGCTGTTAAAGAATTAATTACAAGCTTGAAAGCAAAATACTATTAATTCTTTTCTTAAGAAACTATATTAAAGTTCATAATGATTTTTCTTTACTAATCTCTAAAATCGTGGTTCAATTTTTGTAATGCGTATTATTAAATCAGCCTTTTACAAACTGCAATTTTGATCACATAAAAATGAAGGGGGTCGCGAAATAATTTCTTTGTCATTTTTGCTTCCAAGGGGGCCATGGTTCCGGAAAGTTTGAAAACCACTGATGTAGACAAACCAAAGGATCTATATATTTAATTCTTAATGTTTACTAATGGCACAATTCCAAAAACTATTCTTTCATGTCATTATAATATACTCGTGTACGTCAGGTATTGTTTGTTACTTTTTGTTTTCAAGTCATTAAATCTGTCATTAAAGCTATTAAAATTTGAAACAAGATGTAAATGTACAACTGTGTATCAATAATTAAATGTTATTACTGCTGATAATTTTAAAATGCTTTTATGAACGACGTCAAATATGCTTTTTTATGTCGTTAAAGCTATTTAAATATATAATGAGATGTAAATGTACTGTATTAAGTGGTTTTAAAAAGTTGTAACGGATGCATAATTCAAAAAAGTATATATACCACGTTAAGCTTCTCGTAAGCCCATTGGTCATGGGGCCGCTTGTACAAAGGACTGTGGGTATCGGCAAAACCTGCCCAGTTCCCTCTCAAGTCGTAAGTCATAGCATGGATAGCATCCACTAACCTAATAGAAAAAAATCAATGAAACAAATTTGAATGCAGATAATTGAAAATCAAAGAACGTACTCGCAAAGTTCTGGTACGTGGTAACCTTCCTGTAGACGGAACTTGGCGACAGGGACAGCCATTGTGATTTCCCAGCCTTTTCCTTCTTTATCAAAGGCACGTCTCAATTCTTCTACGAAATAGAAGAAGCGATCTTTGTCTCCAAAATTGCCTTCACGATCGGCTGCGCCGGGATATTCCCAATCCAAATCGAAACCGTCGAAGTTATATTTATGCATGAATTCTAAAAATGGATGAGTCAATGTAACACTATGACTACATTTAAATGTATGCTTGTTAATTCATAATGGGTCATTATATGACATTTATTTTAATTTTTCATCTTTTCCAGTTTATATTTTCTAGTTTTTACACTGAATAATCAATGAAAATACTGTTGTTTGACTAATAATTAGTCAATTCACGGTTAAATCTAGTTTTCGTGTTTTACCGGTTTTTTCTGAAACCAGCAAGAAACTGCCTACTTTCCTGACTAATTCTAGTATGGAAAATAGAATTTTACAAAAACAGTCAAGTAAAATATGTATCCAAGGCTAAAACAAAAATAACAGTATGGGGCGGCTAGCTCAGTGGTATGAAGTCGGCCTGTGGATCCTGAGAACCCTGGTACCCTAGATTCGATTCCCACAGGCGACAAACAATTTTCATAATTTCAAAAACTACCCCTGTGGATCCTCCACCACTAACATGTTGTTTGAATATTGACACAGAACCGTATTCAGTGTATTTACAAAATGTATTGTGTAATGGCTCAGTGGGTATGAAGTCGGCCTGTGGATCCTGAGAAGCACCAATTTAAAAATTACTCCTGTGGCTCCCCCACTACTAACATCTTTGGGGGCCGTGATTTGACGACTGGTAACCGCATTTCACGCGCAAAAATATATCATTTACCGAAATCTGCTTCGGCAGAGTGCCACACTCAGTAATGGGTAGAAGGCGTGATGATATATTTATTTTTTATATAAAGTACAAAACATTCTGGTAAAGTTTTTAATTGACTGTTTTGTATTTTACCTGACTGTTTTTTGTTGTTGTAACCTTGGATACATAGTCTGCTGTGAGTACAATTCATATCAAGAAAATGAAATATTTTGAGTTTTTATGATTAATTATTGATTAAATTAAACGGTTTCAGAAAAAATAGTATACATAATACGTCAGGAAAGTGTTTTTACTTGACTCAGCATAGTAAAATATCACTTTTCTGATTTATTATGTAATATACTATTATTACAAAATACGAGTAAAAACGGATGTTTACAATAATATTGAAAATTTGAAGGACAATATACTGATATTTTATATACATAGTTCAGAGTTGAAGAGTAATATTTATGACAGATATCTAAAATTACGCTTTATGTAATTTGATACAAATAATGAAATTATCGAACTCTCAAGCACTTAATCGCTATAATCTAATTACAGAATAAATCTAAAGTGTTTCGAATACTAATTATTATTGTGACATAATTAAATTGCAATGCAAATTTGTAACCACTATTTCTAATTACTTTCCAAATACAGATGGTAACAAATTTCACTTTTAGGAGTTCAAGTAGATATTATTTATTTTACGCTACAATAATAGAAGAAAGTTGATATTTTTTTAAATGCGAAATCTGTTATATTGTAAACAAAACTATAAGTATTGGAAATATATAAATAGAAATTACAATTTTTCAAAGTCTTTTCGATCGATTCAAGTTTAAAACAAACATAAAACCGTACTTTACGTTACAGTTTCTACTAATAAAAACACTCATAAATTAAACAGACTTTGTGAAAATATTTAGAGCATATTTATTTTGGATTATTAGCAACATAGTGTACTAACAACAAATATTCTTAAATGAATACAGACAATTCGACAAAAGTTGACAGTTCTTGAAACATTGTGAAATAGTATCATAATGAAAATATTTGTACTTACCAACAACGCTGCGAATGAAAGAATCTCTTCTTGGTTTTTCAGCAACCATGTCAGAGTATTTCTTACCGCCTTCAGCCCATCCACCTACAGCAACTTGGAATTTAACATCGGGGTATTTAGATTTCAAGGCAGTGAAATTTTTGAAACCGCTCTGGACAATATCTTGCTATAAAATAATTTTAACAATCAATTCTACAGTTTATGAAAATATTAATAAATGCAGAACAGAACTCGAAAAACTATATAATCTTTATTTCATTTAACAATAAAAAAATATTTTTTGCGTTGCAATTATATTGAACTCAGTGGTATCGAGTCGTCCTGTGGATTCTGAGAATCTTGGTTCGATTCCCACAGCCGACAAAACATTTTCACCACATTAAAATTACTTCTGTAGCTCTCCCACCACTAACAACTTTAGTGGCTGTGATTTGACGGCTGGTAACCGCATTTCACGCGCATAAATATATCACTTACTGAGATCTGCTTCGGCAGAGTGCAACACCCAGTAATGGGTAAAAGGCGTGATGATATATTTATATTTTACTTTATTTATAATTTAAAAAATTGAACATACTTCTTCATCTATGACAAGAATGCCCCATTTGTTGGGATCTACGCCGATGAATGAATAAATAAGATGGGTACACAATCCTACAGGAACATCTTCTAGGCCATAACGGCCTAAGCCTGGCCTGTAAATTGCCCAGTTACTGAAGTAGCAAACAACGCGGCCTTTAGCGTCTGCTTCTGAAATTAAAATTTTACAACAGAATTTAAATTTGATCGACTTTTAATTTAATTATTTATTTACCTGCCGCTGTGCATGCGAATATCGCACCAAATAAGATGATGAATTTTAGCATTTTTGTAGTTTGAATCCCTGGAAATTAATTGGTATATTACTGGCACAATGACAATCTTAAAGGTAATCTATTGTTTATTTTGATAAGTTAATAGATATATTTGCACAGGCGGACTTTGGCCTAGGCTAAAGAGGTAATAGCCTAGGGCCCAAAAATTTTAGGGCCCGGATTCAAGCTTTTTGTTTAAATAATAGAAACCGGATTGTGACCGCGACTCTCGAACATGGGTATTTAACATGTAAAATCATAATTTTATAATTTCCTGCTTCCCTAATTATTTTAAGCAAGACAGCATCAAATAAAAGTTTTAGGACATAAAACCCTGCCTCTAATCCAATAAACAAAATTAATTTTGCATGCTTCGGAACGGCACAAATTAGATCTGAAAATAGCGAAATTAGCCTCAAAACTATCGATAGTCATGAAATTGAAACAAATGTTTGACGTTTAATCTGTCAAAATAATTTCTTTATTTATTATGTCATTTATTTTGACACATAAAACGTTAAACATTTGTTAATTTTGTTTCAATTTCATGGCTAACGATAATTTCGTTATTTTCAGATCTAATTTGTGGTGTCATGAAGCATGTAAAATTATTTTTGTTTATTGGATTAGATGCAGAATTTTATGTCCTAAAGGGCCCGAAATATTTTAAATCTTCTTCTGTATATTTGGTGTACCTTAAGTCAATCATTTTTCTGGAATTTACTTCACAATTAAATACAATTATTGACAGATTAGTGATTCTGATGCATTATCAAAATATGATTATTTTTCAAAGGTATTACAATCGTTAAAATTACACGTAATTTCCAAAATTAAATTATTGGAATATTGTTCTATTTTATCTATTTTAAATCGCATTATAGTCATGTAAATTTCCTGAATAAATAATAATAAAATAAACACATTGCTAAGAAAAATAATGTTAAATTTGTTTATATATATATTTTTCTGAAAACAACTTATATAGTACGTGAAAAATTTGAGTCATTTTGATATTAATTACCTAATTGTCAAATAAATTTTGTCATGAAAATTACGCCACTATGATTGTAAACGTTCTTTTATAAACATTTTTTCCTTATAGGAAATACAGAATACCTCTTAATATAAATTTAGTAAAAAACTACTGGTTTAATAAAAAATTACTGGTTTTATAAACTCTTTAATATTTAGATGATGCTTCGGCTAATTTGAAATAAAATAAATATTTATGTAAAAATATTATGTCATCATAAAATCGACCAATATTTAAGTATCGATTCAAGATGTTAATATTAAAAAAAAAACAAAAAAAAAATAATAAAGTTATAGTAAAATTACTAAGTAATGAATGTTTAAAAAAAATTACCTGTGTGTAACTAATGTTTACCACTATCACAGAACTGAAATGTTAAACTCAGTGATAAGTTTAAAAATGAGTATCAAATATGAAGAAACCCCCCGTTATATACCTCAAGAAGTCACCGATGTTGTTTTTTTTTCTCTTGTCACTGGCCAATAGCAGCTTAAGTGCCATGCACCTCAGATACAAAATGATACGAGATTTGACTGTAAAATGAGCCTGATATCAAACAAAAGATAATCTTTTGGTTGGTAGGGAGAGGTTTAGTATATTCCTTTTTAGTTTAAGTATACTATTTGTTATAGATAACATGTTCATTTGATGCTTGTACAATGTTAAGAACGTACGCAAAGAAAAATAAGGAAATACAATACCCACCTTGAGATCTTGATGGTTAAGCCGATTCACAGTTTCATAAAGTATAAATATTTATATCTTGTACAATACCTATCTTAACTTAGAGCCGGTATGAATTATAAATAATTAAAATTTTAAGATACATATAAATAATGTCAAATATGAATGAATATTTTAAATAAATATATTATCACGCTTTTTACACACTACTGGATGTGGCACTCTGCCGTAGCAGATCTCGGTAAGTGATATAATTATGTTTTAAGTGCAATTACCAGTCGTAAAATGACGGTCCCCAAAGATATAACATAATTACAAATACTTGAGGGAGAAAAATAATATCCAAATTTTATGTCATTCATCATTGATATTAATACTATTTAAATAGTATTTATGACAAGAAATTTTCACCACATTAAAAACTACCCCTATGGCTCTCCCTCCACTAACATCTTTGGGGGCCGTGATTTGAAGGCTGGTAACCGCACTTCACGCGCAATATATATCACCGCGATCTGCTACAGCAGAGTGCCACCCACACCCAGTAATTGGTAGAAGACGTGATTATATATTTATTTATTTATATTTGAAACAAGATCAGGGTCGTATCTATATAAATCTAGATTGCGCTCCCATCTGTAAATACGATTTTGGTCTGTTAAAAAATATATTCAATGTGATTCATTGATCCAAAAATATATTTCTCTAAAAAAATTCTCTGTAATATTTTTTTTTTTGCTTATTTTTAATTAGTTCCAGTTTGATACAACAATAGAAATCAATAAATTTGAAAAAATATTTGTAATTGTTATGCTACCAGGAATAGAAATATATATATAAATTTTCGTTTTATTATTATTGTAATATTATTATTTCCAAAAATAATATGGCCAGTAGCATCATCAAAAGTTGAGTTTTCAACTTGAATTAAATAAATAAACATAAAATGAAGTTACATATCATATGGAATTATTGATATTTCTGTCAAACATTTTGTTTGATTTTTCTTGTTTAAACCAAATTTATAATGCTGTCAGAGTGAATGTTTCATTACTTTACCGAAGTCTAATTTTGATTGAGATGAACTGTCAAATTGTTGTTGTCAATAATCATTTCGCTACTTTTCATTGAAGTTTTAACTATATTAATTTATTATTTATAATAACTATTACTTGTATTTTATGATTAATAACATTAAAATACTGTATATTATTTTGTCACTTGTTCAGTTATAAAAGAAATAAACAGCAAGAAATTTTAATTAAACATGTTAGATAATTACTACCTAATACTGTCTCATTATAGCATTATATTGAGTGACAATTAAATTTTGTCACATGTTTAGTAATTTGAATTACTGCTTGTTTTGAAAAGTAATCAATTATATTTAATTAGGCAATTTGTTTTCTCTAATTACTGGGTATAGATTAGGGACTTAGAATCTGATTCTAGAAAGATGATGCCTTTTTTTAATATTGATGATATGTTTTTCTTTGATAAATAAATCAAATTTTATATTATTAAATATTTCACAGTACTTACCTTCAATTTTATCGTGATATTTAAGCGAGAAAACTAAAATATTCTTTTCTAGTTCCAGAAAAATAAAAACATCATTACTCCTCAGGAAAAAATGCTAGAATCAAACATATTACAAAAATCTAATAAACAAATAAAGTTACTCTGATGATTTCGTTATACCTCATATTTTATCATTTATTGTTTTATTTTCATTCTACATACAATGTATTATTTTGTAAAATATTATTCTGGTTGTAGCGTAGGTATTTCTGAAATAATTATTTAAAAAAAAATACGATGTATCAACTTGCAAGTTGTAATTCATCCTGTTATAGGGTATAAAAATAATGAGCAATTATGCTTCCATCTTTTTATTTTATAAATAAGTGTATGTTTATTTGCGATACGCCAGGATTCCGTTATAAATAAATGAAACCTGTTTAAAAGATATCCGACCCGAAAACTGTTCTTACAGAGCAGGTCACTGATCCTTACAGGCTCAAGTCGAGCAGCAGCTGAGCTGAAAGGTAGAAACCAAAACCATGCATGAAGCGGTAAAAAAGCTAAACGCAGGTAGATGTAAATAAAAAAGGTCCTTAGTTGAATGACCGCACACAAAAACATTGCTCACCTATTTTGCTGATACATCCTTGCTAAAAAAAGTCATTTGAATACGGAACAGAACCGTATTCGCGACATCTGAGGGCGTGATTTTTAATGGTCTAATAAAAATGGTTGTATATTTTGCTGATGCATCTATATTGAAAGAAACTCATTTGAATACAGACACAAAACATAAAAACTGTACACGCAAATTTTTTTTCTAAATGAATATAGCTGTTTTTTTTAAATGATTACTATGTTTTGCTGTGTATATATGAGTCTAGCTGTATTTTAATAATCTTGTTTTACGGATCATCCTTGCTAGAAATGTTGTTTGAATATTAACACAGAACCGTATTCAGTGTATTTACAAAATATATTGTGTAATGGCTCAGTGGTATCAAGTCGGCCTGTGAATCCAAAGAACCCTGGTTCGATCCCCACAGCCGACAAAACATTTTCACCAATTTAAAAATCACCACTAACATCTTTGGGGGCCATGATTTGACGGCTGGGAACCGCACTTCACGCACATAAATATATCGCTTACCGAGATCTGCTTCGGCAGAGTGCCACGCCTAGTAATGGCTAAGAGGCGTGATGATATATTTATTTATTTATAGAAAATGTATTTGCAAATTTTGTTTCTGTCGTCGACTTAAATTCTCATGTTTACAGTCTGATGCGTGTTAAACAAAAAAAAATTATACTCCTTATTAATGTTTCCTAAATGGAATATTTGTCAATATAAAATAAACAAAGATTTAATCTAAAAGTAATATTTCTCATCAATTTAATCATCTAAAGTGGGTACGTCGAGTACTTGTGATATATGCAGTATTGTAAGTGATCTAGATCAGTTGATATAACTTACAAATTTTATCTTTGATCTCATCTAGGTCTTTCTGAATTGCAGTCAGAATATTTGTTTAAAAACTTAACCCATTTCATACTCTACCTGGATCATCTTCAAGAGCTGAAAAAGATACAGAAAATATTACATGTAAACAATATTTATGTGTAAGTAGTCTAACTGAAATCCAATGAAGAAAATATTCATTACAAGGTCTTTACATTTACCATGAACTTAAACTTGATTTAGATAAAAGACCTCAAAGAGTACAAAAATACTTTGATTTAACGGTTGGTAGCCACACTTCCCGATATAAAGTATGTCATTCAACAAGTTCCGCAAATGTAGAAATGTGCGAAAAGGTGTAACGATGAATACTTATTTTGAAAAATAGATATTTAAAATTTTATTACTTTATGACTAACTGTCCAACTGAGGTCGTATAGATAAAACGATAATAAAAATAATAAACAATCAAATCTTGAATGTAATAAAAATATTAAATATAAAGATAATAAAGTATAAATAAGTGAATTTGCAAAATACTAATCTTGGATCAAGATCCACAAAAACAAATTAATAAGTTGATATATACTTAAGATTATACATACGAAAAAAATTTTAAGTGGTGTGATTTATGTAATTAAATTGCACTTATTATTGAGCGTTTAGTCAAAATGTTTACTTTAGTTTAACTTGTTGGTTAGGTATAATTGGATTATGATTGACACTAATTGATAGGATTATAATTCATAGTCAATAAATCAAACGTATAATAATAATAGAACTTTTATAATATGGGATTAAAAAAATATAATTTTAATATCTATTTATGAACACATAATATATCATTTATCCTTATCAAAATTGTATTTGTTTCTATTTTGCGAAATTAAATATATAACAATATATTACGCATTATCTGAGATAATATTTTATTATCCTTTATCTTCAATTTTAACATTTTTTTACATTTACGTTAAGTACCAGAATTTTTTAAAGATAAAAAGAAGATGCACCGATACAATCTAAAATGCATTACAATCTCAGTGCTAAATGAAAATAAATCAAAGTGGATACTTTATAAAAAAGTCATTACTAAGGAAGATAACTTATTTCCAAGTACATGTAATTGGAAAAAAATAGTTTATCGAGTGTCAAAAGAAAACGCAACAGCTATTGGATCTTATAAAAGGTAATTTTGTAACCTTGAAAAAAAAAAGAATATTTAATTATGATAGTAACGATAGTAATGTATGTCTCATATTATTAAAATTATTATGATATAGAGGTCATATTGATGACAGTCCTACTTTTTAATATTTTATTCGATCAATAACTTTATAAATAAAGAATAGAACACCAAATGGAGTTCTAAAACATAGAATTTGTACAAAACCTTGGAACATAATAACACTTGAATAACTTAAATTTCTTTAATGAAATAACCAGTAATGGTGACGCTGATTTGTGCGACAGATAAGATTTCATAAGGGTGCGTGAAAATACTATATTTCTGTCCTGAAATTAGGACATTTTATACTACTTTTTTCAAATGAAATTTGTTTCGATGATTATTAAAACTATTACACATTGATTTTTATTATTTAATAATTCAAAATAAAAATTTTAAATAATTTACATATGCATGACAACCTTTTTTATTATTAAAACCCAATTATATAAAATTGTATATTCAATCAAAGCAAAATTTAAACTCTCAATATAATTTTTATGTCATAAAAATAGTCATATTTAGAAATAGAATATGGAAATCATAAAAAATGATGTTACTTGTAGAAATTTAGAGTTTCAAAGCGCCCTTATTAGTTTTTAATGTGTCAAATTCAGGTTATAAAATTCGCAAAATTAAAAAAGTGACACGTATTTCGTACTGGTATTTTCGATGTTTCGATTTTAGCTTTATTACATAAATGTTTAAGGAAGAGAAGTTTTACAAGTACAAATAACGTTAAAGATCTATTTAAACCCATTAGACATTTTAACAATAAAATATAATTCTGAAATATATATTTTATAATAACAAAACTCTATATACTAAGCTTATACATAATATAATAATCGTCAACCATCTTGACTCCACAATATGACTTGGTGGCCACTATCAGGATATGGCCGGTCGATCGAATTCTTTCTCTCAAACAGGGGCGGACTGACCGAAACATCCGCAAAAATTCACCACTTTAAGTTTTTCTCTTTTCAATTATAACTCAATCCGGCCCTGTTGCCATAAACTTTGTAAAGTTGGAGCATCATACATTATACATTCAACTACAGGGTGTTTCGTCGAAAAGGCGTGGTTGTAAACTATCGACTGTCATACATAAATCAGCTTTAGCTATAGACAAAGACACAGTTGTTAAAAATTTACACCATCATTGCATAAACAACAACCAGATTGCATTTTACTGGAAAAATGTTTTCTTTGTAGATTTAAATGTAGAATGCATGTGCTGGGAAAGAAGAATTCGGTTTGCAGTGTATACATTTCTTGCAACATCCGTTGTTCTTAAGTAAATATTATTTACCATCAATTTAAATAATGTTCATTCTTATTTACAAGTCAGTTTTACAATGACACAACATGTAGTGCAGCGTTCGCGATGCTATTTTACACTGCAATATATAACAAGCTGAAAATAATATTATTTTGCTTGTGTACAGCAAGCTTATCGTCAAATTTGGAATGTAATATACAAGTTTATTTTAAATAAAAATAGAAAAAATATATTGTCAAAACTATTCTTGCAATAAAAATTAATTACATATAATACACTTTCAACGGGCGGCGGAATTGACGACACGGATAAATACAGGACTGTACTGGCCCACTTGGGTAGCATCACAATTCATGATTATACGTATACCGATATATAACCTCTGTGGTTTATTTTACATTTTGGACGTATGAATTTCATGGCGGGCCTATTCCCGCTTTAGGCCTAAACGCAGGCTCAACCATTAATTTAAATAAACAAAAACAACATATAATTCTCAGTAATCGCCAACAATTCCTCTCTCTAACGTGCTTACAAATGAATTCACTGATAATAGAGCTTCAAATAGTCAACATTAAATGAAAAGTACGGAGAAGAATGATTCGTGATTATTTGGGAATGAGAAGTGACAGAACAATAGACAAGAACAAGTCAGACAGATGACAGATCAGATTTTAGATTTCCGCCGCTCGCTGTTTATATAACGGCAACATGTACATATACGTGCCCGTGCCCATACAGAATATGTCATCTACAATATTATAACTTACTGTAATACAACACATCACAGTATATTTTACAATGTCCTATTGCTTAGAAGGCTTTCAATAAGTATAATGTTTTATTTCATATACATAACTATATAGATATATGCATTTATACATATTTGAAGATGCCGACAACACAAATAGATCTGAAGAGATTCACACGTAAACAATATATTTTCAGCGATTGCAGCCCTGATATTTCTAACTATTTATTATTTTAAATATCATTTGTTTTTAAAAATAAATTACTCGATGTTTGCTTTACACTCTAAACTGATTTCATATTCAAGAACTTTACTACGTTTCACTTATTTAGAGTTTAAAGTAACATTCCGTAATCTATTTCATATGTATTTAAATTTAACAAAAATAAAATATGTCATGATGTAGGTACATATCACAATGGCATGGAAACTTACTAACAGGTATAAGTATAAAGCTTATACACAAAATAATTTCGCTGATATACTTGGCTAGCACATTTAGCTAATAATCTCCATCGCAAATTTACATAAAAATAATTAGTACATCTACGTTTTCCCAAATTAATAATAATTAAAATTAAACTTAAACGCCTTCTATTCGTAATGAATATGCTAGCAGAGTATGGCAAACGTAAAAATAAATCTCGATAAGTTACATTTTATGTGATGTATTTTATTGAGATTGCAGTAATATTATTAAAATCCACCACATGTTAAAAACTAAACATTAATTGTCATCCATATACAAAAATGTACCATTCCACCATTTGATTAATAGTTAAATAAAATATGTATTCAAATCCCAATAAAATGAACATCACTGTAACTGTGGTATTATAGTAAAATGACTCGTCATTTTGTACATTATCATTACACAATCGTCGTAAAAATATTGGAAATACAAGAGAGTTTCAGATAGAAATAGAGAGAATTCAAGAGGAAACAAAAATAAAAAATGTCATTTATGTAATCGTGAACAAATCGAGTTAACCTTCCTGTACTGTACTTAGTAAAATTTTAAGGAATTCTGTTTATACTTTATGATTAGTGAGGGGTTAACTCCTTTGGGTAAATGCATCAGAATGCAAGAGCTATTATTGTATAGCAACAAATATTCATTATCTAGGTATATCTAACATTTAAATATTGCTTGAGACACAAAAACTTCAGAACATTTTAATGCTTTTCATGATTGTACTAATAGACCAGTGTTCAGGGATCACAATGAGACAAACATATTTTGAATGCCTACGATAAGTAACAGGCCATAAAAGCAAAAACAAATCAAGTAGATGCAAAATTGTCAATCGCTTTCAATATGAAACAGTGCATTATATAATTTATATCATCACAACGCGATAAACGGCAGTATTACCTCAACTGCAACGCGAGAAATTCTGCAATAACAGAATCATTATTAAGTTAATTAATATAACAAGGCAAGAAGGCAACATAAGCAAGCACTGCTTCATATTAATTTTAGAAATCACAGAATTCAAACAATTTTTGTGGAATTTTCGTCTCTGTGATCTGTACTCTACTTCTGATTATTATGTTTATTTTTTTTTTGTGTTTATTAACAATGTATATAACAATAGCAATTCAGATATGTTATTTGCTTTAGAGTTTAAAATTAAAAATATATGAACACTTGTACATTATTAGTTTAGATTAGGTTTGTATGTTATAAATTACTTTAAATGCAGGTGTACATTTTTAAATACAGCGTCATAAATGCCTTTTATAGATATATAATAAGTATAAAGTTACAAAATATTTGTATTTACGTGTAAAATAAAATTTTAATTTTATTCAGCGACTCTCAACTGATAATAATTATTTAATCAACATTCTTATAATTAGAACAATTAATTGCATTGATAGTTATGTGTATTTTACTTTTATTTTACGATGTTACAATTTAATTAATTTGTAGACGGTACAAATCGAAACATCATTTTAAATGTAATATGTAGTACTCTTAATCAAATTAATTGTTTTAATTATTATAAATACGACATTTAACTGTTATACTTAAATTTTTGAAACATTCATATATTAGATAGGATTGTAATATTCATTTATTATAATAAATATTTTAAATTTTTAACTTGTAAATTTCTAAATAAATTAGTAGATATACAGCTGCACCGCACGAAGGGTTAAGTGACCTTCGCTGAATTATGATTGTAAATGTAAAAACGAATAGATATTGCTTTTCTTTAGTTATCTGAATGTTACTGTCGTGCATCAGAAAAGATTGAGATTCGCTGATAAAAATTGGACGTTGAAGGTAATATCAAAATGAGTTTTATCAAGTATCACGAAAACGAAAATACCGCTTAAAATATGTATGTATTACAAAAAATATCAAATAAAATAGAGAAAAATTTGTATTCGAAGCGAAATGTAGGAAAATAATTGCACATCGCCCTTGTTTTAATATTCGCTCGTAGAGACACACAACTGCAGCACTGTACGAAGTGATTACTGGTTTAAGCATATACTTCGCCGTATGATACGTCATACGATACGATACGAACACGATACCGATACAATATTTTATAGAAAATTAGTCACATGTCGCACTTGTACGATGACAATGGAAGTGCAATGTAGTTCTTATGATATATATTTTTTTACATCATTATTATGAGAACCACATATTGTTAATGCATATAGCCAACATGCGTACACCAATCACAATGAATGAATTTATATCATTTATTTGCTTTTTATCTTTAATTAAAATGTCAGTGTAAAATTTAATAAGCAAAATTATAAATCCTTAAAATATGATCTGTTTAATACCATATAAAAAAAAGTTAAGATACATATAAGAACAGCAAAATTAATTCTGCAATTGGTTTAAAATGGTTAGATTTTGAATTAATTCGATCTAATACAATGATATAAACACACTCATTGTCATTTAACCAAATAAAATAAAAATATTACAAATAGTAAAAAGTAAAAAGAGAGCACGTCCGACGTTAATTTGGAAGAACTGTGAAGTACATCTAGTTAGTTAGTTAATTAATTAATTAAGACTACTTCAACAACAATGACCAAACAATCCGCCTCGGCCTCGGCAAGAACAGAACTGTTTGTAATCAATCGATAGATCGTTTGTTCGATTACACAAAGTGATAACATAATATACAGGTGTTTCAAAATAATAACAAACCTTCAACAACTTTCAAGGTTATATTGAGAATATCCCAAAATTGAATTAAAATACATTTATATTGCAAATACGTTGACATGTAAAGTAATATGCGTACCCTAAAGAGATTCTATTTATGAATATTCATTTAGTTAACCATCAAAAGAAAAGATGTGCAGGTTTGCGATGTTTTTGAAACAATATGTATATATAAATATTTATAACAAATATTCGAGAGGCCCATTTGAAATGTAACCGTTTACTTAATTTAAAACAAGATATAAAAATGGATATGCTTCATATTGTAGCAAAGTGATCACTCAAAGTTTGTAGCATTCTGTCAATAGTACAGCAGACAAGTGTCAGAAGTCTTATTATATAGAATGAGCAAGCAACATTTGACCAGGACAACTTGGCCGTTTTCAACAACTACATTTTAAATTATAAACCATACTTATTCATATCATAATAGTTATCAGTTACTGGAAAGCTGAGAAGTTTATGTTTTGGCAGATTTTCCATTTGAAATTGTTAACATGTCAATATATAAAGTTACAGAATGGTTGCTGCGGATTACTTATCTTGCTGCTGCTGCGCGTTGGGGGCGCCGTTCACACCGCCGCACGGTTCTCCCACTGACATACTTCTCTGAGGCACGGGACTGCGGCCACCGCTGCCGCCGCTGTTTAGGGCCATTCGCTGCATTTGTCGGATAACTGTTGCTGCATGGTATGCTTGCTATTAACACACATCCAACACTCACAATTACTTATTTTCACATATCAGTTCATTTTATAAATAGGTTTTTAATCATAATAATACAACGAACATAAACTGTTACGTTACGCAAATTTTTGCTCCAATAATATTATAGTGTATTAAAATTAAAATCACCTCTATGGTTTCCCCTCCACTAAACTAAAGTAATATGAGTAATAAGGTATTATCATGCATGTTATTTTATTTTTACATACCTTCCAGCGCGATTTTGCGAAATTCTTTTTCAGTTGTTCGGATACAGTGCCGTGGATATTCTTATTGCTGGCTGCGTTACCAGATATCCTGCAAAGAAATGAATTTCATAAGTAAAAAATAATATTAATTAAATGTAGAGTATAATTTAATATTTACCAAGGGTGTGAAAGCGCCTGTCTGCATGAAAAACGTTTTTCAACATTCACACACATTAACTGTCTAATAAAGTCTTTTGCGGAGTCGCTGATTTCATCCCAATATGGGGAGTCGAATTCAAATTCGCCTATAAGAAAAAGAAAATCATTTTTGTATTTGTAAATGTAATTAGTTATTTTTAATATACCTTTTAATATTTGTGCAAATAAATTTGCATCGTTTTCATCGTAAAACGGAGGATAACCACACAGAAGAATATATGATATGACTCCTATGCTCCAAACATCTACTGCTTTACCGTAAGGTTTCTGGGCAAGAACTTCTGGGGCTAAAAAAAAAAACAAAATCATATCCTCTCACTCGCAATTTTAGTGGAGTTTAATTACTTACCTACATATCCTGGGGTACCACATGCAGTAGCCATAATCCCTGAGTCTTCCATTTTTGACAAACCAAAATCACTGATCATAATTTTACTATCTTCGTCTGGACTATAATATAAGAGATTTTCCGGCTGCAACATTTACAGTTAGCAAAGGAAAAAAAGGAGCTACGCCACAAATTGAACCTTTAAATCTCGATGAACAACTCCTTGTTCATGCATATAGTCCACTGCTTCTAGCACCTGTCGAATCAAATCAGACGCATCTTTTTCTGTGTACGAACCTTTTTCTACAATGCGGTCAAACAGTTCACCACCTGTCACTCTGCAATGTAAGGTATTAATGGAGTACTAGTGTTCAGGGCAGGTAGGCAGCTGTTTTGCATGCATAATATAAAGGACTTACAGTTCCATAACTAAATAGACTTTGGATTTATCCTCGAAAGTTTCTAGTAACTGGACGATATTTGGATGCGTTAACCTGTGCAAAGAGGAACGAATCAGAGGTGGAGCATCGAAGGTTCTATAATGATACAAACTTGCCTACGTTTTACCCCAATTAACAGAACCAACACCAACGTTCACATTCAAGAAGAGTTAAAGAGGGCCGGCAAGACGCGAGGCGAGTGGGCGTGGGGCAGGGGCGGGGCAAGTGCGGGTTAAGGGCGGACTATGTTTAACTACAGGGGCAAAGGGGGCGATTGGTCTGAGGTAAGAGAGAAAAGCAAATAAAATGAGGCAGCAGGAGATGCAATAGAAGGCAATCTTTGTCATGACAAGTGGGGGGTACTGGCGCTACGATAATCAGGACATCTCCTGCTCCCATTGGGCCTCGGGAAACGGAAACACAAAGCGGCACTCACCACGTCTCCTTCACATTGTCAGAGTTAGACCCGACGCTCTGCTTGGAATGTTCACTGAACCTGAGACACAAACCCATATTACAACTGCTTGTCTCCTCGTACCGTACGCTGCTCGCTAGTTATTTCATCCAATTATCATATGCACGTAATGCTTCAGACAAAGATTGCCCTTAATTGCATAGCACAGCATATAAATAAACAGATACAAGTATACGATACGAATACATAACCACGTACTTTTTACTACCTGTACAATGACATAATGTACTAAAAACACATTTTCTACAAGTAAAAAAATAGTCAAGTACGCTATGTTAATGCAACTGGCTTAACACTCACCTACGGAGGACTTTTATTTCGTTTTCAAGAGAATCCTCTTTGCCCTTCAAAGCTTTCTTGTCAATTATTTTTACTGCGAACATCTGTCCTGGTTTCTCTTTACTCTCGGCAAGTCGTACTTCGGAAAACGCTCCCCTGAAAATTAAACATTTGCTTATCACGGAAATAATAACATAAAAACATATGATATGAATGATGAAAAAACATCTGGAGAAACTACTTACGTTCCAAGTAATTCTTTAAGATGATATTTATCTTCGATGGATGGTTGTTTTTCCGAATCTTTTCCATCTTTTTTCGCTTTCTTGCCTGAATCTTTTTTCCCAAACAGTGGCATTTTTAATATTGTAAACTTCCTCAATACAGATTTACTCAGTTTTCAGTCACACCAAAACATAGATGTTGAATAACTAAAATCACAATCACACGCTTGAAGTTCCACTGTTCTTTTACAGAATTAATAAACTGTCACTATTATTTACTTACGACTTTTTACGAATGTTTAAATTTATCGGATTGTTCACTTATCTCAAACACAACACGGTGATACACTGCCAGCACTTGCTCATTGCGCTATTTGATCCTAGTAGGAAATAAATCCACTGCTACTCTCTTCGGTGTTCTCATGCGGGAAAATACAAACATTCACAGTTCAACTAGAATAATGAAATAACTTAATTGACCATTCATTTAACTAAGTTCTTTGTCTAATTACAAAAAAAAGTTTAATATTATCAGCTGTTTAACTGCATTTTAAATATTATATCGACCTTAACTATTCAAATTTATGGTTATGGCAGCACTTTGTCCTACAACTAGCCTGCGCCAGGGCAGTACTAAGAAATTTTTTTCGAGGAAAAGTCCTTGTAAAAAGAATTGCAATAAAAATCAATGTTTACATTAAAAAAGTAATATTTTATTATAACGGTGTCAGTTTTCACAACTATATTATTATACCAAAAATGATTTCTTTTGGAACCAATTTACATGACGAATACCACTGCAGTATTAAATACGAACTATTTAAAAGACATACATGTAAATAGCATTCATGTAGGTACATACATTAATGATAATTGTTTATATAATGCACACATTGCAAATGAAATCTTTGATAAAATATTAGACATATTTGAGTTAATTTGTGTATTTGTATTTACTAGAAAGAAAGCACTGACTGTAGAAACTAACTATAGTAATTTAGAAATACACAATTCAAACTCAAATATGTGTAGTATTTAAATTTAATCTCCTTTAACATTGTTAAAACTAATATATTGATATTCGAATTTTCTTATTATGAATCTTGGAAACGAATCTTAACGCTATGTCTTTTTACATAACAATTATAGCATATTATAGAATAATTATGTCATATTCTGTAATTATTAAAAACTATTCTAAAAACGATATTTCAAAAATTATTTCATTAAACTGGCAAGTTAATTGATACAACTTGAAATAATATCTTCTTAAATCAAAACAATAAATATTTAAACTCTTACATTTTAATAACATAATCACATTTGTGATGAAAATTAGCTAACACATAATTAAAAAATAAATATTAAGATTAATAATGTTATCTAGAAGAAGATGTCGATGGCCCGGGACTGTTTTGACGATTTTGATTTCGGGCTGCTTTTAAATTGTCCAAATACTCTTGCTGAGAAGCGGCCAACACTCGAGCCATTACATCAGCATCTTCCCAGTCACGCAATCCTAAAATAATTTTATATTACACAAAAATATACAATTACTTATTTAAAATAATGTAACTATATTAATTTTATTAGAGCAGAATATTATTGTACTATATGATGACCTGGACTTAATCTTGAATGATTACTGAGTAGATTACTGCATTTTCCAAGAAAAATTAATTTATTATAGTGATTGTCATTTGTTATGTGGTAAAAATATATAGAAATTGATTAATTTTGTAACTACATGTTTCCGTATATATATGATTAAAATACGCACCAAATACTTCTGGAGGAAGGCGGCTAAAAATGGAATCAGTTTCGCAGAAATTTTTCACTGACACAGATAATGCGCTCGCGTTATCATCAACCATTTGGCTGCTGGAGCTTCCAGAGCATCCAATCTCGGGATTCACTATTTAATAAAGATTATTTTAATTTTTATCCTAACATATCATTTTTTTAAACTTACCGTTAGATGAAGAAGTGTGTTCCTCAGGAATGGAAGAATTCTTTAGGCTCTGTGGTTTTGGAGATCGAACAGTAGCTCTAGGTGACCCTTGAGAAGTATTCGGCGACATGGAACCCCTTGGTCGGGGTGATCTAGGACTCATTCCTCCAGATCTTGGACTGGCACCACCGGATCTAGTGCTAGTACCGCAAGCAGCTGATGTAATCGTTGAGCTACTACCAGCTGAAGAGCAGTTTGCTTGCAGTTGCTTTCGACGTTTCTCGTTGTCCTTGCACCACTGGAGATAAGATTCACGGGCCACTTGCTCTTCAATTACTTCGTTTGTGGCTTCCCAGTCCGTTGCTTTCAGTTTGTCTTCCATCATAGTCTATGTGCGAAAAAAGAAAGATAAATTTTTATTATTAAAATATTAATGAATGATCGTAGTATATCGTTCGACTGTACACCTAGCACTGAGTATGTTTTATCGCATTTTATATTGAAACTTGAAACTATGTAATAAGGCCCATAGCTTGTTTATTTTCTTCTGATTAAATACATTAAGGATGAGTAACTATCCGTTAACGTAAACTAAGTTTATTTTTCCGTTATCAAACATTTTAAAATTATTTTAAAGGAAAATATTTCAAATAAATATAAAAGAAAATTAAAATCTCTGTATCTTTAATTTGAAGTAGTGTTATTAAATAATTTGAGTCGTTTAACAGTCGAAAAATAAAGTTAGTTAATAAATAGTAACCAAAATTGACGTTTGAATTTGTACTGCTAAAGAATTAAAATGAAAACTAAAATAATATAGCCAATAAATTTCCAATTTTAATATTTAATTTTTCGCGTTTTAATTAATATTTTTGTTACCATATGATACGGTATCAAATATGTTACACTAATTTGTTTCTGTTACATGTTAAGAATGTTATAAATGTCAACATTTTAAAGATTTTTTTGGGTTACAATTTTGTTACTTGATGCATGATGTACTAGATCACGATAAGCTAGAATACTGATTTTGAAAATGATCACACACATCTATAACCTGGTCAGCAAGTTTTTATAAAAAATTACTAAAGTATCTCTCTGGAGAAGTCTACGTTAGTCAGGGCTTGATGCATGATGCGTAGAATATCAATTTTGAAACTGGTGGCACATCTCTAAACACCCAGACCCGGCCAACAAGTTTAAATACGTAGTACCTATGTATAGTAATTGCTTATTAAATTAAAGTTAAAAATAAAAAAATATATGTTAACAAGAGCATAAAATTCACAACACAAATTCTGTGTAGATTATTTTTCAAATACAAACAGATAATTAAATATTGATTCAAGCAACGTCTTCCTTTAAAAGTGACTAACTTTATTTATTTTTGTTTCAGATATTTACGTCACTATCACTATCTTACCTGTTCAAGGAGCAAATCTTCGCTTTGACGAACTGCATCACTCATTTGGCGTCTATCGATTTCTCCTGGTAAGACGTAGCTAGGCAAACCTAGTCCAACACCAACTGAAGGGTTGAATGGATTGGTGATGGAATTATAGTGAGACGCTCGTTGATAGGACAATCTGATAGGTTCGTAATCAGACTTTTGGGCACCGTGAAATATATTAATTGGTTCTTAAAACATGATAAATTCAATAACTTTTTACAAAATTATATATTAAAGAGTAACATACTTAGCTGATAGCAATAAACTTCGATTGACCGATGATACATTTCACTCAAAGCTTGAATTTCTAAATGGTTACCATGGACAAAGTCATGACGTTTGCGGCTCACATATTTGTTGAAATCTTCTGTTACGTAAGCACAATAGAAGTCACGGTTCTTTAACTAGATAAAATAATGTTACTATGTGTGCAGTATGTATATAAAGTCAAAGTACGGAATGTCTATGCAATGTGCAGAATTCCAAATAAAAAATTTAATAATGTATTAGTTACATAAAAGAAATTCTACGCCTATTAAACGAACGCTTGGTTTCGGTAAAATTTGCATTAATTATCGATGCATTCCGCACTTTGCCCGTAAAATGATAACTTACGATGTAATCCATGCAATGTGTTCGAACAACACTGTGCATTTCTTGGTCGCCGTAAACTTGATCTGCAATCGCTCGGAATAAGCAAGCACCATCTTCAACCATAGGTTTTATAACAAATCCGCGTTTTTCCAAAGATCGGGCAAAAATGAGATCACGCTGTAAAATAATCAACAATCTAAATTTTTCTGATAAAAGATATTTTAAAAATGCAAAATTACCTGTCGCCATTCTTCTTCAGTCATCTGCTTGCTAGGATGTTCACTATATTCATCTTCACTGTTATATCCAGTAGCATCTTCTCTCTGTTGTAAAGCAGAATCATCATTTAAATTATCATTATTTTGTACTGAGGACGAAGGTGATTTGGTAATCAGATCTAATTTCAGCTCACAATCAATTTTCTGATCAAGTTCTCGTTCGCGTTCACGAGCCCTTTCGCGTTCTTGTTTTTGTTCACGTATACGCTTCCTTTCTAAATTTCTGTAATATCTTTCTTTTACGTTTGGGATACTAGAACTATTAAATAATCATTTAGTTGCTGTCAAAACTTTGACAGATCAAAGTACTTACTAGGCATATGTTCGCCTCTTACTAGAACTAGGTGCTTCTTCAAAAGTATTATGTTGATTATGCAAACTTGCATGGCTGTGACTAGGGCGAGAGTGCTGTAATTCTTCATGTCTAGTCCAAATTTGTCGCTCACTGGGTTCCTGCAAGTAGACATGCATTCTGACTACTTGTGTTTGACAGTACAATTTCAAAATGGGGCAGTTTAGGTACTTTCATGGTCATCATAAAATATTCATATGTTGATAATTGTCATTTACCTGGTGTTTTAGTAATTGTCCATGTCCGTGCCCCTGTGATAAATTTAACCCCAACTGTAGAGAATTATGATTTAATCTTGAAGGAGAAATATTTAATCCAATAGGTATTTGTTGATTCGACTGAGTATTCTCTTCAGGTTCTTCATTATTGCCAGCATTTTGGCGTTTTGCTGGTAAAATAGTCATATTAGCTTAACTCTATATTATTGCAATGTTTTTGTGAATCACTAGAATTAGAATTATAAATATTTCACTTTTTAATTGCGTGTATTCATTTAGGTGATGAAACGAAAATAAAATCAACAATGGAGTCTTACTCTTGCGTTCTTCTTCTTCTTCGAATTCTCTTTCCGCGCCACTACTAGCTAAATTCAATGCATACAAGCATACCAGCGGTATGACTATTTTATTTGAATATTTAGAAAATTGATAAATAATAGATTAAAGAAAATTCAATTTTACATGATATACTCGGGTTCTTGAAATATTTTTTATTTGGTATTTAAAATGTATATTAAATTAAATAATAATTAATAATACAATGCAATAACATTACCACAATAAAATCATTTGTATATGAAATAATTAATGCAAAATATAAAATAGATCATGATATAAATGAAAAATTACATGTCTTTTAAAGCTACATTATAAATATATAAAATACTTTGTGTCGATAGAGTTAATTGAGAACCTGCATAGGTTGTCTTAGGTGCTCCGGTGCGTGATAATGTTGCTGTGGTGTCAGAGATGGATGTATTGGAGGCGGAAAACAACGTACATGTTCCACAGATAAACCATCATTATCTCCTGATTTCAAGAACTTGTTTAATACAGCAAAGATTTGCGAGTTCAATACTTGGAATCTTCGTATTCTGTCTACCATCCGTTTTAAATTCTAGAATAATAATTTGCGTCATTAAACGTTATTTAAAAATAATCAATAATTTACAATTCCTTTGACGACATCGTCCTTGCCATCGACTCGTTGCACTCTTAGAATGTGATAACAAAAATCTAAGGCTTCGAATCTTCTCTGCTGACCTAAAAGAACAATCATGGTGCAACCAGCCCAGTGAAGACCTTCTCCGAAAAGCTCCCTACAATATTATTTATTACAATTTCGATAAAGACATTTTAATTAGCAATTCATACTCGACTGTAAATTCAGTTTCTGCAACAGGAATACAATAAACAAATTGTAGCGCTGACCATAATCTATGGAATTCTGTGCATTCATCGACGTTCATTACTCCATTTGGAGGAGGTGGACCTACCCAGATAGGGTCATCTAAAAAGCTTCGCAGTCTATTCAGAACAACTTCAAAAATAGAAAGACCACAGCACAAACGTTCTCGCGTTAGCAAATCACCTTCTCGAGATATCATCGCTTGCTGAAAATAAAAAAAAAAATATATAAATATTTTTGTTTTTACACACATACGTTAAATTACCTTTGCAGTACCAAGTTTTTCAATATTCGGCACAATCTGAAGAGCAGAATATTTCGCTTCAAGTCTTTTCTGTTTAGTTTCTGGCTTTTCACCCTCTATAAATAGTAGATTATAAGAGACGAGTTTTATTGCTTATATAAATAAATGCTACCTTTACAAAATGGCCTGGGTAAAATATTTTGGAATGGAGCAGCATGTAACAAGTCACATACTTCTTCTTGAGACAAAGCTTGTTCCATAAGCAAACAGAACAATATTGTATTGCCAAATTCACGGAAATTATGGAATAGTTCTGTCTTTGCGTCAGGGTATTGTACTATATCGTTCAGTTGAGCATGGTAGTACCCAAGAACACCTATGTGAAAAATTTAATGAATATGCAACATTTAGTTTTTTGTTTTTTTAACCCTTATCACATTATATACCTGGTGAGCCATAATCATATCTCGGAAGTTTACAGATTTTAGGCATTGCTTCCATTAAAGTTTTCGTAAATTGTAAAAGACTTCCCTGTATCAAACTCTTGACAATTTTTAACAATTCTTCCATAACAACAGCAATTCCTTGATACCCTAATAATTTGCACATAGTATGGAAATGATGAGGACCGACAAATCCAGAATACTGGCCATATTGAGTTGTGTAAGCTAAATTAAGGGGTTTGTTACCCCACAAATAGTGATGAGACATTTGCGGAGGTTTATCTCGATGAACTGGTGGTGAAAATGTAATATTGCGACATTTTATGAACCTAAGAATAAAAAATAATAAAAAAGATAGTTTTATCATGTCGAAAAAAATTTAAAAACCTGTTAGTGGCTGCATTGTACACATAATTAGGTAAAAAGTCATAATTCAATTCCCAAAATACGTGAAGTGTGATTCTTCCGTACGGAGCAAGAACATTATGATTTGCTTCTCTAAACATGGAGTCAAAATCATCTAATGCCAACCATTTGCTTAGAAGTTTATGACATAAACGGTTAACCTAAAGCAATGAAATAAAAAATAAAATAATCTAATAAAAATCATTCACTAAAATACCTGTAACAGTCCATCTAGTTCCATAACGCCAGTTATGTCGCCAGCTTCAAATTTACTGACGGCAAGATCTAAGGATTTTTGCATATCAGCGTTAATTCTCTGTGTAATCAATTTATTTAAATCGATGGATCGACCAAGTAATTGAACATGTCTTTGTTTTAATAATGTTTCGTAACGATTAGCCCGTGGATATGGCAGTAAATATGAGCCCATTGCTAAACATTCTACTCGGAACCGTTTATCCAAAAATATACTATAAATACAAAATTTTAGATAAAGATTTATTGGTGATTGAATATTTAATTACCTGGCAGCAAGTTGTTTATAATAAGCAAAGATCTGTTCGCTCAATTTATATACAAACTGATCGAAACACAAATTGACCTCAGCTTCAACTTCATCGTACAAAAACTGTTTTCGGAAAATTGTTAGAGCGTACAGCGCACTATCGTTATATAAATCCAAAGGATACAAGACGTATCTAATAGCAAATTGTTCAATTTAGTATAGATAAATATTTTAAGATTATATTTAACACTTACTCCATCATTGATGGTTCTTTTGTTTTTAAAATATGGTCAGTTAGAATCCAAGGCATTGACATGTCAATAGGAAATTGAATTCTTTTTTCCATTGTTATTAAATCGCTGCACTCTTCATTATGGTGATGTCTGACAGTACATTTCTACAAAAAAAAAATTATTAATAATAAAAAGTTTTGTGCAACATTTTTCTTACTTGTATTCGTCGACCCATAGTCATTTCCAGGTAAAATTCTCTGTACCACAATTGTGACAAATCACAACAATTTTGCAATGATTCTGAAATAAAATAAAAATAAAATGGAAACATTATTCGCATTATATAAAATTAGAACTAACCGCTAAAACTTAGTAAATAGTTCCAATAGAACGAAGTTTTATGAAATTGATCAATTTGGGCCAAATATTGTCCATCAATATCTTTTCTTAAAGTTCTTTTGCCTCCTGATTTATCAGCTATCAACGATTCTAACATAGTGCGTACCATGTATAATTGTGTTGATGATGGTCCTTTAACAATTAATTGTTTTACAAACTGATTTAAAGTATAACTTAGTTAAATGTGAACTTACCGACATTTCTCCTTGGTACTTTTATTCCAAATCCGTTATCTGGATCTTTTTTACCTTTTAATGCTGGATCGGCTAAAGGCTCCATTCCTCTTTGCCAATCGGCGCAAGTTTCTCGAACTGACATAATAATACTAAAACGATTTTAAAATTAATATTTTTCGAACTGACATAATATACTAAAAAAATTAAGATTAATATTTTAATACTCAACTAGAATATGTCTCTACCAATCATTTATATCTAAGCACACCACTTTCATCCACATTCATAATTCGTTTCATGCAATTATTACTCTCAACTCCCATACCATAATCGAAATAAAGAGAATTAATGATAAAAACATAAAATATATAATGAATTATGACTATTAGTGAAAAATGAGTTAAAAATAATATTATTCACCAGAGATATATGCAATTGAAAATATAGTGTACACGTTTGTCGTTTGCTCGTATGTACATGTTCAACAGGTTGTATATTTATTGCAATAATTTAATTTCGTTTTCTGGTGCTTTCAATTATTATAAAATAAAATTTTCAAGTTTAGTACCACTTAAAGACATTGAAAGATACTTGTGACATCACAAGATTAATATAAGGAAGTTTAACACCAACTCGAGTCACCTACCCCATATGGAATTAATTAACATAATTATAATTAACTGATAAATGCTCATTACTACTTATAAACATTCCCTATCAGCAATGTTCTATTCTATATTTATGTACTACGCATTTTTTTCAAATTTGTATCATTTAAATTTGTTGGAAAACAAATATATCTATTATACTGTCATTCTAATTTCATGCAAATCGTGTTTATTCGTTTATTTTTAAAGATTTTTAACGCTAACAAACAAGTTACAACATAGCTTCCCAATTAATTACTAGACGAAAAATATTGGTTCGCGGTGAGCTAGGCTAGTCTAGTACAGTGCGGACATTCTCAGTGAAAGTAAATGTTTCCGTCGTTTTATGAGAATTCTAGTGAATATTTTAATAAATAAAATTACTTAAATAATGTTGCCTGTATTTGTGTTTTAAGTATTTGAAGTGTCGTGTACAAGAGAAACCTTAAAATATGTGATAATGAAGCGAATTGATTGTGTAATCCTGCTGGATCTCAGGATGTCAATAGTGGACAACGTGCAACCTGATCGGTAGCTGATTCCTGATCAAAGTAAGCAATAATATTCTTATTTTGAGCAAATCTTTGGTTTTTTTAAATAATTTGTTTTAAAAAACAAACATTCCGCCAGTTTATCTGTATTCCTGCTTTCTATAAATAAAATCATAAATATACATACTAATTACAAATAAATTATATATTTATGAGCGTGAAGTGCGGTTACCAGCAGTCAAATTACGGCCCCCAAATATGTTAGTGGAGAGGAGGGGGAGCACAGGAGCAATTTAAATGTTGTGAAAATTGTTTGTCGACTGTGGGAATCAAACTGAGGTTATCAAATCCACAGGCCGACTCGTTACCACTGAGTCACTTACCCCATAAAAATAAACTTTAAAATTAATTTAGTTGTTTGTTACTCTATTTGACTGAATAATAATATTTCTTATTAAGCTTGAAGATAGTTATTGCATTAGCATTTATTAAAAAAATGTGATTTTTGTTTGTAACTTGAAAAGTCGTGTTTGTGAAATTTAAACTAGGCTATTAAATTGTAAATACTATATTAAATAAAGTACTTTGGCACTTATAAAATTTAGCCTCACCTCTCCCCCTCGCTAAATGAAAACTACAACTCTGTACATGTATAACGAAATCATCTCAACTAATTCATTCTGTCAATTTTACACTCATCATATACAGGCAGATTAGCTGCTAATACCATATTTAATACCGATTTGAACTGAATTTGTAATTCTCAAAAATAATAGATAATTATTTAACCAAGTAGTAAAAATACAATCTTGTATGATGTTTGAAGCATTAACGAAAACTCTTAATTTATGAACAACTTAATTCTGTTTTGTAAAAGTTTCAATTTCAATAATTCCAATTCGGAATAAAAATGGAGATAATTAACTCAAAAATTATTCATTTATGAATTTGCCTGGTAGACATTTACCTGCGTATTAAATCCTTTTTATTCTTGATAGCTTTTCGTAACGGTTCTCGTAATATCAGCTGTACAAAATCTTGTAATTCTGCATAAATGTGTCTCCTGATAGCATCATTAAAAACGGTTTCCATTCTTGCCATTAAAACTTGAAGACCTTTAATCATTGCAATCACTTCAATTAGAGCGAATTTTTCTTCATCGCTGTAGTTGTAGCGAGTTGCCTGAAGAAGAAAATAATAATAATATTATCAATACAGAATAATTAAACAAATTACTCTTTCATATTCTTCAGCTTCCAATGGACATTCCTTGTTTTGGTGATGATCTGTAGGATGTAAAAGTTTCCAGGAATAAAGTTCGGTAACTACACTGGTCCATTCCGATAAAAGTTGCAAACCGCGTAAAGCCAAATCAGCTGTTTCTTTATTTTCTGCGTCGCTCCCGCTTTCTTTATACGTTGTGGTTACCTACATTATTTTTATTAATAAGAATTAAGGTGATATTATCACGAGAGTATATTTACTTCGTTGCTGTATCTGGCAAGTTCGCTGATGTACTTAACATGATCTTCTCTTATTTGAGGTAAATGCACCATAAGATCAGCTTGTGGTGAAATATTATTTGAGTTAGACAAGGGCCATTTGCTTGGGTCAAAATGCTTGCTACGTTTTATGTAGTTAAATGGAGCTATTTGCATGTCTCCGAATAATGGCACTACTTCAAGATTCTACAAAGAACATTTTATTATTTAGTTAAATCTGATTGTACTGCATATTTAAGTTACCTTAAATATTCTATCAATGCGATCTAATCGTAATTTTTTCTTTTGATCTAATTTATTAATATTGCAAAGTTCGCTGTCCATTAAGAATAACCCGAAGCCCATAACTTTCACCAGCATATGCTTTTCACTTGGAGTCAGGTACATTTTTGAATCGAACATATGAACACATATATTCACTACATCTGCTAAAAGATCTTCGTAACCTGGAATCTTTTCAAGATTTTCTTTGACAGTGTCACGAATTTTATTTTGAGTGGCAAGAAACATGGATAAATTTTGTGATTCTTGTAGAGTTTGAGAATCAGACATAACTTTCAGAAATTGAGCAGCTCTGTAAACAAATTTATTAACACATATTATATGATAAAAAGTTACATAATATACCTTCTGTAAGTTGAATAATCATTTTTAACACTTGATTTCATATTTTTAAGTTCATCCAAAACAGCAAACATGTTAATAAACTTTCCCAACGTTAGCAAATATGCTTCAGAAACGAAATCTTTTCGTTTTTCATGATGGCATAGTCGTTTTACTTCAGCTGAAAATCGTTCAATTGCTTTTCTCTGTAAAAAATATTTATTTAGTTTTTCTTTATGAATAAAACATAACTTAGATCATTACCTGAAAATACATAAAATTTAGTAGTTTATTTACTTCTGGTGCCAAAACTTCTACAGTTTTTTCGTAAATTTCGACTCTGTTAGGTTGTTCATTGGATTTGGGCTGTGGAATAGCTCTTGAACAACAACGCCAAGTATATAACATGACAGCATGTTCCTGACCTTCTTCAAGTAACTCATTCTGCAAGAAGAGGGCAATGAGTACAAAAATAATGTCAATAATGGGTCTCTATTTACCAAGCTGGCATGAACTGTAGCCTCTTCGATGTACTTTGCGATACCAGTGACGAATCCATTTCGATCTTCGAAGTTTGTATCAAAATTAGCAACATAAACAACAGAACATGGTTGAGCTTCGATACAGGGCTGCTCATCTGGTAAAGTTAATTCGTCTAGTACATCTACGTTGGAAAGAGCGTCGGTGAGAGAAACTCTGTCGTTCATTGCCATTCTTAGACCCTAATCTGTATAAACAATCGAATAACTGGATAAGAATAAATACTATCAACAACAGCTTAAACAACATTTAGAAATATTTTTAACTAGATAGATACTTACAATTCAATTAACATTAAAAAACTTCATTTAGAAGTGAAATCCTTAATATTTAATTGTATAATTACTAATTTTGACGATCACTGACAGGTGACTAAAATCCGCACCCTACTTGTAATGTGTTGTTTTTGAACAGGCGGCGCAACGACCGTCATTTATTCTAGCGGGAATATTTGAAATTACCGCAGATAAGAAAAAATAGCTTGTTTCTTTTTTTTTATGAATCGCAAATAATTCCGCACATTTTGTAATAATGGTAAACAATTCCAAACTTTTTAATGTAATTTATATTTATTTCGCAAAACAATATTTAAAATTTAAAAATGATTTCTTTTCTACATTATCCCTGTCAAACACAAATGATAATCTTAAAATGATAGTACTCTATTAAACATTTTATGAATATGTTGGCATTTTTATAAAACAATAATACAGTTTAATTAAATAATAATGATGAAATATGTTTCATTTATCAATGATAATAATTGGTATATTAATTCCCAACTTTTAATGTAATTTACATTTATTTCGTAAGACAATATATAAAATAATACAGTTTGATCTTAGTTTCATAAAAAGGATTTCTTTTCAATATTATCACTGTCAATCACAAATGACAATCTTAAATTATATTTCTCGTATCTATTAAACATTTTATTAACATGTGTCATTTTTATGGAACAATAATACAGTTTAATTAATTAATAATGCTGAAATATGTTTCATTTATAAATAAGTACATAATTTTTCACAGATTAAGTATCCTAACCCTATACAAATACGATTTATAGTACGTGATAAACAGTATTCAGTTATAAAAAAATTAGTTTAATTTTTAAATAACATTTATTTTCTCACCTATTTTCTCTAGGATTGTCTAAACCCTTCAAAGAGTCTAATATCAAGCGTCATATCAATTCATTGTTATAATTGTACCTCAATACTTGTTAATCTGTGTAAACAATTAGTTAATACAAAAAAAAATTATTGGCGTGCATTTGTTGGTGCCTCAAATACTATAGCAGAATTGGAAGCTTTCGAATTATCGCTGTTGCCTAAATCATTAACATATGCATCATCCTGTATTTCTTGCCCCTGTATTCCAGAATATGAATAAACACGGTGTTTAATTTTGTCGTTTAACATTGACATCAGTTGCGGCAAATGTGTTGGGGGATTTTGATAGTTTGGAGTAATCGGTTGATTGTTGGAAAACGATGCTGGCTGTGTCTTGTAATTGGGCTGTTGGGTATTTAAATTATCTTGAGGTGTCGAGTATCTATTTTGAGACTGAGGTTGAGGTTGAGATTGAACTACAGTTGGAAAATTCTGGTTAAAATTATTCGGTAACGCACTTAAAAATGTAGATTGTGGTTGTTGAACTGGTCTTTGCAAATTAGGTTGTTGTCTATTCCCTTGCAGTGGCCTAAAATTTGGTTGTTGATTTTGTGGACGATTCGGCTGTTGATTCTGCTGATTATTTTGTTGTGGATTCTGTTGATGATTTTGCTGATTGTTCTGTTGATGGTTCGGTTGAACGTAAGAGCGTTCTGGGACACTGAGACGGCCTTCAAAGAGAATAGTACCGGTGGAAGTGTGGCGGATGAAGAATAGGAAAGGATGGTCAGCTTTGAAGCGAGGTTTTGTGGTACCCATCAAGGGAATGACAACAGCACCGGTTGCTGCAGCTGCAGTGGTTCCTTGTTCGTTGACTTCGATGTAAGTTTTGTGGAGTGCGTTGCTCACGCGCATTGAAACATCAGCGACGATTCCGGTTAGTTGGGCACTGGGTTTGAGTATGTTGCTGATATGCACCTATTGTAAAATAAAATCTCAATTACATATTGCCCTTTTTTAGGATACAGGTAGATATAACTGTCTTTACTTTAGAAATATGTCAGTGAGGTTTAATTCACTGCTTTAATTATCACACCTGAATCACAACAGAGTTATATATGGAATGTATATGTATATATGTATAATAGATAATTACATCATTTGAAAATAATGAATAGATGAACTGATATACGAAAATAAAAATAATAATTTAAATATTACCTTTGGAAGATAGTTCACCAGATCCGTATTGTATTCGATTTTGAATCGGGGCAAGGTAACAAAAACTTCCGTTTCAGTCATGTTTTGCACAATGCTATTAATTGAGGCACGGATTATATCGCGTGATAATTGTTGAATTCCATTTCTATTGTTTGGCAGTACAATTACCATTGAGTATTCACCACCCTGTCAAGTAAAAGAAAACAATTATTAATAAATTATTACAAAATCTAGTAATTACGAAAAGTCACAAAATTTGTATATGTTTATTATTCGTTATCACGTCTTGCATATCATATTACACAATCAAATAAAAAAAAAAACTTTTAGTCATTTGAAGCAAGAAAAAAATAATTTGAAGCCATTTCCTCTTGAACTGCTGACGCGCTGACGGAGTTGAAATATTGAGAAATATATTTTTTAATAAATATAACTACATTTTTCCTTCTAATAAATACGTCATAAAAATTACTTTTAACCAGTGTTTGTTTAAAATAGTATAAAAGAAAAAATAAGAGTATATATACTTACATTATATGGCAGTTCTAAAAATTTGGCATCCAATTTTTTTACTTCCTCATATTTGAAATTATCTACCACATCCATCATTGGAGTCATTTGACACTCTCCATTTGAAAGATGGAAACAGTTGCTTTTGGTTCCTAGTTCGCTAAAAGCTTTTTGCCACTGTCCTTTAAAATACAGAACATTTGCTAGCAAAATGGATACGTCGCCTGCGAAACTTTCTGTAAAACAATAACATTTTTAATTTTTTTTCTGAAAATAGTACATATTAATGAAAATTACCTTCATTAACTAAAGTTGGAATGAGTCCATGGGTGTTATCGCTTGCCCACGTATTTATCGTATTAGCACTTTGAGTTGGATTATAAAAATCTACTTTTGTGACGTTAGAATAATAATATTTAGTTAGAATATCCATGTATTCAGCAAGGGGAGACAATTGTTTCGATAAAAATATTCTGTTTGCCATTTTTATGTTTATTCCACCTTTGGGGCGCTAAAATACACAAAAAACATGAAAAATTCTTGAAGAATTATATTTCATCGATATTTAACAATATGTTTACGTGTTTTATGTAATAATTATAGTAAATTTACAAATTTTAATAAAAATAGATATATTATTTAAATTTAGCCATTTGCACAGATTTTGGTAGATAAAATTAAAAGAGTCGATTTTGAAATAATTCGGATATTCGTTAGTGTTCCTATTCGTATCCGAACAGTTCGAATATTCGATAGTGTATCCGAATAGTTCGGATATTCGTTAGTGTATCCGAATAATTCGGATATTCTTTAGTCTCCATATTCGTATCCGAATTTAACTTTTCCAGAGGTTATAATCTTAAAAACTAAACAAGATATGAAAATGCGCTCAACGGCATTGAATTCCTCGTGTCCGAATTGAATTATAAGCAAATTTTTAGAGATTTTTTATTTTTTGAAAATTTCTTCCTCTTGGATTTTTTTCGAGTTTAGGCTATTTTCAGACTGTTTACTCTAAAATTCTTTCTCGTACGAATATTGTAACGAAAATTTACATACATATGTATTTTGACCCGCTGAATCTAATGGTAAAATCTCAAAGTGTATATATTTTCTAATTTTTGAGATATTGTTGAAAAACAGCTCGATGAGAAAATTTTGATGAAAACTTTTTGAAAAATAAAAATGCTGAAAATATGTTTACAAGTCAATTGAAGCACGAGAAATTCAATGCCGTTGACCGCATCTTCATATATTGTTTAGTTTTTGAGATATAGCCTCGGGAAAGTCGAAAATATGATAAGGTAAATTTTTTAGAAAATTTGACTATTCGGTCTCATTAACTATTTGCAAATACGAACTATGCGGACAGTTAGTCAAACTATCCGTAAAGCCAAAACCGAATAACCATTATGTAAATATCCGAATAAAATCAATATCCCTACAATAGAGATGTATCAAGCAATATTTGGTGTAGTAATTTATATTTTTTTACGTGGTAAAATAAGAACAAAAAATGAGATTTATTTCTTTACGGTTGAGAAATTATACTTGAAAAACTTGCTTGTAATTACCTCGAATTCAGTGAGTAGTTTTTTGAATTGCTCTCGCACTCTTCTATTGTTTGGCAGGTGTAAAGCCATACTAAGTTCTGCTGCACTCTCATCCTTTGCTCCTTCAAGGATCATAGCCAACACACTCTTAATACTAAGAGGTGATATTAAAATATTGCCCTCTGGTTCGGATAAGGATATTTCCTGTTAAATATTTTAATATTATATTTTTAGTTTCAAGAATTCTCTTATCTATCCACTTCCGAATTAATGGTTTTAAGGATAATTAATTCAGTATTTTCCTTAATGATAATAATTATTTTCTTCTATGATTTGGAGATTTTGAATAAATTAAAAACATAAAGAAGGTTTACAATAATGATGAACATTGAATATATTAAATTTAAAAAGTACTTTCCAAGGAAACGACAATTAAGAATTAATATTTTCCTTGAAATATTTAAACAAAACAGATATAAATAAAGTGTCTATTTTATATCTAACGGTTTTTCCAATATGAGTAATTTGTATTTATAATTTTTAATATCTGAATCATAAAGTTTTTTCTCAATTAACATATAAAAACAAGATGCATTCAGATACACAATAACGTATTTCGATAGAATAATAACAATTTTAATACAACTTCGTTAATGATATACCAAAATTACAGACAAAAATTTGCACTTTAAAACAGTTTCTAAAAATTAAATACCTGTTTTCTATGAATAACGTTCGTTTATGTCTCAAAATAGAAAACTATCGATTGATACACGATACAGTAACACAATTATATTATTTGTTAAATAATTATAAATTTAAAAAAATATATGTTTCTAATCGTACCTGTATATAAAGTATTTTTTGCTACATTATTGTTACTTTAATTTAAATTTACAAAATAATGGGTTAAAGAAAAAAATTATAATTCCAGTCAGGTAGGATTAAAGTTTATGTGTAAGCAAAAAATTTGTTTGGGAAAAACTAATTATTGGATAGAGGAATAGCGAAAAAACTAATGAATAAAAAAAGAATAAATAAAAAGTTAAACGAACATACCTTCAAGAGATCTAAGTCAAAATAGAAAAACTGTTCTGCTTGCAAATCATTCTCTTCGTAATAATAATTAGGAAAATGAGTTGTCCCAAAATTCGGATTTGTATTTTGATTCTGGCCGTTCGCAGTTGACGCAACTGTAAAAATTACGAAATAAAAAAATAATTATTTTCTTAATACAAGAAACTAATAAATAATCTCAGAACATATTTACTTTTTATAGTAATGAGAAATGCCTCGAGTAATTAAAACATATCTAATTATATGCATAATAAAAAAATAGTAAACAATTGTTTAAAATTGTAATGTATGCATTAAATTTGCATACAGGTGCGAAATTAATATTTTAACTATTGTAAAAATCATTCAATAACATGAAAATTATAGCTTTTTTGTATTGTAAACCAATTTGTTTCAGATACAAAAAAATAATTAAACAAAAGCATACCATATTTGAATATTTAAATGACTTCTCACTAATTTTGTTGAACAATTGAAAATATTGTTATTCAAATTGGAGATACAATATATACAAAAATGGAGAAAATTAACATAATTTCCAAAACGCGCAAGTTGATTGGGAATTTCCAAATGGATTGAATTAAACGAAAACAAGAAAATTAATAACCGGTCTTCTGATGAAGAGTAAGATTAGTAAAGTTGTTTACTAAAAATTATGTACCACCGTGACCTTGGTATTTCAATACGAAAATGAAAAAAATGCACAAAAATTCAAAACTTTATATAAATTTCAAGTTACCTGCGAGAATCAAAACCAAAAAACTGGCACAACACCGCATCTTTCACAAGTTTAAGTAAATGAAAACAATGATAAACTAAACGCCTTCACACCGAACACCAATGTAAGAGAAGTTTGCGAAAGCAAAATGTTACTGGAGTTAATTACCAACCGCGACACACGTTTAAGAGCGTTCTGTTCGAAATCTCATTTGTAAATGCAAGATCAGTGAGCACGCCTTCCAAACACTAGCAACTACCGGGCGGTTTGACCAAACACTGTGGTTTTATGATGGTGAACGGTGACACGGCAAGGAACAGACGCGAATAAGAGACGATTCAGTTCTTTCATCAACACGTCACGATTCACGAATCACGATCTACACAAGTGAGACGACAAATACAAATGCTAAAATGCTGACGGCCACCGGCCAGTTATCAGGCTCGAATCAAACTAACGCGCTTGCCGTTTCTTTTCTTTTTGTACTACTCTGTTCTTCGGATCAATGGGAGGAAATTAATGATGTATTGTGTAGTTTACACTTACGAAACAAATTCAATTAACAGCTTTAATTAATTGTATCCAAACGTAACGTTTATACACCGGTTTTTGAATTAGTAATTACAGATTATGTGATAATCCCAAATAAATTAGGAATTTCTTAAGTTACTGAAATTTGGAAAAATCTCATTTGTTTTTTCATAATTTAGGGATAAACTGATTAATGATTCCAAGCTATTATAAAAGTATTAACACTAGAATTCAACTTTTCCAAGAATAGCCGAAGTTCCCAGTTGAAAGAGTTTTAGTGACGCCACTGGTCAGTGAGCAACCGAGCTGGAAGGTGGACGGGTTCTTCGGATTTACGTGCGCAATGTGAAACACCAGATATCAGATAAAGATAGCCGCTGAGATATGAATACCGACTAAACCTTGGAATTACCGAAATATATGTATCCCGTCAAAATATTACGTCAGTTTTATATTTTACACTTCCCTTGATATACCAAAACACAAAACCATGATTAACTATTTACATATTTGTCTAATTAAAGATTTAGAAACTGGTTATTGTGATGAACTACTTATTTATATATTTCTATAGTTTGTCGATAGATTTGCCTGTAAAGGAACATTGTTAAAAATGAATGTGGCAAAACAAGTCATAGGAATCCAACAAGACAAGTATTATACATGGAGTCCGGTGACCGTAAAATCGGCTAATAAAGACTAGCAGAGTGTGACGTAGGTAATAGGTTGGTATTTCCAAATTTTAATGTGTTTATCTAAGTTTCCACAACCAAACCAAACCGCCAAACCATTTAGCAAAAACTAACGCATTCCATAAAAACTGCACAGAATTTCAGATTGAAATTCGTGAAAATCATTATCATTTTACTGATTGTATCTACGAATCCGTCATCGCCGTGATTCACATTTAGTAGATGTGCATCAGTAGACATAAAGCACAGACAATGCGTAGCCATTACCACTATGACTAGTAAAATGCGTTCGATGACATGCAAGGACATTCAACTGGTATATTTATTGTGGCCGGAAAATAGATTTCATCATTGCCGTTTTGCACGCATCGGGAATTTTTAAGTTAAACTCAAAGACAAAAAGAATGACATTTAAACCAGGCAGAAGCGCCACAACAACAAAAAATCAACACGAGTATTCATTTAGTTTATCACAATTTGAGAGTTGGATTATCATTGAGGTTTTGAGTGTGTGACGCTACGGCAAAAAACAAGACCGCTGTTGATAATTTCTTGTTTCTCGCGTGACTGAGAACCGCAGATAAAATAAAACCGAGAGAGAGAGATAGAGTTAGCCGCCATTACTGCGGTAGTAACAAAGAGAGTTGGAAATCCCCGAGTCGCATCCGAACGTAATCAGCACAAATCGCAATAAATATTCAAGAAGCCTACACCCTATTATTTCCTTGACCTTTATACTTTATACATGGATTAAGAATTACAAATCATTATATACTGTCAAAAATATCTACCAACACCTTTATTGGAAGTCATTTTACAAGAGCAAGCATTACAGGAATTATAATACAAAATGTGAGTTTTTGGGTTTTGGGTTCCAATCACCACTGTACAGGGAAACCCAAATGTAGTAAATGAGATCTGTGTCTCCATAAGCTTGTCTCATCGCACATTTGATGGTCGAGCCATACCTGGTGATTCTGTTGAGCTGCTGGACGAAGATACATCTTGCTCGTTATTGTTGGTTTCTCCGAATCTACTAGGGAAGTTGAGTTCTTCGGCGAAAGGGGGTTGGTTCCCCTGAATAGGATTTTCCACTTTTCCGGCAAAAAGAACATTACCGGTAAATTCATCTTCGATGTAGAAAAGGAACGGATGTGAAGCGTTGAAGTTTACTTCTCTTTCGCCGAATTTGTTGACTAGTGTTATCTCTACCAAAAGTAATTCAATTAATTTACTGATTCAAATAGTCATTTTGAATTATTTACCTGTGGCAGCATAAGCAGTGCTTCCTTCTTCATTTATTTCAATTCCCGCCTTTTGTAAAATGTTGTTTACCATTAATTTTTTAACTACTGCTTTGCCGCGAGCAATACCTGCTAAACTGGCAGTGTTTTGGAAAATATGATTCAATCCAAGCTAAAAACAATTGCATTTTATGTAACTGTACAAACTAATTACATGTAATTATTAGACTGTTCACATAGGCGTAGTCATTATATTTTCAAATAGGGGTATTTACCGATTGAAGAATTCTGCCCAACCTTGCATTGAATTCGAAGGAAAATTTGGGCAAATAGATATTCACTGGTGCTTGGTCATCCATAATACAAATTTGACGCCTTAAAGCACGAGGATTTAAGTCACTAATAAGCCTTTGAAGACCTCTTTTGGAATTTGGCAAGATAATAAACATAGCCAAGTTACCACCCTGTAACAAATACAAACCAATATTATTACTGCTTTTCAAACACAATTGAATATGCTAATATGCATGAAGTTAATAATGAAAATTCCTAGATAACAATTATTTATTATGACGTATTTCCGACAATTTAATTTCCAATAAGTAATTAGTCATTTGAATATACCTACCACAAATATTTCAAAATAGTAATTGTATACGAAACATTACATAAGAAACAAACAAAAAATAATTAAATGAAAATAGTTGAAGTAAGTTGTACAATTACTATAATACAGAGAAGTACTTAGGAGGATTACCTATCCGAATGGGGACAAATTGCAATAATTACCTTGAAAGTCAGTCGCAGAATTTTCGAATCTAGTTCGAGAGAGTCGGAATAATACATTCTGGATTTGATATGCATGAAAGGAACTTGAACTTGTGTATTTTGAGATGTATAAAATACTCCGTTATGTGTGTTTTCTCTTGGGAACGGTTGTCTCCAAAGACCTTTATAATAGAGGGCGTTAGTTAAAATCATCGTGGCTCCCTGAAGATCTCCTTCCGTTACTAAATCTTTGATATGTCCATGCGTGACATTGCTAACCCAATAATTAATTTCATCTTTCGTGTCTGTCGTATTGTAAAAATCAACATATTTGACATCGGTGTCATAAAATGCTTTCAAAGCCGCTTGAAAACGTTGTTGAGCTTGAACAGATGAATCTAGAAAGACTCTAGAACCAATATCTAGTGTATGATCAACATTAGCTGTATTTAAAGAATTTAGAATTTGTTGGAACTTTATTTTAGTTTCTTGCTTATTTGCAGGAAAATTAACAACTTGTTCTAATTCTTTTTCTGTTGCTCCTGAAGCACCTTCATAAACCATCGCTAATACCATTTTCACACTTAAAGGGGATATCAAAACATTGCCGAAATCTGGAGTTCCCAGAGACTACAAAAAAAAACAGATTATAAGTTCTTACTTATTTGTTTTTTTGCATTATTTTAATTTACTTTTAGTAAGTTCCAGTCGAATGCTTCATATCTTTGTCCTTCACATTGTTCTTTTATGTACTCGTCGAGAAATTCTGGATTCGCCTCGGCCGTCAATATTGGGTTTGGACATAAACATAATAAAATCCCTACAAAATAAATTCAAATATAAAAATAAATATTTATAAACAGCGATAAGAAATTGTGTTTCAGTATTATCTCTTTAAAGTCATGACCTTTCGAACAATTTATATTTTTGCGGTGTATAAATTCTTTCATAGGATTTATTTAAAACAAATAACACCACGCCGGAATATATAACAAGAATCATTGGTTTATTTATAAAACAAATTAGTTTTTATTTTATCCTGATTAATTATATTAATTAATTCAAAACCTTATGTAATAAATTCAACCAAAAAAACTATATATTAACATTTTAATATATTTGCAAGAATTGCGAATGTTTTTCCTAGTTTTAGAAGACCATAAAATCTAACTGTCACTCGTTAATGTCAAAATCTTATATAACTTACCAACAAGATGTAAACACCGCATTCTGTCCATGATTACTGATACTTATTAACCAAGTTTTGCTGTAAACTATCTTTTTAATAAATCACTGCTCGCGCGCACTGTTTTCGTGTTTATGAAGCGCTAGCGTAGATTTTGTTTTCAGACGCTGAATAGCAGTGATGATGTCGATAGCTGGTCACTTGTCCAATGAACGAAACGCGCGCAACAGACTGGTTTGCCCCACGCCTCGGGCGATTTCAATGTTATGATAAAATCCTTTCCTTGAGAAGATTTTGTGTTTATCGTTAATACTTGGGATTTTGTTCTACGTAACATTTACTAATCGAAACAGATTTTCTCTAATTCGTTCTGCTATTTGTCAAATATATTTACTGATTTTAATGATACGATAGATACTTGACAATAAATTTTACTCATATAAATATGCAGTTAGTATTATTAGAAATTGGTAATACAATTTTGAAAGTCATTTAAAGTTACGTCTTCAAACTTAATTCTAATTATAAAATTTCAAGGTTTAGATCATCACGAATTAGGAATAATATGACGTGATTGTTTTTTTTCAGTATCAATTTTTATTATTTACATTTCATAAACAATTAATCAAAACAAAATAATATTATACAATCTGAATGTATTACAGGCACGTAATTGCCTATATTTATGGCGCAATTACGAAGTTTAGATACATGTGTTCTGTCTCAGCATTGAAATCTCCAAGAATAAAAAGAAGATTTTGATACATTTTTCAGTTTTTGTTTGTTTTTAAACAGCATTCCATTTGCCAAACGGTACACAGAAAGTTCAGTACCCTGCTAAAATATTTTAAAATTAGGTATTTGCTAAATTAACATATAGATGAAAAACAATATATTCTTTTTAGTATCTTTGTCAATTTAAATTTATTTTTATGTCTTTTGACAATGCTAAAAACATAAATTATTTCGAGGGAGGTAATACATAAACATTCAAATATTTATTTTAAAACTGTTTTTATACTTTACAAGTGAATATAAATAAGGATAAAAATGTTGCTTATATATTTTTAATTATTTAATGTGTTATTTTTTTACATCTGAACATTATTTATTTATAAAAACATGTGATTTTTATGTTATATCATACATCGTAAAATGGTTCATATTTCGAATAAAGTTATTCTAATTTTATATCTCAACACTGGAAATATTGTAGGAACCAAATCATATAATATAAAATTTTATTCATAAAATAATTATGAGTTGTGGACTGCAGTATTTGTTCCGTTATTGGTAGAAAGTTGTTTTACTGTATTTACATTTTCATATTCTTGCGACTTTCTGATAATTTCTGGATTTTCTTCCAAGGTTTTTGAGTCCGAAGGGTTTTCTACTTTTCCAACGAAAAGCACATTGCCAGTAAATTCGTCTTCTAAATAAAATAAGAAAGGTCTATCAGCATCGAAGACTTTGTTATTGCCAAATTTAGTTCCAATTTCAAATTCTGTAGCCGCCCAAGCTGTACTTCCTTCTTCGTTCACTTCTATTCCAGCTTTTTGGATGAAATTTGTTACTTTGACATTTGTAACATTTTTGTCGCCCGATTTTATCCAAGGCAGGCTAGCGATTTCTTCGAAAATATCAGTCAAGCCAAGCTAAAATAATATTCAATTAGTTTTTGACAGAATTTTAAACTAATAATTTACTTACATCTTGTAAAGTATCCTTCAGTTTTGTTTTATACTCAAACGAAAATTTCGGGAGGCGAATTGTTACTGTACTAAGGGTTAGGGACCAACGAAGTTCGTTCAAAAGTTGTGGATTCAAATTTCTGACTATTTCACGAAATCCATCTATTTTATTCGGCAAAATTATGAACATTGAAATGTTGCCCTAAAACACAATAAACATATATTTCTGATTGTTTCAAGTACATATTAATAATCATTACATGTATGAAGCACAGGGTCGGGTTAAGAAAAGTTTGACAAATAAAATTGGTAATTGAATTTACAATTTAGTTGAATCCGTCCCTGTGCTATTTATGATAACACGTATGTTATTTATTACAAGCAAATATTACTAATGTAGTATTTTTGATATAATGAAGTAATCACACAAAAAATACGTTACATCTGTGACATGTAAGATGATCTTTTCATGTAATACTAAATAGATATAAAAAAAAGATATTACCTTGAAGGGTATACGAATACAACGAACATCTAGTTTTTCAAATTGGTCACTGTAATAAAAATTTTCCTCAAGAACCATAAACGGAGTTATTATAGTTTTATTTTCCGAAGCATAAAATTTTGCAGGCATGGTTCTTGATCTTTCAAATGGTTTCCTCCATAAACCTTTAAAATAAAGTGCGTTTGCAAGAACCATTATTGAATCCTGCAATCCTCTATCAGATACAAGTTGCTTGATATGTCCATGAGTGACATTATCTGCCCAACTATTAATTCGATATTTCGTGTCTTCTACATTTGAAAAATCTACTGCAGTTATTTTAGAATCATAATAGTTCGTCAAAATTCTTTCGTATTTTGGATGAGGTATCAAACTCTTATCTAAAAATATTCTAGAACCGATATCTAAAGTATGATCTGCTGTAGACGCATTTAAAGAAGCAATAATCTGCAAAAATCTGTCTCTTGTGGCATGTCTACTAACTGGAAGACTTAATACTTCTTGAAGTTGTTTCTCTGTTGACCCTGAAGCAGCTTCGTACAACATTGCAAGAACTAATTTAATGCTTATTGGTGATATAATTGCATTGCCTGTGGATGGTGACTCTAAAGACTGTTTAAATTTGTTAGATTCAATATTTTGGAGGACCGTTTTTTATTACCTTTACGAGGTTCCAGTCAAAATTGTCATAACGTTCTCCAATGTATGGAGCATAGTCATCTTCAGCTCTTGTTGTTGTTGTTAGTAATAGTAAACAAGTTACTATTCCTGAAAAATAATTTAGAAGGAGTTAGACATCACAAAATTTAGAATACTTCATTCTTATCGGATTAGTGAAACAATTTTAGACTTACAAGCGTGAAGCGTTTATAATTTAAAATTTCTTTTGTTTTAAATTGAGCTTCATAAACAAGTTGACGAAGAATACAGTTTTGACAAACTGTTATACTCAGATTGTACAGAAAATATAGAAATAAGTAGTGATTCTGGTAAAGAGTAGTTTACAAAATAGTAATTAGCCAAGTATTTGTTTTAGCAAAAATGTGTAGAATGTAAAAAATATAACTTGCAAAATCTTTCCTAATAGTTTAAATTGTATCTATAATAAAAAATCCACCAATTGCTAAATGGAGGGATTCCCAAAGATTAAGGAAAACATCTAAATAATTTTAAAAACATTCGTTTAAATCTAAATATTTTAAAATTTTGAGATTATCTTATGGGAATAATAGAATAATATATATATTTTTAATGGTACTTGTGCAATAAAATTGGCAATCATTCTAAAACATGTTGTGATGAAACTAAACTAGTTAAAAATGAAATTTGTACTTACCCACAACATAGGAAAACAGTTTCCAATCCATGATCAACAATTTGTCGACGATAACGCGACTCGTCAGTAAAACAAATAACGAAAATAACCTTTCGCGTCGCTTGTTTTCCTGTTTATAAATCAAAGAATCGAACCTCGGCTAACACCGGTTCACTGTTCAAGTCTTCGTAGTGTGTTTGTTGACGTCGACCAGCAACTGATTCTAGAGTCTAGCTCTAGACGAAGACAGAGAACGCGAATGGCGGCGATTAACTAAGACTGGTTTGCCCCACGCCATCGGCAAGATGAGATATTCCTGCCGAATGACACAATGCTCGAACGACCCTGAGTATATGCTGTCGAAAATTTGTATACTTGAACTCTGCCTTGCGGCCTGATGAGACTTATAATACTACATGAAGAAAAATAATATTGTACATAGGTGCAGGGTCGTCTTTGGCCATGCAGGGGCCCTTGAGCACACAGAGTTTGGGGCCCTTTTAGAAAAACCAAAAAAAATGTGAATGAAAACATTAGTATGTATTTTTATTTAGTGACTTATTGGTTATTGTGGTTAGCTTTATACAAATCAAATATAAATGAAGTGATTACTACTCGTATTTTGAGAATTCGACTCATGTAAATGATAATAGTTTCCTCCAGGATTTCTGTTGTGCAAAATCTTCTATTATGTCCTCAAAATTCTTTTAAATATTTTAAACTTATTTTAATATTTGTATTAATTTCGTAAGCAAAGTGCTTTTGGATTGTGATAAAAGTATCACGTATTTACCAATGCTCTTGAAACATATTGATTCGAGGTTTTATAAAATAAAAATAAATAAATATATAATCACGCGTTTTATCCATTGCTGAGTGTGGCACTCTGCCGTAACAGATCTCGGTAAGTGCTATATTACCAGCCGTCAAATCACTATGAAGCTTAATATTAAATAATTCAAAATAAATGTAGATCATATTAGAAAACGGGTATTTATTGAGTATTGACTTATTAATTTTTGTTTATTGCGTGTTCTTACTAATTGTTGTTATGTTTTTGTAAATGTATTTAAAGGTTAAATGTAAGAACAGCTTCGGTTGAACTAATAAATATCATAACTATTATTATTTAAACCACATTTATGGAGTAGTGGCTCAGTGGTGTCGAGTCGGCCTGTGGATCCTGAAAACCCTGGTTCGATTCCCACAGCCGACAAACAATTCTCACCATATTAAAATTAGCCCTGTGGCTCCTTCGCCACTAACATCTTTGGGGACCGTGATTTGATGGTTAATAACCACACTTCACACACATCAATATATCACTTAACGAGATCTGCTTCGGCACAGTGCCACACCCAGACGTGATGAAATATTTATATTTATTTATTTATTTAAACCACAAATCAGTGCCGATATATATATATATAAAACATGTTTCGTGATCAGGGATGAAATTTACAATGGTAATTTTTAAGAAAGAATTTATAAATAGAATAAATGTTAATGTGATTAAATTAATTCAATAATAATAGGACTAAAAGGTTACCGTAATATTGTTCTAGTCATTAAAAATTAATTATATACCGATTAGGTGTTGTTAACCTGTCAAATAATTATTTAATAACATTTTTTGGGTCCGATGCACTCTCTTGTCACACGAATTTGAAAGCGATTTTTTATAAAACAAGTTTAATTCAATCTGTGGTGATGAACCGAAAAAAAAATGTGGAATATTCATAAATAATATTTTTTAGTACCCGCTGAACTCACGCTCAACACACACAAATCATTATGTTTAATTTTTTATTATTTTATTTTTTTTATGAAAATTTTTCTTTATATATAATCAAATAATTAGTGAATCTACCATTTAACATTAAAAAAGGTAGGCATCGGAGCCACGAACGTTTTTTCCATCTGCTCCCTTAGAAATATATTAAATATGTAAAAACTTTTAAATATCTCTTATATTTACATTGAGAAGGTGGCTCAGTGGTATCGAGTGGTCCTGTGGATTTGGGAACCCGTATTTGATTCCCATTTCCGACAAACAATTTTCATAACAATAAAACTATTCCTGTGGCTCCACTAACATTCTTCAGGGGCGTGATTTGACGGCTGATAACCGCACTTCAGCATAAATATATTTTTTAAATTGATATATTTTATTTTATACATAATTTATTATTAATAATAGTTTAATCTTTATTTTTTATTTTGTAAAGGCAGTTCATTTTTGACAATAACTTAAAAACTTCATGTTTTATATTTTCCAAGTTTTTTATCTAGATTTATTCTATATTGGCAATAATATACGGATAAACGATCACTTCAATCCGACCCTGACATATTTTAGAAAATAATCAGTGTTGAAATAGCTATTGTTACATGATTGCTGGACATTCCAGTAAAAAACAAAAGAGTGTTTTCTATAAACATCTTAAGATTTACTGGGCAATTCCTATTTTTAAAATGAAAGGGTGTAAGTAGCACAGTTACTCACTTATTGGATTTTCCAAGAACTATCTGAAGCCAACTTGAATTGATGTTGAATTATGAAAAATGGAAAATCTATTCAAAATTCTGAGTACGTGATGTAACTTAAATTATTATAATTTTTTTGTCACATAACAATTAGTACAGCAATTAGCCACCAGATTGTAGTTGAAATTTAATCGGTGAAACAATTCAGTTATGAGAAATTATTTTTCATGTTTTGTTCATAATCAAGTAATCACGAAAATATAATTGATAAAATCAATGTGTTATTAATTGTGCCTACCGCAAACGTATAACTATTAAGAAGAAAATTAGTCACCAATATTATCTGTATATTTTCCTAATTAATATGAAGGCTAATATCTTAATTTTGGAAAATCCCATGTATTTTACTTTCTTATATAGTACATTTCTTAAAATGAATTGTTATAAGTTCCCGATGTTATATTATTTGCATACGATATCTCTTTCTGTAAATGTAATACAACTTTAAATATTTTGATAGATAATAAATAAATACTTATGACTAAAATCAGGGCTGCAAACTTAATGAATCAACGGGGCTATCTTTGAGTCTCAGACAAATCATGTTTTGTCTGAGCTTTGAGTAATCAACGGTAGAGCTTAACAAACCAAAGTAAAACCGCGGTTGGAATGCGCTTTAACTCCACCCATTTAGATATAACGAATAGCGTGGCTCTACTTTGGTGCGAAAGTGAAATGTACAGTCACAGGCAAAACACTTGGCTGCCGCAACATATACGATATGCGCATTTGTGTAAATTTATTAGAGATATATTTATTTATTATTAATCTATTATAATTATTATTCTTTTCACATAATATTTTTATAAATGAAAAGAATTACACGCCGTCTTATTTCACAAATTTAGATTCAACTTTTGACACTGAATGTACCAACGATAGTAGCGACACACCTCTCAGGGATTTACTTTAGTTTGTCGAGCACTACTATAGTTAATTGACTAAAAATTAACAAGTACTACCTTTGATTATATAGTTAGTCAATCAACGATACTACGTAGTGAATTACAAACATATACACAAATGCATAAATTTTACGCATTAAAGTATGTGTACTGAACAGCACTGATGCTATATGTGTTGCTTTACAAATTAGACTGAGAAAAAGAGGTGTCACGAACCCTTTGATATCTGGAGTTTAGTTTTTTTAATAGATTTTTAATAAAATAAGGTTTTTTGTTTCGAATGCTACGCATTTTGTTTTTATTTTATTCGTGCAAATAAAAAAAACATTGTTTATTTTTCTTATATCTATTATTTCATTATTCCAGAAAGTTTACTATTTTCGTTAGCTTTAAATAAAATATCAATACTATATGGACATGTAAGAAAGTTGTGTAATGACCACACATTTTTTAAACCTTACACTGCACGATTTTTAAATAAATAAAATATAAATATATCATCTACTAGGTGTAGCACTCTACCGAAGCAGATCTAGGTAAGTGATATATTTATTCGCGTGAAATGCGGTTACCAGTCGTGTTTGTCGGCTGTGGGGATCGAACCAAGGTTCTTAGGATCCACAGGCCGACTCGATACCACTGAGTCATTACCCCATACGATTTTTAAATATTGTTTAAAATAAATGTTATGTTAGAAAATGGACTTTAGTTCATGGAAAAAATATATTAAAAAAATCTACAACGTGGGATCGTCAACCTATTTTTCAAATATGTAAATTCTAGTTGTCATGCGATTAACAACCATATGCTCTTGTTCATAAGGATGAAGCAGATTGTCTACATTGTTGCTTGGGAAGAAAATTAGTTCAAAATATTGGACGTATCGAATTTGCTACATGGTAATGTGCAGGGTTAAAATATAATTGGAGTGAACGAGTGTTGCATCCACGAAGATGAAAAAATAAACAAGAAATATTAATCATTTTAATCAAATGCATAGATACAAGTAAAATGCAGATTATCACAAAGGAATAAATGAAAACAAACATGTTAGTTTTACTATAAAATATTTCTTTTTGGTATGAAGTATGAGTACAATATTAATAAAGATATTTAGCTTTAGCATGCCGTAATTACAAATAAATCACAGTCGATAGATTTTACATATTACAACAATATACATATATAAATAAATAGTCTAAAATGATAAATATAACCAAAATAAATACATTTGCAGCAAGCCACTTTTCAAGGGCCACGAAAAATCTACAACTCAAAATTCGTCTCCCAATTTTTAAGGCTGGAAACCTTCATTTTGAAATTACAATAATATAAAATACACCATTAATTTTGAATGTGAGGTAGAAGTATTTATTCTCATCTTTAGAATTTTGCAAGAACGTCAAAAAAGTAGAACACAATTTGTCAAAATATACAAATAAAAAAATATATATAGATTACTTAAAAAAGTCAAGGTAAAAATTTTAAAATAATTTTGAAGTAGTCATCCACTCTTTCAGCCCTTATTCTCTCCACAAGCAATACTTTGTCAATCACAGTTCAACGCTGCAAAACCTAACCGATTAACCAGCATCAAATATTTAGGCAGCGCAGATTCTTCTCAGGCACTCTGGCAGTATATTGGAATGAATCTGCTCTGGCAGCTCCTTGTTGTTGTTCCCGTTCCGGACTGCTGTGTCGACTGTTGTTATTTTTATCAAACGTTCTTACACCACGACCATTGCCCATAAGAGACTGGATGCACATGTTCCTATCTTTGATTCTCGCTTTGACTAAATATTCCAAGGTGAACAAATGTTCGTCCACGGCTTCAGGGACGCTGACTCTCATGAAGTCAGCCAGGCGGACGAGGTACTCCACGTTGTGGCCGCACTCACCGCTGGCTTCCACGATCTGATTTGCCACGTCGTGGAGCGGAGCGTCTCCGAGCCATAAATCATTTTTTGGAGTTGCGATGTAAAGTAATGCTGTGAATGGAGCCACGGGTGATTGGTTTCCGTTGTCCTTTTCACAAGGGAAGAATATTGTGAATTTTGTCATGTATCCGCCGAGCTTGCATTCTCGGTTTGTAAGGTATGGCAACGCTGTTTCTCCGCTGACTTCGTATGCACAACCCCATACCATACTCTGAAAAAAAGAAATTAAATATGATATAGTTTATTAATGGATTTTCATAAACTAGAGTATGTTTTGGTGTATGATTGAGAAGAAAGTTGTTAGAAAAGTTGTTAGGAATAAATACTAAATACATAGATATGATCGGAGGGTTTACAGTAGTAATTTTCGGATTATTCTTGATCAGGAATTTAATTTCGATGGTATCAAGTCGGTTTGTGAATTTGAGCTACAATTTTCACCACATTAAAATTACTCCTGTTACTCCCCTTCACTAACATCTGTGGGGGCCGTGATTTGACGGCTAGTAACCGCATTTTACAAGCATGATTATATCAATTATCAAGATCTGTTACAGCAGAGTGCCATTCTCAATAATGGCTGAAAGGTGTGATGACAATTATTTATTTATTTTAAAATTATTCATTACCATCTTTGGGGGACGTGATTTGACTGTTGGTAACCGCAATTAACGCGCATAAATATATCATTTATTGATATATGCTACGGCAGAGTGCCACACGCAGTAATGGGTAAAAGGCGTAATGACATATTTATTTTAAAATTACCCCTGTGGATCCCCCTTCATTAACATCTTTGGGGGCGTGATTTGACAGCTGGTAACTGCACTTCACGCGCATAAATACATCACTTATCTAAATCTGCTATGGCACAGTGTCATTCCCAATAATGGATAAAAGGCATGATGTTATTTTTATTTATTTATTTTAAAATTGTCCATTAATATATTTGGGGAGGCTTGATTTTACGGCTGGTAATTTCACTTCACGCACATAAATATATCACTTATCTGCTACGGCGGAGTGCCACACTCAGTAATGGGTGATATATTTATTTATTTATTTTAAAATTATTCCTGTGAATCTTCTCCTATTAACGTCTTTGGGGGGCGTGATTTGACGGATAGTAACTGCACTTGACGCGAGATTTTCTGCGGCAGAGTGGTTGCCCCTTCATTAATAGGTTTGGGAGCGGGATTTGACGGCTGGTAATCGTAATTAACGTACATATTATATTACGTATCGAGATCTGCTAAAGCAGAGTGCCACACCCTTTAATGGGTACAAGGCGTGATAATATATTTATTTATATTTTTTATTTAGAGGTATTTCATTTAAAAATGTAATTTTTTATTTAATTCGCGCATGTGAAATGCACTGTATACTTTATTTTGTAATTTATACCATTTAAATTTATTTCAAATCAAATTTGTCTATTTTGTTTTCTCTCTGTCTTTTTGAATTTTATATTGTTCATGTTCATCTAAATATTGTCATTCTAATTTGATGCAAGTAAAGCTGAGAAATCTATACACATTGCATTTAATTTATTTTTATACGATTTTTAACACGATGAACAAGTTACAACGTAACTTTGCCGAAAAATATTCGCTACCTCTGAGCTTACGAGTAGCTAGTCTAGTACGGTGCGAGTGTTGCCGGTGAAAATTACTTAAATTGTGTGACATTCTTCGTATTCGTGTTTCGAGAAAGAGGAACATTCAAATACAAGTGGTAATGAAATGAAATAGACCGTGTGAACCTAGGACAAGGCCGGTAGCTGATACTAGCTCGAAGTAAGCATTAATATTATTATTTTTCCAACCTTAGGCTTTTTAAATAAGTTGTTTTAAAAATACAAACATTTCTCTGTATTCCGGCTTTCTATATGTAAAATAGTAAACATAGTAATCAAATATAAACTACACTGCGCCGTGTAGCATGTTTGGTACATCTTATATTTTTCCCTAAGCATCATTGTAGACCGTCTACATCCTTATGAGCACGAGCATAAGGCTGTTTATCGTGTGATGACAATCCATGCAGACTTTGACCGTGTTCAGATTTGCACTTTTATCTTCTTAATATACTAATTCCTAAATTTGTGTACCCTAAATGATATCATTTAGAATATTAGCTATTGGATTTTAAGATTTGTAAGATACACTACGCCTTGAAGTTAGTAAACACAAAATTAAAAATCGTGCGCGTTATGACTAAACGAGAATAATTATTGCAGTTGATTGACAAATTTAGGATTTGGTATTTAGGGTGATAAAAGTGCAATCCGTACATGACCTTGGGCCTTGAATACATATGTGCGAAAAATAGGTTGACGATCGCAGGCCGTTATAGGTAGTTTCTTTTACATATTTTTCTTGTCAACTAAGGTCCTTTTCCTAACATAATTTTCTATTTTAAACAATATTTTTTTTAAATCTCGCAATATAGGGTTAAGATTAATTAATTTTTTTCATTATTCCTTTGAAATGAAATTTATTATTTAACGAGAAAATAGTTTTAGCATTATTCTTAGTTATTTCATTTCTCCCTCCACTAACATTTTTAGGGACCGTGATTTGACAGTTGGTAAATGCACTTTTCGCGCATAAATATATCACTTTCCGAAATCTGCTACGGCAGAATGCCACACCTAGTAATGGGTAAAAGGCGTGATGAAATATATATATTTTTATTTATATTTTTTTTTAAATGTTATTTTTATTGATAACTCACAAAATCGCGTTTTGTCCCAGGATGGGACAAAATTAATTACCAAAGTCAAATTTAAGTTCGAATTCTGGTTTATTTTTTTTATTGATGTAACAATTTTTCTGAGATATGTAAATATAAATAATAAACAATTAGTAGAATCTGAATGACAAGTCATTATTATTTAATTACTGAAATCTGGTTATAACGTCTAGTATGAATTTAGATAACATATCTAATATTTTTTGGAAAACAAATTTTAATATCAGCGGGTCATTTGAGAAGATCACTCTCATTAATACCACAATAATATTCAGTTTCAATCATATTATGTAACTATTAATCAATAGAAATAAAAATCAATAAAAATTATTTACCGCACTACCGCACACGCCATAAAAATATAATGTAAACTTAAGTGTTCTATTTAATTTACATGATACATATTGAACTGCATCTTTTCTGAATGATTTTCCCATAAAAATCCGGTGACCGCAAACACTGATAATGGTTTATTGACGTAATAACAATTAAGTTTTTACAAAAGGTAATTTTGAAGATACCACAAAGTTTTATACACGCAACAATAAATACAATACTCGAATATTTGGCACAAGTATAGAAGGTCAATGTCACGCTAAATATCTGGAGTGTTTTGCAATTGTTATTTATGTAATGTAAGTAAAAACAATACAACTTAAAAATGATAGTATCATTATGTTTGTAGATAAACAAAAGCTATTATTTAAAAAAACACAAGTTTTATTAATTATTATTACAAAAATAGGATAAGACATTAAATAACTATTTTATATAAAAAAAAAAATCATTTAAAAATAAGAAAATGTTATTAAATATATTTGTTCCAAATATTTTGAGTTAATAAATTAAATGAAGTGAATCAAAATAAACTAAGACGTTAAAATCTTAAATATAGTTTTCAAGGTTTTGGGGGTCTACAAACTTCTAGGAAATTAGATCAAAAATAGACTTTACAAAAAATTATGTTGGCAATATTGTAACAATTTTGATATTGAATAATTCTGTAATATTATGATTCAAATTTATTTTTTTGTTGTGGATCTGTAATTATAAAAAAATTAAATGTAACAATAACATTTTCAAGAATTGTATCTAAAATTGTATTGATAAAAAAAAATTAAATAATACAAACAATGACATTATTACGGACAAAATCATATACAAATAAATAAAAATAATATTGCAAAACTATAAATGCAGTAATGAAAAATAAAACAAACTAAAATTAAAAATCTATATATATATATATATTTATTTGTACTGTTTTTTTTTTAATACTAGTAAATATGTAATGTTTTTCATTACTACATTTATAGTTTCGCAATATTATTTTTGTTCTTAAAGTTTAGTATACTTTTTAGATCTGCGCTACTAATAAAAATAATACAAAAACAAATGACTGATAATATACAAATAATTTTGTCTGTAATAATGTCAATGTTTATATTATTAATTTTTTTTGGGTCACTACATTTTTATCCTCTGTAGATTTAGTTTAAACCAGTTTAAATAGATTATGAATACAGACAAAGAAGTTAAAAATATAAATAGTATTTGGTATTTAACTACGTTTGCTCCCATTTTCAATGCTATAGCAATGAGTATTGTCCAATGTAGTTTATTTGCATCCAGGAATAGATTAAGAAATCTAGAGTACCGTATAAATTTGTAAAAATAGCTGCAAGTGTATTCCTTATTTAGATTTCATACAATTTTCTTTGTATGTATACAAATTTGAACTCCTAATATAATTAATGTAACTGTTTTAAAAAAAAATTACCTACTTGTGGTCTTTAAAAATGCTGTTATTGTATACAACATAAAAAAGCACAGTTTGACATTGTGAAAGTAGATAATTAATTTTGGCTCTCATTTTTTATCAAAACGAATACGTGAAAGAATTTTGAAGTACTATATAATTATAGCTACTAGAATTTTATACGAGTTTTTATATAACTTTTTTTTATAATCGTCTATACTGTAATTTAAAAATACAGTCATTCGTTTCACTACGTAAAATTTTGAAATGAAAACTAAAAAGTTTAAATTAGAATCGATTTTAAATGTGAAGCTCTAAATTTTACCAAAATACTTACTTTTAAATGCTCATGTTTTAAATTTTGCTGTAAATACATTTTATAATAACATTATAAATATGTTATTCGTATCAAAAATATAATTTCAGAAAGTTTTTAATTGACTTTTAAAAATCAATAAAAAACCAAATAATTTTTCTTTTCAATTAAGCACTGGTTTTGTCGAACTTTAGTGATTTGTTTAAACGAAGTAATAGGCTATTCTGCTATCTTAGTATAAGTATAAATTTATGTTATAATAGAAAATAATACGAAACAAACAAATATCCAAAATATTCAAATATTTAAAATATAAGTTATAGACAGATTTACATATAAAGATGTCAAAGTAATATTTTAAAATTACTGTTTTTAAACTGTTCAAAAAGTTTTTTCGAAGGATAGTTATTTGTCAAACTCGAGAGAAAAACTATATTTTTCCCACACGAGTTTGAAGTGTGCCATACGAGCATAACGAGGGTAACATTCGAACAAGAGTGGAAAAAACCGCTTTTCTCTCGTGGTAAACAAAATTTTTTTTCACGGTATACATATTTATTCAAACTTTAAGTACACTCAGGGAAAAATCTAATAGTTATAATAAAGATAATATTTTATTTATTTGACTTTATTTAAATTATTTAAGGAACTACAGTTTATTACTCTCAATGAAATAAGTTTTTTTTTGTAATTATGTTTATTAAATTTATTCATATGGGGTTGGTGGCTCAGTGGTATCGGGCCTGTGGATCCTTAAAACTCTGGTGCGATTCCCACAACCGACAAATAATTTTCACTACATTAAAACAACCTCAGTGGCTCCCCCTCCACTAATATCTTTGGCGGCCGTGATTTGCCGGCTGGTATCCGCACTTAATGTGTAAAATATATCACTTACCGAGATCTGCTTTGGCAGAGTGCCACACCCAGTAATGGGTAAAAGGCGTGATGATTCGATTATAAAATAAAATTGTTTTTCTATTTTATAAACTTTCTTCAGATTTGCCCCTTATTTTCACCAAAAAAAATATGGCCACCGTAACTATATACTAAACTCAATAATTTTTTCTGTTGTTCCATTCTACTAAAAAAATGCAGCACAATTTCAGGAAACAAATTTGTAGTTGAATCGCAAAATACACAATACAGTCTGTTAACGAAGTGATTAATATTAATCGTGGTAAGATCGTTCATTAATTCGTTGAAAGTTCAAGTATCTTCAGAAGATCCAAACAAACTTATCGCGGATAAAAAAAAAAGTGAAAATCCAAGATAAAGATAAGCACGTGCCAAAATCCTGATTCTTTGCAGAACAACTGGCTTTTGAGTTTGTTCAATAACGCATATTTAATTCACAGAATGTTAGCTGACATAACCTAACCTTTTGGTCATTAATTTAATAATTATTTTGCGATGTAAACAGTATATTTAATATTTTCCTAGAAACTGGTATGAATTCTTGTGCTTATCATAATTTGACGTTTTTCTAACAAAGTTTATAAATATTAGAAATTTTTATTTGATAACAAACCATATGTAATGAACAAAGAATTTGTTTAAAAAATAGTGGATGCATAATACAAAATGTCTCCGATTAATTAATCAATTTTTAATTGTTATATTTTTGCAGCACAAAATAAAATTAAAACTTATCACAAAATCAATGTTTTGCATTAAACACTAAACCAAGGCTAGCAATACTGAATTTTTTAAATTATGATATAGATTACCATTTGTTTTAAATATTGACGTGCTTGTATTACTAATATTATGAATATTGTTATCGGTACAACTGTTATTCAAATTGGTGCTTTGATATGACTAATTTAATTCATAATTATAGGTAAAAACGTTGCTAAGGTTATGGTGAATCATTATTCATTTTTGAGTACTTGAAATTATAGTGTATTTAATTATAACTAAATATGTGTTGTGTGCGAACAACCAAAGTTTTTGTTTCAAATATTAGAAGGCATTTATTAGAACTGGGCAAACTACTCCAAAAAAGTATCGAAGCTACAGCTAGCACTGTTCTTTAAAAATGTAGAAAAGCTACAGTTATATTCTAGCTAAATGTTAAAATAGTAAATTTAGAAGCAACTTTAATGTGTTGGAGTCTGCAGCAAATACTTATTTTGCGTGGATTGAAACTGCTCATAAAGTAGCCTTAAACTACAAAATGTAATTTTGAGATACAAAAAGAAGCTTAAGCTATAAAAATAACCTCAGTTGTTATAACATTATTTTTAAGCGGAAAAATTAATCGCTACAACCTACAGTTATATATTTTAATTATAATTTTCTAAGTAAATATTTTGTAATTAATCAAATTAAATTATGAAGAGAAAAAACTGATATACCGCCAGGATTTGAACCTGGGACCCTATGAACTCCGGTCATATACGTTCTCCAATTATAGCTATATATTTTCACAATTCGCGAAGCTATAGCTAAAGTGTAGCGCTAGTAGCTAAGTTATAAAAGTAACAATTTTTGGTTAAATTTAAAAGTCAGTTTTTCGGTGACAAATTACAAAGTCAAAAACTTTTTTATCTTATAAACATAGGATGAGTTTTAAAAGTTTTTTCCATCAGACATATAATATTAGTGATGCGACGACACGAGATGAGAAAATTAACTTTTCTAGTCTCGAATATTTCTTGATAATTAATTCATTTTTCGTTTCATTCACAATAGACGAAAAATATCTAATTCTTGTCGCGTTCCCAGGGCCAGATTTTTACGTATAAGCAAAATAAGCAGTTGTTTAGGGCCCCCACAGGTCGGGGGCCCTGGAAAAAAATTCGTAAAATATTTGTATCTGTTAATTAATTCATGATTAAATAATTTATTGAATTACACAATTTTTATTTACCAAAAATTAATTTAAAAAATAATTTTATAAATATTGAATTATTCTAAATATTTAATACATATTAAATGTTGTAACTAATTATATAAATTGTTCTCCACATTTTCAGATTGATGACATTTGTTCATTCATTCATCAACTTCAAAATTCAAATGATTCGCCCTTTTATATCTACATTATGAAGAGCTGTTTTCAATTCTCAAGGGAGTTTACATACTGTAAGTAATTATTTTTCTTGTATTGATTATATATATATATATATATATATATATATATATATAAATAAGTATATTTTTTATTTCTTTAAAAATTAATTTTGGGAGAGGGGCTCCAAAAATATTTTATGCTTAGAGGCTCCGTAATAAATCTGACCATGCACGTCGAATCTTTCAGATCTTTCTTTTTGTAATAAACAGAAGAATTATCTGATAGATACATTATTTTCTTTTTATATGGGGTGATGGCTCCGTGGTATCAAGTCGACCTGAGGATCCTGAGAACCCCGGTTCGATTCCCACAGCCGACAAACAATTTTCACCAAATTAAAAATTACCACTAACAACTTTGGGGGCCGTGATTTGATAGCTGGTAACCGCACATAAATATATCACTTACCGAGATCTGCTTCGGCAGAGTGCCACGTCCAGTAATGGGTAAAAGGCAAGATGATATATTTATTTATTTTATTTATAATTATATTTTTGATAACAATTATTTTGCTTGCATTTCAAATCGGTTATACATACAAAAATTGTAACATCACAGTAAAATGATTTTTGTAGTACAATGATAATTTTTAAAGTAAAATTTATGACAGAAAAATTTGGGTGACGCACGTCTGCCCGGCAAGCAGAAGGTCCCCAATTCAAGTCCGGGCATCTGCCGAATTTTTCTGTCATAAATTTAACTTTTAAAATGTAACACCATAGTTGTTAAAGTTAGTTTGAAAAGTGTATCATTCATGAGAGCAACAAAGTAAACTGTACGGAACTAATTAGAACTTTTTGTAATTTCCTCCCAATGCCGTACTTGAAAATCCATTTAAAAACGACGTTCTCAAAATACTAAAACACGCAAAATTCACGTGTTCGATCCGACATTGAAACGATATTTCAGTCTCGCGACCGTATACGCAAAAGTTAAGCGTGTACGTGTATACAAAGGCGTAAATTGGCACTAGTAACCCAGGGCTTAAATAAGTCATGATTGAGTTGTCAAACAATAAAACTAAATATACAAGTAACACGTTCGGCGAACCGTGACGTCACAAAGAGGATTCACTAAATTGACTACATTATTTGATTTCAACAATTACTTTGTGCGGAGTACGGATACCGCGGAAACAGTTACAATTCATTAGAAATGGAACAAATTATTTTTATGTTAACAATTTTTATAAACTTACTTGATCGTCTTCAATTAATGTAGCTACTCGCCCTGGCTGAAAATAAAAGAATATTTTTGATAAACTATGCAGATTTCAAATCTGACATTTTAAAAGACAATTATTATAAAATAAAAAGTAGCAATAATACTTTTTGTCGCTGTCCATATGTTCGTAATTATTTATTAGCTGTTGATTTTCAAATGATTGCAAACATATGGCACTATTTGGTATAAACTGGAAAAATATTAGTCCAGTAAAATTTTAATTGATGAATGTGTCCATATTGTTGGAACAATATCAAAATAGGAAACGATAAAATGATGAAATAATGCTAGAGATTAAAATGTGCGTTGGTGTTTGAAAAATGAATTTGTTGAGAAAGTGTTATTTAAATTTAGATTCACTAAAACAGAGGACTCCAATGACATACACGTGTCGGGATATCGGTTTTTGGCGGATTGTTCCGAACAAACAATGTATGAAACAATGATTACAATAAACGGATTCATATTTTTTAAATTAATCAGTATGCCAATGACCTATATTAAATGAAACCAGACTATAGTGATTTATCTATCACATAAAGTAAACATGATCTTGATATCAACAGAAAAAAAAATAGACTGCCTTACCTTGGTGGTGGTGCCGCGATGTGTGGTATTTCCTTGCCAAAACCTTCTTGCATACCCTCTCACAAACCCATTAAGAACCCTGTTGTACTCTATGCCGGGTCTCCAGCATAAAGACCCATACCCAAAAATCCAAAGACTTGATGTTGCGGCACTTGACAGCCCTGGATTGTCCATCTTGATTGTGGACAGACACCGGCTGATGTAACAGTATCACTGAATAAACTTTGAGAATTCTTCGCCGCGTCAAGCGCCACAATCAGACAACTGTCAACTGCGAGTATATGAACGAGGTTACTAGCCAACACGCGGCATTCGATGATCTTAGACGACTTCGGGGTCCGCGGGACGCTGATAAGGCGTGGTAAACGCTTTTCCGCCAATCAGACTGCGCGGCGCGAAAAGTTTGTGTTTGAATTGAGTCTGTTAGCATGATGTAACATACAGTTTGAGTTGACGCATCTCCTAGTCGATATTGTTCGCATACACCTGTTGGAAACTTTCTCTGACGTTAACGGGACAGGTTAACAATTTGGGTTTGGTTTGTATTGTTTGATAAATGTTGTTTTTGCGTTTTAAACGTACTTTAAGTGTAAATATTATTTATTGTTGTTTTGTGTACATATTGAACGACACGTATTTGCGTTGAGAAAAGAATAAATTTACCGCTAGACAGCTTGACGACAGCGTTGAAATATATATTATTGTGTAAATTTACTATTTATCTTTAGAAATTAAAAACTTTTCTAATTCTCTTATTTCCTGTTTATGATAAGATAATGAATAAGTAGAAAAATAAAATATTAAACGGTATCTCAAATAAATGCCTTTTTTGGCCATTTGATAAACTTGTACTAAATATTATGATTATAATCAAATGATATATGATTGCGATTGACCGATTGTTGCGTCAACAATACGATTGATTATACTACCTTTTTTACTCATATGTATCCACAAATGCATATAGCAGATTTAATCGGAAATGAGCTGATGTGAGCTGCCATATAAAATATATTTTTATGCTTCTTTATCAGTTTAAAACTTTTAAATAAGCATATATAAGATTATTTCTAAAAGATAATCTTTAATAGTAGTTTATGTAACATGGGAGTAAAGTTCGTCATTATTTGTTAACAATCACTGGCATCAAATAATGATACTTTACACACGTGTAATATACGATATTTATATACAAACGGAAAAATTGTTATTTAATAAAATAGATTATTAACAGCATGTAAAACTAATAAGAATGATGCACGTTCCTATGAAAGAAAAACGATTTATTTTTTAATGTTATTTACAATTGTTGCAAATATTTTCAGTAATAATATAACAAGAGAATGAGAATAAATTGAAAATAATTTGACAGATCTTTCGAAAACCATTTGGCAATAGCCACTCAAGCCCTACGGACTTTCGTGACTATTGCCTGGCAACAAGTTTGAGAAAGATACTGGAGAATTATTTTTTAATTTATCGATCTCTCGAGTTATATTTAATTAGATTATTTTTTACTTAGCTGTTGAGGTCGATTCATCCAACTTAAAAGATTCTGAACTGGGTTTATATCGATTGATTACTTATTAATGTATTCTTGGAAGTTGTTTCCAAAATTTGTTGTTTTACTTGACGCGTTGACAGTTTTAAATAATTATTTGAAAACTACTTATCATTTGTCGCAAACAAAAAAGCAACTGCAGAGATTATTCTGGGGAATAATCACAAGAGCTTTATTCTCAGTATAATAATGACAGGATTGGTTAAAACGCAGACACGTGACGTACAATAAAGCATTTTATTGGTTTTGAGAAACGTCAAAAAATAATCAACTAAATAATTTCGCAGAGGAGTTCAGAGGTCTCTCTTTGACATGCGCATAAGGTCGATGAAGAGATCTATTGAATAATAAAAAATAATAATTTCTAGGTGGCATTGCGAATGGCACTGAATTATTTTATTTCTCCAGAGATACTTGTCGTTTTCCTTGGTAAATAATGAAGAACATTTTGATAAGAATATGTAAATAAATATTATCATGGTATAATTAAGTAACTAACAGTACTGACGAACTGTTTGGTCGTAAAATATTTAAAAGTGCATAATAAAATACGTGTTTATGATACAAATGACAGCTTGTATAAAGAATATCTATTTTAATTGCTTTGTCCAACTTACGTTATTATCTATAATAAATTTTACATACTCATAATTTAAATTTAAATAAATAAATAAATCATCGCGCCTTTTACCCATTACTGGGTGCGGCACTTTGCCATATTAGATCTCTCTAAGTGATATATAAAGTGCGATTACCAGTCGTCAAATCATGGTCCCCAAAGATGTTAGTGGAAGAGAAACTACAGGGGTAATTTTAATGTGATGAAAATTGTTTGTTGGCTGTAGGAAACGAACCCGGGTTCTCAAATCCACAGGCCGATTCGATACTACTGAGCCACCTACTCCATAAATTTATATATTATTTATTTTATATCCTACATTAGGCTAACAAATATTGATAAAAATTATGATTTTATGATAAAATCAATGGAAATTTCTTAAAAAATAATAATAATAATGTAATTTCTCACGTTACTTCAATTTTAATATATATGCATTTTATATTGTTGAAAAAAGACAAAATATAACATAAAATACCTGCAAACGATACAAAATGACACAAATCAAATTACAAAATGTTGAAAAATGTCAAAATTAAAACAAAACGGTGTCAAAAATAAGAATAACTTGATAGTTTTTATATGTTTATTTACGTTGCATATTTTTGTAGTTGATGATGCGTTTTGTATAAGCTCAAAACGTCATATTAATATATTTTAATTTTATTGGATTCTTGAAGTTTTATCTTATTTATATATTCTTTTTTACTGAGCAATAAAAATGCATACAGCACTCTGCAGGCATGTAAGATGGGATGCGGTAAAATACGTCACGCAGATTTTTTTAAAACTAAGAAACAGCTGTTTTTTTGTGTATGCAGTTACTAATTTTAAAACATTTATTAATGATGAAATTATACATAATGCAAGAGAAATTCACTTTTTCAGAGTGACCGCTATTTGAATAATTAAATCGTTAAAAAATGACTAACTTTATAACAACTATTTGCAGAATATTTTTCAGAAATATTTCAGAAATGTTTGAAGCTGAAAAATTATGTTTGCACAGAGCCCATTTTAAGTACAAATAATAAACTAAGTCCGATATTGAAATATACATAAAATATATAAATAAATTTATATTATATCATCACGCCTTTTACCCATTACTGGGTGTGGCACTCTGCCGAAGCAGATCTCGGTAAGTGATATATTTTTGCGCGTGTGCAAGTGTTGATCTTTACGTACTCTTTAAGTCGGTATAATACAAAATAAAAAACGGCATTATCTTTAAAATACGAATATGTTTATTTCATTGTGCAATAATTTAAGATTTCGTAATAAGACTAATTAATATTTATTCAATAAAACTTGTGTAGTACAATAAAATATTTAATCAGATACAAATATTTTATGAATTCTTTTTCCAGGGCATCCGATGTGTGGGCGCTTTAAGCAACTGCTTATACCTGAATCCGGTCCTGAACCATGACAACAAAAGAAGAATTATTTTCACAATTGTCCAATACAAAGACAAAATGTCAATTGCGATGTGGAACTGAGTCTTAATAAATAAGAAAAATAGGAAAATACATTCCAACATTTGTCAAAGTTCCACAATTGTCCAACATACTTCTTCTTCCATGATTTAAAAAGTAAGTTAATCACAGTGCTAATAATAATACTTTCATTGTTTTACGCCGTCTTACTATTAATTATTATAAATTCCAATTCAAAGTAAATATGTGTGCAGGGTGTTTGTCTTAATCACCACAAATATTTCGTTTATTTTAAGATTAAACTAGACAAAAGGGCTCATAAGCGTAGGGAATCGGCATATTTTTTCAGAATGTACATAAAATTAGCTTCACAACGATACCAAAACATCATAGTTCTACTTCAATCATTTCAAAATGGCGACCATTTATTTAAAAACAATCTTAATTAACAGTGAAAACATTATGTAAATAAAATATCTACAAATGCTCAATATGGCGACCATCATACGAAATACAAACTCTTGCACTATATTTTGCAGGATATCAGTCATTTCATCATTTATGTATAGACTTTAAGCCATAATTATTATGATAAATAATTTATTGTAACAATGACAAAATTGTAGGTAAATACTTTTTTGCAATTTTAAAATGGTTGAAGTAGAACTACGATATTTAACTATCATTGTGAAGCTAATTTCATAAAAATAAATAAATAAATATATCATCACGCTTTCTACCCATTACTGGGTGTGGCACTCTGCCGAAGCAGATCTCGGTAATTAATATATTTATAAACGTGAAGTGCAGTTACCAGCCGTTAAATCACGGCCCCCAAAGATGTTAGTAGTATGGGAGCCACAGAGGTAATTTTAATGTGGTGAAAATGTTTGTCGGCTGTGGGAATCAAACCAGGGTTCTCAGGATCCTCAGACCGATTTGATACCACTGAGCCAGCTACCCCGTTATCAAATTTTAAAACAGGTAAATTTTAGTATCTGTCATTAAGATTCATTTCCTGTTGTGCAGGTGAACATTTCAATACAAATTACACTAACAGTAATTTGTGTACCATGTGGTGTTAGACTTCATGCGAGATGAGGATTTTGAACCCGGGAATATGAGCCATCGCGGACCAGATGGAACACGATGAGATTGTACGGAGGAGCAATTCGGAATTCGCTAAGGAAGGTGCTGGTGATGAGCTGGAATAGTATGGTCTCTATTCCTGACGAGGTGCTGCAGGTAAATATTCATTGTTTTTGACTGATTTCATATTAAATATAACGGAATTTTGCTAAATTAAGAAATTAAATTATTAAACTAAATTATAAATATAAAACATTTGTTTTTAATGATTCGTTTATTGAAATAAACTAGAAAACTAAGGAAATTAAATTGTTGAACTTTTTAGTTTAATTTCTTAATTTTATAAAAGTCAGACATTTGTGAACGGTGATGAGTCAATAAAGATATAAGAAATATTTTTTTAAACAACTATGAGCATTTGACGGGATTTGAACTTAAAGTCTTTCTTACGCTAGATAACAGTTCTAATTAATTGAGCCACAAACAGTCGACGAAGTACTTATGGTTTTTCGTTCAAAAGCTCTGGGTTCAAATCCCGGCGAATGCTTTTTCAAAAATTGTTTCTTATAAGTACATTTAGATATTCGTGCCAATACACTAAGTCTTATAGAAATAAAATTTATTAGTCTTAGAACATATTTTCGACTTCTTTCTTATAAAATAACAAAAATTTCTGAATATCAGTAAATTTATTTCTAAAAACTCAACCTCGACCAATTTCTTACTTTATCTGGGTCTTCTTTAGAATGTGAGAAGTCAAAATTTGATATTGTTTAGTGTTAAAATGAACTTATTTTATTTATTGTATTTCGTCTTTTATTTATTAACCCTTCTAAAATCAATAAATTTTATTTCATTCACAAAATTTCGTAGCCTCGAAAATGTATACATTTTTGCAGTAGTAAGTTCATTCGTTGTTAGGGGAGCGAGCGTGAGTAATTTAAGATGTTTTGAGCATGTGAAACATACGTCAAATGAATGATTAATGAAATGTCATTGAAAACGTTTATTATTTTATATATGATAAATTGCAATACGTGTATTACTTCTATTTCTTATAAAATTAAAAGGTAGAAATAGAAGTAATATACGTATTGCATTTCATCATATATAAAAAATGAGAAAAGTAATGATGAATTATGTTTTATTGAGGAGTAAATGCGTGGATATGATTGAAGGTTTGTTGCGTGAATGAAAGGTGAGATGAGCTTGTTTGGAAATAATTATGAATATGGATGGTGGCTACGATAGGGATGCAAGATGTTAAATTTTAAATGGTCTTCAAGGAAATAGATAAATGAAAATATTGAAAAAAGTGAAATTAAACCTTTAAACTGTTTGTACGATTTTTAGAAAAGTTAAAAAATAAATCACTTTCTATACGATTTTTCGTTAAAAAAGACGAGTTTAAAAATCAACATGCAAAGAGCCTTGATCAGAAACATCAGTTTATGGATTCAAACCTCGCTTATACCTAAAAATGTTAGTACTTATCTAATTAATTAATTAAAAAAATTAAACTGCATCAGAGTAGATCTAGGTCTATTAAAAAAAAATATGTTACCGACTGAGATCTGCAATTGCAGCATCTATAGGAGTGAATAAAACAATTTGACGAAGCAAAAGTAAAAATTCACGATATTAATTATGGTAATGTGCAACATATATCGAATGAAAGATTGGTGAAATTGAGGAATAAATGAATGGATATGATTGAAGATTTGTTGCGTGAACGAAAGATGAAATGAGCTTGCATGAAAAGTATTATGAACGTGTATAGTGGCTGTGATAGGGATGTTTGTTGGAGATTAATTGTAGAATTAATCTAATTAATGTTTCGAGGGTTCGTGCTACCCCATTTCAAGGGACATATTGTGGTGGTATGTACAGTATCACCGGAGCCAATGACGTCTCCTACTGTTCAAAATGTTCGTGGATATTATTGCTTTAAGTTGATATTTGCAGTTTTAATTTTTTTCAAGTGTTTCCTTTTAAAATTATTTTGAATATCTTTAAATAAAAAATATATATGTGTAAAACAAGTAGACACCCGGTATATGAGTATTTTTTAGGCATCTTAAATATTTAATGTAAATACTCTAGATATAAAAATAAAATAATTTCTACCTTTTATTTTTATAATAAATTTGTTAAATAAGGTATTGTAATTATCTTATATCGTACATATTCTATATAAAAGTGAGAAAAGAGATTAAGAATAATTTTTTGTTAGCAGCTGGTTTCAATATTTACGTTTATTTTGATGACACACAGCCTTGGCACATCTGAGTCTTACGTAAAAGCCATTTTAATTCATTATCTATAATTGGCCTTTAAAATTTTGTTGAACGATAAAACATATTCTTTTATATTGAGTATTTTTGATCTGATAAATATTTATTTCACGTTTTTAAAGTAAATGCTAATTATTGAGACGTTATAATTTAAACTTTTTATTCGAAATTTGTTTAAAAACAAACAATACATATATTGCAATTATTTTACAAATATGTTTGTAACAAATAATAGCAATAATAAAATTATTATTTATAATAATATCAAAAGTAAAATGATAAATATTGTATTTGCAGTGTATATTTTTATTCTTTATCGTTCAAGGTAACATTTATAAATTTTAGTTAGAACGTGCCTTTCACTAATGAATCCGGACGAAACCTGCAAACCCGGCACTTTGCTACTGCTCGCTGTACATTCTAGCCATAAGTCTGTCTCTCTCTAGCACATTGTAATCAGTGGAATGGTTGCGCAAGCCTCGTTCACTTGCCTAGAATTCGTTGAAGCGTCCAGACGTAGTATCGCGCTCCGTACTTTTCTTTGCATTTCTGCCTTTTAGAAGGCCTCATATCTAAACAATTGTCCTCCGAACACGCTAGTGCCTTCACGTGGGGGACCAACATACTTTTTACATACTTTCTACATACATTAGGCAAGTTTTAATTAGCGTATCGCGAATCGGGTGGGGCGAGTCCCTCGAGACCAAGGTCGTAGTTTGGTGTGTAGGCGGGTCGCCCAGCTAGAGAGTATCTCTGCCGATGACTGCGTGGCCGGGGTCGCCAAATCCCCTCGTTAGAGGTGGCCTTTGGATTTCCGGGCAAGTACATAGAGGCTTCTCTTGCCACGAGCACTGTGGAATACTCTCCCTACGACTCGGGTAGGTTTTGTAGGCGTAAACCGAGAGGTCGGGGCTACGGAATATAGTCCACGTCTTTGTATTAAGTACAAGCACAAATCGGATGCTTGTCGTAGATTCATTGCGCCCCTTAAAATTAGCTATTCGTACACAAAAAGTTAGGTAGGGATAAGGCAAAAACAGAAGCGAAGAAAGAACAAAGAAATCAACATTGAAGTCAACGTGAAGATCAAGAAATGTATAAATGGGATGTTATGGGATGAATGGAATGTGTGGTATAAATGCTGCATGCTGTATATTGATTTGCCATAACTTGTACGTTGTTCTATTTTACTGCATTTTGTTCTGAGTTTCTGTTTCAGGTTCAACATTCATCAAAATGTCTTTATGTATGTTATTTTCTAATGTTTACAGTTATTCTATGTTACTAATACATTGTTTTTATGTTTATAGGGACATGACGGGACCTGCAAGCATCTCATGCGGCCTCAGCATCATCGTGCAGCAGCTGGTGTTCAAACCAGCGCCACCGGAGCTGCCGCCATCCTGGACAAGGGTCACCGGTGCTTATATTATCATCTTGAAGCAGCTGGTGTTCAAACCAGCACCACCGGAGCTGCCGCCATCGTGGACATCACCGATGCTTATATCATCTTGGATTAGCTGGAGATGTAACCAGCGTCCAAGCTTGTATCATTATCCTGGAACAGCTGGAGATGTAACCAGCGTCATCATCTTGGATTAGCTGGAGATGTAACCAGCGTCCAAGCTTGTATCATCATCCTGGAGCAGCTGGAGATGTAACCAGCATCATCATCTTGGATTAGCTGGAGATGTAACCAGCGTCCAAGCTTGTATCATCATCCTGGAGCAGCTGGAGATGTAACCAGCGTCATCATCTTGGATTAGCTGGAGATGTAACCAGCGTCCAAGCTTGTATCATCATCCTGGAGCAGCTGGAGATGTAACCAGCGTCATCATCTTGGATTAGCTGGAGATGTAACCAGCGTCCAAGCTTGTATCATTATCCTGGAACAGCTGGAGATGTAACCAGCATCATCATCTTGGATTAGCTGGAGATGTAACCAGCGTCCAAGCTTGTATCATCATCCTGGAGCAGCTGGAGATGTAACCAGCGTCACCAGAGTGGCAGCAACATCAGCAATGCCGAGATCGAACATCAAATCCGCTGTTCACAACATTATTGTAAGAAAAATTATTATTTTTTAATTATTTTGGTAAAAGTCTGTTAAAAACTATAATAAATATGTTTTGTTATAATTTAAAATAACTATTTTTGCAACATATTTATTATTTGATTAATATTTATTTTACGAACTGATAATTAAACCGATTAAGGGTGATTAACTATCTTTTTTATTATCAAAACATTTTGTAATTATTTCAGACTAAAATATTTGAAATAAAAGATGGATGCAAATAAATTTGTATCACTTTTATTTCAAGTATTTTTGTCTACTTTAATATATGATAGGTTCAAAGCAGGAAAATAAAGTTAATCACTTTTATCTGTTATTGAATTTTCAAAATAAAGTTAATTAAACACTTTTATCCAAAATAATTGTTTCCAATATTAAAATACAAGTTCTAAATGTGTTCTTTACAATATTTAAATTTATTTTATTTTGAAACTTGGGACAGAATTAATATTTAATCATTTGAATAAAATTATTTATTTGTATTTAAAGGATAATTTAAATATAAAGAGCAAATAGTTTCAATAGCTGATTCTAATCCTATTTTATTAATTATTATGTGTAATTGTTTCTAATTTATGTTGTTGTTTGTTTACAGACGCAGTTGTAGCAGCGATGAAGCCGCCTTTCTGCTGAGCGTCTTTGGAGAGGTTTTCCGCTTAGCGCACGTATGTGGGACGTACACGTGTAGGAGAATTCCTGGAAAGTGGTTCAACTTCTTACCTCTCAAATCATCCGGGAAGTTTGAATCAGGCTTTGTAATAAAAATAAAAATTGTATTCACAAAATAAATAAACTGAATACAATCAAATATACTTGTCTTTTATTTTAATTTAGTAACAAATAAATACAAATATTTGATAGAGAGATATTTTAGCAAAATATACAACTTGAAATCGACCTGGTGCATCGGATTCATCTTGTAGCCGCCAACCAAGTCTCTGAAGCAGTTATCACCAGCCGAAACTACATCAAAATGGTAAGTAATTTGATTTTATATTGAAAAACATATATCATAACGCCTTTTACCCTTTACTGGGTGAGGCACTCTGGCGTAGCAGATCTCGGTAAATGATATATAGATATCTTTCCAAACAAAAATCCTTGTATATCTATAACTTATGTAACATCCCTTAAAAAAATCCTTGTATATTTTAACTCATTCAGCGTCCCTTAAAAAATTCCTAGTACATTTATAATTTATCCTGTATCCCTTAAAAAATTCCAGAATCGTTTTCAGATAGTTTTCTTCCCAAAAATAATTCCTTGTATATTTATAACTCATCCAGCATCCCTCAAAAAAATCTTAATATATTTATAACTTATCCTGCATCCCTTAAAAAATCCTGAAACGTTTTCAGATAGTTATCTTGCCAAAAAATAATTCCTTGTATATTTATAACTCTCCCAGCATCCCTTAAAAAATTCCTAGTATATTTATAACTCCTCCAGCATCCCTTAAAAGAATCCTGAATCATTTACATATAGTTATCTTCCAAAAAATAATTCTAAGATATTTATAGCTCGTCCAGCATCCCTTAAAAAATTCCTAAATCATTTCCAGTTAGTTATCTTCCAAAAAAAAAGTATTTATAACTCATTTATTATCCCTTAAAAATTAATTTTATATTAATATAATTCTATTTTGGTTGTAGATATCGCTAATTTTAATCTAATACTTTGTCTTTATGTTTATAAAGCCTCCATGGACTTGGAATCGCAGCTGCAGTCGACCTGGAGCACGTAACTCATCTGGGAGTCACCGATATCATCAACAGCGGCACCACCTTCTGCAGAGACTGCAGAGTCAGCAAGCATCATCTCCTAAATCACTCACAAGATCCCCGGAGCCGACATCAGTTGTAGAAGACCCCCAAAAATTAAATAATAACACCAAATAATATTGTCATCAGCCATGTATTGTATTAAATTATACTTATAAATATATTCATCTTTTATATACAAAAAATTGTCAGTTATTTTATATTGTAATATTATTATACTTGTAATATAAATGTACAGTTTAAAAATGTCAATAAATGAATTTAAAAGAACTTATATACTTTTATTTATAATATCCTTCTCTACAGATCAATATTTCATAAATGAAATGATAGTTAGGCGGCAAAAAGAAATCTAAGATGGCCTGATGTGCTGTTCAAAATATCACTGTATTTTTATATCGTAAATTCAGCATTGAATTGCCGCCAAATGTATCAGGTAATTTGACTCCTCAACATTCTGCTGCCCGGATACAACTCTGAAAAATCGCTATTTTAAGGTGGGGCCGTGTCGGTGTGAATTTGTCTATGTGTTGGTGTATCTGTGTAAATTTGTCAATGGATTGGTGACTACTGTGAAATGTCAATGTATTGGTCTGTCTGTGTGAGTTGTCTATGTGTTAGTGAGTAAAAGTTGAGGTAACTCCTGAATATTCTGCTCCCCGGATACAAAATTCGTTTTTTTGGTCTTGCAAAAGTCACAGTCTAAGCGCCGCCATGTATACACACCAATACATAGAAATTTCTATGTATTGGTGTGGATATGTGGCGGCGTTTAGACTGTGACTTTTACAAGTGCCACACCTTAAAATAGCGTATTTTCAGAGTTGTATCCGGGCAGCAGAATATTGAGGAGCACACCAGCCTAATACTTTTGGCGGCATTTATATTGTAGAATACCAGACATATTTTACATTCTTAACAGCCCGTCTGATAACTTTTTAACGTCTAACTATCACTTCATTCTTTATTGTTGGTTGATGATAGTAAATAAAATAATATAAGTTATTTTAAATTCATTTATTGTCATTTTAAATCTGTATACAAGACATTAACATTTATATTACAAGTACAATATATTTCAAGATAAAATTATTGACATTTTTCTGTATACAACACATAGTTATATTTATATTACAATAAATATTATTACAAATACAATTTAATATAACATATGATGGGTAACAATATTATTTGGGGTTCTTATTTTAATATACGGGGTGTTCTGATTGACCGGTGAGACTGGCGACGATTCCAAGACGATGACGACTCTGAGGAGATGCCAGCGGCTCCAAGACGAGTCCCGTGCACCAGGTTAGCTCCAAAGACGATTCTAAACCTGAAAAGAACTTATAACATACAAAGTATTCAACCAAAATTTACAATCATATCTGAAAAGTATTTTTTAAGGGTTGCTGGATGAGTTATAAATATACAAGAAACTTTTTTTGGCAAGATAACTATCTGAAAATGATTTAGGATTTTTTTAAGGGATGCTGGATAAGTTATAAGTATACTAGGAATTTTTTTTTGAGAAAATAACTATCTGAAAACGATTAGGAATTTTTTAAGGGATGTTGGATGAGAAATAAATATACCAGGAATTTTTTTTGGAAAGAGAACTATCTGAAAACGATTCAGGAATTTTTTAAGGGATGTTGAATGAGAAATAAATATATTAGGAATTTTTTTTGGGAAGATAACTATTTGAAAATGATTTAGGATTTTTTAAGGGATGCTGGATAAGTTATAAATTTACTAGGAATTCTTTTTTGCGAAAAGAACTATCAGAAAACTATTTAGGAATTTTTTAAGGGATGTTGGAAGAGTTATAAATATACCAGGATTTTTTTTTAGGAAGAGAACTATCTAAAAACGATTCAGAAATTTTTTAAAGGATGCTGGAGAAGTTATAAATATACCAGGAATTTTGTTTGGAAAGAGAACTATCTGAAAACAATTCAGGAATTTTTTAAGGGATGTTGAATGAGAAATAAATATTCTAGGAATTTTTTTTTGGGAAGATGACTATTTGAAAATGATTTAGGAATTTTTTAAGGGATGCTGGATGAGTTATAAATATACAAGGATTTTTTTTAGGAAGAGAACCATCTAAAACTATTCAAGAATTTTCTAGGGATGCTGGATGAGTTATAAATATACCAGGCATTTTTTTTTTCTTGAAAGAACTATCTGAAAACGATTCAGGAATTTTTTAAGGGATGTTGGATGAGAAATAAATATATTAGGAATTTTTTTATGGGAAGATAACTATTTGAAAATGGTTTAGGATTTTTTTAAGGGATGCTGGATAAGTTACATAAGTTATAAATATACTAGGAATTTTTTTTTGCGAAAAGAAATATATATATCATTTACTGAGATCTGCTACGCCAGAGTGCCTCACCCAGTAAAGGGTAAAAGGCGTTATGATATATGTTTTTCAATATAAAATCAAATTACTTACCATTTTGATGTAGTTTCGGCTGGTGATAACTGCTTCAGAGACTTGGTTGGCGGCTACAAGATGAATCCGATGCACCAGGTCGATTTCAAGTTGTATATTTTGCTAAAATATCTCTCTATCAAATATTTGTATTTATTTGTTACTAAATTAAAATAAAAGACAAGTATATTTGATTGTATTCAGTTTATTTATTTTGTGAATACAATTTTTATTTTTATTACAAAGCCTGATTCAAACTTCCCGGATGATTTGAGAGGTAAGAAGTTGAACCACTTTCCAGGAATTCTCCTACACGTGTACGTCCCACATACGTGCGCTAAGCGGAAAACCTCTCCAAAGACGCTCAGCAGAAAGGCGGCTTCATCGCTGCTACAACTGCGTCTGTAAACAAACAACAACATAAATTAGAAACAATTACACATAATAATTAATAAAATAGGATTAGAATCAGCTATTGAAACTATTTGCTCTTTATATTTAAATTATCCTTTAAATACAAATAAATAATTTTATTCAAATGATTAAATATTAATTCTGTCCCAAGTTTCAAAATAAAATAAATTTAAATATTGTAAAGAACACATTTAGAACTTGTATTTTAATATTGGAAACAATTATTTTGGATAAAAGTGTTTAATTAACTTTATTTTGAAAATTCAATAACAGATAAAAGTGATTAACTTTATTTTCCTGCTTTGAACCTATCATATATTAAAGTAGACAAAAATACTTGAAATAAAAGTGATACAAATTTATTTGCATCCATCTTTTATTTCAAATATTTTAGTCTGAAATAATTACAAAATGTTTTGATAATAAAAAAGATAGTTAATCACCCTTAATCGGTTTAATTATCAGTTCGTAAAATAAATATTAATCAAATAATAAATATGTTGCAAAAATAGTTATTTTAAATTATAACAAAACATATTTATTATAGTTTTTAATAGACTTTTACCAAAATAATTAAAAAATAATAATTTTTCTTACAATAATGTTGTGAACAGCGGATTTGATGTTCGATCTCGGCATTGCTGATGTTGCTGCCACTCTGGTGACGCTGGTTACATCTCCAGCTGCTCCAGGATGATGATACAAGCTTGGACGCTGGTTACATCTCCAGCTAATCCAAGATGATGATGCTGGATACATCTCCAGCTGCTCCAGGATGATGATACAAGCTTGGACGCTGGTTACATCTCCAGCTAATCCAAGATGATGATGCTGGTTACATCTCCAGCTGTTCCAGGATAATGATACAAGCTTGGACGCTGGTTACATCTCCAGCTAATCCAAGATGATGACGCTGGTTACATCTCCAGCTGCTCCAGGATGATGATACAAGCTTGGACGCTGGTTACATCTCCAGCTAATCCAAGATGATGATGCTGGTTACATCTCCAGCTGCTCCAGGATGATGATACAAGCTTGGACGCTGGTTACATCTCCAGCTAATCCAAGATGATGACGCTGGTTACATCTCCAGCTGTTCCAGGATAATGATACAGGCTTGGACGCTGGTTACATCTCCAGCTAATCCAAGATGATATAAGCATCGGTGATGTCCACGATGGCGGCAGCTCCGGTGGTGCTGGTTTGAACACCAGCTGCTTCAAGATGATAATATAAGCACCGGTGACCCTTGTCCAGGATGGCGGCAGCTCCGGTGGCGCTGGTTTGAACACCAGCTGCTGCACGATGATGCTGAGGCCGCATGAGATGCTTGCAGGTCCCGTCATGTCCCTATAAACATAAAAACAATGTATTAGTAACATAGAATAACTGTAAACATTAGAAAATAACATACATAAAGACATTTTGATGAATGTTGAACCTGAAACAGAAACTCAGAACAAAATGCAGTAAAATAGAACAATGTACAAGTTATGGCAAATCAATATACAGCATGCAGCATTTATACCACACATTCCATTCATCCCATAACATCCCATTTATACATTTCTTGATCTTCACGTTGACTTCAATGTTGATTTCTTTGTTCTTTCTTCGCTTCTGTTTTTGCCTTATCCCTACCTAACTTTTTGTGTACGAATAGCTAATTTTAAGGGGCGCAATGAATCTACGACAAGCATCCGATTTGTGCTTGTACTTAATACAAAGACGTGGACTATATTCCGTAGCCCCGACCTCTCGGTTTACGCCTACAAAACCTACCCGAGTCGTAGGGAGAGTATTCCACAGTGCTCGTGGCAAGAGAAGCCTCTATGTACTTGCCCGGAAATCCAAAGGCCACCTCTAACGAGGGGATTTGGCGACCCCGGCCACGCAGTCATCGGCAGAGATACTCTCTAGCTGGGCGACCCGCCTACACACCAAACTACGACCTTGGTCTCGAGGGACTCGCCCCACCCGATTCGCGATACGCTAATTAAAACTTGCCTAATGTATGTAGAAAGTATGTAAAAAGTATGTTGGTCCCCCACGTGAAGGCACTAGCGTGTTCGGAGGACAATTGTTTAGATATGAGGCCTTCTAAAAGGCAGAAATGCAAAGAAAAGTACGGAGCGCGATACTACGTCTGGACGCTTCAACGAATTCTAGGCAAGTGAACGAGGCTTGCGCAACCATTCCACTGATTACAATGTGCTAGAGAGAGACAGACTTATGGCTAGAATGTACAGCGAGCAGTAGCAAAGTGCCGGGTTTGCAGGTTTCGTCCGGATTCATTAGTGAAAGGCACGTTCTAACTAAAATTTATAAATGTTACCTTGAACGATAAAGAATAAAAATATACACTGCAAATACAATATTTATCATTTTACTTTTGATATTATTATAAATAATAATTTTAATATTGTTATTGTTATAAACATATGTAAAATAATTGTAATATATGTATTATTTGTTTCTGAATAAATTTCTGATAAAACTTGTAGATTATAACGTCTCTATAAAACGTTGAATAAATATTTATAATCTCAAAAATACTCAACATAAAGAATATTTCATCATTTAGGCCAAATTATAGATAAGTAAATTAAATGGCTTTTACGTAAGACACAGATGTACGGAAGATATGCCATGACCGCGTATGACAAAAATAAAAGTATATATTTAAACCAACTGCAAATATTAAACATTTAATCGAATTAATAAAATAATTACATGTGTTACCTCTATTTAACAAATTTCTTTCAAAAGTAAAAGGTACAAATTATTTATTTGAACCAAGTTCAAAATTTAATTGAAAATATATCATAAACTATAATATAATAGCAATAATATGTAAAATATTATGTCGTGAACTGTGAGAAATATAGCAAAAATAAACAAAAATACTCTATTTAAATTGACCAGAAAATATTAAAATGAAACTCTTTTATTTTTGAAACCATTTCTTGATTTAAAATTATGTTTGTTTACCCATCGTTGATTTAGAAGACTTTTTGGGAAAATGATTGTCTTCGAATGTCTTCTAACAATATTTTTCTTAATCTCACAATCATAACACCAAAGTATTCCGGACACGATATCTCTTCTACACCCAACATTCACTAACATACATCAATGTAGCCATCAATCACCTCAAACATTTTCACTACAACCATTCGTTCCATTTATGCTACCATTTAAAACCCTAAAGTATTTACACCATTAATTCCTAACATCTAATTCATTCTACAATCACTCACCATCCGCACTCTTCAAAACTTTCATCGTTCTATCACTTCACACTCAACCACATTCTACTATTCATACTAAAATCATTAGTCATCAAATCATCAAATCGCGCCTTAACTACATGTCACGTAAGATGCAATAATATCGGATACAACGCTCTGTAACAGCGCCTGAGGTGCAACAAATTTCTAAACTTTATTTTAAAATCTAAACATTATTTAATTGAATTCTTCAAATAAAATATCTTTACATTATTATCCTGTACATTTTTTTAGTTAAAACTTCTTTCTATACAACCCGTATCTTCGAAGATACGAACAATTACCCTTAAAATGAATTATATTTTGTACTAGAAATTTTGGGGTTTGTAAATTCCGCACTTAATATTAAGTCCTAGAAGCTGCAAAATTTCAGCATGATCCAAAAAAGTTTAATTTTGACTCGAAAAAATCGTTAAGGGATTAACCTTTACTTCTGAAACTGTTAATTAATAACAATATATTCGATTTTGTTGAAATGCAGCATCCAAGACTTAATATTAAGCGCGGAATTTACAGACAATCCCAAAATTCCCATTAATACAAAAAAATATTTCACTTTAAGGGTGGTTGTTTGTATCCCCGAAATTAGGAGTTGTACAGAAAAAAAAAATAATCAAAAGTTGTAGAAAATAATAATATATAGCTATTTTATTTGAAACTTTTTTCTGTAGAACCCCTAACTTTGGAGATACGAACAACCACCCTTAAAATGTAATATCTTTTGTACTAATTGGGAATTGGGATTGTTTCTGAGTAATTCACTAAGTATTAAGCCCTAAAAGTTGCATGCAAAATTTCAGCGAGATCGAAGAATATTTAATTTTGACTCGAAAAAAACACAACTTTGTTTCAAACTGCTAATTAATGACGATATATTCGATTTCGCTAAAATTTTGCATGAAGCTTCTAGAACTTAATACTTAGTGCGGAATGACCCCCCCAAATTTTAATTGGTACAAGAGATATTTCACTTTAAGGGTGGTTGTTCGTATCTCCGAAATTAGAGGTTGTAGAGAAAAAAGCTTCAAACAAAAGTTGTTGAAAATTATAATACAATCATATTTTATTTGAATCTTTTTTCTATACATTCCCTAACTTCGACGATACGAACAACCACTTTTAAAGTGAATTATCTTTTGTACTAATAGGAATTTTGGGGTTGTTTGTAAATCCCACACTCAGTATAACTTCTAGAAGCTATACAATTTCAACGCGATCCGAGAAAATTTAATTTTGACTACAAAAAAAAATGTTTACTTTTGAAACTGTTAATTAATGACGATATATTAGATTTTGTTGAAATTATACATGCAGCTTCTAATATTAAGTGCAGAGATAAAAGATACTTCAGTTTAAGGGTGGTTGTTCATATCTCCGAAATTAGGGATTGTACAGAAAAAAGTTTCAATCGAATGTTGTAGAAAATATAAATATAAAGATATTTTATTTGAAACTTTTTTTAATTCAACCCTTAGATAAAGAAATATTTACTTGATTAGATGTAAAAATAATGAACCGCAAAAATGGTACTCATCATATCGGCCATCGAAGCTCCGATCGCCGACATTTGACGACTGGAATCTATGACGTCCAGCACTGCTTACAAGACAGGCGATCAGTTCTTTCGGACATTCGTATTGGTGCCACTTCTGGATTGGTTTTTTCTTCGAATATTTCTAAAATACAGATAATAATATAAATAAATGTAACATATTTTAATACTAAATATGCCACAGAGCCCAAATATTCAACATTGAGTCGATGGCATAAATAGTTTTCGAGACAACAACAAATAAAATATTCCCGTGTGTCTGTATGGCGTTCAATTTTATTTACGTCATCAAACCAATAAATATTTATAAAACATTAAAATATTTAGCAAGAAGCAGGTCTTGAAATTGATTGGAGAGAATTTTTATGGGAGATGACTACATTTAAAATGATTTGGGAGGCATTTAGGAATATTGATATCATGGTATTCATTGGGGAGCAGTTACAGGCAAGACTATTGTTAAAAATGAGATACATTAAATTGGAATTTTAATTTTAATATAATTTATTATGGGGTAATGGCTCAGTGGCAAAAATGGTACTCACAATATCGGTCATCGAAGCTCCGGTCGCCGACATTTCACGGCTGAAATCTGCGACTTCCAGCACTGCTTGCAAGATAGGCGATCAGTACTTTCGGACATTCATATTGGTGCCATTTCTGGATTTGTTTTTTCTTCGAATATTTCTAAAATATAGATAATAATATAAATAAATATAACATATTTATTTATTTTCATTTATTTATTAAAACTTATATGTGAAAGGAATTTTCCAAAAATGATACAGTTATTTCAAAGAAAAGTGAATATTTGCGTCTAATCTTGCAAGACACATTTTCATAGTTTTACGCCTAATGCACCAAAACATGCAACCAAAGTAACATCATCTGATCTCAGCAACAAGAATTTTTAAAACAGACAGTTTTTCCGTGAACTGTTTACAAATCAAAAGATATTTTATATTAACTTTACTTCTGAAATATTATGTAATTAATTTTAAAATAATATGCATATTAAATAAATATAACATCACGCCTTTCACCCATTATTGAGTATGGCACTCTACCGCAGCAGATTTCTGTACCTGATATATTTTTGCGCTAGAAGTGAGGTTCCCAGCCGCCAAATCGCACTCCCCAAAGATGATCGTGAAGGGAGGGCCACAAATATGTATAATAATAAAAATACGAAGCCGAAAATTTTGATGGTGTCGTGTCGGCCCGTGGATCCTGAGAATCCTGGTTCGATTCCCACAGCCGACAAACAATTTGCACTACATTAATACTACCCCTGTGTCTCCCCTTTTGAGGGCCGCCGCTTATATTGTTCAAGTTTCTTGATTTTTATAAAAGGCACAAATTTTGCTCTTCCTTATTTAGCATATTTTGAAGCCATGATTTGACGCCTGGTAACCGCGTAAAATATCACTTACCGAGATCTGCTTCGGCAGAGTGCCGCACCCAGTAATGGGTAGAAGGCGTGATGATATATTTATTTATTTTAAAAAATTACCCCTGTACCTTTTCCACCTTCAGTAATATTTTTGGGGATCGTGATTTAACGGCTGGTAACCGCACATAAATTTATCACTTACCGAGATCTGTTACGGCAGAGCGTCATACCCGATAAGGGGTAAAGTTTATGATATATTCTTTTTATTTATTCATAAAAATACATATTGTTTTGCCCATCATCAATAAATTTTTCATGCGATATAAATCAAAATCTAAAACAGATATTTAAAATGAAAATGTACAATAAAATAGAAACTTTGCTTTGTTCATATTGCAAGAAAAAAAGTAATTTTGTAAGAGATTTTGATATTAATAACAATATTTAATAAAGTATTCAATAAAATATACAAAATAATAACATTTTAGTATAGAATGTAACCTAACCGACAGGGGAATTTAAAGTAGTTCATCGAGTTACTTACAGATGTCAGGCCATATACTAAATCTTTCATTTTATAAACTAGAAAAATATTTTAAATTTTGTATATCATGGGCTTTGATTAAATGGATTAAAACAGAGATTTACCAAAATTGCATTTCATAGTAATAGTTTTATAAGAAAAATATTTATTATTTTGGATTTGAGTTTTCTTATACGTTTAGCGAATGAAACGAGTTCTGCTAAAAATAAATTCTAGATAAAAAAATGATTATGTAGAGTAATTAAATAATTTGTATTTACCATATACTAGTTTAGTAACTAAATTAATATACGGAGTATTTATATATAAATCTATCATCACGCCTTCTACCCATTACTGGGTGTGGCACTCTGTCGAAGCAGATCTCTGTAAGTGATATATTTTACGCGTGAAGAGCGATTACCAGCCGTCAAATGACGGCCACCAAAGATGTTAGTGGAGGGGGAGCCACAGGAGTAGTATTAATGTGGTGAAAATGTTTGTCGGCTGTGGGAATTGAACCAGGGTTCTCAGGATCTACAGGCCGACACGATACCACTGTGCCACCTACTGCATTTATATTTATTACGTACGAAATAATGTAAACTCCCGAAATATTAATTTAATTTAAGATATTTACATATTTTCAAATAGTTCAATACTCAATCGGATATATTCAAAAAATATTTATGCATCGTTTAATCACATCTCTTGTAGGATTTTTTTTCAGTCTCCTTGTCGTTCTCGTGTTTTATTTATTGAGCGTACTACTATCTATTTTTCTTTTTCTTGTCTTGGTATGAAGTCGGCCTGTGGATCCTGAGAACCCTGGTTCGATTCCCACAGGCGACAAACAATTTTCATAATTTCAAAAGCTACCCCTGTGGCTCCGCCACCACTAACATCTTTGTGGGCCGTGATTTGACGACTGGTAACCGCACTTCACGCGCAAAATATATCACTTACCGAGATCTGCTTCGGCAGAGTGCCACACCCAGTAATGGGTAGAAGGCGTGATGATATATTTATTTATTTTATAAATATACAAACAATCGCAACAAAAATACATTTGACAATTCTAAACAAAGATAGCTACATCATTCTAAGCTTCTTCCTATTGGTTAATTTGTAAGTTAAAACATAAAATTAAAACATAAATTTAGAGTTTGCAAACTTTTCTATTAAACTCAAAACTAAATACTGATTTGTGAATGGCTGCATAAAATAATATGGCTCCAAGATAGTTAAAACAAAAACGGAAAACATAACACTAACACTAATTTTTATTAGTGAATGAATCTTTGTGGGATAAAAAAATAATTAAGTAAGTCCTTTTTAAATATGTCAAATTGATTAATTGGACTAAACTTACATTTTGGAATTGCCGTAAGATAAGGTTCTGAAAATAAAAAAATCTATTATTATTTGAGCTTATTTTATCTATAGATAAGTACATTAAAGCATAATCCGAACTGTCGTAAAAAGTCCAAAAGTGTCATTTTGAACTAATGATCATGCAAAGGGTGTTAACGACCGGTATTTCAAAAAGGGTTGTAATAAATTATTCCAAGCGACGGCTCACTTTGGCTAACTCCCTTACAGATATTTAAATATCTATTAATTATCAGCAGCAGTCGTCAAACGAAGCATAAATCAGTCATAAAGGATACAAAGGCAAATTATGCGTGAAAATTTGTGGAAACCCCTGTAATGGGATCCATTACGGGCTCAAACCGCAAGGAACGGATTTGCGGCGCCCTCGACAGAAGAGAGACTGCCGCTACAGAAGCGGAGAAATACCTCGAACATATTTCAAAGAATTTTTCTGGGTATTACATTGTGAGTTAATATGCATATTTGTTATTATAAATGGTTTGTTTTATGTTTCTGACAGTTTTTAAGTGTGCTTTTGAAAAATGGTTACTTCATGGAAATTTTTGTGTGGTGGCTTTATAATATTAGATGATTTCATTAGAAACTGACATTAACTATGTTTGACTTATAATTACAATTTTCAAAAGAACTTAAAAATTATATCAAAATGGTGCGTACTGTTATCGACATGAGAGTATGCCAAGCTCAAGAATGGGAAATGATTGCAGGATCTGTATAAAGCGGCACTTCGATTAGAAATATTTTACTATTAGTGTTATATGGGGTAATGGCTCAGTGGTATCAAGTCGGCATGTGGATCCTAAGAGCCCTGGTTCGATCCCCACAGCCGACAAACATTTTCCCCAATTTAAAATTACCCCTGTGGCTCCTCCACGACTAACATCTTTGGGGGCCGTGACTTGACTGCTGGTAACCACAGTTCACGCGCATAAATATATCACTTACCGAGATCTGCATCGTCAGAGTGCCACATCCAGTAATGGGTAAAGGCGTGACAATTTCCCAGTGACGTGATTATGTGAATTACTCTCCCTTACCCCCTTTGGCATTCTCTCTTGGCAACGACAGTATACATACAGTTATAGAAACACAGATAACCCCACAGGTTTGTTCGTATTTTATTTACAAAATAAACAAATTATAAAATAATCCTTAACAGCTCGATTCTCAAAAAAGGTTTAGTTAATCCAAAACTTTAGACTAGCTAATCTTATACTAGTCTGATTTTAATAAGTAAATCCAAACTACTTCCGGAAAACCAAATGGTAACAAGATAATATTTGAGTTTATTTAAACTTTTTTTGAGAATATGTTTCAGCTTAATTTGCCTAATCAAAACTCTAAGATTATCTAGTATTCTTTTGAGAATTGGGCAGAAGCCTCGTTCGTCACATTCTGTTCTTAATTAATATTATAAATATGCAATGAATCTATAAAAACGCGGCCATACTTCCGTACATTGTAATAAATAACAAAATTCATTACAGGAAAAGATAAAATTGTGTGAAACCAGGGAAATTTTATTCCTCCGAGACATAACTGTAATATTCTTACACAAAGGCGTTAAAGTGGCAAAGTGGGGTAGTTCTCTTAGCACTTCGGGGAAAGCCAATGCAATAAAACTGTTCTATGATGGGCGGCAATGGCGGAGTTATGAGCACACATTTTTATTGCTTTACCTGCAGCTTACAAGAGATAGGAAGTGCTACAAACTTTTCAGAATAATAAAAGTTATTATATTCCTGAAAAGACATCGTCATAAGGTCCCCAGATGTGCCAAATGCTTAAGAGGTGTGACTGTTACAAAAACCATCTTGTAAATTTTATCTCTTACCTACATGATATTTATGTTATCACATTTTTCTTTTATTTCTTTTCAGTTTTTCTCAAAAACATTCACTGTAGGTAATGGTGATTAACCGAATAGCAAATCATTGAATAACATTTTTATTTTTCACTGTCAACATTTTCTTCCACTTTAATTTGAAATTTGAAGTATTTATCCTATCATTGGTGTCATATGGCCAATGTTTGCTTCATTCTTGTTTCTCAAATGTATCAAAAGTCAGAGGATCATTGCTTTACACTAGAGTGAAGATTGTCAAACTTGAAATGTACAAGAAGCAGACTCGTGAAATAGTGATAAATATTGTTCTGGTCCGTGAAATTATGAAAAATATTGTTCTTTGTAGATTCGTTCTTAAAGGTGATAGCGGGAGTATTTGAGATGTTTTGAGCATGTGAAACGTTCATCCAAAGATTAATGAAAAGTGTAAGGGAGTGATTGGATGGATGTGATTGAAGGTTGTTGCGTGATGAATGATTCCGAGTGTGATGAGAAAATGAGCTTATATGAAGGGAACTACTCGTATGATTGTAGTTGAAGCAAGGATGATGAATGTTTGATGAGGACTGATTATTTGATTAATCTGATAAGTAAATGTTTTATAAATGATTCTAGGATTTGTGCTACCCCATTTAATGGGATATAGCGTGATGTTATGTATGTATTGTTAGGGTTAATGGAAATTTTTGTGTGGTGGCTTTAAAATATTAGATGATTTCATTAGAAACTGACATTAACTATGTTTAACTTATAATTACAATTTTTTCAAAAGAAGATTTCTTCGTTCTGGTTCATTTAAAAAAATAATACTTAAAATATTTAAAAATAGCGTATGATACATGTGTGTAAGTGCCTTTAAACCACTAGTGCCGTTAAGAGCACGATGTATCATAATATAACTATTATAAATATTTTATAATGGCACAGTGGTATCGTGTCGACCTGTGGATCCTAAGAAGCCTGGTTCGATCCCTCAAGGCCGACAAACATTTTCACCAATTTAAAAAATTACCCCTATGGCTAACACTAACATCTTTGTGGGCCGTGATTTGACGACTGGTAACCGCACTTCACGCGCATAAATATATCACTTACCGAGATCTGCTTCCGCAGAGTGCCACATCCAGTAATGGGTAGAAGGCGTAATGATATATTTACTTTATGAATATTTTTCATAAATAAGTATTAGTTTTAAAAAGTTCATTTAAGCATTGTAAATTAAAATTTTCAATTTGCACTTTTGAATTCTATTAACTTTACTGAAATATTTTATAATTAGTTGCACAAGAAAATGAGTTAGTAAACAAGACAATTTTCTACTTTCCATAATGAATCATAATTCTGATTCACCTAAACAAATATATCCCTGATCACATTACATGATCTAACTCAAAAAAACATTAATTAAACCTAACCATTCTCCAACAAGCTAACAATTAATCATTCATTTAATTATATATAATTAATTCTACGTTGCATCCACATGTCAACGCCAAACACCGAACACCGAACATCGAACATCGAACACAGAACGAAGATTTTACCGTCAACTTCCCGAATTCGTGTTTGCAAGCGGAAACAGCGCTCAGCTCAGCTGCTGCTGATCGCTTTGCTCAGCATGAACGCAAAACGCAGTCATTGAAGGCGAAGACGCTTTTCGTCTTCTCGGTTCTTCCATTCCCGTCTTGGCCAACGGCCACTAACCAAATTCTTCCAAAGAAATTACAAAATTCTCTACCTATTTATATTTCATTCTTTACCCATTTTTCTGTGTGTAGCACAACAAAAAATTGTTCAAAATTTGCAAAATTTAGGGTGGTTTACCTTGAGTAAACATTTTTAGTACCAGTGGTTTGATAGTTACTTCTAAAGTAATAATAATTAAATAAATAAATCAAGTAAATATGTCATTACGCATTCTACCCATTACTGGGTGTTGCATTCAACCGTAGCAGATCTAGGTAAGTGATACATTTTACGCGAGAAGTGCGGTTACCAATCGTTAAATTACGCCCCCGTAGATGTAAGTAAGGGTAATTTTAATGTGGAGAAAATTGCTTGTCGACTGTGGGAATCAAACTCGGCTTCTGAAATCCACAGGCCGACTCGATACCCCATAAGTAATATTCAAGTAGGTGAAAAAAAAATATTGTTGGTCCTCTGTTAGTATAAAATATATCATCGCCTTTTACCCATTACTGGATGTGGCACTCTGCCGAAGCAGATCTCGGTATGTGATATATTTAAGCGCGTGAAGTTGTCAAATCACGGCCCCCAAAGATGTTAGTGGTGGGGAAGCCACAGGGATAATTTTTAATTTGGTGAAAATGTTTGTCGACTGTGGGGATCGAACTAAGGTTCTTAGGATCCGCAGGCTGACTCGATACCACTAAGCCAGTACCTCATTAGTATATCCTATAATATACACCAATAAAGTTTGATCATCAAGTTTAGAAACACGCTGCATTTTGTACTTGAACTGCAGAGGAATTTCAAATTGTTATTCGCTTTTCGTCAAAATAACAACAAATTCTATGAGTGGCCGAGTTAAGAATGGTCGTAGTAGAATTCGCCATCACCATTGAGGCAACATCGGTAATGATTCGCAGACATAAACGTGAAACGTAAATGCGAAACGCCGAAACGCGAAATGGAATTGGCACTGGCATATGTTGAACCCGGGTTGGAAAGGTAGGATAAGCTGTTGCTGCCGGCAAACGACAACCAGATGCTGTTATTACGTGATTCTACCTCTACCTGTTCTGGACTTTTTAGTTATAGAAAGGTTTTTTAGAATGAAGGAAGAAGGTAACGTCGCAGTGTACAACGAAAACGCCATTCGCTTATTTCTTATTTCAGTATTTGCAGATTTAAAATGACTAAAAATGTTAGTGGTGGGGAAGCCACAGAGGTAATTTTAATGTGATGAAAATTGTTTTTCGGCTGTATACTTCTATATACTTTTCATTCTCTATCCTCGACGTTTCATATACTCAGAACATCTCAAATTACTCATGCTCACTCCTCTAACAACAAATCTAACAATGAATGTACAAAAATTAGAAAAGAAGAGAGGGACATCATGCGCATGTATTTGAAATTCCACAAAATTGCAGTTAGTCACTTTATTTGTAAGAACTGAAAATGAAACCAAACGTAAAAAAGGAAGGAAGTGTCGTCCTGCGTTTGTTTTTGAAAGTGAATTCCGCACAATTGCATATAGACACTTTATGCAAGAACTGAAAACGAATCAAAAAGATAAGAAAGGAAGGGAGTGTAGACCTTCGCTTGTTTTTCATGCTACAATTAAACAGCAGTTTAGCTTCATCCGCATTCATAATTCCTTTTATACAAGTTAGTTTTTTCCACATGGAATCTTTCATTCAAAAAATAAATTTTCAATAATATCCATTCATTCTTCTTGGTCGTTCAAGCAATTCCTCGTCTTCAATTGTGTCCAGAGTTGGGCAAGCTACTTAATAAAAGTAGCTAAGCTACAGCTACAGCTATTCTTTAAAAAAGTAGCTAAGCTACAGCTATAAGCTATATTTTGTAAAATATAGCTAAGCTACAGCTAAAAGCTTTCGTTAAAGTAGCTGTTAAATTTTAAAGCTACTTTTTTAAATTATTGTGAAATAATTAAATTTGCCATTGTCATATGATCAGTCTTTTGTTATAATGATTGTTAATTTACTATTATATACATAAATATCAAAAATAGCAAATACCATCTGGCACCTACTGTGTATTTTTGCGTATTAGAGCCAGTTACAACCGGCAACAAATAATTATTTTGTGTGGGTTTAGCTTGTACGCATGCGTACGTTGTTGACCTTCTGCTTAAAAAGTAGCTTTAAGCTACAAAAAGTAGCTTTAAAAGTAGCTTCAGTTGTTATTTTTAAGCTAATAGAAAATGAAGTAGTTAGCTACAAGCTACAGCTATATTTTTTCACAATTAGCTAAGCTACAGCTACAGCTAAGGTAAATGTAGCTAAGCTAGTAGCTAAGCTACAAAAGTAGCTAGCTACTGCCCAGCTCTGATTTTTGTCAGCATATATTTATATATTTTCACCAATTTAAAATTACTCCTGTGGCTACCCCTCCACTAACATCTTTGGGGGCCATGATTTGACTGCTGGTAACCGCACTTCACGCGCATAAATATATCACTTACCGAGATCTGCTTAGGCAGAGTGCCACACCTAGTAATGAGTAAAAGGCGTGATGATATATTTATTTTATATTTAAGTGATAAATTGAAGTTTTATTTACGAATTATGTACTCACATGTACCTTGCACATTTATTTATTAAAACAAAACTTATAATTAATATTATCAAACTCTTGATTGTTTTGTTGCATTCTTTGGCACAAAGTGCAATGTTATGAAATTAGTTTTTATTATGTCGGTGTAAAGTTGTTGATTACAATTACGACGGTTCCCAGAAAATTTGCTTATAAAATTGTAGAGTAATAAATAATATCGTTTACATTTCATGCTGGCATATGCACTGTTGATGTTTAAACCCTTTTTGGCATAGTAATTAAGAGAGTTTAACGAAGTATAAAACCGATATTGTGCGTATTATAAATGAAGCCCCGAATTCGCGTAACTGTAAAAATCATTAGTAATTTCCAAGAATCACTGTCTGATAGGAACATTATTAATTGCTCGTCAAAATGAGTTCAAAATTAAACGAAAATAACACTTTTGTTCATATCACATGAACGATGTAACAAATGTCTTACAGTTTCTCTTATGTGATCAAATTAAATGAATTACCGGTAATAACATTTAATGAGAAACTCAGGATTCCTAAAAAGTCTATTTAGAGTAAAACGAAAGTTTGAAATTTATATTTGCGTTAAGTATTTCGCAAACAGATTGATATTTCGTCATGTACTAAGTTTATGTTTACATAGAGATGATAAAATCGGATGAATTGGAATCTGGTCGTCAAAATAAATTGGTAAATCATTTTTCTGCAATTATTTATGCTTCTGGGTTATTCAAGCTGATTTAAAAGTAGCTTTAAAATTAAAAGCTTGAATTCATGTATATTTGATTGCGCTACTTATAATTACAATATCTTGAAGACCAAGCTTCGATCGGGAAATAACGGGTGATCGGAAGTTTAAAATTAAAATAAGATACTAAGACAAAGATATAAAGAACTTTTCTCCCAAATTTTCTTTCGAATTTTCGCTTGTACCTCAAATTACATTTCACTAAAGCAGAGGTTCTTTTTGTAACCCCTGTGTAAAATATATTAATTTATGAAGAATAGCTCAGTGGTATCAAGCCGGCCTGTGCATCCTAAGAACCTTGGTTCGATCCCCACAGTCGACAAAACATTTTCACCTATTTAAAATTACCCCTGTGAATCCCCCACCACTAATATCTTTGGGGGCCGTGATTTGACGGCTTGTAACCGCACTTCAGTCGCATAAATATGTCACTTACCGAGATCTGCTCCGGAAGAGTGCCACACCCAGTAATAGGTAAAAGGCGTGATGATATATTTATTGTTTATTTTTTATGAAGCTGGGGTAATGGCTCAGTGGTATCGAGTCGATCTGTGGATCCTAAGAACCCCACAGTTGACAAACATTTTCACCAATTTAAAATTACCCCTGTGGCTCCCCCACCAGTAATATCTTTGGGGGCCGTGATTTGACGGCTGGTAACCGCACTTCACGCGCATAAATATATCATTTACCGAGATCTGCTAAGGCAGAGTGCCACACCCAGTAATAGGTAAAAGGCGTGATGATATATTTATTGTTTATTTTTTATGAAGATGGGGTAATGGCTCAGTGGTATCGAGTCGATCTGTGGATCCTAAGAACTCTGGTTCGATCCCCACAGCTGACAAAACATTTTCACCAATTTAAAATTACCCCTGTGGCTTCCCCACCACTAATATCTTTGGGGGCCGTGATTTGAGGGCTGGTAACCGCACTTCACGCGACTAAATTTATCACTTACCGAGATCTGCTTCGGCAAAGTGCCACACCCAGTAATGGATAAAAGGCGTGATGGTATATTTATATTTATTAGAATTCGAAGATCCCGAGTTCGAATCCCACCCAAGCTAAAAATGTATGAACAATCAGACTGCGGTTCGATGAGTCCGGAACTGTACTGTAATTGGGATTAAATTCCTGTAATACAGAGTAGAATAAATAAATAATGCTAATCTTCCATTTAAAGTTTAAAGTGACTTTAAAACTGGTTCGTACTTTTAAATTGAATCATAGAAAGAGATAAATTAAATGTCACTTGAAAATATAATTTTAGATTGTAAATTCTTGCCAGGATAACTTAGATCTAGATTAAACGTACAAACTGTCAATCTAATTTTTAAGTAATAATAAAGCGCCTGACTCAATTTTATGTGAAAACAATTTGTAATTAAGGCCGGCCCTGTGAGAACGATTCAAAGAGCGTATTGTGAACAAAATCTTCAAGGATAATTCCCATGGGCATCCCATCGCATGTTACAAATACTTTCCGAGATTCTGCGCATTTTTTCCCTCTCGATTTGATTCCCATAACCTAACTTTTTTCGCGAAATACAAGCGAGGTCGATCCGAAACGATAGTTTTCTTTTTTGTTCGAAAAACAAATAGTCGTTTAAGTGGAGGTTATCTCAGATTTGTTTTGACAGAAATTTCAGGCATTTAAAAAAATGGTCCCGTCGGGAAGAATTGTGGGACATTTCACAAGGATATACACGAATTTGGTGAATTTTTTCACTCGCTAGAAAATATGAGTATACTTGAAGATTCTATGATATTTACTTTCTGTTATGTAAAATCAGTTAATGCGAGCAGAGCTGGGTAAGTACCAGGACCAAAATACTTAAGTATAAGTACCAGTACTTACCATGGTTAGTACTTGTTATGCAGTACTTTTTCAAGCACAGCTTGAAAATACTTAAGTAAAGTACCAGTTTTTTTAGACCAAAGTACTTAAAAAATAAGTATTTTGCAAGTACCAGTATTGAGTATATTCGTATGAAATAGTTTTCCTGTTATTGTTATTTATTGTAATAACAACATATTCTAAATATACATTTTGAAAACATGATTAAAAAATGAAAAGATTGTTTAATTTAAAAATAAGTATTTTGCAAGTACCAGTATTTTGCAAGTACCAGTATTGAGTATATTCGTATGAAATAGTTTTCCTGTTATTGTTATTTATTGTAATAACAACATATTCTAAATATACATTTTGAAAACATGATTAAAAAATGAAAAGATTGTTTAATTTAAAAATAAAAAGTCTTATATATATATATATATGTAACAAAAAATTAAAATATACATGTCTGTGCTCCTCACGTTCACGTCACAGTACGGTACAATAAAAAAAACTTCATTAACCGCGAAGTCAAAGTACTTCATTGTTTCGAAATATTTAAGTACTTTTCGTGACTTTAGTAATATTGACGTACTTAATTATTTGAAAAGTACTTCAATATTTTTACATGTACTATCCAAAAGTCTAAGTCTTAAGTACAAGCTGAAATTTAGTACTTAAAAATTTCAAGTATTAAGTAACACAAAAATAAATGTACTTCAGTATAAGTATTAAGTACTAGAAGATACGAAAAATTGGTACTTAAGTACTAAAGTACTTAAGTATTGCCCAGCTCTGAATGCGAGTAATAAATATTTTTATATTTTAGTAGCAAAATATATTTAAATAAATAAATATATCATCACGCGTTTTCTCGGTAAGTGATATGTATATATTTTTTTGAGTAATGTGTCAAGGGTTCGTGTTACTCTATTTAATGGGACATAGGGTAATAAAATTAAATTTATGTTATCAATTAATTAAATTTGACATCAATATAAAACCGTAAAAGGAAATCAGATAAAAACAATTTCCTTACTACAAATTGGTTCGATTGATCGATGTACAAAAAAGTTAGTTACTTGTATTAATAATTTATGATCTATCAAACCAGGAATATTTACCATATGTGTGTTAACAAAAAACTACGATTTCTATTTAGGATCGTAGCAAACAAATTAAACAAAAACGTGGGTTTCAGAGTTTCTTAGGTCAGGTCACTTGTTTTTTGCTCAGGTAAACTAAAGATCTTTAGTTCCAGGTGTTTGATATGCTTACCCGACGTCTATGCCAGTTTGACATTAAGGGCTGTTTGGCCATACGGTTAGCATGTGACGTGCAGAAGAACAGTGGTAACAAAACAATCCACCAAATGTTACGGCGTCTCAGGTTAGTTAGATTCGGAACTTACGGCTCGAGGAGCAAATATGCTCAGGGATGGTAGTCAAATAATCGTAAGAAACATAACTGTACAGAAAACAGATATTTCCAACTGTTAGTTGAAAGCAAAAAGTTGACATTTGCCGCTTGCTGAACGGAAATAAGTTTTTGCCGGCCGCCGAGCGGTAAAGTAAGAGTGTATCTTTCTATCCATGGATATAGAAAATTATCATCCGAATTACCAAACAGAAAAGCTGTAAAAAATTATTTTAAATTTTTTTGTGTGCACCTCAAGCAGAAAGTGTTTTCGCTTATGCCAGTTTGATATTAAGGGCTGTTTAGCCATACGGTTAGCATGTAATAAGCAGAATAGTAGTGGTAACAAAACTTTGCACAAAATGTCCCGGCGTCTCAGATAACTTAGGTTAGGAACTTACCCTGCCCCTTAGAATTTGTCAATCTGACTACGGATGGTAGTCAAATAATCGCAAGTAAAATATGATTTTCTCTACGACTCAGCAGAAAATAGATATTTCCAACTGTCAATTAAAAGCAGAAAGTTGACATTTGCCGCTTGCTGAGCAGCAATAAGTTTTTGCCGCCCGCCGAGCGGTAAAGTAAGAGTGTATCATCGCATCCATGGATACATGAAAACTATCATCCAAATTTCCAAACAGAAAAACTTTCAAAAATGATTATAATTTTTTTGTGTGCACCTCGAGCAGAAAGTGTTTTCGCCTATGCTAGTATGACATTAAGGGCTGTTTAGCCATACTGTTAGCATGTGACGTGCAGAAAAGCAGTGATAGCAAAACATTGCACCAAATGTTACGGCGTTTCAGATAAGTTAGGTTAGGAACTTACGGCTCCAGGACCAAATGTGCCCCTTAGAATTTATCAATCTGACTAGGGATGGTAGTCGCAAGTAAAATATGAATTTTTCTACAATCGAGCAGAAAATATATATTTCCAACTGTCAGCTGAAAGCAGAAAGCAGTTGACATTTGACGCTTGCTGAGCAGCAATAAGTTTTTGCCGCCCGCCGAGTGGTAAAGTAAGAGTGTATCATCGTATCTATGGATACATGAAAACTGTCATCCGAATTTCCAAACAGAGAAACTGTCAAAAATGATTTTAAATTTTTTGTGTGCATCTCAAGCAGAAAGTGTTTTGCCGTTCTTGCATGATAGACTAGTTTCTTTCTTGATTGCTTATTTTTCATTTGAAACGTCCCACTTCCCGTGCTAAGTTCGGTCTTCCAGATATTAGAAAATATTAAAAAGGCTACATTTGAAGTGTGTTTTTTCGTTACAAAAAATGATCACCCACTAATTTCTGTCAGTTAATTAACACGTACATATTTCTAGTCGAATCTTCGAAGGTTTTTTATGCAAATTCACCAGTCACAAGCGAATGCTCGAACGAAATCTTAATTACAAATTTCATGAATGCGCGATGCTATGGCAATTTTAATTTATCATTAATTACTTAAGTAGGTAAATTGAAAATACATTTCAGAAAGCAGATTCAAACGGTACACGTACATTATACAAGCGAAGAGTTTGAACAGCGACAGAGACGAGCGGCAGCGAATGGAAATGTATGAGACTGACTACGATGTTGTTCGTATGGACATGATTTTAAACATCAACATCGTACATCGTATTTATTAGAAATTATAATTAACAGAGGCGAAAATGAAAGTATACCAATGTAGGCTTACTGGCCTCAATTATTATATTGATTATGTGATGGCACATGGCAGTGTGAATGTGCAGGACGAGTGACGATGTACCAGCCTTCTTACAGTACCGGAATAAGATGAATTTTCAAAATACCTTGGGTGCCCGCAGATTTTTTTTTCAAGATGGATAGGTAAATTATATACTATATACATACATATCATCACGCTATGTCCCATAAAATGGGGTAGCATGAACCCTAAAATCATTCATAAAATATTCACTCATTACATTCATCAAATAATCAGTTCTCGTTAAACATTCTCATCCAAATACACCACCCTTACTTTGACTACATTCATAGATCACTCCATATAAACTCATTTATTTATTATACTCGAAATCATTTATCACACAACAAACCTTCAATCACATCTATCCAATCACTCCTATTCACTTATCATTCATCCTCTTTCTTCGACGTACACAACATATACGCAAAACATCTCAAATTACTTACGCTTACTCCTAACAACGAATCTAATAATGAATCTAACAACGAATCTACAAAGATTAGAAAAGATGAAAGCGATAGCCTGCACTTGTATATGAAAGAAAAGTCCACACAATGCAGTAACTGAAAATGAAACAAAAAGGTAAGAAAGGACGGAAGTGTCGCCCTGCTCTTGGTTTTGAAAGTGAATTCCACACAATTACAGTTAAACACTCTATGTAAGAACTAAAAACGAATTAAAAGATAAGTAAGGAAGGGAGTGTCGCTCTACGCTTGTTTTTGAAAGTGAATTCGACACAATTGCAGTTAAACACTCTATGTAAGAACTAAAAACTAATTAAAAGATAAGTAAGAAAGGGAGTGTCGCTCTACGCTTGTTTTTGAAAGTGAATTCGACACAATTGCAGTTAAACACTCTATGAAAGAACTAAAAACGAATTAAAAGATAACAAAGGAAGGGAGTGTCGCTCTACGCTTGTTTTTGAAAGTGAATTCCACAGAATTGCAGTTAAATATTTTTAATATTTCGAAACATATTTTTTAAATATTTTATTAGTACAATAATTAATAAATTGTCAAACAAAATAAAATAAAGAAATTTTAATTTATTGAAACTTAGATAAAAAAACTAAAGACCAGGTATCAAATGGAGGTCCATCGACTCATTGGACCATTCTGTGGAAGCCTTATTACTTATAACAACTTGTAACAATTCTTTATCATTTTTATCATTCCTTATCTACTATAAAAAATTAGGAATTTTGGTAAAATTAGCATTAGCGTCAACTGGCTGCCAATTTTATGTGCTGAGTGCTTGGATGTTATGCCAATGGCACACTGGTCGAGGAGCATGAATGAGCGTCGAGGAACTCATCGATGAAACAACAGAACGCACCCTGACTGATAAAATAAACAAACACGAAAAAATAGCACAAAGCAAAACCAAAATGACAGCCCACGCTAACATGAAATGAGACACAATCGTTTCATCGAGGAACTCCTCGATGGAAATAGCAGCGCCTCTATTTTTCATCGATGACGGGTGCGTTCTGTTGTTTCATCGATGAGTTCCTCGACGCTCATTCATGCTCCTCGACCAGTGTGCCATTGGCATTAGAGTTTTTACCAATTTTTGAAATATATAAATATCTATTGTGTGTAGCTGTGGAAATCGAATTTGGGTTCTCAAGTACACATGCTGACATGATACCACTGAGCTTTCTATCTCAAATGATATGTTAAACAATAAATCGCAAGAGCGTAGAATGAAGTGATGCATTTAAAGTTTGCAAATAATTTCAAGTAAAATATTCGCGAAGAGTATTTAGGGCTAATACGTGCCTGTCAGCCTACACTAAACCAACATTCTTCCCGGCAACAAACGCAAATGCGCGATTGGGAAACGGACATGTTTTAAATTTCATGTCATTTCTAATTAATAATGGCATCTACCTAACACTAACGTGAACACTGCGCTAAGTATATGCTACGCAAAGTGAGCGTAGGCACAAACATAACCTAACTTAACGTAACCAGCACCACCCGCCATTTGTTTTAGGGCACGTGGGCAGTGGGAAAATAGACATTTGGTTATAGGTTAACGTTACGTTCTTACGCCACGCCACACTGAAAAACGTGTTTACATTTTGCGCCCAAACGGAAGTGTTTTTTAGGATGCGGGTATTAATTGATTTTTAGTTAGTTTTGAGGAAATTATTGATATAATACTGGCTCAATTATTTATTTTTTGTAATTAGAAAAATATCTTTCTGCAATATTTCTTTACAAATAGACAAATTAAATATAAATATAACAACATGACACGCATTTTGCTGTGTCACATATGTGGGAACTATTTATTAGCTCAGTTTTTTAAGAAATGAAGTAAACAGCACGGAAGAAACGTCTCGAATTGTGGGTTTCAGAACTCGGGTTTGATTCCCACAACTGACAAATGGATTTTACAACAATAAAATTGGGGTGGTATGAAGTTGGCCTGTGGATCCTGAGAACCCTGGTTCGATTCCCACAGGCGACAAACAATTTTCATAATTTCAAAAACTACCCCTGTGGCTCTTCCACCACTAACATCTTTGGGGCCCGTGATTTGACGACTGGTAACCGCTCTTCACGCGCAAGATATATCACTTACCGAGATCTGCTTCGACAGAGTGCCACACCCGGTAATGGGTAGAAGGCGTGATTATATATATATATATATATATATATATATATATATATATATATATATATATATATATATATATATATATATATATATATATATATATATATATATATATGTATATATATTTTAATTGTTTATGGGGTAATGGCTCAGGGGTATCAAGTCGACCTGTAGATCCTAAGAACCCTGGTTCGACCCCCACAGCCGACAAAACATTTTCACCAAAATTACCCCTGTGGCTCCCTCGTCACTAACATCTTTGAGGGCCGTGATTTGACGGATGGTAACCGCACTTCACGCGCATAAATATCACTTACCAAGATCTACTTCGGCAGAGTGCCACACCCAGTAATGGGTAAAAGGCGTGATGATATATTTATTTATTAAAATTGCCCTGCAATAACATCTTTAAAGACCGCGATTTGACAGCTGGTAACCGCAGTTCACACGTATTAATATATCATGTACCTACATATGGGGAAGATGGGTATCAAGTCGACCTGTGGATCTGAGAAATTGGGTTCGATTCCCACCGTCGACAAACAATTTTTACCACATTAAAATTACCCCTGTGGCTCCTTCTACACTAACATCTTTGTGGGCCATGATTTAACGCCTGGTAATCGCACTTCACGCTCATAAATTTATCACTTAGCGAGATCTGCTACGGCAGAGTGCCACACCCAGTAATGGGTAAAAGGCGTGATTAAACAGTTATTTAGTTATTTATTTATGTTACTTTGCACAGGATGAACTTAATCCCAATTACAGTACAGGGCCCGGACTCACGAGTCGCAGTGTGGTAGTTCATATATTATAGGCTAGAGTGGGATTCGAACTGGGGATCTCCGAATACGAATGCCGTAACGCTACACACACCACTGTACTGACGGACTATTTACATAGGTAACATTTTAGCTATAATTTCTTTTTGCAGTACATTTCTTTCCAAATGTTGCAAATTTTCGTTTTTTTACTTTTATCATTCTCTTTTCCTTTTCAGTCTTTTTTTAGCATCCAATATATTAATTGATCAAAAGAAATAAGTCCGAGGGCAGGGATGCGAACAAAATTTAATTAGAACAATAAGTTTCTGTAAAAAAAATTAGATCAAAACCATCGATTTGTAAATATTCTATACGTGATAGGTAAAAATATTATTTACAATTATAAATTTAATTGTTTAGTAAAAACGGATAATATTTTTGAAATTGTAGTGAATCTATTGATATATTTCAATTTACGATCATCTTTTTCGAAATTGTAATTGCGTTTATGTAACTACATAAAAAGTAGCAACGGCTACACGTAACTTTCCAAATTCATAACAGCATAAACAATATATAAATTATAAAACTAATGTTATTAATTTTATAGTACAGTGCAGCATAATTAACAACCACAAATTAATATAATTACTTAGTGAATTGTTTTCAGAGCGTAACAATTGAAATGAAGTTGTTTCAACCTACAAGTTTTTAACGTCTTATTGAAAACGGTTTTAGTGGACCATTTTTGTTTATAATTACTTCCGAATAAACAGATGGATAACAGATATAGTATTATAGCGATTAATTTCTGAAATAATCAGTCTGTAAGACTATAGCATATTGTTAACAGATGTCTCGATAAGTAGTGCATTTAATTGTTGATGACTTATAACACTCATTAAAGTAAAGTCCACAAAAATGTCAAATTTTATTTAAAAGATATTTTTTAGGCAAATTTAAAATAATAGTTATTTGTATACCTAGGCCGTGAAGTGAATGGCAATTTGAGAAATGAAACTGTCAGCCGAAGTAGACAACATTCTAAGAATGCCAGACACATTTCACAAAGACAATATTTTTTAGGCTTGTATTTTTATTGTCAGTATAAAATTCAAAAGTGTGAGTATTAGATGCAATGTTTAACTTTTTTCTCAGTAAAATTATTTCTTTACAGTATTTAATACAAAATGTCAGTAAAATAATTTGTATGTCAGGAAAATAACCTTTTTGTCAGTATTTATAAAAAATTGCTAATAAAATAACTTTTTTTGAAAGAAGAAGAAGAAAGTACCAACTTTCCTCACCAATTTTAGTATGTAAAGTAAATTTTAACAGTCAAGTAAAGTACGTATTCAAGGTTACAACAAAAATAACAGTCTGGTAAAGACTTTACCTGAATGTTTTGCATTTTAAATGCCTTTTTATTGTCACCTGGGATACGTTGTCTGCTGTCAATAAAATTCGTATAAAGAAATTAAACATTTTGAATTATTTATGATTAATTATTGAATAAACTAAACGATTTCAGAAAAATAGTATACATAATACGTCAGGAATGTGTTTTTACTTTTTTGACTTATTATGTAAAAGTAAAATAAATAAATATATCATCACGCCTTCTACCCATTACTGGGTGTGGCACTCTGCCGAAGCAGATCTCGGTAAGAAATATATTTTTGTGCGTGAAGTGCGGTTACCAGTCGTCAAATCACGGCCCCCAAAGATGTTAGTGGAGGAAGAGCCACAGGGGTAGCTTTTTAAATTATTACTTATTATGTAATATATTCATATTGTGAAAAATGTGTAATGGCGTAAAATTTGGAAAAATCTACTCTTCCAGAGGTTATAACTCAAAAATTAAACAAAATATGAAGATGCGCTCAACGGCATTGGATTCCTCGTGTTCGAATTGACTTGTACACATATTTTCAGCAATTTTTTTATTTTTGATATTTTGACCAAAATTTTCGATATACATAAATTTCTAAGGCCAATATCTTCAAAACTAAAAGAGATACGAACTCAGAAATTTCACCATTGGATTCTGCGTGTCGAAATACGTATGTATATAATGTTTTAGTATAATATTCGGATGAGGACGATTTTTAGAGCAATAAGTTTAAAAATGGCTTAAAATCGAAAAATCTTAAGGGGTACCCCTTAAGAAATATTCAAAAAATCAAAATCGTTAAAAATTTGCTTATAAGTCAATTCTGACACGAGGAATTCAATGCCGTTGAGCGCATTTTCATATCTGGTTTAGTTTTTAAGATATAACCTCCGGAAAAGTTCAATTTTCCAAAAAAAATACCTCATCATATTTTTCGACTTTCCCGAGGCTATATCTCAAAAACTAAACAAGATATAAAAATGCGCTCAACAGCAGTGAATTTCTCGTGCTTCAATTGACTTGTAAACCAATTTTCAGCATTTTTAATTTTTCAAAAAGTTTTTACAAAAATTTTCTCCTCTAGCAGTTTTTGAACAATATCTCAAAAACTAGAAGACATATGCACTTGGGGATTTTACCATTGGATTCAACGGGTCAAAATACATATGTATGTAAATTTTCGTTACAATATTCGTACGAGGAAGCATTTTAGAGCAAACAGTCGAAAAATAGCCTAAAATCGAAAAAAATCCAAGGGGTACCCCTTAAAAAAATTTCAAAAAATCTAAATCGCAGAAAATATTGTTATAAGTCAATTAAAACACGAGAAATTCAATGCCGTTATGCGCATTTTTATATCTTGTTTAGTTTTTGAGATATAGCCTCCGGAAAAGTAAAATTATGCCCAAAATTCATCTCGTTTTGACCATTTTTCGCTAACTGCCCTATATGTGAAAAACTAGCCTAGATACGGGCCTGCACAATGCACCATTATATTCTACATAATTTTCTGCATATATACACATATTTTTATCGATATAAATCTTGTTTACATTAATTTAAAAATAATTAAAATAGTTTATTTTTAAAATAAATAAATAAATATATCATCACGCCTTCTACCCATTATAATATATTTTGCACATGAAGTGCCGTTACCAGCCGTCAAATCAAAGCTCTAAAAGATGTTGCCAGCATGTAGCCACAGGAGTAGTTTAAAATTGTTTGTCGGCTGTGGGAATCGAACCCGGGTTCTCAAATCCACAGGCCGATTCGATACCACTGAGCTACCACCCTATCAAATTTATTTTAAATATATATATAAACTTTTTTTTTTAATGGAGTAGGTGGCATAGTGGTTATCGTATCCTGTGGATCCTGAGAACCTTGGTTCGGTTCCCACTGTCGACAAACATTTTCATCACATTTATACTACTCCTGTGGCTCGTCCTCCACTAACATCTTTGGGGGCCGTGATTTGACGGCTGGTAACCGCACTTCACGCGCAAAAATATATCACTTACCGAGATCTGCTTCGACAGAATGCCACACCCAGTAATGGGTAGAAGGCGTGATGATATATTTATTTTTTTTATTTATAAACATTTTTTAAATATGAATCATAAATCTTCCAATAAAGGATGATAAACTTTTTCTTGTGACAAATAAGTGAAGGTATAAATTGGCAACGTGAGATAAAAAAGAAACAAACAAAAATATTAACAACATTATTTCTAATAAAGATTGATGCTGTGAAAATTGAGCGGTAGTATTTTTTATTTCTTTATCACTGTGAGTATTTAGTATTAGCCGAATATAGGTGTAGATTTTTTATTTATTTATGAATGTCTGATGTGTACGCTAGTAAACAGTGATAGATGAAACTTTCATTTTAATAGCAGATAAGGTAAATCTTGAATTAGACGTGAAGATTTATTTTTGTTGTTTAATAATTTTAGACATATGAAAGTTTGGAACGGTAAACGTCCAACAGTTGATTTCAGCACATTTGAAAGGAGAACGTTAAACTGTAATTTGACGCCATTGTGCACACTTCACTTCTAGTTAGTTTACATCTTTATTCACACGAAAAACTATTACATTTTATTAATTTTATAGTTGTTTTCATAACAGTTTTATTTCATTCTAAAGTTACCAAATGTTTTAGAAAAAGATCACAAACAATTTTATATTACTGTGTAATGATTCATTATATTTTCTTTTTTTTATAGGTCCATGGTAACGTATTGGTCATCAAACTGCACGTATTTCCAGAATTTGATTCCCACAGCATATAACTAACATTAACATCGATTGGGATCATGATTTGACGGGTGGTAATTCATAAAAATATAATATTTACCGTGCTTTAGGTGCGTATGCGCATTTCTCATTCATAATTTATTTATTTATGTTACACTGTACAATTACATGAATAAAATATAAATAAATATGTCATCACGCCTTTTTCCCACTACTGGGTGTGGCATTCTGCCGTAGCAGATCTTGGTAAGTAATATATTTTGTGCGTGAAATGCGGTTACCAGCCGTCCAATCACAGCTTCTAAAGATGTTAGTGGATGGGGAGTCACAGAGGTGAAAGTTGTGAAAATTGTTTATCGGCTGTGGGAATCGAACCCGAGTTTTCAAATACACAGCCCGACTCGATACCACTGAGCCACCTATATCCTATATTGAAATGAAGTATTTTGGCGTTAATACTTTTTAATGTTATTTATTAATAAATTTTTTGTTTGTTTTCAGAATAGTTCGAATATGATCAACTCGAGTTCGAATCCTACTCAAGCTAAAAATATATAATCTACCAAACTGCGGCTCGGTGAATCCAAATCCTGTACACTGTAACTAAGATTAAATCCTGTTGTACAGCGGTAGCGTAAATAAATAAATAAATGTAAAATAAATATATCATCACGCCTTTTACCCATTACTGGGTGTGGCACTCTGCTGAAGCAGATCTCGATAACTGATATATTTATGCGCGTGAAGTGCGGTTACCAGCTGTCAAATCACGGCCTTCAAAGATGTTAGTGGTAGGGAAGCCACAGGGGTAATTTTAATTTTGTGAAAATGTTTGTCGGCTGTGGGGATTGAACCAGGGTTCTCAGGATCCACAGGCCGACTCGATACCACTGAGCCATTCCTCCATATATAAATATTTATTTATATATCTATATTTTTATTCTCAAGAATGCTTTGAATCAGAGCTTCCTTTGTTTCCTGCCGAGCTGGCCCAATTTGCCATATCCAGAAATTAGAAAATTTATGGGATGGCTAGCTCAGTGGTATGAAGTCGGCCTGTGGATCCTGGGGTCCCTGGTTCGATTCCCACAGGCGACAAATTTTCATAATTTGAAAAAGCTATCCCTGTGGCTCCTCCACCACTAACATGTTTGGGGGCCGTGATTTGACGACTGGTAACCGCACTTCACGCGCAAAATATATCACTTACCGAGATCTGCTTCAGCAGAGTGCCACACCCAGTAATGGGTAGAAGGCGTGATGATATATTTATTTATTTATTTTAGAAAATGTTTGGCGAATCTATCCTAAAATTGAAGAAGATTTTTTTCATTCTGATCCGATCATCCGGTATTATGTACCATAATAATGTTATCTCTTTTTGTACTGTCAAATAATAAATAGAAATCAATAAAGAAATTTGTTTCCCAATTTGAGTTCAATGAATTTCTCTGTACAAATGTATCCTAATACGTCGAATGGTATTAAGGAAGCATCATTAAAAAGCATCCGATGGATGAGTAGATGTGAGCGTAAGAGCAGGTAATTATACTTTAATTACAGAAATAAATTCATAAAGCACGGGTGAGGGGCAAAACCATGGTACCCATCACGGAATAGGTAATAAGACATTAGGAATGAAAGCGACCATTCTATTCTGGGATGCTCCGATCCAGGAGAAAATATTTATGAAATTTAACCTGTTACACGTGCAAACAATTTAGAAAGTAAAAAGCAGTGTTTTACCAACAAAAAACATCTTTCTTGCATGCACGTCTTTCGTTTAAAAGGCGAAGAAAGGTTTTTAAGTTTTTATGAAAAGTAAATTTGATTTTAACGACAAATTATCTGTTTTTGTACCTGACAATCCGAAATGAAAAGTGTGTTACATGGTAATAAGTTGCATTTCAACTTGATACTTGATTTTATTATAACCGATCAGAAAAAATCAGAGCGAACCTAAACTAGTATTTATAAAAGTTTTATACTACAAAAACTTCATAATATTTGCTTCAATACTAGCCTAGAAACATATCATTATTTATCTCTTTTTAAATTATGAAATTTGTTACATTTAACTTGATACTTGATTGTATTATAAACGATCAGAAAAAATCAGAGCGTACCTAAATTCGTATTTTTAAAAGTTTTTAACTACAAAAGCTTCATAATGTTTGGTTCAGAGGCGTAGACAGTGCCATCTTTACCATAAGGGCACATGGAGCACGAGCCCAGGGCCCCCAAATAGGGGCCTCAAAATGCCGAGGTCGTCGTTTACACGGAAAATAGAGGAGCTCAATTTTTAATGCAATTTTGCTAAGAATTGCCGTTAACATTTTTAAATTTAAATGTAAATCGAAAACCTGATGAGATTTCTAAATAATTTTTAGACAATGAACAAAATTTTATTAAATCTAAAAAACATAAATAGATAACTTAAAATTTCTCAAGTAATCCTATAAAATTTATACAAATATTAAAATAACTTTAAAATATTTAAAAGAACTTTGAGGACATAATAAAAGATTTTGCAGAACAGAAATCCAGAAAGAAACTATCATCATTAATGCAATTCCAATTCTCAAAATACGAGTAGTAATCAATTCACTTATATTTGATTTGTATAAAGCTAACCAAAATAATCAATAAAGTCACTAAATAAAACTACATACTGATGTTTTCATTCACATTCTTTTTTAAAAGGGCCCCAAATTTTGTGTGCGCAAGGGCCCCTTCATGACCTAAGACGGCCCTGGGCGTAGACTCATTTTAGCTGTGAGTAAATGGCGATTTTTTCAATACTAGCCTAGAAACATATCATTATATACCAATTTTTGATCCATGAAATTTGTTTCAATACTGCTTGCCTAGAAATGCTTAATAATGGATTATTATTCACCAAGGTTAATAATGCAAAATGTCGCCTTAAGCCTAAATTTATTGTATTGTGTATTTCGGTGATTGCATTGTTCCATATTGCACATTTTTCCTACTACCCTCCTCTTTTTAATTTCTGTATAAATATAATTCTCTAAATCACTTTCATGAAACACTATTACAAAAATGTCAAATAAAATGATTTTCATTTTGAATTATGAGAATATGAAAGCTTATTATTTCCATATAAAAATTAATAATAATTACATTTAATGGGGTGTCTAGCTTAGTGGTATGAAGTCGGCCTGTGGATCCTGAGAACCCTGGTTCGATTTCCACAGGCAACAAACAATTTTCATAATTTCAAAAGCTACCCCTGTGGCTCCTCCACCATTAACATCTTTGGGGGCGGTGATTTGACGATTGGTAACCGCACTTCACGCTCAAAATTTATCACTTACCGAGATCTGCTTCGGCAGAGTGCCACACCCAGTATTGGGTAGAAGGCGTGATGATATATTTATTTTTTTTACGATCTGTTTTAAAACAGTGGATAGTCCTAGTCCTATAGCAAGCTTGTCCAATGGTTTCTGACAATTAGTATGTTTTGAAATAAGTATGAATGTGAAAATTGTGATGAACAAATAAAATAAATATCATCACGCCTTCTACCCATTACTGGGTGTGGCACTCTGCTGAAGCAGATCTCGGTAAGTGATATATTTTGCGCGTGAAGTGCGGTTACCAGTCGGTAAATCACGGCCCCCAAACATGTTAGTGGTGGAAGAGCCACAGGGATAGCTTTTTCAAATTATGAAAATTTGTCGCCTGTGGGAATCGAACCAGGGACCTCAGGATCCACAGGCAGACTTCATACCACTGAGCTAGCCATCCCATATGAACAAATAAATTTACGTAAAACAAGTCGTAGTGAAGGTTTTGTGTGGAGGATAGGTCAGGTTCGGTTAGGTTTAGTCACGTTGTTTTAGAGTCACTGGAAATATGAACGACTCCTATACAGTGCCATCTTTTGGCAAAATATCAAAATAAGACAAAATGGCATACTGGAGTTTTATCGGAATAATAAACAACTTAATGAATTACATTTGATTGTCATGTGCATATTTATATTTTTAAAAACATTATTTAATTGATAAGAATTATAATATTATTGCTTACGTTGAACAGGAATCAGCTACCAGCTTCGTCCAGGGTCCCACAGTCTGTTTACTTCATTATAACTTATATTTTAATGTGTCTGTAATACGCGACACTTGAAACACGAATATATATACAATATTAGATATTTTAAGTAATTTTACACATTAAAATATTCACTAAAATGCTCTTCAAATGTCGGAAACATTGCATTCGCAGTGTACGTCCACGCTGTGCTAGAGTAGCTGAGCTTTGCGCGAACCAACGTTTTTCGACGAAACAAACTAATTGGTGGTCTACGTTTTGACTTGTCTGGTAGCGTTAAAAATGATATTGTAATATATTAAATTTAAATGTTTATCGATTTTTTAGCTTCGGTTAATTTCGGATAATAAACGAATGAATCCGATTTAAGTAGAATTAGAATGACAATATTTAGGTGAACAGAATAGAGGCGCTGCGGATGCATCAAAGTTTATTAGCGCTAATTTTGAATGAGTAATATTACCATGTATACAGGGCCGGATTTAAGTATAAGTAAAATAAGCGGTTGCTTAGGACACCCGCAAATCAGGGGACTCGAAAAAAAATCATAAAATATTTGTACTTGTAAATTAATTTGTGATTAAATATTTTATTGAATACCCTTAAAAAATTGCAAAAATCCACAACTGCATTTGAATAATAATTTGCGAAATGAACAAAGTATTTGCTTTCGCGCATTGAGAAACTTATGGCTGTTAGTTGTTTGTGAGTAGGTATCATCCTCATTTGACTCAAGATAGAGAAAGGTTGCAATAATAATACAGTACGTTGAATAGAATTAAAAATAGCATTAAGCACGGTAGGGTTATAAGATACAGATAACGGTTTTATTAGACCGGCACCGCAGTTTGCAAAGCTAAGCTAACGCTATGCTTACGTTATGCTAGCGCTATGCTAACGCTAAATCAATGCTTGGTGCTTAAGAGCTTGCCCCATGGGTGCCGACTCTTCAGTTTGAATTCGGGATATTTACAAATAAATAAAATAAATATATCATCACGCCTTCTACTCATTAATGGGCGTGGCATCTCAGTATGTGATATATTTTGCGAGTTACTTGCCGTCAGATCACGACCCTTTAAGATGATAGTGGAGGAGGAATCACAGGGATAGTTTTAAATAAATAAATAAATATATCATCACGCCTTTTACCCATTACTGAGTGTGGCATTCTGCCGAAGCAGATCTCGGTAAGTGATATATTTATGCGCGTGAAGTGCCGTCAAATCACGGCCTCCAACGATGTTAGTGGTGAGGGAGCCACAGGGGTAATTTGAAATTGGTGAAACTGTTTTGTCGGCTGTGGAAATCGAACCAGGGTTCTTAGGATACATTGGCCGATTTGATACCACTGAGCCATTACCCCATATAGACTATTGTAGTCTTTATAATTATAATTTAATTATTAATATATTGGAAGTAACCAGAGCTGGACAAGCTACTTAAAAAAAGTAGCTAAGCTACAGCTACAGCTATTCTTTAAAAAAGTAGCTGAGCTACAGCTATAAGCTACATTTTGTAAAATATAGCTAAGCTACAGCTAAAAGCTTTCATTAAAGTAGCTGTTAAATTTTAAAGCTACTTTTTTCAAATATTGTGAATTATTAAATTTGCCATTGTCATTTGATCAGTTGATCAGTCTTTTGTTATAATGACTGTTAATAAATATAAAAACTCGCAAATGGACAAATGTACTGTTAATTTGTTATGCTATAATTCTTATTTATATCGGAATAAATTAACAGTCACATTAACAGAAGACTCCTAAACAGTCAATGTTTAGTTCATCTAATATTTAATACAAAAGTAGGATAGGTTAAGAACAAGTGAAAAATAAAATATGTTAATAGATTTTAAACTATATAATAACATGTTATCCTACAGTTATAGAAAACAATAAAGAAGGTACGATTCAAATACAAATCCAAAATTAATAGGTATTTCTTAATGAACAGTGATAGCTTTAAGCTACAAAAAGTAACTTTAGGCTACAAAAAGTAGCTTTAAGCTATAAAAAGTAGCTTTAAAAGTAGCTTCAGTTGTTAAAAAAATATTTTTAAGCTAATAAAAAAAACATAGCTCGCTACAAGCTAAAGCTATATTTTTTCACATTTAGCTAAGCTACAGCTACAGATAAGGTAAACGTAGCTAAGCTAGTAGCTAAGCTACAAAAGCAGCTAGCTACTGCCCAACTCTGAAAGTAACTATCAAACAAGTGGCACTAAAAATGTTTACTTATGGTAAACCACCCTTAATAAAATTTATGTCTGCATATTGTACATTTTGGCATCCAAATATTTGTAGTTATTACAGAAATCATTTAGTTAGCCCTGAATCTTTCTAGAATAAATGATTAGTTGCCCTCTGAATGATTCGTATTCTCCGTCAATGGCTAGTGGTAGTGTTAGTGCCGTGTTATGTATGTATGTAGGTAGAGCTGTGCTGGAGCTCGAGAGATATATAATGTACAGCATTCCTAAGTGAAGACGCTTCCGCACGAGAAAGTAGTAATGCAACTTGGACAGACATATAGGTGACTTGCTTGACTGTGGCTCTGTGTCTTGCTGCTTTGCTGCCTGTGGCTTGACTATCGCGAGATGAGGCTTAGTGCTTAGTAGGTACACTCGCAGGTATTGGAATACTAACTTCCACTCTTGGTACGACTTTCGAGAAGTACTCATACAATGAAAATGATAAAATAAGTTATGTTGAAAATTATAGTACTTTATCCACAACCGGGCCGAAAAACATGTGTTTTAGTCCTAAAAAGCGGGCTTAAAGACATCTTCTTTTTGTCCCATGGGCCAAAAAGAAATAATTCCTAAGAATACATAAATAAAATGACAATTTTTGTTTATTGTGAATACTTGATTCTGCAAAATGTCATTTTGCCTTACAACCTATTTACATATTTTAATCTTTTGAACATATAATTAAATGTTATTTTGTTGTGCATAAAATATTGTATGTACCACGGGTGAAATTAGCGTTTCTGACCCTGAACATGTTATTAGCCCTCGGCGCTTTGCGCCTCGTGCTAATATTCATGCCTCGGGCCAAAAACACCTGTTTTCACCCTTGGTACATAAATAACTATTAAGAGCGGTTACTAGGCGTCAAATCTGTAAAATACCTGTTAATCTACTTTTTTATTTATTTTATATCTGTTAAGTTTTAACAGGCCGTTAAAAATTTTAACCAATGACAACAGACGACACGGAATAAAAAATATAAATATAAATATATCATCACGCCTTTTACTCAGTACTGGGTGTGGCACTCTGCCGAAACAAATCTCGGTAAGTGATATATTTATGCGCGTGAAGTGCGGTTACCAGCCGTCAAATCACGGCCCCCAATGATGTTAGTGGAGAGGGAGCCACTGAGGTAATTTTAAATTGGTGAAAATGTTTGTCGGCTGTGGGGATCGAATCAGAGTTCCTAGGATCCAGAGACCGAATTGATACCACTGAGCCATTACCCAACAGAAAAAAAATTCATTTGACAGATATATCTTAATAGGTTAAAATTTTTAACTAGCTAATGAAAATTAACAGATACGTTACACAGAATACACCCCAATGTCAGTTAAATTACAAAAAAAATGTCATTTTAAGATGCGATTTTATAACGATTTTTTTTTAAATAAATAAAATAAATAAATATATCATCACGCCTTCTACCCATTACTGGGTGTGGCACTCTGCTGAAGCAGATCTCGGTAAGTGATATATTTTGCGTGTGAAGTGCGGTTACCTGTCGTCAAATCACGGCCCCCAAACATGTTAGTGGTGGAGGAGCCACAGGGATAGCTTTTTCAAATTATGAAAATTTGTCGCCTGTGGGAATCGAACCAGGGACCTCAGGATCCACAGGCCGACTTCATACCACTGAGCTAGCCATCCCATTAGGATGGATTTTTTTTTATTTGCCGAAAAAATGTAAAATGTAACATTGTCAATTTTCTTTATTAATTTATTTTTAAAAACAAACAGGGTGAAAGTTACAGAAAAAAGTTGCAAATAAAAAAGGTAAATAATTTGCTACATACGTAATATGATTTAAATAGTATTAAGAACAATTCAATTTTTGTAAACAATGTTTTTATTGCATTCTTTACGATTTCTTAATCGATTTAATACCTAACATAAATTAATAAACTTCATACTAAAGAATGTGTGAGAACTTTTAACGAAATTCAAATTGGGAAGCCATGAGAAAATTTTACCCACCCTTGTTTTAAAGTTCAAATATAATATTGTACCGATTATTTTTTAAAAGATTAGTAAGTATACTAATTTTGTATTCTAATTTCCAGTAGTATACTTACAGCTATACATTCTATTCTATACGATTGCCGTTTAACTTGCCTATCTCTTGCATTTGTCTAAAATTGCCAAACACTACATTGTTAACAAGAATTCGTTACATTTTGTTGCCAATAAACAATGTTCCTTTTAAACAGTTTATTCCAATCTCACATACACAGATTTGAACCCAGAACATGGAACAATGAAGTGATATAAAGCTTAATGTTTCATGAGATAATAAAATTAAATTCCCAATACAGTACGGAACATAAAATTTATATGTTTTTTAGTGAAAATTAATTCAGAAAAGGGGAAACTACACAGTATGTCCCAAAAATAACAAAACTTTTTATTTAAATCATAGAACACGTAGCGCAATCTATTGAACATACACATTGTTAGAAAGATACATCTTTCCTCTTTCGAACGCACACATCTTCATGCAATCAGATGACAGTTTAAAAATTTACGCGTATTTTAATGACAGTAGTTTTTGTGTTTATGTTGTAAAAATACAATGGAACAACGAGCAAATATTAAATTTTGTGTTAAACTTAGAAACAAATTTGCTGAGACATACGAATTGATGAAAAAAGTTTATCTCGTTCACAAGTTTATAAGTGGTATGCAAAATTTAAAAATGGTCGTGAAGATTTAAATGATGATGAAAGATTTGAACGTCCAAAAGCCGGATATCGTGCTGAATTAGTGGAAAAAGTGCGTGAAATCATTGCTGTCGATGCGAATTTTACTGTTAGAATGTTGGGTGAAGAATTAAATACGAGTAAAAATACTATTTGGAGAATTCTAACTGAAAATTTGGGTAAAAGAAAGGTTTGTTCCACATGAATTAAATGAAGACCAAAAAGTCGCTCGTGTAAGTCAACGAATTTTTGATGAAAAAACATATTTGTGTCATCGACCACCCTCCGTATTCGCCTGATCTATCACCATGTGACTATTATCTTTTCCCAAAACTGAAAATTGCCATGAAAGGAGCGTTTTATGATGATATTACAGCCATTCAAGCGGCCATGACACAGGTGTTAAAGAACGTTCCTTTAGATGGCATAAACAAATCTATGCATGCTCTAGTTGATCGTTCTAAAAAGTGTATTGATTCAAATGGAACCTATTTTGAATCAATATTAAGTTTCAAACATAATACAATGCGTGTTTTATATCTAAAGAGTTTAGTTATTTTTGGGACATACTGTGTAGCATTACAAAATTTCGTTACAAAGTTACGACTCATCAAATTAAGGAAATAGCGTGTTTAAACATAATTATTGTTATTATTAATTATTATATTATGTTCAGATTAAAATAAGAATAAAACAATAATAATAAAACGTCTAAATAACTGTTGTTCTCATCTTTATTCAGCAATTCAGTGTTCTTCCTTCATTGTTGGGTACGATTTGTCTCACTTATAATTAATTACTTTGCATCGAAATGAATAATTGGTTAGCACAATACAGATAATAAATTTCGCATAAAAGTCACCAGTAAATGAAAGTACTGATTTACTTTACTCAGCAAGTTTAGTCTTTCACATGTACCATTTGTCGCTTAAATATTTTATATATCATCGTGCTTTTCCCACGATAAATTAAAATGACGTACAGAAATAAAAAATTATGTAAAATAAAACGAAATACAGCTGAGAACAGCGCTAGGTTAACGCTAACGTTACTAAGCTTGTGCAAATAACTTATTGATAAATTAGTAAATTAATAGACCGACATAGCTCTTGCAAGATCGATTTTTTTCTAGGTTAATTATGTAAATTGTATACGAATAAAATTACAAAAAGGTTAATGTTTCCTTTGATTTGTTTTCTTGCACAAATAATGATTTTGCATATTTCTTTTCCCTCTATTAACATTTAGAAACAGGAAGTCGAACCTTATTGTTTTTAGGATTCAGTTCCAAACAAAATATAGGTTCAAGGCACAGGCGGACTTTGGCCTAGGCTAAAGAAGCAATAACCTAGGGCCCGGATTCAAACTTTAGTTTAAATAATAGAAATATATAAGACAGCATCAAATAAAAGTTTTAGGACATAAAATTCTGCATCTAATCCAATAAACAAAAATAATTTAGCATGCTTCGTAACGGCACAAATTAGATCTGAAAATAGCGAAATTATATGTATAATAAATATTTTGCCTAGGGCCCGAAATATTTTAAATCCGCTTCTGGTTCAAGGGTTTTGAACAAAATTATGTTCCGGTTAACCGATTAATATAAAGAGTAATAGAGGTCCAGGTTCACGAAATAAATTTTCTTTGGGAAAAAAATCAGAGGTTCATTAATTTCAACATATTTAAAAAAATAATAATATATTATTTAAGCAAACCGAAATGTGTTTGCCTTCAAATCTAATAAATAATGATTAATCTAAATAAATGGGATGGCTAACTCAGTGGTATGAAGTCGGCCTGTGGATCCTGAGGTCCCTGGTTCGATTCCCACAGGCGACAAATTTTCATAATTTGAAAAAGCTATCCCTGTGGCTCCTCCACCACTAACATGTTTGGGGGCCGTGATTTGACGACTGGTAACCGCACTTCACGCGCAAAATATATCACTTACCGAGATCACACCCAGTAATGGGTAGAAGGCGTGATGATATATATATATATATATATATAATCTAAATAAATAAACAATTGAAAGTCGGCATGTGGATCCTGTGAACCCTGGTTGGATTCCCACAACCGACAAACATTTTCACAACATTAAAATTACCCCTGTGGCTTTCCCACCACTAAAATCTTTGGGGGGGCGTGATTTTACGGCTGGTAACCGTACTTCACGCGCATAAATATATAACTTACCGAGATATGCTTCGGTAGAGTGGTATATTTATTTATTTATAAAAAATTTATATACCAATTAGGTTTCGGATTCGGTTCCGGTTTGACTCCCTGTTTAAAAATAATTTAATAGCTATATTATCTTCCAATTTTCCCAATTCTGGGCACTGGATCCAGACAAACTATGAAACCAAAATAATGAAAATTTTTAGCGCCCCAAATATGTTGAGGCCCCTTCCTCTATGGATATTTAAGCACTAAACCTCTCAAATCAGAATTAAGTTCTTTAAATTGAGATGTTTTAATGACTTTTAATCTGAAGATATAAATTAGATTACGACAGTAAAATTTAATTAAGATCAATTAATTATATCATAAATGCGATCAGTGGCAAACATTTGATCCATAAATTAATTACAGTATCAAGTGCAATTAAATTCAATCAATGATTTCGCAGATTCAAAGAGTTAAAGATAAGTATGCAAAATTTCTCAGCAAGAGAATGGCAAGGTGCATAGCGTAAACGAATAGACACATATTCTCTGTCCTATAAACTACGTGTTGACTTCTGAATTCCAATGGTGCCTCTTTTGTGGGCTGCGTTCCAAAATTCTCGTCAAATAGAAAATAGTTTGAAATTATTTAACGTGCACATAGCTATATTACTCACTTCATAACTATTTAGTTCAACATGTTTTGTAAATATTAGTTTTGCAATTTTATAGCTAGATAAATACAAATATTTATAGGTATTTTTCATTTTCTCAAGAAATATTTTTATTTAGAAAATCGTAATTTTAAACTCTAAAACAGTTATTGTACGTAATTTGTAATAAGAAAAATATATTATACACTCATAAGAAATAATAAGGAAATTATTGGTTATTTTATTTATTTATTTACTAATATGTTCGAAAGGAAATTAATTTCTAGTATTGTACAACTCTATGATTTTATATTAACGTGAATCATGCATGTCTGAAGTTTATTTTAAACAAGTTATTATTGTTATTATAAATGAAACATAATTATGTGTTATAAATATTGTGGTTAAAAATTGAAAGTATTGTTACAAATTTAAAACCATTAACTTTATAAAATAAATAAATAAATATATCATCACGCCTTCTACCCATTACTGGGTGTGGCACTCTACTGAAGCAGATCTCGGTAAGTGATATATTTTGCGCGTGAAGTGCGGTTACCAGTCGTCAAATCACGGCCCCCAAACATGTTAGTGGTGAAGGAGCCACAGGGATAGCTTTTTCAAATTATGTGAAAATAATAATGGAACATGATTTGAAAATGATGATTGAATTTCTTTATAATGATTAGGATGAAAGTAATTAGCGTGAAAAAAAAATTTGCAGTTTTGAGTAAAATTTGGCGCACGTAAACATTGGACAGTCATACGCATCCTGTTAAAATATGAAACACATTTATCGTCTGTGAACAAATATATTCGCTTGTAAAGTTGAGTTCTTATACACGGGGCTTATGGCGATCATCACTCAGAATCGCACATATTTGGTTTGTGTACCTCTAAAATTTTGCAGTTTCATTTGAAAAACTAGTATGATGTTCTAGAACTATCCATGTATATTGTATCAGAAGGAGAAAGTTTTTTATCGTTTAGTAATGGATATATAGCCATGCAAAGCCTTGTTTTTAACGAAAAATTAAGAATCCCAATTTATAATGGCAACACCACACGGTGGTATGGTATTTGAAAATTCACTAGACCAACAACCTGTTAACAATTCATGATATTCAAATCATAATAGGTATAAAACACTTATTTTATTCAATTTTTATATTTTTTTGAGCGTCAATTTCACCACTCGACAACCGATGGCGCCAGTACTACCTTAAAACATAACCTTACTTTATATTACAGATGTCGGTAAATGACATATTTATGCGCGCGAAATGCAGTTACCATTGCGGCACCCAAGGATGTTACTACAAGGAGAGCCACAGGAGTAATATTAAATTTAGTGAAAATTAGTTTACCGACTATGAGCATCGAACTCAGGTCTTCAAATCCACAATCTGACGTATTATATCAACAATGGATTAACTGCTAATAAGCAAAAAGAAAATATAATACAGTCAAATAATTAATAACAATTAAAATCAATCTCTACTCTTGTTGCAGATTGAGGCACACAGCCACAGGCAGAGCTAGAACCAGTATATATGTATGTATGTACAGGTGTGCTAAGTTGCAGTCTCTAGCCTCTGGCTGAGTCAGAGAAGGAAATCCACAATCAGTATGTCACACGCTTTTTCCTCTCCCATAAAATATCTTTTATGGTAAAGGTATTTATTTATTTATATACCTCCATCGGCCTACTGTTCTTTTTATTCATTCAAATGTGTGGATACTATCACAGAAAAGAAATTTCTAACTTGCCAGATGTAAATTAATATGTTAAATAGTTTATAAAAACGAAATTTAAATATTTTATTTCTGATTTCGATGTTTTGCATTTAATGACAGCAAGGTAGATTAAATTAGAAACGGTGTGGCATATTAGATTTAGATTTATAGTTTTTGTTAATATTTATTTTTAATTCATTTGCATAATTTCCTCTCTTTTCTCAGTCTCAAAAATTTGACAAAATATACATTCATATTTAAATTATTTAACAAGTACTATAAATGACATAGTATATTACGCACCATGACCTGTAAGTGACAGTTTTTAGGTCAAGAATGTAGTTTGGGAAATCGAGGCTCGAAGGGTCGAGATTTCCTAAACATTTGCGACCTAAAAAAATCACTTACAGTTCGAGATTAGGAAGCTATTTTTTACAATACTTGCACAAATAGAAGGAAAATAGGTTAAATTCAGAAAAAATGTTGGCGAATGATGATGAAAATCTTCATCATTCGATTTATTTGCTTGTTCTTTAGTAACGATCAACTTTACATTGATAACTGAAAGCATAAAAGTAAGCTTCTCGTAGCAGTCGTAACAAAAGTAATTTATCGAAAATTTCAGTTGAAATGGATTAAATTTTTTTTTAAATATGTTTCTTTATAGTTTAAGATACGAGAAATCGAATGCCGTTGAGCGCATCATCCTATCTTTTTTAGTTTTTAAGTTACAGCGATTTTTGAAGTTTTCCAAATTGCAACTTTGAGACGCTATATCTCGAAAATTAAAAGAGATATCGAAATGCGGTTTAAACCAGTGTATTTCTCGTGCTTTAGTCAATATAGTGGCAAATTTTGAAAATTTAGAAAATTTTTAAAATTTTTTTAAAATTTTCTATTGTCGATATTTCAAAAATTTGACAAGATAATGAAAATCTGTAAACACCAGTGAATTCCTTGCGTAAAAATACGTAGATATGCAAATTTTCAGGAGAAAATTCGTACGCATACATTTTGTATTACAGAAAAACGAAAAATGACCAAAAATCGTAAAATTCTTAAGGGGTACCCCTTCAAAATTTTCGATTTTTAGCCGATTTTCGTTTTTCTGTAATAAAAAATGTATGCGTGCGAATTTTCTCCTAAAAATTTACATACCTACGTATTTTTACGCGAGGAATTCACTGGTGTTTACAGATTTGCATTATCTTGTCAAATTTTTGAAATATCGACAATCGAAAATTTTGAATAAAAAAAATTCAAAATTTTCAAAATATGCTACTATATTGATTAACGCAAGAGAAATACACTGGTTTAAACCGCATTTCGATATCTCTTTTAGTTTTCGAGATATAGCGTCTCAAATTAACAATTTAATAAACATCAAAAATCGCTGTAACTGAAAAACTAAAAAAGATAGGATGATGCGCTCAACGGCATTCGATTTCTAAATCTCATCTAGTTTTCGATATACATTTAAATTTTTAAAAAATAACGGCAATTCTTAACAAAATTGCATTAAAAATTGAGCTCCTCTATTTTCCGTGTAAACGACGACCTCGACATTTTGAGGCCCCTATCAAGACGAGGGCTCTGGGTTCGTGCCCCATGTGGCCTTATGGTAAAGACGGCACTGGTGACGATATATTTATTTATTAATTTTACAAGATCAATAACAATTAAATGAATGCATCTAATAGTGAAGGCTAAGTAACCTTAGAAAGCATTGAAGAATTTTGAGTTCAAGGGTTCAATGTAAGTCCGTCCCTGTGCTGACACAGGTCATCGCGACGTTTACCTTTCAACCTAACCTATAAAATGGTATGCAACTGTTACAAGCATCATCAGTATCATCCAATCATTGCTTCGCTGTTCGCTGGTACCTCGTATATTTGTCCGGATTGTACTGTACAGTGTACATAACATGGCTGCACTTTTGCAAGTGTATTTGTGAGCCGTGTACAGCACAAAACAATTTTGATAACTAGAAAGCTTTGTAGCAAATAAATAAGCGTATTGTTTTGTTTTGTTTTGGTGTAATAAATATGTCACGAAATGTTTGAAATAAAACACAGTCAAGTAAATATTGTGGCGTTTAGATTTTTGTTTGTTATTAGTAAATGTAAATTTACATTTGTAAATCATTTATTGATTGCAATGAGAAACAGTTACTGAACCCATATAATTGCAATTTATTTTATTTTTTTAGTTGTTGATATTAAATTTATATTGCTTAATTGAACCTGAAGTTGACACCTCAATTTTAAAATAAAATAAATAAATAAATATATCATCACGCCTTCTACCCATTACTGGATGTGGCACTCTGCCGAAGAAGATCTCGGTAAGTGATATATTTCCGAGCGTGAAGTGCGGTTACCAGTCGTGAAATCACGGCCCCCAAAGATGTTAGTGGTGGAGGAGCCACAGAAGTAGTTTTTGAAATTATGAAAATTGTTTGTCGCCTGTGGGAATCGAACCAGGGTTCTCAGGATCCACAGGCCGACTTCATACCACTGAGCTAGCCACCCCATAAATTAAATTTTAAAATAAAATAAATAAATAAATATATCATTACGCCTTCTACCTATTACTGGGTGTGGCACTCTGCCGAAGCAGATCTTAGTAAGTGATGTATTTCTGAATGTGAAGTACGGTTACCAGCCGTCAAATTACGGCCCCAAAGATGTTAGTGCAGGGGAAGGCACAGAAGTAGGATTAATGTGGTGAAAATGTGTGTCGGCACTGGGAATCGAACCAGGGTTCTCAGGATCCACAGGCCGACATGATACCACAGTGCCATCTATTCCATTCTGATAATATAAAATAAAATATGGGGTGGCTAGCTCAGTGGTATGAAGTCGGCCTGTGAATCCTGAGAACCCTGGTTCGATTACCACAGGCGACAAACAATTTTCATAATTTCAAAAGCTACCCCTGTGGCTCCTCCACCACTAACATCTTTGGGGGTCGTGATTTGACGACTGGTAACTGCACTTCACGCGCAAAATATATCTCTTACCGAGATCTGCTTCAGCAGAGTACCACACCCAGTAATGGGTAGAAGGCGTGATGATGATATATTTTATTTAAATATTGAGCGTGGCAATCTACCGTAGCAGATCTCGATAAGTACATGATGTGCGTTTACCAGCCGCCAAATCACGGCCCCCTGAGATGTTATTGGTTGGGGATCCGCAGGGGTAGTTTTAAATAAAAATAAATAAATATATCATCACGCCTTCTACCCATTACTGGATGTGGCACTCTGCTGAAGCAGATCTCGGTAAGTGATATATTTTGCGCGTGAAGTGCGGATACCAGTCGTCAAATCACGGCCCCCAAACATGTTAGTGGTAGTTTTAATGTGGTGAAAATTGTTTGTCGGCTGTGGGAATCGAACTAGGGTTCTCAGGAATCACAGGCCGACTCGGATACCACTGAGCCACTTACCCCATAATAATAATATTATTATTACTATAAATAAAATATATTCTAATTATAGTTTTAATTATAGTTATATTGTAATAAATTTGAAAACATTAAATTTATTTGTAAAAACTAATGCAAAAACCAAAAATATTTCAAATTTTGAACGAATTACTCAAAATGTAATAAAAAATATCAGAATAATATAATGATCTATATCTTAGTAAATTTTTATTTCATTTGAATTCCTTAATATTGAAAATAAAATAAAATTTATGGGATGGCTAGCACAGTGGTACGAAGTCGGCCTGTGGATCCTGAGGTCCCTGGTTCGATTCCCACAGGCGACAAATTTTCATAATTTGAAAAAGCTATCCCTGTGGCTCCTCCACCACTAACATGTTTGGAGGCCGTGATTTGACGACTGGTAACCGCACTTCACGCGCAAAATATATCACTTACCGAGATCTGCTTTAGCAGAGTGCCACACCCACTAATGGGTAGAAGGCGTGATGATATATTTATTTATTTATTTTATTTAAATAAAATTTAAAAATTTAAAAATACATTTTTTGTCCAAGTCCAAGTCCGAGTTTAACTGAAATCAGTTTATATTTAAACAAACTAAACATTTCAAATGATATTGAAACAAATTTACATTAAATATTGCTAAATTTCAATGTAGAAAACATGTACTCAATATTTTATTATATACTTAATGCAATGAAACTTAGTAGCTTTGCTATAAACGAATAACATTAAGCGTAGGTACACTCAATTAAAAATATCATAAAATCTATATGTATATCATTAAATTCCGTATTTAAAATTACTGTTATGTATCATACTCTTGTAATAAAAATCTTTATATTTAATATGTATATATGTATGAGAACCTACATCTGTATTATTTAGCTCAGCTTGTATCCAATTATTGTAGAACTTAAGATATCTTCTATATTGGTATGGTTAATATATCTAATGTTAAATCAATAATAATAATATTTATATATTTTATCTTCTTTCCAACTGTTTCTGAAAAATTAAACCACATCATTTTTCAATAAATAAATAAATAAATATATCATCACGCCTTCTACCCATTACTGGGTGTGGCACTGTGCCGAAGGAGATCTCGGTAAGTGATATATTTATGCGCGTGAAGTGCGGTTACCAGCCATCAAATCACGGCCCGCAAAGATGTTAGTGGTGGGGGAGCCACAGGGGTAATTTTAAATTGGTGAAAATGTTTTGTCGGTTGTGGGGATCGAACTAGGGTTGTTAGGAACCACAGGACAACTCGGATACCACTGAGCCATTATCCCATATTTTTCAGAATCATAAATTCAAAAATGATTACAATAAATAATATGTTTCAGTTTCAATATCCCATTTCAGAAAGATCAGTCGTCAGGTGGTAATTAGGTGCATGAGTGACCTTAAATATTAGTATTTTTTAAATATGTTCCTAAGTAATAAAGTAATGAATGACGTCATTTTATTTATTAATTTGTACGGCTATATAACTTGAAATTATTATAGTACTGGCGATCTACAGCTTATAGTGATACTAATGCATGATTTCAATTCTTGAACACTTGCTTCTGAAGCAAACGTGATATCTCTAGGTCACAACTTATAAAAAAATCTATTGCATTAAATTTCAATTTAAAACCAATATTATTGTAAATATAAATTTTCCAAATTAAAAAAATATATATATATATCAGGATGGTCCATTGAAAGTGTTATCAGGAAATATCTCGGAAACTATAAATTTTACGCAAAAATGACCTAGACGAAAAACAATCGTACATAAGGGGGCCATAATAACGAAATATTGGTTTTGTCCTAGATGGCGCTGTTGTCGCTAAATCATGGTCCACTAAAGCTCTAATACAGGAACGTCCGAAAGCAACATCATTTTTCGCGATTACAGCGTCATCTATCATGCTGACGAAAAAGTGAACTAAATAAATTCTTCTTTTTTTTAACGAGGAATCTGATTCTTTAATAAAAAATAGGGGTTTTCATTTAAAAAAATTGAGTTGACCATGATTTAGCGACAACAGCGCCATCTAGGACAAAACCAATATTTCGTTATTATGGCCCCCTTTTGTACGATTATTTTTCGTCTAGGTTATTTTTGCGTAAAATTTATAGTTTCCGAGATATTTCCTGATAACACTTTAAATGGACCACCCTGTATATATCATCACGCCTTCTACCCATTACTGGGTGTGGCACTTTGCCGAAGTAGATTTCGGTAAGTGATGTATTTTGCGCGTTAAGTGCGGTCACCAGTCGTAAAATCACGGCCCCCAAAGATGTTAGTGGTGGAGGAGCCGCAGAGGTAGTTTTTGAAATTATGAAAATTGTTTCCAAATTAAATCTATCATAACCCAGACTGCAGTGATATTAATAAAACTAATTAATAAATAATGTATTTCCAATATTGGTACAGGTACTTCACATATTGGATAACAGTTCCGGGAAAAAATAATAAAAGTACAATGAAATTTATGTACTTGATAAAAATGTCAGTAGCTATAGAATGTGAACAAAACTATAAAAGACTGTATACATTGAGCGTCTCGTATTTCTAGGACACAATGAGATCAATGACATATCATTTATTGATCAAAAAGCGTTCAGCGATTTATAACATGTCCATTTCCGAACACAGCTTTGTATTTTTCGTTGAATAAGCTTTTAACAAAATATACCCAGCATATTCTCGGCACTTTCTACATAATTTACGACTTAGGAAGTGTCGCCGCCTGGCGGGGGAGGGGTGCAATGAACTCTGACCCCTATTATTGGGGCGAAGGTATTATAATATTACATGTAAGCACTTACCGGGTGGTCGAGAAATGTCACTCCATGTCGTCTGCAAACCTGCTTCCCGGTGCATGATGCTTGCTGGCATGTTGCTTAAGCCGTTGAACCTGCTAAAAAAAAGGTATTTTTTGATAATTTTTTTAGGACATTAGAATAAATGCAATCGCTTCGGGTTTTTAGCATGTTATAAAGTAATATTTCAGCTTTATTTTCAGAAATTTTCAGCAGAAACAATTTGTTTCCCTGCCATTGGCAGCCCTGCAAATAGAGAGCTGCAGGCGGTGCATTGGTCGCTTGCGGGACAGCGCGTTCAGTACTCAAACATCTGAGAAAAAAATGGTTTCGTGTTTCGGGTTCTAAATTAAATTATCTAAAAGGTAGCATAGGATTTTCTAGAAATTCGCAAAATTAACAAAATGGCGGCGCTCAAAAAAAAAAGTTCAATTTTTCGTTGAAAAAATCGCTACTAACATGCGCATAAAAAATCGAAAAGTTCAGATAATTCATTTCTACATAGAAAACCGAAAGAATCAGCAAAATTTATCGAATAGTTTCAGAAATCTCTGTCTCGCAGATAAAAAAATGAGGTTTCGAGAAAAACGCCTTTAAAGATTTGAGTTTTATATAAGTTTTATACCTGCTCAGTTCTCTATTTTTTCTTTCTTCGTCGTAACGACTTTGTATATCAAATTGGTATTTTGACACAACATTCTAGGCAGTATAAAGATGCCGAAATTGCAAAAAAAAAATTTCGATTTTTTGAAAATTTTCAATGGGTTGTTTTCCCGTCTTAACATAGTGTTAGTTTTAGTTTTTCGACATAACCTTGAGAGTTTGTCATATGTGAATACAGCTGAGCGTTTCCAGCTACTATTTTAGTCTTAGTCGTTGTCTTTGTCGCTGCTCATAAACACAAATTTTGCAGACTTCATACTTTTGACATAGTCTTACGTCGCTGTTCTGTAAGAGAGAGTTAGCTGCTCTTGTTATGCTGTCAATTCTATGCCGTATTTATCAAATGTCATTAGGTTTGTGTTGAAAATACGATAAATATAGACAATAGAATAAAAATAGTACCAATTTCAACTGTGAAAAAAATAAAAACTACTAGATTGATAGCAACAACAAAACTAACATGTTAAAAAGAAATTATTTGGTCGCTGTCATTTTAAAATTTATTTCTTTTCTTTGATTTTATAAGTATAATTGCAATTTAATCATATTTTAATAACATAAAAATCTATTTTGAAATTTAATTTACTATACTTGAAATATTTTGGTTTGTTCTCTAGAAAAATGTCTCAATTTTTGTAAATTGTTTTGGAATTGTGTAATTTAATTAAACTAGTGCTTCATTTTAATAGTAATTACTATTCCTTGTTAATAATTTTATATAATTTTTCAAGTATTTCAAATAGTTTTATACAATTATTTTCTAAGTTAAGTGAACAAACCTTTACTAGAATAATGAATTAAGGTTATGTTTATGTTAAGAGCTGGAAACGGCTGGAATTTTTCAGAAACAAAAAACCAAAAACAAAGACTAAAACAGAGACTATGTTAAGACGTCAAAACGTGGCTTTATGCGTACGCGTTCCACAGATTTTGAGTCACAATTATGTCTAATTACACTCATTAATTTAATTGTATTGTATCAAAAGTTCATTTTACGCACTGAACATACACAATTTTTTAATCACAGCAAAAACTAACTCTATTATTCAATTATAACCTTTATTTTGCCGTATGAAAACATGACATTGTCCCTGAATTGAATATTTTTTACGCTGTGCAGTATATCCTGTTTTGTTACATAAGCTTCAATGCTGTGTATCATTACTCATTTCAAAATGTAATTCTCTAATTGTGGGTTCTCTATGAATAAGAATTATTAAATAGACGAATTTTCTGTTGAGAAATAATCACAATGGGAAAATCTTCAAGAGTGTTTTGTTTTATGACGCTAAGAACAATTATTCGGAAAGTTGTACATTAGATCGCTTGTGTAAATAAGCTATGGCTTGTCACCTTGCATCTGATAACATAAATACCGTGTAGGTTAATTAAATATTGCACTTTTATCATTAGAAGCACGTGACTACGTCGTTAGCATACTGTAATCATTTATAACGCACTATGTTATTCATTTCAACACGGCAACACCCTCTACACTGATTCAAACACGTTATAATTTGATAAACTAACCAAATACCCACAGAATACTGCACGAAAATATAATTTTACTTTAATTATTTATTGAATACGAGGGCAGGATGAAAAGTCCCTGAAAAATAAAACAGATGGCGCCATAATCGCAAATCTCATGTGATATTTGTGATGTACCATCTTTAAATAGAACGCATTATAATTTTCAGACTGATATGTCATTCAGTTCTGTTTTGACACCCATCGAAAGCAAGCAACCTTGAAGATATTTGAAAACATGGAAAAAAGTGAATTTCGCGTCCTGATTAAACATTATTTCTTACGTGGAAAAACATTACGCAAACCAAAGCATCGCTTGTTAAACATTATGGAGACTCCTCACCATCGTTTGGAACGATTCACAAGTGGTTTACGGATTTTCGTTGTGGTAGTATGACAACAATGGACGCCGAACGTTCTGGTCGTCCAATTGAGGTTACAACGCCAGAAATCGTCGATAAAATCCATGGTATTATATTGGACGATCGGCGAGTTAAAGTGCACGAGCTTGCTGAGGCTATGAGCATCTCAACCGAACGGGTACGGAACATTTTGCATAAATTTTTGGATATGAGAAAGCTATCTGCCAGATGGGTGCCGCATTTGCTCTCTGTTGACAACAAGCGCGACCGTGTGACAAGTTCAAAGGAGTGTTTGGCGATGTTCAAGCACAATAAGAAAGACTTTTTGCGCCGTTTCGTAACCGTGGACGAAACATGGATCCATCACAACACACCAAAGACCAAAGAACAGTCGAAACAGTGGATTTGTCCTGGCGAATCGAAGCCGAAAAAGGCCAAAGTGGGTTTATTTTGAAGGATTGCCAAAATCGTATTATTTGGAAGAGATAGAAAAATTAGAAAAACGTTGGACGAAGTGTATCGAGCTACAAGGAGATTATGTTGAGAAATAAAATATGTTTTGACCAAATAAATCATTTCTTGTGTCATTTTTCAGGGACTTTTCACCCTGCCCTCGTATATGCTGGAATGACTGATGTTTTAGATAAAGGTTATGTACAACTACTTGTCATTCACAGTAAATAAAAACCTTAATTATTGATTACCCATCACTTTAAAAAACTTTTCACGTATTTTTAAAAGATTTTCTGAATTTATTTAATAGTTATGCACTAAAATAAACTGCACTTTGCACAGAAAAAATATCTTATTTTCCACAATAAAAACAAATCTGCTTGTCATGTCGAACATCGTGTTTATTCGGGAATTTGTCTAAATAGTTCGTAGGAATTGTTCATTGCGCAAACTCGCTATGAATATTTGATAAACACAATACGGATACGGATACTGGTCAATCAAATTGCTAAATACCCACAGAATACTGCACGAAAATATAATTTAACCTTATTTATTTATTAGATACCTGATGGAATGATTGATGTTTTAGATAAAGGTTATGTACAACTACTTGTCATTTCACAGTAAATAAAAATACATAATTATTGATTACCATCACTTTAAAACTATTTTCACGTATTTTAAAAAGATTTTCTGAATTTATTTAATAGTTATGCACTAAAATAAACTGCACTTTGCAAAATAAAATAACTTAATGTCAACGAGAAACTTAAATCTGCTTGTCATGTCGAACATCGAGTTTATTCGCGAATTTGTCTAATTAGTTCGTAGGAATTGTCCATTGCGCAAACTCGCTATGAATATTTGATAAACACAATACGGATACGGATACTGCTAAATACTCACAGAATACTACACGAAAATAGAATTTAACTTTACTTATTTATTAGATACCTGCTGATTGCTGGAATGATTGATGTTTTAGATAAAGGTTATGTTCAACTACTTGTCATTTCACAGTAAATAAAAATACATAATTACCACCACTTTAAAACACTTTTCACGTATTTTTAAAAGATTTTCTAACTTTATTTAAGAGATATGCACTAAAATAAACTGCACTTTGCAAAATAAAATAACTTCATTTCAACGACAAACTCAAATCTGCTTGTCATGTCGAAGATCGAGTTTATTCGAGAATTTGTCTAATTAGTTCGTAGGAATTGCTCATTGCGCAAACTCGCTACAAATATTTGGATGTCGTAAATTGGCGTCTATTTTGAAATTAATTTATGAAAGCACTTAAGAATTCATCAATAATGTTTAATCAATTTGTCAAGTAGTAAATCTTTCAAAAAATCTAGTACACATATACATACATTGATGATGCATACGTAGAACTTATATAATACGATAATGGAGTTACTTTTACTACTTTAGCTTGCGATATCTGTCATCGCAGAGAACGGCAAAACGTCAGAAATTACCCCATCGTAAAGAATAATGATAAACAGGCAATGTTGGCTTAGGTTAAGTTCATGACGTGAATTAATCGAAGTGAGGAATACGAATACGAATGTTCATTTCCGAGTAGTTGCTGATTATTCTTTGTCAGATGAGTGGAATGTAAATGACTTTGCGTGTGTTCTACTTGTTAGAAGGGGAAATGTAGTGATTGCGGCAACTGAATCTCAGTTTGTCGAACGGAAAATTTACGAAGTGATCACTGTCAACGGGAAGTAATAAAAGTAAATAAAATATGGCTTGTTTCAACTTGGAAATTGATATTTATTTTGAAAATGAATCAAATGAGGATGGCGTAACGGTAAAATGCGTACCAGGATGGCACGAACGCGATTCTATAAAATTAATAAAAGTTAACTTACGTTATTCCATACACATTTGCTGAAATGAATCAGGTACTTTGTACCAACCAAATCCCAAACCTGAAAGAGAAATAATAAAAACAATTAAATATAATTGATACTATATTATTACATGTAATATGTTTTACATTTTTCACATAAATATACAATAATATATTACAAAAAGGTCTTTTCACAATTTCTAATAGGTCCTTATCATTAACTTGTCGAAAAAAAAACAGATAAGTAGTACTTTATAACAAGTGGCAACATTTCTGAGCGAGAGTACTCAAAGTCCTACTAAGGAATAGTTGAGTAACCATCACTCAAACAACCTGTGAATGACTTAGTTTTCTTAAATAACAGGAACATGATATCTTTGTTCAAAAACAATCTATTGTTTTCAATCTTAAATCCTAATCATGCTGAATTCATTACAAAAAAATGCCAAGAGACGAAAACATTTCGTTTATAAAAATAGATCACTTACTGTCAATCCAAACCAGAATACTAGCAAAATACTGTTCAAAACATTTTTAAATAGATCATTCTGACTTAGTTTCGTTTCAAATAGATCACAAATGACAAACATTCAAACAAACTCTCATGTTATGTGTGATTACATACTAATTTGCCCACAGACAAGGGACAGCCAAGCGCGAATTCCACAGCGCGTAATAAAAGAAGGCGCATATCCCATCAAACACCACATTAACCTCAAAATGTATACCCCAATCTTTCGGTTCTTGTTGTGTTGCAGTTTTGTTTGCAAGAGGTTGCCAAATCTTCATTCTCATTTGTACTTAAATTAAGTCAATCATAATCAGTCATAGTGTAACAATTATTTCACATAATTAATCTGATAGCATTTTGTTCAACAATGAATAATGAATTAGTAATTGAACATAATGGTATCGAACGTCGTTTCTACAATGAATCAAGAATCACGTATCATAATTGCATTGTTCGAAGTCAAGAATTAGTCTGGAAATATGTTGATACGATTTTGTTCAGAAACGGATGAACACAATGGTATCAATGGTAAATAGTCATGTAATGGTATTAGCGTGAAAAGTTGGCAACCCAATTTGCGATGTGCGCCATCTTTAAATCGGCTACGGTGCGGTGCGCTGTGGAAATCACGCGGGCGATCCATACAAAACAGACATCGTAAATATCGTGCTGCTCAAGCCGCGAGAACAGACGTTAACATTACCGTGATCAGACTACTATGTTTAAGTACGCATGCAAATAAATAAATCGGGGAATTTGTCTAAGTTGCCCGTTCCGACTCGGCACCCGTATAACATAAAGCTAAATTAATAATAATAATAATAAATAACTGTACAACGTGCTTTGGTCGGCTAGGGCCTGCGTGCCATCAGTCGGGCGTCGGGGCGTCGGGCGTCGTGTCACACTCACTCGCATCATCACAAAGTCCAGTCACACGGGGAGTATCGCTATACCGAGGGTCGAGGCTACACTTCCGTGGCGTACATCGCCGTATGTGCGTGAGCGTGCGACGCCGGCGCATGCCCGTGCCCATGGAAGTGCTCCTCTATCACATAGACGCCGCTCGTCGGAGTTGCCGCCGCCGACAGGACGGCACTCACGCCGTCCTTGTCCAGAGGCCTCTTCAGTAACGACGGGTCACTACAACACAGCAACAACAATGCAATGAACATCAGGTTTATATTCAGCAGTGTTGCAGTTTGTGTGCAGGTATTGAATTGTGTTGTTGTAAGTGGTGATGAGCAACTAACCTCGTGTTGCAGAGTGACGACGAGTTGGACAAGACGGATATCCGCTTGTCGCAGGCGGGAGTTTGGCTGGGATGCGTTGTCTGCACGCTGGACACGGCAGACTGACGCCCGCTGGGGCACAGGTTCTCGAACGAGTCCTCGTGCAGCTTTCCGGACAGTAGAGCGGACGCACGGTGTGCCGCCGTCTCTGTGTTGAGCTGCTTATGGGACCGCGTTCGCTGCAGCGTGTACACAGGGACCTGCAGTGGCACTTGCAGCGGCAGCTGATGATGCACCTTGGCGAAACACTGCTCACTGTCACTAACACTGCTGCTGACGTCGTCGCCAGGTCCGGCCACACTTGAACTCAGCACATTGTTCGTACACTTGCCCCACGAGTTCTTGATCACGTGTGTCTCGGGCCCGATAGTGTTCGTTGCGCGTTTCGCCATGCTACTGTGCACCGTGTTTTGCTCGTTCTGCATGCGAGCCTCCTCGTCCGCGCGGGCCTGTTCGCGTTTCCGCCGTTGTTTCAGGCACATGACCACGACCGCGGCAATCAGCACCAGGATCGGTACGAACGTCGACAGCGTCGCGATCACCACTACGTGCTCCGTTGTTAGTCCCGAGTGCACACTGATGTACGCGCCACTCACTGACTCTACCGAATCGTTCGCGCAAGTCGACCCGCTGAAGTTGGCCGGGCACACACACTCGAAATGATTTACACGATTTATACAAGTTCCACCGTTTAGACAAGGCTGAGATTCGCACTCGTTCACTTGGACGCTGCAGTCGGTTCCCGTGAAGCCCGGCCGACACACGCAACGGAAAGAATTTGTCAGTTTCTGGCAGGTTCCTCCATTGGCACAGGGTTTAGTCAGGCAATAATCAACATCTTCTTGACAGAGATTTCCTACGAATCCAGGCACGCATTGACATCGGAAAGTGTTGACACCGTCAATGCAAGTGCCTCCATTCAAGCAGGGATCTGCGATGCAGTCGTCGATGTTGCTGTCGCAATGTTGTCCCGTGAATCCGGAAGGGCAGACACACTTGTAGCCATCAGAGCCATGTTCAATACAACTCGCGCTGTTTTTGCACGGGTTGGGCGAACAAACGTTGATTTGATGTTCGCATTTGACGCCGGTGAAACCTGCAGGACAAATACACCGGAATCCCATGGCATTCCCGACGGGGCCTGGCGACGGCGTGCAGGAACCGCCGTTGCGACAGGGTGAGTCATCACATGTCTCGCTGATTTCACAACGGGCTCCGAGCCAACCTGCAGGGCATTCACAACGTGGATGGGTGCCATTGTGAGTGTAGGTGCCGCCATTCAGACATCGGTGGTGGGTGTCTGTTTTGAACTCGCAGTCGGTGCCGTTGAATCCTGGAGGACAGCTGCAGGTGTACGAGCCCTGGCCGGTGTTGAAGCAGGTGCCGCCATTACGGCACGGTTTGTGGTTAGTGCAGTAGTTGAGGTCCTGGTTACAGAACAGGCCACCCCAGCCTTCATCGCACAAGCAGTCCCAGGGCTTCGTGCAGGTTCCGTGCATGCAGCCCGGGTATCGCTGGCATTCGTTGCACAAAGGACCCTCCCAACCGCTGTAGCATCTGCAATCAAACATACAGACCACATTAGAATTAATCAATAAATGGAAATGTACAAATGCAACTGGAGTTCATCTGTCTTTATTACAATGAATAATATTTGGAAATGTTTAATAAAATGATTGAATAATGGCACGACGTGACTTTTTATAATCTCCGAGAAAATGACGGAGACGTGACTGTGAACCCTGTAATAACACGCCGGCGTATTCACACGGACTTCCGATAAGAAAACGTTAAAAAACAAATCAATTCAATAATAATCATCGTACCGGCTTGAAACGAGCGGATGAATTTTTTTAAATGGCTACTTCATTCTTATGCACGGAGGTTCGGTGGGAACAGACTACAACGGAAACGGGAATAAAACGACTCGATGCAAAAACAGAATAACATGCCGCCGCACCGGCAACAATACCAGTACACAACTAACAATTATTGATATCTGGTATAACCCGCTTTTATTGAAATACAGGAAAAAATACACACGTACCATTGTGACAATTTCGTTACTGCAAAACATTAATTTCATACATTAAACCTCTTTTAATTCATGAGAAATACGGTACATTGTATTATAAAAACAAATATAAAATTTGGTTCTTGTTCGATCAACATTGTTGAGAAAATAATGTGTTGATAATATATGCGTGGTTGTTGATCTGGAAGCGTTGAAGCGCCGAAGCCGATCGACCGGCGACCGGCGACCGGCGCCGGCGAGTGTGCGATCGTGCGAGCGCGACACCGGAAATGGATGTGATTCGCGTTCGTTCAGTCGCTCAGTCCCTCTCTGTCGCCAGTTTGTTGCTAGCACAATTGGCAATCATCGCATCGCATTGCATCCTGTACAGAGGACTGAGCTGAGCATCCGAGAAGTAGAGAAGCATATTCGCGCGTCCAAGAATTATGGAATAATAGCAGTGAAAAAATAAATTGTCGGTGGATATGATTCGCGAGAGTGATGTCTGCGGCTGTGGCTGACCACAGCGATAGAGACGAACAGAGAACGAGTGATAGAGAGAGAGAGAGGGGGGGGGGGTTAGACACGCCTACACCGCGCACCGTTCCCACGGCGGGCCCGGTGGCAAGTATGCGGGTCAAGGAGAGGTTACACTCGCACACCGCGGTCCGCGGTCCGCAGTCCCGCAGTCCCGCAGTCTGCGAGTCAGAGTCATTCGTGCCATCACAACAACATCCAGGCATTGGCATTTGCGAATCACTGCATACAATAAACTACAACTATTATATGAATATGATACTTACATGCACTCATTGGGCTGGTTGCAGTGTCCGTGTTGGTCGTCGCAGCCTGGGAGACACCGCGCTGCAGACAAAACATCACATTAGCAAAAAACAAACATCGAAAAAAGCCACAGCTGACTGGCTGATCATTGGTGCGTTTGCGTTTTCAGAATTGAAAGAGTTGCAGCAGACTACGGTTAACGGCTTTAATTAGTCAATAATGATGCGAGCGAGAGAGAAACAAAGAGCGTGCCTGACCGGCGAGAGGAGAATGGTGAGGAGCGGAGAGCAAGGCGAGAGTGCATCGCATCGGGATGGGAACCAACAGCAACAGCAACAGCAGAGCAGTCGCTGAGCTTGGTTGCTGCTTGTGCTAAGCTAAAGAAAGGTAGCGTCACTTGCAGGTATGACTGCGTGTCTGGCCGACAGCGGGACGCGGGACGCGGGGCGCGGAGCCAAGCACCTATCGTGGGAAGGTACCGCGTACCGCGTACCACACTGCCACAACGGAGCGGAGCGACGGACTTCTGTTCCTGGCAATCCAAATAACTACAACTCCGCCACCGACGGCGCCTTTAAGTATCATAGGAAGTCAAGTAAAACACTTCACTTACGTTTAGTGCAGTAGTCACCCTGCCACCCGGGCAGACAGACGCGGCTGCCCGTGGGAGAGCAATCGTAGTGGCCGAAGCTGTCGTTGCGAGGCCGGCACAGATTCTCGCAGCCGGCGCCGTAATAATGCGGATCGCACATCACGCGGAAATCGTAGCGCATGACGGAGTGCGCCGTGCGCTTCTCGTCCTCTGTCCACTTGTCACCCACGTCCAGGATGCGCTGCGTACTTAGTCGCGTGATCAACACTGCAACACAAGAATCAAACACACACATCGTCAGCAAATCAACTTGCTTACTTATACTTATAATCACCACAAAAAGATGAGACTTATCTGGCTATTACTTTCTGTAATACATCAACTAGAACAAGATAGAGTAAAAAAGACTGTGGGAGAAAATGGAAACGTGAATGGTTCTAGTATTTGAACACGAAACTCCAATATTGACACGCAAGGCACGTCAACCGAGACGTACAACTCTTCTTGCCTCCAACTGCTTTCTTGCATCTTTATCAACCCAACTCCCGAATTGTGTCTGTGGCTTGGCTTACACTACTTACAATTCACTCTACTCGTAAATTCCGGGTTTTATGAAAATAATACTTCATCTCGACTATTTCCTACTTCAAGACAGATAATTTCCCATTGTTTAGAACAAATCTCGTTAGTATTCATCTATTGTGCTCTCAGTTGAATTATACAGTTAATAATTAATTACAAGTGAAATATGAAGACGACACGAATACGGGGATTGTGACGTTACGCTTGTGTATTACGCGATCCCATATACCTGTTGGCTGTCGCCCGTCGTCGAGTCGTCGAGTCGTCGTCACCAGTCAGTCAACGAACAACGCACACAAGTTGTAATAACTGGAATACAATACACAAAGCTCGATTGTTTCTAAGAACGGAGACGTGTTTAGTTGCGCCGTGTGTGTTCGCCACCATTCACCCTCACGAATTTAGAAACAAAACAAAAAACTTACAAGATTTTCACTCATTTATAAAAAAAACTAAAAAGTGTTCTCAGCCTGTCAATCGAATTTAGATTTCAAAACTATTTACATAAAGGAAGAAACTTCAAAAAAAGGGAAACTTACTGAAGATGCTATCAAGTTACCAACGTAGAGTTTTTTCGTAGGTTGAAGGGTGAATTTTTGACCAGGAGGCATAATTAAATGCGGTGGGCAGAGCTTTGGGCCACCGGGACTACCGAGGCTACCAAAGCAGCAAGCAGTGAGGCTGCCAGAACCAGGCAGGGGCCCCACTTCAACGGCAGTTGGCTGCAGATGACAGCCGATGATGAATGGACACAAACGATGCAGCAGACACGAATTGGGGTATGGGGTAGGGGATATGTTTGATTTCTAACGATAATAGACGGTTAAAAAACAAGTCGAGTATCCACTATCCATCTTTTGGGGACACCAAATTTTGTGTGCCCAATTTGTTCAGTCAAATCGCGACATCATTTTTATTTAAAAAAAAAAAAGAAACGCTTTAATAAACACTTTTACTAAAGTTCTAAATAAAAAAACCAAGGAAAGAAATTATTTAAATTAAATGTTAATTTATGAATACGTTGACCAAAAATAGATAGAATTTGAGAAAGGGTTAAAAGTAAAATGACGCCAGCAAAGTAAGTTACTAGGTTAGGCAGATAGAAAATTATTGATTGGTTAGCGTAAAACTACAACGAACCAATGAGATCATTTCTCCCATTTGACAGCGTTGTGCTTTATTACAATTATGATAGACACGACTAACTATCCGCAGAGATAGTGGAAGTTGTTTAGCTCCTACTACGGCGCAACTTGCTAATTGCACACACTAATTAGCAAAGTTCACACGTTATATTAAAACATTATTTTGTGCTTTCAATAACGGAAGACGATGCAAACTTGCAGCCACAAATGAGCATTTTCAGGGAAATGAAGTCGTTAAGATGAAAAATTGATGAAGTTTTAGCTCTATCATAAATTTTAGGGTTATTATACTTAACATGAGCAGTGGCAGCTATAAAATGGAAACTTGGGCGTTCATTTTATATGCAACTTGGATTACACTTACAAAGATAAAAGATACATTAACTTTGTAAACAAACAATAGTTTGGAGAACAACTAAATTTAACACAAAATTCCCTATAGAGAATGGATGTAAAAGTAGGTACATAATTATTTTTATTGTCGAGTGAGAATGATCTGTGAACCAAGTATACAAAGAAATAGTTTTATAAACAAATAAAAGTTGGTGATTGAAAGAAAGGCAGTAAGTTTCCACGATACTCTCAAGACATCAATTACAGGCAACAAAACTGCTAAGAAGAAGCCATCTATTGTACGAACTAGAGAGGTTAAGCCATTTTTGCATGCGGGACAAAGAGCACTGCAGCGAACGAACACATGAGCATGAGACGGATGGGACGAGAAGCGGAGAAGTGAAGAAGCGGACCTTTCTCCTCGTGAAGAAAGGTGCCATGGGAAGAAGTGCAGATGCCGCGTACAATATGAGCGAGCGCAGACGGCTTACGGCTGCCAGCGAACCGATACCGGAAGAGCCTTCAGGAAACGGGATAGCGGGACGGACGGGACGCTACCTGGCAGATGACAGCCAAGACACACACACACACATACCACCATGGGAACGTCGAACGCGACTTATACCATGCTTGCTAAGCAAATATTATGAATTTTTTGTGATTGTATCATCCGACATTTTTAAAAACAGTTCCACAAAAGACGATGCTTATTTGTAAACACTTGCTTTACAATCTTCACTATTCATACAACGAGAAATATTCTTATGTAAATACTAAATTACAATCGAGCAGAAGCGATTAAAATTCTTTAAACGAGAAAATAATAAACCAGTCTCATCTTATTCTGGAGAACGATTATATTTTTAGCGATTTACTACTATATCATCCTGAGCGCCAGAAAACTAGGCTGGTATGATTTCAAAAAAGAGAAAAGATTTAAAAATGTTATTTTTGACTCACCTCCATTGCGGGCCGTGTCGTTGGTGTCATGTAGGGCTTCGACAATCAGTGTGAACCATCTCTGCAAGAAAGCAACAAGAAGATATCAAATAAAACATTTGTAAGAGGTGCATCAGCGAACTTTCACCACACAACATAGCACGCGCACTCACACAAAACATAAACATAACAAAACAGATGCTTCGCAGTGCGGATAACGTTTCCAGCGAACGAATTTCTTGCCACGGACACAGATTCTTAGGTTAGATGTTAGAATCTTGGCCGCCATCTTGCTTAACTGTCAGTTATCATTTTTTGACATTTAAACTACTTTTCAAACAAACACAATAACAACGTTCAATTTGAACAAGAAATTTATTTTGCTGTTTTTCGTTCCCTGCTAAGATAAATGACTTTTCAATTATTTAGTTAAGTTGTACGTCTTAATTAATTTCATTTTAGTTTAATTAATGTAAAGTAAAAAGATAAATTAGGAGATGATAATAGTAGCTATCATTTAGTAATACGTTTTTGCTTATGTTTTTAACGAAATGACATGAGGTTGAAAGCTGTTTTTGTTATTTTAAAGTTTGATTATATTTACCATCTTATGCAATGATAATTCAAGTTAAACGGTAAGCTAATAGCTGTTATGATAATGATAAGTGACCACTTTTAGTTTGTTAAAATAATTGTGATAAACAAGTTTTATATATATATATATACACACGCTAATCTTGTGCGAATTACAAACAAATATAGTTGTGGGAATATGTCATAATGCTAATGAATGGTTTATAAACTGCTGGTCACCAAAACGGCCGGTTACCGACGATTCGTAAACTGGTTTTTTCGTCGTTGTTCTCGCGGAGTACGGTACCATTTCCGGTACTCATTCACAACGCTGCTCGCATCCGCACTGCACGAGTTTAATCCTATTCTAAAGCACTTCACTTCAGAATACATTATTTATTCACTATCTACTTCAACTTTTAACAATCTTTAAAACTCCTAAACTTAACTTTTACCACGGTAGCTCCTACTGCTGTTGTTTTTTGTTTACATCTGTTATCTTTGTGTATCTATTACATATTTGCTAGAAAATGTTAACAAACTAGATTGATTCATCTCTTAAACAATACTAAGTCCATTTCTTCATTATTTTTGAGGTTAAATTAATTTTCATAAAAGAAAATTCAATGACAACAAAAGAAACCGAAATTTATGAAGTTACGTAATTGTTTAATGTTGTTTCCGAGAAAAAAGATTTGGACGATAGTGAAAAGGAGAAAGTATTTTGACAAATTGAGATAAGTTATAGGGTGAAAAAGAATCTCGAGCATTTACGTTGAAAAACGCATCGTAACGCAGTGAGCAAGTAGTGATAAGGGAAATGGTACAGGAACAAATACGTGACGTTTCGTTTGATCGATAAATCAATTATAATTAGTTTTGAATTTGTGCAGTGTGTCGAGCGAGCGTTCCCACGGATCGAGCAACCGGCTGATATACCTGTGCAGCGCGGGAGAGGAGGACCGCTGACCGCCAATGAAGTCTCGAGAACCGGCAACTCGTCTCGTTTCGTCTCGTCTAGAAACGATGCGGCTGCTCGCTGCTGTAAGCCGTACACTGTGCTGTGTTCTCCGCTGCAGTGAGAACATCTCTTCGAAATTAACGCGGTGTTATGGGCGGATATTAAAAATGATTTGAGATACCCGGTCTATCTTCACCGGACTCACGTTCACGTTCAGTTTCTAATGGTTATCATTTACCCTTTCGCTTTAAATTCAAGAATTAAATCTATCGCTTAATATCTATTATTATCTTTCTTCAATTTGTCTTTTTAATTTATGATGTAATCCAATCAGTTTGTAATACTTGTAAAAATATGATGCTCAAGATAAAAAACTAGAATGTTTACGTAATTAAATGCATTATCATTCATGGATCTGTATTTTTAACTTTGACGTCATGCAACTGCATTGAAATTTAAACATTCTATTGTCATACGATAATAAAATTAGACAATTAAAAATTTTGAGTCTGAAAGTTGTAATGTGTTATTGAAAAGCTGGAGTGAGATGAATTTATAATCATGTCATCATTGTTTTGAAACACAATTCAAATATTTTCTAATTATCTGCGATCTCACAGAATTCTAAAAAGTTGACGTGTTCAAATCCGGTATAAAATCGAAAGATGCTCATATCGGGTGAAGGAATATTTTGAAAAGAAATCTAGTGAGGGTAAATCGAGTGTGGATAATATAATGGCGAGGAAAGACCGAAAGAGGAAGCTTCCGTCGCCGTAAAATGAAGAAGAGAAGTGAAGAGCGAAGTTTTAAGTGGTCTGCCGTGGCACGGAAGAAGAACCTGAACGAGCGCACATGAAACGTCCGAGTGAATTTTCGAACGCAGTCAGCCCTGCTTGGCTGCGTTCGTAACTCCGTAACCATGCTGGCGCAACGGCAAGCCAGCGCTACGAAATTGCTCAACGGAAATTGTACAGTCCGCACAGAAAACCGAACTCGACCGTATCCGGACTAAGAAACACACACGCACCTATATGCCTTCGCCGTATTTTTATACCAATTTTAAGACCGCAACTTCTTACAAAACTTTAAAATCCCATGACGAATTTTATTGAGTGCAATTAATTTTGTTTATGTTACTTTATTCAATCAATTAACAAAATCAATTATAGACGATAATTAAAACAAAAAAATTAATTTTCTTCCGAGAAGAATCACTTTACCAGTGAATAAAAAGTAAATATAAATTTTGATTGACGTCGCTATAGATTATACTGCAGAGCAGAATCATCATTATTATTATTAATTAATTATAAAAATGAAACACGAAATATTAAATATTAATTTCCGGTAATTTTTTTTAATGTTGACATAAACAAATCGAATAATTATAAATTAATATTCAATGAAACTTAATACCGTTTCATAATAACATAAACAAAAAATGTTTAGCATATTCATATCGTGTTTGCTGGTGATTTTAAACGCGTTCAAAACGAATTATTTCTCTCAACTTCAAGAGCCATCGAGCTAACAACAAAAAGATCCCATCGTTGGTCTGTTCCCAACAATCTTCGGTAATTAATAAGGTTACACAAGAACCTCACATAGGAAGAGAAGAAAAAAAAACAAACAGCAGTGTACAGATAGGTAGAAGCTACACGGTAACATGTAGTCTGGTTTCAGAAGCCGCTTCTAGCTGCTACCCAGGGTAGCGGGTAGCCGATAACGAACGAACGGTGGTGTGCGTGAGCCAGGACCGTAATTTGGGGTCCTGCCGCCGGCAAGGTTCTCGACCGGCTTATTTAACCAACTTGTGTTGTAAATATGACTGAGATAATTTTTGCATTACGGGTTTATGGAAATCTGGGATCAGATAAACTTACCATCCACTTTGTAGTAAACAAAGTTTGACTCGAAAATTAGATTATCTGCAAAAGCTAATTAACTGTAATTACTTTCATAATAAAGAATAATTTATAAATATGAAATTAACTAAAATACTAATAACATATAATTTATTTGTTTGCTGCAAAACTTGGATATGGTTTTACATACACAACTTTTAACAATAAAAATATTTTTTTATTAGAAAATTTCTTAAAATAATTGGTAATAAAACTTTAATTAGGGAAATAAAAAAATAGTAATATTTAGATTCAGAAAAGTATACGCAAAAATAACAGCTTTGGGAGGCCGTGATTTGACGACTGGTAACCGCAATTCACGCGCAAAAATATATCACTTACCGAGATCTGCTTCGGCAGAGTTCCACACCCAGTAATGGGTAGAAGGCGTGATGATATATTTATTTATTTTATATTTATGTAATATAAGTTTGTTTTAAACAAAAATTTAAAACCTATATTAGCAAAAGTTTTGAGGACCAAATTTTTGATAGTAAAATGTATTTTAGCTATTTATTTAGGTTAGGGGAGTAATAATATAGAAAAAGGTACAGTTTTTGCAATTTAGGCAAGTATTAATAAAATCATAATTAGTTTAGCTTTGAGGAAAACTTTCAGAGATAGTTTCGTTGAATCACATTTTATGGTAAAAAATATAGAAACGTTATTTTGAAGGGTTGATAAGAAGATTACGGACCTGGCTGTAAGCGTGCGTGTGTGCGGGTAAACGTGACAACACCGAACGAACTTTGAGGGCAGGTGCAAGTTACACTTTTTGTAAATAATACGCAACAGACTGTATGGTTCGACATTGGTCAAAGCCAGAACCGATGGCAACTTTGTAAATTTGTATCCGGTCACCAAGCGGTTTTGAGACCAGTCGATGGCCAACTGATTTGGTAATATCTTCGTTTGCATTTGGGTTCAGTTTTGAGTTCGCGCGGCAGTTCGCAGGAGATAGTTTATGTTTGTTCTTCACACACTGCAGCTGCACGAGGGGACAACGTTTATTTTATTTATTTTTACCGAAAGTTGCATGCAGTCGAGGAAACCGGCACGGTTAATATTTGTTCACGATATGATAATATCTTCGGGCGATTTTAATTAACTAAACGCGGATGGCAACACTGAGAAAAAATATATTGTTTTGTTAATAGTTAGGCTAGTTCTCACATTTAATTGAGCTCTTCTATTTCACGCATGTGTAGAGATTTTAACGGATTTTCAAAACAAAATGAAATATTTATTCTGCGAAAAGGGATTAGTTTTAGTTCGTTAGATTATGCAAATATACAGGGTGGTTGTCAATGCGTGCGCTGTGTAGTTGTACTGCGTCTTTCGTGGCACCCTTTTATGCAACGAACATTTAAAAAGGGCAGTGGATTTTAAAAGGTAACACATAAAAGACGAAACGGGTGCAAGCTGCCAATGGTGGCAACGCGCAGATCCGGACTCGGCAAATTTCAAATAAAGAACTTTTCACAAAAACAAATTATTGAAATGCTCGCGGATAGTTTTATTACAAACGAACATATTTTTATTTTTGAAGCTTGCATGTTCACTTTGTAATTTACGATTGGAATCTTGCCAAATCGTTTGAAGTTTTGTACGGACATTTGACACAGTATTTGTTTTGAAAATATAGATGTTACGATAGTTTATTCATTAAAAACGTGCGCTTGATAAGTTGAACTTTATTTCGGATTGATATATTTTTGAAATACACCCCTGTTTCTAATAAGTTGGCAACGTCGCACCAGAGCACACAATATGCCATAGGTGCGTTAACTAACACAGGGAATGGGACTGGTCCAGTGTGCACCCTAAAAAACTACCCGTACCCGGTGTTCGCTTTTAAACATATCTGACTTTTAAACTTGGAAGCGTTGCAAACAAACCCTAATGACTAACAATTCAATATATGTTTCTGTTTACAGTTTACATAGGTGGACCTAGTGCATTTTAAATGACTCTATGAAGATGTGAAACCAGCTATTATTCTAATTACAAGCATAACAATAAAATGTCGTGGAATAACTGAAAAGTCATTTTTCTTTAGCTTAGCTACACCTCCGTAACTCATCTCACAATTATTTATACTCGTAATTATCGCGCGGATTTTAATAATTATGATTACCGCTCAAACACGACCAAGAGATACATCACTCGGTTGGCGGTAATCACACAAAAATAAACCACATAATTAATATTTTGTAATCTTAATATTTTTGTTTTAATGAGATGAGTTTAATAACGAGCAAAGGAACGTAAGAGTATTAGTTACGTAAAAGATGACAGAACAAAAAAATAAGTAAAGAAACTTACCGGCCAGGTAAAATCGAACGGAAACTGAATGGGGTTGATAAATCCTTCCTGGCGAGACTCCAGCATGTTGACGGAGTTGCCACCCAGCACAGGGGTGATGACATCCCCGAAGGTGCAAGGCGAGTCGTCGATCTGCGCCTGGTAATGTTTCAGGCAGACTCGGAAACGTGTCTTGCAGGATCCGCGACACTCTGAATTTGGGTTGACTTTTCCACTGCAGCACTTCCCGGAGTCGTTCTTGCCGCTGATGTTGTCGAAGGACTTCAGGCGAAGCTCGAATACGCCTGAACTCTCCGCCTACGCAATAAGTACACGTATGTTGTTTGACAACAATCGAACACGCGGTCCGTTTGAAGTCAGAGTGAATGAAACACTGACCCAGTGTCAAACAACCGGCATCGCTACATCAATCATTCCCGATAGACGCTCAAAAACACTGAGATCAAATGAATGAACCAATGAACCGGTAGTTCGGCAAAAGTTCTCACGCTGCTTGGCGTTTGCAACGAGACACTGGCCAAAAAAGTCACTTTCTCAGTGTTTCGTTGCAAATGCTTTGAATTTTGACGCGAGCAAATGTCAATAGAAAATAGATGGTAAATTTAGTTGGCGTGACACTCGCGAAACATGAACATTGAAGGGAAATGCGTCGAGCGTGCTTACCTGGTGGAGGGTAACGAAGACGCCGGTGAGAACGATGTATATCCAATGCATGATTGACGCAATATTTCCAGAGGTGTCGTAACCGAAAAGAGATGGTAGCGGTTACCGGGTTACCTCAGAGGCAATCTGCAACACCACGCCATAGGCAAATGTTCCAGAGTTCGGCTTTGCGGTTTGCACTAGACAGATCACTAAATTCGGTGTTAATCAGACGACACTATTTCAGTATCGGCGAACATCACACACTAGTAGTCGAAGCACAGATTCACAAGAACAAGTAACACTAGGTCACTAACAGGCACTGTCTAAAGTACTCGCTACTCGGTGCGGGAGAACAACAACAACAGAACAGAACGTCGGAGTCGAAGTGACACGCACCGCGGTCGAATGCAGACTGCTGCTGACGGCGCACGGCTCACACGGCTACGGCTACGAGCTTCAGGCGTCCCAAGTCCGTCTGTCGACACCGGCTGTGTGGTGGGGAAGGGGATGAGCCAGTGCCAGTGCTGTGAGTGGTCTCTCGCGGGCCGCGTTCGCAACATGCGCTGACTACGCCGCTTGCCGGCAGGGCGCTGCACACTCACACTACAACACACGAACGAACACAAACTGAGTACGAAGGACTGAGGATCAGGAGGAACGTTTCTCTTCTCTCTTACAACCAACCCTCGACTGGCGTCAGCTACCCGGCCACGCTTACTTATAACATGGGGGACGAACAGCTGCAGCTGCCGGCTGCACTGGTGTTATCTGCCCATGTTCTACCTATTCTACAACATACTCCCACCTACTATCAGCGTCGCGACGGCCGGTCAACGCCGCGTTACCTGCCTGGTGCCTGCTCGCCCGCTTTATTTCCGTCTCGAGAGAGCTCTTGGCATTGACACTTGCCACTTGTGCGACCACATCTAATTAGAACACTATTCCATTTCTATTCGTGATTTAGGTCATCTCGCCCTTTAACTTTACAATCAATACACAACAAACTATACCTCCACAAGAATGCGCTATGACATTTTATTATACAGGAATAAATACCGCTAAAGATCATAACTCAAATATTATCTCTCTTACGTACGTATTGTTTGCTTTTAACACTTGTCTATGCAAGGAATTCACTACTTTTACGTAATTACATTCATCAAAACAATATCTAGCAAAGCATCTAAAATTCATTTTTAATAATCCATTTCCGCAACAAATATGTTTCATTAATTAAAAACAACATTGAAAAATCTGTGGTAAGCAAATGATTGTTTAGAAAGTATATGAAATTAACAATTTTTTCTCTATAATAAATGAAATGTAAGTAACTGAGAAGAAAATAAACTTGTCTGCAAGTACAAAACACGAACAAGAAAAAAGTGATAAAAATATAAAAATCGAGATAAACTCCTGTACACATAAATGGTCATCACTGGTTGAAGATTACGGTAGGCCCACGATCTTACTCGTAAGAGGGGAGAAGAGGACATTGGCACGCTTATATTCGCCGTAGCACGTGGCATAAGAAATCGGGTCCTTCACTGAGAAAGAAACGTAAACAAGCAAAGATGCTGGTAGCCACGCCAGGGTGTTTTCGCAAGACAACGCAGCAGCGCAGCAGATGGTCGTCTTACTTTGCCCTGAACGCTATCTTGCCGTTTGTGGCGTTTGTTCGATGCCCAACGGCGAAACTATTGCCATTTTCAAACCCGATGTCTTGGACGACCGGCTGCTATTATACTGAGATGATGTTTTCGCTAGACTTGCTAAAATGAGTTTTAACCCACAAAGATTATTTTCGCTAGTTGAGCCTTTAGCTCTACTTATTATAATATCCGTGCTGTGTGCTCGCTTTCTATAATGAAATTTGTATTTCCTGAAATTTACAAAACGATATTTTCACCATCATTATACACCAGAAAGAAATTGTACTAAAATCATATTTTAAGAATTACTTTCGCTGTTTAAATCGTTTCAAATTATTATCTGCAAAATATCAAGCATACGACAGTCCCCATTCGCATCTCGACAACTATAAGAGGTATTAGACAACAGTTATCACTTTAGTAGAGCAATTTAATGACGTTAATTTTTAAATAGTAGCAGATAGAGATGCAAAATTAAAACAAAAATTATAGATACATAAAGTTACATATTTTAACCGGAACAGATAGTTGAAAATTAATTGAATTGCAGTTTTTTTGTAAAAATTCGCTATTGCCACATATTCACTCATGTCTAGTGGCCTATGGATGTTTAGAAAAACAAAAATATAGTTAGATTGGTCTACTAATATGACAATGTCTAATCTAACCATTATCATAATTGTAGTTTCCGAGATCCCGATAGTGGCCCTTTGAAGACACCTCTATATACTTGTAAATATTCACCCCTTTCAAAGGGTATATTGTTGAACAATATAGAATGGAAACGAATTGTCAAAGGATGCTTCAAATTTAAGTTCTAGCTATGCAAAAAATTAATATAATGATGCGATTCAGGTATTCCTTACGTCAAGACAAAACAAATAAAATTCTGGCCAATATCATGGCATTGGCAATGACTAAACATTGTCATCATGCATTATATACAGAATACTTTTTCTGTCCGTACATTTCTTAGAAATATGACATTGCAAAAATGAAACTATTTCCGTATTATAATTCTTACTTGAATGTTAAATATTTTCATAGTGAACAATATTTATTCATTACATTTTTTTTTAGTGATATATTTTTTATGTGTCTTTACTAGTTAAACCCGTTATGAAAGGGTGCGGAAAAAGTGCGATCAAAAATACATTAAAAACTATTGCAATTATTTTGTACAATATTACAAAAAGTATCATAAAAAGCAAACAGCAACAAGAATACATATTTGAATTTTTAGTTCAAATTACATATATTTACATTTCTTTAGTATAATATATAAAAGAAACAGTTGCCAGTTTACTTGATATTGTTTCTAATTGTCTTATTAGCTGTTAAAAGCTAATGGGATTAGCTGTTATTACAATTTTAATCCCCTATTTATATACTTTTGTATTATATAAAAATATCTGGTATTACAATTCCTTGACTGTAATACAATGTATAAAGATCCAGCGGTAATTTCAAATCGACTATCTTACAAACTTATTCTGTTTTGTGAATAGCTTTAAATATTGCATTTATATGAATTTGAAATAAAAATTAAGTTTGCTAACTCTTGAATCATTTAACAAATTCTGCTACAATCAATGTGTGAAGTCAATTAATCTGCGAAATTCCTAGTGTGCAAAATCTCAAATGTAAAACTGTTTTGTATATCAGTTTTTTTTATATTACTAAAAAAACGCATTCTTGGCGAGACTCGCTTCGCTCGTACTTATAACAAACAAACCTTAAGCCCGTAGAACACATGTTACATACACGCAAAGCTTTATAATCGATTGTAGTTCAAGTCCAATTCAGCTTAATATTGAACATCTTCTTGGTAAGGCTCGCTTCGCTAGCATTTTTAACAACAAACCCTGAGTCTGTAAAAACTCACGCTTCCTACACACAAGGCTTTATATTCGACTGTAGTTAAAGTCTAATTCATCTTAATATTGAAAATCTAATTGGTAAGACTCGCTTCGCTAGCATTTTTAACAACAAACTCTAAGCCCGTAAAACGGATGTTTCCTACACGAAAGGCTTTATATTCGATTGTAGCTCACGACCGATTTATCTCAATATTAAAAATCTTCGTGGTAAGGCTCGCTTCGCTAGCATTTTTAACAACAAACTCTAAGCCTGTAAAACGCATGTTTTCTACACGCAAGGATTTATATTAGATTGTACCTCAAGACCAATTTATCTCAAAATTAAACATCTTCGTGGTAAGACTCGCTTCGCTAGCATTTTTAACAACAAACTCTAAGTCCGTAAAACGCATGTTTCCTACACGCAAGGCTTTATATTCGATTGTAGCTCAAGACCAATTTATCGCAATATTAAACATCTTCGAGGTAAGGCTCGCTTCGCTAGCATTTGCAACAACAAACTCTAAGCCTGTAGAACGCACGCTCCATACACACAAGGTCTTGTACTTGTTTTTCGTAATTTTAGAATAAAATAAATAAATATATCATCGAACCTTTTTATCCACTACTGAATTTGGCAAGATATTGTTGCAAAAAGATAACAATCATTTTACAAAAATTAGGGGTGTAAGTCACAATAGTAATGACAGATACCAGAGCCAATTCAAACGTTGTCGTATGTAAATAATTTAAAGTAAAAACTATTTTCGAAGCGCCAATAATCTAGTGGTTTTTCTAACTACCCAATCCTACAACTCCACGACTTATTAAATCTATACAAAAATCTTTGGACTCTTTCACATTACTCCAGTATTAAAAAAGGAAACAAGTATCACATCATAAAAAATACTCATTTCATATTATCCAAATTCACAATCCGAATCTTCTCAGTGGAACAGAACCTGAGCAGGGGCAATACCGGAAACTATGAGAGTACGGGAGACAGCGGAAGCCCAAGATCACAAAACATATTGTACCACCGGAAATAGCCACCTTCATTTAGGTATTTGTTTGCCGAAAAGTCTCCCTCTCTTGGCTTGGAAGCACTGTACCCCGTATCGTTCTAGGACCAGAGATGACACAGTAAATCTAGGCCAACACTTAGTGCATATACGTCGTGTTTATAATTCACACGATACCCTAGGAACTGAAGGTGCTTGTGTTTCAGGTATTTTATTTGTTTTCCGTGCAATTTTCCCTTGGAAATTTTCCGTTACCGTGAAACAAATATGTATTTTCATATTGAAACATTAATTTAAATAAATAACTAAATATATCATCATGCCTTCTACCCATTACTGGGTGTGGCACTCTGCTGAAGCAGATCTCGGTAAGTGATATATTTTACGCGTGAAGTGCGGTTACCAGTCGTCAAATCACGGCTTCCAAAGATGTTAGTGGTGGAGGAGCCACAGGGGTAGCTTTTGAAATTATGAAAATTGTTTGTCGCCTGTGGGAATCGAACCAGGGTTCTCAGGATCCACAGGCCGACTTCATACCACTGAGCTAACCACCCCATTAATTTAATTACCTATTTCTGGGCGTGGAACTCTGCTGTAACATATATCAGTTTTCATATGTGGTATGATAGATTTTTGTACGTGAAATGTTATTATCAGCCGTCAAATTTGAGCCCCTCTTAAATTGTAGTTAATTATTTCGTAATTTGGCGGTAATAGTGAAACATTAGAAAAAATAATTATTTCAGAAAACTATGTTTTGGTCCTGAAATAATCAATAATTTACGAATTTCTAAGTGTATCTTCAAACGTATAAAGAAATATATCTTAAATGTTGTCTATCAACATTTGGTATCTAATTTAAATATTTAACTGAGAAATAATGTTATACACGGTGATTTTATACTTCGGGGAAAAGGTATATTTTATATGACGTACATTTGTTCAAAATTCGCAAAATTAAGAGTGGTTTACCTTAAATAAACATTTTTAGTACCACTAGCTTGTAGGTTTTTCTTATATATATAATCTATAGTGAGCCTAAATTGATGATTCTTAAAAAAATATGTTTTTAAAACGATGTTGAATTAAATAAAAAATAAAATAATATGATATCATGTTTTGTCACTCTCTTCTGGATTACCAGTTGTCATCACCACCTACAGAGGTGTTTTTTGCACTAAAAGTTAGAACTCAACCCTACGGGCTCTTAATTAATCTAAAATTAATTGGTAAATAAGAATATTTCTACTTAAACTATTAATAAGTTCGTTATAAAGTTATTAATGCAAAAAAATATTTTCATACCTTATTATTGAGTGTAGAAAATCGAATGAAACATGTAGAACAATTCTTAAAAAACTAAGACACAAATGAGGCTCTCTTTACTAATAAGCCAAAGTTTATGTTTGTTTTCAGCCACCCTAAACGCTCAACTATGCAAGAATAAGTATATACACTGTGGATCTTCTATTTTTGGACAGAGTAAATATAGCTTGTGGTAACACATCCAATTGCTAGTAAAGGGTTAAGAACATACACCTAAAATATATCACTATTTATCTACTGTTTGCATTCGACATTTTTGCTTAAAAGTACCCATAAAGATTAACAATTAAAAACATTTACCACACGAAGAGTAAACAAACACTAAATTTAAACTAAGCACCATAAAAAAATCTGTCAAAAACCAAACATAACCTAATATTCCATTTTAATCTTTTAATCTTATTCTTTTCCACGACGAAAATAGTTTTATTTTACTTTAAAATTTCTTTCTTTAGTTTAATTTTAGTTGGTCATAACAAAAACCTAGTGTCCTAAATATTTTTTGCAACTTTGACGTATGAGTAAGTTATAAATCAATTCTGTAAGCATGTAACATTTTTAGCCATATAGAGCAAATTTTTATCGCTGGCATTCTAGGAATTTGGACCAGAGCCAAACGTCAATATTTCAAGATTTTGAGAAACAGCGCAATCATATATGTTACCTGACAGATATAAAGTTAACCTATAAACATTAGATGAATGGTGGAATCATTACACTGTTTGACTTTACACGCATCCCGTATGACTAGAAAAATGATACAGACAAATAGAGGAATTTGAAATATTTATTTTGGTTAAGTTTTAGGGGAGGACATAAGTTTGACAAGATAACAGACAAATTATTTCTAGAAAAATAATGTTAAAATGAAAAAAATAAAAACAGTTTTGAAAATGTTCCTTATTAGATATTCTATAAATTTCTTAAATAAAGTAAATAAAAAAATGAGAAATATAAATTATTTTTGTCACAATCAAAATAGACTTATTTAGTGACCGTAATTCTATTGGTTCAAACCGAGTCACGTGTTCAGTTTGGTTCAATTTACCAGTTCTACGTAAACGGTTCGGTTCGGGTTCGTGATGTAAAAAAAGTTTCGGTTCGGTTTGCAGCCCTGTAAAAAAGTGATCGAAAAATTGTCACATAATTGGTTTTTGCAATAAACCTTTCAATTATAGCTACCGCCCTGGAATCATCACCATTAAATTAAAAATAAATATATAATTATACCTTTTACCCATTACTAGGGGTGGCACTCTGCCGTAGCAGATCTCTATATGTGATATATTTATACGCATGAAGAGCGGTTACCAGTCGTCAAATCACGGTACCCAAAGATGTTAATCATAGGGGAGTCACAGAGGTAGTTTTAAATATAAATAAATAAATACATCATTACGCCTTTTACCTATTACTGGGTGTGGCACTCTGCCGAAGCAGATCTCGATAAGCGATATATTTATGCGCGTGAAGTACGGTTACCAGCCGTAAAATCGCGACCCCCAAAGATGGTAGTGATGGAGGAGCCACAGGGGTAATTTTGAATTGGTGAAAATGTTTGTCGGCTGTGGAGATTGAACAAGGTTTCTTAGGAACCACAGGCCGACTGAATGTGATGAAAATTGTTTGTGGGCTGTAGGAATCGAACCCGGGTTCTCAAATCCACATTCCGACTCGATACCACTTCGTACGTATTTATTTTTATTGATTTAAATAAACGGATACATTTTTGAGATGCAAATAAAAAAATAAAAATAAAATAAATAAGTATGGGGTGGCTAGCTCAGTGGTATGAAGTCGGCCTGTGGATCCTGAGAATCTTGGTTCGATTCCCACAGGCGACAAACAATTTTCATAATTTCAAAAGTTACCCCTGTGGCTTCTCCACCACTAACATCTTTGGGGACCGTGATTTGGCGACTGGTAACTGCACTTCACGCGCAAAATGTATCACTTACCGAGATCTGCTTCGGCAGAGTGCCACACCCAATAATGGGTAGAAGGCGTGATGATATATTTATTTATTTATTTTTATTTAAATAAAAAAGTAGAGTATATATCTCAAGAATCAGTAAGTTGAATAAAATTTTTTCGCGTTTTCTGAATAATCTCCGTAGATCTTCATCAGAAGTTGTGGTGAAAAGGATTAAAGATTCTGTTCTTGAATGACCTGGCTCGGGCACTGGGCACGCTCCAAAAGATCTTGAATAACGTCTGCGAATGTTACAAAAGATCTTTGAAACCATCAAATCCATTCAGACACAGAGCACGTGCTACCGGACCCCAAATGTTATTTATTTGTTTATCTATATATCAAATCTGTATCTGTATTTATGTCACTTTGAATTCTATTCACCGGGATTTATATTTTGTGATAGAGATAGAATTCAATTACATAGTGACAGTTTGTGCTCTTTAATTGATATTAATGCCATGAATCTTAATGGCAATTTGGAATTTAAATATGTTCGAATTAATTATATATATAATTGAATAATTTAAAATATATTTTATGAAAATCAAATATTTTAATGACAGGCGAAATGTGCTATTTAATAATGGTTGACGTAATATGATTACAGCGTTATTATAATATTTATATTTTACTGCAGTTTTTATTTTCAATAAAATTAATCAGAAATACCTAACAGATTAGGTCAATTACAGCAATAACTATGGAAAAATGCTATTTGATGGGATTAATACCTACAATTTAAAACAATGATTCCTGGTTCGAAAAATATTACTGTACTAACCATGTAGGTGATTTGATAACTGATGGTAAAAACTAAAAAGCATCATCTATCAAAATATTTTTAAATATATATTTTTATATTTGTTGAAGATCAGTGATGATCTAATCTTGACAAGCTGAGACAAGACCGTAGTTGAGTCACGAGATCATATTCGAGACCAATAACGAATTTTGTCGAGCGAAAATTCGACAGAAAATTGGAGAGAAAATGTGTTTCTTTTATCTACGTACCTATTTCTTGGGTTCTTATTTTCATTTTAAACATCCCATCTCCTGTTATTTTCAGAGCGAAGATGGGTCTGCCAGATATTTTATAATATCGAAGAAAACGGAAATAGATAAATAAAATAAATAAATATATCATTACACCTGGGTATGGCACTCTGCCGAAGCAGAGCTCGGAAAGTGATATGTTTATACGCGTGAAGTGCGGTTACCAGCCGTCAAGTCACGCCCCCCAAAGATGTTAGTGGTGAGTGGGCCACAGGGGTAATTTTAAATTGGTGAAAATGTTTGTCGGCTGTGGGGATCAAACCAGGATTCTTAGGGTCCACAGGCCGACTCGATACCATTGTGCCATTACCCCATACATGGAAATAGATTATGAAATTAATTCGACAATATATTTAATAATAATTGAAAAATTAAAACAAATGATGCAATATAACTTAAAATAGTTGTGATTATTAGCTAATGAATTTATTTTAATTGAGATCATGCTACTCGAGATCAAATGAGACTGAGACGAGATTTTGGATAAATTTGTATCGTCTTGTGGCATCTCTAATAGTTTATTTATTTATCTATTTATTTATTTTGTTACTCTGCACAACAGGAAGTAAATCCCAATTACAGTACAGGGGACCTACAGCTTATAGTGGAATTCGAACCACTCAGACACAATCGTATTTTTTAAGTAGAACTCAGTGCGATTTGAACGCACGACCTCTTGCTTGCTAATTAAGAAACGCAAGTTTTACCTCGCTTTTATCCACTGAGCTACGATTGCCTGTAACAAGGAGGTCCTAAGTTCAAAACCCTTTCATGAAGTTCGCCCTCATTTGTATTCATTTCGGAGTATTATAATTGGAATTAATTTCCTGTTCTATAAAGTAGCTTAAATAATTAAATTACGGGTTTTGGTAAATGATAACAATGATTTTTTCACGTGAAGTTACCAGGTGTCACATCGTAACCTCTAAAATTGTTAGTGGAGAGTTTTTAATTTAGTAGTCTGATACGTTAGTACGAAACTATGTATTTATAGTAAGTAGAAGTATTGTTAGTAACCAAGAACGAATTTAGAAGAAAACAATCTGATAACATGTTTATCGTTAATTACAATCATCTGTTTTAATAACAGTAAAAAACCAGTTGCTGAGTAATTCCCAAAATCCAATCAAACGCGCAGCAACACCAGTTTTTTTCCTTCGGATTTTGTAAGGGTTCTTGGCGATTACGATTAGATCTTCTCCAGGCTGGGGCCAAGGTTCCAGGAGTTCCAGTGTTCCAGGTCTACGCGGGTGGAGCAGATGTTCGCTAAGAACAAAGCTGAAGACTAAAGTAGCTCCTAGCGCTTGACGGATCCTTACAGCATGCAGCAGCTTCGAGTTCGAGGTTCGAGCTCTGCGCGCGCACACTCATGCGAACCAGGTGTTATACATGCTCCATGCTCGTAGTCCGAACCCGAAATACATCTGCGCGTAAATGGACTTTACTTTAGCTAACTCCTTGCGGTATGAATTTGGCACGTACCGCGTACATCGTACTTGCTTTCAAGAGCCGGAGATGCTTTTTTCGTAGACAAATATTGGTGGAACATGTTTACAACCCGTTCACTCATGTGAATATTTTTTGCTAGGATTTACGCGGTTTCAGTTTTCATCTGGCGCTGCGCATGAAATAAACAAATGCAAACAGCTTTTACCGGAATTAAAATTTTCATTTATGACAGAAAGAAATTTTATTATTTTATGTAACATTCTCATATGCGACGTACCACCAGGTGTATACTTTTTATATCAGAGATGTTGTTTTTACTTTTTTCATGTTCATAATTAAATTAAATTAATTCGGTGAACCATTTTTTCAACTTTCTTTCCAATCTTGAAAGTTTCATAGCTGCTGACAATTAAACAATATATTTCCATATTTTCTCACAAAAATATGATTGAGTCCAACAGATTCAAAAACATTATGTCAATCAGAAACAAGTGTTTGATTAAAAATTTATATTAATAATTTGTGTATCAAGATTGTAAAGTATTCTTATTTGGCCGAATCGGAAATGTGCAATTGAGGCGAAAGATAAGGTTAGCAAATCCGATGATTATAAAAATGAGTTTTTCAATCGAAATGCACATAAAATTTTAAGGCAGCTATCAAAAAAGTTATAAATTTTAATTTAAAAATAAACTTTATATCTAATTGATTCATGTCACGTGCTTTGCTATCACCTGGACAATAATTAACAAAACAATCTGTTTACTGTCAATATATTTTAAAACGTAAAAGTGAAAATAAATTTATTGTACAAGAAAATGTGCAACATCGAGGGCGATAACGAGTTTTTTAATACTTCACCTGAAATTTATTGGAAGTTGGGAAACATTACCCGAAAAGAAATAATGAATTTGTTATTTAAACAAATGAATGGCTACAGAGGCCGTAAAGTACATATGGTCGTGAAATAAAAGCGGCGGTAAAGTAGTCTTTGACAGATGTCAAAAAAAAGAAACTCTTTATGGCTGTCAAATGATAGATAAAACAACTATTTACGTTTCAGTTGAATTAATATTTACGCTCTAGTTTGTATTTCCAAAGGTCTCATATTCATATCCCTCTGCAACGTGTCGGACTGCAGATTTGACAATCCGAGTTCGATTCCCACTGCTGGTAATCTAATTTTTCTACATTTAAATTACCCATGTAGCTCCCGCTCCACTAATATCTTTAATGATTTGACGGCTGGTAACCGCACTTCACGTACAAAAATATGGCATCTAACAAGATCTGCTACGGCAGAATGCTACACTCAGTATAATGGGTAAAGACATGATGATATATTTATTTATTTATCAATGTAATTTTAAGGTAGAAAATCTAATTTCGCAGTAAAAATATGTTTTTCTACGACCTTAACCGAAGGCTTTCTTTGCCTTATATCCGGGTAACTGTTTTCATCCCTTATTTATAGTTGGTTTCATATAGCATATATATATATATATGCTATATGAAACCAACTATAAATAAGGGATGAAAACATATATATATATATATATATATATATATATATATATATATATATATACATATATATATATATATATATATATATATATATATATATATATATATATATATATATATATATATATATATATATATATATACTGTAAGTACTTTTAATTTTTAGTGGAATGGTCCTAAAAAAATCATATGTATACTTCTAGAGTAAAGTGTTGATTCCTTCCTTGAATGAAGCGTTACTTACGGGAGGAAATAATACTCTTCCCTCCAACATTATACAAATAGCTATTGCGTTATCTAAAAATGCAGATGTCATTCTCAAAATCGTGCAATAATTAAAAATATTTATATAGAATTCCTGTACAGTAGAATCTAATTTTGATTAGCTTGCCTTCTGCAATGATCGAAATGTTTTCTTCTTGAGAAGTAATTAGATAAATAAAGGAAATTCTTACATTGTTTCGAGACATTTGAAGCAAAAATAAATCAGTGAATGCATTCTGTACGCCGTGAGCCGTATGTTCATCCCGGGGGCAAAGCATCATTACACCAACGAAGGCTCTTAAGTCTTCAAAGAGGAAAGGAGGGTATCATACACCACTTGCTGAGTTTAAACGTCCGGTCATATGGCAGAAGCTGCCAAAACAATACAACCGTGTTGTGTATAAGAACCAGGTTATCGCGCTATCCCATCCTATCCTGTGGTGGTTCATCTCTCCCTTCGTGAGATGGGATTCTGTGGTCCAGACGCTTCCGGTGCGAGATGAAATCTGGTTCTGGTTAATTGAGTTATTGTCGACAGATTCTGATTAATGGTGAATTGTGAATTGTTGTTTAGCTAAATCGGTTTCGGGTGATTTGGTTTTTTGTCGGTAATAGCAGAGTTTAACAGCTGTTAAAGATAAATAAATTTTGTTTTATTCATTTAATTCTACTATACAATTATTTACCAAATTAAAACTAGCTAATGGGGTAGATGGCTCAGTGGTATCGAGTCGGCTTGTGGATCCTGAGAACCCTGGTTCGGTTCCCACAGCCGACAAACATTTTCACCAATTCAAAATTACCCCAGTGGCTCCTCCGCCACTAACATCTTCGGGGGCTGTTATTTGACGGTTGGTAACCGCACTTCACGCTCATAAATATGTCACTTAACAAGATCTGTTTCGGTAGAGTGCTACACCCAGTAATGGGTAAAAGGCGTGATGATGTATTTAATTAATTTATTTATTTATATTAAAACTAGCTAATGGGGAAGGTGGCTCAGTGGTATCGAGTCGGCTTGTGGATCCTGAGAACCCTGGTTCGATTCCCACAGCTGACAAACATTTTCACCAATTTAAAATTACCCCTGTGGCTCCCCCGCCTCTAAAATCTTTGCAGGCCTTAATTTACCGCACTTCACGCTCATAAATATATCACTTACAGAGATCTGTTTCGGTAGAGTGCCACATCCAGTAATGGGTAAAAGGCGTGATGATATATTTAATTTATTTATTTATTTATATAAAAACTAGCTAATGGGGAAGGTGACTCAGTGATATCGCGTCGGCCTGTGGATCCTGAGAATCTCGGTTCGATTCCCACAGGCGACAAACAATTTTCACCATTTTAAAACTACCTCTGTGGCTCCCCCACCACTAACATCTTTAGGGGCCGTGATTCAACGACTGGCAACCGCACTTCATGCACATAAATATATCACTTAGCAAGATCTGCTTCGGCAGAGTGCCACATCCAGTAATGGATAAAAGGCGTGATGATATATTTATTTATTTTATATATTTAAAACTAGCTAATGGGGTAGATGCTCAATGGTATCGAGTCGACCTGTGGATCCTGAGAATCTCGGTTCGATTCCCACAGCCAACAAACAATTTTCATTAAAATTACCCTTGTGGCTCCTCTTCCACTAACATCCTTGGGGGCCGTGATACGACGACTGGTAATCGCACTTTATGAGCAAAATATATCACTTACCTAGATTTGTTACGTTAGACAGCCCAACCCAGTAATGGGTAAAAGGCGTGATGATATATTTATTTTATTTGAATTAATAAAAATTTTCAACCTAATTTAATAACAGTTATACTGAATTTCGCTCGTCGACTGTCGAAGAGATGAATTTAAATGATTGTGTATCAAATGCAAAAAATGAAAATGTTTATATATAAATTAAATATTGGGCGTATCAAATATTCTACTTTACGTAGTATAAGGTTAAGATATATTCCCATACTGGTTAATTTAACTTTGTAAATACCATGATATTTTCAAAAAATTCTAGGTTCATATTCAATACACTAATTGAAGTCTCCACATTTATGACTACAAAATGATTAGTACTACAATGTTCTTTTGCCTGGAAATAAGTCATAAACGTTAACAAGTCTGAAATTGTTTTAATTTTATCGTCGTTCTACAGTTTTACTACTTCCGAATATACAAAGATAGCGTTTTACCTTCGGAAGTATAAAAATATATGTAGGTAATATAAAAAGGATAACGTGAGTTTGCAGTTATAAACACGTGAAAAATGTGTTTGTACAATGTTTCTGTACTGTAAGGGCATACTGTATGCATGTTATACACTTTTTCATTTTGTGGCTTCGTGCTACTCGACGACATCGCTCTTATCTATTTCCCCATAATGTATATAAACTACAGGCCCGTACTTAAACAGATTCATAATCATTTTACACAACACGCAGTTTATTAACTACATTTTTATTTTATTTATTTGTTACTCTATTAATTTCAATTTTACGAGCCCTGCGTCACTTTTAAAATATGGTACTCGTACTATCAAATAAGAATTTTCAAGACTTTAGTCGAGTTACGAGATTAAATCCGAGACCAATATCGAATCTTGTTGAGCGAAAATTCGACAGAAAATTGGAGAGAAAATTTTGTGTCTAAGTATTTCTTGGTTTCTTTTTTCATTTTAAACATCTCATCTCCTGTTTTTTTTTTGTAAAATAACGTCTATATAATACTACTTATTTCCCATACAATTTTTTTGAGAAGAAGCTTGAATCTTCTGCGCATGTCGTGAAAAAATTATCCTATATGAGCTCCACTTTTACCTTAACTTTTAATTTTTTTACCATAGCCAATTGTTAATAATTGCGTGATTTTGTTGTGAATATACATTTTTAAATTCGATGGAATATAAGGTCCTCTAATTTGTTATGACTTTGAGTGGGCGAAATTAATACATTCGAGAGTAATAATGAAACAGAATATACTTCATTTTATATTTAGTTTTTTATGTAATTGCAATTTTAAATTATGTAGTATATAGTTCTAATTAGATGTAGTCGATGGAGGTAAAAGCGCATAATTATAAATAATGAATTTATAACAAATACAGGGTGTTAACAAATGATAATTTTATACATATTTAAATATATCATCACGCCTTCTACCCATTACTGGGTGTGGCACTCTGCTGAAGCAGATCTCGGTAAGTGATATATTTTGCGTGTGAAGTGCGGTTACCAGTCGTCAAATCACGGCCCCCAAACATGTTAGTGGTGGAGGAGCCACAGGGATAGCTTTTTCAAATTATGAAAATTTGTCGCCTGTGGGAATCGAACCAGGGACCTCAGGATCCACAGGCCGACTTCATACCACTGAGCTAGTCATCCCATATACATATTTTGATGTCCTAAAAAGATTTTCTTCAAAATTCGCAAAATAAAGGACACGTTTCTTGAACTGAATATTTTCTGTGCCACTGGTTAACAAGAAAAATTAATAAAAACAATAATGAATTATTTAATCACGTAACCAATGTTGAACAGCAAAATAATAACAAATGAATTAATTCACTTATGATGTTTTGTAGTATGTCACACCTTTGACAAGTTTAACAGTGTTGCAGTTTACAAAATTAATCAAATATGCTTAGTACTATATATAAACTGCAACATTGTGTTAAACTTGTCAATTGTATGACATATTACAAAATGTCGGAAATAAATTAATTCATTTGTTATTATTTTATTATTTTTAAATGGGGTGGCTAGCTCAGTGGTAAGAAGTCGGCCTGTGGATCCTGAGAACCCTGGTTCGATTCCCACAGGCGTCAAACAATTTTCATAATTTCAAAAACTACTACCCCTGTGGCTCCTCCACCACTAACATCTTTGGGGGCCGTGATTTGACGACTGGTAACCGCACTTCACGCGCAAAATATATCACTTACCGAGATCTGCTTCGGCAGAGTGCCACACCCAGTAATGGGTAGAAGGCGTGATGATATATTTATTTTATTTATATATTATTATTTTAAAAAATTAAATAATTTATTATTATTTTTATTAAAACTTTCTTGTTGACTAGTTCACTGCAAGAACCCTGTCCATAATTTTACGAATTTTTAAAAATTCTCTTTACTCTTTTTTTAACAGTCTGTATATATAAGTGAAAAGTTTTTTAGCAGCCGGTCCTGTGCGATGAGACAAAGTTCTTTCAAATCAAAACTGCAGTCACGGAAAGTCGAACTATTGAACATATAATACTGCTCACGCTATCACGTATCGTAAGCCGTAATAGCAATCATAACGTATAAAAATAATAATAAACAGTTATTTGAAGGATTAAACGTTACAACAATGCTTAGATCGCAAATGATTAATAGGTACACTTACATTTTTCATCGTGTTCTTTGCATTTTTCCTTTTTACCTTTGTTCTTCATTGCTTCTTGCAAGATTGACGCAAATTGCCATCTTCTGAAACAAAATGAAAAAGTTATTTTTTTAAATGATTCTATACTATAATAAATGAGCAAAAATTCGATAGAAAATTGGAATTCATTCAATCATTCATAAAATATTCACTCATCAGATTCATTATATATTCAGTCCTCGTCAAACATTCTCATCCTAACACACCATCCTTGTTTCAAACACATTAATAGTTTTCTTCATATAAGTTCATTTACTCACTACACTTAGAAGCATTCATCACACAACAAACCTTCAATGACATCCATCCAATCTCTTCTATACACCTTTGATTAATCTTTCATTCGACGTACGTTTCACATGCTCAAAACATCTCATATTATTCACGTTCGCTCCTCTAACAACGAATCTACAAAAAATAGAAAGGAAGAGAGCGACAGCCTGTGCTTATATTTGAAAGAAAATTCCACGCAATGGGGACTTATACAATTCAAATTTTTCGGTTGCCATCTAGTGAGTAAAACAGAATTTAATGCTTTGTTATGTAGCGAACAAGGTAGTTTTACAGTTTGACGTTTATCACGTGATCCAAACGTGAAACGTCAAACAAATATGGGTATACGCGGGGAAGAGTGCTGAAAGGAGAAGATGTCACCTCGCTCTTTCTACAAATTTGTTGTTTAACACAAAATTGTGTGGAGAGGGGTCTGCTGCATGTGACGTCAAAATTGTAAGTCCCCATTGTAGTAGAAACACTATTGTAAGAACTGAGAACGAAACAAAAAGATAAGAAAGGGAGTGTTAAATAATGAGTATTTTAGTTGTAAGTTGCAGGGATCAAATTTCGGTTTGAATGAAAAATAAATGCTGTATTGAAACTGTCGGTTATTGCTGTCTAATGAGGATATCAAAAATGTGTGAAATGTATCAAAAAGTGTTGGTATCTTCTAGGAACGTCCGGTTGCAACGCAAGAGAAAATTCGTACAATTCAGTGAAGAATTTACTATCTCCTTTTAACGCGAAACTAAATATTATTTAAAATGTAGCTAATTAATTCTACTGACTCAGTTTTCTTTAGATTTTGCGTTTTCAGTTCATGGTTGTTAAGCACGTGAATAGAACTATATAAAATATTCCAAGTATTTTGGTTTGCAATCGTAGGTGTTGGAAATAGAAATGTTCGGTTTCATCCATTCGTTAAGTTTTATTTATGAGAAATTTCTTTTTGCTACAACTTTTTACTACATTAATCTAAGGTCACAAAATATATATTTCAACATATATTTATTATAATTTGGTGACTAGCCGATGGTTAAATCAGTCAGTAAATCTGCTGTCCAGTTACTAATTTAACCCTGTTGTTACAGAAGCGGATTTAAAATATTTCGGGCCCTAGGCAAAATATTTATTTCGGGCCCTTTAGGACATAAAATTCTGCATCTAATCCAATAAACAAAAATAATTTTACATGCTTCGTAACAGCACAAATTAGATCTGAAAATAACGAAATTATCGATAGACATGAAATTGAAACAAAATTAATAAATATTTAACGTTTTATGTGTCAAAGTAAATGACATAATAAATAAAGAAATTATTTTGACAGATTAAACGTCAAACATTTGTTTAATTTTGTTTCAATTCCATGACTATCAATAGTTTTGAGGCTATTTTTGTTATTTTCAGATTTAATTTGTGCCGTTACGAAGCATGCAAAATTAATTTTGTTTATTGAATTAGATGCAAAATTTTTATGTCCTAAAACCTTTATTTGAAGCTGTCTTGCTTAAAATAATTAGGGAAGCAGGAAATTATAAAATTATGATTTTACATGTCACAATCCTGTTTCTATTATTTAAACAAAAAGCTTGAATCCGGGCTCTACAATTTTTGGGCCCTAGGCTATTGCTTCTTTAGCCTAGGCCAAAGTCCGCCTGTGCGAGTAATTTATATTATCAATAAATATTTTACCGCGATTTAATGCCTGGTAATCGCACTTCACGCGCTTAAATATATCACTTACCTAGTTCTGCTACGGCAGGGTACCGCACCCAGTAATGGGAAAAGGCGTGATGATATATTTATTTTTATTTATTTAATTCTTTAGAATTATTGTGTTTTAATTTGATTAATTTTTGTTGTTTATAGTTTAAATTAAAAATATTAGAAAGTAATGGACGATAGTTCGGGCTGTCAAAATGCTGGCTCTGTGCATATGTCCATCGCGAATTGTGTCTTTAATGTAGGTATGAAAAAATAGATTAATGTAAACAACGCATATTCAAGTAGATGAAAATGCGATGTACTGTATTGTATTACATCTGAATTATTTAAAATTCTTAACTGCGAGTGTTCGCTCTAATAATTATTATAATTAAGAGAAGACACTAGTAACTAGAAAATTTAGAGCCTGGTTATTTACTTGTACTAACGGTGAAAAATAATTTATATTTCTATTTTCAATTAACCATTACATTGTTGATTTTATATTAAGAAAATTTAAATATCTCAACCTTACACTGTGCCGTGTAGTACATTTAATATGTCCAATATTTTAACTCGTTTTCTAACTTGGAAGAGATATATTTACGCACGTGAAGTACGGTTACCAGTCGTCAAATCGCAACCTCCAAATATGTTAGTGGAGGGGAATCTACAGGGGTAATTTTAATGTGGTGAAAATTGCTTAGAATTTTGAAAAACATATTTTTGATTGGGAATGAGGACATCGAAATGTATATAGGTCCAAAAAATTGCCCTATTTTAACGCTCTATATTTTTCCTGTTAACTAAAATCCTCTTTCCAACAGAATATTCTGTTTTAAACAGTATTTAAAAGATCGTGCAACGTAGGGTTAAAACGCAGTAACTTCTAAAATGAATAAATTGAGAAAATCAATTATTTGTTTTGGTTCTGCGTGAACCCCCAGCTGTCAGGTTGGAAGGGCAGAAGTAAATTAATCCCTAAAAGTGCATAGTCAGATATTTAAACTATTTTTTACGAGTACGCTGACACTCCGCTTGTTCTAAGTCGACCCTAGAATTGTGCAAACGGTTCAAATCTCATTTTACGTAACGTATTTTCTACATCCAACAATACAGGTATGTCCCGTCCCTTTGAAGCGTTGCTAAGGCCCTTTGTGTTAGTTTCTTACGGGGGTTTATGTCATAGAGCAACGGACACCAAGGTACTAGGACTTTTCAAAATTTCTCCTTGTTTCTCTTGATTTATCGTTAGATTAGTCTTTCTCAAAGAGAAATGAATATTTTATTTCATTCGTAATCTTATTTAACATCATTCTATTGAAAAAACACATTTGTTGATTTTAAATTTCCACACTACTGCAACTGTAGTTAAGTGAATCTTTGAAAATTATTTCCAATATTACATACATACATATCTTCACACTATATCACAAAAAATGGGGTAGTACGAAGCCTAAAATCACTCATAAAATATTCACTCATTACATTCGTCAAATAATCAGCCCTCGTCAAACATTATCATCCAAACACACCACCCTCATTTTAACCACATTCATAGGTCACTCCATATAAACTCATTCATTTATTTCACTCGAAATCATTTATCACACAACAAACCTTCAATCACATCATACCAATTCACGTACCATTCATCTTCTTTCTTCGACATACATAATATATGCATAAAACATCTCAAATTACTCACGCTTACTCCTAACAACGAATCTAATAACGAATCTAATAACGAATCTAATAACGAATTTAACAACGAATCTACAAAAATTAGAAAAGATGAAAGCGATAGCCTGTACTTGTATATGAAAGAAAAGTCTATATAATGCAGTAACTGAAAATGAAACAAAAAAGATAAGAAATGAAGAGTGCCGCCCTGCGCTTGTTTTTGAAAGTGAATTCCACACAATTGCAGTTAAACACTCTACGTAAGAACTGAAAACGAATTAAAAGATAAGAAAGGGAGTGTCGGTCTACGTTTGTTTTTTTCCAATATTAATTCAGCTATTTATTTGCACAACAGTAAATTAATGCCAAAATATGTAATCTACCACACTGCGACTCGCTGCGTCTCTACGTTAATGGGGTTTAGTTCCTAGTGTACACAGTAGCATAAATAAATAAATTACAATGCAAAAGGGCTGTAACTTACAGTGGAATCCGAATCTCTTGGACTGAGGCAATTTAAATGTGATGAAAATTGTTTGTTCATTGTTGGAATCAAACCCGGGTCCTCAAATCCACAGAACAACTCGATACCACTGAGCCACAGACCTCATGAAATTGAGTAATTTATGGTTAAAAATTTCAAGCCACTGCACTTTTAGTTGATGTTGCTCTAAAAATGTATATTTTTCATGCACATCATGTACAGGCAATCGTAGCTCAGTGGATAAAAGCGAGGTAAAACTTGCATTTCTTAATTAGCAAGCAATAGATCGTGCGTTCTAATCTCACTGACTTCTACTTATATCCAAAAAATATGATTGTGTCTGAGTTGTTCGAATTCCACTATAAGCTGTAGGCCCCCTGTACTGTAATTGGGATTTACTTCCTGTTGTGCAGAGTAACCAAATAAATAAATAAATAATAAGTAAACATTTGAGACTATCAAAATACTCTCCCTTTGATTGGATTTTATCCAGCAAACAAAAAATCTAAATATGTATTTGTATCGTTTAAGTTCTAACATTTTCTCATTGCCAGAGTGAATCTATAGATATATGTCTTTCAGAATATAGGATTTTAAGAATGAATATGTTGTTATGATGCACTCTAGTAGTGCATAGTTCTCCAGATAAATTTAAAAATCTATTTCGGATATCAGAATTCACAGAAAAGTTGCATAAGATGATACAAAAATACTGATTTAAGTGGGACACGTCTGGAAATTTTGGCTAACTGCAACATAAAAAAAAAACTAACAATGATATCGTTTCCGGAGAAATAATCATATCAAATTATATCATCGTGAGATGATTAAAACTCTACAAACACAACAATAAACGAAATAAGTTCTTCTTTTTTTCACATATTTATTTATTTGTTACTCTGTAGAACAGGAACTTAATTTCAATTAGAGTACAGGGGACCTACAACTTATAGTGAAATTCGAACCACTCAGACACAATCGTAGCAAGTGAGGTTTGTACTTACGATCTCTTGCTCGTTAATTAAGAAACGCAAATTTTACCTCGTTTTTATCCACTGAGCTACGTTTGCCTATATATTAAAAGTATTAAATGAGTAACGTATGCCTTGTACTACAAATAAACTTAATTGTGCAATTATCTACTCATCTGACATGACCTATAGTTAAGAATATGTTAGATGTAAGAATTAATGAAATTAAATATTGTATAGAAAGGAAGCAAGATTTCGTAGTAGTAATGACTGAAAATCAATGTTATTGTTGTAGAATTTGCAAAAGTGATTTCAACATCTGTTGCTTACTAGCAAAATTTCAAAAACCCAGTAAAGTAAACACAATCCCGTGGAAAAAAGATTTTCCTCTGTGAATAATTTTTGCACATGCAGATTGAAAAAAGCAGCCTGTTGCTTCGGCCTAGGTAGTATCTAGTTGCAGTACATCTGCTGACTAAAAACCTTAGACTGTGACACTACTTGTATACTGTAAGCAAGGTGTGCCAAATCAGGTACATTCTAACCGAAGTTCAAGCACACAGATCTAGAAGAGAAAATGCAACAGCCCCATTCGAGTATACCTGCGTGCGTGGAAAATATAAGGTAAAGCAACAGGCGATATATGCGTGGAGCAGTGCGTATTCAAAAACACAAAAAAATGTTTGTGTCGAGGAAGGTTCATGCCATCTGTGCTTAAATGAGAGATTAGACTAGTAACATGCTGCTAGGTTTTGTTTACCGATTCGATTTTATTTTCTTCCTTTCATCTATTTTTTTTTGTTTACTGCAAGATTTTGTAATAATAATCTAAACATATTTGTGGAATATCTAAATTAGTAAAAAAATAAAAATATTAAATATATTATCACGCCTGTTACCCATTACTGGGTATGACATTCAGCCGTAACAGATATTGGTAAGTGATATATTTATGAAGTGCGGTTATCACCCGTCAAATCAGGGCCCCCAAAAAGTTAGTGGAGGGAGAGCCACGGGGGTAATTTTAATGTCTTAGTATTATTAACAATTTTACTAACTAATGTTATATTTCAGTTTACGGCAGAATTTGTTTTAGAAACAGCTCGTCACCATTTTGTTTCAAGATGACAGTCAGATACAAATTTTAATTAACGATTTTATTGTAACTTAGTATTTAATCTTTTTTGGCCTACGAGAATGATCTAGCTAGGTCTCATTCTCATCCATTCACTTAGTACGTCAGTGTGAAAGAAAATTTTAGAGAAAATTCATGAAACATTAGTTATTTAAAATGAGTATTTCTGAAAGGGAAGACGAATTTGATTGAGACCAAAATTGCAACTCGATATCACCAACTGTTTTCGAGATATGGGCGACAATTGGGAAGGAAATTTATTTCTTATTTTTAATTTTCAGCTTCAATTTCCCGTTATTTCCCGAGAAAAACTCAATCTACCAGATTTTAAAACTTTAATTGAGAGTTGTTCAATGCTTGTGAGTTTCGTAATATAAAAATGTGTGATTTTAAAAGGTTATGTTTTTAATTGAACATTGTTGAGCCATGAAAATATTCATCTGTTCACCGTTTGCAGCATAAGTTGAATTGTCTGTTCTAGGCTGTCATCTTAAAGTGATAAGTGTCTAATTAAGAAGTTATTAATTTAAACAAGCTGACGCTAGGTAGGCACCAACTAATGATCTTGGTAATCCAAACATTTCTTTTCACTCACTTACATAAGATTACATCAAGTTATATTAAAATGCCTCGAATCATTTCATTATATTCCATTCCACATCAGATTTGTTATTTACACATAATACACAGTTGGCAAGCGAAACAAAAATAACGCTCATTATTTCCAGTTTGTTACACAAACAATCGTAAAGGAAAATCTGACCATCTTAAGCAAATATGCCACATATTTCTGCAAGAATTACCCACTATTTCTAATAGGAAAATTGGATGCGCTTTTGTTTAACAATTAACAGGCATATGCATACAACTGCTAATAACATTTTAACCCCAATTTTAATTTTGTTTCTACTTCACATAAATAATTGTTATGTAATTGTGGCACCAAGTGATATAAATAATAATGATATACTGAAAACCCTGGTTCGATTCCCACAGGCTACAAACAATTTCCATAATTTCAAAAGCTACCCCTGTGGCTCCTCCATCACTAACATCTTTGGGGGCCGTGATTGAACGACTGGTAACTACACTTCACGTGCAAAATATATTACTTACCGAGATCTGCTTCGGCAGAGTGCCACATCCAGTAATGGGTAGAAGGCGTGATGATATATTTATTTTATTCTATATTTAAGAACAGATAAAATATATATAGATGTTTTACTAAATGTTTTCAAATGGCAAAGCTTTTATCAATGAAATTTATACTTCTGGTTAAGCAGAGGGTTAATACACCCCTGTATCGGAAATGCATATTATAACGAATAGCGTGTATCCAAGCAATAAAATAAAATGAATTGAGGGCAAAGACATCTATCGGAACTGCATCTAAAATGTTATTTGAATGTATATATCGTTTTTTAACTTAGCAAATGTAATGACATTTCTGATGAAATAGACTATTTTATGAACAGAATTATATTTATTTGATGTCAAGTCATGTAATATACATATTACAACGCATAAAATATGTTTCGTGCACAGTAGAAACTATTAATTCTGATTCTGACTGAAATGATATAACTTCATTGCAACGACCGAAAGACTCGATCAGGAAAGACGAAAATAATTATGTAATGTCTTCATAATATTAAATCCTAGATTTCAAATAGGAAGTAAACAAATATTTTGAGGTTAAATTGGTTCCGGTTGGAGATGAATAGAATGTCCAAAGAAAGTGAAGTCCAGTTAAGAACCGGTAACTCACAAACCAAAATTGTCGCAAAGCTATCAGTCAAACTGGACATACGAAGAAATCTATTGAAAAGAAAACAGTTAAATGAAAAGCATTCTCAGGTATCGAGGTCCAGTGTTCGATGGTCGTATTCAATGATTCAACAATGCCGATTGACAGAACAATACCGAAAACACAATGAAATTCTTTGCCAGTGTTACGTAAGGTATGCAAAGAGAACTTTCAATGTCATGTTCAAAAATGAAACATTCCGACTGAAAATTGGATTATCTCCAAAGAAAAAACTCGAGATTCATTTAGATAAACACACATGAATACTTTTTACGTCCTTATTATGCAAATATGCTCGAGCTGACATCTGCAGATTAATTTCCTCATAACAGTTTTTTATTTTTATTTTGCCGTAATAATGATAAGGGTCCAGTTGATGATTGTGGAGGAACACAACCTTTTATTTATTTTTCAATGTTAAGAAAAAAATATTAATGAACAATAATTATTATACATGAAATTTTGCTCTACTTGATGAAGTTGATACAAACGATATGAATACTCATCACGACTTTTACTCATTTTACCCTTTCTCTAGATTTTTATATGTTATGAGTGTGACTATCAGCCGTCAAAACAATGCACCGACAGTGGCATTAGATTTATTTGTAGATACATTTAGTTTCTGTCATTTACTTTTATAATATTTGTCAGGAAAACTCTTGACAATATTTTGTGAAAATAATATAAAATATATCATCACATCTTTTAATTCATTACTGGGTATGACACACTGCCGTACGATTATTAGCCGTCAAATCGCGCCCCCCAGAAATATTAGTGAAGGGGGAGCCACAGGGGTAGTTTTTAATGTGGTGAAAATTGTTTGTCGACTGTGGGAATCGAACCGAGGTTCCCAAATCCACAGGCCGATAATACTGAGCCACCTACCACATAAAATAAAATTTGTTAACATAATTCATAATGAGTGATATTGATTGTTGACAAATTGAGCGCGCTATATATAAATTATTTTAAAATTCTAAAAAAGTATCAAGTTAAAATATGTATGAATAAGTTAGAAATGTGTGTTAGATAGTAGAATAGTAATGAAATAGTAAAACTACGGACTAATTAATTAATTTTCAAATAAATGACAATTTAGTCATGTAGTAATCTCAGTAATGGTTCTAGAAAATTTAGTACCGTGTAGTGCAGATTTACAGCAAACAGGAAAAGAACCACATAAAATTGACAATATCCGGAAAACATAAAAGACGACAACAACAGGCTATCACACACTCACACATGCAAACATAACCTTACAACACAACAGACAAGCACCAGCCTCGATTAATGATTAAATAATGAAATTTAGCAGGGTGCTAAAATCAGATCGCTTCAAGGTCAGCTGAACAATGCTAGCTCGGGTTTCCAGACACGAACTCACACCAGCAGTTGGCGCGCGTTGACCAATCAAATACACTCACTGATAAACGTCACCTGCCCTTGCAGTGGCTGTGATGTGACTCCCGCCATGTTGGTTGTGCAAGAACACGTGGTCGTGTGCCTGCGATCTTACCAGCGGTGTTACATAACCTCATTTTCAAGTGGTTTTGTTTCTGTTTTGCATTTGGTTTGAAGCCTGTTATTAGTTTATCAAGCAATGCAGATTTTAAGGTGTTAAGGATGTGCTTGTCAGATGTAACGTTATCTGGCATCTCAACTAGGTTCCGGAAATTTAAATAAATAAATTTATCAACATTTTTTTCGTGAGATGTTGCAGCTGGACTGCTGGTGCTGATGTCACGGAGATTCCATTATTTTAAAAAATAGAAGAACAACGATAACATCAATATTTTTGTTCTGTAGAATTTGCATAAATAATTAACGAATTAAAACAGTATATTGCGCAACTTTTAGGGCCTTATTTTTTCCTTTTATTCCTTCTATAAATTTGTAGCATTTCATCTGCCAGAACAGATGTGTATTTAAATACGGCAGAGTCTTACTAAAAAATCTTTAGACACAAATAAGGATTTTCTTCAACTGCTTACTGTCAAAATATTAATTATTCCAATGATTTAGGAACATTAATAACAAGAATTTTTGGGCGGGAAATCAAGTCACCCAACAAATTAAAGCTCAATTTGATTTGAATAGAAAGTATACAGCGTGTTCAAAAATTCGGTTTACAAATTTTCAGGGCCAATAGAGGAGTCCAAAATAAAAATTGTTTGTTATATAACAGCGTCGATTATGTTTTTAAAACCCTAAAAACCTTAGATGATTGTTTTGGGTATGTTTATTAAACTCAACAAATCTTAAAAATAAAAATATAAGTAAATATATCAACACGCCTTTTACCTATTACTGGGTGTGGCACTCTGCCGAAGCAGATCTCGGTAAGTGATATAGTTATGCGCGTGAAGTGAGGTTACCAGCTGTCAAATCACGCCCCCCCAAAAGATATTAGTGGTGGGGGAGCTACAGGAGTAATTTTAATTTGATGAAAATGTTTGTCGCATGTGGGAATCGAACCGAGGTTCTCAAATCCGCAGGCCGAATCGATACCACCCCACCCCATAAATTAAATATATAAAATAATCATATTATCACGCCTTCTACCCATAAGTGGGTGTGGCACTTTGCCGTAGCAGATCTCGGTAAGTGATATATTTATGCGCGTGAAGTGCGGTTACCAGCCGTCAAATCACGGCCCCCAAAGATTTTAGTGGTAGGAGAGCTACAGAGGTAATTTTAATTTGGTGAAAATGTTTGTCAGATGTGGGGATCGAACCAGGGTTCTCAGGATCCACAGGCCGACTCAATACCACTGAGCCACTACCCCATATCAAATCTAGCGTGTGGAAATTTAATCATTTACTTGATTTTTCCATTGTTTTAAAAATGTTAACATTTGGCAAATAATTTTCAACTTAAAACAGTCAAATTTTTTGAAAACAATGGAAACAATCAATTAAATGGTAAGATTTCCACATACTAGATGTGTTGAGTTAAATAAATATACCCGAAATAATAATCTGGGATTTTCAAGCTTATAAAAAAATAACCGACCCTATGTTTTATAACAAAACGTTCTTATTTTGCTCTACTTGTCCTAAAAATTAGTAAAACGTTGTATTATGTTGTAATTGTAATAAATAACATTTCTTGAATTTTGGATGTTCTTTGATACATCACGTCTAGGCGGGAAATATCTATATCCGCTACCTTCTTTCGTTCACAGCGTCGATTGGCACGTGGCACGCGCCACATCGCCACACATCGGTCCTCGGTCGGTCGACTGTGGCGCCACAGCCACGTGCCCTGCCGCCGAACCGATGTGTCGTGTGCCAGGTGGTTGTTGGTTGAAACGCGACATGTGCGCTTTCTAGAAACTCGGGATGAAATCTGGTATCCTGTTGTTGTGAGTCCGAAGAGACCGGAACTACCTTAATGAAGAGGTGGAGAGATAGAAATTAATTGTTAGTTATGGTTCAAATGCATTCTGGCTGCGGTTACTTCTAACTTGGATTTACGGTAGTTTACGAAATAATTATAATGGAACTGCAAATTGCTATCTAGTTTTTTAAAGTTGATATAGCTACATTATTTATTTATTACGCTGCACAACATAAGATAAAAATTTGGTCCTGGGTTCGAGTCTACCGAAGTGTGTATGCCATTAAAATACTGCAATACTGGGTATAATCACAACCTCTGTACTGTAAATTATCTAATAAAATTGTCCCACATTTTCACCACATTAAAATTACCCCTGTGGCTCCTCCTCCACTAACATCTTTGGGAACCGTGATTTGACGGCTGGTAACTGCACTTCACGCGCACAAATATATCACTTACCAAGATCTGCTTTGGCAGAGTACCACATCTAGTAATGGGCAAAAGGCGTGATGATATATTTACTTAAATAAAATAAAATAAAAATTAGGACAAATTACAACTCAGGAAAGCTACAACTTTTAGTGGAATTTGAACCACTCGGGTGCACGAAATTGTATTTTTGATTATGCTTTCTTTTTTTTTTTAGGCAAAAAGCCTCAAATATAAGTTTTTGCGCAACTGTCAAAAAGTTGATATTAACTTACGCAATTCAGTCCGCGAAGTTAATCTTTTTCATACAATATTACTTTAATTTAAGTTACTATTAGTGACGACCGTTAAAAACACTTTAACGGCCGCTGCTAGTTATTATTATTAAAAGTATGCATTATTATTAACACAATAAAATTGTGATAGGTGAATAAATAAAATAAATATATCATCACGAACCCTACCCTTTACTGAGTATGGCACTCCTTCGTAGCAAATCTCTGTAAGTGATATATTTTGTACGTGAAGTGCGGCTACCAGCCATCAAATCACAACTTCTAAAGATATTAGCTGTGTAGGAACCACAGGGGTAATTTTATTTGTTGTGAAGATTGGTTGCTTATTGTGGACATCGAATCCTATAGTTCGACTCAATACCATTGAGCCATTCACCCCATAATATTATCTAAATTAGACAATATTTGATATTTCAGTGCTGAAATTATAAAAATAGATATATTTGTTAAAAACATTTTCAGGCATTTGCTCCAATAAACTTTTCTTCTTAGTTTTAGATATTTAATTTATGGTTTAACTTTACTGAGTTGTCTGGCAGTACGATAGAGTGGGTAGCGTTACGGCATTCGAATCCGAAGATCCCGAGTTCGAATCCTACTCAAGCTAAATATATACGAACTACCACAGTACGGCTCGGTATGTCCGCACCCTGTACTGTAATGGGGGATTCAAGTGGTAGAGCTTTTTAATATATATTTATTAAAATAAATTCTTGTCCGTACATCATATTTAATACAATATAAAATCATACCATAAATGATATCTTTATTGCTGAAATATGAAAGTTATAGTTGAATAATTCAAATCGCTCATCTGTATTTCGCACTGCCATATTGCAATTACGTAGTTACATTAAGCCAATCACAGAACTTTGTCTGAAACGTTTGTCGGTGCTCAATTTTACCGAGAGGAAGACGAAGAAGAAATAAGCATTCAGCATTCTACGATTCTACCAATGACGTATAATACTAGACGAATTATGCCGTATTCAAGTCAATGCAGTGTTGTGGAGCAGAAAGGGATGGAATAACTTTTTGGTCCGCCGGGTGCGCGGCAAGGAGCGAGTACACTTTGACATTATGCAAGTTGCTCCTTGCCGCGCACCCGCCTCACCAACCAGTTATTCTATCCCTTTCTGCTTTACAACAAACGCCGTTGTTATCCGTCTAGTTATGTTTTGTCTGAGGATTCTATGACAACGACACACGTTACGTGAAGTTACGTGTTATTTGTCTCTGTCTTATCTGTCTCTCTTTAAGCTAAGATGCAACTACGTCAAATTCGTTTGTTTCGAAAGTTTAAATATTTTTAAATAAATAAATATAAATATATCATCACGCCTTCTACCCATCACTGGGTGTGGCACTCTGCTAAAGCAGATCTCGGTAAGTGATATATTTTGCGCGTGAAGTGCGGTTACCAGTCGTCAAATCACGGCCCCCAAACATGTTAGTGGTGGAGGAGCCACAGGGATAGCTTTTTCAAATTAAGAAAATCGAACCAGGGACCTCAGGATCCACAGGCCGACTTCATACCACTGTGCTAGCCATCCCATTAAATATTTTTATCATGCTTAATACAAGTTTTAAAAAAAAATAAAAATTTTGGGTATAATTATTTTATTACGTAGATTAATATATAAAAAATTCAAAAAATCTTGAAAGGCCCATTGGGATTAAATTCTTATTGTCCAGAGTAGCGTAAATAAATAAATAAATAATGCGGAATGAGTTTTAAGAACGAAATAAAAGGAAATAAAAAGATTTCAATTAAAACTCGGAGAGGGGTGAACGGGTATAGCAATATGAAATCGTGGCAAAATGTTGCCCTTGGGGTACCTACACCGGAACTAGCAATAAAGCTCCTGGGATCAACAGTTTCCAACTGTTGCTAAACTCCGAGATTAATTATTAGTTACATAGCAGTTTTTTCTTGTCTGTTGAGATTTAAGTCTGTATGCGATTCGTTGCAGATTTTATGCTAGCAGAGGGGTGCCTTATGCTGCACACACGTTTTTTACAGATTTGATTTTTTAAGTCGCACATATGGTAAGCAGAATATGTCCGCTGTCAAACCATGACTGAGTACTAAAATGATTTATTTTGATTTTTAGCTACCGGAGGTTTTTGAGAGACTTTTTTTCGATTATAGACCTTACTTCCGCCTTTTTTATTTTACTTAGAAACTCATTAAATATGAGTTCAAGGTCATTAAAACTAAAAACATACACTTAACTAAATTACAATATTGCTACTGTTCATTATTTCTTTTCTTGAGATATTACATAATTAATTGGCAAAATATTAAATTTAATTATTGTTTATATTATATTTATAAATTAAATTAGAACAGAAATTAAACCTGTACCAAATTGGAAAAATAGTGCGAACATGTCTCTGTTTCCCATAGATTTATCAATTCGGATTTAACGGTCATGGTGACAATTTGTTTTAAATTTGAATAAATTTACGAAATTTTCGAAACAAGTGGGTAAAAAAATAATATGTTTCAATCGAACTAAAAATACTATTTCGAGTCTTGCAATATTGCCAGACTCCGCTACGCGTCGTCCTTTATTACTTGACCTGAAAACTTGTATTTTTAGTCCTAATAAAATCAAAAAACTATTTTGACTTTGGAGGTCCCAAGTCAGTGGCGTACCTAGAAATTTTGCCGCCCAGGGCGGTCTCTAATTTACCGCCCTTTTTGAGTGGTGGTTTTTATAAATTAAAAAATAAATATATCATCACGACTTTTAGCCATTGCTGGGTGCGGCACTCTGCCGAAGCAGGTAAGTGATACCTTTATGTACGTGAAGTGCCGTCAAATCACGGTCCCTAAAGATGTTAGTAGTGGGGGAGCCACAGGGGTAATTTTAATTTGGTGAAAATAGTTTGTCGGCGTGGAAAACAAAACGGAGTCCCAGTAAATTAATAAACATAAATAAATAATTGTAATTGGGACAAACTATAGGTGGGGAACTTTTTTACCATTGGATGGCATATTTAAATTAGGCAGTAATAAAGGAATTTTTCAACCCTACATTGACTTGATGATGAAGAAAAATATTCGAAATCATATAGTAATTCATAATTCGTAGAATTCGAATAGTACACTTATGAAGTGAACAAGTTGTTTTTACAACTAAAACTAGATATTAAAGATGCCGTCCCAAAATATGTGCCGCCCCCCCCCCCCCTAGGTATGCCATTGTTCCAAGTTGTACCTTTATAGGGATAAAAATGAACAGAATGATATTTGAAATCCAATAGGCGAGATTAAATGTAACTTTATTGTACAACAAGCATGGAATCGTACTCATTTCGCTTCAGTATGAATGTTTGTAGCACGATGCGAATACGATTGAGAAATGGACATTCCATGCAAGTTGCACACTATGCTGTTTTACGAGTACGATATTGTTGCTCTATTAATCTATATTTTAAAAACAAGTTTGTTCCGATTTCGCTATTCCTAACAACGTAACAAACCATGGGATATGATGTTCATATCTCACGTTGTCTATGATAAGTTTGAGGTATAAAAATCTGAGTACTATATATTATATTTCCAAAGCAGATATCTAAATGATCGTAGATAAAACTAATTTTAGGGCAGAAATGTAAATTTGAAAATGTGAAATTAAACCGTGCTTGCAGTTCAGTACTGTTTACTCTATTTTCTTATGAGGGAGCCAAAGTATAATTTTAAATTTAAATGCAGATTACCCCGAAAAAGCAAACACCAATTTATTGACTTTCATACTTCTGAAATTGTATGCACATAATTATTCTTAAAATAAAAATCCGTATAGATCATAAATCAAGTCCCCTTTATCACGACATTAACCAAACACTGTGCAACTACGCGACAAAAAAATCTCTAAAATTCCTGTTAATTTCCGCAGGCATGCCACAAGGGCTTAACAAAGCCTGTATTGAACTATTGAGTTTACATTGCGATAGTGGATTGTGCACGTGCCAAATTCAGGTGTCTGATCTATGTGCAGTAAGCGATCACATATCAGTATGGTAGGATGACAAAGCGCCCGATTTATCCACAGGACGAAGGTGTGTTCACCCCAGATATGTGACAGAAGGGCTTTGTGATATACCGGACATACGAGGCGTGGCTCGTGATCTGGTTCCTGTCGTACGGTAGCGCATCTTGAGATAAGGGATGCCGTGGAAAGCCCTTTATGCAAATTATGTTTTGTAATATTATGGGATGGCTAGCTCAGTGGTATGAAGTCGGCCTGTGGATCCTGAGGTCCCTGGTTCGATTCCCACAGGCGACAAATTTTCATAATTTGAAAAAGCTATCCCTGTGGCTCCTCCACCACTAACATGTTTGGGGGCCGTGATTTGACGACTGGTAAGCGCACTTCACGCGCAAAATATATCACTTACCGAGATCTGCTTCAGCAGAGTGCCACACCCAGTAATGGGTAGAAGGCGTGATGATATATTTATATTTATTTATTTATATGTTTTGTAATATTTCACTCAAGCATATTTCAGATAAAAATTATGAAACTAGATATGATAATGGGAATTTCACCATTTAATTCCTCATATATTTCTATATAATTATGCATATTTTGATTCTCAATATATATTTCTTTAATTCCCGGAATCATGATCGCAAAAATTTCGACTAATGAAAATATTAATTTTTTGGTTGACCCAGTTTAAAAAAGGAAAAATTTTAAAATATGTTTCTATATAATTCAGACTACGAGAAATAGAATGCCGTTGAGCACATCTTCATATCTTTTTTTAGTTTTCGAGTTACAGCGATTTTTAACATTTTTTAATCTCAACTTTGAAGGCTCATATCTCGAAAACTAAAAGAGATATTTAAATGCGGTTTGAACGAGTGTACTTCTCGTGCTCCAATTAACTTATACTGAAATTTTGAAAATTTTGAAAATTTTGCTATTTTTTTGAAAATTTTTGTTTCTCAATATTTAAAAAAATTGAAAAGGTAATGAAAATCTGTGAACACCAGTGAATTCATCTCGTAAAAGTACATAGGTATGCAAAATTTGAGGAAGAAATTCGCAAGGATAATTTTTTTATAACAAAAAAACTAAAATCGCTGTTTTTTCATTATTTTTGAAGGGGTACCCCTTAAGATTTTTACGAATTTTGGCCATTTTTAGTTTTTTTGCTCTAAAAATTTTATCCGTGGAGAAAAAATTCTGAAATTTTACATATGTATGTACTTTTATGCGAGAAATGCACTAGTCTTTACAGATTTTCATTATCTCTTCAAGTTTTTAAAATATAAGCAAAAGAAAATTTTGAGAAAAATGGTAAAATTTTCAAAATTTTCAAAATTGCAGTATAAGTTAACTGGAGCACGAGAAGTACACTCGTTCAAACCGCATTTAAATATCTCTTTTAGTTTTCGAGATATGGGCCTTCAAAGTTGAGATTTTAAAAATGTCAAAAATCGCTGTAACTCGAAAACTAAAAAAGATATGAAGATGCGCTCAACGGCATTCTATTTCTCGTGGTCTGAATTATATAGAACCATATTTTAAAATTTTTCCTTTTTTAAACAGGGTCAACCAAAAAATTTGTATTTTCATTAGCCGAAATTTTTGAGATCATGATTCCGGCAATTAAAGAAATATATATTGAGAATCAAAATATGCATAATTATATAGAAAGCCCTTTATGCTAATTATGTTTTGTAATATTTCACTTAAGCATATTTCAGATAAAAACTATAAAACTAGATATGATATTGGGAATTTCACCATTTAATTCCTTATATATTTCTATATAATTATGCATATTTTGATTCTCAATATATATTTCTTTAATTGCCGGAATCATGATCGTAAAAATTTCATCTAATGAAAATATTAATTTTTTGATTGACCCAGTTTAAAAAAGGAAAAATTTTAAAATATGGTTCTATATAATTCAGACTACGAGAAATAGAATGCCGTTGAGCGCATCTTCATATCTTTTTTAGTTTTCAAGTTACAGCGATTTTTGACATTTTTTTAATATCAACTTTGAAGGCCCATATCTCGAAAACTAAAAGAGATATTTAAATGCGGTTTGAACGAGTGTACTTCTCGTGCTCCAGTTAACTTATACTGCCATTTTGAAAATTTTGAAAATTTTACCATTTTTCTCAAAATTTTCTTTTGCTTATATTTTAAAAACTTGAAGAGATAATGAAAATCTGTAAAGACTAGTGCATTTCTCGCATAAAAGTACATACATATGTAAAATTTCAGAATTTTTTCTCAACGGATAAAATTTTTAGAGCAAAAAAACTAAAAATGGCCAAAATTCGTAAAAATCTTAAGGGGTACCCCTTCAAAAATAATTAAAAAACAGCGATTTTCGTTTTTTTGTAATAAAAAATGTATCCTTGCGAATTTTTTCTTCAAATTTTGCATACCTATGTACTTTTACGAGAGGAATTCACTGGTGTTCACAGATTTTCATTATCTTTTCAATTTTTAGAAATATTGAAAAACAAACATTTTGAAGAAAATAGCAAAATTTTCAAAATTTTTAAAATTTCAGTATAAGTTAATTGGAGCACGAGAAATACACTCGTTTAAACCGCATTTCAATATCTCTTTTAGTTTTCGAGATATGGGCCTTCAAAGTTGAAATTTTTAAACAATCAAAAATCGCTGTTTCTCCGATACTAAAAAAGATATGAGGATGCGCTCAACGGCATTCAATTTCTCGCAGTCTAAATTATATAGAACCATACCAAAAAAAAATCATTTTTAACTGGTTCAACTAAAAAATTGGTATTTTCATTAACCCAAATTTTTGCGATCATGATTGCGGCGATTAAAGAAATATATTTTGAGGATCAAAATATGCATAATATGGGATGGCTAGCTCAGTGGTATGAAGTCGGCCTGTGGATCCTGAGGTCCCTGGTTCGATTCCCACAGGCGACAAATTTTCATAATTTGAAAAAGCTATCCCTGTGGCTCCTCCACCACTAACATGTTTGGGGGCCGTGATTTGACGACTGGTAACCGCACTTGCAAAATATATCACTTACCGAGATCTGCTTCAGCAGAGTGCCACACCCAGTAATGGGTAGAAGGCGTGATAATATATTTATTTATTTTTATTTTTATATGCATAATTATATAGAAATATATGAGGAATTAAATGGTGAAGTCCCCAATGCCATATCTAGTTTCATATTATTTTCAAAATTTTTAAATTTTAGATAATGGGATGGCTAGCACAGTGGTATGAAGTCGGCCTGTGGATCCTGAGGTCCCTGGTTCGATTCCCACAGGCGACAAATTTTCATAATTTGAAAAAGCTATCCCTGTGGCTCCTCCACCACTAACATGTTTGGGGGCCGTGATTTGACGACTGGTAACCGCACTTCACGCGCAAAATATATCACTTACCGACATCTGCTTTAGCAGAGTGCCACACCCAGTAATGGGTAGAAGGCGTGATGGTATATTATTATTATTATTATTATATTATTTTAAATAAACCGTATATTAGATTAGAAAATCTTGAGCAGTCGGAAATGAACGTCCTAATGTCCGTCAAAGGCAACATCTTCCCTTCAAAATGTAAAGAATTCGGAATCTGGTAACAATTTAACACATGTGTGAAATCTGCGCACGTGTCACATGTCCATTCCATCCAGTAGCCGGTGATCGCTCGGTTTCCGTTCCTTCGTCAGTTTGCAAGCGCCTGTTGATCCATCTTTCCATCTTTCCATCTCCCCATCCCTCCAGGATAAGATCCTCGTTCTCTGATTCGGTTCTCGGATAACCGGAAGTCTATTTCCTCTTCCGTGCCGAGGTTGCAGAGGAAGTGCTATATTTAGTAAGTACCTACCACTACAAGAACAGTGGTCTGAGCGTCGGCAAGGGCGGAGAGGCAAGAAAGGAAACGCACACCTAGCGTTCATTCAGCAAAACCACTTTGCACAGCTGTGGACGGACCTGTGTTGTGTTCTTCGTGCACGGTGTTTCTGCCACCATGCAAAGTATTTTTAAATACCTTTCTTTCAAATCATTGAAGAGGGTAAAGCTCGAAAGTAAATACAAATGCTAACAAATTTTCGAGAGCGGTATTTCAAATTGTCTATTTCTATATCTAAGTAAAGAGGTGTTTATCTTTGCTCCTTTTTACAAATTTCTTACAACTTCTGTGACGTATCAACAACATGAACAAACATATTTACTTTTATTTCCCAGTAACAAATTACATTTTAACGAAGTTAACTTATAACCTGTGATGAAAGTATTTATATCTTAAGCTAATTGATCATCTGAGTAATATATATAATTTTGGGTATGATTTTTATGCACAACCGGGCCGAAATTAATGTTTTAACCATGAAAATCGTGCCTAAACACTTGTTTTTGGCCCTAGTGTCATAATAAAATAATTTGCAATGGATACATAAACAAAATGACATTTTTTTTACAAATACAGCCGTCAAATCACGACCCCCAAACATGTTAATGGAGGGAGTGCCATAGAAGGAATTTTAAGGTGGTGAAAATTGTGTGTCGGCTGTGGGAATCGAACTCGGGTTCTCAAATCAACGGAAATAAATAAATTTAAATAGTATGAAAAGAAATAAATAAATATATCATCACGCCTTCTACCCATTACTGGGTGTGGCGCTCTACCGAAGCAGCTCGGTAAGTGATATATTTATGCAAGTGAAGTGCGGTTACCTGCCGTCAAATTAAGGCCTCCAAAGATGTTAGTGGTGGAGGAGCCACAGGGGTAATTTTTAAATTGGTGAAATTGTTGGTCGGTTGTGGGGATCGAACCAGGGTTCTTAGGATCCATAAGCCGACTCGATACCACTGAGCCATTGCCCAATATTGTGAATACTTGATTTTTCAAAATGTCATTTTGATATAAGTATAAATGTACCTGTTTTAATCTTTTGAACATGAAATTAAATGTTATTTTGTTGTGCATAAAATATTGTATGTACTACGGGTGAAAGTAGCGTTTCTGACCCTGAGCATGTTATTATCTCTTGGCGCTTTGCGCCTCGTGCTAATAATCATCCCACGGGCCGGACACGCTTGGTTTCATCCATGATACATAAATAACTAATTTTCGCCTCAATTTGGCAATATTAAAAAAAGCTAATATTTCGGTCATCTACTTGTCGAAAAATTTGGTTGAAGTCTGTTTTAATTGTTGCCGATGATACAAACAGCGTACCGATTACGAGTACTTACGCTCATCTTTTTGAAAATCAAGATAAAATATACAAATATGTCCGAGTGGTTCAAATTACACTATATTCTCTATGTCCCCTGTAAGCGTAGCACAATAAATAAATTAACAAGAAATAATGAAAAAAAGAAATTGATAATGTCTTTAAAAATAACAAAATACTAAAATTATTCCAGTATTCCACAGCAAAATATAAATCATACATAATATTGAAGATAATAATAATAAACATGTTAATGGAGGGAGGGCCATAGGAGTAATTTTAATGTGGTGAAAATTGTGTGTCGATTGTGGGAATCGAAGTCGAGTTCTCAAGTCCACAGAAATAAATAAATTTAAAAAGAATGGTTTGATGAAAAGCAGCAGATGAATGTAAAAACGCTGACATTATGTAAGGAAGTCACAGGTACAAGTTTTTTTCTGAATTAATGAAAGAGGGAGCCTGATTTTATTTCAAATGAGATTCAAGTATTTTTAAGAGGAAAAGGTGGCCTTTCCTGAAAGGTGCAAGGTGGATCTCAGACACCTGCCCTTAAAATTTTATAGATATGCAACGGTTCGTTAATATAATGGAAACTAGCCTATTTCGTTTTATTTCAGTTTTATGTTGCAGATATCAACTTTTTTTAAACAACTAAATCGTCCGTATTAAATGAATAATTTATTATTTACTGCAATTACAGTTGAAATTACTAATTGTTGTTTTCTATAAAAGAAATTGTAATATTTTTCCTTTTTCATTAAAGCGCGCTGAATTGTTTCAAGTTTCCTATCACCGATGTGCAGAAAGCGAATCTGCCATTGGGAATGCAGTAAAAGTGAATTATTGCATTTTAATTGTTTTAATAATTACAAATTAATCCATTCACTCCAGTTTTAGATCTCACTGAGGAGAGACCACATTTTCCCATGACTTAAAACATTAACTCTACCCGACGACAAAATTGTAGAAAATATTCAATAATTACATTTATTTATTTGTTTATTTATTACTCTGCACAGCAGGAACTCAATCCCAATTACAGGGACCTACAGCTTATAGTGGAATCCGATCCACTCAGACCCAATCGTATTTTTTTGATATATGTAGCAGTCAGCGAGATTTGAACACGCGACCTCTTGCTTGTTAGTAAACGCAAGTTTTACCTCGCTTTTATTCACTAGATTACGATTTTCTGCAATACTACAATATACAATAATCATTAACGACTAGCACAGTGGTATGAAGTCGACCTGTGGATCCTGAGGTCCCTGGTTCGATTCCCATAGGCGACAAATTTTCGTAATTTGAAAAAGCTATCCCTGTGGCTCCTCCACCACTAACATGTTTGGGGGCCGTGATTTGACGACTGGTAACCGCACTTCACGCGCAAAATATATCACTTACCGAGATCTGCTTTAGCAGAGTGCCACACCCAGTAATGGGTAGAAGGCGTGATGATATATTTATTTATTTATTTATTTTATTTATTAACGACACCTTATAGAAATATATTTTCTATCAAACTAAAATAAAATGTTGTATGTACAACGGGAAATTTAAATTCCCTGAGTGGTATAATATTTTAATTATGCCCTGTATACATAAATAACTATTATTTGAATTATTTTTGTGTAAAATAATATGAAGACTTTTTAAATACTATGTACTTATGGGGTTCAAACTAAAAATTTATGATCTACCACACTTCGGTGGGTCCAGACCCTGTACTGTAATTGGGATTAAGTTCCTGTTGTGCAAAGTAGCATAAATACATCAATTATTTATTTTTAAATTGAAAGTTGATATAATACGCCAACGAATTTCTGGATTTTTATGGTACAAATTGACCGTTAAGTACATTATTCCACCGTATATAGTTATTAACTCTTTCCTTGAAGACATCAATTTGAGTCTATTAATTCCGGTCCCCAAAAATTACATATTTATCTATGTAAGATATTCCTATTACAAGACCTTTTATTTAGGGCCTGTTTACGTATTACAAGAGCCATATGGAAGGGTTAAACTAGTTAATTAGTACACATATGCCACGAGTAGCGGTACTGAGGCGTGAAAGGGTGAAAAGCACCTTCTGGCGTCTGTTGAGCTATCATCTCTATGTCTCAGCAGCTTCAGCGTCATCTGCGATGTGAATGTGATGTGACCTAAGCTCTTGCGTCGTTTGTGGATGCCTGCTGTGCTTACTTATGACAGAATTCAACTTTCAATGTGATATCGAGGCAGTAGACAGTTTGGTAACGGTAGTTCAATCGTTCCAAAGAATATTATTGTTGTCATTTTACGCTTCGATGTCCACTCGTTCCGAAGGGGTAAATTTATAGAGTTCTGTTACACATAACTGAACTGTCAGCAACTGGAAAGAGGAGAGACGATATATTGTTTTGATAGCATTTTCTTATAACTACTTTAGAACAAATGAATTTGTTGATGGACATCTGTCAAACTTTATTTTCGTTTACTATTAAAACGTTTGAATGAAAGATTGTTTTCACTCGGTACAATTAGTCCTATCAATTTTGTTTTGTTCCAAAATTAGGGACGAGATGAAAACAACCATATTTCTCGTCTGGAATATTTGAGGCGAAAGACAATTCGACAAATGCATTCGAGAAAACGAAACTATTATTTATTTATTTCTGGCTCTGCACAACAGGAACTTAATCCCGATTACAGTAGAAGGGGCCTACAGCTTATAGTGGAATCCGAACCACTCAGACACAATCATATTTTTTGGATATAAGCAGAAGTCAGTGAGATTTGAACGCACGACTTCTTGATTGCTAATTAAGAAACGCAAGTTTTACCTCACTTTTATCCACTGGGCTACGATTGCCTGTAATTATGTTTGTTATTAAAGCAAGACGTGGCAATAATTGGCCTTTTCCCATTTATTAAAATTGAGATTGTCCTGGAATGTCCGAAGTAAGGTAAGCTGGGTTTCTTGTTTAGAAAATTTGATACGAGACTATTTTTTTATCTTGTCTCGTTTTATCTCGCGGTACGTAAAATTGAGATTGTCGTAATATGTCCGCGGTAAGAGGAGATATGTTTCTCATTTTGAAAATTTGATACGAGCCTATTTTTCATCCCGTCTCGTCTCGCGATTGAAAATATCGAGAAATGTCCGATGTAGGAAAAGCCTATTTCTCGTATCGTCTTGTTTAATCTAGCGGCAACTTTAAGATTAATACTTACTGACTAAACATAAGTATTTAAAATGCAATAGCTCCTAAAGATGGTGTAGTACTAAAATAGACTATTTCAATTTGAAACGTAGTGTAAACAAGTTTTGTTTTGAGTTACTGAGTGTCATAGTGTTTTGACAACAAATGGGAAACGTGAAAACGATTGAACATCTGAAGAATAAGCAAATATTTGCAGTTAGTGAGAAAGAATACATCATAAATCGGTTGTAAGTAGATTTTTTAGCAAACACAAAACATGAAAATATCACGTATGCAAGGATCGTCGGTCGAATGAACGACACTTAGATCCAGGTAAAAAACGTTCTTTTCGGATGCGACAAACATAATATCAGCATGCGAACATCTGCAAGTTCGAGAAAACCCAAGACCAGAGAGACATATGGTTCGTTCTTGGCACGTGCCGGCTGTGAAAATACGTGAATAGGCTGTTTTCTTCCTCTTTGAGAATCGCTACCTGCTTTCCGTGTTACCGTCCACATCTTGCCTTCTTGCCGCGCTGTGTAACTTAACCTACAATTCTCGGATGTCGGCAAATATTTTTCTCATTATGTTCCAATACTACTTTGCCAAATGTTTTCTTTATCGACGACCACTCGCTGGAAATCTCATTAATACTAGCTCCATTTTCCCACCAACAGCATATTGCACACATTTGAAGGATTTATTATATTTTTCATTTAAATTTAAGTTAAATGTGCTATATCTACGAATATTTCATCGACATTTTACAAATTTCAAATAATTATTTTAATTATTATTATTAATTATTTAATTATTTTAATGGGATGGCTAGCACAGTGGTATGAAGTCGGCCTGTGGATCCTGAGGTCCCTGGTTCGATTCCCACAGGCGACAAATTTTCATAATTTGAAAAAGCTATCCCTGTGGCTCCTCCACCACTAACATGTTTGGGGGCCGTGATTTGACGACTGGTAACCGCACTTCACGCGCAAAATATATCACTTACCGAGATCTGCTTTAGCAGAGTGCCACACCCAGCAATGGGTAGAAGGCGTGATGATATATTATTATTATTATTATATTTAAATGATTTTTATTATTCAAAATTTTAAACTAAGTTTAAAAAATGTGACAGTTCCCAATTACTTACTACGTATAATTTAGAAATCTGACAATTTACCGATGAAAAATTGTATTACTATTAGAAAAATTAATCGCTACAAACTATAGACATATATTTTCAAATTTAGCTCCATTGTACATTAAGTATGGAAAGGTACTCATATCACACACGTATGCTGCAATTAATACGAGTAAGAAATGACATTCCATGCTAGTTCTAATGTTACACTAAGATTTTCTACGACTACGATATTATTGTCATTTATAATTTAATAATAGTTTTCTTCCGATTTCAATATTCCAATATAATAATCTTAATTTGTATCCTAGCAACGTAACAACCCTTGAAATATGACATTAATAGATGTATTCAATTTCCCATTTGGATCAAATCTAACTTATACTTAACGAAATAGATCATTTATTAATTTCACTGGATTACTTTATTCCCAATTCTAGATTTACTGATTCGCATTTAACTTAACCTTTATATGCATTATTTTTGTTAATTTTGAGTGGAAAACTATATTTTTGCAATGATTTACTATAGTTCCGTAGCAACGATAAGCATACATCGATTAGATTTCATAGTGGTCTCTACAATTTGTAAGTAAAATAGGATCAAATATTTTCTGGGTTCTAAAATGTACTCGTTAAAAATGGTTCTATTGATGAATATTCCAATGTTTGTTATATCCTAGGTCTTCAAATAAAGTAAAAACAAAGTTCCCTGAATCGTGACGAGTGACTTAGACAGTCTTCGACGAAGAAGCTCTGAACTGCGAGCACTACGCTGCTCACGCGGCCGTGAAGCAACACATGGCGACATGGTACATTGTTTCGCATTACTGGAGTGTGGCAGACCCGTGTGCCACGATGCCACAACTGCCACGTGATGCCCAACCGTCGTACCATGAGCAGCAAACACTGATCTCAACAGCTAAGATTTGGCGCAAGACATGTGCTTGACATTTAGAAGGCTTCCACTGATATTTAATCCTGGACACTAGCAATCTGGTGAATTGTTCACGTGTTTTGCATATTACAATGTTAAGGAATTGTGTTTGCATTATAATTTTGGTTTTTTAAAAATTGCTTATTATGTAAATTCTTGCTCTACTGCTACGTAAATACATGCAAATTTTTGTATGGTTTGCATGAATAGACATTCTACCTAATTTGGAATACCAACTTTTCAAATTTACTAACTCAATCGAAGCAAATAAAATTATCAATTGTACTACATCTCGCTGTAGTTCTGTTATACATATGTAACCATATTTCTTTGGTAAAATTAAAGAAGAAATTTGAAAAATATCCAACTCTTCTATCTATTGTTCTATTTTACAAAATGTTTATCAAAATTATTTTTCTACTTAATTAAAAAAATTGATGGAGGTTGGTGGCTCAGTGGTATAAAGTCGGCCTGTGGATCCCGAGAGCCTCGGTTCGATTCCCACAACCGACCAACAATTTTCACCACATTACGTTACCCGTCATCGGTTTTTGGACCAAAAAAAAACTGTGTTTTAACACTAAAAAGTGAACTTAAACACAATAATTCCTATGGATACATAAATAAATGACAATTTTGTTTATTGTGAATACTGATTTTACTAAATGTCATTTTGACATATAACCTATTTGCATATTTTAGGTAATGGCTTAGTGGTATCCAGTCGGCCTGTGGATTCAAAGAACTCTGGTTCGATCCCCACAGCCGACAAAACATTTTCACTAATTTAAAATTACCCCTGTGGCTCTCCTACCACTAACATCCTTGGAGGCCGTGATTTGTCGGCTGGTAACTGCACTTCACGCGCATAAATATATCACTTACCGAGATCTGCTTAGGTAGAGTGCCATACCCTGTAATGGGTAAAAGGAGTGATGATATATTTATTTAAAATAAAAGACAAAATGTCTATTGCGATGTGGAATTGAGTCTTAACAAATAAGAAAAAATATCACTTGTCTCATAATTCCACAAGCTCTCATGTCATGTTACCGGTGTAGATAGATTAACATCAGTCAGTTCAGCTAAGTCGGTATCACAATCCACTATTCCCAAGTTGGTCTAGTTGGATAAATGATCGCACCATACTGATGAGTCCGTGAGGACGAAACGCGTCTATGGTTAAAGCTGAACTGACCAGCCATTTGTTGATGACCTGATAAGTTGATGCAAACGTGCTGTAAAACCTTTGTGGAATTATGAGACAAGTGATATTTTTTCTTATTTGATATATTTATTTATTTATTTATAAAAAAAATACTCTTGTTCTTATTATGCAATCAATGCTAATTTCAACTTATTTCAATTGATACAGATTGAACTTCTTCATCAAATGAGAAAAGTTGGATTTCAAGAAATGAATAAATTTAATGACAACACTAAAAGAAAGGACAGTCCTCTGTAATAAAGATCATATGATAAATAAATAAATAAAATATAGTTATGAGTAATAAATATTAATACTATTGTTTTGTAATTGTCAATATTTAGTCGCAAGTAAAAGCGTGGCACGAAATCCATCCAGCAAGTAGGTAACATAATTCCAGACCTGCCCCAATAAATTCATCTACATCAGGCGAATATAAACACCACACAAGTCTCAAACAATTCGATCACATTACAAATACAGTCGTAATCGTATTCGATCGAATTGGGATCGTGATCGTGGATTGAGAATCGAAACTATAATATGTGACACGAGACAGTTAAACCTGCTAAATATGTGAGCAGGTGTGGTTGAGTAGCAGCAGCACACCGCTTGCCTTGCTACGTACACCTGTCGCCGACAGACATACGGACATACGAACACACCGTACACAACACTACATACGTATACATATATATGTATATGAGTGCGAGTACTGCAGACGCCAGCTAAGTGCATAAATGGACTACGAGTACCAAAGATTCTGCGGAGTCTACGATTCAATTTATTGTTCTGATCGCGAACATGATCACCTTGTGATCGAGCATGATACAAGCACATGAACGGCCTTACATCGGGGTGCAATATCAATCTGATATTTTACTTTCATTCAATTAAATTGGTTCAATTGAATTTTGCAATTTTGTTTGGGGAAGTTCAGGAAAATTAAATAATGCATCTAAATCATATCAAATATTTGAAAATTTGATTGCCTATGGTTCACTTTTTAATTAGCATCGTGTGTTGCTCGAATTATATAAATCAGTGGTTTCAAACTTTTTGGAGCCATGATCCCCTTGGAGGCAAAAATTACAAATAAATTCTTTCCAACCACCTTACTATATATTTCTCATTGAGCACTCTGGTATAGTTAGGAACTTTGACATGTTGGTACAATAGTTTAAAGAATTAATTGTATTATATATATATATATATATAAAAATTGTTTCTCGCCTGTGGAAATTGAACCAGGATTGTAATATATATATATATATATATATATGGGGTGGCTAGCTCAGTGGTATGAAGTCGGCCTGTGGATCCTGAGGACCCTGGTTCGATTCCCACAGACGACAAACAATTTTCATAATTTCAAAAGCTACTCCTGTGGCATCTTTGGGAGCCGTGATTTGACGACTGGTAACCGCACTTCACGCGCCAAATATATCACTTACCGAGATCTGCTTCGGCGGAGTGCCACACCCAGTAATGGGTAGAAGGCGTGATGATATATTTATTTTATTTTATATATATATATATATATATTACAATCCTGGTTCAATTCCAACAGGCGAGAGACAATTTTCATTATTTAAAAAAAACTACTCCTGTGACTCCTCCACCACTAACATCTTTGGAGGCCGTGATTTGACGACTGGTAACCGCACTTCACGCGCAAAATATATCACTTACCGAGATCTGCTTCGGCAGAGTGCCACACCCAGTAATGGGTAGAAGGCGTGATGATATATATATAGAGCAGATCTCGGTAAGTGATATATTTATGCGCGTGAAATGTGATTACCAGTCGTCAAATCACGGTCCCCAAACATGTTAGTGGTGGGGGAGCCACAAGGGTAATTTTAATTTGGTGAAAGTGTTTGTCGACTGTGGGGATCAAACTAAGGTTCTCAGGATCCACAGGCCGACTCGATACCACTGAGCCATTAATAATAATAATAATAATTTCAGACAAAAGTATGGAGGTGTTTCACCAAAATGCACACAAGAGCAATAAAGGAAGTCTATTGAATATTAAGAAAATAATTGTAGATCGTACTGCCAATGGCCTTAAATCACATTATTTCCCTAAGGAGTACTTCGGTAAATAATGAAGCACAGTAAGTAACGATTTTGATAAAAATAAGTTAAAATTGTTTACAGGTATATAAAGATAATAATTTTAACAGTTCAGTATTCTAGAACGCAGAAATCAACAAATATAAAATGAGCAGTTGTCAGAACGAAATAAATAGCACATTTGTATGTACGAGCACCGAACACTCGTTTACGTAAGTAAAAACACCTTGCAATAAATAATGACAATAATTTACCTAACACAAACAAGTGACACTAAAAATAGATATTCAAATAACTCGTGAACAAAAGCTGTACATTTTTCATTTACAAGGCTTCAATACCTGCATTTTATACTGATTTTGTTTTATTCTTATTTGCATTTTTTTTACAGTCAATGTCAGAAACATTTTCTCTTTATGTACTTTATGTAGAGAATTGTAGGCAAAATTAAATACAAAACTATACAATACTTTGTTGATAGCTGAAGAATTTGTTTAATGATTTTTTTATAATGTGTGTTCGCTTATTATTTTGCCATTAAGTGCCAGTTTTTCCATCTTCGGGTAAAGTTTCCGTTAACTATTGCCAAGATAATAGAAAAAATATTGCATCAGAAGATTGCATTCAGTATGATTATTAACCATTTGTGTTATGATTTCGATGCGATATTTTTTATTTGATAGTTATTCGGAATTTTATCCGGAAATAGAAAAACTGGGTCTAAACTCTGGTTTTTCCATTTCCGGATAAAGTTTCCGATAAGTATCGGCAGGATAATTGAAAAAATATCGCATTGGAAAATGGCAATCAGGATAATTATTCAATGCGATATTTTTTTATTCATCCCGTTGATAGTTATTCGAAATTTTATCCGGAAAAAGAAAAACTGGGTCTAAACTCTGTTTTTTAAATTTCCGGATAAAGTTTCCGATAAGTATCGGCAGGAAAATCGAAAAAATATCGCATCGGAAAATGGTAATCAGGATAATTATTCAATGCGATATTTTTTTATTTATCCTGTTGATAGTTATTCGGAACTTTATCCGGAAAAAGAAAAACTGGGTCTAAACTCTGGTTTTTCCATTTCCGGATAAAGTTTCCGATAAGTATCGACAGGATAATTGAAAACGCATCGGAAAATGGCATTCGAGATAATTATTAACCATTTGTGCTATGATTTCGATGCGATATTTTTTTATTTATTCAACTGGCAGTTATTAGGAATTTTACCCGAAGAAGGAAAAACCGGGTCTAAGTGACGGTTTTTCCATCTCCAGATAAAATTCCCAACAACTTGCGACAGGATAATTGAAAAAATATCGCAGCGGAAAATGGCAATCACGATTATTATTAACTATTTGTGCTATGATTTCGATGCGATATTTTTTTATTTATCCAACTGGCTGTTATTCGGAATTTTACCCGAAGAAGGAAAAACCGGGTCTAAGTGACGGTTTTTCCATCTCCAGATAAAGTTCCCAACAACTTGCGACAGGATAATTGAAAAAATATCGCAGCGGAAAATGGCAATCACGATTATTATTAACCATTTGTGCTATGATTTCGATGCGATATTTTTTTTTATCCAACTGGCTGTTATTCGGAATTTTACCCGAAGAAGGAAAAACCGGGTCTAAGTGACGGGTTTTCCATCTCCAGATAAAGTTCCCAACAACTTGCGACAGGATAATTGAAAAAATATCGCAGCGGAAAATGGCAATCACGATTATTATTAACCATTTGTGCTATAATTTCAATGCGATATTTTTTTAATTTATCCTGCTGATAGTTATTCGGAACTTTATCCGAAGATGGAAAAGCCGGTCCTTTTTAGTGTATTTAACGATTCAATACTTGTATTAACTGGGTAATATTTTTTAATGTTTATTCTTGCTGATTCTATTCGATAATTTATTATTTGTTCAGCAATACGGTGGCATGGGCAGCGTTATGGCATTCGAATTCGAAGATCCCGAGTTCGAATCCCACTCAAGCTAAATTATATGAACTACTACACTACGGCTCGGTGAGTCCAGACCTCTGACCAACCATAAGTAGACGGAGAACAACGGCATTTGTTCTGAAGTAGAAAGGGTTAGAATAACTTGCTGATGAGACGGGTGCGCGGCAAAGAGCTAGTACCCCTTGGTGTTATTTTTGTTGATGACAGTTATCAGACGCGAGCATTTTATTTATTTAAATACAAAAGTGCGTATACAAAACACTTAATATGTCAAAACCTAACCTTTACTTTGATGTATGAAAAGTAAGTAATTGAATATAAAAATAACTACACAAATGTTTGCAACTCGCATAACATCAAAGGGTACTCGCTCCTTGCCGCGCACCCGCCTCACCAACAAGTTACTCTAACTCTTTCTACTTCACAACACTGCATTGACTTGAATACGGCAGAATTTGTCTACTTATGGTTGGTTTGAGGTCCAGACCCTGTACTGTAATTGGGATTAAGTTCCTGTTGACCAGAGTAGAATAAATAAATAAATAAATTAGTCTGGTTGGTTTTATTAGTTTTATGTTTGTTATTTTTAATTGACAATCAAAAGGTTTGATCTATGTATGTATAAATGTAGAAGTCCAAGGGATAAATTTAAATTTAATTGTAAGAAATTAAATTTTAATTTGGTTTAATGTCGTTTAACTTACGTCTTTTATGTGACTGTCCAGGAAATAAAATTAAAATTGTAAAAATGTCAAGTTTATGGACATTTCGGCAGAATTTCCTTGCATGACGTCATGTCACGTCACATGGTGTAATGTAAATGTATAGATATCGATACGTAAACGTTGCATTAAGTTGTGTTATGTCCACGTAAAGACGTCGGCGACATCCGGTTCCGATGAGCAATCTCCCAATTAATCGTCTCTATAAACAACGAAAACTGCTCATCTTTGCATATTCTAATTTAGTTGCGATGTATAGCGAACTCCGAACGCTGAACAGCGTTAGCGATGCGTTCAATGTTGCAGGTGCTTAATTAATTAGACTAACTTAGCGACCTGGTACAGCGCACCGCAAAATTTGTTTCACACTTTTTGGACCCTAAATTTTTGTCCTAATTTTTGTATGTACAACAAGAAAATATTCTAAATTGCAGTAAAAAGGAAACTTTCAGCTTATAGCGGAATCAGAGCTGGGCAAGCTACTTACAAAAAGTAGCTAAGCTACAGCTACAGCTATTCTTTAAAAAAGTAGCTGAGCTACAGCTATAAGCTACATTTTGTAAAATATAGCTAAGCTACAGCTAAAAGCTTTTATTAAAGTAGCTGTTAAATTTTAAAGCTACTTTTTCAATATTTGTGAATTATTAAATTTGCATTGTCATATGATCAGTTGATCAGTCTTTTGTTATAATGACTGTTAATAAATACAACAAAATCGCAAATGGACAAATGTACTGTTAATTTGTTATGCTATATCAGAATAAATGAAGTCACATTAACAGAAGACTCCTAAACAGTCAATGTTTAATTCATCTAATATTTAATACAAAGCTAGGGTAGGTTAAGAACAAGTGAAAAATAAAATATGTTAATAGATTTTACACTATATAATAACTTGTTATTAACAATAAAGAAGGTACAATTCAAATACAAAACAAAAATGAATAGGTATTTCTTAATGAACAGTGGTAGCTTTAAGCTACAAATAGTAGCTTTAAAAGTAGCTTCAGTTGTTATAACAATATTTTTAAGCTAGCTCAGTGGTTATGAAGTCGGCCTGTGGATCCTGAGGTCCCGGGTTCGGTTCCCACAGGCGACAAATTTTCATAATTTGAAAAAGCTATCCCTGTGGCTCCTCCACCACTAACATATTTGGGGGCCATGATTTGACGACTGGTAACCGCACTTCACGCGCAAAATATATCACTTACCGAGATCTGCTTCAGCAGAGTGCCACACCCAGTAATGGGTAGAAGGCGTGATGATATATTTATTTATTTTATTTATAGAAAAAAAAAACATAGCTCGCTACAAGCTACAGCTATATTTTTTCACATTTAGCTAAGCTACAGCTACAGCTAAGGTAAACGTAGCTAAGCTACAAAAGTAGCTAGCTACTACCCAGCTCTGAGCCGAATTCATTGTACTTTCCCGATCTACGAGTATATAATTGTGATGGTGATTTTTATCGATCCCTAAATTTCGGTGGATTTAGATTTCAGATCCTACTGTATTTTTAAAATGGTGTAAAATGGTCGGACGTCGGACTGTGGATTTAAGAACCCGAATTCGATTCCAGCAATTGATAAAAATTACCCCTGTGGCTATTGTCCCACTAACATCTTTGGGGAACGTGATTTGTCGGCTAGTCAACAAATTTAACGCGTGTAAATATACTTTTTATTGAGATCTACTACGGCATAGTACCACTACCAATAATGAGTAAAAGATATCTTTTTTATTACATAAAATAAATGTATCATCACGACTTTTACCCATGGATGTAGTTTTCTGCCGTATCAAATCTCGATGATATATTTTGTGCGTGAAGTGTGGTTACCAGATGTTAAATTACGAACCACAAAGATGTTAATGAAGGGGGAGCCACAGGGATAATTTTAATATGATGAACATTGTTTGTCGAATCGATATCACTGTATACCTGATATCTTAGATTACAGTTTTGGAATGAAGGCGAAGTTGACTGTTGTTGCATGTACATTTTGTATAATTGTCATGTGTTTTTATCTCTTTCACTCGAATTTTTGTAACTCGAAAATCTCTGTACTTCAAAGCCAATATCACGTTCTAATAACACAGTATTCTCTATTAGTCGAATTTTCATGGTCAAAATGGACTCTTTTGGCACAATATTTGCACGTTATCATCGTGTACGGTCGCCAAGATTCGCGCTCAGCGCATGTAATCTGCGAAATCTATTTTTTTACTGATTTTTTGTTAGCACAGAGTATATGTTCCTTGGTTCCCAGAGATTACAGTGTTCATAAAATGGGATGGCTAGCACAGTGGTATGAAGTCGGCCTGTGGATCCAGAGGTCCCTGGTTCGATTCCCACAGGCAACAAATTTTCATAATTTGAAAAAGCTATCCCTGTGGCTCCTCCACCACTAACATGTTTGGGGGCCGTGATTTGACGACTGGTAACCGCACTTCACGCGCAAAATATATCACTTACCGAGATCTGCTTCAGCAGAGTGCCACACCCAGTAATGGGTAGAAGGCGTGATGATATATTTATTTATTTTATTTTATATAAAATGTACCGCCACAATTTAAAACGTTTTAAAATCATATATTTTTTACGCAATAAAACATGTGTGCAATAGGCATAAGTTCCTCTTTTTTTTCTATTTACAGTACTTGTATTGTAAGTTACCTATTAATGACAAAATTGAAACACAGTAACTGGAACTTTTATTGCACAGTGGTGTCCATGGTTACATCAGGATTTTAATATTTACTTACTATCAACCGTGGACAGTAAGTAAATATTACATATAAAGGTCCTGTTTATTTGGACAACAAATTGACAGCTGTTAATTTTGACACCTACTTTTCTTTTCCTTCTATTTGTGCAAGTATTGTAAAAATAGATTACTAACCTTGAACTGTAAGTGATATTTAGTTTAGGAAATCTACATTTATGACCTAAAAACTGTCACTTACAGTTCATGGTACGGAACATACTATTAACTCGAAATTTTCGTAACTCGATCTAATTTTGCGATCCCTTGATATTTAATAATGGGCCATATTTAACCAGTGGTGCCAACATTATAGATGGAGCTTTTAAATTTTGCTTAATATTATATATATCATCACGCCTTCTACCCATTACTGAGTGTGACACTCTGCCGAAGCAGATCTCGGTAAGTGATATATTTTGCGCGTGAAGTGCGGTTACAGTCGTCAAATCACGGCCCTCATAGATATTAGTGGTGGAGAAGCCACAGGGGTAGCTTTTGAAATTATGAAAATTGTTTGTCGCCTGTGGGAATCGAACCAGGGTTCCCAGGACCCACAGGCCGACTTCATATCACTGAGCTAGCCACCCCATACTTAATATTAAGATGCAAAAAGCTGTATTATTTGAATGGGTCATCTTGTGATTTAAAGTAAAAATAGTTGAAACTCGGTAAGTGTACCCGAACAAAATATGAAAGTTAGGTGAGTGACAGTGAACGTTCTCTGGTTCTCTTACGATGCGTTACGTTTGCGCGTTTGCGCGCACGAAGAAGCGCTCTCTGCATGCGTGTGCTGAGAGTGTGTGTGTTTGCGGTCAGCGCACTCCGTGTAGTGCTACGGTTCGCAGATTGTACGTACGTGTGTTCGTATGACTATTATGCTGTTTGTATACGTGTGTTATGGATTTGTTGGTAATACAACGAATTGTTTACCCACTCGATGTATATAAATTGTTTTACGTACTTTCTACAAATAGAATTTGTTACTTTTTATACCGCACTTATGCAAATTTTACACTGGATGTTATACTTTGTGAGTTTTGGTACACATAACTTTTTAAACTGCATGCCACATCTGAAATCATTAATAGAGAGCTAGGATGCAAAATTATGTCTCATTTATTCCAGTGACAGAAATGGATTTTTTAATAGATTATGTCATGATAAACATGAAAAAAAGAAAATTAGATTTGGGAACGGGTGGAAATTATAGATGGCACCGATGTGAATGCGCCGATTTTAAGGGTGGTTAAAGTGGCTAAAGATATTAGTGGTGGGGGAGCCACAGGAGTAGTTTTAAAATTGTGAAAATTGTTTGTCGCCTGTGGGCATCGAACCAGGGTTCTCAGGATCTACAGGCCGACTTGATACCACTGAGCTAGCTACCCCATAATATAAGTACTCTTATGGCAAATAAACATGTAAAAAAAATAAAAAAAAGATCCTGTATGTTCGTATTTCCTGGATATGCTATAAATAAAAATATCTCATTAGTTTGTTGTTGAAATCATTTGTAAATAAAATAAAAAAATCAAAACTAAAATCTTACATTGAATTATCTTTTAGAAATATAAGTTTTAGTATAAAAGATTGGTAACATAAAGTATTTCAATTAAATTATAATTAAATCATTGTGTTGTTTCTTGTCATTAAATGTGAAAAATAAATTATGAAATATTTCTTCTAGAGAAATAGTGCTGGCTAATGAACGTAACTTATGTGAAAATAGTAAAAATGACATTATTATTGTAGTTACAGCAATTTACGAGAATTTAAAAAGATCGCATGTAAGAATGTAAAATATTCTGAATTATTTAGTTTCTTTAACTGTGAGCATTTTATTATCTACCTTCGTAATTGCTAATTTGAATTCTAAAAAGCGTAAAATGTATTAACATATAAGGAAACAATCATGTGATATAAAACAAATAATAATCATTGTTAGTATGTCTTATTTCCATTTTATGACTAGTCAAATAAGATTCCATAAATTGGACTGGATTCTTGGAAAATACAATTCACAATTCGATTAAGTCAAACACTAATGAACAAAAAAAAAGTCACGATATATAATCGTATATTTACAAATTAAAATGGGTACAGTTATTTGTTACCTAGGCCGTAAAATGACTGTTTAGCGTATAGAAGAATGAACTTGTCAGCCGAGGTACAAGAAACATATTTCACGGACGAGATGAACACAATATTTTGTAAACTATGTTATTTTTATGGGGTAATGGCTCAGTGGTATCGAGTCGGCCTGTGGATCCTGAGAACCCTAGTTTGATCCCCATAGCCGACAAATATTTTCACCAAATTAAAATTACCCTTGTGGCTTCCCCGCCACTAATATCTTTGTGATTTGACGTATTGGGTAAAAAGCGTGATAAATAAATAAATAAATATATCATCACACCTTCTACCCATTACTGGGTGTGGCACTCTGCCGAAGCAGATCTCGGTAAATGATATATTTTGCGCGTGAAATGCGGTTACCAGTTGTCAAATTACGGCCTCCAAAGATGTTAGTGGTGGAGGAGCCACAGGGGTAGTTTTTGAAATTATGAAAATTGTTTGTCGCCTGTGGGAATCGAACCAGGGTTCTCAGGATCCACAGGCCGACTTCATACGACTGAGCTAGCCACCCCATAATAGGCGTGATGATATTTTCCCTTATTTATTTTAATATTGTCCATAACGCAGGGGTTGCAAACACAACTTCCTTAAATAATAATTAGAAAAAATATTTTATTCATTTACAGGACAATATGTAAAAAATTATAGTCTTGCTTTCATCGCGATGTCGCTTCATGATTATGTCATACTAATATGTAGTAAAAAATGTTGGTAAAAATAATTTGCTTTCTAATTTGGTCGAGCATTTAGCACTTTTTGCTAATGTGCAGCGTATCACCAAGTGTATGTGTTAGAAAAAAACCATGCAGGTATAAATAAGTTGCCATGCTCGTTTTTGAGTGTTACTATTATTATTCAAAGTATCGTTGACTTGGTTGGGTGTACGTACGGAATATATGCCAAGATAATTTTAACAAAGCTTGACATTGAAATTTGATGTATGTCTCGTCAAAACATTGCCTAGACAAAATAAAAGAATCGAGTTTTTTTAACGCAATTAAATACCAAATTTATTATCTAATTTTAGCGACATTTATGATATATTTTTGCAAGATATGACGCATGCTAATTTTTTGCAGTTAATCCAGTTAGAACTTGTCTTAGATTTATTATGATTAATTATAAAATTTAGGAAACATAACTCTTAAAAAATAGAACTACATATCAGAGCCGGATTTATGTATAAGCAAAATAAGCAGTTGCTTAGAGCCAGTGGCGTACCTAGGGAGGGGCGGGGTGATAGTGGACGCGGTCCGCACCGGGCGGCCATATTTTGGGGCGGCATTTTTTATATTTAGTTTTAGTTGTTGACTTCATAAGTTTACTATTCGATTTCTACGAATTATGAATTACTATATGATTTCGAATATTTTTCTTCATCGTCAAGTCAATGTAGGGTAGAAAATATTATCTCGAAAAAATCCTTTATTAGGTACTGCCTAATTTAAATATGCCATCCAATGGTAAAAAAGTTCCCCACCTATAGTTTGTCCCAATTACAATTATTTATTTATGTTTATTAATTTAATGGGGTAATGGCTCAGTGGTTTCGAGTTAGCCTGTGGATCCTGAGGACTCCGGTTCGATTTCCACAGTCGACAAACAATTTTCACCAAATTAAAATTACCCCTGTAGCTCTCCCACCACTAACATCTTTGTGGGCCGTGATTTGACGTCTGGTAACCGCACTACACGCGCAAAATATATCACTTACCGAGATCTGTTTCGACAGAGTGCCACACCCAGTAATGTGTAGAAGGCGTGATGATATATTTATTTATTTATTTATTTTTATAAGTTGATGGAACACAACACCCTTTGGTAGAGAGTCAGATATAAATATTCATTTATTTACTACTAGAACATATTTAAATTGTAATTTTATTCAATTAAGGTTTTGGTCACATGTAATAAAAACTTAAAAATTTAAATTTAGGGATGTCATATATATATAACAGAGTAAAATACAGATGTTTGACGTAAATTTAAATTGAATATGACAGAGATAATTGGTAGAAACATAGAAAAAGTCTGAATAAATAATGAAAAAATAAATAAATATGTTATCTCGCCTGCTACCCATTACTGGGAAGCAGATCTCGGTAAGTGATAAATTTTTGTGCGTGAAGTACGGTTATCAACCGTCAAATCACGGCCGCCAAAAGATGTTAGTGTTGGGAGAGGCACAAGAGTAGTATTAATGTGGTGAAAATGTTTGTCAGCAGTGGGAATCGAACCAGGGTTCACAGGATCCACAGGCTGACACGATACCACAATGCCATCTACTCCATAAATGAAAATAGATAAATAAATAAATAAATATATCATCACGCCTTCTACCCATTACTGGGTGTGGCACTCTGCCGAAGCAGATCTCGGTAAGTGATATATTTTGCGCGTGAAGTGCGGTTACCAGTCGTCACATCACGGCCCCCAAAGATGTTAGTGGTGGAGGAACCACAGGGGTAGTTTTTGAAATTATGAAAATTGTTTGTCGCCTGTGGGAATCGAACCGGGTTCTCAGGATCCACAGGCTGACACGATACCACAATACCATCTACTCCATAAATGAAATAAGATAAATAAATAAATAAATATATCATCACGCCTTCTACCCATTACTGGGTGTGGCACTCTGCCGAAGCAGATCTCGGTAAGTGATATATTTTGCGCGTGAAGTGCGGTTGCCAGTCGTCTCATCACGGCCCCCAAAGATGTTAGTGGTGGAGGAACCACAGGGGTAGTTTTTGAAATTATGAAAATTGTTTGTCGCCTGTGGGAATCGAACCGGGTTCTCAGGATCCACAGGCTGACACGATACCACAATACCATCTACTCCATAAATGAAATAAGATAAATAAATAAATAAATATATCATCACGCCTTCTACCCATTACTGGGTGTGGCACTCTGCCGAAGCAGATCTCGGTAAGTGATATATTTTGCGCGTGAAGTGCGGTTGCCAGTCGTCTCATCACGGCCCCCAAAGATGTTAGTGGTGGAGGAACCACAGGGGTAGTTTTTGAAATTATGAAAATTGTTTGTCGCCTGTGGGAATCGAACCAAGGTTCTCAGGATCCACAGGCCGACTTCATACCACTGAACTAGCCATCCCATTATGAAAATAGATAATTAATAAATATGAAGTCAACAAGACCAATTTTCAAGATTTGTCAAATAAAATCGGTAATTGAAATCAGCAAAACTATTTAAAACATCAAATGAGGTTAGCTAACATAAATATCGTTAGAACAAAGACAATTTAACGAGCACTTAACATAAAAGAAACAACAAACAAAAGTATAACTTTACAAAATAAGTATACTGTATATCTAAAATGAAAACTCATTCAATATAATACGTAATGTACATTACTTGTGGTTTTCGTAAGAAAATGCACATTCCAAATCGTCTTTACCACATCAAATATAGCAATGATACGTTAACCGCAAGATAATACAATATTATTACTCTATCTATAATGCTGTCAAAATGATTCCTTGCCATTCGACTTTATGTTCTAGAGGCATAAAGATAAATATTACATTTTCTAATTTAAAAACAATTTACAAATTCTTAATAGCGCAAAAAATACTTAAAAATTTGGACTCTAAATTATGCCTGTCACCCTCATAAACCAAGAAAAACTGTGATTACAAAAATGTAGTTAATTTTTTTATTATTCTCATGGAAAAATATAATTATTTAGAAAAACTTCTTTATTCTTACTTTTGGTTCAGGTACGTTGATGTCATATGTCACCCGTTACTTTAGGTCATTACGAATAATTGCCATTCGTATGCAGCAGCACGTGACATACCCACACACTTACACATTACATACACATTCACACCGCACTTTATATTTGTAATATAAGACGTTTCTTGTAAAAAGAATAAATAAATATAAATCATCACGCCTTCTATCCATTACTGGGTGTTGCACTCTGCCGAAGCAGATCTCGGTAAGTGATATAATTTTGCGCGTGAAGTGCGGTTATCACGGCCCCCAAAGATGTTAGTGGTGGAGGAGCTGCAGGGGTAGTTATTGAAATTATGAAAATTGTTTGTCGCCTGTGGGAATCGAACCAGGGTGCTCAGGATCCACAGGCCGACTTCATACCACTGAGCTAGCAACCTCAAAAAAGAAAAAATAAGTAAATATAAATATATCATCACGCCTTCTACCCAATACTGGGTGTGGCACTCTGCCGAAGCAGATCTCGGTAAGTGATGTATTCTGCGCGTGAAGTGCGATTACCAACCGTCAAATTACAGCCCCCAAAGATGTTAGTGGTGGAGGAGCCACAGGGGTTGTTTTTGAAATGGTGAAAATTGTTTGTCGCCTGTGGGAATCGAACCAGGGTTCTCAGGATCAACATGCCGACTTCATACCACTGAGCTAGCCACCCAAAAAAAAAAGAATTAATAAATATAAATATATCATCACGCCTTCTACCCAATACTGGATGTGGCACTCTGCCGAAACAGTTCTCGGTAAGTGATGTATTCTGCGCGTGAAGTGCGGTTACTAACCGTCAAATTACAGCCCCCAAAGATGTTAGGGGTAGTTTTTGAAATGGTGAAAATTGTTTGTCGTCTGTGGGAATCGCACCAGGGTTCTTAGGATCCACAGGCCGAGTTGATACCACTGAGCTAGCTACCCCATAAAATAATAATAATAAAAAAAGTAAATAAAATAAATAAATATAGCACCTTTTACCCATTACTGGGTATGACATTCTGCCTTAACAGATCTCGGTAAGTGATATATTTATTCGCGAGAAGTGATGTTACCAGCCGTTAAATCACAGCCCCCCAAAGATGTTATTGGATGAAGAGCCACAGCGATAATTTTTTTAATGTGGTGAAAATCGTTTTCTCGACTGCCGGAATCGAACCCAGATTATTAAATCCACAGGTCGACTCGATACCACTGAGCCATCTACCCCATAAAAAGATTCTTATCTTTAAATATAAATAAATAAATATATCATCACTCCTTTTACCCATTACTAGATGTGGCACTCTGCTGAAACAGATCTCGATAAGTGATATATATTTGCGCGTGAAGTACAGTTACCAGCCGTCAAATCACGGTCCCCAAAGATGTTAGTGGTGGAGGAGCCACAGGAGTAATTTTTAATGTGGTGAAAATGTTTGTCGGTTGTGGAAATCGAATCAGGGTTCTCAGAATCCACAGTCCGACTTGATATCTACCCCATATTAAAATAAAATATGACGGGATGTTTGAAATATAGTGAAATACGTATTAATGATTACATTATTCAACTAAATTTTTATCACTATCTAACGAAAAATATATTTATATTTAGGGGCATCATCCACTAAACATAAAATATGTAAAATGTTTTTGTTGCCTTATATCTTTGGTTTATACTTAATTACGGCTTTTTATCCAACAATGATAATTCTATTATCATACTAACGACTAATTAGTAACAACAATGAAGAATAAATAATTTGTAATCACCTCTTTGGTATGCAAAAACATATCTAGAAGACTTGTTGTATCCACGCATTAGATACATGTTGCAATAATAACGAAAAAATTACAATTTTAAATGTTATAAACAGAAAACTTGAATTTTTATGTTAATACGATGATTTTCCTGGAAATTGCTGTAACTATTTCGTAATTAATCATGAGAATATTTGTTATAATATATATTTTAATAATATTAATTCTGTTATAATTTATAATTTTAATAACGCAGGTTTGAAAGCATTTTTTATTTCATTCTCCTTTCCTCTATCGTTTCTTATTGTGCTTTTAATTAGAATCGCTCCTGCTTCACAATTTAATTAATTGCTTTCAATCAAACTATTTGAAGTAATAAATTATATGTTTTCGCTTTTTTTAGTCAGATGATGTATTGATTGACATTGACAAGGCATTAAAAACAAAATCGATTAATATTTTATACGGTTAGTGTTGACTGTGATGCTTACGTTATTCAATTGTCATTTCATATATTTTACAAGTGTAATGTAACGATAAAAAAGTTTACTTTTTTGTACCTACCTCAATAATTAACTAAACAATATTTTAGATATTTTGAATTTCGATTATGTGGTATGAAGTCGGCCTGTGGATTCTGAGAACCCTAGTTCGATTCCCACAGGCGACAAACAATTTTCATAATTTCAAAAACTACCCCTGTGGCTCCTCCACCACTAACATCTTTGGGGGCCGTGATTTGACGACTGGTAACCGCACTTCACGCGTATAATATATCACTTACCGAGATCTGCTTCGGCAGAGTGCCACACCCAGTAATGGGTAGAAGGCGTGATGATATACATATTTTATTTATTTTTGAAAAGCTACCCCTGTGGCTCCTCCACCACTAACATCTTTGGGAGCCGTGATTTGACGACTGGTAACCGCACTTCACGCGCATAATATATCACTTACCGAGATCTGCTTCGGCAGAGTGCCACACCCAGTAATGGGTAGAAGGCGTGATGATATATTTATTTATTTATTTGAATACGATTATTTTTTAACGTTTCTCAAAACCAATGAAATGCTTCACTGTATGTCACGTATCTGCGTTTTAACCAATCCTGTCATTATAATACTGAGAATGAAGCTCTTGTGATTATTCCTGGGAATAATCTCAGTAGGTGCTTTTTTGTTTGTGACAAATGATAGGTAGTGGTCAAATAATTATTTAAAACTGTCAACGCGTCAAGTAAAATTTGTGTGAAAAAAATCGATTTAGTTCCATTTTAATATAGAAATACACCAACAAATTTTGGAAACAACTTCCAAGAATACAATAATAAGTAATCAATCGATATGAACCCAGTTCAACATTTTTTACAATATCTTCGCGACCTTTATTTAAAACATTTTACAAGATATCGGTAAATGAAAAAAATTACATTGTATTTCGTATATTACATAAATAAATTCACCACCCGGTATAATATATCCCCTTATTATGTTTCCCGAAGTATAAAAACACTCTATATACAATTGAATGATTTATTGTTTTTGTTTTATTATTAGTTGTGCTAGAATTGTCCATAAAGTGTATATTTGTATTTATATAATGAAATGACGAAATAAAAGTGTATTTCCGTACATCCAGGAACTCAACACGTGCACGATAAAATTTGAAAAATACCTAAGTACACGTAGGTACAATAAGGGCTCAGTTACGCGTAGACGAGTAAATGTTTGGAATAGGAAGTTCATGTCCTTATCACTATGAAAACAAGGGACTGAGGAACAAGAGCGCCGATAAGGAGGAAGTGAATGTGATAGGAACTCTGTGTGCGTGTGTGCGTGTGAGTGTGCGAGTGTGTGAGTGCTGCGATGCAGCTGTATCGACAAGTTCCTTTACAGATGTCGGAGACGCTATGGGCAAAATTAGCGTGCAGGGAGAACTCAGCCCATATACAGGAAGAAGAAAATATCTCAGAAATGTTTGCGTTAAACTTAAAAATAATTAGTTTTCCTGATGCCGACAAGAAAGTGCCTACTTTCCCGATCAGTTTTAGTATGGAAAGAACTAATACCAGAACAGTTAGGTAAAGTACAAAAGAGTCATGTAAAATACTTTTTTTGAAACCGGCAAGAAAATGCCTACATTACTAACCAGTTTTAGTATGGAAAGTAGTAGTAACAGAACAGTCAGATAAAGTACAATACAGTCAGGTGTAGTAAAAAACAGTCAGATAAAGTACAAAACAGTCAAGTAAAATACATTTTTCTGAAACCGACAAGAAAGTGCTTACTTTACTGACCAGTATGGAAAGTATTAATACCAGAACGGTCAAGTAAAGTACAATAAAGTCAGGTATAGTAAAAAACAGTCAGGTAAAGTACAAAACAGTTATATAAAATACTTTTTTCTGAAACCGGCAAGAAAGTGCCTACTTTATTGACCAGTTTTAGTATGAAGAGTAATAGTACCAGAACAGTCTGGTAAAGTACAAAACAGTCATGTAAAATACATTTTTCTGAAACCGGCAAGAAAGTACCCACTTTACTGACCAGTTTTAGTATGGAAAGTAGTAGTACAAGAACAGTCAGGTAAAGTACAATACAATCAGGTATAGTAAAAAACAGTCAGGTAAAGTACAAAACAGTCATGTAAAATACTTTTTTCTGAAACAGGCAAGAAAGTGCCTACTTTACTGACCAGTTTTAATATGGAAAGTAGTAGTATCAGAACAGTTAGGTAAAGTACAAAACAGTCATATAAAATACATTTTTCTGAAACCGGCAAGAAAGTGCCTACTTTACTGACCAGTTTTAGTATGGAAAGTAGTAGTGCCAGAACAGTCAGGTAAAGTACAATACAGTCAGGTATAGTAAAAAACAGTCAGGTAAAGTACAAAACAGTCATGTAAAATACTTTTTTCTGAAACAGGCAAGAAAGTGCCTACTTTACTGACCAGTTTTAATATGGAAAGTAGTAGTATCAGAACAGTTAGGTAAAGTACAAAACAGTCATATAAAATACATTTTTCTGAAACCGGCAAGAAAGTGCCTACTTTACTGACCAGTTTTAGTATGGAAAGTAGTAGTGCCAGAACAGTCAGGTAAAGTACAATACAGTCAGGTATAGTAAAAAACAGTCAGGTAAAGTACAAAACAGTCATGTAAAATACTTTTTTCTGAAACCGGTAAGAAAGTGCCTGCTTTACTGTCCAGTTTTAGTATGGAAAGTAGTAGTACCAGAACAGTCAGGTAAAGTACAATACAATCAGGTATAGTACAAAACAGACAGGTAAAGTACAAAACAGTAAAGTACAATATTTTTTCTGAAACCGACAAGAAAGTGCCTACTTTACTGACCAGTTTTAGTATGGAAAGTAGTAGTACCAGAACAGTCAGGTAAAGTATAATATAGTCAGATATAGTAAAAAACAGTTAGGTAAAGTACAAAACAGTCAGGTAAAATACTTTTTTCTGAAACCGGCAAGAAAGTGCCTACTTTCTTGACCAATACTTGATTCAACGGATCAAAATACGCAGCCTGCGGCCTCGTATTTCAAATAACCGCTTCGTCAAGTAAAACATAACTTTCCTAACTTATTATGTAATATACTATCCAGAAATAAATAATTTTCGAAACTGATTGAAGTTTAAAGCAATTCTCATCAAATTCTCTTCAAAAATTTGCTAATTTAACCGTTAGTAAATAATTTAAAAGTAAAGTAAAAATACGAAGAACTATTTTATATAAAGCATTTCTGATGAAGATGGCCGAAATTGTTAAAACTCGTTAATAAAATTGTATTAATTACAAAATTGTGTAAAATAAAGTGACATTAAACAAAGTTACTACTTTTTTTAACTCAAATTTTAAATATGTCCTACAAAGTAAAGCTTGAAATAATTAAAAATTTAAAGTATTTCTCTTTAAAATAATTATTGGACAGCAAAAACAATACGTATAGTATTAGTGACACTACATGCAATAATTCGGAGGATATTTAACAATTTTGAGATACGGTGCTGCAATTTCGAGGCACACACGTCTTGTGTCCAAGCAGCAGATGTCTTGCCTGCGCATGCGCCTTCGCACGCCTTAGCCGCGTCTTAGGCCACCCGAGCAACAAGCCACTATCAGCCAATGGTGCGTGTTGCCTTCAACTTCGTGTCGTGCGTCGTTGTCACTGTACCAAATTTCGTTTCTACTGTACCTAACAGCTGCTGCACACCTATACCTGTGTTGAGTCGATGCGCATGTGTTTGTTTATTATTTAAATTAACTTTCATCTCTGTATTTGCACCGGCGTTAAGAGAATTTATTATTTTGAGAAGACTGCATTTCCTTGTGATCAAGACGAATTTGGATACGACAACTACATTAAATTAATTGACCATTGTATTTTCAAAACACATTTCTTAAGGCTGCTTCTGTGATAATACTAACATATTTTAAATTTTATAAATTAAATAAATAAATATATCATCACGTCTTTTACTTATCACAGGGTGTGGCACTCTGCCGTAGCAGATCTTGGTAAGTTAAATCACGGCCTCCAGAGATGTAAGTGGAGGAGGAGCCACAGGGGTAATTTTATTGAGGTGAAAATTGTTTATCGGCTGTGGGAATCGAACCGAGGTTCTAAAAACCACAGGCCGACGCGATACCACTGAGTCACCTGCCCCACAAAAAAATTATGTATATATTGTAAAATAAAATAATCATATCATCACGCCTTCTACCCATCACTGGGTGTGGCACTCTGCCGTAGTAGATCTCGGTAAGTGATATATTTATGCGCGTGAAGTTCGGATACCAGCCGTCAAATCACAGCTCTCAAAGATGTTTATGGAGGGAGAACTACAGATTTAATTATAATGTTGTGAAAATTGTTTATCGGTTGTGGGAATCGAACCGAGGTTCTCAAACCCACAGGCCGACTCGATACCACTAAGCCACATTATTATATAATAAAAATAAAATAAACATAGACGTCGAATCACGGCTCCCAAAAATGTTAGTGGTGGGAGAGCCACAGGGGTAATTTTAATGTAGGAAAATGTTTGTCGTCTCTGGGAATCGAACCCGGGCTTTCAAATCCACAGACTTACTCGTTACCACTGAGCTATTTACCGCATATTAAATAAATAACATTATTGTCTAAGATTAAAATTGAAATAATTGTAAAATGTATTGTACTAAAATCACTTAACTTGTATTCTGATGCGTAATGTTATTAAAATGTTTACTGAGAAAAGAATTATAATACTTGAAATTCCAGGAAAAAAGTAACATGATCATATGTTACCATGTATGACAACATTTATGATATGTAAACAAAGATTAGGTGCCTTAAATTGCGCATAAAAATAAAACTCAAAAAAGACTTCAATGCTGCATCATATACCTAACCCGAAAAATTTCCCAATTAAATTAATTTAATTTATTATTGCCCAGCAATTAATTGCTTTATGTGGGTAAATTAATATCACCTGTACATTTAAATAGTTTAATATTTAATTAGAATTCAGCAGAAGGCTTTGAAAAATGGATCTTACGTAATGAGGTTTATGATTTAGAATCAAAGGTAATGAAAATAATTTCTTTTGCACCTGTCAGCAATTTTATTGCCTTTTCATAATTCCTTGTACTCCCGCCCAATACATTTATTATGGGAGTTACATTAGCACCATAAGATTAATTGATATCTTGGCTAAAATGTGTGTTAATAACGTTGCTATTAAAATGAGATTTTTGCAGATATTTAACAGTCCCTTCATTAGCATAATATCGAATTAATTACTATATTCTTGTTTTATTCACATTTAGAGAGTCATTATTAAAGGCATTCAAAAGGTAAAGATTTGATATCAAGATTTTCCAAGATCCTACATCGCTAAAGATTATTTATTTATTACACTGTTTAACCGAAAGTTAATAGTAGTTTATATAACAGGGGAATAAAGTTCGTCATTATTTAGCGAGAGCGAAGATAGAATCCTGAGGGCGTAGACCGAGGGATGCAATCGCTTGAGGCAAATAATGACACTTTACTCACGCGATATGATTATTAGCACGAGGCGCAAAACTCCGAGGGCTAATATGATGCTCAGGGTCAGAAAGGCTAATTTCACCCGTGATACATACAATATTTTATGCACAACAAAATAACATTTAAATTTAAAGTTTATGACAGAAAAATTCGGGAGACGCCCGGACTCGAACCGAGGACCTTCAGCTTGCCGGGCTGATGCTTTAACCACTAAGCCACGGCTCCCCTGAACGAATAGGCGTCAACCGAATTTATCTGTCATAGTGTCTAACACAGCATCGATCCCAAAATAATTTAATTAAATGAATAAATAAATATAAATATATCATCACGCCTTTTACCTATTACTGGATGTGGCACTCTGCCGAAGCAGATCTCGGTAAGTGATATATTTATGCGCGTGAAATGTGATTACCAGTCGTTAAATCACGGCCCCCAAAGATGTTAGTGGTGGGGAAGCCACAAGGGTAATTTGGTGAACATGTTTGTCGGCTGTGGGATCGAACCAGGGTTCTTAGGATCCACAGGCCGACTCGATACCACCGAGTCATTACCCCATTTAATTGTATGTACAAAAGATTAAAATATGTAAATGTAAATGTCAAAATGACATTTTGTAAAATCAAGTATTCACTACCCCTGTGGCTCCTCCACCACTAACATCTTTGGGGGCCGTGACTTGACGACTGGTAACCGCACTTCACGCGCAAAAATATATGATTTACCGAGATCTGTTTCGGTAGAGTGCCACATTTAGTAATGGGTAAAAGGCGCGATGATATATTTATTTATTTATTTTATTAATTAAGATAAGAATATTTCTTTTTTATGGGGTAAGTGGTTTAATGGTACCCAGTCGACTTGTGGATTTAATTATCTGGGTTCGATTCCCGCAGCCGAGAAACAATTTTCACCACATTAAAAAAATTATCCCTGTGGCTCTTCCTCCAATAACATCTTTGGGGGGCTGTGATTTAACGGCTGGTAACATCACTTCTCGCTAATAAATATATCACTTACCGAGATCTACTTCGGCAGAGTGCCACACCCAGTAATGGGTAGAAGGCGTGATGATAAATATATATATATCTTTTTAAGTATTCACAATAAACAAAAATTGTCATTTTATTTATGTGCCCATAGGAATTATTTTTTATGGCCTTAGGGCTAAAAACATGTGTTTAAGTCCGCTTTTTGGGGTTAAAACACATGAATTTCGGCCCGGTTGTGCATCAAATAAATTATAACAGTTCGAATTATACTAAATGAGCTGCAGGACCATTGAAGTTATTAATAATTACTTCTAGTGGTTCGGAACCCCCTATAAAATGTAGGTCCCTCCAATAATTACGATTAATTTCCTATTGTTTGTAGTAAATAAACATCCTTCAATAAAATAAAAGTATTCTCTGTATAATACCGTTGTAAAAATTCACACGTATGCTTATGATAATACCCTACCCTTTTCACAGTGCAAATAACACTTTAGGGTCCGTCAACGTTCTCTATACCCTACATAGGGCCTTCAACAATGCCTAGCTCAACAGGTAAGCCAAGGTGGCATAGAATACAGATTTCTAGCTGTGGTCAGGTCATCGTCCATTGAGGCGCATCCATTTTTCCATTATTACAAGATGTTTTTTCCACATGTTGGTATTGTACTTGTATCGTGGGAGTTTTGAATCGTAGTGCAGATAAATATGAACTGAAGGTCTCTCGTGGTTTTCGAAACACCTTGTGTAGCTTGCAGTTGGTGCGCATGATTGAAATGATTGATGATAGATTTGTGTGAAGATTTTTTCAGTTTTTCATACTTGGGAAGAATATCACATTAAATAAATGTATAAACACGCCATTTTATCAATTAATGAGTGATTTATATTGCACAGGAAGGTCGATATGATTCCGTTCCCAAATCTAATTATCTTTTTTCATGTTTATCATGACATGTATTAAAAAATCCATTTCTGTCACTGGAATAAATGAGACACCATTTTGCACCCTAGCTCTCTAACTATAAATTGTTATTTGAAATTAAATAAATAAATGGGGTAATGGCACAGTGGTTATCGTGTCGGCCTGTGGTTCCATAGAACCCTGGCAGAGCTGGGCAAGCTACTTAAAAAAAGTAGCTAAGCTACAGCTACATCTATTCTTTAAAAAAGTAGCTAAGCTACAGCTATAAGCTATATTTTGTAAAATATAGCTAAGCTACAGCTAAAAGCTTTCGTTAAAGTAGCTGTTAAATTTTAAAGCTACTTTATAAAATTATTGTGAAATAATTAAATTTGCCATTGTCATATGATCAGTCTTTTGTTATAATGACTGTTAATTTACTATTATGTACATAAATATCAAAAATAGCAAATACCATCTGGCACCTACTGTATATTTTTGCGTATTAGAGCCAGTTAGAACGGGCAACAAATAATTATTTTGTGTGGTTTTAGCTTGTACGCATGCGTACTTTGTTGACCTTCTGCTTAAAAAGTAGCTTGAAGCTACAAAAAGTAGCTTTAAGCTACAAAAAGTAGCTTTAAAAGTAGCTTCAGTTGTTATTTTTAAGCTAATAGAAAAAAAAGTAGCTAGCAACAAGCTACAGCTATATTTTTTCACAGTTAGCTAAGCTACAGCTACAGCTAAGATAAATGTAGCTAAGCTAGTAGCTAAGCTACAAAAGTAGCTAGCTACTGCCCAGCTCTGAACCCTGGTTCGATCCCCACAGCCGACAAAACATTTTCACCAATTCAAAATTACTCCTGTGGCTCTCCCAACCACTAACATCTTTGGGGGCCGTGATTTGACGGCCGGTAACCGCACTTCACGCGCATAAATAAATCACTTACCGAGATCTGCTTTGGCAGGGTGCCACACCCAGTAATAGGTAAAAGGCGCGATTAAATAAATGCTATATTGCATGATGACAATATTCTTTTTATTTTTCTAGATCAATGGGATGCAAGTTCAAAACAATAAATTCAAATGATAGTCATTTTCAATACACACGTAATAATTTTGCAAATAATTACAGTAATACACTAGTTAAAATGTGAATTATTCTAAGTAATGTGGGTAAAACTAAGATATTACTAGCCCAGATTTCTAAGAATACATAGCGTGATATTATGTAGGTATACGCATATAAATATATGTATGTTTGTATGTAAATAAACGTTCTTTCTTTTAGACATATCTCTGATCTTCTAAGATATAATTTCTTTCCTGTGTTTACTTCAATTCACAAGAACCAATTAAGATAAAAAGCTCCATATATACAACGTACGCGAAAATCGCTCAAATTGATACAACACGCAGTTTGTTTACAAAAATCACTGCACGTTTTTTGTGTCAATATGGATCTTGTTGGAATATCAAACACGTTATCATATGATGTAAAATAAATATGCACAAATAGATACCAGATTAAAATGTATAGTTTACGGAAACATTCATGAAAATCACTGGGACATAGATTTGCATCAAACCGTGAGAACAAATACGAGATGACGAGGAAAAATATCGTTTTCGTATTAAATGTGACAGTCGTACGTAAGTACTTATTTCAAGTTTTATTTCCCATAAAGTTGGCCGTACTCTATCATCCATTTTAAATCTAACCTGACATTAAATAATAATTTACCCAGTTGCTGACATTCTCTATTATATAAAATTAATGTAATTTTTTTTAAATTACAAAATATCATGCTATACTTTATATGAGCTGCGCATATTGTGACATATTGTGTAAATAACTCTCTTTAAATTTCAGACATAATGGCAATAATAAATATGAAATTTTACTTGGCTACGCCAGTACCGCATTTAGGAGAATCATATTGAGCGATACACAAGGTAAGATTGTGAGAAAATAGAAGTAGAGTTTTAGATTCCTTTAAGGGACTAGTATCTATTAAGGCTAAAAAAGCAAACTTTCAAGAATTTTTTTTGCAGCTTCTTTAGTTGATATGTACGACGGCTTGGAAAGACCAGGGTATAATATATTTTTGGCCAAAATCCCGACTTTTAAAGTCAGGATCCCGACTTTTAAACTCGGCATTCCGACTTTTAAACTCGGGATTCCGACTTTTTAAACTCCGGATCCATCATTTTAAACTCGGGATTCCAACTTTTCAAACTCGGGATTCCGATTTTTAAACTCCGGATCCGACTTTTTAAACTCGGGATTCCGACTTTTAAAGTCAGGATCCCGACTTTTAAACTCGGGATTCTGACTATTTTAACTCGGGATTCCGACTTTTAAAGTGAGGATCCCGATTTTTAAACTCGAGATTCCGACTATTTTTAACTCGGGATTTCGACTTTTAAACTCGGGATTCCGACTTTTAAACTCCGGATCTGACTTTTTCAACTCCGGATTCCGACTTTTTAAGCTCGGGATTCCGACTTTGTAAACTCGGGATTCCGACTTTTTAAACTCGGGACTCCAACTTTTAAACTCGGGATCCAAAGTCGAGGTTCCGACTTTTTAAACTCGAGATCTGAATAGTTCCGTTATTCGTCCATATTGGGAGTCGGAATCTGGACTTTAAAAAGTCGGAATTCCGAGTTTAAAATGTTGGAATCTCGACTTTAAAAAGTCGGATCCCGAGTTTAAAAAGTCGGAATCCCGAGTTTAATAATTCGGATCCCGAGTTTAAAAGTCGAAATCCCGAGTTTAAAAGTCGGAATCCCGAGTTTAAAGATATTAGTATAGAAGGAGCCACAGGAGTAGATTTTAACGGGGTGAAAATTGTTTGTCGACTGTGGGAACCCGATTTGTAATTATTAATATTTAGATAAAATAAATAAATAAATATATCATCACGTCTTTTACCCATTACTGGGTGTGGCACTCTGCCGGAGCAGATCTCGGTAAATGATAGATTTTTGCGCGTGAAGTGCGGTTACCAGCTGTCAAATCACGGCCTCAAAGATGTTAGTGGTGGAGAAGGCCACAGGGGTAATTTTAAATTGGTGAAAATGTTTTGTCGGCTGTGGGGATCGAACCAGGCCAACTTGATACCACTGAGCCATTACCCTATAATATAGTATTTAAATAGTTACAATATAGAAGAAGCAATAAACTAAACAAGCACGTAATAAATACGAGTAAAATAATGTGTAGTGTTGGTAAAGTAGTAAAGAAATAATCGAGTCCAACGTTTATAACAACGTAGTAATGCGCACAATTAAAACACTGTTACGTTCGTAGCTTCGAGACGAATGGAGTATTCGTAAACGTAAAAAGCCACTTCCTAGTTCCCATGAAAGATGGAATTCATTTGCTGCGGAAACTGAAACTACCCATACACACAAACAGCGTGTTCGCTGCCTCATTGCTTGAATGGTCGAATGCTACTCCGTACCAACGAGAAGAGAATTCCACGAGACTGCCACAAGCGAAATCAAATGGCATCGCATCGTATCTTCAGAACCGTACTACATCATTCTGATTATACTTTAATAACTCCTAACAATAGGCTCCTGTACCATAAACGAAATAACAAGAATGAAGGATAAAAACATAAAATATGTATTGAATAATAGCTATTAGTGAAAAAATTAGTTAAAAATAATGTTTAACATCGGAGATATAAGTGATTATAAATATAGTGACATTACATGTTCGAAGGTTCTCATTGGCCACAAGTATTTTCGTCCGGTAAATAAGAGATATATGTGGAGTAGAACGTAACTAAATATGACATCTCAGCACTGGTCTTTCAGTTTGTACATGTTCAACATATTGTATATTTATTACTATAATTTAATTTCATGTTCTTGGGCTTGCAACTTCTATAAAATATGATTTTCAACATAGTCAGATTATTTTTCAAGAAATTAATCGTATATTATTTGCACTCTTTGAACGAAACAAGTTAAGTACCTTTCAAGAATTTAAATCATATGAATGATTTTGAAGTTTGATTTTAAGTTAAGTAATAAGTACCACTGAACCAAACTTGGGACGTCACAATTTCAATATAAAACTTTAAAGAATCATATTTCTTGTAATATAAATGCTGGGTTGCAAGAAAAAAATAAAGAGCTCTTTAGTTAAAGAATTGTTTATCTAGCAACAGTATCAATGGCGATTTTCTGAAATTTATTGTACCGTTAGTTGCTAATGAACCGATAAAACTTTCATGCAACCCAGCATAAGAATTTTCAACTCGCGTTTTCACTGATCGTCATAGTTTCATAAAAAAATATAAAAGTAGGTACAGAAGTCCGTAGAGCAAATCTAATTTTTAGATAGAGAGTATGTGATAGGTGTCGAGTCGAACTGTAGATTCACTATCATCTTCGGGAGCGTGATTTGACGAGATCTGCTACTGCAGAGTGCCACACCCCAGTAATGGGTAATGGGGTGGTGATATATTTATTCTACAGACTTAAATTAGAACTGGAATTAACAGGACAATATTCCAGCCTTATTTATCAAATTGCGTAAGTTCACTTTCGGCAAAAAAATCTGGTTTGATAATTATTTCTTGTGTACTAATAATTAAATTATAAATATAAACACTACAATAGTCAATTTATTCATTATACAACATCAGATAAATCATTACTTGCAGCGTACATTAATTAATTTAATTGTTGTTTTATTAAGAATAGCTAACAATCCAGTGGCACAAAAAAGGTTCCTCTAAGATACAATTAAATTTATTTTGCGAATTTTTTTAAAATTCTTTTTGTTCCGTGATCTATATATCATATCATATTTATCCTGAAAGATTGATTTAATGAACAGTACGTCATATAATATATAACCTTAAAGTTTGACCCACAAGTATAGAAACATCCTATAGTATATATATATATATATATAAGTATAAGCATAAAATTTGCTTAATTTGGCATGACCTCGAAATGGCTAATAACTTTATTATCTTCCAGAGCATTTATATTTAGAATGTTTGCATAATTTCATAAATTAGAACATCTAATTTTTATATAAACAATTAATAATTTTGAAATGCCTTTAATTAAAAATAGCTAATGTCTTAATTATAATTAAAATTATTTTGCATAAATTACACTTTCGTTATTTAATTATTATTTTGGGTTTACAAGATTGTTATTACATGTCACTATAATTATTATTATCAATTTTGCTTATTAGCCCGTATGGGCTAGTTGTAAAACTATTTGCAAATAAACAAAAAAAAAAAAACAAAAACAATATTGTTATAATAATATTTTAATTAAAGCTTTGAAAATATACATTTTTTCTGCTAAACATATGAACAAATTATATTTTCTTTACCAGGGCCGCATTAGAAATAATTTGTCCCTAAGAACCTTGCAGCTCAAGACATAGATCTTCATTTTCCATAAATTTATACATTTTTTAATAATTTGAAGATTCTGTTCTGTGTAGTCCGCTAGTAGCGGTAAATTTATTAAGTTACGGTAAAAATATGCATAATTACCTAATATTAATTAATTTTTATGACAATGGCTGACATAATTATATCAAAATTAACATACAATTATCAAGTAAGTATTTTGTCGCCCGTACGCAAGATTTTTTAATTTATTTTTATTCTTACTACCTGTATATAGTATATACATCCTAGTGGTACTGTGACGAATATAATTTTGTAATAATTAATTTTGTTACCTTCTTCTGTCTTCCATAATTACTTTGCAAACGAGAACTAAAACGGTAAATTTGTATGAGATATTTCATCTAGTATCTAGATAACATTTTAATGAACAATTCCAGAGCAAATCTCATGATATAAATAAAATAAAAAAAGATTTTGCCGCCCAGGGCGGTCTCCAATTTGCCGCCCTTTTTAAGTCAATCAAATGGTGGTTTTTACAAATTAAAAAAATAAATATATCATCACGCCTTCTACCCATTACTGGATGTGGCACTCTGCCAAAGCAGATCTCGGTAAGAGATATATTTAGCGCGTGAAGTGCGGTTACCAGTCGTCAAATCACGGCCCCCAAAGATGTTAGTGGAGGGAATGCCACGGGGGTAATTTTAAATTGGTGAAAATGTTTGTCGGCTGTGGGAATCGAACCAGGGTTCTCAGGATCCACGGTCTAGTTGATACCACTGAGCCACCTACCCCTTATAGGTAACTATTTAAATATTAACAATTTCTGAGCTTAATATATCTTGTAATTTATCATCCGGCCTGTGAATTTGAGAATCCGGGTTCGATTCCCATAGCCGACAAATAATTTTCAGTTAAAAACTACCCCTGTGGCTCTCCCTCAACTAACATGTTAGGGAGTCGTGGTTTGACGGGTAGTAACCGTACGGTAAGTACCCCATATACAGTATGTATTAAATTATATAAATATAAATATATCATCACGCCTTCTACCCATTACTGGGTGTGGCACTCTGCCGAAGCAGATCTCGGTAAGTGATATATTTTGCGCGTGAAGTGCGGGTACCAGTCGTCACATCACGGCCCCCAAAGATGTTAGTGGTGGACGAGCCACAGGGGTAGTTTTTGAAATTATGAAAATTGTTTGTCGCGTGTGGGAATCGAACCAGGGTTCTCAGGATCCACAGGCCGACTTCATACCACTGAGCTAGCCACCCCATATGTATTAAATTAAATTTAAATTTTCTAGTTTAGTTGCTTAGATGAATTTTTGAATTTAGTTGCTGCATACATATTTCATGAACTCTTCCATTTGAATTAGTAATAAACTGAATTAAAATATCGTTAATAAATAACGTTCCCGATAGGTCGATATGAATGCGTTAGTAAAATCGCTTGATCACCCAAATTAATTCCATTTACAAAACCATCAGGCTCCATCGGACGAATTTATTAACAAACCATCTGCATGTGTCATTCTGAAACTAATGAATCACCTATTCTCTATTTCCTCAGTTGCCTCAGTTGCTATTTAACACTAGCGAGCAGAGCTTACGATTTAGGCGCGCGTTGCCTTCGACATTTCCATAAAACGGCGTAGCAGCCAAGTCAATTAAACGTGCAGCTGCGCGTTTCTGTAAAACTTAAACCAAAACCGAGTTGGTTTGTCACGAATCTCGACAATGTTCAAACGCAAATGCGAATTGCGAATAATGTGTAAATACTACTCGTAAATACGAATAAGAACGTAAGGCGCCGTTGGTCGATTGTGATTTGTGTACTCGTAAGGCGACTATTCAACGTGACGTTTGGAAATTATTGTAATGTTTTGGTTGTTCGTTAATGCGAATTGAAATGTTTTGTGTTGTTGTTTTCTTAATTGTTGTTTGCTTTCTGATATTGAAACTGTGTTTTAGATATTGATATTTATTATTGAGTAATTTGTATTGATTGTTTCATGCATACATTGATGGTTTATATTTTATTTTATAAATTATGTTATTTTCTTAGTTTAAAATTAGAAATGATTTTCTAATATTCCATGAAAATTATTTTAGAATTCTCTAAAGAAAACATAGGTTTTATGTTTCGTTTTCTTAAAATTTCATAACAATATTATATAAAAAGTACTCAAGCATTTATTATTACATTATGACATTTCATATTTTCTTGAAATATGAAATTATTAAGACAAAATTTTATGATTCATAGGTTACTACTACGAGCTTCGTTTTTGGTGTAGGTACCAAGATGGCAGTTCTACCTAATTTTAATATGTCAAACACTTGAAACTATAGTTCTTTGTACCAATCAGTAAAATCCATAAATATGTTTTATTTTCCATTTAAACAGTATTTGTTGTTCATTGCTATGATACGAAGTACATAAACAACACTCTAACGACCGGGGCATTATATAATGACCGAAAAAGGCTTGTTACGTGCAAATGCGGAAATCTGCACGATAACTTCTTTTTCGGCACGTGTTATAAACAACATTTTTCCTACAACTGTGCGATTTAGAAAATATTATAAAAATTTATAAAATTTTAATAATATTACACGAGAACGATGTTTTACGGCGTTGCTATGGTTTGTTGATTGTTTGCACATTATTCTACGTTATTTAAAAATATGTAGCCATGTTAGTGGTGAAGGAGCCACAGAGATAATTTTTTAAATTAGTGAAAATGTTTGTCGGCTGTGGGGATCGAACCAGGGTTCTCAGGATTCACAGGTCGACACGATACCACTGAGCTATTACCCCATTAATAAATTGATAAATAAATATACTCTTCAAATTAAAAGTGTGAGTGCGTTATGGAAAGTTTTCAAAATCCCGCCAAAATTATTTCGGCGCACTTTAAAGCTTAAAAAATAAATAACTATGTCTCATACAACACATGTTCAAAAATAAAACAAAATAGTCTTGCTTATAATCTAACCCATAACGTCATAACAAACCTGTTGAAATCAAATCCGCATTATGGCATAAACCGAGCAAGAGCAATAAATTCAAACCAGGGCAACAACCATGTGGCGCGTGCTGCATGCAGCTTGCCTCACGTTACGTTGCGTTATGTCAGAGGTGAATTCAAAATATTTTGGGCCCAAGGAACCACAAAAAAATTGGGCCCATAAATTAAAATTATAAGTAGGTACACATTAGACAGGTGTATGCTGGTGAAAAAGAGATGAGAGATTGCGCGAAAGACCTAGAAAGGAAGGATTGCAAGCCCCATCTTGAGGAATTATGAATGTGGAGGAAGCGAAAATGATTTGTCAGGATAGCAATGTATACGATTAAAAGCTCAGAGAATATTTCATATACATACACATACATCCCAAGTCAAAACTATCGCTGGACAACAAACTCCTAATCTATAAAACCATACTAAAACCCTCAGACAAAACATAACTTAGACGGAGAACAACGGCGTTTGTTGTGAAGTAGAAAGGGTTAGTATAACTTGATGATGAGGCGGGTGAGCGGCAAAGAGCTAGTACCACTTGGTGTTATGCGGGTTGCATTTTTGTTGAAGACAGTTATCAGACACGAGCATTTTATTTATTTAAACACAAAAGTACGTATACAAAACACTTAATATGTCAAAAACTAACCTTTACTTTGATGTATAAACAGTAAGTAATTGAATATAAGAATAACTATACAAATGTTTGCAACTTGCATAACATCAAAGGGTACTCGCTCCTTGCCGCGCACCCGCCTCACCATCAAGTTACTTTAACTCTTTCTACTTCACAACACTGCATTGACTTGAATACGACAGAATTTGTCTACTTATGGTTGGTCTGAGCTAAAATCCATCTTCACATATTGTGTGCATCTATGGGGAATAACCAGTAACTCAAACGTGGAAATTCTCCAGAGATTCCAGTCAAAAACCCTAAGAATGATAACAAACGCACCATGGTATATCCAAAACCAAGCACTACACAACGACCTCAACATGCGAACGATGAGAGAAGAAGCTACAATCACCAGCAAAAAATACATCGAAAGGCTGGAAAATCATCCAAATTACACCGCCGTGAACCTTCTGGACAACAGGCAAGAGACAAGGAGACTAAACCGACACAAACCTTTGGACATCCCGCACAGATTGCAATAAACTTATGGGAATATTGCCACTGGGCAATAATTCCCCCCAAAGCCAACTAAACGGCCAAAAAAATTACTTATTGTTTCATATTAACAGATTGTAAATATCAAAATTAAAAATATATATATATATATATATATATATATATATATATATATATATATATATATATATATATATATATATATATATATATATATATATATATTAATACAGGGTGATGAACGCAACTCTCGAACATAGGGATTTAACATGTAAAATCACAATTTTGTAATTTCCTGCTTCCATAATTATTTTAAACAAAAAAGCTTCGAATAAGTTTTAGGGCATAAAATTCTGCATCTAAGCCAATAAACAAAATTAATTTTGCATGCTTTGTAACGGCACAAAATAGATCTGAAAATAACAAAAATAGCCTTAAAACTATCGATAGCCATGGAATTGAAACAAAATTAAACAAATGTTTGACGTATAATCTGTCAAAATAATTTCTTTATTTATTATGCCATTTATTTTGACAGATAAAACGACAAAGATTTGTTTAATTTTGTTTTAGTTCCATGGCTATCAATAGTTTTCAGGCTATTTTCGTAATAAAATCACGGCCACCAAAGATGTTAGTGGTGGGGAAGCCACAGGGATAATTTTAAATTGGTGAAAATATTTTGTCGGCTGTGGGGATCGAAAGAGGGTTCTTCGGATCCACAGGCCGACTTGATACCACTGAGCCATCACCCGATTATATTATTGAGTCATGAATACAGGCAATACACGACAGTTACGATTTTATTTTTCAATAAAGTAGCGATTTTTCCTGTTTCAGGAACTATTCGGGTGCATTTTCGAATATGTCAAAGTCCGGTTCTGAGCTGTAGGTTGCGTGGCGTGACGCCACGAACCACGAAGTCCATGCCGTCCGTGTCTGTGGCTCCGTACCCCAAGTCCAGGTGTCAGATACCCTGCACCTGTCCTGTCTCAAAATCAATGTCCTGGTAAGCTCCGCTTCATTTATCTCTCGCCTGATTTCGATTCTCATTGGAGGGCTTTGTTTTCTTCATAGTTGGTTTGTGTTTTAGAAATGAATTTACCGAGGTCTGCTGATGTTTGCTTATTGACAGGTGTTGGTTACGTCACTCTGAACACGGTGGCTAAGTTTGTAATCTTAACTTTTTAATTAATACTTGATTCATTTTTTATAGCAATGAGTTGGGTTATAAAAAATCAGGTTGTTTTCTTGATTTTACACAACAAACACATGTTTTATTTATTTTCTACGCTGCATAACAGGATATTAATGGTATTATTTTATATCCTAATGTAGGTTATGTAAGCATTGTAAGGTTTTATGGTTTCCATGGTTATGAGAAAATTCATATTTGTACTTTAATGTAAGAAATATAAATTGTTGAGAATTCCCGCTTTACAAATACAGTCAATCAAAATTTGAATTGCTCAAAATTCAAAAATAAGTACAATTACTGATGATACATTTATTTATTTAATATAAATATATCATCATGAAATTACCAGCCGTAAAATCATGCCTCCCCATATATATTAATGGATAATTTTAAAATAAATGAATAAAAATAACATCACACCTTTTATCCATTATTGGGAATGGCACTGTGCCGTAGCAGATTTCGATAAGTGATGTATTTATGGGATAATGGCACAGTGGTATCGAGTCGGCCTAAGAACCCTCCTTCAAACCCCACAGCCGACAAACAATTTTCATCAAATTAAAATTACCCCTGTGGCTCCCCTTCCACTAACATCTTTGGGAGCCGTGATATGATGGCTGGTAACCGCACTTCACGCGCATAAATATATCACTTACCGAGATCTGCTTTGGCAAAGTGCCACACCCAGTAATGGGTAAAAGGCGTGATGATATATTTATTTATTTTATTTATTTTATGTATTTATGAGCGTAAAGTGCAGTTACCAGCTGTCAAATTACGCCCCCAACGATGTTAATGAAGGGGAACCCACAGGGGTAATTTTAAAATAAATATATTATTACGCATTTTACCTATTACTGAATGTGGCACTCTGCTGAAGCAGATTTAGGTAAGTGATATATTTATGCGCGTGAAGTGCGAATACCAGCCGTTGAATCCCCCCAAGGACGTTAGTTGTGGGGTAATTTTAATTTGGTGAAAATGTTTGTCGACTGTGGGGATCGAACCAGGGTTCTCAAATAAATAAATATATCATTGAGTCTTTTACCCAATCTACCACAGCAGAACGGAATTAATACATTCGTTAGCTACCTCAGTGGTATCTAGTCTGTGGATTCTGAGAACCTCGGTTCGATTCCCACAGCCGACAAACAATTTTCACCATATTAAAATTACCCCTGTGGCTTCCCTCCACTAACATCTTTGGGGGCCGTGATTTGACGGCACTTTACACGCATGAATATATCACTTACCGAGATCTGCTCCGGTAGAATGCCACACCCAGTAATGGGTAAAAGGCGTGATGATATATTAATTTATTTAAATATTAATAATTACAAATCGGGTTTCCACAGTCGACAAACAATTTTCACCCCGTTAGAAATTACCCCTGTGACTCCTTCTTTACTAATATCTTAGGGGGTCGTGGTTTCAGGGCTGGTAACCGCACTTCACATACAAAATATATCACTTACCGAGATCTGCTACGGCAGAGTACCATACCCAGTAATGGATGGAAGGCGTGATGATATATTTATATTTTTTTATCTTATTTAAGTTGATTTTTTTAATATTAAATTAAGCCATTAGAGACTATTTTGAAAAGGAAGAAAATGCGGTACTTTGAGAAGGGATATTCTAATAAAGGACGTTACAGAAGGAACAGTAGAAGGACAAGGTAAAAGAGGCAGAAGGAAGAGGAAGATGGTACACAACCTACAAGAAGGAACAAATTTGTTAAATTGTCAAGTTTGAAACTAATATAGATATATATATATATATATAACTTTATTTAAAAATGAACCAATGAAATGAATGCTATTTTGATAGTTTTCCACTAGTGAAATTAATAAGTTTCTCTAATTTTAATACCAACAAATGAATTTCCATCAAAAACAATTACCAAATAAAATTCCCACTAGAGCTACATAACCTCAAAATGTTACAAAAATATCTGATAACACGACTAACATGTTCATAGAAAACAAAGATATATAACAGATAATATTTACTGCAAAGTCTAAGAGAGAGTCCGAATTAATTTGATGGTTTCATATTATTCCGAAAATATTTCCCACATGTACATTTGTAATTAGTAGTACCGTACTTCATGAAGCAGAACAAAGAAGAATGAAGCTTTAATATTAACAAAAATTGTGCGCTCGCGAGAAGACGAAATACACGCAGACGGACACACGACGCACGCAATGCAGCAGATACAATCAAATTGTGAATATCCGACTATTATAACCATCGAAGTCATTGGATTTCGTCACGAAAGTGTTTTCGCTTAAGATTTTAATTGCTCTAATCTTAATTATGTCATCGTGCCATCTTTCCTGCATCTTTGAAAAAGAAAATTGCAATAATTATGATGAGCAAAATAACTATTTGGTTTATAATTTTAAATGTGAGAGTAAAATAAATAAATGTATCATGCCTTTTACCCATTCTGGGTGAGGCATTCTACCGTAGAGATATATTTATAAATAAATAAATATGTCGTCACTCCTTTTACCCATTACTGTTTGTGGCATTGAGCCGCAACAGATCGCGGTAAGTGATATATTTATGCGCGTGAAGTGCGGTTACCTGCCATCAAATAAACTCTCCCCAAAGATGCTAATGGGGAGGGAGCCACAGGAGTAATTAGAATGTAGTGAAAATTGTTTGTCGGCTGTGGGAATCGAACTCAGATTAAGTTTTAATTAAAATGAACCATATTTAACAGATTAAAATTAATCAGGATTCTGGTAATAATTGCACTTTAATATCATCGAACCTTTTACCCATTACTGGGTGTGCCATTCTGCCATAGCAGACCGCGGTAAGTGATATATTTATGCGCGTGAAATACGGTTACCAGCCGTCAAATCGCAGCCCCCAAAGATGTTAGTAGGGAGATAACCACAGGGGTAATTTGAATGTGATGAAAATTGTTTGTCGGCTGTGGGAATCGAACTCAGATTAAATTATTGATTTACATTTAACCGATTAAAATTAATCATAATTAATAAACATATAGGATATAGCTGTTATAATTTGACGGCTGGTAATCATACTTTAATACTCGAATCGATTATAACATTTGATAAAATAAATATTTCATCACACCTTTTATCCAGTACTGGGTGTGGCATTCTTCCGCAACAGATCCCGATAAATGATATATGTATACGTGTGAAGTGCGGTTACCAGCTGTAAAATCGCGATCCCCAAAAATGTTAGTGGAGGGGGAGCCACAGGGGTACTTTTAATGTGGTGCAAATTATTTATCCCACAGTTCGACTCGATGCCACTGAGCCACCTACCCCATAGCGATATATTTATGCGCGTGAAATGCTGTTACCAGCCGTCAAATCACGGCATGGTAAAAGTCAGTTATTGGCTGTGAGAAATGAACTCGAAGTCGCATAGGTCATGTTCATAGTTAGATCGTTGCCATTTACCCCATTAAAACAATAATATTTTGCGTATTAGTATAACGAGTTCCAGAAATTAATATGAATATAGTTTCATAATGATTGAGTGTTATTTTAAACGTTCGGAAAACACTAAAGCAATCTATTTATAAATTGAAGATTGCACTACATACCAAAAATACCGGAAGTAATAAAAAATATTCGAACATACGTCATTTTATGCTCTACTTGCGCCTTACACAAAAACATAATCTAACGTTATTTCTTACATCACTAGGCTTTGGACTTAACTGTACTTTAAAGTCTGGAATTTTCACTTTAAAGTCATCATAAACACATAATTGTGGAATACCTAAATATACTGCGCTTTTCATGTTTTCATAGCATTTGGTATGGAAACAAATTACTATGAAATATGGCAGCATTTATTGCATACGTTATTTCGAAGTTTTGTTTATGTCTCGAAAATTGAGCGGATTGTACAGTCATTTCAAACTATCTAAGATTTTGTAAATGTAGAGAACGAGGTAACCTGCTCATTGAAATTCATTAAAAAAAATTAAAAAATCGTATAGCAAGTATTGCATAATCAGTGGCGTACCTGGGGGAGGTTGGGTGCGGTCTGCACCGGGCGGCACATATTTTGGGGCGACATTTTTTATATTTAGTTTTAGTTGTAAAAAATAACTTGTCCAATTCATAAGTTTACTATTCGATTTTTAAATAAAATTTATTTGTACAGTAATAGGATTAAATCTTTGTTCTCAACAAATAATGGCGAACTTTACTACCCTTATAAACTACTATGAAAATACTTTGTATAGTAAACGTATACTTTATAAAACAAATGTCACAACATATTATGCGAAAAGAACATTGGGTCCATTTTGACCCAGTTATGGCAATCTAAGTTATATAAATATTATGGTAAAGCCAGTGGCGTACCTAGGGTGGGTGCGGTCCGCACCGGGCGGCACATATTTTAGGGCGGCGTTTTTTATATTTAGTTTTAGTTGTAAAAAATAACTTGTTCACTTCATAAGTTTACTATTCGATTTTTACGAATTATGAATTACTATATGATTTCGAATATTTTTCTTCATCGTCAAGTCAATGTAGGGTTCAAAATATTATCTCGAAAAATTCCTTCATTACTGCCTAATTTAAATATGCCATCCAATGGTAAAAAAGTTCCCCACCTATAGTTTGTCTCAATTACAATTATTTATTTATGTTTATTAATTTAATGGAGTAATGGGTCAGTGGTTTCGAGTTGGCCTGTGGATCCTAAAAACCCGGTTCGATTCCCACAGCCGACAAACAATTTCAACAAGTTAAAATTACCCCTGTTGCTCCCCCACCACTAACATCTTTGGGGGCTGTGATTTGATGGCAGGAAATCGCATTTCACGCGTAAAATATATCACTTACCGCGATCTGCTACGAAGGATGCCACACCAGTAATGGGTAGAGGCTGTGATGATATATTTATTTATTTATATTTGAGTTATACTTTCTACAATTTGGATAAACTTTAAACAAAGAAAAGTAAAATAAAAACAATGGCATTAGACAAAAAATGTCGAAAAGGTAAATTATTTATTTTAAATTTCATAATTAAAGAAATAACCAAATTCGGTTTCAAAATTAGAATTTCTCCTATATCCGTATCATAATCGTCTATTTCATATACTCGAAATAATGCTCAGAGAACCTGATATGTGAATAATAATAGATATATACGTTAATTATTGTTCCAATTCTTGCAAATAATATTAAAAATAGTTCATGTTAATTTGTATGAAATATGGCGAGTAAATGAAAGTGGAGAATTGATGTAATTAGCATGTTTCTCACCCTGTAAAATATGTATCAAAATGTGAGAAAATTTTAATTTTTCCATCTCGATGAATCTTCCACTTTCTCAACATCAAATTTGACATTGAAATATTACAGAATTCCTAACACAACTATTATCCAATTAAAATAAAACAATTTTAAACAAAACCATCTATTTACTTCTATCATATTTATAAATCTAATGATCGCAACATTCAAAACTATTAAACTAAACATTCAATTTGATTTAATAGCCTAATATCATGTGTTACAGTCATCTAGCAAACATAACAAACAGCAATACAAAAACGAAAACGTCACTTCCAAAAAACTGCATTTTGTTGAATATCGTACACTGCACGTCTTAAATAAACGACTTTTCTTTTTTATTTTTCTCCTCCTTAAAAAACCAATATCGCTAACGATAATGGCCCCCCAGCACGCGATACGGACGCCTATGTGCTGTTCGCTATTCGTTTTTCGTATCTGGTCGAGTTTTTTCCGCACTGCGTTTTGTGACAACTGTCTGTCGAATTGCACAGCTTATGACTTGGATTCGTCACTCGATTTTTACAGAGGCAGTTTTAGACACGAATTCCCAAAATTCAGGTGTTCAGAAAATGGGTGACAAATATCAAATACAACGATTCTTTGACTAATTCTAAGTCGACAATACTAATGAGAACAAAATGTACATCTCTTTGTAGAGACAAACTAAGTGAATTTTTTTAAATCTTATATGAAATATCATTGTTGTTTACATTCAAGAAGAATTGGGTCAAATGGAACTAATCGTCTATAGCAATACTTTTAGAGCCCAATTTTCAAAAAAATTTAACTAGAATCTGGCTGATCCTGAATTTTGCATTTGTCAAATTAAGCTAAACTATACCTCAAAAAAGTTTAAATAAACTTTAATACAATCTTCTTACTATATAGTTCTCGGAAAGTGAATTGAACTAATTTTTTTAAGTCGGACTAGCATAAGATTAGCTAAAAGTTTTTTGAAAATCTAGCTGTTGATGTTTAACTCCTCTTTAGCAGTATTTTTTAAATTTTAGTACATACGGCAACCTTATACAAAAAAGTTTTTGTTTGAAATAAAATTTAAAAATAATTTTTCAAATTTTTCATTTGTATAATTAATTGATAGCTGCTATAATAATTGTTAGATTCGTTCTTTTACATTTTTAAAATTATTTCGTGTGGTTTTACAAGGTATTGTACAATTTTTAAGAGTTAAAATTGTCGGCCTCGAATTAATGAGAAAATCGTTCCAATTGAAGGTTATCACCCATTTTCTGAACATCCTGTATATACATACATATATCTATTCACTTTCAATTTAAAATATCTAACTGGAATTTATTTTATTCACTTTATATTTACTAAATTATTTTGCTCTCATTAGAAACAGCATATACTTCTTTTTAATTTACTTTCTCCAACTTCCATGAAATAGCGAATTTGTCAGATATAATCGGAACTTTAACTGAAACCAGAGAGAATCGTCCAAGTTTCATAAAAACCTAATAAAAAATTTATGATATTATAATATGGGGTTGGTGGCTCAGTGGTATCAAGTCGGCATGTGGATCCTGAGAACCTCGGTTCGATTTCCACAGCCGACAAACAATTTTCATCACATTAAAAATTACACCTGTTGCTCCCCCTTCACTAACATCTGTGAGAGCCCTGATTTGACGGTTGGTAACCGCACTTCACGCGCATAAATATATCACTTACCGAGATCTGCTCCGGCAGAATGCCACATCCAGTCATGAGTAAGAGGCGTGATGATATATTTATTTATATTTATTTATGATATAATTAGGGCAAAATTATAAAATATATTGTACCTAGGGGCTCCGCAATACCTAAATCCGGCCCTGAATTCAGTTAATACTCATAGTATAGCTATTTAAGTTCCCCTGACTCCAGCTCTGTCACAGACCCAGTCGTATCTGTCGAATTTCCGGACATTTCCTGATTTCCCTGCGATTTCAGTGACAGCGCTTATCCCCTATTATTTGGTTTGCTAGCGCGTAGGGGAAATTGTGAAAACGTTACGTCGTTTATAAAAGTGTAGCTTGCATTTCTAGTGACACCAGACCACCACCACAGACACAAGGGTATTATCTGACGTAATGACACTTTGACAACCGTCATTTATTATGTTTTTTCATTTGCTTACTTTTTTCAACAAAAATTGCTTACGTGTTACAAATAATCTACATTGTTTTCTGCTAAAAACAATGGATAAAATATGGACGCCAATTCAGGGTGACCAACTTTAATCTTCAGCTGTCAAACGTGCAATTATTTCAAATACATTCATCCTACTTTCTTTGAAATTCACAGGCAAGTTTATTTTCAGCAATTACAGGCTAATCAGTGCCGTCTTACCATAAGGGCACATGGGGTACGATCCCAGGGTACTCTCGTTAAAAACAGAATCTATTCTTTTCTTAATTTACTTTCTCCAACTTCCATGAAATAGCAAATTTGTCAGATTTAATCGGAAATTTAATCGGAACCAGAGAAAATCGTCCAACCTAATAAAAATTTATAATATTATAATTAGGGCAAAATTATAAAAAATATTGGGCCGAGGGGCTCGGGAATACCTAAATCCGGCAATGAATTTAGTTAATACTCGACGTGAAAATCATACTATCAGTTCCGTCTTTTCCATAAGGGCACATGGGGCACGAGCCCAAAGCCCCCGGCTTAATGGGAGCCTCAAAATAGCGAGGTAGTCGTTTACACGGAAAATAGAGGAGCTCAATTCATAATGCAATTTTGTTAAGAATTGCCGTTAAAATTTTTAAATTTAAATATAAATCTAAAACCAGATGAGATTTCTAAATAATTTTTTAATCAATGAACAAAGTTTTACCAAATCTAAAAAAAAATACATAACTTAAAATTTCATAATTAATCCTATAAAATTTATACAAATATTAAAATAATTTTAAAATATTTAAAAGAACTTTGAGGGCATAATAGAAGATTTTACACAACAAAAATCCCGGAAGAAACTATCATCATTAACATAATTCCAGTTCTCAAAATACGAGTAGTAATCACTTCACTTATATTTGATTTGTATAAAGCTAACCAAAATAATAAAAAAGTCACTAAATAAAACTACATACTGATGTTTTCATAAACATTTTTTTTCTTTTTTAAAAGGGCCCCAAATATAGTGTGTCCAAGGGCCCCTTCATAATATAAGACAACCCTGAGGCTGATTCACAAATAGAATTAAATTTGAAGTTAAATCCAATTTTATTCTCGATTGAAATACAGGGAATTGAATAAACTTTATTGCCCTGATGGTGAGTCGAGTCCATACATTTTTCGTAGCTTCATACAGAACGTCAAAGATGGACTTTTTTTCCACTAAAAACATTTTTTTCTTTTAGGGGGTTGAGTGGGAGGAACGGAAGAAGTTAACCCTAAGATCGCCCTCGAAAATTACTTAAAAATCCGCCAAGTTATGACGTTTGAAAAGTGAGAAAATTTCACGAATTTCAAGAGTTTCGTTTTTTTGTTTTGCCATCTGTTTATTTAAAAAACAGAATAAGGTTGTTTATATATTTGGAGTTATTGTTAGTGCTTCATACGTCATATTAAATTATTATTTTTTAATAGACCATATTATTATCTCAATACGCATGCTCATAATGCACCAATCATATGCTTGGAAGTACAGCTAAAATGAAACCAATGTATTCTTATGGAAAAAATTGTATTTTTAAAGTAAAATATCATTTTATCTAAACGTAAATGAATGATAATTTGTTTATGCAAGTTATATTTCATTTTTTACTATCGGATTCTGCCCTTATAATATATAAATAATCAATACATTAATATTAAAATAAATATTAAAATTTGAAAATTTTAAGCGCCAATTTGCTTTTCTGTCATCTGTCACTGGCTGATAACCTCAAACTTACGTTTTGTTGTGATTGTTTTGCGAAGTGTGAAATTTGTTTGAAAAATGCCTAGTTACAATTGTTGCGTCCCGGATTGTAATTTGAATTAATTAATTAATAAGGGACTATCTTTTCATTTCTTTCTCAAGAATAGTAAACAGACTAACATTTCAAATTAAAGATTTCATATCAACTTCAAACTGGCGGCAATAAAACTGTCACAATTTATGCGCACATGCGCATATGCATCACCGTTCTAGTCACATGGCGTCACAAACATTAGTATTGCCAACATATTTGGAAAAAATAGAAAAAAAGTTTGTCACCCTGGCACGCTTTTTTCATTTCATAAATTTGCCGGTAGAGGCGCTATAGATAGTAATATGGTCTATTAAGAATCGAGTTAAAATTGGAACTAAAATGATATTAGAGGCTAATCTGCTTGGTACGTTTTTCTGTTCAAATTTATCAAGAGAAATATGTTTATTGTAATAAGAATATTGTTAAGATGACTTACCTTTGCTGAAGTTCCAATAAAATGGAGTGTCATAATCCATGGATTTCAGGAAGCCGTCCTAAAAATAAAAATGTTTGTAAATCAATTAAACATAATAAAGTTAATAAATAAGAAAAAATAGGAAAAAAATTTCAACTGAACTGACCAGCCGTTTGTTGATGACCTGAGAAGTTGATGCAAACGTGCTGTAAAACCTCTGTGGAATTATGAGACAAGTGATGGAAATTTTTTTTCCTATTTTTTCTTATTTATTAAGACTCAATTCCACATCGCAATAGACATTTTGTCTTTTGTTTTATAATAAAGTTACATGTAAATATTATCACGTATAGATGCTTAACATTATTATTAAATTGCGTTTCGTTATAAGTAAATGTAAAAACGCTAAACGATGATAGTTTTTCTTTAAACATTAATTAAAATTTTATAACTTAATTGATAGCATTTAGATTGAGCTCCAGAAGAAATCTAAATCACTAATGATTTATTGAGATAGTTAGATGTTTGTATAATCTGTTACCTGTAACATCATTAGGCAAAAACTAGATATTTCGCCAGAAAATCGCAAATCATATTGCAATTAGTAGTTAAAAACAAAATATAAGTGCTTTCTATTTCATTCATTTCCATGATGTCATTATATTTGTTACTTTCCTTTTTGAAATGATGTTTATTTTATTTTTCTTAATAGCTTTTTATTTTACTTTGTGCTATACCAAAAATTAATATTGCTAAAAAAACTCTACGTATACAAAAAGATGTGTGTTTATGTGTTTTTATATTACTTTATTATTTATTTATTTATTTATTTATTTATATATTTATTTATTTATTTATTTATTTATTTATTTATTTATTTATTTATTTATTATTTGTTTATTTATTTATTTATTTATTTATTTATTTATTTTGATAAGCCAAATGACATTATTTTAAAGTTTTATAATTGGATTTCAATCTTTAGGTAAAAAATAAGTAAAGATTAAATTTCACAATTTATTATACGTCAGTTTGGCTAATAGTTATATTACAGTAAAAACAACAAATACTTAAATTAATACATTTTTGTTAAACAAAATAGTTATTTATGTACCAAGAGTGAAAACAGGCGTTTCTGGCCCTTGGCATGATTATTAGCACGAGACGCAAAGCACAACAAAATAATATTTAATTATATGTTTAAAAGATTAAAATATGTACATAGGTTATATGTCAGAATGACATTTTGTATGTGTAAAATAAAAATAAAAATAAAAAATATATCATCACGCCTTCTACCCATTACTGGGTGTGGCACTCTGCTAAAGCAGATCTCGGTAAGTGATAAATTTTGCGCGTGAAGTGCGGTTACCAGTTGTCAAATCACGGCCCCCAAACATGTTAGTGGTGGAGGAGCCACAGGGATAGCTTTTTCAAATTATGAAAATTTGTCGCCTGTGGGAATCGAACCAGGGACCTCAGGATCCACAGGCCGACTTCATACCACTGTGCTAGCCATCCCATGTAAAATGAAGTATTCACAATAAACCAAAATTGTCATTAGGAATTATTTTTTATGGCCCTAGGGCCAAAAAGAAGTGTTTAAGCCCCCTTTTAAGGGCTAAAATACATGAATTTCGGCCCGGTTGTACATAAATATATTCTTAAAGTCAGAATTTTATTAAAAAGTACATATTTATTTATTTATTTTATTGTTACTTTGCACAACAGAACCTTAATCCCAATTACAGTACAGGAAGCCTACAGCTAATAGTGAAATCCGTAGTACTCAGAATTAATATGATTTTGTTAATTATTTACAGATTTACGGATCTCTATTTATAACATAATTCCACTCTTAGTTTCTATTTATTTCTTCTAATTTTACTGGACTAATTTGTTGTAGGTGACTCAGTGGTATCGAGTCGGCCTACGGATTTGAGAACCCGGATTCGATCCCCACAGCCGACAAACAATTTTAACCCCATTAAAACTACCCCTGAGGCTTTTCTATTAACACCTTTGGAGACGTGATTTCACAGTTGGTAGCCGCATAATATAAGATTTATTTATAACTAGGAAAAGTGAAATTTTTTGAAAAGCAGAAAATCTTGAGTTGCCCAGACAAAATCCTCGTCGATGCAGACATACAGACTTCCGGTTAAACAATGCCTAATGATATATTCCGGTGGCTATCAGTGCACGTAATCGACTCTGGAATGAGATCTCAACATCTCGAACATCTGAACACCACGAGGATTCAAGAACACCTACTGTTCGAATGGTTTTCGGCTGAATAAAATTAACAATGTGAGAAAAACAACACATCGTTTGCGCGCAAGGCATGTCTATGTCTATAGAAAATAGGTTCGTGTTCAGAAGCACTGCGAGTGCGCTGCTATCGTAAGCGATGGGAATTGACATGAATCCAGTGAATTGAAAGAAGAAATAGATTGTCAGGAACTGTGCTGACGGCTGATGTAATTGAATTGTGCACTCGCTAGGATAGACGAGAAGCTAACGTTCACGGCGAGAGTACAATTGTTTAACGTTTAATTGACATGTTTTTATAATTGTTTTATTATTTTTAAGATTGCCACAGCTCGAATCACATGCTTAATGTTCACTTCATTCTCATTTGTCAAATTATGTATCATTCTATTTAATACACAAAACTGAAACCAGTAGCGTACTTAGAACTTTTGCCGCCCAGGACGGTCTCCAATTTGCCGTCCTTTCGAAGTCAATCAAATGGTGGTTTTTATAAATTAAATAAAAAATAATTTATGGGATGGCTAGCATAATTTAAACAAATTTGACAGCGGAAAAATATTTCTTTATTTTGCTTAGGGCGATTTTTTATCTGCGAATAAAGCTCCCGATAACTATTAAAGAAAAAAACATAAACAATGGCATTACCATTTAAGTTATGATTTCTCTGTGATTTTTTTATTTATCCCGCTGATAGTTAATGAAAACTTTAAGCAGAGATAGAAAAACTGGTCCTTAACGTCTAATTTAATTTAATTAATAGAATAGTCCTATTTTCCATTGAAATATTTTAATTCGTCTCCGAAACAATTTTGAAGTCATTGTTCAGAAGTTATGTTCTACGAACATAGAAAAGAACATAAAAATTCTATCATAACATTCTCTGAGAGTAAGTAACAGGATTAACTATGACTATCAAAAGAGTTGTTAATTAAAAAGCGTACAGACAAGACAATTTGTACAGATAATTACTCAGTAACCCAGGATATATATAAACACCATAACGGCTAACGGAATATTCTTTATAGGTTAAGTAAGGAAAGAAGATGTCAGTTTTAAAATAATAAACTGGTTTGAAAGCAAGTCTTTCCCAGATATATCCTCCATAAAATATGACTGAATCTAAATTTACTTGACGTAGAGTGAAAGTCCCATATTACACTAACTGGTATGTTGTTTCAAACTAAAAAGCTATGGTCCGATATTACTAGATGTCTGATTCTTCCTTGTCTGGGACTGACTGTTGATGTTGACTGTCCGAGTGATGAGAGTAAACATGCATGTTAATATGCTCATAGGCGTACCATCATTATTTTCCCAAGAGGAATATTATTTGTTATACTGATAATGGAACAAACAAAACAAAAAATCCGTACACACTTCATCACTTTTTTATTTAACTTATGAAAAGCAACAAATTAAAACAACTTTACCGTTATATAAAATACAAAAAATAACATAATCTGCACCAAAGTATATCGCTAATCTCACTTTAGTTTCAACTCTAGCTAATAATTCCGCAAAATAGTCTTTTTTAAAGAAACGAAATTAATTTTTAATTCTGCTCTATAAGTCCTGTGTAGTTTTGGCGAAGAGGGTTTCGTAAACCTTTTATATTAGGAGATAACAAAACGTTCAATACTTAAAAGAAGTATAATGAAAAATAGTTACGATATTAAAAATTACATTATAATTGTAAACATTACAAATAATTAGAAATAATTTTTGAAAAGGCAATGAGCGTTCGCCGGGATTTCAACCCAGAAATTATAATAATTTCATCCAGGGAGTATCACCCAACGCGTACTAGGTTATTGACTTGTAACGAATTGACGCAACCCATGTCACTTTACATTTCTTCAACTAAATATTGCACGAAAAAGCATAAGTATTCGCCGAGTGTTTGTAGCTCAATTGGTTAGAGCAGTCATCATGCGAATGTATGGTTCTGGGTTCAAATCCCGGCGAACGCTCATTGCTTTTTCAAAAATTATTTCTAATAATTACCATTAGACAATTTGTCAATAAACAAATTTCTTATTACAAATAATTAGATGTTTGTTACCTATAAAATGAATGTACCTAACCTTGTATTGGCAATATTTTGACGTAAGAGAACTTATGATCTAAATATCGTATAACGAAAAATATGTTCAAACATCACTTTCACAATAAATATTTCATTTTGATTTATGCAAGAATATCTGAAATCGCTTTTATGCAGACATTTGTGACATGTCTGAATTTGACGTTTATATGTACCTATAGCGTGGCGCAAAAATCCCATTTTGGGTATAACTACGGTGACCATTTTTGGTCAAAATAAAGGACAAAGTTCCTGTTGTGCAGAGTAACAAATAAATAAATAATCGGCAAGTGAAAATTTGGTTTCAAAACTCTTAAAATCAAGAGAAATATGATTTTTTAAAGTGAAGCATTTTATGGGGTAGCTAGCTCAGTGGTATGAAGTCGGCCTGCGGATCCTGAGAACCCTGGTTCGATTCCCACAGGCGACAAACAATTTTCATAATTTCAAAAGCTACCCCTGTGGCTCCTCCACCACTAACATCTTTGGAGGCCGTGATTTGACTTCACTCGCAAAAATATATCACTTAACGAGATCTGCTTCGGTAGAGTGCCACACCCAGTAATGGGTAGAAGGCGTGATGATATATTTATTTTATTTATTTATCAGTATTTATTTGTGACGTCTGTATTAGGCAGTGGCACTAAAAATTAGATTTTTTTTATGCCCCCACGGTGAAAACTACCGCGTACTGCACTGATCGTGTAAACATACGAAGATGCGTATAATGTGAGACCGAACTCCGAAACATTTCATACGGACGCTTCGAGCAAACTGAAAGTTAAAAGTATAAAAGTATAAAGCTCTTATGTCACAGCACATCACACGTTCGGGTTTTTGACCCAAGAATAACGAATACAACGATGTTAAGCACTGAACACTGACTTACATCGACCTTTTAATTATTTCAATGTAATTAATTTTTCTGGGAATTAATGTCAAGCGTATGCCGTGAAAATGTTTTAATTATATTTTATGTCTTTCTCTCAGTGAGATGTATTTCATATTTTACTTAAAACAACAGGTTTTTATTTCGTTAATTTTGTTTCACGTACTCTCACGTATTTTAATTGCTTTTTTTTTAGTTTTACGTCTATCTGCTATGCGAATGGTCTTCATTATTTTACTAACTAACTAAACAAACTGCTAAAGTTATCAACATTAACTAAGACAAATAATTTATCTTCTTCCTAAACAGGTGTACGCAGGGAAAAAACTTCTTGCAAATCAAATAATAGTTAAATTACATCTATTATTAACGATTTATTAATCAAATTAAATTACAAAATGAGATATATTTCCATATATACGACGTTTAATCTTTTTCCACACTCCAGAGTAAAAGTCGGTGACATCAAAATCGTGATAGAAATACATAATATATTTTAGCCCGATGTAGCATTGTTAAGAGCGATGGGACTAAAATAACATTTTTTTCCTCTTGCTAATAAAAATGGGAGAAAATAGTTATTTTTGTATTGTACTCGAAATGAGTGTTATTTTGTTGCGCGTAAGAATTTCACTTTTAGTCGAAATCGCCAGGTCGAGACAAAAAGTCATTCGAATGTACCAAAAAACAAGAAATACAATCAATATTGTTTCTACAATTGCCAAAAAAAAAAATACAATACTTATTGATGGGGTGGCTAGCTCAGTGGTATGAAGTCGGCCTGTGGATCCTGAGAACCCAGGACCAGAGTAAAATATATTTTTGGTTGAATTCCCGACTTTTTAAAGTCAGGATCCCGACTTTTAAACTAGGGATTCCGACTTTTAAACTCGGGATCCGACTTTTTAAACTCGGGATTCCGTCATTTTAAAGTCTAGATTCCCACTTTGTAAACTCGGGATTCCGACTTTTTAAAGTCGAGACTCCGACTCCGGATATGGACGAATAACGGAAATATTCAGATCTCGAGTTTAAAAAGTCGGAACCTCGACTTTAAAACGTCGGATCCCGAGTTTAAAAAGTTCCCAAATTTAATTTTCTTTTTTTCATGTTTATCATGACATAATCTATTAAGAAATCCATTTCTGTCACTGGAATAAATGAGACATCATTTTGCACCCTATCTCTCTAACTACAAATAAGTAACGAAATAAAGAAGCAATTATAACGTCTCGATCAAAGATAACAACCAAACTTTATCAATTTAAATAAATAAAATTACAGAACAGAACTATGAATTGTTTTAATTATAATTTATTAAACTTTTCTCCCAGCCTGTAAAACAAATATACTAAGAAACTAAAATGGAATAAATTAGTATTTAAGGAGATTTCTGAATAAATTTCAATACTCATTTAAGTACAAAGGTGTATATTTTATTGTAATAGTTTAAGAACTATATTATAATTCGATTTATATTTTTTATTTGACGACAGTATCTTGATAAGTGTATATACGATCATAAAGCGTACTTTGTGGGATGCGGGTACTCACTGTAATGAACTTATTTGTATTCATTAAATAATCAAAGGCATTCATATATTATTCATACCATATATGTGTAAAACGCATGCATTTTACTGGTGAATTAATTTTATACTAATTACCAATTAAGTATTTCGATAAGTAAGCAATGAAGATTACATTTGAATTCTAATATCATTAGAGGTTAGGTACTCTAGTATATTTACATAATTTGAGTTGCTTAATCTTAAATAAGTTTAAACAGTGTTACAAGTTAAAGTAAGGTTATGTTTAAATGGAATGCTTATATAACAATAATAATAATAAAAATAATATTAAAAAGTGCAAAAGATATTAATTAATATAATAAATTAAATTAATCTATATTTATTTACCTTATGAGGTAGAAGGCTCAGTGATATCGAGTCGAAATGTGAATTAATTAATTTATTTATTTATTTATTTGTTACTCTGCACAACAGGAAGTAAATCCCAATTACAGTACAGGGGACCTACAGCTTATAGTGGAATCCGAACCACTCAGACACAATCGCATTTTTTTGATATAAGTAGAAGTCAGTGAGATTGGAACGCACGACTTCTTGCTTGCTAATTAAGAAACGCAAGTTTTACCTCGCTTTTATCCACTGAGCTACAAGTTTGAGAAATAGGTTCGATTTCCACAGTCGACAAACAATTTTCATCTCATTAAAATTATTGCTGTGACTCCCCGTTCACTAATATATTTAAGGCTGAAATTTGTCGGTTAGTAACCGCACTTTACACGTATAAATATATCACTTACCAAGATTTACTAAGGCAGAGTGCCACACCCAGAAATAGGTAAAATGCGTGATATATGTATAGTTATTTATAGAGTACTGAATTTGATAATTCGAGTTCGATTCCCACAGCCGACAAACAATTTTCACCTTATTAAAATTACCCCTGTGGCTCCTCCACCATTAACATCTTTGGGACCGAGATTTGGAGGCTGATAACTTCACTTAACGATATCTGCTATAGCAGAGCGCCACACCCAGTAATGAATATTTTTTTATTTTCCAGTTTTTGTAATAAAACTTTTTCGCTAATGTTTAAGCAATGTGTCAAAAGTTTGGTTAGTTTTTTCAATAGAAGACATTTATAATACAAAAGATTTTAATATGCAAATTAAAGAGTTTTAAATGTGCAAAGTTATGCAAGAACTGAATGAGGAATTTCCTGAAAATTTTCCGAACAAAAACGAAAATAAAAAGTCTATTGTTTTAGCTCAGCGAAATAAAAACTATAGTCATTATCTTTTCGCCCTGGCGTCAACCGTTTTAATAAACCATTAGACTAAGAAGTTAACGTACCCCTAAGAGGCAAAAAGAGAATCTCAAAGTACCAAAAAATCAATTAATTATAAAGACGTTCGCGCATTTTGCAGATAAAAAGAGGATTTCGCTGCAGACGGGAAAACGAAAAATGAGAAGGAATGAATGCGACTCTATGCACTCCCCTTCTATTTATGCAAATCTTGATTTAATGGTGGGGGACACATTCATCCAGGATTGTACGAGGATATTTCACTGAATTTTAATTACACGCCAATTTTTTGGTTCAACCAATTTAAAAATAGACTTTTTTAGTACGGTTCTACATAAATCAGACTACGAGCAATCGAATGCCGTTGAGCGCATCTTCATATCTTTTTCAGTTCCCAAATAAAGGCGATTTTTGACTTTTAAAAAATCTCAACTTAAAGGACCATATTTCGAAAACTAAAAGAGATATTGAAATGCGGTTTAAACGTATTTTTCGTGCTCCATTTAACTTATACCGAAATTTTGAAAATTTTGAAAATTTTACAATTTTCTCCAAAATTTCCATTGGCCCATATTTCAAAAACTTGAAGAGATAATGAAAAACTGTGAAAACCAGTGAATTCCTCTCGGAAAACTGCATAGGTATGCAAAATTTGAGAAAAAAATTCGCAGTGTTAAAGTTTTTATTACAAAAAAACGAAAAATCACTGTTTTTTAAATATTTCTTAAGGGGTACCCCTTAAGAATTTTATGAATTTTGGGCAATTTTAGATTTTTTGCTCTAAAAATTTTATCCGTGGTGCAAAAATTCTGAAATGTTACATACATATGTACTTTTACGAGAGGAATTTACTGGTTTTTACAGATTTTCATTATCTTTTCAACTTTTTGAAATATGGGCAAAAGAAAATTTTGAAAAAATAGTAAAAAATTTCAAAATTTTGAAAATTTCAGTATAACTTAAATGCAGCACGAGAAATACACTCGTTCAAACCGCATTTTAATATCTCTTTTAGTTTTCGAGATATGAGCTTCCAAAATTGAGATTTTTAAAAAGTCAAAAATCGCTGTAACTCGAAAACTAAAAAGATATGAAGATGCGCCCACGGCATTCGATTTCTCGTAGTCTGATTTATATAGAACCATGTTTTAAAATTTTTCGATTTTTAAACTACTTTAACCAAAAAAAGTACACTATTGAATTCATGTGTAATGGCTATTACTTATTCGAATAACTTCATTTTTGAAGCATGTCCTAAAGAAAATATTGGGTTTAACACGATAGGAAAGCACTTTTTCCATTCTATTTTGACAAATAACTATTCTACAACAATTAAATAATAGTCATTACATGTGCGATAATGTAGTTCACTACTCACAGCTTGTGGCCAATCACATCGGGAGTTGCTACAACTAAAGTTTGATATTCAAATAATATAACCACTCTTAATAATTATTATTTTCGCCAAATTTATCTAGACCTCAAAGTGTACTTTCCAAGTACTCTTAGAAAAAGTATACTATTGAACTCACGTGTAATGGCTATTACTTATACGAATAACTTCATTTTTTAAGCATGTCCTAAAGAAAATATTGTGTTTAACACGACAGGAAAGCACTTTTTCCATTTTATTTTGACAAATAACTATTCTACAACTATTAAATAATAGTCATTACATGTGCGATAATGTAGTTCACTACTCACAGCTTGTGGCCAATCACATCGGGAGTTGCTACAATTAAAGTTTGATATTCAAATAATAACCACCCTTAATAATTATTATTTTCGCCAAATTTATCTAGACCTCAAAGTGTACTTTCCAAGTACTCTTAGAAAAAGTATACTATTGAACTCACGTGTAATGGCCATTAATCTTCATTAAAATCTAAATGCGGTCCTGTACCAGCAATAAGTGATAGCGGAAAGTGATCTGTAACGAAGCAGGAACTGCTGGGGAAGATATTCGTATCATGCCCCCGTCAAACAGATTGCCTTTTGATAAATTTAACGCCATTTGAATGAGCATCAACGTCTAAAGGAATTTAATTAACGGCCGCCTCTCGTCGCGTTTGCATCCGGACGGATTAGCTGTAAGCACCCTTGATTTTCCTGCTGCATGGAAATGCACCAGTCGAGCCAGAACCACGCCAGTGGAAATGGAAATCAATTTGATTTCCCTGCTACTAGAGAGTGCGACTGAAGCTGTGATTTATAAAGCTTTACGCCCCTACACAGGAGAGAGTTCCGAAACACTGCAGAATTTAAATCCAATTTCGAGTTGTTTATTGCATTTTTGATGGCGCATTCGCACACAGTATATATGCGGCCAAATCTATTCCTTTCAGGCACAAGTGCAGGTTCTCATTCGATTATTCAAATGTATTTAAATCGGGATTTTAGACGCTACTTATGGAAATTTATACTTTGAAATATTTATCTTATTCATTTATTTTACTAGACTGTCCCCCGTGGAAATATTCGAATTACAGCACAACTCCAGCGCTCTGATAGCGGTAAAAAAAAATAACTACTCTTGGTGGGACTGTTTATTTACTGTGCATGTTTGTATGGTAAAAGTACGTGTTTCTATAACTTTAAATTGTTTCTATGAAAAACCTAAAAAAAGAAAATCTAATACGAACTGTTGCTTTTACGGATTCAAATCGCTCTGAACTATTGCAATATATTAGTTAGAGCGCTAGGGTGCAAAATGATGTCTCATTTATTCCAGTGACAGAAATTGATTTTTTCATAGATTATGTCATGATACAAACATACATATATACATACATACATACATATCTTCACGCTATATCCCATCAAATGGGGTAGCACGAACCCTAAAATCACTCATAAAACATTCACTCACAACATAATCAAATAATCAGCCCCCGTCAAGCATTATCATTCAAACCCACCACCCTCACTTCAACCACTTTCATAGATCCCTCCATATAAACTCATATATTTATCACACTCGAAATCATTGCTTACATAAAAAAACCCTCAATCACATCCATCCAATCACTCCTATTCACTTATCATTTATCTTCTTTCTTCAACGTACATAACACATGCATAAAACATCTCAAATTATCCACGCTTACTCCTAACAACGAATCTATCATCGAATTTACAAAGATTAGAAAAGATGAAAGTGATAGCCTGCAATTGTATATGAAAGAAAAGTCAACACAATGCAGTAACTGAAAATGAAACAAAAAGAGAAGAAAGGAAGGGAGTGTCGCCCTGCTCTTGTTTTTGGAAGTAATTTCCACACATTGCAGTTAAACACTCTACGTAAGAATTGAAAACAAATTAAAAGATAAACATGAAAAAAAGAAAATTAGATTTGGGAACGGGTGGCAACTATAGATGGCGCCGATATGAATGCGTCGGTTTTAAGGGTGGTTGTTGATATATTTTTTACAGGCTAATTTTGAGTTTAAATTATAGATTTTGGTATAATTAAGTAATAAAAATGATAGAAAAAAGTTTTAGCTGATAACGCATGCGCTACAAAACCGGTCAAAGTAAGCAATTTTTATGGTGTCGTGTAACGTATTACTACTTGTTCACGACGAATACATGATAAACAAATTATTGACAGAAATTATTGCTGATTGCTTACTGGTGACAGAAACTCTGAAAGTGGACTGGTGTAGGGATCAACAACCACCTTTAAAATCTACGCATTCATATCGACGTCATCTATAGTTCCACCCGTTCCCAAATCAAATTTTCTTATTTTCATGTTTATCATGACATAATCTATTAAAAAATCCATTTCTGTCACTGAAATAAATTAGACATCATTTTGCACCCTAGCTCTCTAACTAATAAGAAATTATTGATAGCCATGAAATTGAAACAAAATTAACAAATGTTTGACGTTTTCTGTGTCAAAATAAATGATATAATAAATAAAGAAATTATTTTGACAGATTAAACGTCAAATATTTGTTTCATTTTGTTTCAACTCCAAAGCTATCGATAGTTTTGAGGCTATTTTCGTTATTTTCATATCTAATTTGTGCCGTTACGAAGCATGCAAAATTAATTTTGTTTATTGGATTCGATGCAGAATTTTATGTCCCAAAACTTCTATTTGAAACTTTCTTGCTTAAAATAATTAAGGAAGCAGGAAATTATAAAATTATGATTTTACATGTTAAATACCCATGTTTGAGAGTCGCGGTCACCACTCTGTATATAAGGAAATAAAATGATATATTTCTATTATTTAAACTAAAAGTTTGAATCCGGGCCCTAATATTTTTGGGCCCTAGGCTATTGCCTCTTTAGCCTAGGCCAAAGTCCGCCTGTGTTCAAGAGTGTATTCATGATGGAATTACTGGCCGTAAATAAATTATTTCGAACCTTGCGTGAAACCCCAAAAAACTGAATGGTCAAACCCAAACAATGAAGACACAGCTCTTGACAGTACAAACAGAAACAAAAGTACAAAACATGTTTGTTACAGTCATTGTGAAATAAAACTATGGGTCATTTTCGAGGTGTTTGTTGGACGAAGGCAGCAGCAGGGTAAGAGGGCAAAGAGGTAAGGCGGTAAGGGTAACGATGCGGAAACCGGAAGAAGACCAGAGCTCGGCGCAGTCAACCAACTGGACAAAGAATATAAGAGCGTTTTTCTAGCCGGCACATATTACGTGCTATAAGACGGTCAACTCTACTACTCACTCGACTTTGTGCTTCTATTTGTGTGCGTGTGTGTGGTGAATGTGCTCGAGCGTGAACTGATGAAGTTTATGAATGAAGGGATAAGGTGGCGCCAAATTTCAAATTGTTTACAAATAATAAAAGAAAAGAACTGCCAATTTAATTATAATAATATAAAATCTGCTTAACTTGCTATCTCAAAAACATTGGATCACTAAATAATACCGAAGAACTCATTTATACCTCACAGTAAAATTGCTCAGTGGTATCGAGTCGGCCTGTGGATCCTGGGAGCCCTAGTTCGATCCCCACAGCCGACACACAATTTTCACCAAATTAAAATTACCCCTGTGGCTCCCCCACCACTAACATCTTTGGGGGCCATTGATGGCTGGTAACCACACTTCACGGGCAAAAATATATCACTTACCCTGCTTCGGCAGAGTACCACGCCCAGTAATGGGTAAAAGGTGTGATGATATATTTTATTTATTTATATTAAAATTACTTTGTGGGGTAGCTAGCTCAGTGGTATCAAGTCGACCTGTGGATCCTGAGAACTCTGGTTCGATTCCCACAGACGACAAACAATTTTCACCAAATTAAAATTACCCCTGTGGCTCCCCCACCACTAACATCTTTGGGGGCCGTTGATGGCTGGTAACCGCACTTTACGCACAAAAATATATCAGTTACCGAGTGAATGGCAATATTTTAATCAAAATTTGGTATTTGGATAGGATTTCACCACATTAAAATTACTTCTGTAGTTCCACTACTACTAATTCAAATCTCGGAGTTATTACAATTTTTCTGTCTATAATAAAATTTGATTTCGACAATTGTTAAATATTTACTTTTTTCGTTATTATAACTTTCTTTTAAGTTCAGATAGCGTCCTTTTTTCTAAGATTCAGCAGTTCGCAACCCTAACAATAAGTAAAAGTTGCAGTTGAAAGACTTAAATTTTCAGAAAGTTGGGAACATTTTTATCCACGCTTATAAATAAAAAAAGCATCTGTCTGTTAGTGAAACAAGGTATTAAATAAGTAAGCAGTAATAAAAGAAAAACAGGAAGAATTGAAATGAAATTAGTGATAACAGGAACATAAAACAACCCCATGCACTATGCAGTCAGCACTCATGTAGTCAACACTAGACAGACAATCCAATCGACGCACAGCCGTTTAGAGCAGATAAAATAAAATAATGGGGTTATAAAACAGTGACAGGTTATGTAGACGACAAGGAATCAACGAACAGCAAAAGCAAAAGGCAGACATCGCCATCGATATCGACATACAAGCAATTATAAAGCTATTACCCAAGCAAGCACAGATAGTAAAGTACTGATTCGGTTACGGGTTACGGGTTACTCACATATAAACTCGGTCATAAAGACCATTTTTAAAACCAGTTACCGAGTTACCTTTACTTCGTCGTAAATCATTTCGCGGCATTTGAGAAATAAATTGTGAATGTGTGTTGATTTTCAATTGTTGGCGTAAGGCGTAAGGGTACCATCATGGTCACCGCGTCGAGTGCGTCTGCGCATGTGTGGTGTTTCTGCGCGAACATGCATGCTTTTATTATGCTCACGCGATTGACTTATGGGAAGTATATGGGTTTTCAAGGTCAGTCGGTCTGTTGCATTGTTGGGCAACGCCTGCATAACGATGGTAAAAATCTAACCGAGTATTATATTCGCAATTAAACCTTTACCTAACCTTACACACTGATAACTGAGTAATAATTTTGAACATTCCTTAATGGTACAGGTGCAAATTCATTGCTAACTTGTTGTCTTTGTAATTATTGTTATTAAACCGAGCTAAAAATAACTCTCCTCTTTCAAGTTGGAATTCACTACATTTACGTATGTACACTCGTACTTTAAATATGTAAATAAATGGTAGTATGGTGGTGTGTTTCGAATACAAATATCCCGAGTTCGAATCCCAAAAATAATGAAACTTTTAATTTAAATCATAGAACAGGTAGCGCAATCTATTGACCATACACATTGTTAGAAAGATACATCTTTCCTCTTTCGAACGCACACAACTTCATGCAATCAGGTGACAGTTTAAAAATTTACGCGCGTTTAATGACAGTAGTTTTTGAGTTTATGTTGTAAAAATACAATGGAACAACGAGCAAATATTAAATTTTGTGTTCAACTTGGAAAAAAATTAGCTGCGACATACGAATTGATGAAAAAAGTTTATGGTGATGATTGTTTATCTCGTTCACAAGTTTATAAGTGGTTTGCAAAATTTAAAAATGGTCGTGAAGATTTAAATGATGATCAAAGATCGGGACGTCCAAAAGCCGGAAATTATGCTGATTTGGTCGAAAAAGTGCGTGAAATCATTGCTGTCGATGCGAATTTTAATGTTAGAATGTTGGGTGAAGAATTAAATACGAGTAAAAATACTATTTGGAGAATTCTAACTGAAGATTTGGGTAAAAGAAAGGTTTGTTCCACATGAATTAAATGAAGACCAAAAAGTCGCTCGTGTAAGTCAACGAATTTTTGATGAAAAAACATATTTGTGTCATCGACCACCCTCCGTATTCGTCTGATCTATCACCATGTGACTATTATCTTTTCACAAACTGAAAATTGCTATGAAAGGAGCATTTTATGATGATATTCCTGCCATTCAAGCAGCCGTGACACAGGTGTTAAAGAACGTTCCTTTAGATGGCATAAAAAAATCTATGCATGCTCTAGTTGATCGTTCTAAAAAGTGTATTGATTCAAATGGAACCTATTTTGAATAAATATTAAGTTTCAAACATAATACAGTGCGTGTTTTATTCTATATCTAAAGAGTTTCGTTATTTTTGGGACATACTGTGTTAGAATATATCAACTTCCAATGAATAAAATAATAAAAAATCATTTCGTTAATTTATGTTAAATTAAACCACAACAGGTCATTTTTCATTATAAAAATATATTTAAAATGAAAGACCAAATTTAAAATTGATCTGATAAGATTGCAGCGAATAATTTGAATGAATAATATGCAAAATATGACCGTTATTACGCGATAATCTAAACGACGAATCAGGATTCAGGAGCAAACAGCGGACGAAAGCGGAAATAGTAATTATCGAGGAGTCAATTAATTAGTTCGCTTCTGACGAGTGGCGATTCGTGTAACGAAAAACTAATCACGATCAAGAAGAGCTAGATTCGTGCTGCATGTGCAACTGCGCAGGAATTGATTTTCAATCAGTTGGCGACAATTTATTATTTGGAAATTGGACAGAAGAGACGTCCGAATTTATGATGGCAGTTACATGATAACGCTTTTTAATTATTAAACAGGATTAATTTCATAAATGAATTCGCAATTTGTTACTCCAACAGTCATATGTTTGATTTAGAGGGCCGGTTTTACGAACAATTGCCAATTTTTTTGTTGGACCAGTTTAAAAATCGAAAATATTTCAAATGTTTCTATATAATTCAGACTACGAGAAATTGAATGCCGTTGAGCGCATCTTCATATCATTTTTATTTTCCGAGAAACAGCGATTTTAGACTTTTTACAAATTTCAACTTTGAAGGCCCATATCTCAAAAACTAAAAGCGATATTGAAATGCGAGTGCATTTCTTGTGCTCCAATTAACTTATACTGAAATTTAGAAAATTTAGAAAATTTTACAATTTTTTCAAAATTTTCATTTCTCAATATTTCACAAAATTGAAAAGATAATAAAAATCTGTGAACACCAATGAATTCCTCTCGTAAAAGTACATAGGTGTGCAAAATTTCAGGAAAAAATTCGCACAGATAAAGTTTTTATTACAAAAAAACGAAAAATCGCTGTTTTTTAATTATTTTTGAAGGGGTACCCCTTAAGATTTTTACGAATTTTGGCCATTTTTAGTTTTTTTGCTCTAAAAGTTTTATCCGTGGTGAAAAAATTCAGAAATTTTACATACGTATGTACTTTTATGTGAGAAATTCACTGGTGTTTATAGATTTTCATTATCTCGTCACATTTTTAAAATATTAGTAAAAGAAAATTTTGAAAAGAAATTGTAAAATTTTCAAAATTTCCAAAATATCAGTATAAGTTAATTGAAGCACGAGAAATACACTCGTCCAAACCGCATTTCAATATCTCTTTTAGTTTTCGAGATATGGGCCTTCAAACTTGAGATTTTTTTAAAGTCAAAAATCGCTGTAACTCTGAAACTAAAAAAGATATGAAGATGCGCTCAACGGCAGTCGATTTCTCGTAGTCTGAATTATATAGAACCATATTTAAAAATGTTTCGATTTTTAAACTGGTTCAACCAACAAATTCACATTTTCATTATCTGAATTTTTTTAAATGTCCGCGGAGCCTAGCGGAAAGGCCGTTCAAGAACTACTTTTATGACCAATATGCAAAAAAATATATGATTATCAACTACGCTTTAAATCGAGTTTAAAGAATGAAATTGTCGGCCGTGTGATTTATGCGTATATTCTTATCAATTATGCTGGTGAGAAAATGAGTTTATGAATAAAATTGTGGCATTGTAAATAATAAAATACTATTATCGACATTAGAGTATGTCAAGCTCAAAAATGTGCAGGATCTGAATAAAGCGTCACTGCAATTAGAAATATTTTACTATTAGTGTTATACGTTACACATGAACCGCTCTGCCGACTAATACTAACTGTAATAGGCCAGTGGAGTAAAAACAATTTCACAATAACGTGATTAAGGTAGTACTAATGTGACGGTGGCACCATCGGTTGTCGAGTGGCGAAACTGACGCTCAAAAAAATATAAAAATTGAATAAAATAAGTGTTTTATACCTATTATGATTTGAATATCATGAATTGTTAATAGGTTGTTGGTCTAGTGAATTTTCAAATACCATACCACCGTGTGGTGTTGCCATTATAAATTGGGATTCTTAATTTTTCGTTAAAAACAAGGTTTTGCACGGCTATATATCCATTACTAAGCGATAAAAAACTTTCTCCGTCTGATACAATATACATGGATAGTTCTAGAACATCATACTAGTTTTTCAAATGAAACTGCAAAATTTTAGAGGTACACAAACCAAATATGTGCGATTCTGAGTGATGATCGCCATAAGCCCCGTGTATAAGAACTCAACTTTACAAGCGAATATATTTTTTCACAGACGATGAATGTGTTTCATATTTTAACAGGATGCGTATGACTATCCAATATTTACGTGCTCCAAATTTCATTCTCATCTACAAAATTTTTTTTCACGCTAGTACTACCTTAAGTGAATTACTCTCTCTTACCCCTTTGGCAACGGCAGTAGTTGTATATTTACTGAAAAAAATATATTAACAGTAAAATATGCAAATTATTTTTTTCAAGAAATGTCGCAAGCGTAATTCCGATGAAGAGTAACGCGCTCGATAAGATAATTTCAATTTATTCGTGAAGCAGGTATCAATTTGTTCATTATGAAAATTAGATTTATAGAGGCATAAATATACATTTCCAATATAATAAAAATCCTCAAAATTACAATATGCTTGAAAAATGAACATTAATCATCAAAGTCTCAAATTTAAAGCCTGTAGCATGTTAGCATCTGCCAGTTCGTGCAAGTTCGACGTCATTCGCGTGCTCCCGACGTAAGCTGCAGCTGTCACAAACACGCATGCGTAGTAAGTGCAACGCGCGCAATTCACATACGCAAGGGGTACGCGTAATACTGCGTTTTTTACCCGGCAATGTTTACAAACTTTGTTTTATGGTGTTATGAATGTGCACATATGATTTCAATTATATAATGTTGAAATTGCTTTTAATGGCGATTATAACCGTGCATTGTTGTGCAACATGTAATACAGTTTCGATTTTGTTATTGTAATTCAATCAATTTAACTTCTGATAACAACTGTAAAAATTATTCATAATCACATATTATATATATTATCCCACAACAAATGGAAACGTTGTTTCTACTCTCCCACTAGCTGTCAAGAATAACTGTAAAAATGTTATTAATTTACTACATTTTGATAATAAATTATAAGATATAAATTATTGCTTTGTGTGAACCTGTAAACAAACTCCGATAAATAGTTTAAAGGGCTTTATACTGCGATGTTATTTGAACCCCAGTTTAGCCTACTGATCAACACCCTTATCTACGAGTTTCACTATTTTACACTCACTAATAAGAGATGGCGCTGAAATCCAGTGCCAAAAGTTTCTTTTACTTCCATAAGAGTACCATTGCAGACGTAGTATTTCATTGTTTTATTCTTATATTTTCAGTATTTTCTACAGTTTTATTAATAATTTAGATAAATTAAAATTCAGTGTTAGTTTTAGTAGTACATTAATTTTAATTTTTCATTTTAAATAAGTAATTTAGTAGCTAGTTAGGTTATCTTTGCCGTTATTGTAAATATAATTTGAGGAATCTAGCTGTTTGCTTGTTCTTTACAGTAGATTTATATTCAGGTACACAAACAATACTTTCTACTTTTTAATATTTTTTTTTATTTTTCTTTTACACAATAACCTATAAACAGGGACGTCCGCAGGGGGGAGGGGCAAGCCGGAGCGCGCGCCCCCCTGGATATTAACTAGAGTGGTGACCACGACTCTCGAACATAGGACTTTAACATGTAAAATTATAATTTTGTAATTTTCTGCTTCCCTAAATATTTTAAGCAAAAAAGCTTGAAATAAAAGTTTTAGGGCATAAAATTCCGCATGTGAAGCAATGAACAAAATTAATCTCACATAGTTTGTAACGACCCAAATTAGATTTGAAAATGACGAAAATTGCCTCAAAACTATCGATAGGCATGTAATTGAAACAATATTAAACAAATGTTTGACGTTTTATCAGTCAAAATAAATGAAATAATAAATAAAAAATTTATTTTGTCAGTTTTGACAGATTGAACGTCAAACATTTGTTTAATTTTGTTTCAATTTCATAGCTATCGATAGTTTTGAGACAATTTTAGTCATTTTCAGTTCTAATTTGTGCCGTTACAAAGCATGCAAAATAAATTTCGTATTTTATTCCCTAAAACTTTTATTTGAAGCTTTTTTGTTTTAAATATTATAAAACTGGAAATTAAATCAATATGACTTTACATGTTAAAATCCTATGTTCGAGAGTCGCGGTCACCATCCTGTATATGTATATATAGAAATTAAATAGTTTAAAGTTTAAAGATAATAAGTTCAAGCTGAAACTTTCCAGCAGTATTCTTATGACCAGCTAGCGACATGTTCCCTATCGTAACGATTGAGTAATCTAAGTTTATTAAGTATACACAGACACAAAATATTAGAAAATAAAAACTGTAAATCGGAATTTATTGAAGAAATGGTGTCAATTTATGGAAGACTTATTCGAAGATTGTTCTTCTTCTTCAATTCAAACCCAGACGACAAAGACTAGTAATTTATTTCACAAATTTAAACATTTTTTTATCTATCTGTTATGTGTATTTTTGTATTTATATTATGAGAAAAAAAATATTTTAGAAATTCATGTCTATCTGAGAGTTTTCTGCTAATTCTGTTAATTTAAGTATGTTTGAAAGCTAAAAATATTTTTCTCTGATTACTCAATTATGTGCAGAATTTAATATTCTAAAATATTTATTTGAATTATTTTAATCTAAAACAATTTGGTAACTTATTACCCGTGGACCGTTTTTTACTCACACCTACATGTACATAATTGTTTTGTGTAAACTTAAGAAAAATGTACAACTGCAGAAAAAATGTTCTTGATAAAGTAGTTCATATAATAAATTTTGAGGTTAAAGTAAAATATGATATACGCTTATATAAGTTTTCAGCGCCAAAGATAAAAAATAGCACATGTAAATTGTGATTAACATATGTAAACGTGAATGTATATCCTTTGATACAGATTAACATATTTATTAATTCATGTAACAGAAAAATATACACATGTACGTAATATTTATTGTTTCTACCGATGACATTCTCTGACAACTCGAAATTTATGACATCATAAAATGAGATAATGCACTTTAATAATTATTTTATTATTTATTACTTATCTATTAAAATGCCGTAAACATGAATGAATCTATTGATTTATATAATGCTTACGCATCGGGATTTATGCTAATTATTTATTAATAAATATTAATGGTTTTTTGGCCAACAGAAATATTGTACAAAAAAAAGCATTTTTTTAAGAAATAAAAATAAATAAATACATGTATCATCGCGCCTTTTATCCATTACTGGGTGTGGTACTCAGCCGAAGCAGATCTCGGTAAGTGATATATTTGTGCGGTTACCAGCCGTCAAATCACGGCCTCTAAAGATGTTAGTGAAGAGGAAGCCACAGGAGTAGTATTTAATGTGGTGAAAATGTTTGTCGGCTGTGGGGATCGAACCAAGGTTCTCAGGATCCACAGGCCGACTCGATACCACTCCGCCATTACCCTATAAGTACTTTTAATATTAACAAATCCCGCTCCACTATTATATTTGGGAGCTGTTATTTGGCGGCCGGTATGCGCACTTCACGTGCATAAATATATCACTTACCGAGATCTATTACGGTAGAGTGCCACACTCAGTAATGGGTAAAAGGCGTGATGATATAATTATTTATTTTTTTATTTAATAAGGTCAATTTAAGGTAGTACTAGTGTGACGGTGGCGTCATCGGTTGTCGAGTGGCGAAACTGACGCTCAAAAAAATTTTAAAATTGAATAAAATAAGTGTTTTATACCTATTATGATTTGAATATCATGAATTGTTAACAGGTTGTTGGTCTAGTGAATTTTCAAATACCATACCACCATTATAAATTGGGATTCTTAATTTTTCGTTAAAAACAAGGCTTTGCATGGCTATATATCCATTACTAAACGATAAAAAACTTTCTCCTTCTGATACAATATACATGGATAGTTCTAGAACATCATACTAGTTTTTCAAATGAAACTGCAAAATTTTAGAGGTACACAAACCAAATATGTGCGATTCTGAGTGATGATCGCCATAAGCTCCGTGTATAAGAACTCAACTTTACAAGCGAATATATTTGTTCACAGACGATGAATGTGTTTCATATTTTAACAGGGTACGTATGACTATCCAATGTTTACGTACGCCAAATTTCATTCCCATCTGCAAAAAAAATTTTCACGCCGAGTACATTTGAGATAAAAATAATATTATGAAAATTTGTTGAGACATAAAAATTTCTAATATATTCTACTGCATTTACATTTGAAAAATGTCAAAATTTATGCGGCAGTGTTACCACATGTTACATAAATCCCCAGATTGAAATTCGATCTTTTTTGCAATTGAAATTGCAAAATTTCGATGAAATAAATGACACAACGTAAAAAAAAATAGTATATTAAAACGTTGACCAAATAATCTCAAAATAAATAATAAATACAATGTAATTAAACTTGAGGAAACCATAATAAAACAGTGAATAAAAAACAAAAAATATTAGCGCCACAAAAAACAGCACATTCAAAAAAACGGACTGTCTTATATCAAAGTAAGACCGCATATTTATGTACCCCCCTGGAGCCTACTCTGCACTCTATTTAATCCTTTTCCTACAATTACATCCCTGGCAAAAAATCACCAACAATTTCATCAAACATAACCTACAAGGTTGCAGCTAAAAAATACCTCAAATACATTTAAAAACAACAATTAACAAGTGCCGTAACACGAAGATAGCAAAGATCTAGGCATTCTTCGTTTTTGCCTGATAATTTTTTGTTATTTGACACCCGCGTCGATATAAAAAATTATGACAAAATGCTGACACAGATGATTGTTTTTATAAACAAATATAGATGGCACAGTACAACATGTGGTTTGGAGCATTCAAGTATGTATTGTACCACACGTAGGAGTAACCACATGTTATGATTTGTGTCGCGCGACAAAGTAACCTATAATCATCGAAATGTTATTTGAGAAGGGTAGAACAGGTTAGAAAACTGCTGCTTCTTCAGAAAAAGCCTTATTTTTAGAAAAGCTATTACGTTAATATGGTTTTAATCTTAAATTTCATGTTAGATGACTTATTTTTTAGATATTTCAAGATTAAGATTAATTCAAGAATTGAAGCAAAAAGTTGGTTTCAGAAATTTGGTTCAAAATAAAGTAATTTTAAAATTTGGTAATTTGGTTCCAGAAAAACAGCTTTCTATGCCACTGAATACTCTTTACAAATGTAGCTCTTTTTGTAATTTTAAACTATTTTTTCCTATTTAGAAATATAAATAAATATATCATCACGCCTTCTACCCATTACTGGGTGTGGCACTCTGCTAAAGCAGATCTCGGTAAGTGATATATTTTGCGCGTGAAGTGCGGTTACCAGTCGTCAAATCACGGCCCCCAAACATGTTAGTGGTGGAGGAGCCACAGGGATAGCTTCTTCAAATTATGAAAATTTGTCGCCTGTGGGAATCGAACCAGGGACCTCAGGATCCACAGGCCGACTTCATACCACTGTGCTAGCCATCCCATTCCTATTTAGAAATAAAATAAATAAATAAATATATCATCACGCCTTCTACCCATTACTGGGTGTGGCACTCTGCCGAAGCAGATCTCGGTAAGTGATAAATTTTGCGCGTGAAGTGCGGTTACCAGTCGTCAAATCACGGCCTCCAAAGATGTTAGTGGTGGAGGAGCCACAGGGGTAGCTTTTGAAATTATGAAAATTGTTTGTCGCCTGTGGGAATCGAACCAGGGTTCTCAGGGTCCACAGGCCGACTTCATACCACTGAGCTAGCCACCCCATATTATAAATAAATAAATAAATATAAATATATTATCACGCCTTTTACCTATTACTGGGCGTGGCACTCTGCCGAAGCACCGGTAAGTGATATATTTTTGCGCGTGAAGTACCGCTTACCAGCCATCAAATCAGGGCCCTCAAAGATGTTAGTGGTGAGGGAGTCACAGGGGTAATTTTAAATTGACGAAAATGTTTGAAATTATTTGCAAAAAAATTCGATATTTAGTAGGTGGCTGTGTGGATTTAAAAATCCGGTTCGATTCCCATAGCCGACAAATAATTACCGCTGTGGATTCCCCACAGCCGACAAAACATTTTCACTAATTTAAAATTACCCCTGTGGCTCCCTCACCACTAACATCTTTGGGGGCCGTGATTTGACGACAGGTAACCGCACATCACGCGCATAAATATATCACTTACCGAGATCGGCTTCGGCAGAGTGCCACATCCAGTAATGGATAAAAGGCGTGATGATATATTTATATATTTATTTATTTTTATATTTATTTATGTTACTCAGTACAACAGGAACTTAATCCCAATTACAGGGTTCGGTCTCACCGACGCGCAGTGTGGAATTCATATACAGGCTGTTAAAAAAGTTCCGGGACGGTGAAATATCTCGAGAAAAACACATCGAATCAAGAAACCAAAAAACACGTGTTTCATATTTTGCAAAAACCTATCTAAGCACACCAAACACAAACCCCAACCCCACCCCCAGGGGGTGGGGCGGGGGGCAACGTTGAAACCTTAAATGGGAACCCCCAGATCCGTATTCTGCGAAAAAAAATAAGTTAATTTTTCCAATTCGGAATAGATGGCGCTCTAAACGCAAAAATAAGTTTTGACATGATTCTGAAAGAAAAGTAAAAAACGGTCTAATATCACAAGAAATAAACATTGAATCAAATAAAAAAATCAACATAATCACAAGTAGCCACAAGCCTTTTTTTGCAAAATATGAAACACGTGTTTTTTGGTTTCTTGATTCGATGTGTTTTTCTCAGATATTTCACCGTCCCGAAACTTTTTTAACAGCCTGTATATTTAATTTGGGATTCGAACTCGGCATCTCCGTATTCGAATGGCGAAACGCTACCCACAGCAACGTACTATCGGACAGATTTTAAATTGACGAGTACGTATATGTTGACATTAATTATATATTGACCAAAATTAACGCAAAGTTATGTTGTCGTTAATCTAAGAATATAAATCTGCACTGGCATAAAGTCATAATGTACAATGATATCAGTAGGTATTACTAATAAATTTATGAATAACGGTATTTGATTTTATATAGTTAGTAAAGTATTTTGTGTACGCCTATGAGCTTTCTTTTATTTTCTTAAACTACACGAGTCATAAACACGACACTAGTAACACTTTTTTAACCACAAGTTTTTTAATGATTAGCACGTATCTTTAATTAAAAATGAGTCACTAGACGTAGACAGACAGTAAGCAGTAAGCTAGTTTACGTCAAAATGCGGGTATACTTATCTTCTAAACCTATGTTGACTACAAATTTGGCAGGTATGTTTTAAAACAAAGTAAACATTAACTGTGTTATTAGGCCCTGTTTACAAAAACAACTGCCATAAAAACGACTAATATATTTAATTACTTTCAAGAAATGTTTCTTAAACAACTATTATTTATTTTACTACAATAATCTATTTATTTCACGGAAAATCAAATTGCTTTTCGGTTTTTACAGAAAATTAAAATTATTATTTCAAAAAATATATATCATCACACCATTTACCCATTACTTCGTGTGGCACTCTGCCGTAGCACATCTCGTAAGTGATATATTTGTGAAGTGCGGTTATCAGCCGTCGAATCATGATCCCAATAGATGTTAGCGAAGGGAGAGCATCAGGGATAATTTTAATAAATAAATAAATAAAATAAATATATCACCACGCCTTCTACCCATTACTGGGTGTGGCACTCTGCCAAAACAGATCTCTGTAAGTGATATATTTGTACGCGTGACGGGCGATTATCAGTCGTCAAATCACGGCTCCCAAAGATGTTAGTTAGTTAGTTAGTTAGAGACACAGGAGTAGTATTAATGTGGTGAAAATATTTGTCGGCAGTGGGAATCGAACCGGGGTTCTCAGGATCCACAGGCCGTCACGATATCACTGTGCCTCTTACTCCATTTAATGTGGAGTAAAATTTATCGGCTACGGGAATTGAACTCTTGAACTTACGTTACTTGAGCTATCTACCTCATATTATTATTATATTAAAAAGAAAACTGACTACTGCCTGGTTTTTAACCTGCGACTTTTTGATTTTAATTCAATTTATTTATTAAAAAAAAAAACGACAGTACTGTAATTTGGATTTACTTCCTGTTGTGCAGAATAACAAACAAGGTATATTTGTATAACGTATATATGCTTTCGATAAAAGCATTTGTAGCCTAACCTGTCTTTCATATAAACACAACATACAAAAACCAAATAAAATAAAGCTACTATTATATTATAAATAATTGCACACGTCTAATTTGTAATTTTGAAATATCAATTGAAATAGATTTATTCTTTTTATTTAATTCGCGGTCCTCGTAATTACACTTATTGTATTATTAATAAGAAAGAAACTATTCGATATGACTTTTGATATTTGGAATGGAAGTATAACCTCTAAAAACTATTTGTACAATATTACGAAATTTTATAAGCAAAAATGTAAATACCTTTACGTTGGCTCTTCAATTATTGTAAATTCCATTGAACTGGCACTGTCACAATCAACAAAATTAACAGAAAAACACAACATTTTGCCTAAAACAGCTTCAACACAACTACTGACACACACGCTCATACTTTTGTCGCATAAACTAGTCTGAACATCGCTCGCTAATTAATTGCAGATACCAGACGGATTGAAAACGGTCTTACCAATCTTAGGTATCTAAAATTTTAATGCATTTAGTAAATTTTCAATATTAGAATATTTGTTTTAATCAGATAATTACTTGTCCCAAACTTAAATGCAGCAAAGGGCCTGTTTGTTAGATGTATAAGAAACGCGAGCCGTGTTCAATATAATTTTCTTTTAACTCAAATATGTAGAAACAATTTTTTTGTCAATAAATATGTTTATATTTTATTCTTGACGTTTGATTTATATTTAGATAAAAAATAAATTTAAGTAAATATATCAACACGTCTTTTATACATTACTGGGTGTGGTACTCTATCAAAGTAAGTGATACATTTATGCGCGTGAAATGCGGGTACCAGCTGTCAAAATATCAAATAAAATCATTGTCTACTAGTTTGAATAACTGAATAAGGATGATTTACTAACAGTTAATTATTTTAGAAAGAATTGCTTCAAATTTTAAAAAAATATGTAGAACTAAAAATAGTTTTCTCAAAAATAATTTAGCAACATTTGGCAATTAAAAAATATAGTTAATTAGCCACCCTTAATCTGTGGTCGTAATATTGTTTATGTTGTTTTATTGTGTTTATTTATGTTAGATGAAAAATAAATAATATTATTTATAATTTATGTGGATTTGAGAACCTCGGTTCGATTCCCACCGTCGGCTCATGGTTCCCTCTTCACTAACAACTTTGGGGGACGTAATTTGACAATTTGACGGCTGGTAATCGCACTCCACGTGCGCATTTATTTAAAATCGCATAGGAATCAGCGTGCTATGACAGAAGCAAATGAACAAATCATAATATTTTCGTTTGTTTTATTCATTATTATATGTCGATTCAACTGTTTTGTGAAAAAATAAATAAATAAATTTTATTAGTCATTTGTTTCTGTCATAGCACGCTGATTCCTACGCGATTTAAATGAAATTAATGTCAGTTTTTGTTAAAAAATTTGTAATGTGAGGGTACTTTATAGTCGCTGAATTCAGAAAAAAATATTGAATCGAACGAGCAAATAAAAGATAGGTTCTTGTTTAAAGTATGAAAGTTGCAAGCCGTATTTTGAGGACCACTGATCAAAAAATAAAATATATCTATAAAATTTATTTAATTTAGGTTTATTAATTTTTAAATAAATAACTAGTCCTAGTATTCGAATATTAGAAGTATCTTTTCCTGCGCCACTGTAATGTCAGCACACCACCAGTGCGGGTGAATCAACGATCAACCTAGGACCGCAGAGCCTACCGCGGCCCGCGACATCAGACGTTCGCTGTAGCTCCGGATGTGCTACATCTGGTCCTCCAACACCGTGTAGCTACAACGTACACGTGCTACGCTACACGTGAGCCTCACATTCATTCAACACTACGCCTCATGCGTCATGCTAATGACAGGGATCATACTGTCCAAGAGAGAAATCATCAATGAATGTAAAGGACTAATGATATGCCATGGTCTCGTTTGCAAATTTTGAGGGTGGTTTAATCTTATGCAAAGTTACACGCGATAAATGGCATGTGCTGTACGATGAATAAAATGAGAACAGTATGACAATAAAGAACGGAATTATTGATGAAAACGGTACTTATTTCCACATTTTCAGGTGAAAGGTTGATAGCTCAACGCATTAAGGCGCGGTTTGGAACCTGGGTTTCACCTACCGTCATTTTAAAGGCTCTGTAATTGTGAAGAACAGGACCAGCTTTCGCAAAACAACATAAAAATAATCTTATTTTGTTAAGATACTTAACAATGGGATAGTTGCTTCAGTGGTATCGAATCGGACTGTGGATTTGAGAATCTGGGTTCGGTTTCCATAGCCGAATTTTCACAACATTAAAATTATCCCTGTGGCTCCCTCTCCACTAAAATCTTTGGGACATGGATTTGACGGCTGGTAACCGCACTTCATGAACAAAATATATCACTTATCAAGATCTGATACGGCAGAGTGCCACACAAAGTAATGGGTAGAAGGCGTGATGATATATTATATATTTATTTTTAAATTTTCAGCAAGTTTTATAGTTCAATAAAGTTTCACAAAAATTTTATCAGACAACAGTTTTTGTTTTAACAATATCTTAAAAACGAGAAGACATATGCACTTAGGGATTTCACCATTGTTCTCAGCAGGTCAAAATAATTAATTATAAAAAAATTATATTGCTAAAAATTTACTAACATTTGCGTATAAGTCAATTCAAACACGATAAATTCAATGCATTTGAGCGCATCTTCATATCTTGTTTAGTTTTTAAGATAAGAACTCTGAAAATGTTGAATTTTTCTCAAATTTTGTACATTCTCAAGGCTATATCTCAAAAACTAAACGAGATATGAAGATATACAAAATTTGCATAGGTTTAAGTCAATAGGGACTTACAATTTTGAATGGGGTGGCTAGCTCAGTGGTATGAAGTCAGCCTGTGGATCCTGAGAACCCTGGTTCGATTCCCACAGGCGACAAACAATTATCATAATTTCAAAAGCTACCCCTGTGGCTCCTCCACCACTAACATCTTTGGGGGCCGTGATTTGACGACTGGTAAGCGAACTTCACGCGCAAAATATATCACTTACCGAGATCTGCTTCCGCAGAGTGCCACAGCCAGTAGTGGGTAGAAGGCGTGATGATATATTTATTTTTTTATTTATTTTAATTTTGACGTCACATGCAGCAGACCCGAAGCAGACCCACCCTCCACACAATTTTGGGTGAAACAACAAATTTGTAGAAAGAGCGAGGTGACACCATGCCGAGTCGAACAACTGCTTTCTCCTTTCAACACTTCTGCCCTCAGATCCCAACATTTATTTGACGTTAACGTTTGAACCTCGTGATAAACGTCAAACTGTAAAGCTATACCATGTTCGCTACATAATAAATTATTAATTTCTATTTTACTCACTAGATAGCAACCGAAAAATTTGAATTGTGTCCCTATTCAGATATTGGAATTTCAAAGCCGTTTGGTTTTAATTTTAACGAGACTCTTGTGAGACTTTCCCACAAAAACGAGGCAATATAGGGTAAATTTCATGGTGATCAAAAATGAGGCGAAATAGATATTTTTATTTCTCGTCTCGTCTCGCGTCGCGTGTATCATTATGCGAGCACCTCTACAGAAACTTTTTGTGTAAGCTTGAAAATAAAGGTATTAATAACTTATAGATCAAAAACAGTTAATAATCGAGAGGCTAAGGGGAGATAGTCTTCTACCCTTCCAAAAGCAACTTTAAAAATATCTTGACGTCACAAGACAAGCTGCAAAACTGGAGTCAGTCTCCGCTTTTTTATCCACACGAAACCACGTTTTGCAACGGAACATAAATATAACAAATCATAAATAAATACATTGACACGTGTGAGCGTTTGCTAAAAAACGCGCACGTGGATAATTCCCCTAGGTTATGGCCGCTGTTAGGCGAGACACGAGATACGCACAGGGTTGCGAATGTGTTCAACACGTTGTAGAAGACAACTTCGCATGTTTTCCATTTTTTGGAATTGGGGTATTGGTTTTTATGTTTCCTTTCGTGACATGTGTGGATCTGTGGATTTTTTGGGACTGTCATATTTAAAGAATTAAGTCAACTTAATACTACAATTTTATGGATAAAATAAAAGTGATTACCAACGTATGCCATTTGCTACGTGGGTCATTTAAATCAGTTTAAATTAGACAACGTGACTAAATGATCTAAATGGACTTAAGGGGTAATGGCTCAGTGGTATCAAGTCGGCATGTGGAGCCAAAGAATCCTGGTTCAATCCCCACAGCCGACAAAACATTTTCACCAATTTAAAATTACCCCTGTGGCTCCCTCACCACTAACATCTTTGCGGGCCGTGATTAGACGGCTGGTAACCGCACTTCACGCGTATAAATATATCACTTGCCGAGATCTGCTTCGGCAGAATGCCACATCCAGTAATGGGTAAAAGGCGTGATGATATATTTTTTTTTCTTATTGGAATGTTTTAGTTTCAGATAAATCAAAATTTTTACCAGTTATTTAGAATAAAGTTATTCAAATAAATAGGTGATCTAGTTCGGTAATTATATCTGATCCAAATAGCAAATGGAATATGTCTATATTTAAAATATTATTTTATTTTTTCTGCGATATTTATAATTTTTAATGGGGTAGACATATTATGGCTGAAGAAGCCCTTTGTTGTAATATCAGTTTATATCGTTATAAATGTCAGCGAGATTTGAATTCTCGAACTCACGTTTGTGGAACGAGAGCGCAACCGTTGTACTGTAACTGCACGTGTAAAATACAAAGTTTTTGTTACAGTCAGAGCTGGGCAAGCTACTTAAAAAAAGTAGCTAAGCTACAGCTACAGCTATTCTTTAAAAAAGTAGCTAAGCTACAGCTATAAGCTATATTTTGTAAAATATAGCTAAGCTACAGCTAAAAGCTTTCGTTAAAGTAGCTGTTAAATTTTAAAGCTACTTTTTTAAATTATTGTGAAATAATTAAATCAAATTTGCCAGTGTCATATGATCAGTCTTTTGTTATAATGACTGTTAATTTACTATTTTGTACATAAATATAAAAAATAGCAAATACCATCTGGCACCGACTGTGTATTTTTGCGTATTAGAGCCAGTTAGAACCGACAACAAATTATTATTTTGTGTGGGTTTAGCTTGTATGCATGCGTACTTTGATGACTTTCTGCTTAAAAAGTAGGTTTAAGCTATAAAAAGTAGCTTTAAGCTACAAAAAATAGCTTTAAAAGTTGCTTCAGTTGTTATTTTTAAGCTAATAGAAAAAAAAGTAGCTAGCTACAAGCTACAGCTATATTTTTTCACAGTTAGCTAAGCTACAGCTACAGCTAAGGTAAATGTAGCTAAGCTAGTAGCTAAGCTACAAAAGTAGCTAGCTACTGCCCAGCTCTGCAATCAGTAAAAATAAACACAGCAGTTGTTAGATATTATATAATAAATATTATCTACAGTGTTACATATATAATTATTTTAAATTACTTAAAAAGGTGTGAAAATTCCCGAGGCGATATACCAGGTGTAACACGAAGAGCGGGCCAATGAAATTAAACATGGGAAATCAGTTTTTCACTCGCTATTGTTTACCAATTTATTTTGGAGAAAAATGGTTTGTAAAAAAGTTATATATCATTTATGCACTTAAATTTCTTAGTTTTAAAAGAGTTAAATTGTCAATGTATTTTCTTTGGAGGAAATAGTTTGTGTTAACAACATCAATGAACATTTAATTAATTTTCTAATATCTATAAATAACAACAATAGATAAAATATAACTACTTTACTGCAAAAACACTTCCATAAAATAAACAATAAAGTGCTCAACATCGAAGAGAAACCAAAATCAATTTCCTAAGTTGTAAATTATTGGCAATAAATAATAAATATCTATTATTGTACACCGAGTTAGCGTAGCAGTAAATAATGTCTGCTTTTACTACTGAAAACAAAAATAATTATTAAGTTTTTCTCGTCAGCACATAAAATTATTAATAAATCAGTATCTAATAATACCGATAAAAAATATTGCTAGTAATTATGTATTCATTAACACAGATATCACATAAAAATCTTGCCACTTAATTTATGACAAAACGTACTTTTCCCACGCTAAAATTTCAAACTACGTAAGTATAAGGACAAATCATATAACAAGCTTGTATTAGAAGTAAGTTATGTATTAGCATATCACATATGACATTATGTAAATACCATATTTTGCTCATTTATGCTCAATAATTTTCACTTATAATTAATAAATTATAGTTTAATTTACATTACCGACTAAAAACTGGTATAGTGAATAGATATACGTAACGACTTATTAAATTAAATGTTTATTTTTATGTACTATTTATTTCCATTATGAATAATTTAGATGATTTATGTTGCTTTTAATTTTATTTAAACTATCAGTTAGCCTGAAGCAATATTGACTTTTAATTTGTTATTTTTAGTAGTTTTTTTTTATTTTTCACACGAATAAGTTTATAAGTTTTTCTCAAGTGATCTTGACACATTCCGCTATCAAAAATGTATAAAGTATATTAGAATATAAATATGTACAGGTGTTTCAATACTTCAAGAAAAAAATAAATGGCAGATAATATACTCACATAGGATCAAAAAGATTTTTTTAATTGTGAAAGTAATTTATCACAAGTTTATTGGAAATAAATAATTTAATTGTCAAATAAAATATGGGACGGCTAGCTCAGTGGTATGAAGTCGGCCTGTGGATCCTGAGGTCCCGATTCCCACAGGCGACAAATTTTCATAATTTGAAAAAGCTATCCCTGTGGCTCCTCCACCACTAACATGTTTGGGGGCCGTGATTTGACGACTGGTAACCGCACTTCACGCGCAAAATATATCACTTACCGAAATCTGCTTCAGCAGAGTGCCACACCCAATAATGGGTAGAAGGCGTGATGATTTATTTATTTATATTTATTTATAAAATAAATATATCATCACGCCTTCTACCCGTTTATTTGATGAATGTAATGAGTGAATATTTTATGAGTGATTTTAGGGTTCGTGCTACCCCATTTGTTGGGATATAGCGTGAAGATATGTATGTATGTATGTATGCCTTCTACCCATTACTGAGTGTGGCACTCTGCCGAAGCAGATCTCGGTAAGTGATATATTTTGAGCGTGAAGTGCGGTTACCGGTCGTCAAATGACGGCCCCCAAAGATGTTAGTGGTGGAGGAGCCACAGGGGTAGTTTTTGAAATTATGAAAACTGTTTGTCGCCTGTGGGAATCGAACCAGGGTTCTCAAGAACCACAGGCCGACTTCATACCACTGAGCTAGCCACCCCATTTAATTTTTTTTTAATTTTTTTTTTATTCGTTCATTAAATGCAGTTTACCGGTAGTAAACATTTTTAGTGACAATAATTTGGGAATTTTTTTAATATATTAATCATTAAATGACAATTATGGGGTGGCTAGCTCAGTGGTATAAGTCGGCCTGTGGATCCTGAGAACCCTGGTTCGATTCCCACAAACAATTTTCATAATTTAAAAAGCTACACCTGTGGCTCTTTCACCACTAACATCTTTGGAGGCCGTAATTTGACGACTGGTAACCGCACTTCACGCGCAAAATATATCACATACCGAGATCTGCTTCGGCAGAGTGCCACACCCAGTAATGAGTAGAAGGCGGATGATATATTTTATTTTATTTTTATTAAATGAAAATTATAAACACTGCAATAGTCAAGTTATTCTTTATACAATATCGAATAAATGACTATTCGTTGTGTTTACAATTATAATTTAATAAAGGCAAGTCAATGTAATTTCTTCCGTAAGTATAAACGACGTCTGTCAGTTGATCCAATAAAAAGGATAAAATCAGTTTGATTTTTTCACTTCCCAGAAAAATAAAAAGCAGTCCCCTACGCCCCAACCAAAGTTCTCAAAAATCATTTCTTTTCTGAAGAATATAACATCTGTCGCATGGACAATGATTAAGTAAAAAAGAAGGATATTATTGTTAAGCTAAGCGCACAGGTATAAACATCATAGAAAGACGGCAACCGGCAACGGTACGGAAAGGGTTAACTTAACGCTAACGAAAGAACACAGCAGAAACCAGAAGAAAAGAAAGGAGAAAACGGAACAAGACATACGCTGAGCTTGAGAACATCCCGATTCGTCCAACTGTTGCTCTGCGACTGCGCAGTAAGGAGGCTATGATAGAGGTTAGAACGCGATGGGAAAATCCCGAAATGTGGCGTTCCTGATAAAAGGAAGATACGTGACTTCGAAAACAGGACCGGACTATAAAGAAAATACCATATAATACGAGATTGTAGTTTATTATACCTACGGTAACTATACGTCCTTTACAGGAAATCGTAGCTCAGTGGATAAAAGCGAGGTAAAATTTGCGTACCTTAATTCACAAGCAAGAGGTGCTTTCAAATCTCGCTGACTTCTACTTACAACAAAAAATACGATTGTGTCTGAGTGGTTCGGATTCCACTATAAGCTGTAGGCTCCCTGTACTGTAATCGACATGAGAGTATGCTTGTTCACTTCATAAGTTTACTATTCGATTTTTACGAATTATGTATTACTAATGATTTCGAATATTTTTCTTCATCGTCAAGTCAATGTAGGGTTGAAAATATTATCTCAAAAAATTCCTTTATTACTGCCTAATTTAAATATGCCATTCAATGGTAAAAAAAGTTCCCCACCTATAGTTTGTCTCAATTACAATTATTTATTTATGTTTATTAATTTAATGGAGTAATGGCTCAGTGGTTTCGAGTTGGCATGTGGATTCTAAGGAGTTCGATTCCCACAGCCGACAAACAATTTTCACCAAATTAAAATTACCCCTGTGGCTTCCCTACCACTAACATCTTTGGGGGCCGTGATTTGACACTTACCGAGATCTGCTTCGGCAGAGTGCCATACCCAGTAATGGGTAAAAGTCGTGATTATATGTTTATTTTATATTTATTTTTATGATTTATAAAAACCATCATTTGATTGACTTAGAAAGGGCGGCAAATTGGAGACCGCCCTGGGCGGCAAAAGTCCTAGGTACGCCACTGGGTACAGCGAGTGTTCTTACAAATAAATATTGTTAAAGTATAGTAATAAGTAAATAAATAAATAAATATATCATCACGCCTTCTACCCATTACTGGGTGTGGCACTCTGCTGAAGCAGATCTCGGTAAGTGATATATTTTGCGCGTGAAGTGCGGTTACCAGTCCTCAAATCACGGCCCCCAAACATGTTAGTGGTGGAGGAGCCACAGGCATGGGCGTCCGCAGGGGGGGCAAGGAGGGGCGTCCCCCCTGGATATTAACTAGGGTGGTGACCACGACTCTCGAACATAGGACTTTAACATGTAAAACTATAATTTTGTAATTTCCTGCTTCCCTAAATATTTTAAGCAAAAAAGCTTGAAATAAAAATTTTAGGGCATAAAATTCTGCAAGTGAACCAATAAACAAAATTAATTTTGCATACTATGAAACGACACAAATTAAATTTGAAAATAACGAAAATTGCCTCAAAACTATCGATAGGCATAAAATTGAAACAAAATTAAACAAATGTTTGACGTTTTATTTGTCAAAATAAGTGAAATAATAAATGAAGAATTTAATTTGACCGTTTTGACAGATTGAACGTCAAATATTTGTTAAAATTTTATTGGTTTCGATAGTTTTGAGACAATTTTACTAATTTTCAGATCTAATTTGTGTCGATACAAATCATGCAAAATTAATATATTAATTAAATTTTTATTAAATTATAAATTTCAAGATAATAAATTCAAGCTGAAACTGAATTTCCAGCAGTATTCTTATTTCTAGCTAGCGACATGTTCCCTATCGTAACGATTGAGTAATCTAAGTTTATTAAGTACCTATACACAGACATAAAATATTAGAAAATAAAAACTGTAAAACTGCTAAATCGGAATTTATTGAAGAAATGTTGTCAATTTATGGAAGAGTTATTAGAAAATTGTCTTCATTTCAACCCAGACGACGAAGACTAGTAATTTATTTCACAAATTTAAATATTTTTCTATTCGTTATTTTTATTTGTATTTATATTATGTAAAAAAATATTTTAGAAATTTATGTATATCTGAGAGTTTTTTGCTATCCGCCCCCCCCTGGAAAAATGTCTGTGGACGCCCATGGCCACAGGGATATCTTTTTCAAATTATGAAAATTTGTCGCCTATGGGAATCGAACCAGGGACCTCAGGATCCACAGGCCGACTTCATACCACTGAGCTAGTAATAAGTAATCATTGAAATTTTATGATTTGTAAAGAAACATTAGCAATACCTAGAAAGATCTTGAATGGTAAGGTAAAAAATACGCTAAGTAAATCTACAGAGCTAAAGGTGAGGTGAGGCGGTGCGCGAGTCCAGCAAAGGCCGTCCCTGGGCTATCCCTTAACGCGGAGCACACGGAGCACACGGAGCACACGGGCACTACGGACAAATCAAGGTTAAGGGAATGACACCTGCACACCAGATGCTAGAGCCAGCAGCAGCTTTTGGGCCAGCAACAGCAACAGCAACAGCAACAGGCACAACTAACTTATTAAAACCGGTAATACAATGAAAGTACTCTGGTCGCGACATCTGTTTTAGGAGCCGACACTCACTCATCATTTCCAGCGAAAATCATCCCCTTCGCGTCCCGCTAACCCCAACCCCTGGCCATACACAGATTTTATTGCATTGCCGTGGTGCGTTTTCTGCAATCTACGCGAGGATGGACGGACATCTGGTATGCAGGTTTGGAATCTTTATTATTTTATTGCGTTTACCTATTTCCTATCCTAAGTACTCGGTCTAGCGTTAGACAACATCTGCGTAACAGATCTTACTGAATCATGAAGTTACTTAGGGTTTTATTGTAATTACCTGCAAAATGGGAATTCCGGAAATATGAATGGCATCTGCAAAACACACTAAGCAACCGATGTAGTTGTCATGTTTGCCTCACTCATTTTGATTCTAATAAACGAAAAAGAAAAGATCTGCTACGGCAGAGTGCCACACTCAGTAATGGGTGAAAGGCGTGATGATATATTTATTTATTTATAAACGGAAATTTTAATAATTGAATATAAGAAAAATCCTATATTTTCTCGAGGCTATACCTCAAAAATTAAACAAGGTACGAAGATGCGCTTAACGGCATTGAATTTCTCGTGTTTTAATTGACTTGTAAACAAATTTTCAGCGTTTTTAATATTTCAAAAAGTTTTCATCAAAATTTTCTCATCGAGCAGTTTTTGAACAATACCTCAAAAACTAGAAGACATATGTATTTGGGGATTTTACCATTGGATTCAGCGGGTCGAAATACATATGTATGTAAATTTTCGTTACAATATTCATACGAGGAAGAAAATTAGAGCAAACAGTCTGAAAATAGCGTAAAATCAAAAAAAATCCTAGGGGTACCCCTTAAGAAATTTTCAAAAAATAAAAATCGCTAAAAATTTGCTTATAAGTCAATTCGGACACGAGGAATTCAATGCCGTTGAGCGAATTTTCATATCATGTTTAGTTTTTGAGATATAGCCTCCGGAAAAGTTTTCAAAAAATTACTTCATCATATTTTCGACTTTGCCGAGGCTATATCTCAAAAACTAAACAAGGTATGAAGATGCGCTCAACGGCATTGAATTTCTCGTGCTTTAATTGACTTGTAAACACATTTTCAGCGTTTTTCATTTTTCAAAAAGTTTTCACCAAAATTTTCTCATCGAGCAGTTTTTGAACAATACCTCAAAAACTAGACGACATATGCACTTGGGGAATTTACCATTGGATTCAGCGGGTTGAAATAAATATGTATGTAAATTTTCGTTACAATATTCGTACGAGGAAGAAAATTAGAGCAAACAGTCTGAAAGTAGCGTAAAATCAAAAAAAATCCAAGAAATCCTTAAGAAATTTTCAAAAAATGAAAATCGCTAAAAATTTGCTTATAAGTCAATTCGGGCACGAGGAATTCAATGCCGTTGAGCGCATTTTCATATCTTGTTTAGTTTTTAAGATATAGTCTTCCAAAAAGTTCAATTTTCCAAAAAAATTACCTCATCATATTTTCGACTTTCCCGAGGCTATATCTCAAAAAATAAACAAGATATGAAGATGCGCTCAACGACATTGAATTTCTCGTGCTTCAATTGACTTGTAAAAAAATTTACAGCATTTTTTATTTTTCAAAAAGTTTTCACCAAAATTTTCTCATCGAACTGTTTATGAACAATACCTCAAAAACTAGAAGACATACGCACTTGGGCATTTTACCATTGGATTCAGCGGCTCAAAATACATATGTATATAAATTTTCGTTACAATATTCGTACGAGGAAGAAACTTAGAGCAAACAGTCTGAAAATAGCGTAAAATCGAAAAAAATTCAAGGGGTACCCCTTAAGAAATTTTCAAAAAATAAAAATCGCGAACAATTTTCTTATAAGTCAATTCGGACGTGAGGAATTCAATGCCGTTGAGCGCATCTTCATATCTTGTTTAGTTTTTAAGATATAGCCACCGGAAAAGTGCAATTTTCCAAAAAATTACTTCAACATATTTTCGGCTTTCCCGAGGCTATATCTCAAAAACTAAAAGACATATGCACTTGCACAGTTTTAAAAGGTAGCTGTCCAATCAATATTATTTATTAAAGTATGTTCATTTTTCATTGCATGCAAGTAATTCATGGTCTACTGATTTATTTTTTTAGTATTGGTTCCACAATAGAAGTATTTATACATTTAATTTTTTGTAATATTTATTGTTCTGAAAATAATTATAGTATTCTTTTCGTAGTGAAATTTGTGTGGTAAAAGCAAATTCTCCGTGTAGCAATAATTAAGTGTGAAAATTGTACGAAAAAACCTTCAGGTTGCCAAAAATTGCTATGCAATTATTTATCATATCATCTTTTGTCATAGAAATACTTTTAAAAAAAAATAAACGTGGCATTGTTTCAAAAGTGAAAAAATACTCATTCGTAATAAGGACAAAGATCACTTCTCATTTCACGCTTTTGTTAATAAAAGATCGAAACATAAAACATTCTATTTTCGTTTCACATCGCGCGGTAAAATTAAAAATATGTTCTTCCGGTGACGCAATATGTTGAATAATCTTATTAGAGATTAGCTGTGTTCATATCTGAGATATTTGCAGTAAATACCTTGGCGGGATGTTATTTTATGATGCATAATTTATTTTTGCGGGAAAAAATATTAATTGGTTTGTTGTTTCAAGGCTTTAATATGCAACGAATTTACGTAAGATCATTCTCAATCATGTTTTAGGAAGACATAATCATAAGGTGAAATCAAACAAACAATTCACTTGTTTTCAAGATTTAATTGCTTAAATAAAGGCATTGAGATTTATTCAAATGTTTTCTATTATTTATGCTACTCTGTACTGCAAGAAGTACCGTCTTTACCATAAGGGCACATGGGGTACGAGCCCAGGGCCCCCGACTTGATAGGATCTCAAAATGCCGAGGTCGTCGTTTACTCAGAAAATAGAGGAGCTCAATTTTTAATGCAATTTTGCTAAGAATTGTTGTTAATTTTTTAATTTAAATGTAAATCGAAAACTAGATGAGATTTCTAAATAATTTTTAAACAATGAACAAAATTTTACAAAATTTAAAAAAAAACATAACTTAAAATTTCTTAATTAATTCTATAAAATTTATACAAATATTAAAATAACTTTAAAATATTTAAAAGAACTTTGAGGACATAATAGAAGATTTTGCACAACAGAAATCCTGGAAGAAACTATCATCATTAACGTAATTCCAATTCTCAAAATACGAGTAGTAATCACTTCACTTATATTTGATTTGTAAAAAGCTAACCATAGTAATCAATAAAGTCACTAAATAAAACTACATACTGATGTTTTCATTCACATTTTTTTACTTTTTAAAAGGGCCCCAAATTATATGTGCTCAAGGGCCCCTGCATGGCCTAAGACGGCCCTGACAACAATCCCATTTACAGTACAAGGGTCAGACTCACCGAGCTAAAGTGTGGTAGTCCATATATTTTTAGCTTAAGTGGGATTCAAACTCGGGATCGTCAGACTTGAATGCTGTAACGCTGCACATATCACCGTACTGCCATACTATAATAATTTACAGCCCGATTATTAAAAGTGGTAGCCAATCCTGAATTTTGGATTAGCTAATCTTATTCTAATTCGATTTAAAAAAGTTTTTTTTTTACTTTTTTAAAAGGGCTCCAAATTTTGTGTGCCCAAGGGCCCCTGCATGACCTAAGACGGCCCTAGGTACAAAATTACATTTGCAAGTACAGGGGGCCTACAGCTTATACCTTCAGATGCAATCATATATTTTGTACCAGATGTAATTGAATGCACACTAACATCTTTTGACAGCTGGTAACCGCACTTCTCGCGCATAAATATATCACTTACCGAGATCTGCTACGGCCGAGTGCTACACCCAGCAATGGGTAAAAACAGAAATTCTACAGGCAATCGTAGCTGCGTGGATAATAGCGAGGTAAAACTTGCGTTTCTTAATTAGCAAGCAAGAGGTCGTGCGTTCAAATCTCACTGACTTCTACTTATATCAAAAAAATACGATTATGTCTGAATGGTTCGGATTCCACTATAAGCTGTACGTCCCCTGTACTGTAACTTTTTTAGGATTTTTAAAGGATTTAACAATTTTCGAAGTACGTTTTACATTGTTAATGTTTTCATTTCGGTGAAAGTTAACTGTCTTACCATCAGGGTTGTTAAAGATGGATGAATGAAAGGGTTATTCTTTTAGAATGAAAATTGCTTTTTATTTTTGTTCTGGGAATGATTATCTTTGACTACGGGGGGCAAACGTGTTGGTCAGTGAGTGTGACGACCATGGATTTATTCCTGACTCATTTAATTGTCTTGTTATAGTCTCAAGTAGTGCCACTGCAAAAATTTAAATTTTAAATTTGGTGCTTAGGTGTAAACAAAAGTGACTGACAGATTTCTTACAAATATACACATATATCATCACGCTATATCCCATCAAATTGGATAGCACAGACCCTACAATCACTCATAAAATATTCACTCATTACATTCACCAAATAAACAGTCCTCGTTAAACATTCTCATCCAAACACACCACCCTCACTTTAACCACATTCATAACTAAAATATTATATTATTTGCCTTAATTACTTTCTATTTTTAAGTAAAAATAATTGTGCCTATCAAAACTAACTAGAACATTCAAAAGTACATCTAAAGCTCCGAAGAACATTTGTCAAAATTGACTAATCAATATCCATTATTCAGTGGCTGCAGCTTGCTTTTCAGTTCTTCCGAGCCATCAAAAATTAATCAGTAACAACTGAATAGAAAAATCAGTTTTTTTGTTGAAAGGGTAGAGCAACTGGCCAATAGAAGCTATGGCTGACTGCTGTGTCAGTCCAACGATTTTATACATTTCATTAATTATAGAATGAATGTTTACAGTAATGAATTAAAGTTTTTTGTGCATGTAACGGCGTGACCAAGGTGTGTTTATTCTCATCGAACTTTAGGATTTAACCCCTTAGTGTGAACATATGTGGGTGTTGTTTTTTTCAGCTGTATTTGAATGGATATTTAAATTCTGTGTACGTTATCTGTCATTTATAAAAAATTGTTCTTGGAACGAAATGTTACAGTCGAAACATCATTTAAACACGACGACTATGGAAATATGAACATATTGATAAGGTAACTATATTTTTCTACAAATTTAATTTGATTTAATCAATTATTACTTAAATTTAAATTGGTTTTATTTGCTGGAGATGAATTTGAAGTCTTGCAGTAGATGAAGGAATCATAGGATCGAGGCTACACATAACAAAGTAGAGAGAAAATTGGATTCCAGGTTCAAATCCTGGTGGTGTCCTAATTTTTCTCTCTGTAATTTAATTTTTATGGAGTGGATAGCTCAGTGTAATCGTGTCGATCTGTGGATTTAAGAACCCGAGTTAAATTCCCGCAATCGACAAACTTTACTTCACATTAAAATTACCCCTGTGGCTCCTTCACCACTAGAATTTTAGAATTTAGAATTTTTTTAGAATTTTTTTAGAATTATTTAGAATTATTTGGGAAACCTAATGGGGACTAGTGACTGTCAATTTTGTGCTCGTGTACATCAATTCCATTCCCATTTGTGGCGATCACAGCGCCATCTTTGAACAAAAATAACTTCAATCGTAGATCTAATTAATGTAAAATTTTCTGGAGATTCCAAATCTGCAATAAAAAATAGGTGTTCCCATTTAAGATTACAAAGTTGCCCCCGCCTCACCCCCTGGAGGCGGGGGTGGGGATCGAGTTTGGTATCATTGGAAGATTTTTGAAAAGTATTTGACACGTATTTTGTCGTTTTTCGATCCAATATGTATTTCGCAAGATACTTAACCGTGCTGGAATTTTTTCCCCATCCTGTATTTATATATATATATATATATATATATATATATATATATATATATATATATATATATATATATATATATAAATACAGGATGGGGAAAAAGTATATATATGTCAAATAAAATATAATTGTAATTTGATTACCTGTCATTCACTAACTTTGTTTCACTTTTATGTAAAAAAATGATTATTTGTAATAACACCAAAATGGGAAAACTTTAAGCTAAAAAATTAATCGAATGCCACAGTAACAGCTTGCCAACTAAACAGGGTAGCCAACTCAAAATTTAATGTATTAAAATGACAGTGTTTTTGTCTATGAAATTTGTAGTTCTCTATTGCAGAGCTAATGCCAATTAAATTCATGAACATTGGGCCACTAATAATAAGAATTTAGTAAACGTACGATACCTGCGTTTTTATAGTGCTATTTAAATTTTTCACGAAAAAATAATTGTGGGTCAAATAATGTGCTTGTATTGATCGTATTGTTTGGGAAGCACTGCTCTAGACTACTTAGCCTTTTGGTAAATTCAGCTCCGGTTATTTAGAGATAAATGCATATTTAAGTGGTGACTGCAATATAAAATGATTGAGAATAATAATTATTCATATGTGTACGTTTCTCTTGCGGTGATAGTTCATTGAAGAAGACATGTGCCGGTAAGAATGAAACGTAATTCTCTGGGCATGTATGTGATAAGGCATGAATAGGGCAGTACAGGAGGCAGGTCGCGGTTAGTAGCCACGGTATCTTCATGACTCAAGACTTCCGGTCAGCCGGTCTCACCGGATCTGCGGCTGGACTAACACAGTCGCCTGGGTCGCCTCGTCGCCCTGGTCGCGAGAAACTGATGCCTGATCTCATCGCACTACGTTTACATCATACTACTTAATCCTATCCAAAATAAGTCGCGCATTTCATTTACAATAGCTGTATTGCATTTACCTCTTGGTTTGCTTAAATCAGTTCAGATACATTAGACAGCATGACTAATTGAACTAAATTAAACAAACTGATGCACTTATTAGGGTAAATTCAAAGTCAGAGAAGTAATCCAGCGAAATAAATAAATGATCTAGTTTGGAAAATGTAAGTTAGATCTGATCCAAATGGCAAATGGAATACGCCTCATTTGGATCAGACTCAGATCTAACTTTAAACGTATTCCATTTGTAATTTGGATCGGATCTTACTAATACCTACTGAACCAGATCACTTATTACTAGTACTAGATTTACTATTTACTACAGGGTGATCAAAAGGAATTGTTATAGTTGGCAATACAATTCCAAAGATCTTTTTATTCCACAGTTGGCACAACGTCAGATAACGGTGGAAATGCTATTTGACATTTCTAATAAATACAAATAGGTTATTTTTTAAATAGATTAAAAGGAATTCCTTTTAATCTATTTAAAAATTATATCTTTTCGGCTTATTTAAAATAATTTAAAAATACAAATAGGTTATGTCAGGAGTCTGACAGCTAATAGAATTTTGACTTTTTAAGTAATAGAAATACTTTAGAAATAAACGTAATAATAAATGTACTCAAATTTAAATTTTAAATGTCACTGTCAACAACAGGAAATGAATTTATGTATCAGGTTTACCAATTTTAAGTACTATTTTTATTGCCAACTGTACAATTCCTTTTGATCACTCTGTATTTGTTATGGAGTATATGACTTCTATTCCTATAGCCGACAAACTATTTTAGCCACATTAAAAGTACCTCCACTAATATCTTTTAATTTGACTGCTGGTTACCGCACTTCATACCCAGTATTGGAGAAAAAAAGCCGGGACAATATGCTTATTTTATTTTAGATTTACTCTTTCGATAATTCGGTGGTGTAGTTAGATTATAGCATTCTAATTTGAAGATCCGAGTTCGATTCATATGCAAACTAATACAGTATGATCAGAAAGAATTGTTACAGTTGGCAATAAAAAAACTAGTTGAAATTGGTACGACTGATATATAAATTTAATCCTGTTGTTGTCATTTGAAAGTTTAAATTAATAAAAAACGTTGTTTCCCTTACATTCTTTTATTTCTCAACATTATTCACAGAGCAATAATCTATCACTCAACCTATTTGTATTTATTATAAAAATATCATATCAAATAGTATTTCTGCCTTTACCTGGCGTTGTGCCAACTGTAAAATAAAAAGATCCCCAGAATTTTATTGCCAACTGAAACACTTATTTTTGATCAGTCTATAGTATATGAACTATGTACCACATTCCTGCTCGACGAGGCCGGCCCTGCACTGTATTTATAATTAAGTTCCTGTTGTACAGAGTAACATAAATAAATAAATAAATAATTTTAATGAATTTCAAGGTAGTTTTGAATATTATTAATATTATATTTAGTTTAGCTGACTAGAATTATTAATGATATTAATATATAGTCTTAGTATTTAGTTAAACCTTTCAAATAAATTATGAGTAATTAATTAAATCACCAATGTTTAAAATAGTACAATAGCCTATTTCAAAGATTATTGACTGTTTGACAGTATGAATGAATAAATTATTTTATCTAAACATACACTGTAGTAAATTAAACAATATTTTCATAATACGGTTATGGTCATTTTAGTGATAAGATTTCTATTTTAAGCTTGCATGTGCAGTTACATTAGGTATAAAATTTAATGTTTGACAGCTGTCAAAAATCTAAAAGCAGCTAGTAACATTTCATTTCATTTACTGAATGCAAGTCATTATTTTAAATTTTGTTAATACCTAGGAAATACTAATCCACAAACATTCATAAATTAACTTTCTTTAAACACTAATGCAGTAAATGAAATATTTTCATAATAATTCTGTTTAAGTGACACATGTAAACGTACAACTGAATTTAAACGTCTAACTTCAGACAACTTGAAGTCACTAGTGCAAGAAACCCACAATAGGGGGTAGGTTCACTTCGCTTTATCACGACTTTATAAATTACCAACGAGTATAAGAAACAGTCGGACACTGGACACAATTACAACATTCAAAACAACGTGTCTGTTTTTGCTTCATTTTTTCCTGTTCAATGTTCACAGAAACTAATTACACTACTAATGAAAAAACGCGCATAATTGCTAACGAAAAAATAATTTAATACGAAAGCATAATGAAAAAGGACAACGCATTAGAGTCAAGTGCAGTTGTGATAAAAAATGAATGTTTTTGAAGCAAAAAACTGTCCACTGCATGTCTATCTAGCTGAAATAATAATCCTATTATTTCGCGAATTTTTATAATTAAGCGATTGTTTGCGAAAATAAAAAGCATAGCTTCAAGAACTGTGACGATTTATACACATGACAGAAAGGGTGCATTACAGAAATATTCAATTAGGATGACACTTATTTTGAAATGCCTTTTACTCGTTAAGGATGTGGCACTCTGCAATAGCAGATATTTATTTATGCTACTCTGTACAGCAGGCAGTGCCGTCTTTACCATAAGGGCACATGGGGCACGAGACCAGAGCCCCCGACTTGATGGGGGCCTCAAAATGCCGAGGTCGTCGTGTACACGGAAAATAGAGCTCAATTTTTAGTGCAATTTTGCTAAGAGTTGTCGTCAAAATTTTTAAATAAAAAATCAGATAAGATTTCTAAATATTTTTTAAACAGTGAACAAAATATGAATAAATGTAAAAAAAAATGCAAAACGTAAAATTTCTTAAAGAATCCTATAAAATATAAAAAAAAAATATATATATATATATCATCACGCCTTCTACCCATTACTGGGTGTGGCACTCTGCTGAAGCAGATCTCGGTAAGTGATATATTTTGCGCGTGAAGTGCGGTTACCAGTCGTCAAATCACGGCCCCCAAACATGTTAGTGGTGGAGGAGCCACAGGGATAGCTTTTTCAAATTATGAAAATTTGTCGCCTGTGGGAATCGAACCAGGGACCTCAAGATCCACAGGCCGACTTCATACCACTGAGCTAGCCATCCCATAAATCCTATAAAATGTACACAAATATTAAAATAACTTTAAAATATTTAAAAGAACTTTGAGAACATAATAGAAGATTTTGCACAACAGAAATCCTGGAAGATACTATCATTAACGTAAGTCCAATTCTCAAAATACGAGTAGTAATCACTTCACTTTTATTTGATTTGTATAAAGCTAACCTTAATAACCAATAAAGTCACTAAATAAAAGTATGTGCTACAATTTTCATTCACATATTTTTTTTTACTTTATAAAAAGCCCCAAACACTGTGTGCCCAAGGGCCCCTGTATGGCCTAAGACGGCTTTGTATTCTGTACAACAGGAACTTGATTCCAATTCAGGAAAAGGGTGCACGACACGCTGAGCCACTGAGTGGTAGTACATATATTTTCAGCTTAAGTGGAATTCAAACTCGGGACCGTCGAATTCAAATGCTGTAACGCTGCACACACCACCGTATTGCCGAACTATAATAATTTACAGATTCTTCTGTTAGCCAATCCTGAATTTTGGATTAGTTAATCTTATTCTATGGGGTAATGGCTCAGTGGTATCAAATCGGCCTGTGGATCCAAAGAACACTGGTTCGTTCCCCACAATTTTAAATTTCCCCTGTGGTTCCCCACATCTTTGGGGACGGCTGGTAACCGCACTTCACGCGCATAAATATATCACTTACCGAGATCTGTTTCGGCAGAGTGCCACACTCAGTAATGGGTAAAAGGCGTGATGATATATTTATTTATTTAATCTGATTAAAAAAAGTAAATTCAAATTAATTTCCGAAAACCAGAAGGCAACAAGATTGTATTAGCGTGTATTTAAATATTTTTGAGAATATGGTTTAGCTCAATTTGACTAAGCCAAAATTATGGATTAGCTAAAACTTCTTTGAGAATTGGGCTGGTATATAATAGTTAAAGAAATTTGCTTTAAATTAGAATTACTCGTCTTGTTTAGTCAAGAAATCGGTCAATTTATGTTTCAAATATTCTTATGAATTTGTTTGTCAGTAAAGAAATAAACAATATTTATAATAAGTCAGTATCTGTTTAAATCTTTAATTTGAATTATTTAAATTGTACAAAACTCAAGCTATTAAAAACGAGATTTGAATCGAATATAATTTCTTTTTTAACTAACTTGTTTTATCTTATAATCTAATGAGCGTATCGTTTCCTGCCCAAGACTGATTCTTGAACATTAGTTCACGGGTACGCGTGGAACAGTGGCGCAGGACATACGTGGGAAATGAAGCAATTTCATTTATATCCTAAAATTTAGATACTTCATTAGCTTAACAATTTTATTATTTAATTGCCATTTCAAATTATATTTTATACGAAATATAATTCAAACAAAAACATCTACTTTCAGCGTTTTCAAATTAGATAACTAAATATTCTACTATTTTTTTTTGGGTAGGTGGCTCAGTAGTGGATTTGAGAACCCGGGTTCGATTCCCACAGCCGACAAACAATTTTCATCATATTAAAATTACCCCTGTGGCCTCTCCTTCACTAACATCTTTGAGGGCCGTGATTTAACGCAATCGCACTTCACGCGCAAAATATATCACTTACCGAGGTCGGCTACGGCAGAGTACTGCACCCAGTAATGGGTAGAAGGCGTGATGATATATTTTATTTTTATTAAATGACAATTATAAACACTGCAATAATTTAATAAAGTAATTTATTTATTTTGTTGTTTACTTTACACAATATATATATATATATATATATATATATATATATATATATATATATATATATATATATATATATATATATTTACTTATTTATTTAATTTTAAATTACCCCTGTGGTTGCCTCGCCACTAACACCTTTGAGGGCTTTGATCTAACGGTAAGTAACAGCACTTCACGTGCCATATATATCATTTACCGAGATCTGCCACACCCAGTGATGGGTAGGAGACGTGATAATATATTCATTCATTTATGGGGTATCAAGTCGGCCTATGGATCCTGAGAACCTTGGTTTGATTCCCACAACCGACAAACAATTTTCACCACATTAAAACAACTTCTGTGGCTCCCCCTCCACTAATATCTTTGGGAGCCGTGATTTGACGCCTGGTAGCCGCACTTCACGCGCAAAATACATCACTTACGAGGTCTGCTACGGCAGAGTACTGCACCCAGTAATGGGTAGAAGGTGTGATGACGATATATTTTTTATATTAATTGAAGCAATGTTCAGGTGGCTAGCTCAGTATTATGAAGTCGGCCTGTGAATCCTGAGAACCCTGGTTCGATTCTCACAGGCGGCAAACAATTTTCATAATTTCAAAAGCTACCCTTGTGGCTCCACCACCACTAACATCTTTGGGGGCCGTGATTTAACGACTGGTAACTGCACTTCACGCGCAAAATATATCACTTACCGAGATCTGCTTCGGCAGAGTGCCACACCCAGTAATGGATAAGAAGGCGTGATGATATATTTTATTTTTATTAAATGACAATTATAAACACTGCTATAGTCGTGTTATTCTTTATACAATATCGAATAAATGACTATTCGTTGTGTTTACAATTATAATTTAATAAAGGCAAGTCAAAGTAATGGGTAAGAAAGCGTGATGATATATTTATTTATTTATTTATTTATATGATCAGGATAATTTGAAACACAGTAGTTTGAAGTTTGAATGAGAGCTCAACACCTAATCAAACTTAACATAATTTTGTCATCTTTTCTCTACCTTTCAACAGTGCTAAATACTTCCTAAGTTCGTGTTAAATATAAATGGTGTAATTATAATTATTAATATCTATAACATATATTAAAAGATAGTAAATGAACATAAATGTGTATAAAGTTGAAAAGAGAAAATAGTTAATTGCAAATTACATAGGAAAACGCGGGATAATTTATGCAAAATTAGAAACATCACACTATTTGTATATTTATAACTGATTTCAAAACTACTTGTGTATTAAAAGCGCATCTTTGACTTTTACTTTCACCGCATTTCGTAGAATGCTGCCATAACTTATTTTTACTCGTTTATTTTCATGTGACCCAATACTAATTTATCTCAAGTATTTTATACTTAAATGGCATCATACTATCATACATGTAAATTAAATTAACTGCCTAAATAAATATGTCATATTACATCCTATTACCACATATACGAGTAGCTGTAACTTGTAATCAGTTTTAGCAAACCTACAATTTTTTTATTTTTTATGTAAGGAATGATTTAGTTTTTGATAAATAAATGAGATTATATGGAGAGATCTATGATAGTGGTTGAAGTGAGGGTAGTGTATTTGAATGATAATGTTTGACGGGGGCTGATTATTTGATTATGTTGTGAGTGAATGTTTTATGAGTGATTTTAGGGTTCGTGCTACCCCATTTGATGGGATATAGCGTGAAGATATGTATGTATGTATGTACAAATTTGGTAGATATTAGTCAAAAGTAATCGTTTAGCTGAACAAAATTATGTATTCATGTAAATTTAGATATTAATTTGTATTTTATACAAAAAATTGCAACCTGTTCTTATTTCATTCAAATATTTGCATCTCACGATAATAAACATGTTTTTCCGATGTACTCGTATTATTAAATAATAAAGAATCTTTAAAATTTGTTATTATCCAAACACAAGTGAAATAATTTATATATGCACTAATGTCTCCATAATTATCAAATTTCAAGCAGAATTTCACAATAACATTAATAAAAATCTATGTATCTCTTCCAGTTTCTACGTGCCTAAATTATTTTATCTTATTTTTTAATTAGTTTTCAGTTCTTACATAGAGTGTTTAGCTGCAATTATGTGAAATTCACTTTCAAAAACAAGCGCATGGCGACGCCCCCTCCCTTTCTTATCTTTTTGTTTCATTTTCAGTTACTGCATTGTGTGGACTTTTCTTTCATATACAAGTGCAGGCTATCGTTTTCATCTTTTCTAATCTTGAAGATTCGTTGTTAATTTCGTTATTAGATTCGTTGTTAGGAGTAAACGTTAGTAATTTGAGATGTTTTATGCATATGTTATGTACGTTGAAGAAAGAAATTGAATGATAAATGAATAGGAATGATGTGATTGAAGGTTTGTTGTGTGATAATGATTTCGAGTGTAATAAATGAATGAGTTTATATGGAGTGATCTATGAATGTGATTGAAGTGAGGGTGGTTTGTTTGGATGAAAATGTTTGACGAGGGCTGATTGTTTGATGAGTGTGATGAGTGAATGTTTTATGAGTGATTTTAGGGTTCGTGCTACCCCATTTGTTGGAATATAGCGTGAAGATATGTATGTATGTATGACCGTGAGTAAAATTGACTTTTAGTGGGCTGTTTTTAGTTCGTAAAATATGTGTTTAATAACAAGATTTCCTAGATAATTTTTAATTAAATTAAAACTAAAAATTAAACGTCAAAATAAACTAAATTTCAAATGTTTTTTGAATCTGTTTTATTGCCACCTTGAAATTTTATTATCATTATTTTTTAATAAATTTTTTGAAATTAAAGTAAATGAATGCAATATAGGAAAAATGTTATGAAAAACACTAAAAAAATTCGGTACGTAAAATATTTATACGTGTGAAGTGCGGTTACCAGCTGTCAAATCACTGTTAGTAGACAGGGAGCTACATTGATAATTTGAATCTGGTGAAAATTCTGCACAAAATATATCAAGTATCGAAATCTGCTACGGCAGAGTGTCACGTCCAGTAATGGGTAAAAAAGCCAAACTACCCATAATGTTTACAATTATAATTTAATTATTAGAAATAACGAGCATATCAGTGGTAGCGAAAATGTTTACTTTCAGTAAACTACCCTTAATTTTGCAAATCATTTTGATCCATAATCAGTATAACAAATAATATTTGCAGATTATATTTTATGCATAAGTTTAAAAATATCCTGTGTTTAACAATTTAACAAATTAATTCTTGTGTAAAATATAATTTCTTTCTAATGGACTCAGTAAAAGCTTATTTAACAAAATGCAGAACATCAACAAAGAAGAAAATATTATCACTGCCGGGGCTAATATATCAAAAATAATACCGGGTGTGCATTTAGCAAACAGATGACCTGATGAACCAACAACCAACCAAAGTTATAGAAGGCTTGGGGTTACTTTTATACCATTAATAAACCTTTCCCAGATACGACAATCTGTAGTGGTAACATTAGTTTCAACTACGCAGATATCATCAAGATTACCGCAAATTTATAATTATTATTATTTCTATATTAGCAGTGCACGGAAACCTGGCATTATTTTGACGAATTCAGCGATTTTTGGGAAAAATTATACTTATTTATAATAATTTACTGTAATATTTTAAATCTAATTTGATATAACAATACCTAGAATAGTAATAATTTCAAACGGATCTTAATATATATTTTTTCTCAACTTTGAAAAGTACATGAAAGTATTTCAAGAATCAGATTGTGTCGCTACAAACGAAACCCGTTGTCAATTCCTACGAGACATAGGAGTCTTGGGATCGATGCTGTGTTAGACACTATGACAGATAAATTCGGTTGACTCCTATCTCGTACAGGAGAGCCGTGGCTTAGTTGTTAAAGCATCAGCCCGGTAAGATGAAGGTCCCCGGTTCGAGTCCGGGCGTCTCTCGAATTTTTCTGTCATAAACTTTAAAATTCACATAAAAGTACTTAAAATTTAGGTTTTTACAACTCTAGTTCTTCATATGGGATGGCCAGCTCAGTGGTATGAAGTCGGTCTGTGGATCCTGAGAACCCTGGTTCGATTCCCACAGGCGACAAACAATTTTCATAATTTCTAAAAACTACCCCTGAGGCTCCTCCACCACTAACATCTTTGGGGGCCGTGATTTGACGGCATTCACGCGCATAAATATATCACTTACCGAGATCTGCTTCGGCAGAGTGCCACACCCAGTAATGGGTAAAAGGCGTTATTTATTTTTATACCCAGCCAAGCACTGGATTTGAATATTCCATTTTCTGGAACTTTCAAATATAACATTTGACTGGGTACCTAGAAACAGCCCTTGGTTCTTAAAAAAAGAAATCACAATCATAGAATAATTTAACTGTCATCTTTTATACTCTAGTGGAACTATATATACATTTTTTTCCTATTAGCCGCGAAAAATAAATTAAAAATGTCAATGTCAAATATGTAAGAAAATCTCTGGTTAATTTTTGAGCAGACACCCCGTAGATTTGAGTTTATTCGAATGTATAACATTTGGAATTGCATCTCATAACCGAATGTTGATAAACAAATCATAATAGCCCAGCCCTATATCAAAGAAAGATGAAATATTTTTGACACTTTTTCAATCCTTTTTTTGGTTTGTTAACTATTTGGCAACGTGGTGTCTGCGCCCAAAAATAGCAAACTGATCTCTCCTCAATTCACTGCAGTTGTAAACACAGTTTGTGCGTGAACGTAGGTACCGATGACGTCAGATGCAAAGTTAGGTTATGTGTGGTCAACACACAACAGTTCGCCGGTTAGCCGATGCAGCGCTGTCCTATTTAGCTGAGACGCCACTGTTTTGAGTGTTTTTTTTTCTTTTCGTGGTGGTAGAACTTAAAATATACCGGATGCCGCCACGTCTCAACTCTCCGCGGTGTAGAAGAACATTTTTCGATTATAATTTACGGGTTTTTTAAATGGATACTCGTTTCGGTAATATTGTGAAATTATTGATCAACGAGCATTGATTTGGTGGGAACGTAAATTGATAAACTTGTTTGATAAAATCATGTAACCGATATTTAAATTATTAACTTATTTGTCAATCAGTAAATGAATTTATCGTTAAAAACATACCACGGAATATCAACAATTTAAGTGAAATTATACGATACATCTATTTCAATTCCATTAATAAATAAATCTGAATACTTCAAATAATAAATATTTCTGATTAAATTCAGTGTTAGCGGAATATAAAATAGTAGGAATTGTTCATTACCAACTTTAATTGAAATTAAAACATGATTATGGGTTAGTGGCTCAGTGGAATGAGTCGGCCTGTGGATCCTGAGAACCCTGGTTCGATTTTCACAGCCGATAAACAATTTTCACCAAATTAAAATTACTCCTGTGGCTCTCCTACCACTAACATCTTTGGGGGCCGTGATTTGACGACAGGTAATCGCACTTCACGCGCAATAAATATATCACTTACCGAAATCTGATATGGCAGAGGGCCACACCCAATAATGGGTAAAAGGAGTGATGATATATTTATTTTTATTTACTTACAACATGTTTATGGGGTAGCTAGCTCAGTGGTATCGAGTCGGCCTGTGAATCCTGAGAACCCTGGTTCGATTCTCACAGCCGACAAATAATTTTCACCAAATTAAAATTACCCCTGTGGCTCCTCTACCACTAATATCTTTGGAAGCCCTGATTTGACGACTGGTAATCGCACTTTACGCGCATAAATATATCACTTACCGAGATCTGCTTCGGTAGAGTGCCAAACCCAGTAATGGTTAAAAGGCGTGATGATATATTTATTTATTTTAAAACATGATTCGGATTGCATCATAAGGGGCAAGAAGAGTTAGACTATAGCTAGCTACTTTTTTAGCTTAGCTACAATTACTTTAGCTATAGCTGTAGCTTCGCTAAATGTGAAAGCATGTAGCCATAATTTATAGCAACTAACTATTTCATTTGTAGCTTAAATTAATATTTTTTATTTATATAAAAACAAATAAATATATCATCAAGCCTGCTACTCAGTATTGGGTGTAACACTCTGCCGTAACAGATCTCGGTAAGTGATATATTTTGCGCTTGAAGTGCCATTTCCGGCCGTCAAATCACGGCACCCAAGGATGTTAGTGGTGAGGAAGCCACAGGATTAATGTTAATCTGGTTTGGCAGTTGTGGGAATCGAATCTGGGTGTCCAGGTTTAGGTTTTGGGAAGAAGACCGTTTCATGACGTGGAAATTGTTTATGGGCTGTGGGAATCGAACCCGGGTTCTCGAATCTACAGTCCGACTTTATATTTATATAAAAAATAAATTACTTATGAACATTCCCTATAAAAAATATTTCTAATATCTTTGGGGGGCCGTGATTTGACGGCTGAAAACTGTACTTCACATGTATAAATATATCACATACCGAGATCTGCTACGTCAGAGTGCCACACTCAGTAATGATTAAAAGACGTGATGATATATTTATTTTATTTAATTGAATAAAAGAGAACGTAAAATTTCTAACATTGTAAATTTATCGCTAACTGAAAATTTCACGGGTCAAAATACACCAAACGTTCTTATCTTCAATCAGACATTTTCCTTAACCCTAACCTAACAATGTCCCATTTGCGCGTGCGTCGTTTGTCGTATAGCAAAGGTGACTAGATCATTTTATCTAGATCTTGATACGGGAACCGGAGAGCCGAATAATTGTCCGCAAAATAAAAACCAGCTGTTGGCCCGCGCGACGCCCAAACCCTTAGCCCTTATGGAAGCATTTTGGAAACAATTGGAAGATATGACACGTTCCACACAACAGCTGCTAAATTATATTAACATAACATACTGACTGTGGATGTGTGTCTTCGTTTTGTTAAATACTTCTGCGGATGACAGGAATGATTGATCATTTAATTGGCTGATGTAGAAGTGTATTTGACGTTTGCCAGATTAAATTTGAATTTTGAAACTAGATAACTAGAATACATATCCTGTTAAGAGTTATTGCAGAAAAACAAAAGTATTCAACTTATCTTGAAACGTAAACAAAAACTCAGCAATACAGATCGCAAAATGTGACATAATTTGCTTTTCAAAATTTATATTTGACTTGTTTCTAGTTTCACGTCGAAATTACAAGACAAGGAAAACTATATATCTCGTCTTGAATTATATAATGATACGTTATTTTGTCAATAAAAGTACTAATAGTTAGAGAGCTAGGGTGCAAAATGATGTCTCATTTATTCCAGTGATAGAAATGGATTTTTTAATTGTCATGATAAACATGAAAAAAAGAAAATTAGATTTGGGAACGGGTGGAACCTATAGATGGCGCCGATGTGACTGCGCAGATTTTAAGGGTGGTTGTTGACATATTTTTTACAGGCTAATTTTCAGTTTAAATTATAGATTTTGGTATAATTACGTAATAAAAATGGTAGACAGGTTTTGGCTGATGACGCATGCGCGACAAAACTGATAAAGTAAGCAATTTTATGGTGTCGTGTGACATATTATTACTTGTTTACGACGAATACATGACAAAAAAAATTATGGACAGAAATTATTGCTGGTTACAAATGCTCTGACAGTGGACTGGTGTAGGGATCAACAACCACCCTTAAAATCTGCGCATTCACATCGGCGCTATCTATAGTTGCCACCCGTTCCCAAATCTAATTTTCTTGTTTTCATGTTTATCATGACATAATCTATTAAAAAATGTATTTCTGTCACTGGAATAAATGAGACATCATTTTGCACCCTAGCTCTTTAACTATAAGAATAGTTTATTTTTTTAAAGAAGTCCAATTGAGGTATCATTTAACGGTATGAATTAAGATTTATACAAGCTGAATTTTTTAGACAAGCTTGTTATATGCTATCCATTCTTATCGTGCTTACTTATTAACAAGTAAATATCAGAAATGCATATTATACAACGATATTCCCAATGATGAAGGAGGGAGTAATAGCCATTATAGCGAGTTGTATACTAGATTTTATCTACGACTAATGTAGTATTACATACAAGATTCATGTTATATTCGTTCCCTTCTTTAAAATAAAACGAATAACTTTCGAAGAAAACAAGTAATTTCTCTTGCTAAGAGCGTGAATAAAAGTGTGTTGTTTTCTTAACTACTTCCTTTAATGGTTCCGACATAAAATTCATTAAAAAGTCTGGAAAAAACTCCCTGAGGAAGTAATGTATCGTTTGCAGAGCCGAAACAAGGGGAGACCCAAATTTGCAAGTAATTTGGAAATTAGTGGCATATGTTCATATGTATACTACTAAAATTAGTTAGGAATTAAATTAGTTCTTTTTGTATTATAAATTTAAATAATTTATCAAAGTAACCTCAAAATTTTATTTATGCACAACCGGAACGAAATTCATGTGTTTTAGCCCTAAAAAGCGGGCTTAAACACTTGTTTTTGGCCCTAGAGCCATAAAAATTCATTCCTATGGGTGCATAAATAAAATGACAATTTTTGTTCATTGGTAATACTTGATTTTACAAAATATTTGCATTTTTAAATGTTTATTTTTACTGATACAGGAATTTAACTCGAATTTTCGAATCTACAGTCCGACATGTTACTGCGTTCGGTAAACACATGGTTTTCGAACGATTATGATATATGTTAAACTGCTAATATCGGACGGAGGCGCAAAAAGAGAATGAAAAAATTTCACTGACAGATATAGAAACGTTTTTATTTAGATATTTTAGTCAAACTCACTGATAAGACAGGCCAAAAAAGCCTATTTTCACTCTTGGTACATAAATAACTATTTTGACACAAATTACATTTTTAATTTCTATATAACATATTTCATGCAAGAAATATCTGGAAAATCGAGCTTTGCTCGATAATAACAAGAGATATTAAATTTTAAATAAGAAACCAATAGATTAAAAAACTACTTTTCTCGCTAATTTTCATTCATATTTTCGCTCAGATCTCGAAAACAGTTGGTAATATCGAGTTTATTTTGGTCTAAATCAATTTTTTAGGTCAAATTACATTGTCCTAACAAACTCACATGCCTACATTTTGAAAAACAAAACTTTCATGAATTTTCTTCCTAATTTTCTTTCAAAATTACGCACTAAATTAATTTTTCTAAGAATGAGACCTAGTTAGATCGAGGTGGAAAACAATTAGTATAATAAATTTTACAGGCAACAGTAGCCCAGCGGAAAAAATGCCTTTTCTGTTACTTAATTCGCATAGTAACTAATACAGCATTCTGTAATTGCTGGTTGACAAATCGCATTGGCTCCGGCCCTGCGTTTCCATCCAATTTAATAGCAATGTCTTAAGCACACGCTAAGAACAAGTCCCGTGCAATAAGAAGAGAACAAATGCCCCGAAATTCCTGCGCCCCGTTCTAATTCCCGTTTAAATGGAAACCTAATGTGGGGGAAACCGTACTATCGTTTTTCGTTCTGCCGTTACCGTATCGCCGTATTTTCTCCACATTCAACATCGTGTGTCAGTTTATTTGCCATTAATTCCAAACTGCAGTTTCGGGGGGTAAACATTCGTAACTCAAAGCGTTTTTCGCTTTTTTGTGAAAGGAGTTCTGTTTTACTGACATTCTTGTAGTGTGTAGATAAGTACTTGTGATGCCACCTTTTGACTTTACTTGAAAAAACTAATTTATTTTCCCTATTGCCGTAAGAAGTTGGATAACATAGCCAGGGTTGGCCCCAAGAAGAGAATTTGTTGCAGTGAAACTAATATTCATACTTGTAATAAAAATGGGGTGGCTAGCTCAATGGTATGAAGTCGGCCTGTGGACCATGAGAACCCTGGTTCGATTCCCACAGGCCACAAACAATTTTCATAATTTCAAAAGCTACCCCTGTGGCTCCTCCACCACTAACATCTTTGGGGGCCGTGATTTGACGACTGGTAACCTCACATCACGCGCATAAATATATGACTTACCGAGATCTGGTTCGGCAGAGTGCCACACCCAGTAATGGGTAGAAGGCGTGATGATATATTTATTTTAATTATTTGTAATAAAAATAATTTGTTGAAAATTTAAAAATAAAGAATTATGAATACAAAATGGGATAGCTAGCTCAGTGGTATCGAGTCGGCTTGTGAATCTTGAGAACCTCGGTTCGATTCCCACAACCGACAAACAATTATCACCCCTGTGGCCCCCTCTCGACTAACATCTTTGGGGGCCGTGGTTTGACGACTGGTAACCTCACATCACGCGCATAAATATATGACTTACCGAGATCTGGTTCGGCAAAGTGCCACACCCAGTAATGGGTAGAAGGCGTGATGATATATTTATTTTATTTATTTGTAATAAAAATAATTTGTTGAAAATTTAAAAATAAAGAATTATGAATACAAAATGGAATAGCTAGCTCAGTGGTATCGAGTCGGCTTGTGAATCTTGAGAACCTCGGTTCGATTCCCACAACCGACAAACAATTATCACCCCTGTGGCCCCCTCTCGACTAACATCTTTGGGGACCGTGATTTGACGACTGGTAACCGTACTTCACCCGTTTAAATATATCACTTACCGAGATCTGAGTCTGTAGAGTGCCACACCCAGTAGTGGGTAAAAGGCGAATGTTACTTTTTACTTTGGTTAACACATAATTTTTATTTTTCTTTATGTATTATTAGTATTATTAGATTAAATTCTAAATAAAAACATCTAAGGTGAATGAATTGCTAGTTTACAAAATATTTTTAATTCTTCCAGATTTTTTCAAGTTCTTCCTTAAAATAAAACTCATAAAAAAGTCAAAACAATATTTAATATAGAACAAGAAATAATAATGTCCAAGGATTTTTTAACCGACATCGAAAACAAACAACAAAACGGTAATAATTTTATGCAAGTTTACTATTTTGAAGTTTACCTGATTTAGTAATATAATATGTATTGTAATATTACAAACATTTATAAATAGAGTATAAATCATACAATCTCCGGTCAAAGTTTGACAGTTCTCGCAAACATAACCTCAAAAGATTAATTTAATGCATATTTATTATTGCCATTACGTTTCAATTTCAATTATTATGTTTTAGAATAGATTATCAAAGTTTAATACATAATTAAATCATTATCATTTTGGGACGAATAATAATGGTACGAGGCTCAAAATAGTTTTTTTATTTCATTAGGACTAAAAATACAAGTTTTTCAGGTTAAGTAATATAGGTTGTCGAAAGACGCGTAGCGGAGTCTGACAATATTTTTAATCCGATTGAAACATATTGTTTTTACCCTCTTATTTAGAAAATTTCGTAGATGTATTCAAATTGACAAAATTATTTTTATTAACATGACAGCCGTAGCAATAATGCTATTTTTGGTCCTAAAACTAAAAACCGATGACGTATTCATGGTAACGTAAACATTCATAAAATAGCATTCTTTTACTATCGAAAAAGTTTAAATTATAGCGTCATATTCAAGTGGGTGAAAATAATATTTTTTGTCCAAATTAAACATATTATTTTTCCTCACTTGTCTGTCAAATTCTGCTAATCTACTTAAAATAAAATGAAACAAATTGACATCATATATTATACATCACCATGGTTACATCATCTACTTTTTGGGGTGGACATTTTTGGTACATTTCTGTACAGTTACCATGGTGATAAATAACAATCCCGAAATTTCGTACTTTTTGAACAGAAAATAATAAAAACTAGTTATTTTTGTATATTTCGCGAAATGAGTGTTTGTTGCGTGTGAGAATTTAATTTTTGGTCGAGACCGTTAGGTCGAGACAAAAAAGTGATTCGAACGCGCCAAAAAAATACGAATTTGGCCCATGAAATACAAACAACATTTTTTCTACAGCTGTCAAAAAAGAAAATTGCAATAATTATTAATTTATGTAAGTAAAATGAAAGGAAAAATCAAAAATACTATAAATTTCATGTGTATCCAAGCAGAAGCGGATTTAAAATATTTCGGGCCCTTTAGGACATAAAATTCTGCATCTAATCCAATAAACAAAAATAATTTTACAGGCTTCGTAACAGCACATATTAGATCTGAAATTATCGATAGCCATGAAATTGAATCAAAATTAACAAATGTTTAACGTTTTCTGTGTCAAAATAAATGACATAATAAATGAAGAAATTATTTTGACAGATGAAACGTCAAATATTTGTTTAATTTTGTTTCAGTTCCATGACTATCGATAGTTTTGAGGCTATTTTTGTTATTTTCAGATATAATTTGTGCCGTTACGAAGCATGCAAAATTAATTTTGTTTATGCAGAATTTTATGTCCTAAAATTTTATTTGAAGCTGTCTTGCTTAAAATAATTAGGGAAGCAGGAAATTATAAAATTATGATTTTACATGTTAAATACCCATGTTTGAGAGTCGCGGTCACCACCCTGTATATATATTTCTATTATTTGAACTAAAAGCTTGAATCCGGGCGCTAAAATTTTTGGGCCTTAGGCCAAGGAGACGTGAAAATGTTTGATAAATAATTTTTTTAAAGGGTCAAAGATTATGAAATTTGACATTTCAATGAAAAAACACAAATTTCGAGTATCCATAGCGATGTAAAAATGACAATTTTTGTTTATTGTGAATACTTGATTATACAAAATATCATTTTGACATATAACCTATATACACATTTTAATCTTTTGAGCATATAATTAAATGTTATTTTGTTGTGCATAAAATAATGTATGTACCACGGGTGAAATTAGTGTTTCTGACCCTGAGCATATTATTAGCCCTCGTCGCATTGCACCTTGTGCCTCGTTTGACAGTTGTAGAAAAAATATATTTTGTCATTTTCTTAAAAATATGAAGCTTGTACACTTTGAAATTAGACCTCTCTTAGATTTTGAAATTGGACTTTTAGAATCTCTGCTTCTATATAACCCTCCATTGAATAAAATAACAAAATATAATTTAGAATTACAAGTGTCTGATTTAATTATTTTTGACGTAGACATATCTGTAGAAGACGAGAATGTTTCGCTATGGAGTACAACGCATATTTTAGCCCTTAGTATTCCCCTAGCGACGTCAGATGTCAGTTGCGCACTGATGATCTCATTTACTTACAGTTCTTAAAGACTAAAAATACGACACGTGAAATATATGCTCTCAAACTTGACTTGAGCAAGCCTGAAACTCCACTCCATTGAGATAGTGTAATCGCTAGCTGCTCGGGTGCATTATTTTGTGCCTTGGCTGCCTTGTGGGTTGTGGCAAGGATAGTGAAACTTGAAACAGAAGTCGGAGAAGAGATTTGGACAAAATGTTGGTACGTGGTGCTAGCGCCAGAATTGGCAAAACTTGGAGAAATAAATAATGCCTTCTACCCATTTCTAGAAACTGTTAAAAACTGGTATGAAGTCGGCCTGTGGATCCTGAGGTCTCTGGTTCGATTCCCACAGGCGACAAATTTTCATAATTTGAAAAAGCTATCCCTGTGGCTCCTCCACCACTAACATGTTTGGGGGCCGTGATTTGACGACTGGTAACCGCATTTCACGCGCAAAAATATATCACTTACCGAGATCTGCTTTAGCAGAATGCCACACCCAATAATGGGTAGAAGGCGTGATGATATATTCATTTTGTTAAAAAACTCGAGTTGTTTTTTCCATCAAACTGTCAGTGTTTTGACTGTCAAACTCAATTTTATGACGTCATAGCAGTGGGTTTGACAAAAATATTTATATAGAAACGTTTCTATATATCTGTAGTGCTTATTAATTATTGTTAATTTATTTTGGATGGAGAAAAACAAAAGAAAAAGTAGACTTGGATAAAAATGTTTTGTTGTTAGTTACAATTTTTGAGTGGAAAAATAAAAAGTCACATTTTGTCTAGGAATTTTGTAGTTGTTATTATTAAATTAAAGCCTAGTTATTGGTTTATAACATATTTGTCAGTGAAATTCTTTAATTTTTTTTCGCGTATCCGTCCGATATTATCAGTTTTACATATCTCATAATCGTTCGAAAACCATGTGTTTACCGAACGCAGTAACATGTCGGACTGTAGATTCAAGAATCCGAGTTCAATTCCTTCATTAGTAAAAATAAACATTTAAAAACGCAAATATTTTGCAATTTAATCAAGTAAATAATAGTTATTTATGTAGTAAGGGACAAAAGAGGCGTTTCTGGCCCTGGTATGATTATTAGTACGAGGCGCAAAGTGCCGAAGGCTAATTACATGCTCAGGGCCAGAAACGCTAATTCCTCCCGTGGTACATACAATATTTTATGCACAACAAAATAACATTTAATTATATGTTCAAAAGATTAAAATGTGTACATAGGTATTATATCAAAATGACATTTTGTAAAATCAAGTATTCACTATAAACAAAAAAGTGTTATTTTATTTATGCATCCATGGGAATTATTTTTTATGGCCCTAGGGCCAAAATAGATGTTTAAGCCCGTTTTTTAGGGCTAAAACACATGAATTTCGGTGCGGTTGTGCATAAAAACTAATTTTGTTTTCATTTCATATTAATTTTAGATACTTAACCCATTTTAGATGGAAAAGTACACAGAACATTTTGCAAAATCCTGCCTAAAACATACATTAAGAAAGGTTAAACTGGATAACATTGGATATTCATCTAAGTGAAAAATGAGTTATACCTAATTTAAAAAAACTATTTAGCTACTGACTAGATAAAACGAATATTAATTTGACGAGTGTTGTAGAAAAGATAGCTTAATTTAGGATACACGATAATTAATTATATTACAGAAATAATACCATAGCATTGAAATAATAATTTTAATAATTAATAAACAATGAATGGCATTAAATTCAACATGTAAGATTGAAAGTTTTTTGAAAACAAATACTTTATTGGAACAGCCATGGAATTGAAACAAAATTAGAAACAATTGCAGGACGTTGTAACTATCCCAAAAAGTTGTGTTTTGGGTATTTGGTCCAGCGTTCAAAAATTTCATAAGCTGAGATTTTCTTCATTAGAAAACTGTTCCATACTTTCAAATATATCTGGTATTGAACGAAAATCACAAAACACAAATCTTTTTGGCATTAAAAATGTTATACAATTGTTTGTAATTTTGTTTCGATTCCAGGCTATTCTTAAAAGTATGTTTTCAAAACCTGTTTACTTATTTTTTTAGCCAAATGTGAAAAATTAAATCTGCTAACTTATATGCAAAATTTAAATCTCTAAAAAAATTATTTGAAGTCCGGCAGTACGGTGATGTGGTTAGAGTTACGACATTCGAACCAGAACATTCAGAGTTCGAATCCCATTCAAGCTAAAAATATATAAACTACCACACTGCGGCTCGGTGAGTCCGGACCTTGTACTGTACTGCAATCAGGGTTGAGAGATTTAAATCAAATTGATTTAAATCAAGTGATTTAAAAAAAATCATTGATTTAAATTTAATAATTTAAACATAAATGAATAATTTTTATTATTGCACGAAAAAGCATGAGTATTCGCCGAGTGTTTGTAGCTCAATTGGTTAGAACAGTCATCATGCGAATGAAAGGTTCTGGGTTCAAATCCCGGCGAACGCTCATTGCTTCTTCAAAAATTATTTCTAATTTTTATTATTGTATATGTATTAATTAAATTAAAAATACAAAAATCACAGTAAAAAAATAAAAACATGTTTTAATAAATCATAAATATTTGAATATGAAAATATAACAATTTAAATAACAAAAAAAAAAGTAGAAACGTTTATTCATTTAGTGGTACATTATTATTAAAATGTGTAAATAAAAAGACCAGTTTTCCAGCCTTTTCAGTTCCTAGTCGGTTTCTTAATTTTGAATGCACAAGTCCAAATGATAAAAAAAACTCGTTCAGCACAAGCTGAAAATGAAGTGTCGCATAAAAGTAATTTTATAATTTTCAATATTATATCACTTAAATAATTAAAAATTAATTTAAAAAATCTAATTTAAATTTAAAAAATCTGATTTAAATCGAAAAATAGTTTTCTTTTTATTTATTTTTTAAATCACGATTTTTATCCACCCTGACTGTAAGTGGGATTAAGTTTCTGTTGTACAGAAACATTATTTGAATCAGATGATGACATGAAAATCTATAATTTTTACATAATTTCGGGGAATGAATAAATTGGGCCATCTAACCTCACCACTCCCTTACTCCAAGTAATTTCGTTCTAAGAGGATTAAATTCATCTTCAAAAAAAGTTAAAAACCTAAAATAACTAGCAAATAACCATGTCTGAAAGTAAAGAAAGCAATGGTATATTTTTTCCCGGTATCCGTGTGAGTCTGTTGGCATAGGTGTGCGTGAATCTGTAAATGAATGAATTTGTAAATTCTGGCTCTGGCAGTGGTGTGACGAAGGAATGCAGACAAAAGCGTCGAGGCACTGATGAGAATTTGACGACGGCGGACGTCGGCTCTGACTAGTGACTCTGAATACGAATGCCGCCCCCTCTTAAAGGGCCTAGTTAACTTGTACGTCTATCTTTTTATAGACGACCTTAAAAAAGTCAAGGGCAGCGATATTTTCATGTTTGTTGTTCTATACTTATCGTGGTTTATGAGGAAATCAATTTGAATTATTGCTATTAAGATTAACCATTAATTAAGGTAAGGCAGTGTAACAGTAGCATTGACATAAATAAACTCTGTTTTACATTTGTTTTTTAATATTTTAGGTTATTTTTTCGTACTTTCTAAAACAGTATAAAATTTAGAATAGGACATCTCCGGATTCGAATTCCATTATGCTACCCAGACCTATGAATTATTGAGTTTATATGTCCCAGGTGCAAATCCTGATGGTATTAAAAATGTTCATTTTGATTACATAGGTGATGATTCTCAGATTCTCCATAATAGATTTATAAAGCATGTGTCACACAATTTTTGTTGAGTAGTTTTATAGTATTTTTGCCTTTGCCCTGCGAGCTGCGTTGCCAGGGTGTCAAATTGCCAACACGTGCCCACCTACACTTCGCGTAAATATGAAATCTGTTGACTTTTCGATTCTTGGAATATTTTATTATTCACTTTACTAATATCCGTGTCGAAATTCAGCTATTTCGTTACTATAAATATAGTTTAGTGCAAATTAAATTTATTGTCACTAAAGCTTAAATTTCTCGTTAAATTTATATTTGCTTTTGACAAGCACTGAAAGTTTCATAACTGATACTGTTTATGTAATTGTTTGAATATTTTTCTTCATCTTCTAGTTGTATTTTTTTTTAAATTCGTGGTAAACACAAACTGAAATATATGTTATATTTAGATTTAATGTCTCCACAGTTCACTAATGAAGTGTTAGTGCCCAATTTTATGGTTGGTAATAAATTATAATATCGGAGTAAAAATTTTAAGTGTTCCTCAAATGTAAAACATATTTTTTGTGACTTTAAAATCTTCCAACGTTACAAAAAAAATTGCTGTTCTTTTAAACCTTTATAATTACAACTTATAATCAAAAATAAAAGTAGAATTACGTAAGTGATTTTAGGCCTACATATTTTTAAAGTAAATTAAGCGATAAATTAAATTGTAAACTAAAAATACAATATTCGTTATATCCGGGTGTCATGTCCACTATAAGCAATCTGATAAAATGAAAGAAACAAAGATAAAGGATACAACATACAAAACAATGACAATTCTTTTTCAAATCAATCGAAAAATCATGTGAATGATTAGATTTTCACATACTAGATTTGATGAGTTTAAAGGCTCAGTGGTATCGAGTCGGCCTGTGGATCCTGAGAACCCTGGTTCGATTCCCACAGGCGACAAACAATTTTCATCATTTCAAAAGCTACCCCTGTGGCTCCTCCACCACTAACATCTTTGGGAGCCGTGATTTGATGACTGGTAACCGCACTTCACGCGCAAAATATATCACTTACCGAGATCTGCTTCGGCAGAGTGCCACACCCAGTAATGGGTAGAAGGCGTGATGATATATTTATTTATTTTATTTATATATATATATATATATATATATATATATATATAAAACAATTAATTTGAGATGTTTTATGCATATGTTATGTACGTCGAAAAAATAAGATGAATGATAAGTGAATAGAAGTGAATGAATAGATGTGATTGAAGGTTTGTTGTGTGTTAAATGATGTCGAGTGTAATAAATTAGTGAGTTTAAATGAAGTGATCTATGAATGTGGTTAAAGTGAGGGTGGTTTATTTGGATGAGAATTTTTGACGATGGCTGATTATTTGATGAATGTAATGAGTGAATGTTTTATAAGTGATTTTAGGGTTCGTGCTACCCCATTTGATGGGATATAGCGTGAAGATATGTATGTATGTAAAATAAATATATCATCACGCCTTCTACCCATTACTGGGTGTGGCACTCTGCCGAAGCAGATCTCGGTATGTGATATATTTTTTACGCGTGAAATGCGGTTACCAGTCGTCAAATCACGGCCTCCACAGATGTTAGTGGTGGAGGAGCCACAGGGGTAGCTTTTGAAATTATGAAAATTGTTTGTCGCCCGTGGGAATCGAACCAGGGTTTCCACAGGCCGACTTCATACCACTGAGCTAGCCACCCCATATGTATGTATGTATGAAAAACATACCCGAAATAATCACCTGGGGTTTTCAGGCTTATAAAAACATAACAAACTGTATGTTATATAACAAAAAGGCCTTATTTTGGTCTCCTCTACTTGCCCTAAAATTTTGTAAAACGAATTTTTGAGCACTCTGTTTTTGAAGCCAATTTTCAAGAAAACTGTTAAATTGGAAAAGTAAATAAAGTAAGTTTGTAAAATTAATTAATTAGTAAAAATGTTGTTTTGTTTCTTGTAACAAAGATAATCATAGTGTAGTCATAAATATTTACTGAGTTACAGAGCAATAAAATTTTTAAATGCTGACCTCAATAAGATGATCTAAAAATACGTTTTAACACATATTTTAACCAATCTTATGCATTTCCAAAACAAAAATGTTTAGACTGCTAGCAATATTTTGAGAACCAATATTCCTGTAAACTGTAAATCAAACAAGTAAATATTTTCTAATATGACAGCTAAAATTAATTAGATGTGAAATATTGAAAATTTCATTAGCTTACGCTCAAGAATTTCATACTTAATAAACTAAAATTTTTAATAACCATAAAATAAAATAATCAAATTCCTGCACTTAACATCAAAACCAAATTCCTGCAAACCAAGTGCAGAACTTTGAACCTTATGTTCCAGAAACATACGGTTGCAAATGCCTGTGCAGTGCGGTGTAGCGAAGGTTCTCGTTCGTCGATTCTTGAACTCGTGACAAATGAAAGATGCAGAGAAGCGGCTTCGGCATACCAAGACTTTCTAAAATAGGTGCAATACATTTTTCGCATTCTCGTGTCGAACTTTATTTAATATCGTCTTCGTTCTAACAACAAGAACCTTGTAAGTACGCTTAGAAAAAATACTGTTGGTTCAACTTTGTTTTTAACTTGTTCTACAAATGATTCTGGTTTTGTGGCGAGCAATTTTTGAAATGCTCGCCTTCCGATTTCAACGGAAATCATTATTTTGGGGCTTCTTTGAATTTACACAAACACTATTTTTAAATTTTATGGTGATCTTAAATTTGAGTCACAATTCATAAACTAAGAATTTTATTAGGCAATTGCTGCAAGTTTTTTTTCAGTTGTAAATGTCACTTACATTTTAAATACTTAAGAGTCTAAATAAATATTTTACAAGCCTTTATATCCATCCTAAGTGCAACGTGAAACTGCAAATTTCGATAAGTGAGACTCTTTTGAAGTTGATGAGGTACCGTCAGAATTAAAATAAATATATATATATCTTCACGCCTTCTACCCATTATCCTTCTGTAGCAGATTGCGGTAAGTGATATATTTTGTGCGTAAAGTGCGATTATCAGTCGTCAAAACATGGCCCTAAAGATGTTAGTGGAGGGGGAGCCACAGTGATAGTTTTAATGTGGTGAAAATTTATTGTCGGCTGAGGGAATCGAACACTGAACCACTTACCTCAATCATCACTTATTCCTACATGATTTCTTTATTAATTTACCAATTCAGGTTTAATATGGTAGCCTAAATACAGGGTGTTTCAATACTTCAGGAACAAAATTAAATGACAAATACTACTTTTTAAAAATTTTTAAAAATTCTCTAAATTATTTGCACCTCATATGAAGTACACATTTTTAGTAACACTGGTTTGAGAGTTATTTCTAATATAATAATTAAATAATAAATGTCAAAACTAGAAATGGTCATTTATCTGATGATGGATAATAAATAAAATGACTATTATACTGTTTGTAATTATAATTTATTATTAATATATTCGAAATAACTATTAAACAAGTGGCACTAAAAAGGTTTACTTCAGATAAACTGCATTAAATATTCCGAATTTAAAAAAAAATTCTCTTTAATTCCAGATCTGTATATCATATATGTAGTATTTGCTATTTAAGTAAATTTCTGAAGTATTGAAACAATCTGTATGTAAGTACATCATTTTAGCATTGCATTAAAATTTGAAGAAAGTTTTAAAAATTATTAATTATCAACCTATTAAGTAATAGGGTGGTGGCTCAGTGGCATCGAAACGGCCTGTGGATTTCAGAACCCCGAGTCTGAATTGGCCCGGACGCACCGAGTCATTGTATAGTACTTCATATACATTTAGCTTGAGCGGGATGCAAAAACGAAATCTCCGGATTCGAAGATTAAATATCTGGAAGACCGAGCTTCGCTCGGGAAATACATATATTTTGATAGCCAACGATGCAGCGAGCAGCTTAAAGGTGTAATTAATTTGAACGACTGCTATACTCTTAATACATTTGCATTTTATATTATTCCTAAATTCTTAATAGTAACACGACGTTCTATTGATTTGAGAAGCCAAGTTCGATTCCCACAGCCGACAAACAATTTTCACCACATTAAAATTGCCCCTGTGGCTCTCCCCCCACTAACATCTTTGGAGGCCGTGATTCTATGGCTAGTAACTACACTTCATGCGTATAAATATATCACTTACTGAGATCAGCTACGGCAGAGTGCCACACCCGGTAATAGGTAAAAAGCGTGATGATATATTTATTTCATAACCTAAAAAGTTCTTTGATAAGTGCAACAAGAGGTTTAAAAAAAAAGTTTTTTCTTCATTTCATGAACTGTTAATTCGTGACATATTTAATAGTTATAAAAAATAAAAGAAATTCAAAAAGTAGGTACCCCATTCATCATTGAAAATAATTTCTATGTTTGTGGTATGAACAGGATATCCTAATACCATTTAATATAATGGTCGTGTCTTCTAACCTTGTTTACTGCCATCTTTAGGAATGACAAATAAATACCGCAAAATTACATATTAATCTTCATTTCGATACTGAGGACTGGCCTCCATTCAAGGTCGTGCTTTTTGTATTACCACAATAACTTGTAATTTTCGACTATGAAATTGCCGACATTATTAGACATCGCATGATTGGATAATATTAAGATAACGATTTTATAATTTATCGAAATTGTTCAATACAAAAGTGCAAAATGTCAATTCACCTGATCAATAGAAATGACACATTTTTGTAAATTTGATTAGTAATTAGGATGTATTTTGTAATTGAAATTTTTGAGTACTTCCTGTCCTTTATAATTCAGTGTAATGCTATTAGTTTTTAATGAGTTGTAATATGCTATAACCTATAAATTTGTTTCGGCTGTTTACAAAACATCCTGTTTATCTATTATTAGATATTTTAATCGCATTTTTAATTAAAGTCTCTTTGAATTTAGGTCTTGCATGTTTCGTCAAATGACAAAATAATTTCATATGAGTTTCATTTCAAACTTTGCAAGAATGAACAACTGAATTTATTTTACTTCATCTTATTTTATACTGCTACGCTTCTATTAAGTAATTTACGTTAAATTTGTGTAATAAAAAATAAATATATCATCACGCCTTCTCCCCATTACTGGGTGTGGCACTCTGCCGAAGCAGATCTCGGTAAGAGATATATTTTGCGCGTGAAGGGCGGATCACGGCCCCCAAAGATGTTAGTGGTGGAGGAGCCACAGGGGTAGTTTATGAAATGATGAAAATTGATTGTCGCCTGTGGGAATCGAACCAGGGTTCTCAGGATCCTCAGACCGACTTCATACCACTGAGCTATGAAATATGAAAAACAATAATTCCCGGCTCAAAATATTCTGAAGTACAATGACTACGCGGTTTAATATCGACCCAAGTTCGAACTCCACCGCCGGTCACCAAACAAAAATGCAGCTTGGATGTCATGAATATATTCATAGAATGGATTTATTTACATTTTGGTTCGTCAGTAGGGGGTGTGATTAGTTTTATAGCATTCGAATCAGAAGATCCCGAGTTTGAATCTCACTCAAGATAAAATACTAGCACACTACGGCTCGGTCCGGACCCTATACTGTAATTGAGATTAAGTTCCTTTTGTACAAAGTAGCATAAATAAATAAATAAATAAATAAATAAATAAATAGAACTTTTACAATGTTGCACTAGAATTAGAGATCATTACTATAGTACAGCTATGGTAATAAGATTATCTCATTTTAATGCGTTATATTTAATTATTAATGGCCTAATTCGGTGTCCATGAATAAAATCAACATTAGCGCTGCAGTACGGACTTATCCAGAACTACAAATTTCATTGATAAAATGTTGCCATTTGAATACAAGTGCGGTTACTAGTCGTTAAATCACGACCCCCAAAGATATTAGTAGTGGGGAAGCCACAGGAGTAATTTTAAATTTGTAAAATTGTTTTGTCGACTGTGGGGATCGAACCAAGGTTCTTAGGATCCACAGACCGACTTGATACCGCTGAGCCATTACCCCATAATATAATACTTAATGGAAAAAAACAAAAACTGAGAATACTCAAAAAACACTGTATTAAAATAATACTCCAAAATATAGTCATTATAGTGTTACAATTTTCTCTCAATTTTGTTTACCTTTTAAAATGCAGGATTTTTTTTAATGGAATATCAGGATTATATGAAAAAACAATAAATTCTATTATTTTTGTTTACATTATTCTATTTGCATAAACAAGTTTGACATTTTTTAAATTTAGGTCGTTATTGGAATCCTGGGCCATGGGGATAGTACCAGAGCTGGGCAATAGTTAGCTACTTTTGTGGTTTAGCTACAAGGGGGATTCAAGTGGTAGAGCTTTTTAATATATATTTATTAAAATAAATTCTTGACCGTACATCATATTTAATACAATATACAATCATACCATAAATTATATCTTTATTGTTGAAATATGAAAGTTAATGTTGAATAATTTAAAACGTTCGCACTGCCATATTGCAATGACGTAGTTGCATTAAGCCAATCACTGAAAAATTACTATTATTAACATATTAACTGAAAACAATTGCTTCAAAATTTAACAGTTATTTTTTGGTATGAAAATAATGTATAAATGATATGATTTTTCAACAAAATTTCATATATGACCGGTCAAATGACGATCATGTTACCCATTTATAAATTCCCGTAATTTTTTCAACCCTAAAAAAACCTAAACAAGTATCTGAAAAACATCTTAAACCATTTATGCAGTTCAGTGACCATCAATTTTTTCCTGTTGGTTAATGAATGATTTAAGAAGTAAGATTTAGTGTTAAGACCTAACCTCATTTGCGCGTAATACATAAACAGTGGCATTTGAATCTGATGGCGAACCGTGCCAGGTGAGTTGTATGCCGTGTGCCGTATTAGAAATGATGCTGCGCTGTTGCTTAGCGGTTTAGCAGTTTCTCATTTAGCGAACAACTTGTTTAATATTTACGGAATCATCACTTGTAGCGTTAGAAAGACCTACCTATTACTTTCTCTCGCTATATTCAGGCCAGCACCTACATGCCTATGTGCTAACAGCGCTGAGCATCTTCACTTTGCTTGTGTGTTGGTGTCTTTCTCGTGTACGTGTGTTGTTGTAATGTTAACTGATATTTCCGGATGAAAATTTTTAGAATTTTTCGATCTTTTTCCGGAAATGCTAATTTGTTTGACTTTCGTAGTTTCTTGGAACTTGAATTGGAAAAGGGATGTGTTGAAGTATTCGCATTTCATGGAATTAATTGGTCTCAAAATATGTTGGATTACAATTTTTTATTTATAATTTGGACACGAAAATAGATATGTACAATTTTTAGTCAGATACCTGCAATTAAAATATATATATATATATATATATATATATATATATATATATATATATATATATATATATAAATATATCATCACGCCTTCTACCCATTACTGGGTGTAGCACTCTGCCGAAGCAGATCTCGGTAAGTGATATATTTTGCGCGTGAAGTGCGGTTACCAGTCGTCAAATCACGGCCCCCAAAGATGTCAGTGATGCAGGAGCCACAGGGGTAGTTTTTGAATTTATGAAAATTGTTTATCGCCTGTGGGTATCGAACCAGGGTTCTCAGGATCCACAGGCCGACTTCATACCACTGAGCTAGCCACCCCATTAAAATAGTAACGTCTTAAATACTTAATAGCCTAAATAAATATTTCTCACGCCTTTATACCCATCCTAAGTACAATGTGGAACTGCAAATTTCAATAAGTGAGACTCTTTTGAAGTTGATGAGATACCCTCAAAATTAAAATAAATAAATATACCTTCACGCCTTCTACCCATTACCCTGCTGTAGCAGATTGCGGTAAGTGATATATTTTGTGCGTAAAGTGCGATTATCAGTCGTCAAAGTATTCGATTAGTTTGAAAAAAAATCTATTAAATTAGAATATGTAGTACTTCTCCACTACTTTTAGTTTTTTTATTTATATTAAACAAAAAACTTTCTAATTTTTGTTTACATTATTCTGTTTGCGTAAAAATATAAAATTTGACATTTTAAAAATTGAAATCGTTATTGGAGTAGCATTAATTTGATAGCCTATAGCCGGCAAAATTATAAATCTGGCTCTGAAGATAGTATACATCTTATATTTTTCCCTAAGCATCATTGTAAACCATCTACATCCTTATGAGCACGAGCATAAGGCTGGTTATCGTGTGATTACAATCCATGCAGGCTTTGACCGTGTTCGTATACCAAAGTTGGGCAATATATAGCTACTTATATAGCTTACCTACAATTACTTTAGCTATAGCTGTAGCTTCGCTAAATGTGGAAATATATAGCTATAGTTAATAGCGATTAATATAATCTACTGTTTTTAGTTTTTTAATTAGAGGATAAAAATTAAAGATGATAAAAGGATATAGTACAAGTATAGATTTTAATCGTGACATTGTAGTCAAATTTCGAATAGGCTATTCCACAAAAATTTTATTATTTCATATGTTAATTTAAGTACAAAAAATAATTTTCCTATTTTTTATTTAGTTGTAAAGTTCCTGCTAAAGTCTAAAAGCTGCAGGCGCCCGTGGATTTATTGTTTAGTTATTTCGTTAAATCGCAATTGTTTGGAATTTATTTTCAAAAAAGCGCAGAGCTACACTCACTTCCTTTCTTTTTTATTTGATTCGTTTTCAATTCTAACGATAGAGTGGCTAACTGCAATTCTGTGGAATTTACTTTAAAAAGAAGCGCAGCACGACGCTCTCTTCCTTTCTTATCTCCAGTGTAAGGAATAAATAAACTTTTATGGAGAGAACTGTGAATTATTTTTTTTTAGAAATTTCATTACTATATGGTTTTTTACTATTTGATGGCAACTTTGAAAGGCGAGGGTGACATAAAATTTTCAGGGGGGCGCCATAGCAGGTACTGCCGTCACTGTATATAATCGAAACTAAATCCATGTTTGCAAATGTCAAAATAATCAGAATATATCACTGCAAACTATATTTTGATGTAGGTGAAAAGAAGAATATATCTAACTATATAATTTGCTAATTTAAAGATCATCTTGTACTGTCTTAATATCAACAATATAATTACGTTATTAAAAACATCATTTCATATTTTTAAATGGCTTGCTCAATACCATATATTTGACAGCATATAATTATATATATTATATATATATATCATCACGCCTTCTACCCATTACTGGGTGTGGCACTCTGCTACAGCAGATCTCGGTAAGTGATATATTTTGCGCGTGAAGTGCGGTTACCAGTCGTCAAATCACGGCCCCCAAACATGTTAGTGGTGGAGGAGCCACAGGGATAGCTTTTTCAAATTATGAAAATTTGTCGCCTGTGGGAATCGAACCAGGGACCTCAGGATCCACAGGCCGACTTCATACCACTGAGCTAGCCATCCCATAAATTAAATTGTATTAATCTCGGTAAAGGAATCATCAACAAAAATTTTCTACTCATTTATGTAATTTGTTACGCAAAAGTTATAAAAATGACGAATTTGAGATTATTTATTTATTCCGCCTTTCCCAAATACATGAGGTGCGAATACTTTCACCATATGAAGCCATTAAATTGTTAAACGAATTAAAATTTATTTCAAAATCAATCAATACCTATAACTTATTAAGTAATACTAAATGTTGTAAATATTTATTAAAACAAATAAAATAAATTAGTTTCCTAAAAACGAAGTGTTAATGACATGGATAAGGCCCCATTTGGGCGTAAATAATAAATAAAACATCGGCACACTATACCTATAAATAATCTCTACGGGGGAACAAGAATAGAAAACTTTTTACAAAGCGCATGATAGCACTTTTACTTCTTCAATCAGAATATAAATAAAGAGAAAAACCCGGCACTATTTTAATTAGTAACACGTTGAGTGATATCGCAAAAAGATTTTTTCATCATTCACATTTATTCACTAAAATGTTTACTTAATGTAAACGCGAGTTTATAAAATTAAATTGTTTGCCGCCATTTTTCATTGTATCTAAACATCTAATCTTTAACTTGAATAAGTATAACTTAATCAAATAAAAGTATTATGTACGATAAATCACAGAATAGAAACAAGTTATATTTAATTTAAAGAAATAAAAATAGACAGAATGAAATTGACCCCACCTTGAGATAAATTCAGCCTAAAGAAAGTTGGAGTATTTGAAGGTTAAAAAGAACTGTCTAGAGTTTATTTTATACTCAGACAAGTAAACAAACCTTTTGTTACAACTAATAAAATCTCTAATGTTATACAATTTGTTTGAGGATTTGTTACGCTATAAATTAACGAATATTTCATCAAATAAAGAAAGAATGTTTTAAAACTAATTAAAATAGAAATAAGGAGACTTACCCAAGTCTAAATGCAGGCATTTGAAAAAATTCATTGCCCATTGCAAGCAGCGTCATGTAACGAAAATAGCCACACACATTTTTACGGAAAATTCACTTTTCACAAACGCTATTTTAAACATAATACAGTTCTAGAACAATTGATTGATGAACATTCATGATGAAATCACATTTTGTTGTTTTTTAGCACTTCACTCGTTTGACGTTTGTCGATAACCTTACTTATTCATCAACAATACACAATAATTGTCAAACTCAAGTATGAACGACACAAATACTGCTGCTCAGTTCAGACAAATACTGAAGCAGCATCGAGAGCGTGTTAAGAGAATCGTTTGTGAACCAAGGAACTAATAAAACGGCGAAAATAGAACTACGAAAAACCGTAAGCCAGCGTGTATGGAGCCAGCAACGAGCCAGGTTATCTGCTATTTCTACTTGTATTAGTACTGCGCTAAATCAATCATTATTATTACTGCACTGTCTCGCCCTATTTTTTGCACGCAAATATTTACAATCGCGAATTTTTACATCACTATTTGCAATCAAACGCGTTTTTAAAGCCATCTTTGTTTACGGCGCCGATATCAATTCACTACTGTTTTATTTCGGCAATTATTCCGAACTTGCAAGTTTGCCACTGCGCCAATCAGTACTTGGCGTTTTTCTTATCGCCTTATATGGTCGTGACCTAACTATTCTGGTTGATAATTGAGTGGTACGAACTTGTAAGTTTGTACTGTTTAAATTTAAATCTGAAATATTCTGGCCCAATCATAAATTAAATACATGAGAATTGTTTTAGTCAACACAAAACTTTTTATTTGAAAAATTTTCAGAGTTCTTATTGTAAAATTACATTTGCAATGCAGTTTTATAAAAACTGCACTTGCAAATTAACTATAATTTATTTACATTTACATGAAATACGGAAAATTATATTCACAACAAGAATGCAACTATTAATCAATTTTATATTATTATATATATATTTCTTGTTGCATTATTGTTGTAATTTGATTTAAAATGGTTAAAAATAAAAATAATTTCTCACTAAATAAAGAACAATTGAAATAAGGAATGTGTAACTAAAATAAAAGATATTTACATATTTCAGTATTGGTGATGTGTTACAATAATTGTCATAATATTATCTACTTACATGAATGAATAAATAAAACTAAATCTAATAAAGTTCAAAGAAGATTATTAAAAGATATTGGAAATCGCAAATAAAAGTTTAAAAATAATGAATAGTTTTTATCACAGAAGGAATTTATGTAAGTAGTAAAAAAATCAAAAAAAGATGTATACAATTTTGAAAGAAAAAAAGAAAATAACTATAAATGAGGATTAACAAAAAATTGTCAGATCTTAAAATAAATAAAACTATAATTAAAAAAATAAAATATTATCATTCCATTGGGCCAATACGGTCCCGTGTAAATCTCATTCAGACAACAAACTATATATATACATTTAACTAATAGTCAGAAGAGAAAAAAAACGAGGTTACTCACTAATCTTGATCAGGGGTGGACTCATAAAAACAATAATTCATACTATCTGAGAGCGAAGTCGAACTTTGCGATGCCTGAGCAGTAGAACCTGACCTGATTGGAACTGGCAACGGGCGAGCAGGTTTTCTTGGACGAGAGACCCCTCGGACGCCCTGGTTTGAGGGCCCACCTGGTTTCAGACGGGGGCGACCAGGACCCCTTCGGACTGGAATTGGACTGCCCCCTCGGGGGGATTGGGACTGCTGGGAGTCCCATAAGGAACCCGAAGATTGACTAGATTCGAAATTTGTATCTAGAAAAAATTGTATTTTAATAATAAAATAAATATATAATCACGCCTTTTACCCATTACTGAGTGTGGCACTCTACCGAAGCAGATCTCGGTAAGTGATATATTTATGCGGTTACCAGCCGACAAATCACGGTCCACAAAGATGTTAGGGGTGGGGGAGCCACAGGGGTAATTTTAAATTGCTGAAAATGTTGGGTCGGCTGTGGGGATCGAACCAGGGTTCTTAGGATTCACAGGCAGACTTGATACCACTGAGCCATTACCCCATATTATAATAATTTTCTAAAACTTATTTTTTTAACGTATGGAGTATGTGGCTCAGTGGTATCAAGTCGACTTGTGGATCCTGAGAACCCTGGTTCGATTCCCACAGCCGACAAACATTTTCATCACATTAAAATTACCCCTGTGGCTCCCCGACCACCAACATCTTTTGGGGCCGTGATTTAACGACTAGTAACCGCATTCACGCGGATACATATCACTTACTAATATCTACTTCGGCAGAGTGCCACACCCAGTAATGGATAAAAGGTGTGATGATATATTTATTTATTTTATTTTAAAATTGTAGACAAATTACTATCGCAAAGTGTAAAGTCGATGTCACACGGTCAATATTATGGCTGGAGTAGAAAACACTATAATAGTATTTTTGGTTAAATACCGTTTTTTTTTTATGAAACTACATGAAAAACTATGACAATCATTGAAAGCGCGGTATTAAACTTCCTTATATTAAGTGAGATATAATTTTTATGAAGTTCTGTAGGTGCTTGTGACGTCACAAGTATCTTTCAATGTCATTAAATGGTGCAAGTAATATACGAATTATTTTTATTCTATTTAATCGCCAAAGTCGTGATCGCAAAAATGTCTCTTAATGAAGAAAATGCCAATTGTTTTTGTTGAATCAGTTTAAAATTAGAAAAATTTCAAAATATGGTTCTATATAAATCAGATTACGAGAAATTTAATGCCGTTGAGCGCATCTTCATATCTTTTTTAGTTTTGAAGTAACAGCGATTTTTGACTTTTTAAAAATCTCAACTTTGAAGGCCCATATCTCGAAAACTAAAAGAGATATTGAAATGCAGTTTGAAGGAGTGTATTTCCGAATTAACTTATACTGAAATTTTAAAATTTTTAAAAATTTTAGAATTTTTTCCAAATTTTCATTTCTCAATATTTCAAAAAAATAGAAAAGATAATGAAAATCTGTAAACACCAATGAATTCCTCTCGTAAAAGTACATAGGTATGCAAAATTTCAAGCAAAAATTCGCGCAGATAAAGTTTTTATTACAAAAAAACGAAAAATCACTGTTTTTTTAAATATTTTTGAAGGGGTACCCCTTAAGATTTTTACGAATTTTGGCCATTTTTAGTTTTTTTGCTCTAAAAATTGTATCTGTAAAGCAAAAATTCTGAAATTTTACATATATATGTAATTTTTTTCTAGAAATCCACTGGTGTTTACAGATTTGTATTATCTCGTCAAGTTTTTGAAATATGGGCAAAAGAAAATTTTTAAAAAATTGTTAAATTTTCAAAAGTTTATATTTGTAAGTTTTGCCTCTAAGGGGCTCGTGGCTCCCATAAGTTTGAAACCCATTGTTCTATATAAAATAAAATAAAAAATATATCATCACGCCTTCTACCCATTACTGGGTGTGGCACTCCACCGAAGCGGATCTCGGTAAGTGATATATTTTTGCGCGTGAAGTGCGGTTACCAGTCGTCAAATCACGGCTCCCAAAGATGTTAGTGGTGGAGGAGCCACAGGGGTAGTTTTTGAAATTATGAAAATTGTTTGTCGCCTGTGGGAATCGAACCAGGGTTCTCAGGATCCACAGGCCGACTTCATACCATTGAGCTAGCCACCCCATATTGTTCTATATAAAAATAAAATAAATAAATATATCATCACGCCTTCTACCCATTACTGGGTGTGGCACTCTGCTGAAGCAGATCTCGGTAAGTGATATATTTTGCGCGTGAAGTGCGGTTACCAGTCGTCAAATCACGGCCCCCAAACATGTTAGTGGTGGAGGAGCCACAGGGATAGCTTTTTCAAATTATGAAAATTTGTCGCCTGTGGGAATCGAACCAGGGACCTCGGGATCCACAGGCCGACTTCATACCACTGACAAAAGAGGATAACTTAAACATTGATCGTGTGACACCAGCTTTAAACATTAAACATAGCTGCCAAACCTTTCTAAATTAATTTAAATAAAAAAAATTTTAAATAACAGTAAAAATACATTTACCTACAATGTCAAAATTCAAGATGAAACTGCAATCGTTGCTATATTCTTTTTAATATGTATAATACTTTTGAATAACGATGAGTAAAATGCTAAAAATAAGCGCGATGCATATATGACCCATATGTACCTTTAAATTTCGCACACATTTTAGCCATGTATCATGAAACGAAATGCCGACATCTTATAAAAAAAACAAATAAAAAACACAAAATATAAGGGGTGCTTATGAATACCTTAAAGGATATCCGGTCCAGCTGCTTGTGCGAGGGTCGAACCCAACCATAAAAAATACTAAGACTTGCTCTCAAGAAATTGTACAATTCTACATATGCCACAATATGAACCATCCAATGCAAACCAATATTTATTTATTTATTCTACTCTGTACAATAGAAACTGAATCACAATTACAGTACAGGGTCCGAACTCACCGAGCCGCAGTGTGTAGTTCATATATTTTTTAGCTTGAGTGAGATTCGAACTCGGAATTTCAAATTCAAGTTCCGTAAGACTATTGACGATCCTAGAGACGCGATATGACATCTAGTGACAGAAATTTGAACTAATGTATGAAGGCAGCTAAAGGATAATTACATTTTTATAGTTTTTCCAAAGCGAAAATTTGAGGAAAAGCTTGGGGTTATAACCAAAATTTTGATTAATAAAAATAACACTTTTATTCAATGAAAAGTTAAAAAAATATTTAACAATAAATAAATAGTTTTATTTGTTTATACGAGCATATATTGACAGGCCGAGCCAAAGGCAAGTTTCCGGACGTGTGAATACACAATATTTTTCGAGCCGATTTAAATGAATTTATTGATTTACTTGTCAAATATTAAATACTAGGGATTATTTATGTTGACATCAGGACATTCGTATACAAGGAAACGAGAGTTAAATAAATATAAACAATTCATTTGTTTTCTTACTGCAAATTAAATTATAATTACTTACATACCAGAGCTGGGCAGTAGCTAGCTACTTTTGTAGCTTAGCTACGTTTACCTTAGCTGTAGCTGTAGCTTAGCTAAATGTGAAAAAATATAACTGTAGTTTGTAGCGAGCTATGTTTTTTTTCTATTAGCTTAAAAATATTGTTATAACAACTGAAACTACTTTTAAACCTACTTTTTGTAGCTTAAAGCTGCTTTTTATAGCTTGAAGCTACTTTTTGTTGCCCAAATCTACTTTTTGTAGCTTAAAGCTACCACTGTTCATTAAGAAATACCAATTAATTTTTGTTTTGTATTTGAATTGTACCTTCTTTATTGTTTTCTATAACTGTAGGATAACAAGTTATTATATAGTGTAAAATCTATTAACATATTTTATTTTTCACTTGTTCTTAACCTATCCTAGTTTTGTATTAAATATTAGATGAACTAAACATTGACTGTTTTGGAGTCTTCTGTTAATGTGACTGTTCATTTATTCCGATAAAAATAAAAATTATAGCATCAAAAATTAACAGTACATTTGTCCATTTGCGATTTTTTATATTTATTAACAGTCATTATAACAAAAGACTGATCAACTGATAATATGACAATGGCATATTTAATTAATTCACAATAATTGAAAAAAGTAGCTTCACAATTTAATAGCTACTTTAACGAAAGCTTTTAGCTGTAGCGTAGCTATATTTTACAAAATGTAGCTTATAGCTGTAGCTCAGCTACGTTTTTAAAGAATAGCTGTAGCTGTAGCTTAGCTACTTTTTTTAAGTAGCTTGCCCAGCTCTGCATGATACACTGAATAATTTAGCTCTAAAACTGATAAAAATCTCTTAACCTCCAAGCACTTACTGACACTGACAGCCAGTTGATGCTAATGCTAACATTACCATCAAAGTCCCTAGTTTTTGCCGGCCTAGGCCGAAAACAGGCTGTTTCTGGACGATTTTGAGTTATGCAAAACTAGTATTTCTGGACGGAGGCGCAAAAATAAATTTGGCAGATAGAAACAAAATGTTATATAAACGAAATTTAGGGGCTGCACAAGTAATGATTGGAACTTTTACAATAAAGCTTTCTTTTGAAGCTAAATAAACTTTTATCAACGCTTTGCTGCTCGTACTAGCTTCTCCGTGCAGAAAATGCTAAATTATCTGCTTGAAAAATTTGACAATTTATGAATTAAACACTTATTATCTATTGACCAAATTAATTTTGTTTATAGTATTTCTGTTTTTTATAGCATTTATTTTATTCTCATAACAAATAAAACTTATTATCTCTTGACCAAATTAATTTCGTATATAGTATTTCTCTTTTATGTGTAGCATTTATTCTAGTTTCATAACGAATAAAACAAATAGGAATTTCAAGAAAAGTAAAATATAGGTTATGTAGATATTTATTGACAATGCAAACAGGATACCCGCTAGACGGAGATACAATCTCCATTCTGTTTTCTGTTCTATCATGGCTCATTGAAACCTGCTTCTATTTTAAACTGAGCGTATAACACTTGATATTTCCATATGGGGTGCAGCGGCGCGGTAGCTTCATCCCCTTTATAACGAACGGTATTTCGTATTAAAAACAGGTCATGTGAATGCCATTATGAATGTAACCCTTTCATTTCGGCCACTTAAACGTGTAATAAATTTGTTTATATTTAAATTTTAAGTTGGTTAACACCTGGTGTATGGGCAGATAACACTTTCGTTTCGAAACTAACGAAATGTGTTTCCTGATTTGGTTCACTTCGAGTTACTGATCCGATATACACTTACACCTGCCTAACATTTTCTTCGTACTAACTAAATCGTTGTGTCTAACAGTTTCAAAAAATAATCCCAAAAGATTTTAGGAAGGTACATATTCTCAAATAAACCCAGGCAGTTTCTTTGAATTTCAAAATTATTTTTTCAGACAACCACGTTTGAAAGTAATCATACATTATAAATTATTACGGAAAGTTGAAAATAACATACACTAATATGTTAGTATAATACACACTTCTAACATATTAGGTGAAGTTCCACTGATTAACAACAGATGGCGTTACGATGTAGGAAAATAATAATATAAATGAAAATAAGTTGTATTATTATTTAGATAGAAGTTTTGGCAGACTTTTCGACACATTTGCACAGATAAATCTTGTTCTAACATTAATAATTACTTATTTAATAATATTTTAGCATTATTTAATATATTGGATCCTGAGGTCCCTGGTTCGATACCCACAGGCGACAAATTTTCATAATTTGAAAAAAAGCTATCCCTGTGGCTCCTCCACCACTAACATGTTTGGAGGCCGTGATTTGACGACTGGTAACCGCACTTCACGCGCAAAATATATCACTTACCGAGATCTGCTTCAGCAGAGTGCCACACCCAGTAATGGGTAGAAGGCGTGATGATATATTTATTTATTTATTTTATTTATTTAATATTTTGACATTACGGTTAGTACAGTAGATATCACCACACCTAACCTCAAACGACAAACGTCAATGCTAACCTTAAAAAACCCATCAGCTAATGACATTGCTCTTGTAAACTTTTTTTAGAAATATTTTGTGGTTGTCTAAAAAATAGTGTACATAACTCGCTCGAAAGTGAGATAACTGTGATCGTGTACTTAAAACACTCGGCGCTGCGCGCCTCGTTTTTCAATTTGTACACTCGCAGGTTATCTTACACTTTCGATGCTTATTATGTAATATACTATTATGAAATATGTTTCAAATAAAAGTTTAATTTATTTGATGTACTGTAAAAACTGGATTAAAAATTGCAAGGTATCAATCAATTCTAGTTAGTTTCATAGCAAAATCGATTCCTAAATTCGCCAAAATTATTTAAAAAAAATAACATTAATCAATTTCAAAATATAAACAATTAAAAGTTATAACATATAAGTCTATATTTCCAAAAAATAGTAATAATTTCCATTCTTCAACAATTATAAAAAATTAACAATTTTTTAACAATAATAAAAGTCAAAAATAAAAACAATAAATTCAAAATCTACCCAAAAACTGTCCAAACTTTAACTGACAAACAAAAAAATAACAAGATTTTCAACAAAAAGGCAAATTAATAAACTATAACAAAATCAAAACAAGTATGCAAAAACTGTTTTTTTTCACCAGAAAGACATATTTGTAAAAAACTTACCAAGCCCTGAAACATAACCTGAAGACGACTGTGAAGCCGTCACAGGTCTTCCGACACCTAAAGATCTTCTTGATCCTCGAGGTCTTCCACGTTTAGATTGCCCTCTGCCCACAACTCGAGGTCGATTTGTTGATCCGTAAGGTGGAGTAAAGGTCACTGAAACAAAAATAAGAAAAAAACAAACCTAATAAAAAAATCAAGACAGGGTTTTTGGCTAAGCCGGTCCTGACCAGATACTTTAATATACATACATAACATCATGCTATATCCTCTTAAATGGAGTAGCACGAACCCCAGAAACATTCGCAGAATATACACTCAACACATTCATCAATTAATCTGTTTTCGTCAAACATTTTCATCTTAACACATCATCCTCGTTTCAACCACATTCATAGTTCATTCCATATGAGCTCAATTATTCATCACATTTAGAATCATTCATCTCACACTAAATCTTCAATCACATCCAAAATTAACATTCGACGTAATAATACATTTCATATTTTGAAAACATCTCAAATTATATAAAAAGGTAAGAAAGGAAGTGAGAGTCGACCTACGCTTGTTTTCAAAACAAAATTGTAAACAAATGAATATTATTATTGGAAAATGAAAAAAAAATGCTTCCGGAAAACGATTTAAGAGGTAAAAATTGTTTAAATATTATAAATTCTTAATAAACAAATAACTTCAATAGTAAATTAAATAAATAAATAAATATATCATCACGCCTTTTATCCATTATTGGATGTGGCACTCCGTCGAAGCAGATCTCGGTAAGTGATACATTTATGCGCATGAAGTGCGGTTACGAGTCGTCAAATCACGATGTTAGTGGATGGGGAGCCACAGGGATAATTTTAATGTGGTGTAAATGTTTGTCGGCTGTGGATATCGAACCAGAAGTCTCAGGATCCACATACCGACTCGATACCACAGAGCCACCTACCGCATAAATAAATTAAATAAGGATGTACCAAAATACGAATAATCATGTGATGACAAAATTTCGGGTTTTGGGTTGCGCCGGTCCTGCGCCCTAACTTTTATGATCGATACTAAAACGTTCGTATAGTATAACCACTGACTTCGACTTCAAAACTATAGAAATTTAAAAGCATAGGCGTACCTCACTCTATTAAACAGTTTGAACTTATTTATTTCGAATCTGCTTTCATGTTCCAAGAACAAATAATATTGTTTTAACGGTGAAAACAAGGAAACCGAAAATAGAGTCAAGTAGCATTGACGTAAAACCGTATTATTTGATTTCTGTGGAAACAATGTTTATGTAAATTTGATACTCCAGTCTATATGAAACTGAATTTTAGTTTAAAAACGGAAATTCGATTCGCATGATCTGACGAAATAATACAATGACGGGTACAGCAAAAATGTATTCATCGAAATACGAAGTTCAGATTGCATAAGCAATCTCTTTCGATTGAAAATGATCTAATTCTATTCATACGAACCGAAAATATTGATATTTATGTAAATTTAGGTAAAGTAATAATAGTAATAAAAGACGCGATGGCCGAGCGTGTTAATGCACATCTCTTAACATGCTGTGACGTCATCCGAACCAAGGTTCGTCAGTTCGAATCCGCCTGTCGACAAAGTATGATTTGTCGTTAAAATAAAAAATACAGTTACTTGTATTAATCATACTCGGGCGCTATAAGCTAGTCACTTATACATATGCCTTAAAAGTAAGTAACATCGACTCAGAAAACCGGCAGTACGGCAGCGTAAAAACTGCGGCTCGGTGTGCCCGGTAGGCCCAGGCCCGACTCGGGCTGTAGCGCCAATAAAGAAGAAGAAGAATAATAGTAATAATATAAATAAGTAAAATGCGTGATGATATATTTATTTATAAATAATCTAACTAATTTTATTTTCAACCGTTCGATGTATTTTTACGCAAAACAAAACTAAACAATTTTATTTGTATTAGAATTAACGAAAGAAAAAAAACAATGGCGATGCTTACCCTAAAGATAAAAAAAAAGTTATATTGCGTATTATAACTCAGCATATCAGTCATAAAAAAAATTATAATAAAGCAAAATTTATAATTATAATTATTATTTATGGGGTAGTTAGCTCAGTGGTATCAAGTCAGCCTGTCGATCCTGAGAACCCTGGTTCGATTTCCATAGGCGACAACAACTATCTTTTCGGCTCCCCCTTCACTAACATCTATGGGGGCAGTGATTTGACGGCTGGTAACCGTACTTCACGCGCAAAATATATCACTTACCGACATCTGCTTCGGTAGAGTGCCACACCCAGTAATGGGTAGAAGGCGTGATGATATATTTATTTATTTTATTTTTTCAAAAATTATAATCAAAAATAATATTTATATAATGGTAATATGGGATGGCTAGCTCAGTGGTATTAAGTCGGCCTGTGGATCCTGAAGTCCCTGGTTCGATTCCCACAGGCGATAAATTTTCATAATTTGAAAAAGCTATCCCTGTGGCTCCTCCACCACTAACATGTTTGGGGGCCGTGATTTGACGACTGGTAACCGCACTTCACGCGCAAAAATATATCACTTATCGAGATCTGCTTCAGCAGAGTGCCACACCCAGTAATGGGTAGAAGGCGTGATGATATATTTATATTTATTTATTTAATTTTAAAATGAAAATTTTCTGTGTGTGAGAAACCGTCATTTACTGCAATGTTTTTATGAGTTTTTCATGTGTGTTCGATCTCCTTTCAGTAAAATATTCAGCGTACGGCTAAATAAACAATTGCATAACATAATAAAACTGTTGTGAAACTTACAAGGACTGTTGCCAGCACTAGGATCCAAGTCAACGACAAGAGCTTCATTGCTAGTGTCCTCCTGGTTGCTAACGACGCCACTGCCTTCCGACAGGGCGTCGGAGTTGGAGGGGCTGGGGGGGCAACTGTCAACATTCAGCCAGACATCATCGAGACCATTGTCGCTGTCTTTCGATTTCTTGGTGTCTGCAGAACGCGGCTGCAACAAACAAAAAGCGTAGAATTCAATAAGTTGCGAATCGCGAATTTGTTGCGATAGTTACGTTCGACTTGACAGCCATTATTTGTTTTCGTTTCCGTTCCCGCTCGCGTTCTTTTTCTCTTTCGCGTTGTTCTTCCGCTTGTCTGCGTTCTTCTGTTCGTTGACGGTCTGAAAACAGTGAAAAGTTGAGGAATTTTTTCTAAGGACGACTCAAATTTTCGGCAATAAGAAGTGAAAAGAAAATAATTTGCTTTAACAAATATTCTTTTACTTCAGATTTCTTATGACTAAAGATGGTGTTCATTCCATCGACATTTTTGTTTCAATTAACGCCAGCACAAAAGAAAATAGTTTGCGCTTACAAAATATTCTTTTCCAATGCCCAATTTTACATTCAACTGTTCTTACTATAATAATTCTCTTAATAGTTTATAAAATACTACATATTATATACTTAATAGTTAATTTAAAAACCGAGCATTAGAGATGGTAATAATTCCATGATAAAGAACATTATAATTGCCATAATAATAGTAAATTTTAAATAACTCAACAAAATAATATCACAATGCCCATTCTAGCAATAAATATTGACGTCAATTGTACAAATAATTAAAACCTAAAACTTCTAAGTAATTTTAAGCAATAAGCAATACATTTCGTTTCGATTTCTTCATCATCCAAAAGAAGTGAAACAACCTCCTTGGGTTTCAGGGTATCCGGTTTGAAGTTTCCTCCGCTGATCACCATCCTTTGAATCTATAAAACAACGACAAATAGTACACGAAATCTTTCTTATGCCAATGGAACACTGGTCGAGGAGCATGAATGAGCGTCGAGGAACTCATCGATGAAACAACAGAACGCACTCGTCATCAATGAAAAATAGAGGCGTCTCTATTTCCATCGAGGAGTTCCTCGATGAAACGATTGTGTCTCATTTCCCACGTATTATTGTGTCTCATTTCATGTTAGCGTGGGCTGTCATTTTGGTTTTGCTTTGCGCTATTTTTTTGTGTTTGTTTATTTTATCAGTCAGGGTGCGTTCTGTTGTTTCATCGATGAGTTCCTCGACGCTCATTCATGCTCCTCGACCAGTGTGCCATTGGCATTAGATTCACGTGATATTACTTCGCTTTTTTCTCTCGCCCGCTGCAGTATTCTTTCTTCTATTGATCCCTTACAAATCAATCTATAAACGGTGACCTGCTTCGTTTGACCCAACCTATGAGCGCGGTCCATAGCTTGTTGGTCAACGGTCGGATTCCAATCGCTATCGTAGAATATCACCTGAAAGCAAATATTTTGCTAATACAAACGAACGAGAACAAACAATGAGAAATTGCAATTTATTTTGTAAGTTTTTAATCTTGAAAGATCGGAGACCAACAGTCGTAGCTATTAACATCTTTGAGGGCTGTAATTTGACGGCTGATAATCGCACTTCACGCGCATAAATATATAACTTACCGAATTCTACTACAACAGATTGCTACACCCAGTAATGGGTCAAAGGGATGATAAAACATTTATATGGGATAATGGGTCAGTGGTATCGTATCGGCCTGTGGATCCTCACGACTGTTAAACATTTTCACCAAATTAAAATTACCCCTGTGGCTCCCCGTCCACTAACATCTTTGGGGCCGTAATTTGACGACTGGTAACTGCACTTCACGCGCATAAATATGTTCCTTAGAGAGATCTGCTTCGACAGAGTGCCACACCCAGTAATGGGTAGGCGTAATGATATATTTATATTAAGGTTTATTTTTATTTTTTTTGAAATTCTCGAAATTGCATACCTATTTTATTTATTTATTCTATTTTGTACAACAGGAACTCAATCCCAATTACATTACAGGGCCCGGACGCACCGAGTCGTTGTATAATAGTTCATATATATTTAGCTTGAGCGGGATTCAAACTCGAGATCTCCGGATTCGAAGATTAAATATCTGGAAGACCGAACTTCGCGCGGGAAATAAATATTTTTTGATAGACAACGATGCAGCGAGCAGCTTAAAGGTGTAATTAATTTGAACGACTGCTATACTCTTAATACATTTGCATTTTATATTATTCCTAAATTCTTAATAGTAACACATCCTTCTGTTGATTTGAGAAGCCAAGTTCGATTCCCACAACCGACAAACATATTTTCACCACATTAAAAATTATCGCTGTGGCTCCCCCTCCACTAATATCTTTGGGAGTGTGATTTTATGGCTAGTATCACTCACTATGTCAGAGTGCCACACCCAGTAATGGGTAAAAGACGTGATGATGTATTGATTTATTTTATTTTATTAGATAGAAAGCTATCCGTAAGTTTAGTGGTTACATTTCCAATCAAATATAATTGAAAAGTATTTATTGAAGTGTGCAAAAAGCAGTGAACAATAAACATCGTAATAAATCCGATTAAAACCAAAGTAAAAGACTATAAGAAAAAGTAATTTGAAAGATGTAGTATATCTGGTGATGGCAGAGCCGCGTTCACATAATTCAAGCTATCAAGGCCATTCGTACTTCGTGAAGTGGAAGAAAAAGCGCCAAGTGTTCACTACGATAGCTAAACCAACCCAAAACAAAGCAAGACCAACCACAGGCTGCATTATCTTCACAATTCGCTGTTTTGGCTTTATGCCACGCAATAATCGTTATATGGAAGAACACTAAAATAAAATAAAGAACAAGATGGAACAGTGGCAGCACCATACAGGGTATTTTCAAACTTACAACTTTAAAAGTATACCCAAATACGATTTAAAAATTATCAGGTTTATTACAAACTCAATGTCAACATGAAAATGTTTGTTTCTACGACCGAGCAGAAAATAGACATTTCCAACTGTCAGTTGTGAGCGGAAAGTTAACATTTGCCGGTACGCCTCGATTAACTCTCCATGCATACATACATACATATCTTCACGCTATATCCCAACAAATGGGGTAGCACGAACCCTAAAATCACTCATAAAATATTCACTCATCACACCCATCAAACAACCAGTCATCGTCAAACATTTTCATCCAAACATACCACCCTCCATGCGCGAGCGGAAAAGACTACTTTCTGCTCTAGGTACACAAATAACTATATTGGTTGTAGAAATCAAATTAAGGTTGTACATCCCACATTTTCTGTTCTATTTTTTTTTTTCTAAAAGATTGAGAAAAGTCAAAACTTGTTTAATGGGGTAGTGGTTCAATGGTATCGAATCGGCCTGTGGATCCTGAGAACCCTGGTTCGATCCCCACAGCCGACAAACATTTTCACCAAATTAAAATTATCCCTGTGGCTCCCGCTCCGCTAACATCTTTAGGGGCCGTGATTTTACAAGCAAACCCAAATACGATTTAAAAATTATCAAGTTTATTACAAACTCAATGTCAATCTGAAAATGAGTTTTTCTACGACCAAGCAGAAAAGTGTTTAATACATGAAATATATATTTTTTAAAAGCTGACACCATTAATACGTCATTGTTTTTTGTTTTAAGATAAAAATAGCATTTTTACTACAGTTATCATGACCATAAATAACAATTTTATCAATTTGGTTCATTTTAATTTGAATAAATCTGAGAAATTATCTAAATAAATGGGTAAAAAAAGTGTTTCAATCGAACTAAAAATACTATATCAAGTCTCGTAATATTGCCAGACTCCGCTACGCGTCGTCCGGCAACTTTATTACTCGACCCGAAAACTTATATTTTTAGTCCTAATGAAACAAATAATTATTTTTTTTAAATGGGATGACCGCATTTCCGCAACTGGTCTATGATGTTCTTTCTACAATTTTCGGAGATATTGTAATAGCTATGTCACTGAATTTGATACAACAGAAAAATTCTAGGGTAGTGTATGCTTAAATGCTGGTCGAACCAGTGCTGTAGGGAAAATGAAATGATAAAGCAATATGCGATTTTATCTACAACAAGCAATGTTTTGAAAGCTGTTTAAATTTGAAGATGATATATTTCATTTGTAAGTTATGTCTGTAGATTTTCTGGATTTATTTTTAGCCTAATTCAATTCACGTGTTATCGATTACCTCGGGTATTTATAAATCCCCTTTAACAGACTTAATGTTCGGTGTCTCTTTGAATTTTACTAACTGTGAAAATGTAGCTAAAATTAAATACATCATTAACTGGTTCAGAACTAAGAGATTACTCAACCCCACGGAATGCTAAATTACTTTTCGTTACCACACCCTTTTCTAAAAAAAAAGAAATAATTTCCGCACAGTTTTTTTTTAACTACAAATTTAAATAAAAAACTTTCAGCATAACACAGTGAGAGCTGGGCAGTAGCTAGCTACTTTTGTAGCTTAGCTACTAGCTTAGCTACATTTACCTTAGCTGTAGCTGTAGCTTAGCTAACTGTGAAAAAATGTAGCTGTAGCTTGTAGCTAGCTACTTTTTTTTCTATTAGCTTAAAAATAACAACTGAAGCTACTTTTAAAGCTACTTTTTGTAGCTTAAAGCTACTTTTTAAGCAGAAGGTCAACAAAGTACGCATGCGTACAAGCTAAACCCACACAAAATAATTATTTGTTGCCGATTCTAACTGGCTCCAATACGCAAAAATACACAGTAGGTGCCAGATGGTATTTGCTATTTTTGATATTGTACATAATAGTAAATTAACAGTCATTATAACAAAAGACTGATCATATGACAATGGCAAATTTAATTATTTCACAATAATTTAAAAAAGTAGCTTTAAAATTTAACAGCTACTTTAACGAAAGCTTTTAGCTGTAGCTTAGCTATATTTTACAAAATTTAGCTTATAGCTGTAGCTTAGCTACTTTTTTAAAGAATAGTTGTAGCTGTAGCTTAGCTACTTTTTTTAAGTAGCTTGCCCAGCTCTGGTATTACATAACTTTGTAAAGTGCCTCAAACATTTTCTTTGTAAGTATCTATTCTTATAAAATTTATGTAACAAGTCTCAAAATCCACAAACCGGAACTAACCCCATACGAAACCGCGGCGTTCGCGGCTGGCATCAAACGACACATGATCCCTACACTCTACTTCTCCGTGTACACGTGCGTTCCGTGGCCGTGGCTTCCTCCGCTGAATAGAACACCCGGGGCAGGAAGTGGCAGAGGATCGAGGATCCCACTATATCCGGTACATTATGCAATAACAATCTCTTCACAACAACTTTCGAGGATGTGTTTGAGCACGTGCGCTCCAAGGGGTGGTAGTGGTTGGAACCATGGAACCACCCCGAAGTGGGTGGTGGTTAGGGTATTGTTCGAGGAATAGTAAGACTTGTGGGATGAAATATGAGATTGTTGTACGGTTAATAATTACTGAAATTATATGGTTGTATGGTAGTGATGATGAACCATTTAGGAAAATTTTGCTGTCACGATTTATCAATTTATACGCTTTAGAATATCAGCTGATAAGCTCAATTTCGAGATTTTCGAGTGGCTGAGTTTATGGAGTAGATTTCTTAGTGGTATCAAGTCGGCCTGTGAATCCTGAGAACCCTGGTTCAATTCCGACAGCCGACAAACTTTTCAACCACATTAAAATTACTCCTGTGGCTTCTCCACTACTAACTTTTTTAGGGGCCGTGATTTGACGGCTGGAAATCGCACTTCACAAAAAAAAATATAGCCTTCTACCCATTACTGGGCGTGGCACTCTGCCAAAGCAGATCTCGGCAAGTGATATATTTTGCGCGTGAAGTGCGGTTACCAGTCATCAAATCACGGCCCCCAAAGATGTTAGTGGTGGAGGAGCCACAGGGGTAGCTTTTGAAATTATGAAAATTGTTTGTCGTCTGTGGGAATCGAACCAGGGTTCTCAGTATCCACAGGCCGGCTTCATACCACTGAGCTAGCTATACATTACAGTAAATATATCACTTATCGAGATCTGCTATGCAGAGTGCCACACCCAGTAATGGGTAAAAGACGCGATGATATATTTATTTATTTATATTCATTTATAATTTAAATTTGAAGATTTTCGAGTGACTAAATATAGAAAATGTCAAAATGCAATTAATAGATTTTCAATTTAGTTCTACGGAGTGTCTACTTGAAATATGTTACATGGGAAACACAGTGGCAAAATTTTCATTTAGCGATAACAAATTTTCAGCTGTAACATCCCTAGGGCATTGATAATGCGAAATAATTTTATAACAATCAGAAAACACGGTGCTTGATTTGTCAAAATAAAAAATTTTGCATATTGAGTGTGTGCCTTTATTTTTTTTTTTATTTTAAGAAAACCTGTAGTTGGTATTGACATTTAATCATTTGTCAATATTTAAAATCTAACTAAAATAAAGTAGGTCACGAGTTCGAATCCCACTCAGGGTATGGATGTTTGTGAATGCTTTTGTAAGGGTTAGGTGAAAATCAACCTTCGACTGAAGCGCGTCCTTGACCACACGTGGTCAATAGAGCCAAAAATAAGTAAATAAATTATGACTGTATAATTAAGAAGACATAAAACGAAAAGAGGAAAAGAACCTTGCATTAATAAAATGCTTTAGTAACTGAAATATGTGTATCGCTTTATTAGTAAAATATATAAAAAAAATAAATAAATATATCATCACGCCTTCTACCCAATGCTGGGTGTGGCACTCTGCTAAAGCAGATCTCGGTAAGTGATATATTTTTGCGCGTGAAGTGCGGTTACCAGTCGTCAAATCACGGCCCCCAAACATGTTAGTGGTGGAGGAGCCACAGGGATAGCTTTTTCAAATTATGAAAATTTGTCGCCTGTGGGAATCGAACCAGGGACCTCAGGATCCACAGGCCGACTTCATACCACTGTGCTAGCCATCCCATATATATACTGTACCTATATAGTGTCATAAATTTATTAGATTAGATACGATTTTAGCGAATACATTTTCATTTTTGTAGTGGTCAAAATGGAAAAATGTATACGCAAATTTGCATTATGTACCTACATTATCATTATTATTTATATTCTTGTAGTGGTCAATAAATATATATTGATCCTATGGTTTCAAATCCTATATTTAAATACATACTCATTGATCTTTTCCAGTGGCGTAGACCGCAGCTATTACTAGCAAGGTCACTGTATAATACATTTCATTTCGATGTTTCCGAGACAAAATAATTCTAAGAACTCAAAACAATTATATCGCAGAATTTGTTTGTAGTATAAGACATACGTTAATCATACTAGTGTCCACGTATTCTAAACAAATTCAAGTATTTCAAATGGGGTAGCTAGCTCGGTGGTATCAAGTCGGCCTGTGAATCCTGAGAACCCTGGTTCGATTCCCACAGGCGACAAACAATTTTCACCATTTTAAAACTACCCCTGTGGCTCCTCCTCCACTAACATCTTTGGGGGCCGTGATTTGACGGCTGATAACCGCACTTCACGCGCATAAATATATCACTTACCAAGATCTGCTTCGGCAGAGTGCCACACCCAGTAATGAGTAGAAGGCGTGATGATATATTTATTTTAAGTATTTCAAGATACAATATAAAACAAACACCACCAATTTTATAAATAAATAAAGTAAATATATCATCACGCATTTTACCCATTACTGGATGTGGCACTCTGCCGTAGCAAATCTTGGTAATTGCTACATTTATGCGCGTGAAGTTCGGTTACCAACCGTCAAACCACGGCCCCTAAAGATGTTAATTGAGGGGAGGGCCACAGGGGCAATTTTAATGTTGTGAAAACTGCTTGACTTTGGGAATCGAACCCCGGTTCTTAAATCCACAGTCCGACTCGATACTAATTTTATGCATAATGATAACAATATTTAGACATTCACCAGATTCTCAAAGAAGTTTTAGCTACTCCTGAATTTTTACAGGCGCGGTGGCTGAGCTTGTTAATGCACATCTCTTAACATACTGTGACGTCACCCGAACCAAGGTTCGTTAGTTCGAATTCGCCTGTCGACAAAGTATGATTTGTCGTTAAAATAAAAAATACAGTTACTTGTATTAATCATATTCGGGCGCTATAAGCTAGTCACTTATACATATGCGTTAAAAAGACTCAGAAAACCGGCAGTACGGCAGCGTAAAAACTGCGGCTCGGTGTGCCCGGTAGGCCCAGGCCCGACTCGGGCTGTAGTGCCGTTAAAGAAGAAGAAGAATTTTGGATAGTACGGTGGTGTGGATAGCATTACGGCATTCGAATCCGGAGATCCCGAGTTCGAATCCCAGTCATACTAAAAATATATGAACTGCCACACTACGGCTCGGTGAGTTCCGAACCCTGTACTGTAATTAGGATTAAGTTCCTGTTGTGCAGGGTAACATAAATAAATAAATATACTAGTCCAATTAAAAAAAGTTAATTCAATTCACTTCAAGGTTATGTTAAAGTTTATATAAACTTTTTTGGGGATCTCTTTTAGGATAATTTGACAAATCCAAAATTCAGAATTAGGCAGATTCTAGCTAAAACTATTTTGAGAATTGGGCTGTCAAATCACAAAGATATGTCTATTAACCCCCTCCCAAGAGGTTCCGGCGCCAGTGCCACAAACCTAATCTCAGAAAACAATAAATAATTTGGCCGCATGTTTGGTCATTGCTACACGCTACACGGGGACAAGGGCCAGTCATGGACGATGACGTCGTCGCGCGGTGTGTGAACGGACGCGCGACAGCGTTCACAGTGCGCCAGGATCGCGCTGCTTACACTGACCACGCATGACGCGAATCATCAAACATGCACTCGTCTGACGTCGGGCATGGTCCTCCTGCCGAAACCGCGACGATGATGATGTGAGATATGGAGACATCTGTGCCACAAACGGAAGTCTTGTGCAAATATTTCGTGAAATGAAACAAATGCGGGAAAAATGAAAGAAAGTGACAGTACACAAAAAATACTACAACCTTGAAATGTTACACTTTCGGACGTCAAAGAAAAGTGCTCCTTTATTCAATGGATTTCTGCGCCATCTTTGATTAGGGAGATATCCCAATTAGTCAATCATTTAAGGAAGATTTACAAATTTCAAAAGTTCTAAAGCATCTCATATTTGAAACCGCGATGATGATGTGAGATATGGAGATATCTAGGCCACAAACGGAAAAGTCTTGAGTAAATATGTCATGAAAAGAAACAAATGCGGATAGAAATAAAAGAAAGTGATATTATACAGACTTGGAGGAAAGCTTTGAACCGAAAATACTACAACCTGCAATGTTGCACTTACGGACGTTAAATAAAAGTGCTCCTTTGCTCAATTTTTAACATATGGATTTTAGCGCAATCTCGTATTAGCGAGACATTACAATTAGTCAATCGTTTTAAGGAAGATTTAGAAATTTCAAAAGTCCTAAAGCATATCAAATTCGAAACCGCGCTGAAGATGATGTGAGATATGAAGACATCTATGCCACAAACGGAAAAGTCTTGCGCAAATATTTCATGGAAAGAAACAAATGCGGATAAAAATGAGAATGTGACATTACACAAATTTGGAGGAGAGCTTTGAATCGAAAATACTACAGCTTGCAATGTTGCACTTACGGACGTCAAACACAAGTGCTCCTTTATTCAACTTTTGACATATGATTTTCGGAGCTATCTCTTATTAGTGAGACATTCCAATTAGTCACTCGTTTTAAGCAAGATTTAGAAATTTCAAAAGTCCTAAAGCATCTCAAATTTGAAACCGCGATGATGATGTGAGATATGGAGACATCTATGCCAAAAACGGAAAAGTCTTATGCAAATATGTCATGAAAAAAAAACAAATGCGGATAAAAATGAAAGAAAGTGGCATTACAAAAACTTTGACTCGAAAATACTACAGCCTGCAATGTTACACTTGCAGACGTCAAACAAAAGTGCTCCTTTTGACATTTCTGAGCCATATCATATTAGTAAGATATTCCAATTAGTCAATCGTTTTAAGGGAGGTATACAAATTTCGAATGTCCTAAGCATCTTCGCTTCATTTTATTTTGAGTTGCTCATTTATAATATGTCATATGCAGAAATAGACAGCAATTCTTTTGAATTTAAGTTTTTCATTTATTGCAATTCTAGAAAATATGAGTCAAAATATCAGAAATATCCATTACCATCACAATCAGATTTTATCTCTTCATCGTTATTTAAAATCAACATTTCGCTGTTAAACATGGTTCAGTTCTAGTACTATCTGAAAATAAAATAGCAAAAGTAATGAACACTCAAACTTTATGCAGTTACGCAAGATTAGAGGAAGATTTATGCCGCAAATCTTCTTTGCTGTTCATATGTTTAAGGCGGATTCTCTTGAAATAATATTGTACATACTTTGCTCTGAAATTTTATTAGATTACCAAAGGCAGACTGCCAACTATAACAAAATTTATTTTGTTTCCCCAACTTACAAAATAACTCTATACAATATAAATTACATCTGATTTTATCTTCCACAGGCATATAAACGAATCCAAAAATGTTTGTTTAGAATAACAATTACGCATATGATATTTATTTCTTATTCAAAATAAACTTTTCACCCAAGTACGTCATCACGTCACTATCAGAACGAAAACCACAGAACTTGGCAATTTTAATCTTTCAGTTAAAACATTACGAATTCACAGTTCGTTTTCAAGTGTTTTCGTATGTATTCAGAATTACAAATTACGATGACCACTCATGTCACAACATAAAATGATACAATTTCAGACAGTGGGAGTCATTACGAATGGGTGCTATGAATTTTAGTCACGATCAGACAGTAGTCAGTATCTACTCCACATTTGGTTAAAAAGATCCCAAGCTCAGCTCGCAACCGACAAGTGAAGTAGGCACACAGAATGCAAAACAATGAACTAAATTTTATGCCGCCAAATCACTCATTCCAATCACGTTGCTCACTTCGTGGACATACAGCCCCGGAACGATTTCAAAATGATCATAATTTTAACCATTATAAATTATACCTTATTTTAAAAGCGATTAAAAGATACATATTACAGGGTGATCAAAAGGGATTGTTATAGTTGGCAATACAATTCCAGAGATCTTTTTATCCCACATGACATTTCTAATAAATACAAATAGGTTATGTCAGGAGTCTGACAACTAATAAAATTTTGACTTTTTAAGTAATAGAAATACTTTAGAAATAAATGTAATAATAAATGTACTCAAATTTAAATTTTAAATGTCACTGTCAACAACAAGAAATGAATTTATGTATCAGGCTTACCAATTTCAAGTAGTTTTTTTTATTGCCAACTGTAATAATTCCTTTTGATCACCCTGTAAAAGATATATATGGGGTGGCTAGCTCAGTGGTATGAAGTCGGCCTGTGGATCCTGAGAACCCTGATTCGATTCCCACAGGCGACAATTTTCATAATTTCAAAAACTACCCCTGTGGCTCCTCCACCACTAACATCTTTGGAGGCCGTGATTTGACGACTTCACGCGCAAAATATATCACTTACCGAGATCTGCTTCGGCAGAGTGCCACATCCAGTAATGGGTAGAAGGCGTGATGATATATTTATTTATTTATTTATATTAAAAGATACATTTTCCCTAGACCTATTATCCGAATTGTGAATTGATTTTAGAGCAAAATGCATCAAATATTGTAGATATAAATAAGATTTATGTACCAAGGGTGAAAACAAGCGTTTCTGGCCCGTGGCATAATTATTAGCATGACACGCAAACCACCGAGGGCTAATAATCATGCCACGGGCCAGAAACGCTTGTTTTCCCCCGTGGTAAATACAATATTTTATGCACAACAAAATAACATTAAATTATATGTTCAAAAGATTAAAATATGTAGATAGGTTATATGTCAAAATGACATTTGGTAAAATCAAGTATTCACAATAATGGGGCAGCTAACTCAATGGTATCAAGTCGGCCTGTGGATCCTGAGAACCCTGGTACCCTAGATTCGATTCCCACGACAAACAATTTTCACCATTTTAAAACTACCCCTGTGGCTCCCCCACCACTAACATATTTGGAGGCCGTGATTTAACGGCTGGTAACGCGCAAAATATATCACTTACCGAGATATGCTTCGGCAGAGTACCACACCCAGTAATAGGTAGAAGACGTGATGATATATTTATTTAATTTTACAATAAACAAAAATTGTCATTTTATTTATATATCCATAGGAATTATTTTTTTATGGCCCTAAGGTCAAAAGAAGTGTTTATGCCCGATTTTTTGGGCTAAACTACATTAATTTCGGCCCGGTTGTGCATAAAATAAATAAAGAGAGTATAAAAAATTTGACATTTATTTTCACTTTTAAGTTTCTTCATTAACATTTTTTAGAATAAAATCAACTACTGAAAACTAATGAATACAGAAGTCAACTCTGCAATTAAAACCAAGCGTTTAAAAAAAAATGAATGTAGATGGTATCGAGAAAGTACAAAGTATGGAACAGCGTCACATCGACGCCGACGCCGATAGTGCTCCTCGAAGTAAACCAAAGACAATGACAACGCAGTAAACGAATCGACACTAACTGATTTAACAGGCAACGAGCAACGTATGCTATGAATGCTAAAGGAAATATGTGACATTCTTTCCAAGGAAACATACATGAGAACAACGTCCCGTGTTTCGCTCCCAGCATGTCTCATGCGTACGTGCGTTGAGAGTGTGTGAGTGCAGTGTGAAGACACCTTGCCACTCTTGCCAGATCCAGTCATGCCTCTTCTGCTGCCGAGTTTCATTTCGGACATTCCCAGCTAGCACACTAACCAATTTGCTTCCCATTTTCACATCAAATTACATTAAACTTCACTCAAATTTAAACAGTTTTTCAAAATAAATTTAAAATCAATAGCAAATGATTTTATAAAATAAATATATAAATATATATATATATAGCTTAGTGACAATGTGAGGGCTGTGATTTTACGGCTGGTAACCGCACATTGCGCGCTTAACCCTTTCACTGCGCATTAATTTTATACAGCCCATCGCTACGCAATTTTGTACTGTATTCCGTATATATATATACGTCCAGAGCAGGAAAAAGATAAACGTATATATACGTCCAGAGCAGCGAAAGGGTTAAATTATAAATTACTGAGAGCTGCTATTTTAAATACAAATAAATAAATATATCATCACGCCTTTTACCCATTACTGGGTGTGGCACTCTGCCGAAGCAGATCTCGGTAAGTGATATATTTATGTAGGCGAAGTGCGGTTACCAGCCGTCAAATCACGGCCTCCAAAGATGTTAGCGATGGGGGAGCCACTGGGGCAATTTTAATTTGGTGAAAATTATTTGTCGGCCATGGGATTCGAACCGGGATTCAAAGGTCGACTCGATAACACTGAGCCATCTACAATCTTAAATAATACCTTCATTAAGTATCTAACTCTAAACATATAAAGCTAGTCATATTACACTAGACTAATATGAAAGTTTATTTGGTGTGGATATCGTTACGGCATTCAAATCTGGAGATCCCGAGTTCGAATCCCACTCAAGCTAAATATATATGAACTACCACAACTACGGTTCGGTGAATCTGGTCTCTGTACTGTAATTGAGATTAAGTTCCTGTTGTACAGAGTAGAATAAATAAATAAATAAATAAATATTCCACAGTCCATTTTCAATTAATAGGACTCAAATATTTTCTTATGTTGTTATGTAATTTGTGTGATTATAATTTCAAATGAATTTTATGACAGAAAAATTCAGAAGACGCCCGTACTCGAACCGGGGACTTTTAGCTTGCCGGACTGATGTCTTAACCAACTTTAAATTAACTGTACTTCAAAGTCATGCATATTAAATTAAAATTTAAATTTACTTTGTATTATTATGTTTATACTATTTTTATTCCATGTACTTCAATAGTTGTAGAAGAAATATGGTATTTGACTCGCATATAATGGTTATATTCTCCTTAAATTATATACTATTGTTCTATTGAAAAAGCGACATTTGTATTTTTTTTGTATAATACGAAGTGTTTAATAAAACTTCGAACAAATGATACAGATGTGACAGCAGATTTTATTTTTCCTCTACTGCGCAGAATTAATTCACTTACATCAGTTGTCATAGATCAATTCACTTATAACTTACAACAACAACTGTCGAACTGTCACACTGTCATTCAGCTCTAAGTTCAGGCATGCTGAATAAATTTAAAAACTTATTTTGATAAAATCTTTCAAGCAAATTCATAAAACGGATTGACGCTAACACCGTTTTTAATATTATCTATAACTCTGTTTCAAATTAAAACAGATTAAAGAAATGAACTAAATTTGATGCTAATTAACTCTCTTTTTAACTCAAGTTAAAATAAACTTGTTTCATGGATTGAAAAGAGAGATAAAAACGAAATTAAAAATGGTGTTAGTGCTAATTCGCTTTATGAATCTGCCTGTGAACGACTAGTTGTAGAAGTAAAATAATTAATTTAAGTGGAAGTGAAAGAACAAATGCACCACTAACTGAATAGATAAACCTCATGAAAATGGCAAGTGATTAATTTTTTATGATTGTTACTTGGTGAGATGGGACCGGTAGAAGTGGGATGACACCTTTCTACCTTTCTGTTTGGTGTTTGCCACTTTACAGTGCCGCACCTGCCCAATGTGCTAATCGGCATCGGCACCGCGACACCGTTGGTTTCACTGAATTCATATAACGTCGCCAAGGTCGGAATCGGAACGCTCTCTGACTTGGCAAAACAAATCATGGCACAAAAATGCAAGCCTATGAGAATTTTATTTTGGTGGCGGTAACCGATTGGGAATATGGGAATGGGAAACTACTTGACAGTCTGTCAGACGAACTGTTTTCAGTTTCGCAGAATTTATTATTGACAAATTGCTTAAATGTTTTTCATAATATATATAAATATATCATCACGCCTTCAACCCATTACTGGGCGTGCCACTCTGCCGAAGCAGATCTCGGTAAGTGATATATTTTGCGCGTGAAGTGCGGTTACCAGTCGTCAAATCACGGCCCCCAAAGTTGTTAGTGGTGGAGGAGCCACAGGGGTAGTTTTTTTTTGAAATCATGGAAATTGTTTGTCGTCTGTAGGAGCCACAGGCTGACTTCATACCACTGAGCTAGCCACGCCATATAAATATTTTTCAGTCATAAAAAAACAAAAATATTGTTAATAAACATTTCATCAAAACTAAAACGGAAATGAGCGGCTTGAATTTATTAGGTATGACTTATTTATGTGTAGAATTTAATTCGTTAAAGTGCGAACAAAAGCTATTCAAAAAAGCATTTATCTTGAACTAGGAAGATAAGAATATTGGAATATTTTATTAGAGAAATAAATCATCTTCCTTGGAGGCAGTCCAACAAAATTATCATATCAAACATATTAATTCCATCTTAACAGGAAAAACATCTCAAAATTACAGCATCCGTGACATAATCGTAAAATAATATCATTGGCTTACAAATTTGTCCGGAAGCTATGAATGAAACAATTCATAATCAAAATGATATCAATAACACCGTTATATTTTATCATAAATACGTGACGAAAACTGCTGATGAACTCGATGCAACTTCTGCATTGCAAAGAAAAACATCAATAGCAAGATGACGACAGTCCAATGAATAACAATTTTTTTTTAAATAATGCAAACGTCTCTTTAAATTGAAATAACTTTTATACGTAATTTAAAGTGTTAACTACGCAATTGAATTATTTATTTTAGCTGCACCCCGTAGACAAACTAATGGTTATAGTAAACAAAATCAAAAGACGGATCTTTTGTTGCACGCATGCGCAATTTTCAACAGAAGTTATATCTAGTTATACTACTTCAGATTGCCATCTATCGATTATTATTCAAACGGACTGTTTCAATTGATTACTTACTAAAAAGATAGCGTGATTCCATGTACTATTTCTTTCTAACATCTGAAAGCTTGTGTCATATCTGTATAATTATGTTTGATGAAGCAGATAAATTGTACGTACAAAAAGTGCAAATAGTAATTCAAATGCACCGTAGTCAAATCAGTAGCGACGATTCATTGAACAGAATCGCTCCATGAAAATTAAACTCGAACGAATAATATGGAAAATAAATATGACACCATCATTGTTTCCTTGATTACTTTATAGGGAAAAGTTTCAAATAAAAGATGTAGAGAATTCATTTCATTATTCAAATCAGTCTAGATATTTCCTTTTACTTTTTTAGTTACGGTAAAAATATGTATGACAGAAAATCGTTATACATTTGTTTGCGTTATGCAGTTTCATGACTATGTAAATTTTTTAGTAGAATTTATGAATTCCATTTTAACAGGAAAAACATCTCAAAATTACAGCATCCGTGACATAATCGTAAAATAATATCATTGATTTACAAATTTGTCCGGAAGTTATAAATGAAACAATTCATAATCAGCCAGATGGGGTAATATTATGAGGAAAAATAAATATATTCTCCTATTGCAGTCACAACTTGACTCTAGGAGTGTTCACTCCTAAAGTTATTTTATTTTATTTTTCAATTTTAAAATGTAACTTTTGTTAAAATATGTTCTACATATAACTTGTTAATGAATCGTATCCGATTTGAAACGTCGTCTTCGTTTTTTGTTAATCGTCAATACAGCCAAGAATTCCAAATAAATTTGTCATCTTTGTGAATAATATAAGTTTTTGACAACTTTTATAATTAATTTTATCAGTAATGAAATGTATTAATTGATTTAGATACAGAATTTAATTTTGTACAGACTTTATTTCAAATCTTTTTCTGTAAAGTACTACACGAGCAAAAACTCATTTCCGATGTTAATTACCTATGGCGCAGTTTTCGTGAACAACCTGTATATGTAGCAGCCCAACATCAAAACACTTTTTCCTCAAAATAAAAATTATAAAATGACTTACCGTGTCTGCAGCTGTCAAATTGATGCCCAAACCACCGGCTCTTGTGCTGAGAAGAAAAACAAAAATGTCGGTCCTGGCTTGAAAATCTGCAACCATATCTCGACGTTCAGAAATCTTTGATGAACCATCCAACCGCATATATTTATGTTTTCGATGCCACATGTATTCCTGAAACAAATAATTGTATAAATTAATATAGTTTACATACAAATTAATTTCTTTTATCATTTACCTCTAATAAATCAATCATTTTAGTCATCTGAGAATAAATAAGAACTCTGTGTCCACCTTCTTTCAATCGTTTTAAAAGATTGTCTAGTACGGATAATTTACCAGCATCGGTAACCAAAGTTTCTTTATCTGTAAAAAATATTATTGTATTAATATGATGAATAATTGAAATATATTTTGTGTAAACATACCAGGAACTATAATATTCGACCAAGATTTAAGAGGTGCAGCTGCTTCCATACCACCAATTACTGGTACATAAGCCAAATAGTTTCTAACTTTTTCTCTAAAGTTTTCGATATTTGAACAAGTACTCCAAACGGACTGTAAACCTTGCCAACTGTGAATCTGTAGGTATTTCAACCAATCCCATTGGGCTTTTCTGCTGTTGCAATACATTTGTTTGGATCTAGATTGGACCTAAATAGATAAAACAGTTAATAAAATGAAACTTGGAGAATACATCTTTATAATTTAAACAATTATTTCCGGTTAAAATACTTCATATTTAACGCGAATAAAACAAACAGAATTTGAAACGGAAATAATAGTTCTAATATAGTTTAACTTACTTTAGGTGTGAGATTCATCAAAAATCTAGGCATGTCAGTTCTCTGTGAATATAGAGTCCTGGAAGGTCTTTCAATATAAACAATTTCATGCAATAAAGAAACAACGTCCCCATTATTATCCAATATTTCTTTGTTCCTATCTTCTGCCATGTTTGTTGTCATGTTTGCCCTATGAGCGCCCATTCTACTTCTTATCATTCTATGTTCCATAGTCTCAGGCATAGAATGGTAAACATGATCAAGATGAGTGTAAACTAAACTGTCCTTCTCAGCAACTGCTGTGAAGGTCATGTCTTGTAAAATTTGACTTGATTTTATATGAGGAACTGATAACCGAAAATCGGAAGATGTTAAAACATGAACTGATTTACTTTTATTTCCCCAAAACCGTTGATGATATGAAAGGTGTAACTGTCTTTCTGTCTCGAAACTGTTTTGCCATCTAGAAATAATTTTAATATAATAATCGACATTAAATGAATAAATTAGATATTACCTGAATAACAGATTTCCGCTCATAATTTTAAATAATTCTTCTGGCGATAAATTTAAATAGTGTAAAAATGAAAACGTTGCATATAATTCATCGTTTTTCGAAGTTTTTCGTATATGTTCACATGCAAATATGTATAATAAATTATATAAAATTTGTTGTTTACTAGGTAGACTATGGCTTAAAATACCATGTTCGTATAAAAGTTTAGGAATGTCATAATTTAAACATTCTACAAATAAAGGTGATTTCGCGTCTCTTCTTTCGAACAGTTCTGGATGATTGCAGACCTAAATCAAATTTATTTAAAATGTATCATTAATATTGTTATTCAAATAATATACCTTTCTAAACTGCATCACAAGATTCATAAGATTAGAGGTAAAATTTCTATCGACTACATGTGTTTCACTTCCTCCAGATATAGTGTAATGTAACAAATCTTCTATCCTGATTTTCTTCTTTAAAGCCATGTATAATAATTTCTGTCTAGTAGTTAGTGGACAATAAACCATAATTTCTATTTTATCTGATAGTTCGTTTTCTACATCTTTCTTGATTCTTCGTAACATGAATGGCTTTAAAATCATGTGTAGCCTTGACAAATGTTCTATAAAATATTACATTTGTTAATCAATTGATTCTATTTTATGAGCATTATAAACTTACTTTCATCAATGCCAGTTTTATTTTCGGCATGGCTTTCAATGTCTTTAGAAAACCATTCATTAAATTCATCATGTGAATCAAAAAGAGTTGGCATAATAAAATGTAGTAAGGCCCACAGTTCTGCCATACTATTTTGTATAGGGGTACCACTAAGCAATAAACGATTTCTGCAGCTGAATCCTAAGAGCATTTTCCACCGAACACTAAAAAGAAAATGGTGGTTATTATATTGTAATTTGTAAGCATAAACGTAAAAACGTATAATTTTTGTCAATCATAATCAAGGTTATTATATTTTACCTGCTAGTACTTTTAATGGCCTGCGCTTCGTCCAAAATCATATACTGCCATTTTATTCTGTTGAAGTATTTAAAATCCGTGATTACAATTTGATAACTAGTAATTACTACATGAAAGCTGGCTTCTTTAGTGTGCATGTCTTTTTGATCCCAAAATTGACGCAAAATTTTTCTTTCCTTTAAAAAACAAAATATTAAATATATAATTACATAAATCTCAGGTTCCCACAGCCGGCAAACAATTTTCACCACATTAAAATTACCCCTGTGGCTCACCTTCCACTAACATATTTGGGGGCCGTGATTTCACGCACATTAATATATCTGTTACGGCAGAGTGCCACCCCCAGTAATGGGTATTCATTTGTATCTAAAATAGCAGATCTCAGTGATTTATAATTTAAGTGCGTGATATGCGGTTACCAGCCATCAAATCACAGCCCCCACATTGCCACTAAGCTATCTACCCCATAAAAATAAAATAAATTTAAGATTGTGCAATATTCTTACATTTGGATTGCCCCAATAAGGGACAACTTTAAAGCTGGGAACAAATCGCTCCATTTCCTGTTGCCAATTATGTAATGTTGAGGCAGGTGAAATAATAAGAAAAGGTCCCCAAACAGCTGCAAAAATGTCGTAAATTATTTACATTCTATTACTATGAAGAATAAAAAATATTACAATATTTTTCAGCAATGTGGCAGAGAAAAGCAATGGATTGAACCGTTTTTCCTAAACCCATCTCATCTGCTAAGATTCCACTAATTCCTTGATCGTATAAATTTGCAAGCCAGTTCATTCCTCGAAGTTGGTAACCTTTAAGATTTCCTTTGAATAATAATGGTTGAGGATGATCTTCATCAACAGGGCTCAAATTTGTATCAGATAAATCAAAATCATCAGACATATCTGCCTTGAGTTTTGAGTTTGCCTGTATGTCAAACTGTCTTGTACGGTTTCTTTCATTTGCAAATGCATCTTTTGCATTTTTCTTCGCCTTTGCTTTTACTACTTCGCTAAAAGTGCAATAAAAATAGTTAGTTACTCAAAAACATACATTAAAATTTAAAATAATAATTAATTAAAAATATGGAACGTATATGTGGTGTAAAAACAAAATGAAACTATTATACCAATCATAATCATCTATATTGGCCAGTCGAGGATTCTTTTCTTCGTCCAGCTGACTCAAAATTCGTAATTGTTCCTCAGGAGAAGCTTTACCAAGCTTCTTCGACATGAAATGAGCATAAAGTTCGGTCTGAGTAATTAAAAAGTTAAGTTTTCGTTGCTGTCGTTTTGCTTCAATCAACTCCACATCCATTTTTCGCTGCTCCTCAGCTTCTTTTTCCATCCGGCGCCGATTTTCTCGTTCCACGCGATCGTATCGCTTCCAGTAAGACTGCATTTCACGAGTAAGACGTTTAGCTCGCCATAAAGTCTCTTTCATGTTCTTCTGAGATTGCATGGCCTTTTGCCGACAATGACGCATGCAAAGTTGAGCAGTTTTCTTACAAGACGCTAACATTTCTTTGTGGTTATTGGCTTTAGCACGCTGAACTTTGCCAATTTCTTTTTTACACATTAATATCCAGACTTTTCTGCGTCTAGCTGCCATAATTTCCGGATTCTTTTGAACGAATTTCTTCTTTGAAAGTGACATGCCATTTTTCATATCAAATTCATCATCATATTCTTCTTTAAATTGGGGTAAATCATCGTCCCAGTCCAAGTTATTATAGTTTAAGTATGAATCATCCTTTAACAAATAAAAATTAAATAAACATTGCAAAAATAAATTATTTCTAAAATAAATACCTGAGTGTCCTCTAGTTCTTTTGGTTTTACAATTACCCGTTTTAACATTTTCTTATCACTTCTTTTATCCTTCTCTCTTTTTCTTTTCTTAACACCCGAAGTACTCTTCTGACGGTCAGGATACTTATCGTAATTAGATAAAATTCCTGCGCTATAATACTGATACTGAACATTCTGTAACATATTGAATATTGATACAATTTCAAACAATATTTTGTAAATATCACTCTCAACTTACATCTTTATCTCCATAATACTTCTTTTTATATTTTTTTAAGAGTGCATGATGCCTTAGCATTTCTAAATAATCTTCTTTGGTGATTTCATCTGAAGATGACTCATCTGACGAGTCTGAGGACTCCAATAACACACTTTGTAACCATTCTCTATCGTTACTAACTTTAGAAAAATTATATAATTTAGATTTGTCTATAGAAACACCTGTAAATAATATTCAGTATAATAAATGTGCCAATAAGAATCATATTTGCAATGCCAAAGCTGTTATAAACGTAAATATGCTTAAATTACTACAAATATCAATAAGTATCTGTATGGAACTACATATAAATTGTTACGTTAACAAAAAAAATATTTTCGGATACAAATTGATATATTATGGTAAAATGGTAACAAACTACGTCATATAGAGTTGCTAAGACAATTTATTTTCTAGTATTCAAAGTCATATAGACTGTTTTAAAATAATTGAGGAATTAAAACAATTGCAGTTATCATTATTAGACGTTAGTGTTTTTTTTTTGTTATTCTTGAATCTCTGGAGCCGGTTGTTAAATACTAGTCAGTACATCACTGTATATTTCTTTACCTTCTGAATTTGTTGCTGGGAAATCATCCAAAGAATTAAAATTTTGTTCGTAATCATCGGTAGAATTAGAATCCTCATCGTTTACTGAACTGCCAATTGTTTGTTCTAAGGACTGTAAATACGGCCCTAAATCTAAAGCTTTCTCTAGTCGTTGAATATGAACTGGTTTTGCTACTTCTGGCACGGACATGGATTGTTTATCAGCCATTTCTGCAATCACGCGTTTCGTTAAGATATATTTACACAAGATACTATGTAATAGTAATTTTAAGAAGTTATATATAACCTAACTTCTTTTACTTAACCTTATATCTGCCTTATCATTAAGAACACACGAAAAATTTAAGTACTCTAATAATTTTACACACATAACAAAATCATTACATATTATTACTGAAAGTACAGCGTATAATAAAACGCGTAATCATTCAAGCAACAATTCAACTACCATTTCTTTTGATATAAACATACACACGCGAAATTTATCTGTTGTGCATGCGCAATTGCACATCACCGTCTGGATTTGAAATATTCAAGTATTTTATTTACAAAATAATAGCGTAATTGTACTCATTCCAATTTTGACATTTCCCAGCATTAAACAAAAAATATTAATTTACTTTCAATTGTTTTTAGTATGTTCAACTGTTTTATTTCATTGCTCTTTAATATATGTAGTGCCATCTGTTATATATATCAGGAACTAATGTGGCCATCCCTTCCTACAGGGTAGATTGCCGGGTTGATACGTAGGTAGGCGCGTCTAGGACGCACAAAAGAAAGAGTTTCAAACGTACTTTGTATTCTTTATAATAATAAACGATAAGTATAATTTATTTTATATAAAAACTAATCAAAAATTGGTTTAAAAAATAATTTTACTACTACAAAAAATTAATGATTAATGATAAAGTTGTGGAAAACAATAAAAGTTCAATTTTGTAATATTAAATTAATAATATCAAATTTAAATAGTTCTTTCAATCTTTTATTGAAGTAATTCATTTTCATATAAACTAAAAAAAAGAAGAAAAGATTTTTGAATTGCGGAACAACGGAACAATGGACAAAATATTTATTTGTCGATGCGTTGGTGAATAAAACCTCTATTAAGAGATTAACTCGTTATAAGTGCATAGCTAACCAGAACCACAGAAGGCTAATAATGCGTACACTGTCCACTCAATGAAGTGACAATGTCAATTCAATTTGCTTAAGAAACGAGAAAGTTTTTGTAATGAGAGCGAGAGCATTTACAGCCACATGTAATCTGAAACCTCCGCTCGTGGCTTCTTCCGTTGCGCTTACATTAATTTTCTTCCTCCGATATGCGCACATTAGACGCACGCAAATTTAAATAGATATTAGCATAATATTGAAGCAACAATTAATCTATAATAATAGCTGGCAATGAACTTAAGGAGAAAACTGTATTGGCTTAATTGTTTTATTTTAATCTGGGCTCAAGATTTTTAGAAAAAAATTTAAATACGTATCACATTTTAAAGTACTAATAAAATTAATTGCGATTATAGTTAACGAGCAAATATATATTATATTTCCAGATTTGATACATCAAAACTGTCTTACCCAGGAATGGGTAAAGTAGCGTATTACATATTTTATTGCTATTCAAAATATAAATTAAAACGTAACAGATTTTAATAGATGATTAGTCAAAACTAAAAATAAACTAATTAGGTAATACCACTTTTTCTCATTTGCATTGTACCGCTAAAAATCAGTGGCGGAGGTTGAAAATAAAAATAAGGCACTTTTAAAAAATATTAAATTAGTTCATCCTCGAAGTTCATTTGTACTGATTAAGAAAATTGCTCAATACCAATTAAATACAATAATTATAATAATACTATTTTTAACAAAGTTTCAAATAATGCCTTATGCGAACTAAAAGTCCCGGATTCGAGCTCAAAATAAATATTTTTCAATCTATGGATACTTTTGACGGCTGGTAAACACACTTCACGGTACAAATAAATCATCTACTGCGTTAATACGTTAATCATACTAGTGTCCACGTATTATAAACAAATTCAAGTATTTCAAATGGGGTAGCTAGCTCAGTGGTATGAAGTCGACCTGTGGATCCTGAGAACCCTAGTTCGATTCCCACAGGCGACAAACAGTTTTCATAATTTCAAAAAGCTACCCCTGTGGCTCCTCCACCGCTAAAACCTTTGGGGGCCGTGATTTGACGGCTGGTAATCGCACTTCACGCGCAAAATAATCACCAAGATCTGTTTCGGCAGAGTGCCACGCCCAGTAATGGGTAGAAGGCGTGATATATTTATTTTTATTTATATCTACTGCGATCTGCAGCTATTCACAATATCCATAAACATTACAATATATTTATTTGCAATAGGGCATCCACTAATTTATTTTTAATTGTTTTTTTGTGAGTTTGAGTTAAGGTATTAATTCCAATATTTATCACATTTCTTAAAATTACATAGTTTTTTAAATTATTAGAGCCAATATGTATTTATCTTGAATTAAAAATAAACATGAAAAAAAACAAATATATAAATAAAAATATCTTTATATTCGTTTATTTGGGACTAAACAAATCTCTGCAGTTGTGGCGGCACACTGAATTCCGCGAATAGTTTTTATTAAATTTACTAATGGAAAGATTTATATTTTTGGAATTTTTTTTCTAAACACTACTTTTGTGTGGATGACCCCATTAGCGCAATATTTTAATAACCGATGTTGTCTTTATTTTAAATAATACATATTACTTTTATTTATATTCAAAAGTAATGTACACACCATGAGGAAACATTTCATTATTATAATCTGTCAGTTTTTTTACTGTATTGTACTTTTGATTACTTTACAAAGTTCAGTAGTTAAATTAGTGTACAAGGGTCAAAATAAAATGGTTAGCAATTAGTATATGAAGCTAACATTTGATGCTTTTCTGTAGATTATGACGCATGTATAGTTTTTATTTAACTTTTTACTTGTGGCAACTATTGGCTATTTTTACATAAATGTCAGCGGACAAAAATAATGCGAGTACCGCGAAATTGTTCCAAATTCCAAGAAACACTAAAATATGTAGTTGCGCATGTTTATTCATCGAATAAATACTGCGGTACCACGGATGAAAAATCGAATTGAACAGCAATCCCACCTAGTTCCGTCATGACCTTGTAGCGAGAAAGCAGACAATCACAATTGTGATGTGTATTTGCAGTTTGATTATGTTTACGTCAAATGACTTACGAATGGAATGACACTACCTTTTGCAGTGGGGCACGCACAGAAAATAGTGGGGGACCGCACAGCACCATGAGCCACAGTATGAGCTATGGTATTACTTGTGTTATGTGTTAACGATAATTGTTGGTGAATTAAATACGTGTACGAAAATGACAGCTCGAAGAACCAGTGCCAATATCCAGGATTATCCAGAACATCTCAATCCCTTCCATGAGGAAGATAATCACACTAGGTTGAGGTTTTGGACGGCGACAAAAAAGAAACCACGATCGAATAGTTTCAGTTTTCAGTCGGTTAAGGACTTTAGGGGCTCTATGTAAGTAAACATTGATTGTTTTGTTACTTTACTGTTATTATTTTAATGTTTTTATTTCAGTTGTTGACTCATTCTCATTTGTCATAAAAAGATTGAGGTTAATTTTATACATAGTTAGAAGTATTATTATTTACATATTTTACTTGACAGTTTTTTTATAGTTCCTTAAATATAGTAAATCTAGATTGTAGGGACAGGTATAATGAATAGAAAAAGATAATATTCTAGAATAATTAAAAATCTGTGAAATAAATTTTGGCCTATCTCTAGTCATGTTTGTCAATTGTACTTCAATTAAATATTTTATCATTTTTCTTAGTACAATTTTATCACGTTTGTATATAATTTATTTACAGATAAAGAAAAAATAGCATTCTTATTTTTACTGATGCCTAATCCGTACATATATTCATGAATCATTTTTTAATTTTAGAAGTATGATATAAAAACAGTTTATGGGTTTGCTTTACAATCAAAGTAACTTTAATGTTTCAAAACAAAATAATTAAGTTAATAAGTAGACATCTGACATTAGCCGTCAATAATTGACGTAGTTCTATTGATGTAATAACATAAAAATTGTCGTGTGAATGTAGAATTAAGTTGCTATCCTACGACATCAAATAAAATAATATCGTTAAATAGTATTAAATGGTATCATATCATTGATAGTTAGTAACTAAATCTTTCCATAAATATGTTATCTTTTAAGTAATTAGTTATTTCAAGTACTTTTATAGAACTAAGTCAGATAAATAAAACTGTATCAAATTAAAATAAACATTTAATGTTAGGTAATATTTATTTAACAGAAATAGAAATCTGTGTTTGCTATCCAGTAAAAAGTAAAACTTTAAAACAGTAAAAAAACGAGAAAATTGCTTTCTCATTACAATAATCTTAATTTTACGTTACCTAATTTGAAACAGAAAACAAATTTAAGAAACGGTAGCATGGAAATTTAAATTGTAAATTTATAAATAATGTCTAACAGGTAACATGCTGCAAGCGTTTAAAAATAAAAATGACGTACGATTATCGATTTAGTTATTGTTCGCATTTAATTATACATTTAAATGATCAATTATAAATGAATACACGTGAAAATATTGCGCTTGACGACATAATTTTCGACAACAACCATAAATGTCAATCCTCTTTTAAGGTCAATCGATTTTGTCCATGAATTCGAATCTAATAATAATCGAGACAAATCGATTTCTGTCTGATGGCTGTAATTGATTTGAATCAGTCACATCTCAATATCATTGTTCGCTTCTATTTTCACACGGTCTGCAATGAAAACAACAATTAGACGAATTAGAAAATTGCAAACATTTATTCCTAATTCTAAAAGTCACGATAGCACACCTAATTATTATTTGTAAAATAGTATAACATTGCACAACATTTTAAGGAGCACTGACCAATTGATTAACTTTTTTAGAAGGTTTCCCCGTTCCCGAAATCGCACTGATACGTCAAGTTCACTGTCACAATTAAATTGTTATGGCACGAAACCAAAAACTGAAACACATCAAACTGAAAGTCACAATAGATTTTTCTCAACGCTTCGTAAATTGTAAGAAAGTTTCAAAATATATCGGGCTGAATTTGAAAAATAACCGCATGATGCAATGTACACTAATACGTAATATGTTTTTATTTTAACGATACTAATTAATGTTAAATGCATATACGTGATTTATAAAAGTACTAATACAGACTAATAAAGATTGGAGTTATTCATGAACAAAAATATGTGTTAACACTCGATAATTTAGTAATTCATTAGTGAAAGTACGTTTTTAAATATGACTAAGATTAAAAACATAAATATTTATATCATGTATTAAAATCAAACTTTTGTTTGCTTACAATATGTAGTAGATATAAATGTTATATGTTCATTTTATCGTATTTATAAAATATTTATACCTTACAAATACTGCTGAACTAATAAATTTAATAAATATCAGCCTCTGGAATGTTCTTGAAAATTAAACAGTAATTTTATTTATTATACTATTAAAGTTTTATTTTTATTTGTGAATAACTACATTATTTTATTTTAAATCTATAATATTTATACTACATTACAAATAGGTATTGTTCTGCTAATAAATTTAACAAACATAATTCATTTATGCAAACATAAACATATTTAACTGTTATTTTCAAACATTCCTCTCTATTCTGTAACTCGATCATTATTTGCTAAATTATTTTCGATTATGCTAATGACAGCCATTTGTAGATTATCACTATTTTGGTATTCTGTGACCAAAATCATTAACTCGTCATTTAAATTTTTCTTGTAATAAAAGCGTAAGCTTTTCGCATTCGTACGAAGTAAGAAGTATATTAATAATTTAAAAACTTGATTTATTATGAAGCTGTCAACTGTCATTATAAAATAAATATGTATTTTGTAACATAACAAAATGCCTTCCAATAAAAGTGATAAAAATAGTTATTTGTCAAACTAGAGAGGAAAGCGATATTTTTCCTCCGAGTTCGAAGTTTGCCTCACGAGCATGTCGAATGAGGCATTCGAACGCGTCTGAAAAAAACACTTTTCTCTCGTGTTAAACACAACATTTTTTGATGACATACTTCAAAAAAGATTTATTCGAACTTTAAATACACTCTAAGATGAAATAAAAGTAATATCTTGTTTATAAAAATAAATAAATAAATATATCATCACGCCTTTTACCCATTACTGGGTGTGGCACTCTGCCGAAGCAGATCTCGGTAAGTGAAATATTTATGCGCGTGAAGTGCGGTTACCAGTCACCAAATCACGGCCCCCAAAGATGTTAGTGGAGCCACAGGGGTAATTTTAAATTGGTGAAAATGTTTGTCGGATGTGGGGATCGAACCAGGGTTCTCAGGATCCACAGACCGACTCGATATCACTGAGTCACTACCCCATACTTATATTTTGTTTATTTATACGATAATTTATAAATTATTCAATTTTTTATGCAAAAATATAGTTTGCCATAGTATTATTCTCTAAATTAATGCAGGTACGTTTGAGAGCAGAAAATATACAAATATTCATAACTAATATAAGAAGTGATAATATTTTGTCATGAATTATGAGTTGTTAAGAAAATTGAAATATAGCAAGTGCGCAGCACGAGCTATATTTCCATAACGACGAATGTAAATTCATGTGAAAATATTATCCGACAATTATCATATTACGAGTTATATTTTGCGTGAGAATTCTACAAGCCTAATCTTTAATTTTTTTGCTACGTTCTCCTGAATTTTAATAAATATTTCTTGTGTAGAAGCAGTTCCCATCGAGAATTTGACATTTCGATAGATTATTTTCAACTGAACCCTGGTTCGATCTCCACAGCAGACAAACATTTTCACCAATTTAAAATTACATTTTTGGGGGCCGTGATTTGACGGCTGGTAACCGCACGTCATGCGTATAAATATATCACTTACCAGATCTGCTTCGGCAGAGTACCACAGCCAGTAATGGGTAAAAGGCGTGATGATATATTTATATTTATTTATTTATTTTCAATTGATATTTATGAAAATTGTATTTATTTTATTGGTAACCAATGAGAATTAATTACAGTGAAGAATTATCACTTATTAATGTCACTAGTGAAAAATTATCAAAATAGCTTTAATTTCATTGGTTCATTTTCAAACAAATTCGTGATTTTATTGGTTCTCACAAATACGTGGCAAATTATCACGATACTTTTGAAAATACAAAAATGTTGTTTACAAAATATAAGAACGGTGGAGTTATATAAAATATTAATGGTTGTTATTAGCATACTAATCGATAACAGATAATAGAGGTACAGAATAAACATTATTATACTTGAATTTCATGTTGACAATATGTGTTACAGAAGTCGATCCCTTTCAATAAGAAGCAAAAACAAAAACAGTTCCAGCAGTTTAGACCAAACTTCTCAAATAGAAAATGGTAAGAATATATTTTATAACAATTTTCATAATTTCAAAAGCTACCCCTGTGGCTCCTCCACCACTAACATCTTTGGGGGCCGTGATTTGACGACTGGTAACCGCACTTCACGAGCAAAAAATATATCACTTACCGAGATCTGCTTCGGCAGAGTGCTACACCCAGTAATGGATAGAAGGCGTGATGATATATTTTATTTATTTTATATTTTATTATTACGAAATATTGAATTAGATCGCAGAATATATTAGCAAATCATTGAATGTGCTTATGCCTTAGGAAATTAGTAAATTGACTTCATAACTTCAATGTTCCTCAATTTGCACATCCGCATGAAACAGTATATCTTATCTCCTGTAGCTAATGAAGAGCGCAAAATAAACATCTTAGCATCTCATCTTGTTTTATTTTTTTTTAATGTGAGATAATTATAAAGTGTTTTAACTAAAAAAGTGTTATGGCCGCTAAACATATATTTCCTTTGCAAAGTTTCTCTATTTATTTTCATCACTTTTAAATTGTAGAAGGTATAGAAACCAAAGGTTTTCAAACTTTTGGGAGCCATGACCCCTTTGGAAGAAAAAATCACAAATATATTCTTTCGCGACCCCCTTAGTTTTTATGTGATCAAAATTGCAGTTTGTAAAAAGTTGATTAAAATCATGTACATTATAAACATAGAACCATGAATTCAGAAATTAGTAAAGGAAAAATTTCTCATTCAAGTTCTCATTATGATTCACAGATTTTTATTATCTCTTCAAGTTTTTGAAATATGGGCCAAAAAAAATTTGAAAAATATTCAAAATTTCGGTATAAGTTAATTAGAGCACGAGAAATACACTCGTTCAAACCGCATTTCAATATCTTTTTTAGTTTTCGAGATATGGGCCTTCAAAGTTGAGATTTTAAAAAAGTCAAAAATCTATGTAACTCGAATACTAAAAAAGATATGAAGATGCGCTCAGCGGCATTCAGTTTCTCGTAGTCTGGTTTATATAGAACCATATTTTAAAATTTTTCGGCTGAAAAATTGGTATTTTTGCGTTCACGACTCTGGCGATTCAAAAATATATATGTTGAGGATCTAAATATGTATAATTATGTAGAAATATATGAGGAATTAAATGGTGTAATCCTCAATTTCATATCTAGTTTCATATTATTTTAAATTAACCGTAAACAGAAACAAACGTGTATATAGTATATATTATATTTTTCATTTCCTTAATCCTTATAATTTAAATAAAAGCTTACAATGAGATGAATCTTCGGAAACATGTCTTTAAAATTTGTAAATAGCATACGCGACCCCCCCACGGGTCGCGACCCACACTTTGGAAACCACTGATATAGACAATTATATTTTGAACCCAAATCATTAACTAGATTTAATTTTGCTCGTATAAGAAATTACTTTTTAATGGATGTATGAAGTTTAAATAGCTATATAAATTGATTACTAATTTAGAACATAATATAAATAAATTTGTAACGTTTTAAATGTCAAAGTTTTTATCAGTACAGATTTAGATATAAAAAATGCACAATTATTTTGCCTCGAATGATATTTTATGGTAAACGTTTTTGTTTGAAATAAAATAAGAATTTTTGCGAGCATGTTTATTAAACATAAATAGTTCAAATCAAATAGCAAACAGCACCTAACTTTGTCCTTGGTGGATAAGAATATTTGTTTCTTAATCCATTTAATCTAAATTTCTATTAACCAAACTGAAATTTAATTTGTGTACTTTATTTAAATTCCTGTGATTCAGATTACTCACATTTTAAAATGACAAACTTTCAATAATGCTGCTTAATATCTTATCAAAATAAAGATTATAAGATATGTACAGTTTATAAAATGTAATCTAAAGAAATATCAGTTATTTTATCAAATTGTATTAGTTATAAATAATATACGAAAAATATGAATTACAATCAAATTAGGCATAAGTGAAAAGTTTTCGAAAATATTGTGATTAGCAATCGGTAGATTATTTTTATAATTTTTGTATTTTATCAAAGATTTCTTTAAAGCTTCCTTGTGTACAAAAAATACATGAAATATATTTTAATAAAGTAAAAACTACATTTTGTTTTAAAAGTTTGCAAGTGGTTAATAAAATTTATTCATTACATTTAAAATTGGTCTTGATTAGATTAGAATTTAAAATGAAATAATCTTGAATGAAGAATGAGTAATGGAACTATAAAATGATTTTGTTTTTGTAATCTAGATGAAGTGCAACTGCGAGTTTCACCAAGTCGACAATCAACAGAAAGTTACTCAGCACCTCAAACATTATCCGTAACACCTTTACCACGAAGCAGATTTCACGAACGAGTTAGAAACTCTGAAAATCCTGAACCGGAAAAACCAGCAGAGAAAACCGATTCACCTGTTTCGACACCATTAGAGGAGTCGAATCCTTTCAGTGATGATTCAAACGACGAGACTAAAGTAACATTAAGGTCTCATTCGCCCTCTAAACCTGTTACTCCCGCGAGAAAGAAAAAGAGGGCCCCGCCTCCTCCGCCACTTAGGCAGTCTTCCCTAAAAGCCAAGACTTTGATAGAATATAAAGCTTCAAAACAGGTAAACATTTTTTTTTACTTCGGGGATATGCATCACATTACTGTTTGTCCCGCCAAATGAAGTAACACGAACCCTTAAAACATTCACTTCAGTAAATTTATCCTCCAGTTTATGTTTTCCAAAAATTCCTATCCTGGCACACCAATTTTGCTCCATCTACATTCATAACTTCTTTTATGCACAACCGAGCCGAAAAGCATCTGTTTTAGCCCTAAAAATCGGGCTTAAACACTTCTTTTTGGCCCATAGGCCATAAAGAAATAATTCCTATGGATATATAAATAAAATGACAATTTTTGTTTATTGTGAATACTTTTTTTTACAAAATGTAATTTTGACAGATAACCTATGTACATATTTTAATCTTTTGAACATATAATTAAATGTTATTTTGCTGTGCATAAAATATTGTATGTACTACGGGTGAAATTAGCATTTTTGACCCTGAGCATGTTATTAGCCCTCGGCGCTTTGCGTCTCGTGCTAATAATAATGTCGCGGGCCAGAAACAACTGTTTTCATCCGTGGTACATAAAAAACTATTATTGCTACCACTCGGGATCTTTCATTCATCTTAGATTGTCCACGCAATCTGTCATTCTCAATTTAACCGATATATACCTGTTGCATCAATCTTTCATTCGACAACTAATATTCATTTTGATTCTATCAATATTGTTAATTATTATTTATTTATTTTTAGAATGAAGAAAATCCTTCAATATCACCTGAAGAAATTGTTGTTTCCAAAGAAGAAACAGAAGAATTAAATACGAGTGATAATAAAAATCATGTTAAGATAGAAATTAAAGTTGTAGAAGTAATTGATGTTATCGAACAAACAGATGAAATCAAAACAGAAGATAATGCAGAAGTATCAACCGGAGAAGAAACTGACGAAACAGAGGAAATAAAAGTAATCACTAAAGCAGAAATTGACGAAGAAAATATCTCCAAAGTGTCAGCGAATGAAGAAACCAGTTCACAAGAAAAAGAAAATGAAAAAGACCTACCAAAAGATGACATTCTAGTAGATGAAAAGGAAAATATGGAGGAAACTTCAAGTAAAGAAAATATTCCAGTATCAGATACAACTACAAATGAAGAAATATCTAGTGCAGATACTGATCCAGTAGCAGATATTACAAATAACATAGATTATAATACAGAAATTTCTTTATCAAGTTCGAATAATGATATAATATCTGAAGAAAAATTAGAAGAAAAGCTACAACAAGCAGCAGTCGAAGACACATCAGATTTATTAGAACTAGTAACTAAACTTAAACTAGAAGTAGATAAATTGACAGATGAAACAAATAATAATATTGTAGAAACAGAAGAAGAAAGAAAAGTAAAAAATATTGAAAGCTGGATAAAAATAGATTCACCCAGTAGAGTAAAAACTGAATTAAATCTTTATTTAGATTCCGAAAAAAATGATGATGATGACGTTGTCTGCAGTGCACCCATGTCACCAAGGCTTGTAAGATTAAGAAAAGATAATGAATGGATAAGACAGCAGCATTAGGAAACTATCGTGATTTACATACTTTATTCCATTTGACTATTTATGTTTATATTTATGTATTAATTAATTAATTTGCATTCATTTACGTATTATATTCCTGTTCGATATTTTTAATTTATAACAAAGTAAATAAAACGTTTATTCCAATGATTGTCATTTTACACTGATGATTACTAATTAAATGCTAGGCTATCATCTTGATTAAATGTAATTCTACGCGACTAACTTAAAAGAATGTTGTATTTGGGTCAAAAAGTCATCAAGAAAGAAGAAAATCTGAAATGAGATGGTCCGTGCAAAAATATAAACATCATTGTAAGTAATTTGATATTTCTAAAAATCTAAAACTGTTACGTTCCAAAATTTACTTATAAAAAAAATCCTGAACTTTCCGTAAACAGTTTTCTACCCTTAAAAAAATCCTAGAACATTTATAAGACAGCCTTCTTCCCTTCAAAAAATCCTGAATCTTCCTTAGACAGTTTTCTACCCTTAAAAAAATCCTAGAACATATATAATACAGCTATCTTCCCTTAGAAAAATAATGAACATTCCTTAGACAGTTTTCTACCCTTAAAAAATCCTAGAATATTTATAAGACAGCCTTCTTCCCTTCAAAAAATCCTGAATCTTCCTTAGACAGTTTTCTACTCTTAAAAAAATCTTAGAACATATATAATACAGCTATCTTCCCTTAGAAAAATAATGAACATTCCTTAGACAGTTTTCCACCCTTAAAAAATCCTAGAACAGTTATGAGACAGCCATCTTTCCTTAAAAAAAATCCTGAATCTTAGACAGTTTTCTACCCTTAAAGAAATCCTAGAACATATATAAAATAGCAATCTTCCCTTAGAAAAATAATTAACATTCCTCAGACAGTTTTCTACCCTAAAAAAAATCTTAGAACATTTATGAGACAGCCATCTTCCCTTAAAAAAATTCTGAATCATCCTTAGACAGTTTTCTACCCTTAAAAAAATCCTAGAACATATATAAAACAGCTATCTTCCCTTAGAAAAATAATGAACATTCCTCAGACAGTTTTCTACCCTGACAAAATCTTAGAACATGTATGAGACAGCCATCTTCCCTTAAAAAAATCCTGAATCTTCCTTAGACAGTTTTTTACCCTTAAAAAAATCTTACAACATTTATAAGACAGCTATCTTCCCTTAGAAAAATATTGAACATTTCTTAGATAGTTTTCTACCCTTAAAAAATTGTAGAACATTTATAAGACAGCCAACTTGCCTTAAAAATATCGTGAAACAACATTAAACAGTTTTCTACCCTTAAAAATTCTATAACATTTATAAGACATCCATCTTTCCTTTTAAAATCCTGTACCTTCCTCAAACAGTTATCTATTACTTTGTTTTTATGTTTATAAAGCCTTAAAAAACCTGGAATCATCTCTGCAACAGACTTGAAGCTCAGAACTCGTCAACAGCATCATAACCATCTGCGAAAATCCAAGAGTCAACATTGTCTTCTAGATTACTAGTAAGATTGTGACTAGAAGAACTAGAAGACTCCCAAAAATAAAATAACAACCTCAAACAATATTGTCACCCATCATATATTGTATTAAATTGTACTTATACTATAAATATTAGTCTCTGTTGTATACAGTTTCAAAATGTCAATAAATGAATTTAAAATAACTTATATTCTTTTATTTATAATATTTATTCACACAGACACACTAATACATTGACAATTTCACACAGACATACTAACACATTAAAACTTACACAGACGCACTAATACATTGACAAATTCACACTAATTAGTGTACCTCTTTAAGTGTCAATGGATTAGTGTGTGTGTGAATTTATTTGAATCCACCAACACACACACACACACATCTTCACCACTACGCCGCCGCCGCCGCCATCGGAACCATCTTGGATTTGGATTTTACACAGACACACATCAAGAAATCGTGCAATAGTAATTTCAGTGGCGCCACATTTTCGTACGGAGTTGGAACGGCTAAAAAGGGAACTAAATTTTAATTGCCTGCGCTAATTAACCGTGTTATCTTAATTAGCGTTTTCCGCGAAAACTATACGTTATTTGGAGAAATGTTTCAAATAAAAGTAGTTTATTTTTTTATTCTCTATAACTTCTGGTTGAAACTTTTTTCTCTGCAACCCTTAACTTCGGAGATACAAAAGTCACCCTTAAAGTGAAATATCTACCCTACTAATGCAAATTTTGGGGTCGTCCGAGAACTTCGCATCGAATATTAGGCTTTAGAAGGTGCATGCAAAATTTCAGCGAGATCGAATATATCGTCATTAATTTGGCTTTTCAATATCAAAGGTTAACCCCTTAGCGGTTTTAACCCTTAATTATTAAACTTTTTCCGATCTCGCTGAAATTTTGCAAGCATCTTTTAGGGTCTTATATTCGATGCGAAGTTCTCGGACGACCCCAAAATTTGCATTAGTAGGGTAGTTATTTCACTTTAAGGGTGGCTGTTTGTATCTCCGAAGTTAAGGGTTGTAGAGAAAAAAGTTTCAACTAGAAGTTATAGAGAATTAAAAAATAAACTACTTTTATTTGAAACATATTTCCAAGTAACGTATAGTTTTCGCGGAAAACGCTAATTAAGATAACACGGTTAATTAGCTCAGGCAATTAAAATTTAGTTCCCTTTTTAACCGTTCCAAATCAGTTTGAAAAGATAGCGCCACTGAAATTACTATTGCATGATTTCTTGATGTGTGTGTGAGTTTCTGAGGGTGTGTGTGTGTGAGTAATGTAGATCACGCACTAATAGATTCAAACACGTTCACATAGACACACCAATACATTTAACCATACTTAATGCATTTAATGTGTAGAGATGGATATTATAAATAAAAGAATGTAAGTTATTTTCAGTTCATTTATTGCCATTCTAAAACTGTATACAAAAGACACATTTATAGTACAATTTTTATTATAATTAGATGAGTGACAATATTTTTTGTATTCAAAAGACATATTTATATTTTAAGTACAGTTTAATATAATACATGATGAGTGACAATATTGTTTGGGGCTGCTATTTTATTTTTGAAGGGCTTCTAATTTATGTGTTAGAACTTTGCGAATAATCTAGGAGACAATGCTGTGTTTGGGGTCTCTGCATAAGATGATGACGCTGTTGATGACATCAGTAGCTTGAAGAAGAGTCCCATGCTCCAGGCAGCAGAGACGATGCCAGATCCATGGACGCCTTACACACAAAAAAGACAAAGTATTAGATCAAAATTATAAATAATATTTGACAAATTTACTCACACTGCTGTTGCTAGGAACGGACTTTACAGATGGTGGTGGCACCGGAGACTCCTGGTGTTGCTTCAGTGACTTGGTTGTTATTTTTTAAATAATTCATTTATCTCACACTACAATACAGTGTATTAAATTGTAACATACCTTTGAAGTACCTTGAAGTATCTATTTCACAAGACACAAAGTATTACAAGCTTAATTTATTTTGTTTAATATGAGCGCGTTTTTAACATGGTCAAGATACTTAAAACCAACCAAGTACCAATCTGTTTTAGTAGTAAAGTCAGATATAACAATTTTACATATAAGTTTACACTGCAAATTTAGAGTAAAACATAAGTAGACAAGAGAAATAGTTATTTTTCCGTCAATTAATTTATTAATTATAACAAAAAATAAAATCCATTTATCTAACTGAACATGTACTTTAAAATTATAACTAAATAAGTAATTCTTGTAAACAAAGACGCTAAATAATTACGTTAATAATTAACAATAACATATAACATAAACTGGAATTGGATACCTTAGTAAACAACAATATCACCTTGGAAACAATTTGCATACATCAATTAAATGAACATAGAGGTGTGCAAATTGGAATGCTGAATCAAAAATTACATCACCATATGTGTGTCTGTACACCATTAACTTAGGGATGTGCATACATCTGTAGAGAGTACTGTGCCACGTAGTCTAACCAAAATTCAGTCATTCGGTGTCGTGTGGTATTGGTAGTGAACTACAGCATGCATTCACAAGCACTCTTTCCTAATCTAACAATAACGAAAGCCTCAAAATACAAAAGTAATTAACTATAAAATTCTTATCACTTATATAGAAAAACAGTAGATTTTAATTTACATTATTGTTATATGCATAATTTTACCAGATTAGAGACATTCGTACCAAATTTTATCACATTTTTTACAACTTTGTAGCAACTTTTAAATACAGCTTAAATTAAGATTTATTCCAAAACAACGTATTTGTCAAATATTTATTTTTTTACGAATATCTAAAATCTTCTCTTGCATTTATAAGAAACAAAATTTACGCCATTTCTATGCGGTAATAATATTTATAAAAATATGTAAATAAATACTGATATGTAGATATTTTCTAACTTTGAACTAAAAGTTCCTGAATTGTTCTTAGCCAAACAGCACATATTTTTACAATAATTTAACCGCCTAATACTGGACGTTAATTTAGTTTCCATTTAACTGAAGTGCTCTTACTACAATATATTTTTTCTTCTTGTTTTAATCACTAGTAACGTTTGGAACTTCCGTACTTTCATATAATGAACTTTCCCCTATAGAAGTTTGTTCATTTTTAAATTTGGTTGAAGTTGTAGGAAAATCAATATCAACATATTCTTCTTTCCTATCTTCTGTTTCATCATTTGGTTCTTCTTTAACAATTGGTTTTTCCTCAATTTCACTAACTGCTTTTTCTGAGATACTTTTTTGGTTTTGTACTTCATTTCCATCAATTTTATTTCCCTTTTTGGTCTTCAGATCCTTTATATAATACTTTGAAAGTTCTCCGTTTTTGGTAGGATCATATTTTCCGTTTACAGATACATAATAAGCTTTGGGACTCATTAGAGAAACATCAACTTCTGTTGTCGTTCTTGAACTACGACCCAAATGGCTGTAACTATGATTGTCCAGTTCAGCTCTGAAGAAGAATTTCAGATTGCATTGAGGACAATCGTACGGTCTTGCAGCTAAACCATGTTCAATAATATGATTCTGGAGTCCTTGTGCACCTGTAAATACAGCCGAACACAAGTAACAAGTAAATCCACCGCAACCAGCAAAAGTGTGTTCAATTAAATGAGCTTGAAGTTTCATCGGACTTGAGAATAATCTGCGACATAAATGACATTCGTGGTTACTGCCTTCTGTCATTAAATGTGTTGTAACGTGAATTTGCACATCTCTTTCATTGTCAAAACAAGCTTGACATTTAATACAAGTATATGTCTTGCTGTGAGCAGAGTCCATATGCTGTTCTAATGCTAAACTGCTTTCATAGGAAAACTGGCATTCAGTACAGTGAAAATTACGTTTCTGCGAATCATTTGGTAAAGAATAACATTCGGAGCACAAATAATTGCCCTTAGTAATAATCACATTTTGTACATCAATAATTTTAAAACAAATAGAACACTGGTATTCAGCTTGTTGCATGGTATTGCGTAAATGAAATTGGGAATGAATCCGAACTTCCACATCGGAAATTAAAGTTTGACGACAAATTACGCACGGCGTGGGTAATGCAACTTGCGATTTGGATTTTTGGTTGCTGCCGTTGTTGTTGTTGCTATGTTGAACCAAATGGGAATAAAATTGTTCTTCATTAGTTAAGCTTGCTTTACATTGAGTGCAGCAATTTCCCGATATAACTTTACAATGTGTTAACTTGTGTTCTGCTAGCAAGACAGCCGATGGACAGATTTCATCACAAATATTACATTTGTGTTTGCCTGAAACTCCACTACTTTGTGAATGACTTTTCATATGATTTTCTAGTTCGGTACGAGTTTTACAATTTTCATTACAGTACGCACAATGTAGGCTAACAACACCATTTTTAGTATTATTTCTCGCATGGTGAACTAGTTTTCGGTGAGCTACTAACTCAGTTTCGGTACTAAAATCGTTACGTTCACATATATCACAGTTGTTTAATTGAGACACTTCATGTTGTTTCTTCACGTTGTTATTTTCACCAGACGATGATTTTTGAGATGTTCTTCCAGGTGATGAATGAGTTTTTCCGACTTGTTGTGGAGAACTGGACGAGGATTTCTTTATGGACTTTTCTCCATCGATGCTGTCATCGGTTTCACCATTAATGTTCTATTTAAAAACAAATCAATTAAAATACAGATATACAACAAATAAAATATTAACTTACTCTTGTATTACTGTGATACGTCTGTATGTGCCGATCCAGAAGAAATTCAATCTGAAAACTCTCAGAACAAATTGGACAACGAAATTGTTTCGTATGAGTGGCCAAATGAAATTGCATTTCCAAGTCGGATCCAAACACTTGACGGCAAAACATACACCGAAGAGTCTTAGAATGTGACTGAAGCGCCGACAACAATGCATGAGCACCATGTACAGTACGAACATGCAAACTAAATTCTAGTTCTGTATGAAACATTGAAACAGAATTGGGACAGGCTGTACATCGAAAGAGTTTACATTCGTTGCTGTGTTTTACAGCAAAATGTACTTGAATAGCTACTTTTGAATCGAACATTTCTTTGCAAAGAGAGCATCTATAAAGATGATGAGCATGGATATCCATCAAATGCTTTTGCAGTTCATCAGGCTTTGGAAACATTTTCAGGCAACTTTGACAACCATATTCAACAGCAGTTGATAAAAAATGAGCATAAACATGTTGCTCACAAGAAACAAGATCTTTGAAAGTTGCTCCGCAGTGAGGACAAATACAATTGTTTTGTAATTTTAAACTGTCTTGTTGGAACGCATCCAACAAACTAGTTGCACCTGTTTGTAAGAAAGATCTAACTCCTCCAGTTTGTTCCAAATGTGATTTGAGATGAGTTCTAAAAGATTCAAAATCCGGTAGTGCTGCATCACACTGATTGCACAGCAGCATGCTAGGATAATCATATTGTCCAGTTGCTGCATTTGGAGTCATTAAATCTAATCTAGATGATCCATCTTCATTAACACACATTCTTTTAGATTTCCTGTCTTCTGAACTTGATCTCGGGTTTTTTCTGCTTAGATCCGTTGGTTTAACTTGTTCTGGAACTGGAGAAATAGCAGATAAAGAAGGGCTACTTCCACCATGTACCATTAAATAGTGTTCGGTAAAAGCAGCGGACGTATGAAAAGGTAAGGCGCATTGGACGCACACAAGTGGACTTTGATGAACAGAATCATTCATTTCTTTCTGATGAGTGAAGTCACAGTTTCTATGGACGGTTAAAGAATGTTTTCGTAGTCGGTGAAGTGTAGGGAATCTCATGGTACACATATCGCAAGAATACAATGAAGCTGAAGAGGACGAATGACCATTTCCGGATATTACAGCTGGAGGAGGTGTCATTAAAAGATGAGGGGATGAAGTTGAAGTTTGACGGCCCAGAGAAAACTCGCGAAGATCGCCATTTAGTATGGAACTATGCATTGCCTGTACGTGAATTTGAAGTTGTTCCATAGTAGTAAAACTATCTTTTGTACAGTATATACAAGCTAATTTAGGAGTTAATTGGGGTAGTAATTGATCTGGAATTACGAGAGAGACACTCTTACGAGATGATTCTTCTGGAGATAGCAAATTTGAAGCATGTGCATTCAGTATGTGAGTCTGAAAATAAATTAAAATAGAAACATGAAATTTATGTTCAATATCATAATTTATTATAAAAATGCCCTTTTTAATTTAGAAATGTGGTTTTAAAATTTGCAAAGAATCTAACAATTTATCTCAAATTTATAACATCTTTTAAAAAATAATTTTGGTGACTAATGTTTAAGATAATTGTACCAGAACTCAAATCTGATATAAATAGTAATAAAAGTAAATAAAAATTGAAAAAATACGGTGTACATATAGGTATAAAGTAAATATATTTTACCTGCAAATGTTCTTGTTTTTTAAACGTATCCCCACACTGCGAACAATGGAAACTATCAGGACTAGAAACACTTTCTTCGCTAGCGTTTCCAGGAGTTTTGACACTGTTGTTGGCACTTCCGCCACCAGCAGCACCCGAAGGCGTTTCTGGTCGTTGTCTTTTGTGATTCTGCATGTGAGAAGTCAAAGCAGCTGCAGTATTGTACCCGCGGTTGCAGACAGTACATTGGAATGGTTTCTGAGTGTCGTGGGTTTTCATGTGAATTTTCAGATGATCACTGAAAGAAAATAGCATGCCACTTACAACTAAGAAAATATTAATAATATATTTTGTTGTTTGCTTTATTTAGTCACAAAACATGAATTCATTTCAGTACAATTACATTAAGATAGAAATCGAGTTAGGTGCATTTAATGTTTGCATTTCAGTAGAGTGGGTTGCAAATCCACCGAATACAAGAGACCTAGAATTTTTATATTGACTATTTAAACGTGCAGTATTCTAATTAGTCAAATTTGAACTCGCTAATTGTTGTAAATTTTTATTAAATTCAAGAATCTAGTTATGTAAAAGTTAAGTAAAAGCTGCGTTAATATATTAATTTAATTTATCTCATTAGGTAGAACCTTCAATTATACTTGTATGTACAACAGGGCCGAAAAGCATGTGTTTTAGTCTTAAAAAGCGGGCTTAAACATTTCTTTTTAGCCCATGGGCCAAAAAGAAATAATTCCTATGGATACATAAATAAAATGACAATTTTTGTTTATTGTGAATACTTGATTCTGCAAAATGTCATTTTGACACATAACCTATCTATATATTTTAATCTTTTGAACATGTAATTAAATGTTATTTTGTTGTGTATAAAATATTGTATGTACCACGGGTGAAATTAGCGTTTCTGACAATGAGCATGAGGGCTAATGCCCTCGCCTGTTTTCACCCTTGGTACATAAATAACTATTAAGAAAACGAAATAAATGTAAAGAAAAATAATTGAAATAAGTTGTTTATGTTATAAAGAATAACTTCATACCTTCTAGAAAAGGCGGCTTCACAATGGGTACACCTGTACTTCTTGTCCCCCGTGTGAAGTTTTATATGACGGTCACGTGATCTCTTGTGCTTGAACAGCCTCGAGCAAAATTCGCACCGAAACGGCATGTGATCTCCATGAGTCTGTAACAAGATAATTTAATTTAATTTAATTACAGTGTTGTCGTTTATATGTTTACGTTTACAATAATATTCACAAAATTATATGATTACGCCGTGTTTCAGAGCGTTGCAGTTTCTTAGAATCTTATTACTTGTTTTTTAGAAAGTAATTTCGGCGTTTGAAAACGGTTTGTTGTTTCATTGTAATCAAATTATTAAAGTTATTTTGTGTTTTGACAACTGTATTATAACATTTTATTGTTTAGAATATTAAAATGCTTTCCCAAAGTTTTGAAGGATTAAAAATCTACCGCGGCTTGCATCAGAACTGAATTCAGTAATATAATAATTCAAATATAAATCAAACATTTTATTTCAACTACTACTAAATTTCTGTATAAAATAATAATAATAGTATGTTTCATATCTATATATATATATATATATATATATATATATATATATATATATATATATATATATATATATATATATATAATTAAGTTATAGATATAAATTTAAAATAAGTGACTGCCAATTATTTGAAATAAAAAGGTTGATATTTTATCCAGTTATATTTTTTTCTTTAACACGAAATTTCTTTAACTCGAACTAATTTTGCGGTCCCTTGATATTCGAGTTATAGAGGTTCAACTGTATTTAAGTTATTGTTAAAAAGATGCACTAGGCATTAAAGGATTAATTTATCTTTTGGATTAGTGGTATACTAGCGTTCCGGCATTCGAAGCTGGACATTCCGAGTTCGAATCCAACTTAAGGGCGTTCCATACTAAAAAAATATTTCATGTTTGCTCCTTACTTGTATACATTTCCCAAAATCATAGAAGCATACTGGGTTGCAGAAGAAAATAATTTTAGACAGGGATAAAGCCATAAATCAAATAAAGGTCTTTTTATGACTGCTTAAACATGAAAGTTCTATTGAAACAGCAAATCTTTGTTCGTTTGAGATTCTCGGCCTTACTATGAGATGTCTTCTAAAAAATAAGTTCGACTGTTGAAGAACAGTTCAGATTTTTAATATAGTAGTATAATATGTACTAAGTGGTCGTTATACCGCAAGTCCGGTTTCGGTTCGCAACAGCGATTTCCCATGTTAAATTTTCAATTATATTTTCTATCTCTATTATGCGTTTTAGACAAAAATTATATTGATAAAAATTGTTCAGTATTGTAATCTCAACAAACCTAATTTTGCAAAAATAAAAATAAAAACAAAATTGAAATATATCACACCTTTTACCCATTATTGGGTGTGGCACTAGGGCGAAGCAAATCTCTGGGGTCGCCAAGGTTTTTTTAATATATTTTTTTTTATTTGACCCGATATTTTTAAAACTGGTCGATAAGGTTTTTTAAATTTATGTGAATGCAAGCATGTGAAAAATATATGAAGTACCACACTGCGGCTCGATGAGTCCAGACCCTGTACTGTAATTGGGATGAAGTTTCTGTTGTATAGAGTAGTATAAATAAATAAATAATTTATGATTGGTATTAAAATTATTTGAAAAAGAAAGGATTGCAAGTAGTTCTTTTAAATATCATATTAATATTTATTTATTTATTTATGCTACTCTGTACAATAGGAACTTAATCTCAATTGCAATACAGGTCCGGACTCACCCAGTCGCAATATATTTTTTAGCTTGAGTGGAATTCGAATTCGGGATCTTCGAATTAGAATAAATTTCTGTTTCGGACTTTTTGATTGCAATGAGTTAATCAATTGACTCCTAAAATATTGCTGCTTCATTCTGGAACACTTTGTATAAAATAAATAAATATCATTACACCTTTTACCCATTTCTGAGTGTGGCACTTTGCCGTAGCAGATCGAGGTAAGTGATATTATGCATGTGGAGTACGGTTACCAGCCGTTAAATCTCGGCCCATAAAGATGTTAGTGGAAGGGGAGCCACAAAGGTAATTTAAAAAAAATAAAATAAATATATCATCGCGCCTTCAACCTATTACTGGGTGTGGCACTCTGCCGAAACAGATCTCGGTAAGTGATATATTTTTGCACGTGAAGTCATTAAATTTCGGCTCACAAAGATGTTAGTGGAGAGAGCCACAGGGGTAATTTAAATGTGGTGAAAATTGTTTATCGGTTGTGGGAATAGAATTCGGGTTCTCAAATCAACAACCTTTCAAATGAATTTCTTAATAAAATGAAATATTTTCTCTTGTCATATGTCATCAAACTGTTCTAAATTCCCGAGAACAAAAGAAATTCTTAAAACTAAACCATCGCAACAACACACATCTGACAAACGCAGGTTATGAATATTATGTTGTTGTTCATCACCAACATCGCGTCGGCAAGATGAGAAGGCTTTCAGTGTCACTTGCTACACTGCGGTATGAGGTATGGCAGGTAGAGGTAACGTTAACATCGTCAACTCTTGCGTACAGAACAACGGACAACGTGCTGCGTACAACGACAACAGCACAGATGTAACGAGATTAGCAGAATGAAATGCGATGAGCAACATGCTCTGACCTCTGACCAAAATACTCTGTACGGTGTACCGGTGTACGACACAGCACTCTGTGGTTTGTATTTCTACCAGTAAATGCTTCCTGGACCTGGAAATCTAATTTGTTTTAGTGATGTCGGTTTATTGGATGTAGCCTAAATTCGGACACAAATCTGTCAAACTGTGATTCTTCAAACTACCCAATAGATAGATTTGCGTTCTACATTTTTACACATTGATTTGTTAAAATGAAATATACTACGGTGCCATATTTTATTGGTGAAATTAAAGAACAAATCTGAGGAAAGAATAAAAAATAGACAAAAAAGTTTGTATTAATTGTGTTATTTGTAATCGAAACCTCAAGAATAAAATTAAAATATGTTTTTGTCGATTGACATTAGGAGTGCGGTTTTGTTGACAATTGACAGGCTGTGAAGAGCTACTTTTATAGCCTACGCTTTCTATAATATATTGTAAAATAAAATAAATATATCATCACGCCTTCTACCCATTACTGGGTGTGGCACTCTGCCGTAGCAGATCTCGGTAAGTGATATATTTTGCGCGAGAAGTGTGGTTACTAGTCATCAAATCACGCCCCCAAAGATGTTAGTGAAGGAGAAGCCACAGGGGTAATTTTAATGTGGTGAAAATAATTTGTCGGCTGTGGGAATCGAACTCTGGTTCTCGAATTCACATGCCGACTTGATACCACTGAGCTACCTATATTGTAAATTTAATTTCTATATACTGATTGACAATATTCACAAAAAGCAGAATGGTATTTATGAAACTACCGTCAAATTTGTTTATACATATAGTCATCGCTTAACAAATCATAATAATATGATGACTAAGATGATGCCGTAACATTAAAAGTAATCACAAAATAGGTATATATTTATTTTAACCAATCGGAAAAAGCTAATATGTTCAACGCAGGAAAATTGAGATTTACTATTTTGGATAGATTCATAGATAGGGCTATGTAATTTAGCGGTGGCAGTAAATCTGCTACTTTTATGCCAAGTTCAACAAATTACTATTTTTCTTTAAAATGTTTACGACTATGAACTTTTTGTTAAAAATAACAATGTTGATATTTTTGCTCAATTATTTTAAAAGTCATCTTATTTAAATTGTTAGAGACCGATATAGATATTTTAAATGATAAACCAAATAATAAAGAACAAAAGTTAAGAAATAAATAAATCTAAAGGACAACACTCTAAAATAAAGGACTGTCCTATATAATAAAGGACGTATAATCACCGTAAATATACACCTAATTGAGTCTGAATTTGGTGCTTGAATACTGATCTTTTTAAAAATGGTATGAAGTCGGCCTGTGGATCCTGAGGTCCCTGGTTCGATTCCCACAGGCGACAAATTTTCATAATTTGAAAAAGCTATCCCTGTGGCTCCTCCACCACTAACATGTTTGGGGGCCGTGATTTGACGACTGGTAACCGCACTTCACGCGCAAAATATATCACTTACCGAGATCTTCTTTAGCAGAGTGCCACACCCAGTAATGGGTAGAAGGCGTGATGATATATTTATTTTATTTGATATATTTTTAAATTTGAATTTAATTTCTCAAAAACGGTTAGACCATTAAAAAAAAACTTTTTAGGGTCATACATCCATTATATTATTCAAATCCAAAGTCTTCACTGATTTATGTTCATAGCAACTGTATTTGGAAAATACTTAAAATCGGTTTTATACTTTTGTTTTCTAATTGTAATATATTATAATTTATTTGTAGTCCTTTTAACATAAAAGATTGTGTATCTCTGAACTAGACAATTTTATACCAGAATTACAACAACTACTAGTACCGCTGTTATCATCACGTTACCTGTTCATGTTTCTTGAGAAAGCTAAGCCTGGGAAACGCCTTGTCACAGAACTGACAGGCGTATGGTGTAGCCTCCGTGATGCCGACGGTGAAGCTGAGCTCTGCGTCCGGTAGATCCGTGCTGGAGTTAGGTGTTGCGCACGAAGAAGGTGTCGGAGATGTCTGCGGATCTTCTGGAGTTTCGGAACGCGAGCTGCTGCCTTGGTCGGTACCCAGAGCTTCTAAACATAATGGAAGAAAGAAAACACATTAATTTCTTGTACATAATACCTTAATTTCAGCAATACAAGCGCCCGAAGCCCGTAACATTTTGCGCAGACAGAAAATTTGTAGCATAGGTACTAAATATACAAATTTCAAAACTTAAGTTGTGTTATATATATTCAAAAAGTAAACATTCATTACACAAAAACTAAACATTATTTCAAATTTCAATATACCAGAATATAATAGTATTAATAGAAAATCACAAAAAACAAACTTTATTTTTATCACAGAAAGTAAGTAAAGGTAAAAAATAAATAAATAAATAAATAAATATATCATCACGCCTTCTACCCATTACTGGGTGTGGCACTCTGCGGAAGCAGATCTCGGTAAGTGATATATTTTTGCGCGTGAAGTGCGTTTACCAGCCGTCAAATCACGGCCCCCAAAGATGTTAGTGGAGGGGGAGCCACAGGAGTAGTATTAATGTGGTGAAAATGTTTGTCGCCAATGGGAATCGAACCAGGGTTCTCAGGATCCACAGGCCGACACGATAACCACTGTGCCACCTACTCCATATAAAGGTAAAAAGATTAAACATAAACATAATAAAGTTGTTCTTTCAAGATTTGTTGTTAGCAAAATCTTTAGAATCTCTGTAAAATTTAGAGTTTGTAATAAATCTGTTTCAAAAGTTGTTACGGTGAAACTACTCAACTTTGTGTTCCGGATTTTCGACATTAAATAATTTTTAATTCGTTCAAGAATCGAAAATGAACGGTCTCCTGTACCAACTGTTTGATCGTAAAAATTGACAATTTGTGGCAAATTCTCAATTTACAATTACTTGTTATGGTCTGAAGCCCGGGTTTCTTGGACTTTTAGGATAATACGCAAATGCATACTTTATTTATTTATTTATGCTACTCTGCACAACAGGAACTTAATCCCAATTACAGTAAAGGATCCGGACGGCCGAGGCCGCATTGTGGAAGTTCATATATTTGTAGTTTTACATGAGAGTCGAACTCGAGATCTTCTAATTGGAATGTTGTATACCATATCAGTGATTAAGCCCAATTAAAGTACCTATATTTTCATTTAATTCTCAATGAAGATAATCACCTGACAGTAAACAAAATATCTTATTTAACAAGACAGTTAAAGCATAATTAGAAAATTAGTCAACTCTCATAAAGTTTGTAATGATTAAAATGATTAAACAAAAATAGCAAATATTGACGTTAAATTTAAAAACAAATTTAGGCTAAATAAAAACATCCGAATTCTCAAAAATTATGTAGCTAATTTGAAATTTACAAGTAGCTAGCTTTGTTTTAATTCGGAATTAAAGATAAATAATCCAAATCGAACTGGTACTAAAATTAGACTGGCATTTCATTATACTTTTTGATTAACCAGGAAAAAGTGAAAAGTGTTTTTTTCCAACATTATTTAGACAAGATGATCTGACATAAAATTGGAATATGTTTAAAATTTCTGTTTTTTATAACCTTAAAATTCATCATGCTACAAAATATTATTGATTATAAGTTGAGTGAGATTTGAACCAATATCAATTAACAATTAGCAGGTAATAAAGATCAAATTCTCGTTTGGTCGTTCAAAAATAAAGATTATAGTTGATCCTAATGTAGTTCCCGTGATCCTTTGATATACTAACTACAATAAAAGTAATTACAAGTAGATGAATATAAGTATGATCTACACAACAGGGGTAAGTCCTATGTTTACATATGCACGTGTAGAGAAGAGGTCGAAGCAAGGAGAACAAGGAAGATGAAAATGAAGTAACGAATGTCGGAGAAACGGACAGTCTAAAGCTAAACGAACTCTTGACAAATTGTTGACGCCGCTATTTACTTGACGTAACCAGGCTACACATAGACACATACATATCAAGTAATGTAGACGAATGACATAGCATTCGTTTGGGTTGTTATTTTTAACGGTGTCGGCGTATTTTCAAAGTCGAGCTTTTTTCACATTTTTATTAGGTAGCAGGATAGGCGAGGATAATAGAGTGAAATATAGTGATGAGATGCCGTATTTCCCTCAAATTGAGATGGATTGTTGAGGAAGAACTGCACTGATAGCCCGGGTCTGAATCTACGTCTCTGCGTGCACACGTCATGAGCAAAATTGGTTTCTTATCCGACGGCTGGCGACGACATATACTCACACTAATGCAGATATACTTCGCACACTGCTCGACGTATCTATATTGATAGGTTCATAACTGAGCCGCCGGAGAACGTTAATGCATATTTTGTGTACAAATTTAACACTCTTTCTTTTCACCGAAACCCCAGAACCGAAATGTATTTTCACGGAAGTAAGTTCATAAAAAATCATCAGCTTGGTAGCCACCTTTTCCCACACCACGGCAACGCGTTTTAGCATAAGTATTTTTTAAAATGTAAAAAAATAATACATATGTCAAGATATTTCCAAAATCTACCTGGTAGATCCCGATAAGTGATATATTTTGGGAGTGAAGTCAGATTACCAGGCATCAAGTCACGGTCCCCAAAGATAGTAACGGCGGGGGGACCACAGGGGTAATTTTAATGTGAAGTAAAGGTTGTCGACTGCAGAAATCGAACCTGTGTTCTTAAATCTACAGGCCGATGCGTTTCCACTAAGCTATAAATATACCCGAGTAAAAAATAGAAATAAAAATATACAAAATATCAGCTTTTCCTTTAGAACAAAATTTACCGTTTTTAGGTAAATATAGTTATAATTAATATACTATTCGAATAAACAAATAATTCGTTAGTTTAAGGCAAAATTTATTTATTTATGCTACTTTGTACAACAGGAACTTAATAATTCCAATTACAGTACAGGGTCCGAACACACTGAACCGCAGTGTGGTAGTGCATATATTTTTAGCATGAGTTGGATTCGAACTCGAGATCGTCGAATTCTAATGCCATTCCGCTTAAAGAGGAAAATTAAACAAACATACATAACCGCGTCCGTTTAATAGAAACAAGACAAATGTTCTTTTATACGAATAGAAGAGAGGTTTCTCTGTATTCCTAATCGCTACAATTTAAGAAATAATAAACAAAATAAAATGAAGTATCTCAATAAATTTATCTCTCAGAGGACTCAAGATTGATCAGAATTACTTTAGCTTTAGCTTTAAAGCAAGGCAAGTAGAGCAAAAGCCTTGAGCACCGCATAATATTCGAATAAAATAAAAATAATATCATTGTATGCAGTTTCTTAAAACTATTACTTAGCAAAAGAATGTTTATTTTTTAGTTTTACTTAATTTTTATTCTCGTTGAAGTAAATTTATTAAAATTCTAATTCGAATTGGTTCAAACCGGTTCACGTAATCGATTTGGTTAAATTTACCGGTTCTACGCGAACGTTTGGTTTACAACCCCGATTTTGTGTACTCGTATTAATGTCTGAAACCGGTAGATATTAAAATTTAATAAGAAAGTGACGAAAGACGGTGGTAAAAATAATGATCATTGTTTTTATTTAACTGTTCAATAAATTGTACGTGTAATATTTACGCAAATTTAAGGAATCCCGAATGCTATCTGTCAACATAGTTTTAAAAGTACTGCATATATTTTGAAATTAATTTTAGACCAAATTATGCGGACATAATTTACTATCCAAATAAAATTTAATGGTTTTTTTTTTTATTATTAAAGTAATATTTTAGAAGTTATTAACACTATCCGAATCTTCGTACACACTCTGTATATAGTACTTGTACGAGTGTGAAGAATTTCAAGTATGTATGTTTACCTAAACATATTTAATTATATTATTTTGGAATTCTATTTACTAATTCATCTGAAGAAAGGAATTCATAACAAAATCAAATAAATTGATTTGTTTATAAACTAACACAAGCCACCTGTATCCTGTAAACAGCCAGTTTATGTGTTTATTGTTTAATTAATGCACAAAATCATATTTTGAAAATATGTTGAAATTATTTCTTTGCATTTTACAATTTGATGTAACAAAAATAAAATGCCGCACAATGAAATGCAAGCATTACGCATAATAAAATAGCAAATTACATATTATAATATTCATTATATTATAAATAATTTATACCGGCATAAAATCATAAATCAAAATATTATTAAATCATACAATTTACTAATTTGGATATACTAATTTAAAACAAATCAGGAATTGATTTCAATTTCAAAAATCAAAAACAAGTAAACTACATATTTATTGTAAAATAACTCATGTTATCAAGTTTATAAACTTATATAAATTGACATAAAAATAGTTGATAACTGCATTTCTATTGGTATTTTATTGAACAATGAACTATTAAAATTATTTATCACAAATAAAAATATTATTTATAAACGATTTCAAAGTAGTAATAAAAAATACATTTACATTTAAAGTTTAATAAAGACTAGTTGTTAATTTAATAGCATTACGCTATTTCAAATTTTACGACAGTTCAGTTAAAAACAAAAAATAAACATACAAATAAAAATAAATAAATTTATCATCAGCAAAATTACTTTTTAGTTTATGTTCATTTAATTTTAAAGTAATTTAAATTTAATGTTCAATATATTATACAACATAAAACAGATTTAAAGATTAAAACAATGATACGACCATACCTCATTTTTACCAAATTTTGGCAAGACACTTATCTCAATTTTGGAAAACACAGAAAGTTGACAGTTTCAATGAGTAACATGTTACGACATTGACACCCAAGTAGTTGATGTGAGGGTGGCACGGAAGAAGCTAATTATGATTAACGGCAAATTATAAAATTGAGGAAATGTACAAAAATTGACACTATTTCAGTTTCTACTTTTGCGTGTTCTGTATTGTTGATGTTCTCTACAAATTTAATGCATCAAATAGTCAAGGACGGATCCACGGAAGGGCTCATGGGGGCTATTCCCCCCCCCTTGGGCTTATTGTTTTTTAAAAGTTTTTCGTAAGTTTTATTTTTATTTCAGTTTGATAACCCCTGAAAAACTATGTAATATTCTGAAACAACTTTCAAAATTTGGATTGTCAGACATTTTCCGAGATTTTCAGACTGTTTAAAATTTAAAAACAAAGAACAGAATATACATCCAAATATATATTCCACACAAAAATTACAGAATTGTTTGTCAGTATTATATGTTTTCCTTAAAAAAAAAAGGCAAAGTGGCCCCTCCTTGAAATTTTTTTAGATCCGGCCTTGCATATAGTTCAAGCGCTAAAAGTCTTTAAATGTAATGCCAGTTAACGCCAAAAATTTACGCATAATTATGATATTAACAAAAATATATCAATCTTGTCTGTCTCCAGCTGTTTTCGACTAGCTATTCAATTATTATAATAATTACAATAGAAAATTTAAATAATTAAATAATACACTTGCTTTATAAATAAATAAATATATCATCACGCCTTCTACCCATTACTGGGTGTGGAATACTACCGCAGCAGATCTGGATAAGTGATATATTTTGCTCGTGAAGTGTGATTACCAAGTGTCAAACACGGCCCACAAGGACGTTAGTAACGGGGGAGCCACAGGGGTAGTTTTTAATGTGGTGAAAATTATTTGTCGGTTGTGGAAATCGAACCAGGATTCTCAGGATCCACAGGCCTGCTCGATACCACTGAGCCATCTACCCATATATGAATATAATAATTCAAATTAAACGACCTTCGCCATTTGTCAAAATAATTTCACGGGTACCCATATCTGTAAATAAAATGAAGCCACCAAGAACGATAAATAAAATTAATAAAAGTTACAACTTCCTAAAACGTGCGTTTTACTATTCTGCGAGTTTTATTTGTTTTTGTGTTTATTCATTAATGTAATCACAATTAGGAAGTTAGTGATATATTTTGCGCGAGAAGTGCGATTACCAGGCGTCAACCACGGCCCCCAAAGATGTTAGTTGTGGGGGAGCCACATGGGCAATTTTAACGTGATGAAATTTTTTGTCGGCTGTGGGAATCAAACCTGGATTCTCAAATCCACAGGCCGATTCGATACCACTGAGCCACCTATAAATATAATAATACAAATTAACCGTCGCCATTGGTCAAAATAAGTTCACGGGTGCCCAAGAATGGTAAATAAAATGAGTAAAACTTACAACTTCCTAAAACGTGCGTTTTACTATTCTGCGCGTTTTATTTGTTTTTGTGTTTATTCATAAGAGTACGCACAATTAGGAAGTAAATTGCTTTTACGAGCGATTTAAAACCGCAAATAAACTAAACAAGACGTTCCAAAAATAGTCTGAAATTCTTATAATAGACCTATATGCTATATATAGCAATGATTAAAACCACTTGTATATGGCACATTTAATAGTTGCAAAATTATACGTATAATTTCTAGGCGCGAATGAGATACAGCACTGACATATGGGAGCAACGCTGAGCGCATTCTTAGGCCAATTTAGCTGCAAACACTTGTCATGGCGATAGCGCAGATGTCAACTAACTGGTATTGTACCAATAATGCAGATGTTCTCGGTTTGTGTGTTGTATGTGGTTCGTGGTCAACCAAATCAGTGCCAACTACATAAAATACTAGATTGGCTGACCACGAATCATAACATGCCATCCTAGATTCGAGATTCGAGATTCCGCATTGCGCTCTCATTGAGCACCAGCAAAAAATTACTATTCATTTGGCACCAGTCTACGTCCAATTGAATCAAGACTCAGGAAATATTATAATCTGGAACTATCATCCAATATTTTCCTCCGGATATCGTGCCGGATAACTATCTCGCCAAATTAAGAAAAATATTTATTTAGTTACGCTTTTCCGTACAACAGGAACTTAATCCCAATTACAGGGATTTACCGACCCGTGGTGCGGTAGATCATATATTTTTAGAGGATTTCAACTTGAGATCTTCGGATTCGAATGCCGTAACACTAATCATACCACCGTACTGCATTATTCATTAACGAACGATCAACGGAAAAAATAAATTAACAACGAACGAAAAATGATTTAGTATTTGTACTCGTAAATGTAACAATGTACCTACAATATTTTTATATTAGTTACTTAATATAATACATAAACGAAAAATGGTTCAGGTAAATTCAATATTGCGGGAGAAGAAAGTGTTCTTTTATAATCTTGAAGTAAAATGATAACTTCTAAGATATTTCCATTTATTGTGGAAATTGATGTAAGGACATAAGGACATTGTTACGGCGCTGCTCTACACATTTATTTATGTATTTATTTATGCTACTCTGTAAAACAGGAATTTAATCCCAATTACAGTACAGGGTCCGAACTCACCGAGCCTTAGTGTGGTAGTTCATATATATATTCAGCTTTGAGTGGGATTCGAACTAGGAACCTACGGATTCGAATTCCGTTACGCTATTCACGCAACCATACTGCCGGACATTGCATTTTACTTATTTAGTTACTATCAAAATCAAGTTTAAAATATTTATTTATTTATTTATTCTATTCTATACAACAGGACATTAATCCCAATTATAATACAGGGTCCGTACGTACCAAGCCTAGTATGGTAGTTCATATATATTTAGCTTGAATGGGATTCGAACTCAAGATCTCCGGATTCGAATGTCATAATGCTATAAACACCAATATGTATGTGACAATAAAATGTTATACATTTGTTTGAATTTGTTCCAGTTTTATGATTATGTAAGAAATATTAGTTTTTGACAATTTATGAAGTTAATTCTAGAAGTAATTAAATAAGTAAAACGAAATCTGTTAATTGATTTAGATACAGAATTGAATTCTTTGCAGTTTCTATTTGAAACAGATAAAAACCAAAAAGCGGGACAAGTTATTTAAAAAATAATATATTTACAATATTTGTTTTGAGCTAAATTTAATCAAATGAATTATTACAAATATAATTATTTTTGTATCGGTATTAATTAGAATTATTACTGCTTGAAGACACTGTACGTACGTGTAGTAACTAATTCAAATATCCAAAAAGAAAGAAGAAGAACATAAATAAATGCAAAGTTTTTATGAGTAGAATATTGGACATAAGATACGTATATTGAGATTTATTTGACACATTACAATTAATATTTCGGGACAAGTCCTCAGTGGGACTATCTCGCACAAATCGGGCCGTCTTGCGGTTCTGATTTGTGACTTTTCTTGTAAAATAATCAGGGAAGTAATGATAGTGGAAAAGTCGTTGAATGTCATAATATTTTTTGAATTAAATACACCGGTTTTGTGTTAAATTTGGCTCATTATTGCTGAGACTACATGTCAAAATATTTGAACAGTTAAGAATGACTTTTCTGTCAAACACAAAATTTCACATTTTTCTGTTTATTAAATTTTTTTAGAAAATCTATTCTGCTTTATTAATTATTATTTAGTACATATTTTATTAGGTATCAACAAAGACATTTGTATAAACAAGCAATCTTTAGCAATCGCCAAACAAAATAGAGCGCATTTAAAGTATATATTTTGGGAAATTGATCTAGTTTGTCTGCTCCTCTAATTTATGAGTCAAATTACTGACACTATCAAGTCAATTTTTATATTTACCGTTTTTAACGGTAGTTATAGTTCCTTTAAATTATAAAAGATTATATCGGGTGTAGAATTGAAATATGTAACAATAAATACAAAGATATTGTTTTAATATAATAATTGGTGCTTCCCTAATTAAATTAGACCAAAATAATAAATACAAAAAATATTTAGAATTAAAAACTGCATCTAATGAGTACCTACTTGTTGCTCAATTGTTTTTATGCAAGAATAAGAGGCAAAAGAAAATTGGTGTTTATAAAGAAAATTACGGACTGAAAGTTCTGTATCTAAAATAATAGAAAGTTAACGGACGAAAAAACGATATAAATATTAAATAAATCAATTGACGTTGATATTTCAGAAACTGTCAAAGGGTCGTATTCTGGAACTAAGTCCGTTATGATTTAAACACGTTATGTTTGAAACCATAACAATTATGTTCAATTTTGAAATAAATTCAACAGGTTTTAACATTATTGCTATGGTTTCAATCATATAACGTAATCAAATCATAACGAACCTAGTTATAATAGTTACAGAATCCCATCCTTTATAAAAACCACTTTTTATTTACTTCTTACTCTTGCATAAAGAAGAATTGCGCAACAAGTAGGTCCTCATTAGACGCAGTTTTTAATTCTAAATATTTTTTGTATTTATACTTTTGGTCTAATTTAATTCGGGAAGCAACAATCACCATAATAAAATATACCACAATGTTACATATTTCAATTCTATCCCCTGGTATAGGCCTCCATATAGGCCAAATGGCGCGTTTGGAAATATATTGCCTAAGGGCGACAATAATATAATTCCGGCTGTGTTTATAAACAAAAGCTTTGAATGAAATAAAATAGTAATTATTAGTATTAAAAAAATATTCTAATTATCAATTCAATTAATTGATTACAACCGATACAATAAATTGTTTATTCAATAATTTCATAATTTCTTAATATATTTTATGTTTTGTTTTTATGATTGTGATTAGTATATAATTATCATTAACCAAAATAAATTACGTAATCTACTAATCTGTGATTAGTACAATATTTGTATTTATGATTCTTAAAATATATCCAATTAGTCACCAAGAAGATCAGATCAACAATATTGTAATAAATTGTTTATGAAATCGTGTAATTACTAGCGTAATATTTAACCTACATGAATTAGTAATAACCAACCTTTGAGCGTACTCTCAGCAGAATCGTGATTTTCCTTATTCGACTGAATTTTCTCAATGAGCAACTCCAATCTACTACTATTTCCTTTGAACAACATCATAACATTTCCCCGATTCACAAGAACCACTTCGCGAAATCAAGAACCAATAACCAAACTATAAATCCACGATTGAGTAAACTGCCGGTAAGGTGCACGGTGCACGGTGTTTTGCTTTGCTACAATGCACGTGTATGCAGCATGGGAGGCACGAGCCAACAACAAACTAGAAGGCGCGTAGTGCGGAAGACTGGCCCGTGGAGCAGATCTCCCACCCCAGGCCGCGGCAGTCAGCGGGCTCAGGGTCAGGGCCGGACTTACATGGGAGTTAGCACGTGGCGGGCTACTGCGGACACTGGAGATTGAAGACCGGCCCACTAATTAGAGGAGACCATTTCGCGCATCTACTTCACATTTGACGAATTGGAAGATGATACGAATCTACGAAGTGACTGACATTTCTTAACCCTTTGATTGAGAATACTAATTTAGGAACTATGTTTCTTTGTAAACCAATGCACATTATGTTCAAATGAACTTTGTGAATGATTATCCGGCATTCGAATCACACTCAAGTTAAACATATATGAACTCCCACAGTGCGCCTCGTTGAATTCGGACCCTGTACTGTAATTGGGATTCAGTTCCTGTTGTACAGAGTAGCATAAATAAATAAATATAAGGGCTCGGAATGGTATGGCGTATGTACACTTCAAACGCCTTGAGCATATAATTACTCGTATTACAGATGTCACGAATATTTTTCAAATATTACTGCCAAAAATCTAAATTACGCTTAATTAGAGTCTTGCCTTCAAACCAAATAATTTACAAATCTACAATTTTTTATGAAACACGCCTAAACAAGAGGCATCATCGTCTGAATCGTATGAACGGTTTTTCGAATTCCTCATTCGATAAGGGAGCTATGTAAACGTATGATTAAATCGACCTGGAGAGAGACTGTCCGAATATCGAGAACATATTAGCAAAGTTAACTGCTCACAAATGACTTAAATGTTCAAACCAACTTGACGTGTTTACACGGCACCAGCATAAAACTGTGAAAGCGCATGCCGTGTCAACACATCAACACGTCTTCCGCATTTAAAACTTTGTCATCACGTCTTTTACCCTTGCTGCAATTAGCTGTAGCAAAACGCAAAAAAAATTAAAACAAAACATTGCTGACAGATTCGAATGTTACGATTCTTTATTTTCGATACCAAGTATTACCGATACTTTCATTCCTACAGATTGCAGAATGTTACTGCTTACTGTATATCAAGCCAGACCGTATACAGACACTAAATTTAGCAATTCCCTAAAATTGAAGTCATTATATATCATCACGCCTTCTACCCATTACTGGGTGTGGTACTCTGCCGAAGCAGATATCAGAAAGTGATATATTTTTGCGCGTGAAGTGCGGTTACCAGTCGTTAAATCACGGCCCCCAAAGATGATAGTGGAGGGGAAGCTACAGGAGTAGTATTAATGTGGTGAAAATGTTTGTCGGCAGAGGGAATCGAACCAGGGTTCTCAGGATCCACAGGCCTACACGATACCACTGTGTTCAAACGGAATTGTTTTAGTTGGCAATACAATTCCGGAGATGTTTTTATTCTACAGTTGGCACAACGACGGGTAAAGACGGAAATACTATTTGATATGTCTAATAAATACAAATAGGTTATGTCTGGAGTCTGACAGCTAATAGGATTTTGTCTTTTTGAGTAATAGAAATACTTTAGATTATTGCTATGTTAAGTAATAACATAAATATGCTAAAATTTAAATTTACAAATGTCACTGTCAACAACAGGAAATGAATTTATTTATCAGGCCTACCAATTTCAAGTGGTTTTTTTATTGCCAACTGAAACAATTCCTTTTGATCACTTTGTATATGCAGCAATTAATAAAATCTATAAAAAAATCTAGTAAGAAATAGAACTGAGAACAGTATTATTGTAAGTTAATCAAACCACCCGGAGACATGAACGGTGGATGAGCAAACCATTTCTTCCCTAAACAACATCCGAACATCATTCAGCAAAATATCGTAATAAAGACGTAGCTAGCATCGCGTGAGTTCAAATCCTAACAAGTACATGCACATTAACAGCCGGCAGCACGCAGTCGGAAGCACGGAACTATAAAGAGGCAAGGGGTCTAAGGTTCCCCACTCTGGCACGTGGTGTACAGGAAGTGCTCTCGTGAGCGGTAAGTGCGCACGAGAGTGACGAGTCCGCCTTCACCGGGCCTCGGCCAATGGGAGAAGAAAGCCCCGAAACCGCCATCGTGGCATCTGGCCTTCGCGAGGATGCGTGTGGACGGAAATCATTTGTTTGTGGGAGTTATGTCACTGGTGATTGTGTATGAATTGCTTTAAGAGAAAAATGTTTTTATGCGTAATGTTATTTCTAGTAAGTATTCAATAGTATATTGAAAAACAAGAATTATATTGACCCTTGTGTTTTTTATACTAATTTTCCTATATCGCATTCATTAACTTTTATTTCAAAATGATTATTAAAAAAAATAATAATAAAATTTCAAGGTGGACAGACAGATTCAATAAACATTTGAAATTTAATAGGTACATTTTGTCATTCATTAGTTAGGTTAGAGTTAAAATTCATAATTATCTAGACTATGTTATAAAACTAAATATCTTTAATTTAGTAATATAAATAAATAAATATATAATCACGCCTTTTACCCATTACTGTGTGTGGCACTCTGCTGACGCATATCTCGGTAAGTGATATATTTATGCGCGTGAAGTGCGGGTACCAGCCGTCAAATCACGGCTACCAAAAATATTAGTGGTGGAGGAGCTACATGGGTAATTTTAATGTGGTGAAAATGTTTATCAGCTGTGGGAATCGAACCAAGGTTCTCAGGATCAACTCCATATTTAATTTATTAAATTAATTACAAATAATTAATTAATTATAAATAATTAATTAATTATATTATATTAATTGATTTAATTAATTTTTAATAAAAAAAGTGTTTTGCAGTTTAACGTAATTATTTTATTATATAAAACTTTATATGAGCTGAGCAATGAAAGTTAAAGTAACATTTTTACAACTACAATATCTATAAATAAAAAATAAATAAATATATCATCACGCCTTCTATTCATTACTGGGTATGTGGCACTCTGCCGAAGCAGATCTCGGTAAGAGATATATTTTGCGCGTGAAGTGCGGTTATCCGTCGTTAAATCACGGCCCTCAATGATGTTAGTGGTGGAGGAGCCACAGGAGTAGTTTTTGAAATTATGAAAATTGTTTGTCGCCTGTGGGAATCAATCCAGGGTTCTCAGGATCCACAGGCCGACTTCATACCACTGAGCTAGCCACTCCATATAATGTCTATGTTTGTATTTTATTAGACGGGCTAAGTAAGAATATGGGTATCTAATATACCCAAATCTACTTTATGCCCTTTCCAAAAATTGCATATAATACCTTACAATGTACCCTAACAAAACAAAATGTCTCGGGTTATCAAGTCCGCGAGTGTATCTTGACACGAGAATTAACTAAGGTAGCGCGCGTCATCTATTAGATAGTAATAAAATGCCTAATGCAGCTAGACAATTTGACATATGAAACCAGATGACGAAGAGCGGTTCATTTGAATTATTATATTCATATATCACTTATCGAGATTTGCTACAACAGAATGACACAACACAGAATGGGCAAAAGGCGTGATGATATATTTATTTATTTATATTATATTCATAAATTCAATTATGAAAATAAAAATAATTAAATAATGTAGTTAGTTAATACAGAAAGAATTAAGAAACACCGATAACATGTACAAGTAGAAATCTTTCTAATTTGTAGCTTATGAATCGATTGTTAGGAAATATGAACTAACAGCAATATAAATTATACGTGTTTTCCTATATTTAACAGACAGATAATTATTTATTTGTTACTCTGCATAACAGGAACTTAATCCCAATTACAATACAGGAAGCTTACAGCTTATAGTGCAGCCGAAGCACTCGGACACAATCTTGCTTGTTAATTAAGAAATTCAAGTTTTACCTCGCTTTTATCCACTGAAATACGATTACAACAAGATCTTAAAATGAAAAACTGAGCAAAAGTCAATTACATAAGAAAAGTGCTGCTGGTTTTGAACCAATATTTCTTTAATATTCAGTTTTTCATTCAACTGTTAAGATTCTGTTATAATTATTTATTTGTTAAATGTAGGAAAATATATATAATTTACATTGATGATAGTCAACATTTATTTAACAATCGATTGACGAAACGTATCCAAATGTTCTCGTTACGTTAAAAGGTCCAATTTAGCATTTTAATAATTATATATTAATCTACAACATCTAGTAACTCAATTCGTCTTAAAATTAATTGGTTTATGTTTGTAACCAAAATTATTCAACTTTTATTCTGTTGGACTGATTGCTACAATATTTTAAAAAAGTATGTACGTAAACATGCGCTGCCGCAGACTTTTTCAAGATGGGTCGAAATAGGTCAATTAAATATGTATGCAAGAAAATATTTAGAATATCCTGAAATATATTTTTTAAATACTTTAATAAAACAATAAATAATAAATTGTTAAACAAGAACAATAGAAGTATGTAAAACAAAACATAAAATAAAGAAATTGTAGAAAAGTTTTATTTGTACAAATAAAATCAAAATAAAATGCATTCAAAACAAAAACACCATTTCATCAATTAGATAAAAAACTAAAGTACAGATATCAACGGGGGTCCATCGATTCATTGGACACACCCTGAGGACACCCATGTTCTAAAGCAAGCCTCGATAATATTTCCATTAATGTTTTATTTAAATTTACCTAATTAATAAGGTAAATAAAAATAAATGTAATGAGTAATAGAAAGACCTTATTTCTCATTCTGATTTGGAAGGAGTTATTTATTTAATTGTCTTTATAGTTTTTCAATGACACAAATTTTCTCTTATTTGTTAAATCCCAAAAAACGTCGTATCAAGTAGCTATTTTGAGATCTGGGAATTATCATTGCCTAGAAGTACTTTAAAATATAATTCAACCACGAACCAAAGTAAAACCGTGGCTGGTTAAATTCACCCATTTAGGTATATAACGAATGGCGTGGCTCTAATTTGGCGCGAAAGTGAAAAATATAGTCTCGGTGAAAACACTTGTACGATATGAGTATTTATGCAAATTTATTAATGATATATTTACTATTATCCCATCATAATTATTATTCTCTTATCATGCTATTTTTATAAACAGAAATAATTACACGTCGTCTTATTATTTCATAAATTCAAATAAACTGCCTTTTTTAATCCAACTTTTAACACTGAATGTACCGACGGTAGTAGCGACATCCGAAGACACCCCTTTCAGGGTTGTAAATTGCTTTGTCCAGCTCTAAAGCTAATAATTATTTAAATGGTTTTAATAATCAATATCAACCATAATTATCTTGTAATAATCTATAAAATATTCATAAGAAATTAATGTTGCAGTTAATTGGAAGTTAATTTCGAGAACTATAGTCGAATGAGGTGAATGTGGCTCGCAAATGACTTCATCGAAAGTCGAAGTGAAGTTTAAGAAAAGCCTCATCGATAATGAATGTTTGAAAGTCGACTTTGGCAACTTCTGCAGAGTTTACGTGGTCTTCAGTCTTTCGTAAATGACTGGTACCTTCTTGCTTTCTATTTGGGTTTATATACCCAGATGACGAGGTAACACCATAGTCATTGTCTTAAAAATTCTCATAAAATTGTTTTAAATTTATTGTTTATATGTTTTAAATGTATAAAAGATGAAACATATGCATGATGCTTCAATTTTTCTTAATCTGACGATAGAAAATGCTCCACGAAAAGTTTTTTTTTTAATTAATTTTCTTAGAAACTATATGTAAATAATCTATAATTATATTAAGCTTGTAGTGTAAAAATATTGAAAATAATTACTTGAGTTTGTCTGGCATAATTGAGATGAATTTCCTGTTGTGTGATGTACATGTGTAAAAAAATAAATATATCATCACGCCTTTTACCCATTACTAGATGTGGCACTTTGCCCTAGCAGATTTCGGTAAGTGATGTATTATAAGCGTGAAGTGCGATTACCAGTCATCAAATCTCGTCCCCCAAAGATGTTCGTGGAGAGGGAGACACAGGGGTAATTTTAATATGGTGAAAAATGTTTGTCGGCTGTGGGATCGAACCCGTGTTTTCAAATCCACAGGCCGCCTCGATACCACTTAATTGTGATTTTCTAAATAAATGCAATGTTTTACAAAAAATCACAGTTATTTAAAATATTGTCGATTAAAACAAGAAGTTCTATAAAAGTATTCCAAATCATATAATGTTGATATCATTTGCAAGAGCTTTGGAAGGACTGGTGTGAGAGACAGTTTTTCCGATCGGCATTTGTTAGAATAATTCAAGGATCGTTTAGAGCAAGTTTTACGAAAATGAGTTTTGTCTAAATTTTGCCAGATAAAAAGTTGTTCTATTGTTGCAATAATATTACTATTATAATAATTTATTAATAACATATTATTATTATTATTATTAATATTTTATTTAGAATATTTATCGTATAGCGTAAATATGTTATTTATTAAATTACACAATTTTGACGGAAATAAAAAATACGTAAAATATTAGAAAATCTTGAATTTCTCAAAATGACGTTTTTATCATACATGTACAATAGTACTTGTTTAACAAACTAAAAAAGTGTATGGAAATGCAACATTAAAACACGCCATGTTGTATAATTGTTAAGCAACAACAAAATCATGTTTTTCTTTAAATCCATCCATATTTATCACAACAAAATGCAATACAACGAATCTACATAGTAACGTAAATAACAAATCCTAACCTATCTCCATTTGAACGATATTACGTCAAATCAAGGAAACAAAATTATGAAATGAATCAAAATGAAAAGGCTACTTTCTCGTTCTATTATTCAGTGCCCTCTATTATTAGTGAGATATCCCAATAACAATAACGGGAAATAAATCATTTACGGAAAAATGAAATTGAAATAAAAAATTTTGATATATGTGACAAAATGGTGACAAGCCCTGAGTAATGATAAAGGAAGTGTAGTAGCACCTAAGCCACTGTCAGTACGATGATCTCGCTAGTACAGTAGCTACTAGTTCCTAAGTACAATGGCCAGCAAGCTAGCGGTAGCCGTTCGCCAGCGGGGACAGCAACAGGCCATCGGCGCACTGATTCACTGCTCCGCAGAGGTTGGCGATGACGGTTAGATTCTAGCATTTAACCCTATATAGAACGTGGGAAGGAGCAACATTCTCAGATCTCATCTCCGTAAAAACGCCAGCAAAGAATCTGCCACCTTATGCAAGGATTCATTCATCGACCGGCCAGCACCACCGCGAAGACTTCTTCGCTTGGTGCTGCTGGTGCTAGTGGTGGAGCACGTTTTTCTAGCAGAGTGTTAGTCGCACGATCGAGCTGTTGAGTAGTAGGTTTTTTCGGCTCGGCAGTGATGGAAAGCAAACTATTATGCTAACTATTTACTATTTAATCAAGTTGTTAGAATATTTTTTTCCTGGTGAATATTACCTGTACGATCTTTTAAACGTTTTTCGCTGTTAGAAATGGAAGCAACAATTAGGCTAACTAAATTAGATTAAGTATGATTTGTCGTTAAAATAAAAAATATAGTTACTTGTATTAATCATACTCGGGCGCTATAAGCTAGTCACTTATACATATGCCTTAAAAAGTAAGTAACATCGACTCAGAAAACCGGCAGTACGGCAGCGTAAAAACTGCGGCTCGGTGTGCCCGGTAGGCCCAGGCCCGATTTGGGCTGTAGTGCCATTAAAGAAGAAGAAGAAATTAGATTTCTACTAAGAATTCCCTTAATTACAATTACTTATTTAAGCCAAAGATTTGCTAAATTGCTTGTAGCATGCATTGACATCTGTCAGTGAAGCAAGTTGACGGCGGCCATTTGCAGGCCAGGCAAAAATAGCACTACATTTAATTGAAAATTTTATATAAATATTTTAATAAAGAAAATATATATATATATATATATATATATATATATATATATATATATATATATATATATATATATATATATATATATATATGGGGTGTCTAGCACAGTGGTATGAAGTCGGCCTGTGGATCCTGAGAACCCTGGTTCGATTCCCACCCCTGTGGCTCCTCCACCACTAACATCTTTGGGGGCTGTGATTTGACGACTGGTAACTGCACTTCACGCGCAAAAATATATCACTTACCGAGATCTGCTTCGACAGAGTGCCACACCCAGTAATGGGTAGAAGGCGTAATGATATATTTATTTTATTATTTATTTATATATATATATATATATATATATATATATATATATATATATATATATATATGCGTTGTATATAAAAGTATTTTTTTATTTATATAAATAATATACCTAATTTTTATTTTAGCTTTTATTCACCTTTACAATTAAACATTTACATTAGGTATCTACCTACTTTTATTACAATTATTTTATTATTATAAACAGGAGGCGGCCATTTTTTCTATTGCCTAAGAGCGCCTGTGGCCGCGGCGCCTTGAGGCGCTGTGACTTTCGTGAAATTAGAATGTATTGACAGATTAAGTTTTTTTGCAAAGTTTTCTATTAAATGATAAAATGTGCTTTTCAACAAATAATATATTGAATGTTTGTGTCTTTGTGGTTGATTTGATTCTCAGTATTCCAAGAATGTGCTAATGTCGAGTACCTTATGAATGCGTATATCTTTCTTTGCTGGATGGTTTAAAGTAATCTTGCATCCATTATCTTCTTTACTTCATTGGTTTCACACGATCTAAAATGTGCAGTTTTCTCATGGCTATCAGGCCAAACGGCCGCCGATTTTCACGCTGTTTATTTGTATCGAAACGGGAGAAGATTCACTAAAAACTAGCTGCTCTCGAATGCTTCACACTTACTTTTCGAACAGGATCGACCTTCTGTTTTAAATATCGGCCATTATGCATTGCACCATTTATACAGGGTGTCAAATATAGGAGAATACTTATAATTTATATTGCTGTTAGTTAACATTTACTGAACAATTGATTGATAGATCAGACATAAGTAAGAGCACAGATTTCATTACTACTTAATATAATTAATTAAAGACCAGGTTCAAAATTTAAGAAAAAAATATTTTAGGATATGTAGGACAAATAGACACGTAATTGCCGAATTGCAACAAATATTTATGAAATAAGCATTATATTCATTTTTCTATTTCGGTGTTCTTACAGATCTATAAACGCACTGTAAAAACGCTGCTAAGGAGATCTATAAGCGCACTGTAAACACGTTGCTAAGGAGAACTATAAAGCGCACTGTATTTGGCGCTTTTTATTTTGTAGGAGTGGTATGAATGCTCTTAAATCTGACAGATGAATGACATTTAACCTCAAAATTGTAAATTGCCGGTGTTGAAATATTACTAACGGAATATGCTAGAATCAGATAAAATTCAAAACATTCACAATACAGAAAAAAAATATTGATTAATTGTCAAAAAATATGATATTTCAATTGTCTGTGTTATGAGAAGCGCTACCAACACGAATGATAAAAAACACCAACTTATGTTTTTGACAAATTGCAGTTTTTAAAAATCTAACAGAATTATAAAATTACCTCAATAGAAAAAATAGTATAAAGAACACTTTTCATAAGTCCTGTTAACGCACTCGTCCTTTGTAAAATTCGCCGCAGAGCGGCTTGTTTTCCAAATTTGGACTCGTGCGTTAACAGATTACCTAATGTAACTAGTTCTTTAATATACTATTTTCTATTTCGGTGTTCTTACAGCTCTATAAACGCACTGTGAACATGTCGTCAAAGCGATCTATACGCGCACTGTTTTTGGCGCTTTTTATGTTATAGAAGTGGTATGAATGCTATTAAATCTGACAGATGAATGACATATAACCTCAGACCAACCATAAGTAGACGGAGAACTACGGCGTTTGTTGTGAAGTAGAAAGAGTTAGAATAACTGTAGATGAGGCGGGTGCGCGGCAAAGAGCTAGTACCCCTTGGTGTTATGCGAGTTGCATTTTTGTTGATGACAGTTATCAGACGCGAGCATTTTATTTATTTAAATACAAACTTGCGTATATAAAACACTTAATATGTCAAAAACTACCCTTTACTTTGATGTATGAAAAGTAAGTAATTGAATATAAAAATAACTACACAAATGTTTGCAACTCGCATAACATCAAAGGGTACTCGCTCCTTGCCGCGCACCCGCCTCACCCACAAGTTACTCCAACTCTTTCTACTTCACAACACTGCATTGACTTGAATACGGCAGAATTTGTCTACTGATGGTTGGTCTAAGCATATAACCTCAAAATTGTAAATTGTCGGTGTCGATATATTACTAAAAAAAATATGCTATAATCATACAAAATTCACAATACAGAAAAAAATTCATTAATTATCAATAAATTTAATGTTGTTATAGTTTTTGTTATGAGAAGCGCAACCAACACAACTGATAAAAAACACCAACTTATATTTTTACCAAGTCGCAGTTTTTTAAATCTAACAGAATTATAAAATTACCTCAATAGAAAAAATAGAATAAAGAACACGTTTCATAAGGCCTGTTATCGCACTCATCCTTTGTGAAACATGGACTCGTGCGTTAACACATGGCCTTATGAAACTAGTTCTTTAATATACTATTAAATTTTGTAGATTTTTATAAAACATCAAAATCCGGTAAAGTACGACCCTGTCTAGGTACCTAAATAAAAGTATCTCAATTATGTTTTTCTCTAAACTTAAACACAAAAAACCGTCACGGATCTTAATGTGCACGGTTCATGACCAGAATTGAGATATTTTCACAGTGAAAAAACTATCTAAATTCGAAATTAGATACAATAAATGCATTAATAAAATTATACAGCTTTTCTAAAAAATCGAGACCTTTCAAATAAACTGATAAAAAGTTATGGATTCTTTGACAAAAACTTACGCGAAATAATTCCGTTTCAATATTTATTTCTAAAAAGTAAGCTCACTGCACCACAACAAAAACTGTCGTTCGTTTAAATTTATTTATAAAAACTTGAATAAAAAGTCTGCATTAACAATAAAGCAAATGTTAACTGAATTCTACAAAAAATCTAATTGTATTTCATCTTGTGTGGGCGCCATCACTTTTTACGAATTATTTATTTATCTTTGTACCATTGTGATTGTTAGCATGTACCACAGTAATCCTGAAGTTGAGAATTGAGAATCATCTCACACCTATTTACAAATGTGGCGAAGTGTGACGAAAGCAAGAGCGAAGTTAGAATTTGGTGGTTCTCTGCGTCGCACCAGCGCATTTGGTTTAAGGTCCAGCTGCTCGGTATCAACTGCCAAATGCGCCAAATAATAACGTAATCATTCGATTGGAACTTTGGTTGATCGGATTTTTTCTTGGGCAATCATTAGATTCAATTACAAATCAAGCTAGTGGAAGAGAAGTATTTTGACAGGTGTTAAGGCTTTAAACATTTTAACTTTACTTCGGAAGCAAACTAAGAGAAAATAATTTTTATTACATTCTTATTTTAATTAATAAATATATAAAATACAAACATATGATCACGCCTTCTACCCATTACTGAGTGTGGCACTCTGCCGAAGTAGATCTCGGTAAGTGATATATTTTGTGCGTGAAGTGCGGTTACCAGTCGTCAAATCACGACCCCCAAAGATGTTAGTGGTGGAGTAGCCACAGGGGTAGCTTTTGAAATTATGAAAATTGTTTGTCGCCTGCGGGAATCGAACCAGGGTTCTCAGGATCCACATGCCGACTTCATACCACTGAGCGAGCCATCCCATATAAATAAATATATCATCACTCCTTTTACCCATTCCTGGGTGTGGCTTTCTGCCGAAGAAGATCTCGGTAAGTGATATATTTATGCGCGTGAAGTGCGGTTACCAGCCGTTGAATCACCGTAGCATATTTCGATAAGTGATATATTTATACGTGTGACCGTGAAGTGTGGTTACCAGCCGTCAAATCATGGCTCCTAAAGATGTTGGTGGAGTGGAAGCCACAGGGGTAATAATATGGTGAAAATTGTTTGTCGGCTTTGGGAATCGAACCCATGTTCTCAAATCCATAGGCCGACTCGACACCACTGAAATAATAAATTTCTTTATAATAATTTTAAAAGCATCATTTTCTTGGTCATGTTTCTTTTTTCTTAGTATTTTCCATTTTTATGGGGTAGGTGGCTCAGTGATATCGAGTCGGCCCGTGGATCCTAAGAACCCTGGTTCAATTCCCACAGCTGACAAACATTTTCACCGAATTAAAATTACCCTTGCGGCTCCTTCCCCACTAACATCTTTGAAGACCACGATTTAACAGCTAGTAACCACGTGCATAAATATATCACTTATCGAAATCTGCTACGGCAGAGTGCCACACCCAGTAATGGGGTGCGTAGCTTAGTGGAAACACGTTGGTTTGTAGATTAGAGAACCCGAATCCGATTTCAGCAGCCGCCAGACTTTATTTCACATTAAAATTACCTCTGTGGCGTCCCCACCACTAACATTTTTGGAGGCCGTGATTAGACAGATGGTTACCGCACTTCACGCGCATAAATATATCATTTACCGAGATCTGCTATGCTGAATGCCACACCCAGTAACGGGCAAAAGACGTGATTGTATATTTATTTATTTTTTATTTATATTTTCCATTATGGGGTGGCTAGCTCAGTGGTATGAAGTCGGCCTGTGGCTCCTGAGAACCTTGGTTCGATTCCCACAGGTGACAAACAATTTTAATAATTTCAAAAGCTACCCCTGTGGCTCCTCCACCACTAACATCTTTGGGGGCCGTGATTTGACGACTACTTTACGCGCAAAATATATCACTTACCGTGATCTGCTTCGGCAGAGTGCCACACCCAGTAATGGGTAGAAGGCGTGATGATATATTTATTTTATTTTATTTTCCATTTCGAGCTCTGATGTGACTAAAACCTTTTCCTATGTGTACAATACTAAAATTCTACCAATCAGCAGTGTCAATATCTCGAAATCAAAACCTAGGTCTTCTGTATAACATAACCGATCATCCAGTTTCAAGTAAGTCCCTTGGGTGGCCGTCGCACTGCACCAAGAACAGCACTAACACCGAACGCAGTAGTAGTGGACAGTGGACACGACGAGGCAACCGCGGGCCGCGGGCGACCGGCACAAATAGATCATGAAACTGAATCCGCCATGCACCGTCATCATTGGGAAATTTCACTATTCTCACCGCTTAACGCTTAGCGCTGCACTGCCACTTGCCACACAGACACTATCAGTGTAGATGAGAAAAAAATGCCAGAAAAAGTGCTTTTTATTATTTTAATTGAACTACCATGTATTGGTTGCTCTGTGGGAAACGATTTTTTTGGATAACTGTTAAGTGAATTTGATACTGTTTTCCAATTTTATGTAAAATTGTGATATGTTGAGGAACAGTTATAAATAAAATAACTAAATATCTTCATTTTAATATTCAAGCCTTTTCTAATTACAGAGGAAAGAATATAAATTATTATAATAATTTTTTACATAATTCTAAGTCAATTAATTAAAATGATACCTACATCTATTTTAAATCCATTAATTAAGAAATTACGGGAAATAAATTCATGCAAATGTTACGTGAATCGAAGGATTAACCAGCGTTTCTTAAACTTTAACCGAAACTGTTCCCATTATTTAAAAAAAACCGTCAAACACACATACTCTCGAAAAAAATTTATTAAACTATCATGACAGTGACAGTTGTCACATGATTGAATTTGTCGCTAAATTCATATTTTGTACTTGTTTTTTCGTATGATCTCAGATGGGGTGGCTAGCTCAGTTATATGAAGTCGGCCTGTGGATCCTGAGAACCCTGGTTCGATTCCCACAGGCGACAAACCATTTTTATAATTTCAAAAAAACTACCCCTGTGGCTCCTCCACCACTAACATCTTTGGAGGCCGTGGTTTGACGACTGGTAACCGCACTTCACGCGCAAAATATATCACTTACCGAGATCTGCTTCGGCAGAATGCCACATCCAGTAATGGGTAAAAGGCGTGATGATATATTTATTTATTTATTTTATCTCAGTGGTATCGAGTCGGCCTGTGGATTTAAGAACCCAGGTTCGATTCTCACAGCCGACAAATAATTTTCACTAAATTCAAACTACCCGTATGGCTCCAGCGTCTTCGCTAACATCTTTGGGAACTTTGCATTTCACGCGCAAAATATATTAGTTACCGAGATCTGCTAAGGCAGAGTGCCACATCCAGTAATAGGTAAAAGGCGTGATGATATATTTATTTATTTTTTCATATGATCTGGCGGGATTTAACACAATCATTTAGTTTGGGTTGTACTGCCAAAAGAGAATGTCATAGGGGAAAGGGAGAGTAATTCACTTAATCACGTCACTGAAATTGTATTTATTCCACTGGTCTATTACAGTTAGTATTGGTCGGCATTGCGGTTCATGTATTACGTATAACACTAATAACAAAATCTTTCTAATCGCAGTGCCGTTTTATACAGATTCTGCAATTATTTCACATTTTTGAGACCTAAATTCAATGGCTATCTCAATTTTCCTAAATAAATAAATATATCATCACGTCTTCTACCCATTACTGGTTGTGGCACTCTGCCGAAGCAGATCTCAGTAAGTGATATATTTTGCGCGTGAAGTGTGGTTATCAGTCGTCAAATCACGCTCCCCAAAGATATTAGTGGTGGAGGAGCCACAGGAGTAGCTTTTGAAATGATGAAAATTGTTTGTCGCCTGTGGGAATCGAACCAGGGTTCTCAGGATCCACAGGTCGACTTCATACCACTGAACTAGCCACCTCATAAAAACTGAATATGTCGGGTTTTGAAGCTAGAGGATTCATTTCTTCCAAAGGTTTTAGAATCTATGTACGTACTTGTACATATTGACAGTTATTTAGTAAATGTCATAAGTAATTCTATTAGGAGGCACGCGTGTCAAACATTAGTATGTCAACTAATAATCAATTGGTACTATAGATCCTGAGTTCACATACACAATGAGGCTCAGTCACTACTCACAGTTCCGACCTGTATCAACGGAACTGTTAATATCCCTTCATCCTTCACGGATAATAGAGTTGCGTTTGCCTTGTGTCTCACTCCATGTCCCTCCCAATCCCAGCTCATCCCCCGTGGTCACACATTACGCAAAATCGTTTCTCTCCAGTACAGTGGTTACTGTCCAGTTCAACAGCAAAATGAAACAATACTAACATGAGCAGATCTCACTGACGTAAATGCTGGACACCCGAAAAAAGAAAACATATATAACATGAAAGTTTTAATTTGTATAATCAGTCTTATAATTTATAATAACATTTGTTTGCTGGCAAAATACTTGATTTTGGGATTTGCAAAAATTGCTGGCTATCAAGTGTGATATGAGATTATAACAATGATATAGTCCCACTAGAGTATAAAAGTTGACGTTTAAATTATTATATGGTTGTGGTTTATTTTCATAGGTTGCGTACGAAAAAGAAAGAAATATGACCTTTATGTATTTTGCTATGAAGAACTAATTAATGAAATTGAACAGTATTAAATAGAATATAGATATGTATGATTGGCGATCGAAGTTCATAATTTGTTCTTGGTGTACTGTGAGTTAAGGTTAATTTAGTTCTAGCGTTTAAACGTGATATATTGAGATTGATTAGGGCGAGAATGCTAGGATCGTCAATCAGGTTATTTACAATTTTATATAAATAAACGCAAGATTGCAAACATCTGTGATTTTCAAGGCGATAAATCCCGAATTCAAACAAATACGATTATATACTTAAGTCACTGGATATCCTTGGAAACAATTCAAAAACTAAATTTTACAAACTTTCTTTGTATGGGGTCATTCCACATTTGCAGCTCTATTTCTTTTCAGAAAGACTGATGATATATTTATTTTAATTTTATTTCAAAAATTAAAAAAAATTAAAATATATATATATATATATATCATCACGCCTTTTACCCTGGGTGTGGCATTCTGCCAAAGCAGATCTCGGTAAGTGATATATTTATGCGCGTGAAGTGCGATTACCAGCTGTCAAATCACGGCCCCCAAAGATGTTAGTGGAGAGAGAGCTACAGGAGTAGTATTTAATGTAGTGAAAATATTTGTCGGCTGTGGGGATCGAATCAGGGTTCTCAGGATCCACAGGCCGACTCGATACCACTGAGCCATTACCCCATAAGTACTTTTAATGTTTCAGTATTAACAAATTCCGCTTCACTATTATATTTGGGGGCTGTGATTTGACGGCAGGTAGCCGCACTTCACGTGCATAAATATATCACTTACTTAAGATGTTAGTGGTGGAGGAGCCACAGGGGTAATTTTAAATTGGTGAAAATGTTTTGTCGGCTGTGGGGATCGAACCAGGGTTCTTTTTTTATTTTAAAAATAATCGTACGAATTCATGAATTTAGCGCTCGGAAATTCTAATTCTTGAGAATTCCTAATTGACAAATATCATATTATTATAATTATAATGAAATGATAATTTACAAAAGAAATTAATTCTTATATTTCCATAGTTTACGCTATCATCTTATTTATATAATTTCATATCACCAAATACGTGTAGTATTTCGTTTTTTGGTTATTTTTTGTTAATATTAAAAAGTAAATGTATAATCTACGTAGTTACAATGTTACTTTATTTAGTAGGCACCAAAATTTCATCTGTATTGTACTTTAAAAAGAGGGTGCCGAAAGTGTTCTGCGAGAACAGTTATGTTAAAAAATAGGTGCGATTATTTATTGGTTAAATCCGTAAGTAATTTGCCAATAAATTTTTAGCTAAAGTTTGTTGCACGCGCCTATGAGCGCATCATTAGAACGAAAGAGTTCTTAAAATAAATAAAGTATTAAATTTAAATATTTACTAAGAACATTTTATTTATAAGAAAATAAAATACCAGTGAAATCAATCTTGATAATTGTTGAGATGAAAACGTGCTGTATTTATTTCGTCTAGTTCTAAGTTCTAATAACTACAGTTAAAGTTAGTGTTAGTGCGTGCTGTTTTTGTGGCAGTAAGACATGGCAATATCCGTTCACGAATATGAGTTTTTATAACATATAACGAATACGTTTGTCAGAGTCTGTTCGAAACGAGAACTGCGAACCGGGAACCGGGAACCGGGAAGTGGTGTTGTCGATCGGACTGATTGTGGCGCCTGGCATACCGCCGTCGTCAATAGCGTCGGACAATTGCACAACGCCCATGCCGAGCGATAGGCACCCGGGGACCAGTTACAAGGCACCAGTAATGCATTGAATTAGACAGTAATACAACAGCGTTGCGATTGCTCCCAGCGGCCGAAGCCAACGTCGTTCTGGGGACATGGTGCGGCGCTCGACCCACAACCGCGAACTGCCATCCTATAACGTCGTACTGTCGTACTCGGAGCATCTTCATATTGCTCTCTACCTCGCGACAGAGGAGTGATTCGTTTTAAAATTGTCACTTCGATGTTACGCCGTTCGCTCGACGCGATCCATTTTTATTGCTATACCTAATAAACGGATTGTTTCACTGATCAAGTTTCTTCCACGAAGTTTGATACTTATAAAAGGCAAACATTTTGCTCTTCCTTCATTAACATATTTGGGAGCCATGATTTGACGTCTAGTACCCGCGCAAAATATCATTTATCGAGATATGCTACAGCAGTGCCACACTCAGTAATAGGTAAAAGGTGTGATGATATTTATATATTATACAGGATATTTTTATACCAATTCACGAAACTTTGTTGAGTTATATAATTTGATCCACTGCCTTTTATTTGAAATGTACATTTTACTACCTCTTTTTGACAGCAAATTTAATTATTTATTAATTATGTTAATAGTAAAATAAAAATATAAACATTCATAACAAATATCTATGGGGTAGCTAGCTCAGTGGAGTTAAGTCGGCCTGTGGATCCTGAGAACCCTGGTTCGATTCCCACATGCGATAAAAAATTTTCACCATTTAAAAAAAAAACTACCCCTGTGGTTCCCCCACCACTAACATCTTTGGGGGCCGTGATTTGACGACTGGTAACCGCACTTCACGCGCAAAATATATCACTTATCGAGATCTGCTTCGGCAGAGTGCCACCCATTAATGGGTAGAAGGAGTGATGATATATTTATTTTATTTTATCAACAAATATGCGTAATGTAAATAATTTTTATTCTAATATATTTTATTTCATTATAAACATAATTAATAGTTAATTAAATTTGTTATCAAAACTAGTAGTACTAAAAATGTACACTTCAAATAAAGGACAATTATTTTTGCGAATTTAAGAAAACAAAACTTTTTCTTTTATAATCGCTATATCAAATTATATAACCCATTAAAATTTCGTACAATGATATAGAAACACCTTGTATAAATGGCAATCTAAAAATGAAAATCATTTATGGACTATGTGGTGCAGTGGTATCGTGTCGGCCTGTAGATTTGAGAATCCCGGTTTGATTCTTGCGGCCGATAAACAATTTTCGCCACATTTAAAATTACCCCTGTGGCTCCCTTTCATCTTTGGAAGCTGTGATTTGACGACCGGTAACAGCATTTCACGTACAAAATATATCACTTGCCGAGATCTGTTATGACAGAGTGCCACACCCAGTAATGGGTACAAAGCGTGATGATATATTTATATTTATTTTAAAAATGAGAATAATATACAGATAAAAGTTTTGCATATTTTCTCTAAAATAATTTGGAAACGATGGTATTGGAAAATTTTATCAAATCAGACTGTGGATTTGAGAACTTAGGTTCGATTCCCATAGTCGACAAACAATTTTCACCGCCTATTAAATGAGAAAATAATTAGCTATTGAGACGAAAAACAGGTTATATATTTAAACTGAATTATAAAGAGAAAAACTGGGATACGGCCAAGATTTGAACTTGGGATTTATGAACTCCGCCCACATGACCGTAAATTGCATTTACCAGCCGGCGAATTTCAATATAGTGAAAATTGTTTTTCGGCTGTGGAAATCGAACCCGGGTTTTCAATAATAATAATTCAATTTGAGTTCATCAATTATTAAGTATTTACAAATAAAATAAATATATCATCACGCCTTCTCCCCATTACTGGGTGTGGCACTCTGCCGAAGCAGATCTCGGTAAGTAATATATTTTGCGCGAGAAGTGCGGTTACCAGCCGTCAAATCACGGCTCCCAAAGCTGTTAGTGGTGGAGGAGACACAGAGGTAATTTGAAAATGGTGAAAATTGTTTGTCGTCTGTGGGAATCTAACCAGGGTTCTCAGAATCCACAGGCCGACTTGATACCACTGAGCTAGCTAAGTATTTACTTGAATTGTATATTTATTATCAATGAACAAATTAGTCCACGTTGATAATTTCTTGCAAAGTCAAATAAATTTTTCATAAATAAACACATTTTTATATAAATAAATATATACGCTATGTTTGTGTGAGAGTGGTATAGGTACACGTTATGTGTTTGAAGCAAAACTTTAGTGCTGTTTTGTGGCAATATCAGCTTCTGTGGGACCATTGGGGCATTGTTTCCAAACAATAACATTTCGCCTTACAAGCCGCGGAGCACAAGCAGTCCTGGCAGCCCCGGCAGCACCAGCGACTAGGGGCAGTGCAATGTACGGAACAACGGAGGCACAAGAAGGCGCCAGAGGTTCTCAACACCCCCGCACGGCTCGGAAGGTATACGGAACACGGTCACCTCGGGACCCGCGACAGGATAGCACCCGAGTGCCCGGACGCTACACTACAGGAAGATGCTCTAGATGACTTTGTATTCGATTTTACACCCTGTAATTTATTATTGAGAGGGTCCATCATTACTGGATACATTTATGTATTTTTGATTTTGATTTTTACTATTTTAGTTTATTTCTTATTTTTGTTTGTGGGCGAAGTATTTTTGAAAAGAGGGCAAACTCCATTTTTAATTTAATTTCTATTGGTTGGCGAATTTTTATTTTTACTTTGTCGGCTGTGGGAATCAAACCCTGGTTCTTGAATTCACAGTTCGACTCGATGCCACTGAGCCACCTATTCCATTATTTTACTAAATTACAATTGTATTAGCTGTTGCATTTTAGCCTTCCAAATTTGAAAATTTACCCAATCAAATTTGGATTGTTTTTAATCCTGCCGTCCTCAAATTAATAAACTTGACAAAATTTCAGTCAAGATTTTATGATCTATTTAAGTAAAAAAAAATATGTTCACCACATTAAAATTACCTCTGTGGTTTTCTCTGCATTAATATTTATTAGAGCAGCTATTTGACGACTCGTAACCACATTTATTGCACAAAAATGTATCATTTATTCAGAGTAATATATAAAATTACATGATGACATATTAGATTATTTATACAACGTACCCATTTTTAAGTGTAACACTCGTTAAGTTATATATTTTTATGCGATTACGAGCCGTCAAATTATACCCCTTAAAGATGTTAGTAAAAAAGAAACCACATAGATAATATTTATATAGTGATTTATCTTCAATACGAATACAATAATGAATATTCATATTAAAAATCATCTTTTAAAATTTGAATGTTTACTAAGATCATTCCGTCATATATATGGGGTGGCTAGCTCAGTGGTATGAAGTCGGCCTGTGGATCCTGAGAACCCTGGTTCGATTCCCATAGGCGACAAATGATTTTCATAATTTCAAAAACTACCCCTGTGGCTCCTCCACCACTAACATATTCGGAGGCCGTGATTTGACGACTGGTAACCGCACTTCATGCGCAAAATATATCACTTACCGAGATCTGCTTCAGCAGAGTGCCACACCCAATAATGGGTAGAAGGCGTGATGATATATTTATTTATTTATTTTTATTCCGTCATATATTTCTTATCATTAATAAGAAAATCTAATTTTCCTTCAAATACTTTAAATTTCACATCACGTTATAGCGGCAGTACAAGGATAATAACAGAAATCACGTGATACAACAGCAAGCAAATCTCGACCTTATTGTTACATAAGCGTATGCTGTAGTGTGAGAAACACGGAGTACTAACATCTATCTCATTCTATAGTTGTCTCTCTCAAAGACTACCGTAACTATGTCACACAATGTTAATAACTTTTTCTCTCAAAAGCTACTGGAATCCTTTTTAGTTTTTACAAAAGATAACCAAAATTTTCACATAGGATTTTCGCGATAATAAAAAGCAGAAATGAGAAACGCAAAAGACGAGCAAATGGGGATAGATGAAGAAAGAAAATATAAAAATATCCTTCAATAACATGTGCGGATGAGTGGGTGCGCGCAAGAATTAGTATAAATATTTGATCATATCATATAGACTTGTTATATTATGTATCCTATCATTACGAGAAATGGTATATTTTCCAGAAGAGTCTACATTAAAATACAAAATAATGTATCGTTTAACTAGTAGCAAAAGTGATATATTCCCGGACAATGGTGGTAATTGTGGGACGAGGCAATCACAAGAGTCCGGGAAGTTCATTTTTCCTACGTGTTACACATAGTATTTTTTATTCAATTAAACTTACAATAAAATAATAATAATTTGAGTTGCCATTTATAAACGTCAATTTTTCGGTTTAGGCCAGATAAAAAAATCAGATAATCAAATGGCCACGTCGCTATTTTTTATTTTTTATGTATAAACAATACTTTTTCAGCCTAGGCAGAAAAAGTTATTCTTGTACAATTATTTCTTGTTGTTCAGGAATGAGTAGGCCGAAATAGTGGTGCCCGTATTAGAAAAATGAACATTGTAGTTCGAAAACACATTGGAAAAGTGTCATTTTTCGTCCAATCCGATAAAATAGTTATTTATTACACAAGGACGAAAAATTGCAGATAACCGCATGAGTACGAAAAGCTTTTTCGTCCTACAAGTGCCATATACTTTTATATTTTATTTGGTTATAGATTTCTTTTTAATTTTTTATGATTCTAATATTATTTTAGTGGTCGAACAGTTCTTATCGTCCTACTACCCCAAAAAGTACTTCAAGGACAGTAATATAACCATCACCTAGTAACCACAACAAATATTAATAGATAAATAAATATATCATCACGCCTTCTACCCATTACTGGGTGTGGCACTCTGCCGAAGCAGATCTCGGTAAGTGATATATTTTTGCGCGCGAAGTGCGGGTACCAGCCGTCAAATCACGGCCCCCAAATATGTTAGTGGAGGGGGAGCCACAGGAGTAGTATTAATGTCGGCAGTGGGAATCGAACCAGGGTTCTCAGGATCCACAGGCCGACACGATAACCACTGTGCCACCTATTCCATTAATAGATACTTCACCAATATACATCACGAAATGAGATAACTGAATAAAAAGAAAATTCAGTTCAAAATTGTTGTCCCCATTTTCTTAAAACCGAGTGTATATAAAAAATCAAAATTTAGTCATGTCCCCATCGGAAGAGGACGGAAGAAAAGGAGGTTGAGTTGTGTAACGCTGCGTTGCTTGGCGTTGCGTCGGTGGCAACGCGGACCACAGCACAGACTCCCGGAGCCCAGATGTGTCGTTGAGCGACTCACATGTGTATACGGTACCCACAACGGTAACTTTTAATTCCCAATCTGACCGTCTCCTACTCATGCAAGCTTTTTTCTCCAATTTGCCTTGTTTTTGATTGCCTGGGTCGACCCGCAAATCCTCGGTGGCCTATAACCGCCGCCCGAATGGCCCTCCAAACACCCATAATGCCACTGCTAATGTTTCCTACCTGCAGAATTAACCTGAGGGATACGACTACCAGTAATTAGCTGACATTTTTCCTTTTTTCCGCGCGCCGCAACTCTCTCACGTAACGTAACGAGACGCGACACGTATTGCGACGCCCCGTAATGTGCTGTACCACTCTGTTGTATTTTACCCACTGCCACTGATCTAATGTTTGCCGCATCACCACCTAACCACATCACACTACACCTTTGCTCCTCTCGTGCTTCTAAAATACGACTACAGCTTCGCTGTTAATGTTATCAAAATTACATACTACGAATACGAACGGAAAGGTTCGATCAATATATGCCTACGTGTGAAGTTAGATTACCAGCCGTCAAAGCTATACACTCATAGATATTGCGGTCACTATTACTGCAGCTGTCAAAATACATTTATTATAATTAGGTACTTTTTTACACAATCCGTTTTTTAAAAATGTAAAATCAGATAGCCATAAATAAATAAAATAAATATATCATCACGCCTTTTACCCATTACTGGGTGTTTCACTCTGCCTTAGCAGATCTCGGTAAGTGATATATTTTGCGCGTGAAGTGCGGTTATCAGCTGTCAAATTACAGCCCCCACGGATGCTAGTGCAAGAGAAGCCACAGGGGTAGTTCTAATTTGGTGAAAATTGTTTATCAACTGTGGAAATCGAACCCTGGTTAAAAACACTCGATACCACTGAATAAAAAACATATTAAATAAAATCTCATTTTGATAGCTCCGCCAAAAATTTCTTATTTTAATTGTTGAACTGAATTGTCAGAATGAGATTTTGTTTTATTAGTTTTTTATTTTCATGGCTATCTGATTTTTTACAATGATGTTTTTTTGTAGCCGACAAAACATTTTCACCAATTTAAAATTACCCCTGTGGTTCCCCCTCCATTAACATCTTTGGGGGCCGTGATTTGACGGCTGGCAACCGCACTCACGCGCATAAATATATCACTTACAGTTTTATATATATTTATTTTATTTTATTATGTCACTTCATTTTTTAAATATCTAACACTACAAACATGCTAGTACAAGAAATTTAAACTTTTGAAACGTAAAATTTAATTTTAAACATTTTTTAATTCTTGTATTTTTTAATTAATAACAATAAAAACTTCGTTGATGCACAATTTGATTAAATTGTGAAACAACCAAGTATTTTACTATTATTAATTATTAACTATGTTTCATCAAGTGCCGACTACAAACGCTTTTACATAAACTTGTATCTTTTGTTCTAAAATGTACAAGGCAGCAAATTTCCGAACATTTTAAAAATCTTGTGTTATGTTCCGCGCTTCTGTGCACACCCTGCATGTTTTTTAAATATTCATGTGGTGTTTTTTTTGGATGGCCATGCAATTTGGTTACTTCATCTTATAGTGCAGAATAATCAATTAATAAATATGTAAATCCTATAGATATCATTCAATTTATCAGTATCATACTCCAATATCTGCCTTATTATAAAAAACAATTAGTTTACAAATCGCATGAAGAGTTGTAATTTCCGTGCTCCAGTTAAAAAGTACTTTTCGCGTATCTAGTACAGTTGGTTCCGACGGTGAATTTTTGACACGGCGTTGACATGTATTAAATAAGCTCGTCAAGCAAGCAGGAGTCACGACTTCGAGTCGAACTCGAAAGCAACAGATTTCCAACAACTGGTAGAACAACATCAGCACATCCACGTAGATAAGCAAGGGGTCGCAGGGTTAACGCGAACTGGCGGACAGCAAATTGCGCAAGAACCGAGAACGGGTGCGTGAAATTCTTATGGAATGTGGACGAACAGTGATACAACGACAACGTGTTATGTGTTATATGTTATGAGTTAGCGCAAAGGTGACCTCGCTATGTGTATGTGTCCTCAGAGACCAGTACGAATTGAAATTTGACCATAGTTCAAATTAACCAGACCGCGAAAAGTCGACCAACTTTATATGATTCTTTTTTATTTGCTGCACTTGAAAAAGAGAGATTTTTATTATTTTGAAATTTGAATACAGGACAATTAACTAACTCATTGATTTTGTTATGGTGCAAGACCATTCCTGTCACTTTTATTTTCAGTTTATATATCAAGAAAACAACAACATATTTTGTGACGCAATATGCAATTGTTCGGTCATCTATAGATATTTGATAACAATTCTTTTACTGATCATCTAGCATGCGTAAGAATATTACGTAATAAGTCAGGTAAGTGATATTTTACTTGACGACGCGGTTGTTTGAAATACGAGACCGCAGGCCGAGTATTTTAATTCGCTAAGTCAAGTAAAAACACTTTTCTGACGTATTACGTATACGATTTTTTCTACGTTTAATTTAATCAATATTTTATCATAATTAATTCAAAATGTTTAATTTTTTTTATTTGAATTGTACTGACAGCAGACTACGTATCCAAGGTTACAACAAAAATAACAGTCAGGTAAAATCTTTACCAGACTGTTATTTGTGTTGTAACCTTGGATACCTACTTTACTTGAATGTTTTTGTAAAAACCTACTTTCCATACTAAAATTGGCCAGGAAAGTAGACACTTTCTTGTCAGTTTCAGAAAAATTATATTTAAGATATTTATGTATAAACATATGAAAAATATACAATTATATAAACTTTAAAAATTTAATGAACCCAATTAAAAATGTAAAGAAAATGATATCTCCGGGTGGTATTTTAAGTTTTTGTTGTAAACTGACAAAAACCATATTATTTTCAAAAAGCGGGACTTCCTTAAAAATGCGCGGGACGCGGAACAAATTGTCATCTCAGTGCATATTATAAATTCTTGTTCAATTCTGAGAAGTCCTGGATCCGCCATCTTATATAAGTTCTTCGTAAACTAAATAGTTTGATCATTATTAGTATTGTCAATTTTAACTTTGTAATCTTGTAAAATGATAATGATGTCAAAGACTGTATCCGTAGCCTTGGTAATTGTTGTGCACCTGAATGGTGGCTGTCATGTACACGGTGCACCAGCGTGCACTATGAAAACAGTTCAGATCGGAGTTCAGGTTTCGCAGAACACCAGAACGGCGACCTATAAGTTCTTGTTCCGACGCAATGTTTGAATTTGTTCTTCCGCTCGCTCAAAGGAAGAATAGCTGTAGGAGGTTTATTTATAATTCATTTTCATTTGATATCACTATTATGAAATGAATACCTGTATTCGGAATCTTGTATACCCGTTGAATTTTATTCACTAGGTAAGCAAAAAATATCAAATATCACACAACAAATTTACAGTGGTATTGCTTTTATATTTGGACGTCTGCTTGAATGCTCTGTTTCGATTGTTTTATCTTTTTATTCTCTGTAAAAAAAAAGGTTCATTTTTACTTTCGTGATGCGAAGGCTTGCAAAGGAAATCAGACTGGCAGGTACTTCAGCACTTGATATTGATAACACATTTACAAACTTTTCAGATCGTTTTTACTCCCGTCAAAACATCCTACATAAATCCGCTCCTGCATACAGAAGGCTTATGTATAATAACAATTATTGGCAAAATAGCAAATAGTTTAGATTTGAAAGAGCATAAACAATCAGAGCAAAAGTTGTAAATTGATAACGATCGTGCGTAAGTAATCTAGGATGATGTCGATAGGGCGATCGGTTCACAGGTTATTGTTTATTTGATGAGGTGGCAACCGGCAACCGGCAACCGGAAACCGGAAGGTTTGATTGTCACTTTTGCATAAATGAAATTAGGAATCGCGAAGGACGAAGGCCGGTACGACGCCGACGGAAGAGTGGCGCTGCGGGGAGAAGCGAAGGGTGTGAGGTGAAGCGGTGAAGAACGAGGGGCGAGATGAAACGGCGGCGTCGGAGGCGGCAGCGGCGGCGGTTAGCGCTGGCAAGAATGGCGCGGGGCCAAGCGGGCGGGTGCTTGCATATCATCTTAAAGTTTAATTGAGTCTTGGCGCTCGGGGAGGAAGTGACTGAGATTGCTTGGGAATTCCAGTGGGAATAAGGCACGGCTCGGTCCTCGTTCGTTCTCGTACCCGTACGCCCTCTGGCACACCGGCAGGCAGCGTCGCGGCGTCTGTTGCCACTTATACGCCTCTGCCTGTGATCAAACAAATTATAAAAGATGACGCCGTCTCCCGTCCGACAGACGCCCTGCCGACGTCACTGCTCAGTGTTCAAGCGACGCCTGCACGCCACCAAGGAATAATGTGGCCATGCATTGGTAATAAAGTTCATATTACCGCTGCGCTGCTATTACTTCATCTTACCTTTATCTGAACGGTGAACACTGAACAGTGCAACCCGAACCGGGAATCGAGAATCTTACTTTAACTATCAGTACGCGTATCTTGTTTTATTTTATGTCATCAAATTCTACAAATTCATGAGTACTGTCAGGGACAACCGATTCAGAGAGATTCATTACCAGATAAGTTACTGTATTTTTCACCTCAAACATTCAAACATTATTTTAGATTATTGTATCACTTTTATATGTAGCCATTTCCTGTTTACAGTTTAGATTAAATAAAAACCGGCTACTGCTAATCAGTTGCTCTTAATCCATTCTAACGTTTTAGAACAGATCGTAGATCCTTTTTTTCAATTTTGAGTAGAATAAAAAAGTGTAATGCGGTTTTGGGCCCAAGATGTAAAGCTAAAGCACGAAGCCTACAATAATACACCAAGACAAAACCCATTACGTTACAAGGAAAAAAACTGAATTTCTGGTCACTGTTGATCTACTTTCGGCTCGGCAAAGGTTAAACGCAAAATCTAAAGATACGGGATATTATTAAATTTAAAGAAATTCATATTTTTCTGTAGCTTGCTTTGTATTATTTTTTATTCGAAGCATAATCTGGCCCGAATCCATAAAAGTTTCTACTGAGTCATAGATTGCGATTTATTTTAACTCCTCATAAAGAAGTTGAACTTAAATTGAATGAAATAAAGCTTTTCTTTTGGGGCATAATTCATCAGTGTTAGGATTAATTGTAAATGTAATAATAATTAATGTAACTGACTGTGCAATTTAATATACTGACTAAATATGAATTTACTGAGATTTGTAGAAAAATATAAGGCATAAATAATGATGACTGTTTGAAGAGTGAAGTCCTGCCAAAAATGTGCTGTCGTTGAGAAGAATTTGACGAAGGTGAGAAGCTCTCCGAAATTCCGTATGTTGAGTAGAAGAATATTTATTAGAGCACAATTTCCGCGAAGGCGCTTGGTACCCGGTTTGCTTGAATAAATAACATAGATTTCTTTGTGTGTGGAACAGCAACAGCAAGTGTGCCAGGCGCCAGGCCAGATAACAAATTTAGAAGTGGCAGATAAGTCTACCAGCAAAGAAGAGAAGTCAAGGAGTTGTGTCCCACTCCACACACTCGCTGGTTGTTCTGTTTGAGGTGGCGTGCCGCGTAATTACAGGGAAAGATTAGATTATATGGCGCGAGCGCCACCAACTTTACAAATGCGATATTTTTGCAGATACTCTGCATCTACGATTGTCTTTACTAATATTAATATATCATCACGTCTTTCACCCAATACTGGGTGTGGAACTCTACCGAAGCAGATCTCGCTAAGTGATATATTTATGTGCGTAATCACGGCCTTAAAAGATGTTAGTGGTGAGGGAGCCAGGGGGGTATTTTTAATGTGGTGAAAAATGTTTGTCGGCTGTGGAAATCGAACCAGGATTCTCAGGATTCATAGGCCGACTCGATACCACTGAGATACCTACCCCGTAAATTAATTGTAAAGTAATTGTCTTTACTGTATGCTGATATAAGCAGGATTTTTTAGATGTCTATCGATCACTGGTTATTAAATCCGAATCATTGTTAAATTATGTATAATCACATTTTTCAACTTTATGTGTTAGACGATTTTTTCATTTAAGATATTGTCAGGATTTATTATTTTGTTTAATTTAAATCTTAGTTAAAGAATTATTAAATATCATTGAGGATTTACCACGTATATGTGAGAACCAATAGAATTTGTTTGAAAATGAACCAATGACATGAAAGCTATTTTGATGACTTTCCACTAGTAATATTTCTTTACTGTAATTAAATCAATTGAAAATAATCTATCGAAATGTTAAATTCTCGATTTGGAACTGCTTCTATTAAAGAAATTTTTATTAACATTGAAGAGAACGTTCAAAAAGTACAAAAAATATATAAGATTATGCTTGTTAAATTCTCATTCAAAATATAAAACTCGTAATATGATTCTCAGATAATATTTTGACATGACTTTAAATTCGTTATTATAGAAAATATAAAAAACAGCGTACTCGCTATATTTCCATTTCCATAACAACTCATAATTATATATATTAACGATATTTTTCAAATTTAAAATGATTACTTTTGTTATTCCAAATTTGAAAGGAATTGACAATTTTACTACATTGATGTAAAATTGAATAATTATTGCTATTTTATTCATTAAAATGTAGAAAACATTCAAAAATATTTACTTCATTAATGTATTAGTATATTTTAGAAGCTATAAAGTTTATTTTTTTATTTTTAACCCACACGGAGCTGGATCCCTTCATGGTCTTTGATGTATTTGAAAATAAGTATAAACAGATACAGCATATCGACTTAAATTCTAAAAATTCGAGACGTCAAGATTGAAAATATTATTTCGCACATTAAATAGAAAGATAAGACAAATAAAAGAGCCAATGCAGTATTTAGTTGTTTGCAGAGAACACATAAAAGTGATGTGCGCTACTGCAGAGGTAGATGGTACGAAGTACGAAAGAGGCAAAACGCAAGAGGCTTTCCCATTTGCCTTCTCGTTCCTCCATTTCGCGTTTGCGCCAGTTTCCTTCATTGCCTCTGGGCGAAAAGTGTAAAATATTATCAAACATTTGTCTTGCACTGACTACTATCTTAACAGGGTGTGCACCAGTCCACGGATTACGTATTCTATTGTTCTAAAACAGAGACGAGAAAGAATGCTATTTCTCCCTTGATATTTCCTACAAATTATGCTACAACATCTCCCGAACAATATAACAAATTCATACTTTACTAATAATATTACTAACTGATACTATGAATCCCGATTTGATAGTCTTAAGCAATTTTCAACTTTCTTACATGTATTTTGTAAGTTACAACTTGCGTGAAATTAAAAGCAAACAAAAAGATTCACAATATCATCGATTAGTGTTTCTACGTACTATACTATCTCCAGCAGTACTATGGTGTGGTTCTAATTTAAAGATTTCGAGTTCGAATCCCACTCAAGTAAAAAAATATATGAACTACCACACTGCAACTCGGTGAGTCCGGACCCTGTACTTTAACTGAGATTAAGTTCATGTTGTACAAAGTAGCATAAATAAATAAATTTACTTTCGGCAGTAACATATTGTTTTTGATACAGGCTGGGGAAAAAGTTCCGGGACGGTTAAATATCTTGCGAAATACATATTGGATCGAAAAACGACAAAATACGTGTCAAATATTTTTCAAAAATCTATCCAATGATACCAAACTCAACCCCCACCTCCGCCTCCAGGGGGTGGGGCGGGGGGCAACTTTGTAATCTTAAATGGGAACTCCCATTTTTTATTGCAGATTTGGAATCTCCAGATAATTTTACATTAACTTGATCTACGATTCAAGTTATTCTTGTTCACAGATGGCACTGTGATCGCCACAAATGGGAATGGAATAGATGTACACGAGCACAAAATTGACAGTCACTAGTCCCCATTAGGTTTCCCAAATAATTCTAAATAATTCTAAAAAAATTCTAAATTCTAAAAAAAAATGAGTGTTACATTGTGCTCGTGTACAAAAATAACTTGAATCGTAGATCAAATTAAAATTTTCTGGAGATTCCAAATCTGCAATAAAAAATGGGTATTCCCATTTAAGATTACAAAGTTGCCCCCCGCCCCACCCCCTGGAGGCGGTGGTGGGAGTCGAGTTTGCTATCATTGGATAGATTTTTGAAAAATATTTGACACGTATTTTGTCGTTTTTCGATCCAATATGTATTTCGCAAGATATTTAACCGTCCCGGAACTTTTTCCCCACCCTGTATAAATTTTGTTAATAAAGTAATAAGATTTTGATATAAAAAACAGATATTTATTAGAATATGACCTTTCAACTGTAATAAATAAAATGTTATGCAGGTCCCAACAAAGTAGAAGCCAATTAACTACGTCATCCCGAAACCACAATAACAAAATAAGTTGTCATTTTCTTGAAAAGTATTGGCATTTTAAAATGTCAGAAACAAGATGGTTTTCGTAATTAAAAAAGAAATGACGTAAACTGTCTTTGTATCTGATCATTGGCGGATACAAACTGGGAGGAAAGTCAGATGTTTTCTTCTTGAAACAATAATTTATTTTAAGAACGAATATTTCCTGTCAGGTTTAATCAACATTACGTATTTTCTATAAATATTGTGTATTCTAAAGTATCTAATTATATAATATTATAATTACGTTTTTCCATCGTCAAAAGTTCCTAAAATAGATCTGAGATGAGTGCTACAAATAAAACAGATAGAAAATCATTATCTGTATATTTTTTTCTTAAGTTATTTAAGATCGCATCCCTTAGGGGATCATAAGCCTAATTTGGTATAAAATTCGCACAGAAGCATCTTTTAAAACAAGATAAATGAAATATATTATATACTGTACAAATTTTTGAAGTTTAAGGTTAATGTGTTTATTTTTTGACGTTTCTCAAAACCAATGAAATGTTTTATATATTGTCCCGTGTGTGCGTTTAACCAATCCTGTCATTATTATAGTGATATATAAAAGTAAGAAAACTTAAGAGTTAAATTTATTTTTTACCTTAATCGATATTCGTATTAGTGGACATTGCAATTAATATTATGTAATAGAGTGATGAAAATTTAACTTTAGTTCGAACTAAGCGCGGTGAAAACTGTTGAACTCTCAGACAAACAATATATGAAGTATGAAGTGATGGGGTATTATTGATGATAGTGATGATCAGTAATAATTAATTACTATAAGATGCGACAAAGGAAGACTGATTTTGAGAACGGCAACTTTATAGTTCGTTGTTATATTACTCTCATTTCCAATTTAGGAAGCTTATATCTTCAATGTCTTCGAGAAACATTTGATTAATTTATTCTCAAATTGGACCATCGAAACTTTACCATCTAATTTTACTTGTATCGACTTAAATTTAGCAATAATTCAGAATTTCATCCAAATACATCCTTTTTCATGGGCTAGGTAGCTCAGTCAGTGGTTTCCGGCTGTGGATTTGAAAACCCGGGTTTGATTCCTACAATCGACAAACAGTTTTCACGAAATTAAAATTACCTCTATGGCTCCTCCTCGACTAACATCTTTGGGGGCCGTGATTTGACGGCTGAGAACCGTACTTCACTTGCATAAATACCTCAATTATTGAGATCTGCTATGGCAGAGTGCCACGCCCAGTAAACGAAGAAATCATACACTAATGATTCTCATCAATGCATAATTTTTATTAATGAACGATTTTTTAAATACATACAATACATCTAATATAACATATCTTGGCTAGCGCTAAGTTGTAACAAAATGCTAAACAGAAGTAAACGAAATGATTTTGATACTTCTAGCATGAATGTAAAAATCAAAACGTTATTCTAAAAACGAAAAAACCGCTAGTGCTAGCTAATGTTAAGTGAACTGAACGTATCCACTATAGTCAAAACTTTTGTAAAAGGTACGTTCCTAACCTAACATATTACAAACGTTACTAACCTAAAAAATTTCTCATGGAATAAAATTAGATTTTCTCCAAATTAAAAAGGTACGATAAACGGAAAAATGTTGTAACTAACTAATGTGTTAATCGCAATTAATAATTTCAACAATTAACGCGCTCGCTACGCTCTCGCGTTAAAATGTCTCGATTATTAATCGCCCTCATTAACACACTAGTTCATTAAATAACTCTAAATAAACTGCAAATTCCAGAAATTTCCCTAAAAGACTTTACATAATGTTTATCAGACAATTTAAACCCTGCAACAACTCTCCACATTAGAACAAATCCGTGTTCATTTCTTTCCTGATTTTTATTTGTTTTGTATAAACCACCGGCGCGCCGGTCGGAGGCGGCGAAGTAGCGAGGCAGCGAAGCGGCGTCGCTATTTTCGTCGACGCGTGCAACAGGTGCTACAGACAGACAGCGTGGCCCAGCGTCGGTGGCGACGGTGGCGACGTTGGTGTGTTGAGCAACTCTGCTCGACTCAATCGAGCCTCAATGCCTCACGCCTCAAACTCGCGCCGTCGGCAAGAGGAACAGACGATGCGGACGCGAGCCGCGTGGTCGTACTTCACTGATTTTGATCACCAGCTTAAGACAGTGGCGTTCCAAATATACGAAAAAAGAAAATATTGTTTTCTTCATTTAATTCATTTAAATTTCAGTAATAATAATGCCATTTTTTTTTCAAAGAAGCTGAATGCTGAATATATTTGAGGGCAAGCTAAAGAGATGATTTTTAAATACATTAAATTTCATACTCATACTACTATATACGAGTTGCAATATACTATTTTTTCTACGGCCAAATCCCATATCCCAATGGGCCTTTCAAGACTTTTTTGAATTTTTTGTATATTAATCTACGTAATAAAATAATTATACCCAAATTTTTAATTTTTTAAAAAAACTTGTATTAAGCATGATAAAAATATTTAAACTTTCGAAACAAATTAATATGACGTAGTTGCATCTTAGCTTAAAGGGAGACAGATAAGACAGAGATAAATAACACGTAACTTGTCGTTGTCAGTAGAATCCTCAGACAAAACATAACTAGACGGATAACATCGGCGTTTGTTGTGAGTCAGAAAGGGATAGAATAACTGGTCGGTGAGGCGGGTGCGCGGCAAGGATCAACTTGCATAACATCAAAGTGTACTCGCTCCTTGCCGCGCATCCGGCGGACCCAAAAGTTATTCCATTCCTCTCTGCTTCACAACACTGCATTGACTTGAATACGGCATAATTCGTTTAGTATTATACGTCATTGGTAGAATCGTAGAATGCTGAATGCTTATTTCTTCTTCGTCTTCTTGAGCACCGACAAACGATTCAGACAAAGCTCTGTGATTGGCTTAATGCAACTACGTCATTGCATTATGGCAGTGCGAACGTTTTAAATTATTCAACTTTAACTTTCATATTTCAGCAATAAAGATATAATTTATGGTATGATTTTATATTGTATTAAATATGATGTACGGTCAAGAATTTATTTTAATAAATATATATTAAAAAGCTCTACCACTTGAATCCCCCATTATTAAAATAAATGTCATCCTTAATAGTAAAAAAAAAACTAATTATTTTTCAGCAAACTGTGGAAACTATGAAAACAGAAAATGCTATGCTACTATTGGTCAATTTTGTCATCTCATAATGAAAATCTATGCTTTTATAAATAAAATAAAATATAAATATATAAATATATCATCACGCCTTTTACCCATTACTGGGTGTGGCACTCTGCCGAAGCAGATCTCGGTAAGTGATATATTTATGCGCGTGAAGTGCGGTTACTAGCTCTCAAATCAAGGCCCCCAAAGATGTTAGTGGTGGAGGAGCCACAGGGGGAATTTTTAAATTGGTGAATATGTTCTGTCGGCTGTGAGGATCGAACCAGGGTTCTTAGGATCCACAGACCGACTTCATACCGCTGAGCCATTATAAATATCATTAAAATACAGAAAATACGTATTTAATAAGTAAATTCAAGTATGTGAGTAGAAAAAACATATTGTCCAATAGTTTTAACTCCTCTTCCAAATTGTCTAATGTCTTTTTTTTTCATTTTTATCCATATCTATAAATTAAAAATCTGTCGCTAAAAACAGTTAACAATTATTAAAATTGAATTAGTATTTTCTTAAATAAATACACAATTAATGAAATCAATTTGGCGGGAGTTAAACACAGCCCCAGGTTCAAATCCCGCTGGTAACCAAATTTTTCTCTATAATAAAATTTAATTATCACAATACTCGTACTTATTACAATATAAATAGGAAAACAAAGCATATATTTTACACAAATAATGCATGTTACGCGACTTGAAATGCCTTACTTTAAAGAAAATGTTTTGGAGACGCCACTGGTGGTTACCATGGCGACTAGAGCGTTTCAATGTTTCGTACACTCGTTACGCGTACCTACACATGTTTTCTTGATTAGCAAGCAAACAGCTGCCAGATCTATTGCCTATTACTGACTGGATATTAAAAATTGATTGAACTCTTCGTAAAAAAATTGGAACACAAAAATTGTCTTCAACATTTGTGGACGCATTATTTTTACAGTTGTTAGTCTAATTACATTACGTCAAATTTTCTATGGTTGAGTTTATTTATACCGGAAACTTTTTGTACTAGATAAGTAACTAGATTTAATTTATTCTTGGAATGTAATTTTTTTAAAAGAACAAGAAATTCAACTTATGTTATTGTTTTATTGCAGCCGACGCTGCATACCCAGACATGGGAAAACATCTAACATGGGTACAAGGATAATGGAGAAGAAAAGGAAGATTTTGTATTTAATAAATATGTATCAAATTACTAAATCCGTACAAATAAAACATCAGTTTTGTCGGTTTGATAAGAGTAATTGTTTTTATGAGAAGTGTTAAAAATTTAATGATCAAAGTATTTAAATTCTTGATCACATCCTAGTGAACTCCCCAGAAAATAAAATAAAACCAATAACGAATGATTGTAAGTGATTGAGCGCGCTCGATACTATTTGAAATAGCGATGTCGTATTTCGTACCATGCAGTTTCAGGACCAAATTATAAAATGTACCTTAAGATCAAGAGGACGTAAAATTGAGTAAATTTTAAATATAAAATTAATATTTTTCCAAAGATGTTAGTGGAGGGAAACCAAATGAGTAATTTTAATTTGGTGAAAATTGTTTGTCGGCTGTAAGAATCCAACCGAGTTCTTAAATTCTCAATCCGATTCATAGTTGGAGAGCTAGGGTGCAAAATGATGTCTCATTTATTCCAGTGACAGAAATGGATTTTTTAATAGATTATGTTTATGAAAAAAAGAAAATTAGATTTGGGAACGGGTGGCAACTGTAGATGGCGCAGATTTGAATTCGCCGAGTTTAAGGGTGGTTGTTGATCCCTACAGAAGTCCACCCATTACTGAGTTACTCTGTCGAAGCAGATCTCGGTAAGTGATATATTTATGTGCGTGAAGTGCGGTTACTATCCGTCAAATCACGACTCCCAAAGATGTTAGTGGAGGAGGAGCCACAGAGATAATTTTAATGTGGTGAAAATGTTTGTCGGGTGTGGGAATCGAACCAGGGTTCTCAGGGTCCACAGGCCTACTCGATACCACTCCATTATTATTATATTATTATTATTATGTATTTTATATTTTGAAAAACAAAACATCATAATTCGAAAAGAATTCCGAAGCAGCAGACCACAAAACACTTCACGATCACCAGGCGGCATATACACCATGCTCGTGCTTTCGACATCGTTCGCATCTCCATAGCGTTGGGCTTGGTGCTATCCATCAGACTGTCAGTGCGCAGTGCAGCGCCTTGCGGAGCCGGCGCCCTTCTGCGCAGCGCTGTTACAGCCCCGTTGCCAGGGCCCCAGCACGGGGTACGCTAGCCGCAACGGGTTACGAGATGCTTGTTTTTTATGTCACTGTTGATGAGTAATTATGTGCATCCGAACCTATTAGTTTAGATATGGGAGTTTTAGAACATAACCTGGCAACTTGAGACTTTTTTTTTGTTTATTACGCTGGTTAACAAGAATTTAATCATAATAGAGTAGACTGAAAAATTAATATTTAAACAAATACAATTTATTACTTATTATACATATTTTCAAAGCTAAAGCTTCAAGGTATTATAGTAAATATGAAAACATTAAATTCATGTACATAATGTAAAATACACAATTTTAATAGTTGTGTATACAACTAGAGTGAAAAGTATTACTTTATTGCACGAGTGGAAGTCTTCCAACACAAGCCTTAAGCAATTCTTGCAAACCTATAACTGCAATAAAAATACTTTTAACGCGAGTTGCAAATACTATTTTTTCTACGATTCAGCTTTAACTAATGATACTGATTTTACTAATGACATTTTAAACGTCAAAGAGGACGTTTCCTTAAGAGCCTAAGAAAACGTTCCCTTTGCGCAGCTAATATTATTCAACGGTAAAGTCCTAAATTGTTTTTATTTTAAATAGAAATTCTCTTCATAATTTTGTTGTTTTGTTTCATTTATCTCTTTGTAATTTTATAAAAATGTTCGGTCATAAAAGGTAAAATTTATTTCATATCTATTATCTTCTCAGCTGATAAGTTCCCAAATTTATATTTTATTTAGGTAATTCTACGCAATTCGCTAATATCTCAGTAAATTTTTATTTCACTTGAAGTTAAGTTTGACAAAAGTTTATATATAGCAAAACCTATCAACAACGCTTTTTTTTTAATTGTTATTTTCAAATTATATATTATTAAATGGGGTAGATTTGAGAACCCAGATTCGATTCCAACAACCGACAAACAATTTTCACCACATTAAAGCAACCCCTAGCTCAGTGGTATGAAGTCGGCCTGTGGATCCTGAGAACCCTGGTTCGATTCCCACAGGCGACAAACAATTTTCATAATTTCAAAAAACTACTCCTGTGGCTCCTCCACCACTAACATCTTTGGAGGTCGTGATTTAACGACTGGTAACCGCACTTCACGCGCAAAAATATATCACTTACTAGAAATCTGCTTCGGCAGAGTGCCACACCCAGTAATGGGTAGGAGGCGTGATGATATATTTGTTTATTTTAAAGCAACCCCTGTAGCTGCCCCTCCACTAAGATTCTTGGAGGCCGTGATTTGACGGCTGGTAACCACACTTCACGCGTAAAATATACCACTTAATAAAATCTGCTACAACAGAGTACCACACCCAGTAATGGGTAATAGGTGTGATGATATATTTAATAATATTTTTTATTTTAAATTATAAAATTGTTTGTTACCAATTTAAACTCAAACTTTAAAAATAATTTATTTTTGTATTAAGTGTCAAAATATCTACTTCATTTTTTAAAGAAAGCATTATCATTCGGCAGCGCCATGTTTTTAACGTTAAGCGTGACATGTAATAAATTTCAATAAACTTAAATAAATTGTGAACAGTATTGTTTCGCGCTCACTCTGGTGAAAAAAGTGATATTTCACTTATTCCCGTGATAATTGCACACAATGTGTTTTTGCATTCATTACACAAAAAAAGCATTTCATAAAAATAATTTACGTCCAATCAAGTCTACAATAATTCCAGCTAAATATAAAAAAATACACCATTTTAATAAGTTCTTGTAGAAAACACAAAACGTACGGGCATTGTAGTTGTAGTGGTGTGGGAATATACGGCAATCCGGCGAGCGAAATCGAAATCTCTGGTCTGTTTGGGTTCAAGTTATTCAATTGCATTGCTCCCCTCCTCGGAGGAGGAAGAGTAGGAATAACCCCGGGAGTAAGAACCTGGAGTGTACCGTTTAACGTAGACGTTTTACTGGTTGCCAACAGAACGGTGTATAAATTTAAACCGGAAATAAAGTGAAAGCTTCGCCACATTACACGATAAAATAAACTAGAAATATTCAATTAATACTATATAGTACAACTTTCTTAATTTGGGCACAGTTTAATCCGGACATCTACGGCTGGATTTACGTATAAGCAAAATAAGTAGTTGCAGCATATCCGAGTTGTGGATGGGATCCGATTCAAGAGAGTTCCGATGCGATCCAATCCGAAATCCGACTTTGGATCGAATTGGATTATGGATATTTTTGCCGACGTCTATTATTTGTAGTAAATTTAAACGATTTAATTTTTTGAAAATTTTTCCTGTTCTAAAATGCTTTCTCCTACGAATATTGCAACGAAAATTTACATACATATATATTTTGTATTTTGTATTTTGTAGACGCGATGACTGAGCGTGTTAATGTACATCTCCTAACATGCTGACGTCATCCGACCATTGGGTCGTCAGTTCGAATCCGCCTGTCGACAATGTGTTATTTGTCGTTGAATATAAAAATACAGTTACAAGTATTATCACGCTCGGGCACTATGAGCTAGTCACTCATACACCTGAAATAATGTAACATCGACTATGAAAAAACCAGCAGTACGGCAGTGTAAAACTGCGGCTCGGTGTGCCTGGTCTCCTATATGGAGCATGCCAAAATCCACAAAGGATTGTAGTGCAATAGGAAGAAGATATATTTTGACCCGCTGAATCCAACGGTAAAGTCCCCAAGTAATATGTCTTCTAATTTTTGTTCAAAAACTATTTATGAAAAAATGTCGATGACTTTTTTATAAATATAAAAATTGCTAAAAATATGTTTATAAGTTAATTGCAGCACGAAAAATTCAATGCCGTTGAGCGCATCTTCATAATTCGTTCAGTTTTTGAGATATAGCTTCGAGAATATACATCTGAAATAAATAAAATTTGAAAAAATATTAACTTTTTCGGAGATATGAAGATGCGTTTAACGGCAATGAATTCCTCGTAACCGACTTGTTTTGTAAGCAAATTTTTAGTAAATTTTTAGCGATTTATTTTTTGTTTTAATTTCTTAATGACTTTTTTTTTATTTTACGCTTTAATTTAATGTTGAAGAGCGTAACAAATAAATAAATAAATGATTGCTTAATTCTGAAATTAAGCAATTTTCTAGGATTTCGTAATAATGCAATATAGTATTAAACAAATTGTTTACATTTAGATCTGCGAGCAAAATGTTTATGCAAGTATAAGTAAACTTACATAAGTATATTAAAAAGTAAATAATTAAGACGCAGTGTATCTAGGGACGCTCGTCCTAGTGATGTCGGCTCAGTTACGGGTTACGGGTTACGGCGTTACGGCTGTGTATACCTCACACCGTCTCAAGATATAACATCGTCAATGATTCAAGAAAGGGGGTGCGTGAGCGCCAGAGTGTTGCTAAACCTGACGCCTACCGACGCTTGTCTGCTCGACTCTCTGTCTTCGTCTTCGTCTTCGGCTCGTCTTACCGCAGCAGAATGACGGGAAATCACGACAGACATGATCGAGTCCCGTGTCGCAGGTCACATGGAGCGAATTTGTGTTGGACGTGTTCGTTAACTCATTTATGTACACTATTTTAGTCATTAATTAACATAAGTTGTGTTGGATTTTCAAAAAAACTATCATAATGATAACCGTTGTTTCCGAAGCATAGGTACTTGTCATCAGAAATCTTTGTTAATATAATAAGGGTGAGAAAACAAAAAATCTGCACAAAGATTATTTTACAATAATTTTGTTTTGTAGTTTCGATTAAGGCAAATGTCAATTAATATACTTTTTCCGTTAATTGATTACTATCAGATTTTGTTTATTGACACAATAGTCTGTAGTAGGTAATTATTAGCAATAATTTTTGAAAAAGCAATGAGCGTTCGCCGGAATTTGAACCCAGAACCTTTCACTCGCAAATATTGCAGGAAAAAGCATGAGTATTCGCCGAGTGGTTAGAGCAGTCATCATGCGAGTCTGTTAGTTGATTACAAAATGAATACCATGAAAGAAAATTATTGACAGCAGGTTATTGGCTAGTTTTATTTAAAACATAGTTTAAAGGGTAAAGATTTTACTGTAAAATATTTTATTCAAATGGAAATACCGCGGTAGACTACGTATTTATTTATTTATGTTACTCTGTACAACAGGAATTGATTCCTAATTACAGTATAGGGTCCGAACTCATGGAGCCGCAGAGTGGTTGTGATTATAATTTCTAGATTGAGTGGAAATCGAACTCGGGATCTCCGGATTCGAATTACGTAACGCTACCCACCCAACCGTACTGCCGGACAATTATAATTAAAAGTGTTGACAGTGGAAATCATTAGAAAGAGCTAAAGGTCGTGGTAGAGAAGCCAGAAAAATGAATGAAAATAAGAAAAGGAAGCTTCTGACAGAATCTGTTGAGAAAATTGAACTATCTTTAAGAAAATTAGCCATGGTGATGGCCGATACAATTTGTATGTAAAAAAAGGAAGTATATTTATATACATATTTATTTTACAATACTTGTACTGTAATAGGTATTAATGACAAAATTTAAACACAGTAAGTATAACTTTTATTGCACAGTGGTTTCCATAGTTATATCAGGACTTTAATATTTACTTACAATCCACCGTGAACAGTAAGTAAATATTACATATCAAGGTCCTGTTTATTTTGACAACAATTTGACAGCTGTCAATTTTGAAACCTATTTTTCTTTTCCTTCTATTTGTGCAAGTATTGTAAAAACTGGCTTACTAACTTCAGCCCTCAATTTCCCAAACTACTTTCTTGACCTAAAAACTGTCACTTACAGTACGTACAGTACGTAATATACCTTTTTTATAAAAAACTGGCTTACTAACCTCGAACTGTAAGGTTTGTAGGTCGCGAATATTTAGGAAATCTGGACCCTTCAGGCCTCGATTTCTCAAACTACTTTCTTGACCTAAAAACTGTCACTTACAGTACGTACAGTACGTAATATACCTTTTTTATAATAAACTGGCTTACTAACCTCGAACTGTAAGGTTTGTAGGTCGCGAATATTTAGGAAATCTGGACCCTTCAGGCCTCGATTTCCCAAACTACTTTCTTGACCTAAAAACTGTCACTTACAGTACGTACAGTACGTAATATACCTTTTTTATAAAAAACTGGCTTACTAACCTCGAACTGTAAGGTTTGTAGGTCGCGAATATTTAGGAAATCTGGACCCTTCAGGCCTCGATTTCTCAAACTACTTTCTTGACCTAAAAACTGTCACTTACAGTACGTACAGTACGTAATATACCATTTTTTACAAATACCTAATGAATTTAATCCCTTATCAGACATGAATTCAACTTCAAAGTTAGATGCAGTTGACTATATATCTTGCATTAATAAAAGAAATAATTTATTCAATTATCCTATTTTATTGAGTTATCATATATTTACTTTTCCCTTTTGCCCCGGTTATAATAAAAATCAGGCCACTCTTCCACCAGCATTCTGCTCACTCAATCTCACATTATCATAGACTAACGTATTCCGTTCAAGTTAGCTATAAATATAACAGAACGTATTGTAGTTACCTTAATTCTAAATAACTACACTTGAAAGGAAAGCGTTGGGGCGCTGCTACATTTATCAGTTTAGTAGCAAATCTTATTAAGCACGAGTAGCAAACGTGAGTGCATCTGTTAAATCGGCTGTCTTATGTCTTCCATCCTGCGCCACATCCCTCACTTCTAGCAGATCATGTCGGGAGAAAATTGCATCTCACTGTGCATATTTAACAGCAAATAAATCTAGCAATTCGCTAAATTAGTGTGTCGGAGATGTAAGAAATGCTTCGAAAACTAATTACACATAGTTTACTGTATCTAATTTAACTTTAAATTGTAAATCAATCTCCTTTTGAACATAATCATTCAAATGAAAATTTTTAGACGAACTTACTAGCCAATCACATTCGTTCATTTCTAATTAACTTCTGAAATTAACCAATCAAAACGACATTACAGGCAATCGTAGCTCAGTGGATGAAAGCGAGGTAAAACTTGTGTTTCTTAATTAACAAACAAGAGGACATACGTTCATATCTCACTGACTTCAACTTAAAACCAAAAATATGATTGTTTCTGAGTGGTTCGAATTCCACTATAAGCTGTAGGTTCCCTGTACTGTAATTGGGATTAAGTTCCTGTTGTTAAATGTCATTTAAAATAATAAATAAAATTATCACCGAATGTTCCTCGAGCATTGATAAATAATTATAATTTTATAACAATTTTCTCCAGCACGTTGCTTTTAGGAAACAGTGGCCGATATACAAGTATAAGTAGATTAAGGATGATTAACTAGTAAATGACTAACTTTATTTTCGCTAGAAAAAGCTTCTAAACACTAGACGGACACTGAAGTAGAATTTACACTGTACGATAATACAATTGTCTCGATATGAATTGAATTTATTTAACAAAAACAATTACCGATCGGAAAGTTTTCAATTCTGCACGATAGTCCTTCAAAAAAATCTTCATTTGCTACCAAACAGGATAGATTTTGAAGTACTTTCACTAAAACAATTGTCGATTGAAAAAAAATCAGTTCTGCACGCGAGCGCTTCAATAGACTTTTCATTTGATACTAAACACAATTTTCACTAAATCATTTGACGGTGAAAAAAATTGTTAATTCTACATGCAAGCACTTCAAAATACTTTTCATTTAATTTTAAAAAAGATACATTCTGAAGAAGCTTTAGTTAAAACAACTGTCGATAGAAATTTTTTTCAGTTTGCCTGTAAGCTCTTCAAAAAACCATTTATATAGAACAAAACACGGTAGATTTGACATTATTACAACTAGACTCAACAACTTCACAAAAAATATTCCCAAAAACAGTTGTACAAAATTGTTTTTGACAAAAACAGTTGCACTTAATTCACTTTATAAACGCAATATAGGAAATTTTATTCCTTCGCATCTATAATTTAAAGTGTTTCCTTGAAAATTTAGAAAGTTTTGACAGTGAAAATAAAGTCTGTCAATTACACAGATTGTAAGTTTAGAGATTCAGATTTTACTATTCAAGTTTTTTAAAATATGTACATTTTATAAGCTATAATCGCAAAGCAAAACATATCAATTTGCTTCTATGTTAACAGAACTCATGTTTTCTATTCAAAAGATTCGAATCGTTTGAGTACGTATATATTTTAACAAAGATAACCTGTAGTATTTTTATTTTTGTAGATATAACCACTGAATACCTAATATCGTATATTCAAAGGTATAACATATTTTCCAATACTTATCTCTTCTAAAAAGGAATCTATATAGGTATATCAAAACAATTTTTATATTTGTATCTACTTTTAAACATATATGGCCACGTAAAATTCTTGAATGCATCCTATTTTTTTGCGCCTGATAATCGCAAATAACTCTAAAACATAATATATTAGAATTGTCACTTTTATCAGGAATAGGTAAACAGACTTGGTGATATATGTATTTCTATTATGTAATTTATAATTTAAGTTTTAAATCACTTTCAATATTGGGATGCGGCGAGTTAGATTTCCGAACCCAACGAACGGCTCTGCTCTGTATTCTGCATTTTTGAAAATAATATTATTATAACAATTCAAATATTTTTGTCCATAAGCTGGTAAACATGGTGCTTGTGTATTGCAATATGATGAATTTGTAATAGGAGGCATATTTTGAATTTTCACAAAACTAATAATCGAACAATAGAATGTGCGAACACACTTGCAAAACAAACAATACTGCTGGTGAAAACATTAAAATATAAACTCATTCAAATTTAATATGTAAAATAAATAATAAAATTTATGAAATTTTACATATGCCGTCAATAGTTCGCATAATATAATAAACAATGACGGATGACAAAATTCAAATTGCAAAATATATTGCCGCAGATAAATATATTGTAAACTAATGGACTGTGCGTTGTTTATTTAAGAGAGATTTAAATATTGCGCCCGACCGGCAATGTTGGGGTAACACCAACAGAACAGAACGGCTCGTTCAATATCGTGTGTCGATAAACATGAAAGCATTATTATGTGCAAAATACACACACACACACTAAAATACTAGTATACGATATGATCTACAGACATGTATTTTATTATTACACATAGTTCATTAACCAAATATTAAAGAACCAATATGTTACCTATTTCGCATGTCATATTTTATTTCAAGACAAATCAATGAGTTTTATTTTTGTGTATGCATAAACACGTTTCATTAATAAATAATTAGTGAAAATGTAAAAACACGGCACTATGGTGTAGATTTGATATTTATTTAATGAAATATCTATAGTTGTATAAAAACAGACTGTTGAAAATTTGATCAATCAACAAAAATTATTAATTCATCAACAGTGACAAGTAATAAGCAGTATAAAATGACAATGATTAAAATGTACCACACATGAAATTGAACAAACAGCGTGATGTGCGAAGCAGAAAACCGAAAAGAGAGAGAGACAGCAGCAATAGCGACGTGTGAAGCGAACGAATACTGAACGTGAACAGTAAACAGTAGAGTGAAGAGCGCATGAAGCATGAAGAGTGGAAGAGCGGAAAGAGGAAACGATAACACGAGGGGCAAACGTTAAACGCCAAACGTGAACGTGAACGTGAACGCAAGCGGCGATGTGACAGGCGAACAGCGAACGGCGAACGGCGAACCGTGAACGGAACGCGGGGCAGTGAACAACATACAGACGTGAAGTGACCATACAGGTGGGCCACGGATCAATTTCACAGTGAGTATTTTAGTTTGAAATGTGATATGTCACAAAGTTCCAATTAAATCAGGCATTAGCGTTTGAAAAGCGCGACCTGAGGCTGGCATCCAGCTGGACATAACAACATTTTACACTTAACACGTCCGAGGATTTTCAAACTCAGGAATACATTTGTGCATTGTCTGCATCATACGGACCCCATGTCCATGTCTCATAATTAACTAATGCAGTTTTGCGTGTAACGGGCCTCATTTGAATTTCGACGCGATGGACGGCGGACGGCGGACGGCAGACGTCCGACCACTGGACGGCTGGACCGTTCTGCCGAACCGATGAATGAACAACTACACCACTGCTCACTCACTCTATTCTGACGCATCCACACCTCTCCACCAGCACTTTACCTTTCTTTCATTTATATTCAACTTTAAATCATAATTAATATTCACACTAGCTAATGAACATAACTATATTCGCCATTATCTAATCATATTTTACATAACTTATTTAATATTAACTCGAGTTCGATTTCCACAGCCGACAAACAATTTTCACCACATTTAAACTACCTTTATGGACACCTTCTTTAACATCCTTGAAGGCCGTGATTTGACGGCACTTCACGCGCAAAATATATCACTTACCACACCCAGTAATAGGTAGAAGGCGTAATAATATATTTCTTTCTTTCTTTTTTTTATATTAACCAAATCTTTTAATTTACCAAACCGGAACCTTCTACAAATTTAAAGAAGAGGAAATATGTGCCATTTCCTTTTCAAATGACAATTTTACTCTGCAATAAAAATCTCCCTTTATTAATAAATATATTAACATATGAGACTCTCAAATGCAGTGCCCTCACCTTGGAGAAAATGTTCGACATGAAGTACGCAATCAAAATCCGAGCATTCGCAATAAATTTGTAATGACCCGATCTCTTGTTTTTTATTATCTGTAAATGCACTTTGATACACTAATATGCACTAATATGTTACCAATCATTTGTAAGGAGTTGGATATCTCAAACAAATAAATATTATTATTATAATTTATTTATTATTAACCAACTCTGGTGGTGATATATTGAAACAGATTTAACCTAGAGATGGGCGCGGGTCGTGATTTTGATTGGGCCACAAAGGGTCACATTGTGATCTGCGTGATCGTGAGAAAATTTAAAATTGTATATCGTGAGCGTGAGTGAATACAATATATAGAAAAAAAGTCGCTATTATCAACAAATTTAACTTTATTTCCAATTTTTTTATAATAAATAAATAAATAAAATATATCATCACGCCTTCTACCTATTACTGGATGTGGCACTCTGCCGAAGCAGATCTCGGTAAGTGATATATTTTGCGCGTGAAGTGCAGTTACCAGTCGTCAAATCACGGCCCCCAAAGATGTTAGTGGTGGAGGAGCCACAGGGGTAGTTTTGGAGATCATTAAAATTGTTTGTCGCCTGTGGGAATCGAACCAGGGTTCTCAGGATCCGCAGGCCGACTTCATACCACTGAGCTAGCCACCCCATATTTTTTTATAATAACACATGAAAATTTCATTACATCTAATGAGTAATGGCTCAGTGGTATCGAGTCAACCAATGGATCTTGAGAACCATAGTTCGATCCCCACAGCCGACAAACATATTCACCAGATTAAAATTACCCCTGTGGCTCCCCCACCACTAACATCTTTGGGAACTGTGATTTGAAGGCTGGTAATCACATTTCACGCGTATAAATATATCACTTACCGAGATCTGCTTCGGCAGAGTGCCACACCCAGTATATTTATTTATTTATCTAATTGCAAATCGAACGTTAAGGATAGTATATGAAAATACTTATTATCTCTTCATTTATTTGTAGATATTTTCGTTCAGAAAAAGTAATATCGATTACGGCTCGCGTCACATATACATATACTGGCCCTTTGCTGCATTTAAGTGTGCAATCCTTGGCATAGAGCTAGCTATACTGAAATAATTCATGCATAAATAATTACTAACTAGGTAATAGTTTCTGTATGTATCTTTCAAAACTGAACTGATCAAATAGTTTTCTAAGAGAATTAAAAATGAAAGTAGATGAATATGTGATTATTTCGTAGAACCAATGAATAAGTAAATCAGGTTGAGTAATATCAGGCAAGTAGAAAATATTTCGAGTTAGAAATAATGCACAATCGCGACAGAATGTCGAAAGAGTATAAATAAGTGAGATGTCGGCTTCTGGACGATGGAGGACAAGAGGACATGTAGCTTGTAGCGAGATTTGGCAACATGGCGGATAATACTGGTGACTGGTGGCGTCGGTGCCGGCGCCGCGGTGGTGGATGTGCTAAACGTAAATCACGGTAAATCCTAAAAGAGCACTATACAGGCCCATTTAAAAATGCATGAAATCCCAAAGTGTATTCAAGCGGTGCGACGTCGTGACGAGTGGCTGGTCTGTCATTGTCACACTTATCATTCATGACTCCGGGTCGTTGCTGCGACCTGGGATCTGGGAGCCAGGAGCCGGGGTAACACAGGTATTGGGAGCACTGGATGCCACGGCTACCACCAACACCGACACCAAGGGTTGCCGTCATCCCATCACCTCACAAACGAACGCCAAACCCAAAATAACCCAATCAGGATTTCATTATAAAAACTATTAATCAATAACTTTATATACATTACCACGACAGGAAAACTCAACTCATTCAGAATATATTGAAACGTAGGGTCAAATTCATAGTCGTGATTCACCCTCACCTCATTCTCATCTCACACTCAAAGTCGAAGGAACTAAGCCAACTAACTCAAACTGAAAATTCTTAAGTTAGTTGTCTTAGTTACTTTGACTTTGAGTGTGAGGAAGAGATGAGGCTGAATCTCGACTATGAATTTGACCCTTACACTCTATCACCTAGCCAGAACTGGGCAAGATGCTCAAGAAAAAGCTACACTTACTACTACTTTTTATAAATATAGCAAAACACAGCTATTAGCTATATTAAAAAAAAATAGCGAAGCTACAGCTAAAAACTCAAATTAAGTAGTGGTTAAATTGTGAAGCTATTCTCTTCAATTAAATGTTAGAGCCTGTATAACATATAATTATTTTGCGCGGGTTGAATCTGCTTCAAAAAGTAGTTCAAGCAAAAAAAAGTATCTTGAATCTACAAAATGTAGTTTTGAGCTACAAAAGGTAGCCTTAACCTATGAAGCTTCAGGCTGGTTTATGCAACTTTCCATAACGCATAAGAATAAAATAGAGTGATCATGGGAGCACGTAGACTTGTTCCAAGGTGCGTCGAAATATGAAAATTGTATACTATATAATTCTAGTATTCTGGTATATATTTTTAAAATATTTTAATAATATAATAAATAATAAATTTTCAAACATGATGAACAAAACTATTTAAAATAAAGCATAAAATAAAGAAATTTAAATAAATATAAATAAATATCATCACGTCTCTTCGCGAATCTTCATATATCATTTAGTTTTCGAGATATGGCTTCGAGAAAATCGACAAATTTAGATGTTGAAATTTTTTGAAAGTTCAATACTTCCGGAGGTTCTATCTCAAAAACTACACGAGATACGAAGTCGCGCTCAACGGCATTGAATTCCCCGTGTCCGAATTGACTTATTAGCACAATTTTAGCTCATTTGAAGCGATTTAAGTTTTTTGAAATTTTTAATTATTTTTCCAAGGGGTACCCCTTAGGTTTATACGATTTTCAAAAAACTTGCTCTAAAACTCTTTCTCGTACGATTATTGTAACGAAAATTTACATACATATGTATTTTGACCCGCTGAATCCAATGATCAAATTCCCAAGTGCGCGTCCAAAAATTGTTTTAGAAAAAAAAATATTTAAAATTTTCAAAATTTTACAAATCGCTGAAAACTTGTATACAAGTTAATTGAAACTCGAGAAATTCAATGCCGTTGGGCGCAATTTCATATCTCGTTTAGTTTTCGAGATATCGCTTCGGAAAAGTCGAAAAATTGAGATGTTGAAATTTTTTGAAAGTTCAACACTTCCGGAGGCTCTATATCAAAAACTAAACGAGATACGAAGTTGCGCTCAACGGCATTGAATTCCCCGTGTCCGAATTGACTTATTAGCAAAATTTTAGCTCATTTGAAGCGATTTAAGTTTTTTGAAATTTTTAATTATTTTTCCAAGGGGTACCCCTTAGGTTTTTTACGATTTTCAAACAATTCACTCTAAAAGTCTTTCTCGTACGATTATTGTAACGAAAATTTACATACATATGTATTTTGACCCGCTGAATCCAATGATCAAATTCCCAAGTGCGCACGCCTTCTAGTTTTTAAGATATTGTCCAAAAATTGTTTTAGAAAAAAAATATATTTACAATTTTCAAAATTTTACAAATCGCTGAAAACTTGTATACAAGTTTATTGAAACACGAGAAATTCAATACCGTTGAGCGCATTTTCATATCTCGTTTAGTTTTCGAGATATGGCTTCGGGAAAGTCGAAAAATTGAGGTGTTGAAATTTTTTGAAAGTTCAACACTTCCGGAGGCTTTATCTCAAAAACTAAACGAGCTACGAAGTTGCGCTCAACGGCATTGAATTCCCCGTGTCCGAATTGACGTATTAGCAAAATTGTAGCTCATTTGAAGCGATTTAATTTTTTTCAAATTTTTAATTATTTTCCAAGGGCAGAGATTTAAGTTTTTTGAAATTTTTAGTAAAAGGGGAACCATAGAGGTAATTTTAATGTAGTAAAAACAGTTGGTCGGTTTGAGCTTCTTTAAATTTTGCATTATAAATAATCTATTATTAGCCGTTCCTAAGCAAGCGGTAGTGAAAAACAATTTCATTATACCAAAAGAGGTAAATAATAATATGTTTCTAGGCGAGTAGTGAAAAAATGAATGTACTCAGTTCCAAATTCTTCAATTTTCATAAAGAAATACATATGGAATACGAAATACATAATTTGTTAGTCGAAGATTTTTACCGAAATATGTAATTGTTAAAACAAACTAAATTTGCTATGCGAAATATATTATATTTTTATTATTAAATTTTTTATTCAACTGTTAATGTTATAATAAATATCCGCTCTTTAAATATAACAAAATACATATAATTTATATTGCTCCTAATTAACATTTACTTAAAAGTTGGCAGTAATTATTTATTGTTTATTTTATAACCGTTTCTTTCAACACTCATTTAATTGGCTATCGTTGTTTTATGTCTGCATCATTAGATCTTTATGTACGCCTTATAATTCTATATTTATTTGTATAACATGAGATTAATCAATTATTAAAATGCATGATATACAATTATTTTGCCTCTATAAATAAATACATACATAAATCGAAGTAGTACTGTGCTCAAAAACATAAATACTGTAATACTTCATTCTTCACAAGAAAAGAAAATTCAACAACTTATCCTGTACTCCAATACCAGCAAATCTCGTATCTTATAACAATATCGGAATCGGTTCTAAGAAAATTAATGAAATTCAGTTACCAGCTATCGAATCACAGACCCCAAATATTTTAGTGGAGGGAGAGCCACAGGGATAGTTTTAATGTGGTGAAAATTGTTTGTCGATTGTGGCAATCGAACTCAGGTCGACTTGATACCTGTAAGTCACGTACCCCATAAATTTAAGTTTTGTTAGTACAAGACAGTAAGCGCGATTATCTAGTAGCTGACTAATTGCTAATTGGCTAAAGGTTCTTAAATTATTATTTAGAAAAATGCTTCAAATAGAGTGCTAGAATATCTGACTTTATTTATCTTTTATTTGAAATATGTAGTTTAAGAATGCTTACCAATGAAAAATATAGTTAATAATGTAGGAGTTGTAACACTTAATATGTTTAAAAGCAGTAAATGATGAATATGTTCCATGAGATGTTTCGCGATCTTATCAAAGTATATCCATCTCTCTCAAAAAAGAAAGCCTTCTTTTCCATGCTATTTCTCTTAATATTAATGCTATCTTTGTCGCCAAGATCTAGCTACGTCAGATTTAATTAATTAATCTTTATTATTTTTTTCTTACTTAGTAGGAACTTTACAACAAAATAAATAAAGAAAACATTATTTCTGCACGTAGATTAACATATAAAATAACAAAATTTTTGTGGAAAAGCCTATTACGTATGGTTTTTCGAAATAAAAATAGTGTAAATTCCTCTTGTGTTCATTTCATAATTACTCTCATACAATAATTTCTTATTACGCTGTTCTCACATGAACGTTAATGCGAAGTCTCAAGACCAAAACATCATTCGAATAACATTACGTCCCAGTATGCCGCGGCTGGGGACGAGGGACCTGGGAATATCAAATGCAAGACAGAATAACCACTAGCACTGCCACTATCCTCGGCCAAGTTCCCGGTTCCCGGCTATCCCGCATCTATCCCGCAGTGCATATAGTAATGTCCTGCGAGGCCAGAGAGGCCTTCCTCGTCGCTGACCGACAGACCACAAGGGCAGCTAATGGGGGCGAAAGATAGAATTTCCGTGTTCTAAGGGTATTTTAATTGATGGTATGGACATACCACGACCGCACAGTATCTTGTTAGCGTTGGACTGACGCACTGCATAACAAAACTCTAACTGTCGCTATTGTTACCTAGTTGTTTTGTTCACCTCATCGCGTTATGACTAACTTCTAACATCTAACTACGAGCGTTAATTCAGAATTGCTTTTTCTTTAACGCTACTTCGAAGACAATAAAACGTTAAATTTTCGCTTGGGTTATTATGTTTTATATATTTTTATTTATTGGTGGATACTTCCATAGGTATCACAAACACATTGTGGTGCACATACATATTTCTGTGACGTGAGATAAACAGAAATCTGAAACATGATCTTATATCCGCTAAGACAGTTGACGACAATCCACAACTCTTCAGTGAAAAAATTGTGGATCTTTATTTTTTTCTTAAAAATATATTTATTCATAATATTAACAAGAGGTGAATTATAAAGCTTTGTAAAGACTTACCGGATTCCAAACTGTCGTTAGTTTCTTGTTTCTCAATATGAAATGGAGATCGTGGATTGAAGTTTCCTTCCACATTGCCTTCTCCCTCATATGGTCCTAAAATAAAAATATCATTTAATAAAACGTAATTGAAGCTTTGTTCGTGATCGTAGTGAGAATTGGAAACTCTTTGGCGTATATGTTACAGTTAAAATTGAAATTCAGTATTAATTATTGCAAATAATGTCAAAAACAAATATAAAAGTTTGCTTTTGTGGAGTTTGCGTTCTACGGACTTAGAGTTTGTTTGTTTAAAATGCGAGCGAAACGAGCCTTGCCAGAAACACGTTGAATATTTAAATAAATGTATAAAATGAATATAAATCAAACGTTAAGGAAACAATATACAAATATTTATTGACAAAAAGACGGATAACAAAAATATGACTTGATATGTTTGAATTTGTTTGTATATATTATAGTTAAAAAAAAGTTATACTAAATACAGCCCCCATCACTTATACATCTAATCTACTAGTTAGAGAACTAGGGTGCAAAATGATGTCTCATTTTTTCCAGTGACAGAAATGTTTTTTTTAATAGATTATGTCATGATAAACATGAAAAAAAGAAAATTAGATTTGGGAACGGGTGGCAACTATAGATGGCGCCGAAGTGAATGCGCCGATTTTAAGGATGGTTGTTGATCCTTACACCAATCCACTTTCAGAGCTTCTGTCATCAATGAGCAACCAGCAATAATTTCTCTCAATAATTTTTTTGTCATGTATTCATCATGAACACGTAGTAATATGTCACACGACACAATAAAAATTGCCTACTTTGACCGGTTTTGTCGCGCATGCGTCTGTCTACCATTTTGATTACTTAATTATACCAAAGTCTATAATTTAAACTGAAAATTTACCTGTAAAAAAATTGTCAACAACCACCCTTACAAGCCACCCGTTCCCTAATCTAATTTTCTTTTTTTATGTTTATCATAACAATCTATTAAAAAAACCATTCCTGTCACTGGAAAAAATGAGACATCATTTTGCACCCTAGCTCTCTAACTATACTGGCCCTTTGCTGCCTTGTATTTTGCGACTGCTGCTCTAAACCAACTGAGCTACGGTCGCCATGTGATTCAAATCTAATGTTATTCCAATTTTTCTCTCTATTTTTGTTATGTATCAATGGTAGCCTCTTTATAATTCAATTTAATATCATCAATTGTTTAGTATTTACTTAAATAAAAAATTCTAATTAGACAAACTAATTATAAAAAAGAATTTTAGTTCTTTGCAAATTTTTAAACGATAATACGCTTGCGTGTGCCGTTTATGAATAGTTTCTGCTTGCAAAACGAACAAAGCTATTATTTTATCCACATGAAACATAATTATTCGTTGTCAATAATATTACATATTTCAAATTGTTCTGATAAATTGAAATACAGTTTAATATTACTAATGTCAGATATATTAGCTACACAATTTAATTGAATAAGTACACATCATTTCCAATAACTGGCCAACCAATCCCAATCCCAATCCCAAAAATGTTCATTATGACAATGTTACCACATACTGCGTATAAGAAAGTAAAAATAACCAGGGTAGAGTCTCTAGGGAACTAATTAGTGAGTAGGTCTGTCACTTGAGACTGCTTTCATCGGATGTAGGGACCTCCTCACGACTCGGCGGTCCTGCGGGACTGACGACCGCCGGTCGGCGGCGACTCGGAGGCGGTGAAAACGGCTGCATCGGTTTCGAACAATGTTAGTTCTTTGTGCATGATAACGTATTAGAATAGAATTTATTTCGTTAAGGCAATAGATAATCTGGTTAGTTTTTCATTTCAAAATAAGCAAATTTGAGAAAACAATCATTTCTCATTTAACAGCTGATAACCAAACTGTATAGCATTTATTTTCTATGACCATTAGTAATGAATTTATTATATGTACGCTTCTAAATGGTACATTATTCAAAAGTGTAGAATAATGAATTATAATTCAATACTTTTTAAGCAAATCAGATTGCAGTTACTAGCTGTTATTCAGCAGTTTTTAAGCCAATCAGATTGCGGCTACTATAATAACGAAGCGCACTTATTGTTGTTATTTTAATGTTATTTAGAACTATTGAAGTTTATCGTATATCATGTAACATCTAAAATTTATTATTTTCCTACGACCTAAAAGTGCAAGTTCCTGTTGAATGGTCGTGGAAATAGTATAGTATTCAACTCGCGTATTAGTTCATTTGAATGAATAATTGCTATCATTCATCGCTCGTTGGATAATATACTATTTCTACAATCATGAAGTAATACATTCATTATAAGTACCTATATGAATTTACTGATAGATAATGAAGTTCATTATTCACGGCCATGAGTAATAATTTATTATTGACTAGAACAACGAGGTTGCTGTAACAACGCAACTAAAATTTAACATACACATTATTATTTTTGTCAAACTTATTTAGACCTAAATGTATAATTTCGAGATTGTAATTTAATTATTATTTTCTAAATAAATACTTAGTAATTCATCAAATCAAAGCATATGATTGGAGTTCATGAGGTCCCAGGTTCAAATCCCAATTTTTGTCTTTATAATTTAATATAATTTCCAGTTTCATAGTCGCAGGTAAAATATAATATTGAACTCACGTGTAATGGCTATTACTCATTCGCATAAATTATACCACTCGCAACTTCATCTGTATGAGTAATAGCTGCCATTACATTCTCATAATATACTATTTACCGCTGAAATATGCACAAGAACTTGCCAATGGCATCATCAAAAAGTCTGTATCACTTCACTGTTAAACATTTTAAAATTGTTTAGGAAAAACTGCTGCGAATAAGACGTTACAAGAACAAATTTTTCTACCACAAAATAAACACACACATATATATTGCATTATACTTCTATATGTCAAAAAAGCAGTAGGGTCAAAACAAAAAATAAGTAATTCAATATCATTTTAATCCATAATAAATATTAAATTAAACCAAAACTCATCGTCTCACAACACCTAATCAATCAAGCACAAATATAAATAATATACCATCACCCAAATCTCTCTGAAAGGAAGGATACCGAATGGAGACTTTTACATTTGATCTTTCAACCAAGTGCATAAATTATAAATCAATATTTCAGCGCGAGAGTGCGAGTGTGTAATGTTGGGCTTAGAAAGGACCGTGGACTGAGGCCCACTCGGCCGAACCAAAAGCGAAGAAACCGGAACGAAGAGAGGCAAAGAGAGGCCTGAGGTCTCCAGAGGCTGGACATCACAAACCTACATCTGCATGTCTGTAGTAACGGCATCAGCACCCTTGCTATATGGAATACTTAACTCGTTGGCTATCGGGAAATTGAAATCGGGAGCTGTGTGATCGTGATCTATTTTAATTGAAACTTACACAGCTGTTAAATAATAATACATAAAACAATTTGTTTTTCCTAGAAATGAAGCTGAATTGGTTTAAACTTTTAAAGAATGCCGATGAGCGTATCTTTATATCTTTTTCAGTTTTTGATATTCTTCGAAACAGTAGATTTTACTTCATTTCACATTTTGTACAATAAAAGAAAATAAAAATAAATAAATAAATATATCATCACGCCTTTTACGCATTACTGGATGTGGCATTCTGCCGTAGTGATATATTTTGCGCGTGAAATGCGGTTACCAGCCATCAAATCACGGCCTCCAAAGATGTTAGTGATGGAGGAGCCACAGGGGTAGTTTTTAAAATGGTGAAAATTGTTTGTCGTCTGTGGGAATCGAACCAGGGTTCTCAGGATCCACAGGTCGATTTGATACTACTGAGCTGGCTACCCCACAAAAGATATTTTGAAAACATATTCAAAGAGCTTGAAAACAAAATACAATTAATTCTACAATACCAACATATAAAAGTCTAAGAAATTATATGAAAGTCCTTTATTTAGGCTTGTCTGTACAACAGGAACTTAATTCCAATTACAGGCAATCCTAGCGCAATGGATAAAAGCGAGATAAAACTTAACAAGAAGAGGTCGTGAGTTCAAACTTCAACTTATATCCAATACTATGATTGTGTCTGAGTGGTTCGGATTTCTCTATAAGCTGTAGGACCCCTGTACTATTATTGGGATTAAATTCCTGTTATGCAGAGTAACAAATAAATTAAAAAATACAGTATAGGGTCCCGACACACCGAATCGCAGTGTGGTAGTACATGTATTATTAGACTGAGTGAAATTTGAACTTCAAATGTCGTAACGCTAACTACACAACCGTACTGCCGGATGAAAATTTTTCCTGAAGTCGTGGTTCTATTTTAATAACGCACATTATTCAATCAGCTATTTACGAACTTCAATTATGATCACGTAATAGTAAGGGGGTCGCAAAAAAATGTATTTGTAATTATTGCCTCCAAGAAAGACATGACTATAAAACTTTTGAATACCACTGTTTTAAATAATTAAAAATAATCATATTTATGCAGAAAACTATAAGAAATTCAATGGTACAGTTACCAGATATGTATTTGGTCTGGTTTTTAAGATATAGGGTAGTTCGAGAAAACAAAATAAAACTGGATGCAATTTGAAAAAAATTATACTATTCCTGAGGTAACTACGATAAAACTAAAAGAGATATGGAATCGGGACTTTCAGGATTTCATAAAAAGTACAAAGCACAGAAATAGTTATTACTATTGATAATATCACAGCATTGAGTGCTGGTGTCTGAATAAAATAATCAAATCTAAGAATCCAGACGAAACTTCCATAAATTTCTACAACGAAACAACGAAAGAAAGTGCAATGTATGTGGTTGAGAAAATATCACATAAAGCGCATTCGATCACGTAGACGGCGCTGGGTGTTATTTGTAAAAGTAATGGGAGAGGTGACATATCATAGAGAAATGTAGCGTATACACAAAAGCAGTGGCAGTAGCATGAGGCAGTCGAAATGGCGAAATGGCGAAATGGCAGTGCTTCTGCTACTGACTGAGAGAAGGGTGACTTTTCCCTAGGGTATAGTTCGATTGTAATAGCTCGCAGCGAACGTATGTTTCTTCTTGCAAAATACACCTGTCATTCCTCCCACCAAATCATAAATATGACGCCTCAACCAACTCTTATTACTATTGTGCGAGAACAGATCGAAACAACAGACACTGCAACAACATAAAGCATATCAGTAAAACAAATGTTGGAGCCATGCAAAATTTTACGAAATAAAGACATGCCCAGTCAAAGGCTTTATACAAAAACAATAAAAAACCCACAAAAATAACCTAGTTAAAATATAGGGAACTAATCGTCAAGTAACTATCAAAAAATACAAGCATGAAGAAACTAAACATTTGCTAATATCTCCTGTTACATAGGCTCCCCTAACAATAAGATATTGGTAGTGTGTTTTAAAGGACATAGGCTTAAGTTGTTAGTCGTTTATTGAAGATAAGTTGACAACGTTTCGGCTACGGATATAGCCATCTTCAGGTCAGAAATAAAGATGTTGAAAACAGTGAAAAATATAAAATTTTTTTGGAAATGAAAAAAAAATCGTTGTGAAATTAACATAGCCAATAACAAGACTCTAAATTGCGATGCATCGCAATTTATAGTCTTGTTTTTTAATATCTATTTTTCTCATAAATTTAAATTCTGAATCTATAATAATAAAACACTCCGCCATATATCAATGTTATGATTATTGTAATGAGTACATACGCATTCAAATATAAAATGTAAAAATTATAAGAGAATAAATATACCTACTCGTATACAGACAGGCAATTGTAGCCCAGTGGATAGAAACGAAGTAAAACTTGCGTTTCTTAATTAAAAAGCAAGAGGTCGTACGTTCAAATCTCATTGACTTCTACTTTATATCTAAAAAAGACGATTGTGTCAAAAAACTCCTTTTGTTGATCTGTTACCCCCAAAAATGAATGGATATGCGTTGAACTGACATCAATACTTTATTTAAGAATTTTACTACAAAGATAAAAAATAATTTATTGTCAATAAAAGAGAATTAATGTAATTAAAAACTTTATAGGACTCATATTGAATTATTTTTTTCCAATATCGTAGGAAAATATACAACTGCTGCAAAATGCACCTGTATTTCCTCCCACAAATTCTTATTATTATTAAAGCCAATATCTATATCAAGAAAAGTACAATGCTAGCTTATATATCTTGTATAACTAATTATAAATTTAAAACGACGTTTCAATTTATACAAGTACTTATAAATAATTACCTATATAATTTGTATAATTAGAATACCAATAATAGATAAAATTTTGTATAAAAATGCATCTACAAAACTGAAATTTTGAAGTAACACGCTTAAGAAGCTTAAAGAACGTATAATAAACCAAAATAAATTAAGGATTAAAGTTTGGTCGTTATATCGTTAGCGCCACTTTCTAGAACTTTAAAAAGAATGGTTTGTGCATAAAAATTCAATGAATATCGAGTAAAAAACCTAACAATATTTCGCTGTTATGTTTCTCCACAGAACAAAACATTCTTATGGCGAAGAATCCATTTAATTTTTGTCAGAGTATAATGCCAACGAGGGTACGTAGGGCACCTCTCTAGGGTAGCATATACGGGAACCGATGCAGCATTATGTTTTCTTTTAATGGCCACATTGGTCAATGAGGAACACGTGTCGTGAGAGAACTTTCGTGGAAAAAGCTTGATAGAAACATAAAAACAATTTTTTATTAACAACATCCTTGTTGTTGTTCACTCAATTTATCAAGCAGTCTGTAAATGGTTAGTATCACATTTAGTTCTGTGGAAGGATAAAAGCTGATTGCTTATGACAGTCATTATATAAAAATAAAAAACACCAAAATTGAAAAAGATGAAATTAGTTAAAAGCAACATCCTTGTATTTTGAGAGGAACAATGATCTTGCTATTGTTCAGAAATATCAAGATTCCTTGTTTATAAGTATAAAGTTGAAAGTATTTTAATACATTGGAAAACAAGAAATTTATGTGCGAAAATTAATGAAAACTGATTATACTTTTAACTTAACTAAAAAATATCTATAATACATACTATTTCATTTATAATAACAATAATATCTTATTTCAAAGAGATCAGTGTTCAGGTGACATCTTCAGATCCAATTAGGGGTTTGTTCCGCATAAGGAGTAAATGAGAAGAGAATACGAAATGGTATTTTTGTAAATGCAAATATCCATTTGCTCAATTGGCTGAGGAAGTAAGGGAGTAACTAGGGGTGGATTTGGTTAGATAGACAATAGATACGTCGACGATCACGAGTTGGAATGCAGAGTGCTAGAATAGAGAATAGGTGAGATACGGTGAACAGTGTCTGGGCGACGGTGTCACGAACGCCACTGGTGTGTGTAGCGCGGCGCGCGGAGAGAATGAGAGAGAGGATAGATTTCCCAAGGGATTGCGTTAATTTTCTGCCGCCTTGCGCATAGTGTGCCCTTGGGATTCGATGTTCGAGCTAGCGCGCTCTCGCGCCGTCCCAACGGACCGCGGTACGTCATAACTTCTTCTTCTTCTTCTCCTCCTCCGACGTTGCCATCGCCGCCGCAACCGCCCCCGTTTCTTCACCTCCCCGGTGTAAACCATGACATATTATCCGCGAATGCGACTATAAATGTATACCCACGGGTAGTTCATTTACTCAACAACAATGCATCGCGCCATCGGGTCTCTTGCTCCGACCGCCGACGTCGCAAGGTTTCACGTGCAAACGCCAAGGAAATTATAAAGACTACGCCACTGCTCCTTCTATACTCGCGATACAAAACTTGGTAACAATACTGAAACCGGAGGTAGCCAATAACCAACATCGTGCCCTTAAAAACATGCTAACTAAATTAACCGGGAATATTACATCAAAAACTTTATTATTATTATTTCACTGCAGGCTCCCGCTTATATACGATTGAAGCAAAAATTAACTAATTTCAATTTACAGATAAAACTAACAATATAGTTTAAATTGTATAGGGTAACGAATAAATCTGATTCAAAGTACATTACATCGAATAGAAAATATGTAAATAAGTTATAGTTGCAATGCAGGTGATGATTGACGAATGCATTTTGGCTGTGGATGAAATATTGATAACAATATTCAGAGCCGCGTCGTTGTGGTTGTGGTGTGTGATGTGCGCGCGTCGCATATCTGAGCGTCGAGCGCTGAGCGGAGCTCCCATGGGACCCGAAGCTGCCGCCGCCGCCGCTGAGCGGGCGACGGGAAGCGCAGAACACCTCGCCATACCGTGCCTCCGTGCCGTATGTCCGTATGGATCCCAGTATCCCAGCAGCCGACCAGCCACGCAGCGCCAAAAACTCTGATTAGTTAGTTTTCCAAAGGGAATCCCGGAGCGAGTGGCGCACTGGCACTACACACGCGGTTCGCACCGGCTCCGGTGCTCCGGTGCTGCCGGTGCTGTCGGTGCTACCTTTGTGCCGCTCTGCACCGCCCCAACCAATCAAACAACGCGCGCACTCACGGAAACAAAATCATGAGAAACAAAACACGGAAGCATATACCTGCACTGATACCTGCCATATCGCAACTTAGATATTCAACTATAGAACTACTCTCTAACTACATTCAAACTTTTTTTCTGTAAAACGTTACATTTTATTTCACTCAATTATGTATTGTCCAGAATGAACTTTGCTGCCAAACGTACTTGAATCGTAACGAATGGAAGTAAACAGTTCTGGCAGCAGCAGCAGAACTATCACGAAACTAAACCACGAAGGAATCAAGTAAAAAGAATTGAACATATACCACTATTCGTTAATTTTGTTCAACTAATTATTGTAGTTGGGTTGGAGGCGGTGCTGCTCGTACTTCAGAGAATTTGAAAATGAGGATGACTAATATCCGCAGGTATCAATTTGATTAATGGTAGGCGCTACAGCGCCAGGAGCGAGAGACTAGGGACAAGGTGCGGTGGACATTCACGTTGTTGGGCCCAGGAGACAAAGAGCATCGATGACGAACACAGCACAGCTATAGACAGTATTATAGTATAGCGTGTACAGAGGCATATGCTTGCAGGGAGAGCGCGGGTGTATTTCGTAAACACACGTGCACGCTGGCGGCGGTGGCGGCGGCGGCAGTCCCCAGGGGGCACAGTCTCGCTCGCAGCTCTCGCTCCGAACGCCAAGCTACGGCAGCGAGCTCGTGCGCAATGACTACTCCAAGAATGCTAATTAGAGAAAGATAGAAATATGACAATTTTGCTACTGTTCTCTGTCAGTTACTTTATGTCATTTCTTATGTAGTTCCCGAAGGACTGCACGGGCGCAATCTCTGATTCCTTTACTAACTTATTTTCATGTTAAGTTCCAACGCTTCTCGTCTGCTTTATCCATTGTATTATTTACTCACCTGAGTCTTTGGTTCATTGATGAATTCTTTAAATATGTTTTTACCTCACTACAAAGCCAAACTAATAAAAATATTCAATTGCTCGGATAAGAAACGAATGTATATATTCAAAAAATAAAAACAACCGCAAGTACAAGTTATAAGGGAAACCGAAATCGAAAGTACCGATTAAACGCTTACTAAATAGTTGAACGAACAGGGAAAATGTAACTAACTTAATTTTACCTCCCCTCTTATTCATGCACGACCAGCATTTTCAAGTGTTTACACAATTTATGCTACGAATTTGAATTTTAAAATTGATCAATTCATTGCGATTCAAATGAAAATCCTCTTATTATATTGATGTATAAGCAATCAACGAAATGTGAAGATCCTACATAGTGGTTGTGTGATAGTTATTGGGCAAACCCGGTATTCTCCAAAGGGTACAACATGTATGTGGAAAATATTAATGTGGAGTACAAGGTACACCAAGTCCGCATCCGCAGTTTATTCCGATATGAGCGGAGTTTTTGCGAGGAACGAAGTGAGGGGCGGTAGACTTGTCTCTTTCTTAATTGATCGATCGCCATGGGAGCGGTCGGAGACGGAACCGAGGCACCGGGGTCCTTAGGGACCCGAGCATCTCTATCGAGCTAGAGCAGAATAGTTTAGAACTCGATTCAGCATGCACGTACGTTCGTCCGTATTCCATTAATTTTCTTCGTCGTCGTCTAACGCCCCAGTCGCCAGCATCCGACGCCGAACGCCTCAGGATTAAGCACACGCGCAAATGCCTTGCGAATCATCTTTGATTCCGCTTATCGCTTATTGGCATCGCGCAAACCAACTTTGTTGTGTTTGCATTATATTCATTCAGAATCGGGTATCTACTAGCTACTTTGAATACTATCAGCCATCATCCAATTCACTAAAAAGCAGAGATCTTTTTTCGTGCCGTCGACCCTTCACAAGGTTTATACTGCCGTGTTTTTTTTGTTGGTGGTACATTTTATTCAAATAAGTCGTCTGTTTCCTAATTCTGAACTCAGTAAAGTATTTAATGTAATTAGTAACAGAATCCTACCTTGTGTGGTGTCGGTGGCAATTAGGGCAAGGTCGGAGGAGGCAGCATCTTGTTCGTCGAGGAAAGCGGGCTCGTAGGGTAACATGGCCAAGGGAGTAGTCCTGGTCTCGAGTTCAGCTGAAACAAAACAGCACATATGTGAGCATGGACTAGCAGCACAGTAGCAGTTAGCAGCAGCAGTAGTCAGCAGGTGTGTAACACAGAACGTAAATCTGGCCTGCACACATTAGCTAGATTAATAATCGCTCGTATCTCGTAATTATGAGAATACAAATGAAAGCTTACGATATCGGGCTGACGGCCTCCCCCTGGTATAAAGGTACAGGTACACTAAACACTGGCTCGCAGCTGCAGGTGACTTAGGCCAGCTTAACGTCATTTTTACTCGAGTCCGTTCGTTTTATTAATGATTGCGAAGCAGGGTTGAGTTAAGCTCGCGTCTCCTAGGTATTAATATTAAATATTTCGGTATTAACGACCAGAGACGCCAGTGTTTTCATTAAGGAAATCTTTGGGTACCTATCTAATGTGATAAAAGCTTGTCGATTAATACTCAAGTGTTGGGGAAGGCGTCAGCGGCGCCACCACCAGCAACGACGCGCTGTGCTCACTGAAGGATGAATACGTATAATGTAACGTAACGGAATATAAGGTATAGGTAAAACTCAAGGGAGCTACACCTTAAAAGCCTTGCGAGAGTCTGAATTTTTAGATAGAGAGAAATAATAAAATAATTTCCATTCTGTTTTCATTTCGCGGAAAGAATACCCTGCAGATGTATAAGATAAAGGCGTTTGTGTATAACAAAAATGAATTCTTCTGTAAAAGCATTGGGAATACTGAGTCCGCCGTCGAAGCGTAAACGAGCTCCCTGAAGTGCAACATTCGTCTTAGCGCGTCGCATTCGCCCGCGCGACGATGATTCGTTGATTTCTCATAAACACATTACATATCATCAACTGACCAATCTTCCAAAGCTTAAAGCACTACAATCGTACAATCTACAGAAGAGTCGTACAATCTGCAGCAGCTCGCGAAACGACGGCTGTAGCCATCTAATTTTTTCACTAACTACAGATAATATTAATTATTCAACCAATTCACTATAAATGTCTGAAACAATATAACAAAATAATATCTACCGCTATCTGTTTACTTTTTGTATTATTGATATTGTTTTAAACATTCCGTTATTTAGTAGCCATGGCTATATATAACGTATGCAGATCAATCCCTAGTCTACAGTAATCCATAATCCCAATATTAAACACTGCAACAACGATTCAACGAATCGTGGAAATGCGTACAGCTTCTTTCAACTCAACTTGAATCAGCAGTATTACTTTCGTAATATTGTACAGAAGTTGATGTAGTGAAAAGGCTGAACCTAAACTGTACTCCTAATCCTTGAAATATATTAAAACAAAAAATCGTATTGCTAGTATTGCACAGCATAAATAATTGTACATTATTTTGCTCCCTACTTCTCTATCTGAGAGTACATGGGCAGAACCCAATGCAATTGAATGGCGCGGCAAGCACTATTTTTGTAAAATACAAGTTTTGTTTTTCTATTAAAATTCCAATAAATATTATGATAATTATTAACAGTTAGGAAGTTTCTGGAATTTTTATCATATTACAGATTTTAATTTTTAATGAATTAATGTACTTATGTGCTACTCTGTACAACAGGAACAATCCCAATTTCAGTAAAGGATCTGGACTCACCGAGCCGCAGTGTGGTAGTTCATATATTTTTAGCTTGATTGGAATTTATACGAAGGAAAGCAAAATTGTGAACAAAAACGAAAAAAGGTTGCATTAGATAAAGTTGTAGGCAAGTTTAAACTATTGAACATAGATTTTCTCTTAAGTTTTAATTTAATTTAAATAGAAAAAGTAAACAGCGTTTTTCGGTATTTGAATGGAGAACAGTCAATCGCCTTAAGCTTGCAACTTAAGTGTCTGTTTATTCAGTATGTTGTTATTATATGTTTTGCTGCAAATCAAAAAGACAAGAAAGAAACAGTATCCTCTGACCACAAAGCATTTATATTGGGAAATTTTGCCCAGTGGAGAGTATAATGACAGATTAGAAGAGACATGAACAACAGCAAAACATACAGAGGGAGCAGTTTCTTTGACAGTGCAATGCATTATGGGATTATGTACGGATTACTTATTACGGTACGTTTTAATAATGCGTTCTGTAAAGCCCAATTCGCCACAATGTCGTACAGGCGTAATGCAACTTGTCCGCCAGCAGCCCTAGAAAGTTAGTATTTAGAATTCTGAAAACGTTTGTATGGATTCTGCGACTTCAGACAGTGTATTAATTAATTACATTCTAACTTTTAAATTTTAATACAAGCTTATGGATTTTAAAACAATATATGAATGGTTTTCGAAGCACATTTGATTGCTAGTTAAACTATGAAATATTTCGTTTAATTTAAATGAAAATGAATTCCACACAATTGCAATAGAACACTCTATTGTAAGAATTGAAATCGAATAAAAAAGATAAGCAAGAAAAGGAGTTTCGTTCTGTGCTTATTTTTGAAAGTAAATTTTATACAATTTCAGGTAAACACTCCAACGAAATAACTAAACAACGAATCTAAAATCAGGAATCCTGCGTCGGTCTTAATTTATCATATTCATCCCCCAATTAATCTATGCCAAACGTTCTTATCCTAACACACATAATTCCTTTCATACAGGCTCGTTTGTTTCTCACATCGCTCACGTAACAATCCTTAAATCATATTCAACTATTTATTCCTAAGTCGTCTAAACAATCACCTGTTTCACCAGTTGTATATCAAGAATATAATGTGATAATGTGGTAGAATACGTCAGAAGTCACAGAATGCGTGCCCCATGCAGACATATTGGTTTCAGTTACCTTTCCATCTGGTTGATAATTATTATGTCTTGACATTATCTGTTTACTCAGAATTATATGAGAATACAATATCATTATTAGTATTATTAATATAGTTACAGATACCTAAAACCAAATTACTGGATCAACGTTACCTATTGCTAAATCATTATATTACAGATTATCTCAACAAATAAGGTTCGTTATAAATAGGTTGGTTACCAAAATAATGAAGATAAACTAAACTGTTATTATAACAAGAATTTTTAACTAAAAATTACTTAATGGTTATGTAGACGATAATTGCAAAATGTTTTTCAAACATTTTTAAAAAAGCTCGCTCCACTCACATTTTTATCTATCAATATCGCACAACGCGAGTACGTGAATTTCAAGTTGTAAAATTTCATAATCGTTTAATTTTTTGCACCACATAATATATACTACTTGCTTGAAAATTTGTTATTAAATGGACAAATTCTATACGTCTTTTAAAACTAGTGGTATGAATGGAAAGGTAAACGCTGAAGGTGTAGTAGTAGTGTATGTAATGTAGGTAGTGTATGCGTAACGTCGATCTGAATGTGATGGTGACCGTGCGTTAAAACCAGGCAGCCGGGCATCGGATGAGTTCACGGGGTGAGGGAACGTGGGGGCGCGGAATGCGAACAAACTTTTCTGGCGACCAGGAACCGAGGGTGGCTTGGGACGCCAGGCAGGCTCAGGAGCGCTCGGGCCGTTCAGGGCGGAGGTCAGCTCCCAGAGGACCGTACTCCGCAGCGCTGGGCCCGACGTCTGCGTCTGGGTTCTCCGCGTGTCGCCCCGCGGGCCCCGCGGACCCCGCGCCCTTCTAGCGCACCATATCGCGCGCGCCGCACCGCTGGGACTCGATCACTCTCGAGACCCGCGAGCGCCAAGCACACAGCCCGAATTCATGCCACATCTAAACTTTTTACATCTAATCACTTTCAACGACCGATGCCTCTATCATCTATCTCTATCCGAATGAATTAGAACTTACTAGAAACTTTATAAGTTTCCCCTACTGTGTTAACTTCATCCAAAATCATTCCTTGGTTCATTTTTTCTTACATATAGTCCCAATCTATCAATACTCTAGACAACTGGTTTTTAACATGGGGGTCGCATAAAGATCCTTGGGATCACAAAAATATTAGTAAGTAAATAAACATCACTTGTCTTTTGGACTGGAGTAAAATCCGAATATCCAATACTCACTGAAATGGCAATGTCACTTCTATTAGGTACCTTTTGGAACCATATATTTATGTGAATCTGCATTTTCTACACTGGTGTTAATAAAAACATATTGGTTCCGTCTTAACAATATTGTTAAGACGGAACCAATACCTATATAGAAATTACTATGAAAACTGCGCTGTCAAAAATTAATATTTATAAATAAATTAAATAAATTTAAATAAATATATCATTACGCCCTTTACCTATTCCCAGGTGTGGCACCCTGCCGTAGCAGCTCTAGGTAAGTCATATATTTATGCGCATGAAGTGCGGTTACCAACCACCAAATATTATGTGAAAAAATAAACTCAGTCAACAATTTTTTTATATTTATATTTGTTTCTTTTTTTAAACGTGTACATTATTTATTTCTAGTTTCATTAAAACTGCTTTTGCACTGAATTGTATGAAGAACACATCTTCACAAATTAATATATTTTACAATGGGTCACAAAAAAATGTGTTTCGTGCAAAAGGAGTCACGGGTAAAAAAAGTTTAAGAACCTCCGCTCTAGTTTACCACATCATGTTAATGGATCCTAGTCCAGTCCAAAAAAATGTCAACATAAAATTAATGATCTAGTATTTACAAATAAAGAAAAACTAATAGCCGTAACATTTCTGTAAGTGGATAAGTCCATCCTTTTAGCCATAATTTGACGGCTAATAACTTATTCTAAAATTTGTAACTGTACACAAGAATGGGTAAAAAGGCGTAAATAAGAACTAATAAAGTGAAACAGAAATGTACTTATAGTAAACAAATTATTAAAGTGAATTTATAGTACAATCTAGGAGACCACATTCCCCATCTATATAATCGGGTTACTAAGAGGCAATTTCCAATATCGTTAATTCATCTTCATAAAATGAAAGGGTACACGATTGGAAAAGTCAAAAGGAAATGTTGCAGATTGCTTTATTCCCATGTAATACCTATAAATAATTCCAGATATCGAACGAAATTGACTGATGATCAAAGGAAATGCATTACAACTACCATATAATTGAGAAAAAAATTCAGTGACACACAGAATTACTAAACTAGTTTCAGTGACACACATTCAATTCTTTGAACAATCACAAAAAAAAAGTATTTATAATTATATTAGTATTATTAAAAATAATATTTTAATAGAATTAAAATGTATACTCAGAAAATAATGTAAATATCCGATCTTCAAAATCTTTCGTTTATATTTGTACTCAGTTTATTGGGAATGTTTTCTACTGGACTTGGGATTGATTGTTAAAAATGTAAAGGCGAGCGAATTGATGTCATGTATATCTGACTGAAAAGAAAAGAAAAATATATATAAGGGATAATGTAAATAAAATATCCAGAGATGCAAATCGTTCCGGAAAAAAGAGCAGGATCCAAAATAAATACAGGGATGTCAATCCGCCATCTGAATGTTCCTGATAATCGATTGAAGTTTGTAAGAATCTGAATTGTGATCAGTGGTTAGTGCAAGTGCATCTGGAAATATGTGTGCAATTTTGGATGACTCGATGGCAGGTATTAGTTGAGCATTGTAGGGACTGGTGACTGGCGAGCCTTGTTCGACAGAGCGTGTGTGTAAAGCAATACACAGCGCTAGCCAATAATTAATCGACATCCCTAAGTCCCGCGGGGCAAAGACTGTATGCAAATATTCGTATTCGTTTCACCCTCGTCACATCGTAACAGTACATATGAGCCAGGTCATCGGAATTTAGATCATACATTAACAACGGCCGGGGACTTAATGCTATGCCACATAGCGCATTGCCTGCTGCTGCTGATGCTGTGCTGATGCTCTGATACTACTTCTCTATCTACTACAAACCTATTATAAAATTATTCATATATGTTCCTATTCCCTATTGTAATAGCCGTAAACTTTACGTCGTAAACTTTTCACAAATTTTAGACGTTTTCCCTACTGTTTCAATTTTCAAATTATTACACCAATTTTTATATCTTCCGGAGTTACTCGTTACATTTCCTATTAAAAATTACATTTATTTTATATTCTATAATTTATTTGCAGAAGAACTGTCACTTATAGTAGAATCCGAACCACTCAGACACAGTGGTATTGTTTTAATAAAAGTTGAAGTCACCCAGTCAGTCGGCGCGATTTAAATACGAGAACTTTCGCCTATAAATCGAAAGTTGTAAACAACTACATGTAGAAGAATTACAAACATGTATGCAAAATTAGTAATCCTGGCCCAAAATTAACAATTGAAACATAAAACGACTATTACAGTTTGACAGTTCCATAATTTCAAAGTCATACAAATATAAAAATATGCCTTAGATCAGCTGTGCTTAACCTGTGGTCCGCGATCCCCAGGGAGTAGCCGCGTTGTCGTCACATAGGGTCCGCAAAAATAATATGAATATAATATATTTCCTTTGTATTTCATAATTATTATTGTCCTTATTTATGGGGTAGGTGACTCGGTGGTATCCAGTCGACCTAGGTTCGATTCTCGCAGCAAACAAACAATTTTCACTACATTTAAAATTACCCCTGTGACTCCCCTTCATCTTTGGTAGCTGTGATTTGACGGCTGGTAACTTCACGCGCATAAATATATCACTTTCTGAGATCTACCACGGCAGAGTGCCACATCCAGAATGGGTAAAAGGCGTGATGATATATTTTATTTTATTATTAATAATAAATTATTTCTTGAGTGGATATGTATGAAATAAAATTACGACAATTAAAAAAATTTAAGTTTAATTTCAAATTTCTAACATTTCATACATACATACATAACATCACGCTATATCCCATCAGATGGGGTAGCACGAACCCTAAAATCATTCATAAAACATTCACTCATTAAATTCATCAAATAATCAGTCCTCGTCAAATATTTTTATCCTAACATTCCATCCTCACTTTAACCACATTCATAGATCATTCCATATAAACTCATTTATTTATCACACTCGTAATCATTCAACACACACCTATCACACATCTATCCAATCACTTCTATTCACTTTTCATTCATCTTCTTTCTTCGACGTACATAACATATGCGCAAAACATCTCTAAGTACTCACGTTTACTCCTAACAACGAATCTAATAACGAATCTAACAACGAATCTACAAAGATTAGAAAAGATGCAAGCGATAGTCTGCACTTGTATATTTCGCGGTATTTAAATAATGAATTTAGGTGCATCTTTGATTATTATAATTTTTCTGAACGGTGTGGCATTATGCCACTGTTAAATTTAATTTGTTAGTGTCGAATTAGGTTAGGACCGTACCTGATAATAAAGTAGGTACCTAGATGGCGAAATCAAAACCTAATTTAGGAAATGACACTGGAGAACTGAGAATACGAACACTATCTTAGCTGAAGTTCGATTGCGGTGGAAGGCAAATTTGCTTTTCATGGTCTCATGGAGAAAGGTGGGTACATGTGTGTAATCCAAATGGACGCCACTGGTTTGTGGACGCGTGGGACAGAGACAGCGACAGCCGGGATAGGGTTGGAGCGTCGGGTGCGCAGAGACGCGGGGGCGAGGGGAGCGACCTGGCGCACGTCACGGTGCCCTCAGGGAGTGCGCTTCATACACGAACACCGCCGCCGCTGCTGCCGCTGCCACCGCCGCCCGGTGACGACGCCCCAGCGCTGACCGGTGTCCGCCGTCCCATGGGACTTCTAAAATGACCAATATTGCATACGTACATGTCGATAATACGGCTCCGACGCTGCAAATATTATCCGGGATACGGCGAATTTTTGGCAGAACTAACTTCTTTACACGCTTTGAATCTCATTTCATTTGTCATTTAAATCATTGTGATATAGCTATTTGTCGAACTAGAAAAGAAAGCGATATTTTTCCCACTCGAAATCGAAGCATAGCAAGTGAGGCATTTGAACGAGAGTGAAAAAATATCGCTTTCTTCTCTAGTTTGACAAATTACTACAAAACGTTTGGAGCCACAATTTGTCAACATGTGAATAAGATGTTACATATTTAGCGCCATGGAAATCAGTACGTTAAATTACATTTTAATAACGGGAGTAGAAAAAATATTTAAATGGAATGTAATTAGCATGAATTGTTCTTCAAAGTTGCCACCTATTTCAACGAATTTTGTTTTATGTTTTTTCTACATACTCTCACACATTTATTAATTAAACACTAGTTAAAATGTATCCAATAAAATAAACAGTTTTTTCTCCCATTACAAATATAACATTTCCTACATTACATATTGTTGAAAAAATTGTGATTTATGTATCAAAGGTGAAAACAGGCGCTTCTGGCCCGCGGCATGATTATTAGCACGAGGCGCAAACCGCCGAAGGCTAACAACATGCTCAGGGTTAGAAACGCTAATTTCACCCGTGATGCATACAATATTTTATGCACAACAAAATAACATTTAATTATATGTTCAAAAGATTAAAATATGTAAATAGGTTATATGTTAAATTGCATTTTGTAAAACCGAGTATTCACAATAAACAAAAATTGTCTTTTTATTTATATATCCAAGGGAATTATTGTTTTATGGCCCTAGGGCCAAAAATAAGTATTTAAGCCCACTTTTTAGGACTAAAACACATTAATTTCGGCCCGGTTGTGCATAAATATTATTTAATTTACTAAAGCAAAGTTAAATTTAAATGATGAGTTGATCATGTCTAAAATAAATGGTCAACATCGTCAGTTACTTTAATATTTTTAATTGTTATCCAATGGAAATGGAAACAGTAGGTGGCACAGTGGTATTATGTCGGCCTGTGTATCCTGAAAATCCTGGTTCGATTCCCACTGCCGACAAACATTTTTACCTCATTAATACTACTCCTGTGGCATCCCCTCCACTAAGATCTTTGGGGGCCGTGATTTAAAGGCTGGTAACCGCACTTCACGTGCAAAAAATTTATCACTTACTGAGATCTGCTTCGGCAGAGTGACACACCCAGTAAAGGGTAGAAGGCTTGATGATATATTTATTTTATTTATTTTTATCTATCAAACACTCATAGATATAGTTGTATTTCTAGGAATTAATCAAGAGAGACTAGCTACAAAAATTGTTCAATTTAGAAATTGTTAGTTAAAAATAAAAAAATATATATATTAAAAAAAAACATTTAGTATTTTAGCGTATGTAAACATTGAAGTACTAAAATCAATTTCATTTTGGAAAACAATTGTCATAATGAAAACATATTTAAAATAAAATAAAATAAATATATCATCACGGCTTTTATCCATTACTGGGTGTGGCACTCTGCCAAAGCAGATCTCGGTAAGTGATAAATTTATGCGCGTGAAGTGCGGTTACCAGCCGTCAAATCACGGCTCCCAAAGATGTTAGTGGTGGAGGAGCCACAGGGGTAATTTTAAATTGGTGAAAATGTTTTGTCGGCTGTGGGGATCGAACCAGGGTTCTTTGGATCCACAGGCCGACACGATAACCACTGTGCCATTACCCCATAAAAACATATTTGATGTTAAAATACAAAATAGTTCACAAACAACGCAAAAAAGGGTGGAACAACCAGAGCAATTTACAAACGTTAAAGAGTGTAAGATCGAATTTGTTGGAAGAAATCAATTTGAGCGTCGTTTAAAGTGAGCAACTGGCAAGTGTCAGCGTCGAGGCGACAAGCGTCAAGAATCGAATTCAGACAAATGGGGTGTAGGGTAACGACACACATGTTGAATGGAGCATCAAAGCTTCAGACATCGGTGTCCGCGGTACTCGACGGTGTACGGAAGCCGGAAAATCCGTTCATTGAAAGAATCGCTTCACTCGTTAACTTTTTAAGAATTATTTAAGTAATGTATTACACGCTTCATGGCGTTGTTGCGTGTTTATTATACTTAGGCCGTATTTATTTGGCATAAGTAACCCGGTAGATTACTTTTGTTTAATTGGCACGTTTTAAGGAACCCAGAACAGTTCTTGAACTGATCCTATTGACCCAGCTATTTTGGTGGGTTGACGGGTTGAACCCGTTTTCTATCTTTTTCTAATCAACTTGTGTTCGGTATTATCCGTTTTGAATTGGTGGCATTGTAATTTGTATTTAAGCAGAGGTCACTTAGAACGTGCATTCAGATTTTAAATTTATCGCAAGTTTTTACAACTGTTACTAGATGCATCATTTATCTGGAAGTAACACTAGTTAGTTCTAGATCAGTTCATGGTTGAACCCAAAGTTCATAAACAAACACGGCCTTATTTAAAAGTAAAACTTAGTTTATTATTGTAAGGAAAGTTGATTAAGCCGTGTAAATTTATTGGAAATAGGAAAAGAAATTTATTTTGTAAACAAAACAAAACCTACCATGTTGATTGGATGATGGTACATGTGTGTAAAAAATTTAATCAAATTTTTTACCTGTCAAACCTCACACTTGTTGTGACTTTAGGAGTGATGACTCCTAATTTTTAATTTTAAGTATCAACCATCATCATGTAAATTATTAACTATTTTTCTTGTTTTATATATTTGACTTGATAATGGTCCCAATCTCGGACCGAAACGTCGTCTTTTTCAATTATTAAATTAAAGCCTGTCATCCAATCAACATGGAAGGTTTTGTTTTGTTTACAAAATAAATTTCTTTTCCTATTTCCAATTAGTTTATTATTATATCACTCTTTAAGTCAGTGTGGTACGTAGGATTTTTGATGATTCGGTAAACTGTTTATCTATTTAAATAGTGTCAAACAATTTTCAACTTTTTTGGAATATATTTTCTAAGCTGCGAAGAGAATACATTTGCATGAAATTAATAGTACATGAATTTTTTTATAGTAACATCGATTAGTGTTTATAAAGGAATTTAAAACTCATTTGTCCAAATGAATGCCGGATCAGCTATACCAACTGGTATTAATAAATACGTAATCCACAAAAATAGCATATATCCATTCTGACGCCTCGAATGTCAACGAAAATTATTTATTACAAAAAGAAAACTTACTAACAAAAAATCATCACTTTGGCTCGTAAACTTCATACATATTATTACAATAAAATAAATAAATATATCATCACGCCATTTACCCATTACTAGGTGTGGCACTCTGCCGTAGAAGATATCGGTAAGTGATATATTTAGTGCAGTTACCAGTTGTCAACCAACGACCTCCAAAGATGTTAGTTTAGGAGGAGCCACAGGAGTAATTCTATTGTGGTGAAAATTGTTTGTCGGCTGCGGGAATCGAACCACAGTATTAATAGCTTGTTGCATAATGTACTATTAATTGATTGCGTACTTATACTATCATCCCCCATAGAGAAATTGGTTATTTTTTCAAATACAAACACTGTATTTTCTTATGCAAATAGCTTTTATGCTATCAATGTAGTATTTTACATATACAGAAATTCCCTTTCACGAAGCAAATCATCAATCAATTCTCTTCTCGATTTTGCACCCTCAATCTCACTCAGATAGATCATCTTAATTAATATGTCATTCTTCATTTATCTACACATACTCAAATCATTGTAACTGGCTCATCCATATATGCACTCTAAATTTTACATTAAATAAATCAAATTTAAATACATTAAAATGCACAGCCATTAAATTTGATTTTCAAAAACAAATTATAAGTAGTACGGTTTTGTACATGCAGGTCATTTCAAAACTGACAAAACTCGATTCAAATACATACAGGTAAATCGCAAACAGGATGCATTTAAAAAAAAAAAAATATCCTTATTAAACTTTGTTGTTAAGGAGAGATATCTACTTACCGATTATTAGGTACAACGCACCCAAAAATCATGGTAGGCTTCAAAGGTATATATTTTTATAGCCACATTTTCAAAGTACGAATATTTATTTTAAAATATTAAATTTATAAATAAAAATAAATGAAAATAAATATATCATCACGTCTTTTACCCATTACTGGGTGTGGCACTCTGCCGAAGCAGATCTCGGTAAGAAATGGGGGGGAGCCACAGAGGTAGCTGTTTTTAATATAATGAAAATTGTTAGTCGTCTATGGGAATCGAACCTGGGTTCTAAAATCCCTAAAAACCAAAATGGGGTAATGGCTCAGTGGTGTCAAGTCGGCCTATGGATTCAAAGAACCCTGGTTCGAGCCCGATAGCCGACAAAACATTTTCACCATTTTAAACTTACCCCTGTGGCTACTAACATCTTTGGGGGCCCAAGCAGATCTCGGTAAGTGATATATTTATGAGCATGAAGTGCCGTCAAATCACGGCCTCCAAAGATATTAGTGATGGGGGAGCCACAGGGATAATTTTAATTTGGTGAAAATATTTGCCGACTGTGGGGATCGAACCAGGATTCTCAGGATCACAGGCCGACTCAATACCACTAAGCCACTACCCCATAAAATAAATAAATATATCATCACACCTTCTACCCATTATTGGGTGTGGCACTCTGCAGAAGCAGATCTCGGTAAGTGATATATTTTTGCGCGTGAAGTGCGATTACCAGCCATCAAATCACGGCCCCCAAAGATGTTAGTGGAGGGGGAGCCACAGGAGTAGTATAGGCACTCACGTGGCACAGTGACGTAAAAACAGCTGTACGGGCTAAGATCACGAGATTTGAAAAGAACCGTTCTTTTCAAATCTCGCCACAAAAAAATAGTTCATTTTGTAGGTGGCGCAGTGATCTTTGCCCGTACAGCTGTTTTTACGTCACAAAAACGTCACAGTGTCACGTGAGTGCCCGCATCCTATTAATGTGATGAAAATGTTTGTCGCCAGTGGGAATCGAAGCAGGGTTCTCAGGATCCACAGGCCGACACGATAACCACTGTGCCACCTACTCCAATATGTACAATAAATATCGTAATATGTTTCATTTATAATAAAAATGATATTCTATTTCAAAGAAATCAAGAACTCGAATGATTCATCTTTCGAGAAGAATGCTGACATTTTTTCTCATTCTCATTCTCTTCCAGATCGGAACATGAAAGCAAAACAAATAGGTAGGTAGTTTTCGAGTGCGTAAAGCAAATTAACATCATGTAGTTTTTAAATATTTTACTTTATAAAATGAGTTCATACTTAGAAAATAGAATACCTGAGTGAGATTGGAGGTTAGAGCGGCAGTGCTCCGCATTCGCAACTCGCAAGGCAGCGGTACATGGTAGGTGTAGGTATATATGAGTCCCTGGGGAACGCGTCATGGGAACACATATTTCCCTGTCCGGTTGCTCGACCCCTCTCTACCCTGTCTGCCGCCAACCGCGCAATCCAGCTAAATCATACTCAGCTCGAAGCGTTATTATTGCTAGCTCTGATTTCATGTCCCGGCCGTCCGACATTGTACTTTACTTCAACAACAACTCAACCAATATGATCCCACATTATTTTTCTATGAAATTGCTAATTATATCGTAGTATGATATTGACTTGTAAGGTTACATTGGATGCATATTTTGCCAAAAGTTATAAAGAATTAGGGATGAGAAAAAGGAAAAAAAACAATTTTATGGAATTGTTTAATTCCAGCACATCACCTTATATGAAGATAGTATTAAACAATACTGAATTATAACCATTAAAACTTTTATTTTCCTATATTTTTAATAACTAAATTTTCATAATTTTCTTGCAAAATGACGTACTAAACTAATTTTTCGGAGTCCTATCTAGATCATTTTCTGAAGGCAAAATCGTTACAGCCGATTCCGAGATCTTCCACACGCACAGGTAGATTCAAACCAAGGACGGATTCACATAGGGGGCCATGGCCTCCATGGCCCCCCTTGGGTTGTTTTTTTAGTTTTGTATAAGTGTTATTTTTATTCGAGTTAGAAAACCCTCATTGAAATAAAATCGCTGAAAAACTTTGTAATACTCTGCAATACTCTGAAAAGCTTTCAAAATTTGGATTGTCAAACATTTTCCGAGTTTTTCAGACTGTTTGAAATTTAAAAACTAAAAACAGAACACAAAATACATACAAATATATATATTTCACACAAAAATTATAGAATTGTTTGTCAGAATTATATATTTTCCTTAAAAAAAGTCAGATTCCCCCCTTGAAAATTTTCTAGATCCGCCCTTGATTCGAACTAGGGACTGCACGGGTTTCTTACGTCACAAGATAGAGTGATCTACGTGTATATGCGTAGGCTGTTTCATTTTACTTTTTAAACTTGTACGTTTGAAAAAATGTTAATACTTATTTTAAATGTCGTCCAATACTATTAAGAAATATGAAAGTTTGTAGTAATTAAGTAAGTGGAGTGCAGTCAGCATCTATTTTAACTTTTAATCAAAAATTAATTTCCGCAAGATAAACTTCTAGCGCGCCTATGTTAAAGATTTTCATTCGACAGCATAATATGAAACATGAAAGGGAAAATATGCAATTACGTACGAAATTCGCAATAAATATTAATAATGTACATTATAATATAATAGCAATATTTTATCATTAGTAGAAATAAAGTTCGACTTACAAACAGACCTTTCCAATATTTACTTGTTCGTATGTCAAAAATTATCACTTTTATAAATTGAATAAATTTCAGAAAGTAAAAAAATATTTTGAAATTTAATTAGGAATAGTTTGTAGCCCGGTCAGCGCTAGCAATTTTCTGTTGCGACGAGGCTACAAACTTGTCAAAGTACGAAAACTGATATTTTGGCATCCCTCAGCTAGATTCTGCTCAGAGCGAGCGGAAATTATCCACGGCACAGATGTAAAATAGACATTCATTTCCCGGTAACTAACTGGTTTCGTACGCATAAATTCACTAAATATCGACATTTCATTTCCCGACTAAACGATCATACTTGCGGATTTTCCTTACGCATCGTATTTTATGGAAATCTAATTGTAAAAGTTGAAATTTATTTTTAACCAAGCGATTCACTAATAAATTTGCAATTCAAAGGGAGAAAATAGAGTAGACAAGGATATGTCGAGAAGTTTCTTTTGCTAACTGTAAACAAACTTTCAAAAGCACTGCACTGAAATGCAAGATTTCATTATTTATTTTTCGACGATTCGCCATTCGCTCCCGACCGGACTTAAAAATTCATAGAGACCTTTATATAAACCTCAGAACACGAAAATTAAAATTATTTTATTTAATTGTTAAGTTATTAAGCTATACAAATTATTTTTAATTAGAATGGTTATACCGGGCTTCTTCTTTTTTGTATATACAGGGTGTTAAATTTAAGTGTACCACGATTACTATCTTGAGGACTATAAGAACTTCTTTGCTAATTTAACTAACTTTGTAGCTCTTGTAACACACTTAAATAAAAAAAAATAAAATATATTATCACGTCTTCTACCCATTACTGAGTGTGGCACTCTGCCGAAGTAGATCTCGGTAAGTGATATATTTTGCGCGTGAAGTGCGGTTACCAGTCGTCAAATCACGGCCCCCAAAGATGTTAGTTAGTTAATTAGTTTACTTGACCCGTTGACAGTTTTAAATAATTATTTGACAACTACCTATCATTTGTCACAAACAAAAAACCACCTACAGAGATTATTCCCGGGAATAATCATAAGAGCTTCATTCTCAGTATAATAATGACAGGATTGGTTAAAACCCAGACACGTGACATACAGTGAAACATTGGTTTTGAGAAACGTTAAAAAATAATCGTATTCAAATAAATAAATAAATATATCATCACGCCTTCTACCCATTACTGAGTGTGGCACTCTGCCGAAGTAGATCTCGGTAAGTGATATATTTTGCGCGTGAAGTGCGGTTACCAGTCATCAAATCACGGCTCCCAAAGATGTTAGTGGTGAACGAGCCACAGAGGTAGCTTTTGAAATTATGAAAATTGTTTGTCACCTGTGGGAATTGAACCAGGGTTCTCAGGATCCACAGGCCGACTTCATACCACTGAGCTAGCCACCCTATATACACTTAAATTGTACACCCTATAAAGGAAATACAGTAGTAAAATTTTATTTTGCTGATAGTTTCTTCTTTATTAATTTTAGAACAAAAGCGTAAATTTAAAAATGCTCAGATTTAGAAACTGCATCCAATGAATCTAACGTTATTGATATAGTATGATCCTGATAAGAGATAGACGTAATTTAAAATTACCATCTTGGATCCGTTCGCAAAGTACTATAAGAAATAAAAGAAAAAAAAATTATCAATAAAAAAATTATACTATATTATACATCAAGGGAGAGGAGCGCACTTCCCTCACGAAATGTATATACGATATTTTTCACTACTAGCATTTAAATCCTATTTAAAGATTTTTATATCAAAAATAACTAACATTTTGATATGAATATTTATTTGTTTATTAATTAACCACAAGAACTGAGTAGACAGAATATTAAATTATTTTTTTAACATTGTTTTATTGTTTGAGGCTTCATTAGAGATTTTAGTAATAGTATTTAATGGAAGTAATTCAGAAAATTGTAGGCTTACAGAAATGAAAGAAGAGACGCAAATTGTGCAGTACGAAACATTGCATCCAGCGAAATACACAATAAAAAAATCAAAGCGTGAGTTACGCTAAAATGTGATATTTTACATTATTAATCTTAGTGAATAATAATCCATTATTAACCGTTTCTAAGCAAGCGGTAGTGAAAAACAATTTCAAGACTCAAAAAGAGGTAAATGTTCCTTAGTTAATAGTAAAAAATTATTATTTGTTTCATTAGAACTAAAAATACAAGTTTTCGGGTCGAGCAATAAAGCTTTTTGAACGAAGCGTATTTTTAGTCCAATCAAAACATTATTTTTTACCCACTTATTTAGAAAATTTCGCAGATTTATTCAAATGAAAGTGAAACAAATTGACAAAATTAATTTTATCTCCTAGGACCAAAATACGATATCGTATCCATAGTAACGTAAACATTCCTGAAATAACGTACTTTTACTATTGAAAAAGTTGAAATAGTGTCATATTCCAGTGAGTGAAAACAAAATTATTACTAGTACTCTACAAACAGCTTAAAACGGCTATTTGACAAATCTGTCAATTCAACAATAAAAATTATTTCTTTTATTTCTCACAGCAGTCTATAAACAGCTTCAAGATAACAATTTTAATTTATGTCTATCTGGCAACAAGATCGTACTTTATCAATATATTTAGACTCATTGAATGCATTTTTCAATTCTGTACAAGTTTTGTATTGTATGTAAATAGGGAGGAAGTACCGCCAAACGAAAATTTTACTATTATAAAAAAATAGACATTTCGAAAAAGCGTTATAATTAAAAATAATTTTTTGTGTGTAACATAACAACTTAACAACGAAATAAAATAATTTTTACAAAAGTAGACACTCGGTATATTGTCGCGAGTCTAATTAACTTTATAAACTTAATGTTAGTACGCTAGTTTTTGCATGTCAAGCTACAACAATCAAACAAAATATAAATTAGTTTTTAACATTTCAGCTACATTCAATCATACCGAAATAAAAGAAACATTACTCTTGATATTTCTAACACAAAGCAACATATATTTTTGACTGTCAACCGCTTGTAAATTAGATTAACCAAAAATGTGTCAAATAAAAGTGAAGCGATTAGCATACGATAGTTAATAAGACACTTACGTTTAAACGAGCGAGGTTTAGCCTGTTTTCTTCGCGACATCGTCACGTGTTAATGTCCCGTCCGTCTTAAACCATGTCAACTCTCACTAACCACCAAGCGTCCGTCACATTCACTGTTAACACTAACTTCTTGCGTTGACATTGACAGTCAACACTCAGCAGGAGCAAATTACAGAGCACGTGCTTGAAGAAGAGCGAACGCACACGACACTACGTCACAACTAGCGCGCTACTGGCGAACTGACGGCGCGACGGCGAGCGCCGAATGAACAGACGCGATTGTGCCAAGCGCCGGTTTGAACAGCGACGCATATGCGCCTCGGTGGGAAAGAGATCGAGGATATTTTTTTCTTGTTGTTGATAACTAAATGTCTCGGACTCAAATTTGGTAATAAATTGATCAGTAACTTTCAGGAATCATCGATTATATTGAGGAGAGCATGATTTGTTGATTGGGAATTACATATTATATATTTCGCAAAACTATATACTTAAAATAAATAATAAATATATCATCACGCCTTTTACCCATTACTTGGGGTGCCACTCTGTCGAAGCAGATCTCGGTAAGTGATATAATTATGCGCGTGAAGTGCGGTTACAAGCCGTCGAATTACGGCCCCCCCAAAAAATTGAGGAGGAGCCACAGGGGTAGTTGTTTTTAATATAATGAACATTGTTTATCGTCTATGGGAATCGAACCCGGGTTCTCAAATCCCAAAAAAACAAAATGGGGTAATGGCTCAGTGGTATCAAGTCGGCCTGTGGATTCAAAGAACCCTGGTTCGATCCCCATAGCCGACAAAACATTTTCACCAATTTAAACTTATCCCTGTGGCTACTAACATCTTTGGGGGCCGTGATTTGACGGCTGGTCACCGCACTTCATGCGCATAAATATATCATTTACCGAGATCTGCTTCTGCAGAGTGCCACCCACATCCAGTAATGGGTAAAAGGCGTGATGATATATTTATTTATTTATTTTGACAGAAAATTTATTTACTTATTAATTATATTAACGGGGTAGGTGGCTCAGCGGTATCGAGTCAGACTGTTGATTTGAAAATCCGGGTTCGATTCCCACAGCCGACAAACAATTTTCACCACATTAAAATTACCCCTGCGGCTCCCGCTCCACTAACATCTTTGGGGGCCGCGACTTAACGGCTGGTAACCATACTTCACGCGAATAAATATATCACTTACAGAGATCTGCTACTGCAGAATGGCATACCCAATAATGGGTAAAAGTCATGATGATATTTTTATTTATTTTTATTTTAAAAAACCAAAAGGTTTTTTTTGAAATTCACAAAAATAAGTGACCTTTATTTGAAATGTACATTTTTAGTACCACTGGTTTGACAGAAAATATAATTTTTTATTAATTATATTAGTGGGGTACGTTACTCAGTGGTATCGAGTCGAACTGTGGATTTGAGAACCCGGATTCATTTCTCAGTTTAACAAACAATTTTCACTACATTAAAATTACTCCTGTGGATCTCCCTCCACTAACATCGTTGGTGACTGTAATTTGACGCCTGGTAACCGCATTTCACGAGCTTAAATGTATCATTTACCGAGATCTGCTACGACAGATTGCCACACCCAGTAATGGATAAAACGTGTGATGATATATTTATTTATTTTTATAAACCAAAAGATTTTTTTTTAATTCACAAAAATAAGTGACCTATATTTGAAATGTACATTTTTAGTATCACTAGTTTGACAGAAAATAAGATATATTTATTTTATTTTATTTCATAATGAAATAAAATTATATACACTATCTACAAACAATTTCTTATAGTGTACGTATCTAATAGTGCGTAATGCAAATTATTATCCTTGTAATATATTTTATTTGTTCTATAATCAGTATATCAAATTATATAAGTTTAGTGCATAAGTATAGAAACACCCTGTATTTATGCGCTTTCAATGCAGTTACCAGCCGTCAAATAATGGATTCCGATAATGTTAGAAGTGGGGGAATCTCAGGGGAAATTTTGAGGTGGTGAAAATCTGTCCGATGCTTTGTCATTGAATTATCCGTCAGAAAAAATATCAAATATAGAAATCTGTTACAACTTATATTTTTTTATTTATTTAGTAATTTAAATAAAAGAATAAATTTGTTTTAGCACAAAATGTGATGCGAAAGACATTGAATTCGTCATGTTTTCATATTTTCAGCAATTCTTATTTTTTTTGCCGAAAACTATTATCCTTCCATGTTCTCCAATTTCCCACTCATTCGCTTATCATGCTATTAATTGTAAATTGAGTCGCAAGTTTTAGGAAGCTTCCATTAATTGATAATTATAATTGTTAATTGACTAATTGTGAACGCAGTTTAAAGAGTTACGCGTTGAATTAAAGAAGATTTTAAGCGCGCGTATCTCAAAAATGATTTACGAATGTTTTTGGGTAAATAACTATCTTAAAAATGATTCGGGGGAGTTGTATTTCGACGCGAGTCTTTTCATTTGTGTTAAGATATTCCGTCATCCATTTTTGTTTCTCCACTTATTAATTCTACATCAACTTTCGGGATATTTCGTCGATTTGTTTTTCGTCGTGTTCGATAATTTTCGCGTTCATATCTATTCTTATATCAATTATGATTAGCAATTACAATTACCAATTAATGGAGTTGTCCTAAAACTTACGATCGAAATTAAAATTATTAACAAATGAAACAGTGAAATATGACATTAGTAGAGAATATAAATAAACAAAAGAAAAACAAGTAAAATGACGTAATGAAGCTTTTTCTTTGAGCTATAATAGATATTTTCACCTCTATATTTTCTGAATACTATAGTTTCATAAAATTATTATTAATAATTAAATTAGCACTGTCAAAATAATATTTCTATAGCATACATATATATCATCACGCCTTCTACCCATTACTGGGTGTGGCACTCTGCTGAAGCAGATCTCGGTAAGTGATATATTTTGCGCGTGAAGTGCGGTTACCAGTCGTCAAATCACGGCCCCCAAACATGTTAGTGGTGGAGGAGCCACAGGGATAGCTTTTTCAAATTATGAAAATTTGTCGCCAGTGGGAATCGAACCAGGGACCTCAGGATCCACAGGCCGACTTCATACCACTGAGCTAGCATTAATTGTAATGTAGTTTAGTTAAAGTTTGAACACTTCATTTACCTAGTCGGGATACCGTATAAATGTAAATTCGAGTTGAAAATTTTCCAGATGTTGACACTCTACTGTGAAGACAGCACTAGTAGGATCTAAAGCAGAAGTGGATTTAAAATATTTCGGACCCTAGGCAAAATATTTATTTCGGGCCCTTTAGAACATAAAATTCTGCATCTAATCCAATAAACTAAAATAATTTTGCATGCTTCGTAACAGCACAAATTAGATCTGAAAATAACGAAATTATCGATAGCCATGAAATTGAAACAAAATTAACAAATGTTTGACGTTTTATGTGTCAAAATAAATGACATAATAAATAAAGAAATTATTTTGACAGATTAAACGTCAAACATTTGTTTAATTTTGTTTCAATTCCGTGACTATCGATAGTTTTGAGGCTATTTTCATTATTTTCAGATCTAATTTGTGCCGTTACGAAGCATACATTTTGTTTATTAGATTAGATGCAGAATTTTAAGTCTCAAAACTTTTATTTGAAGCTGTCTTGTTTAAAATAATTAGGGAAGCAGGAAATTATAAAATTATGATTTTACATGTTAAATACCCATGTTCGAGAGTCGCGGTCACCATCCTGTATATATATTTCCATTATTTAAACTAAAAGCTTGAATCCGAGTCCTAAAATTTTTGGGCCCTAGGCTATTTCCTCTTTAGCCTAGGCCAAAGTCCGCCTGTGATCTAAAGACTCGTTAATTTCTAAATTGATGAAAATCACCGTTATAATACTTCTATTCTATTGTATAAGTCGGTGATATAAAAAAGCAATAATTATCATTCATCTAAATTTGCCCATCGATTATTTTGTCTAGGTAAAAAATTGTTTCTAATTCTACGTCGGTTGCCGTCAACTCGTAGCTCGGATATTTTTATTTTCTTATATCCTACTATAATGATAAACTATTTCAATTTTATATTTTTATAATTTTCAGGTTAGAATTTCATCTTTTACTTTACAATTTACAATTTATAGGGTAGGTGGCTCAATGGTATCGAGTCGGCCTGTGAATTTGAGAACCTCGGTTCGTGGCTCCCCTTTCACTAACAACTTTTGGGGGCGTAATTTGACGGCTGGGAAAGGAACGAGATATTTAAAATTAAAGGTATATACAAGGAGTTTTAATAAAATTATTATTTCATCATCTCTTATCTACTTCATAATCTATATATTTAAATATTATTTGTAAGAATTCTACATATTCAGTAATTGTTATCAAAACCTGCATAATAATAAATAAGCGGATAAAATTGTGTGTGCGGTGGTCGAGTAACAAAGAAAAATAAAAATGATTTGTAATGATTTGTAATTCTACCTTAATATTTATTTAGATATTCAGGTTTATTTCTGTTTACGGTTAATTTAAAAAAATATGACACTAGATATGAAATTGAGAATTTTACCATTTATTTCATCATATATTTTTACATAATTATGCATATTTTGATTCTCAATATATATATTTTTTAATCGCCAGAATCGGGATCGCAAAAATTTCTGTTAACGAAAATGTCAATTTATTGATTGAACCAGTTTAAAAACCGAACAATTTTAAAATATGCTTCTATATAATTCAGACTACGAGAAATCGAATGCCGTTGAGCGCATCTTCATATCTTTTTTAGATTTTGAGTTACACTGATTTTTGACTTTTTGAACAGCTCAACTTTGGACGCCCATATCTCGAAAACTAAAAGAGATATTAAAATGCGGTTTGAACGACTGTATTTCTCGTGCTCCAATTAACTTATACTGAAATTTTGAAAATTTTGAATATTTTACATTTTTTTTCAAAATTTTCAGTTTTCAATATTTCAAAAAATTGAAAAGATAAGAAATATCTGTGAACATCTATGGATTCCTCTCGTAAAAGTACATAGGTATGCAAAATTTCAGGAAAAAATTCGTACAGATACAGTTTTTATTACAAAAAAACGAAAAATCACTGTTTTTTAAATATTTTTGAAGGGGTACCCCTTAAGATTTTTACGAATTTTGGCCATTTTTAGTTTTTATGCTCTAAAAATTGTATCCGTGGAGCAAAAATTCTGAAATTTCACATACATATGTACTTTTATGAGAGGAATTCAGTGGTGTTCACAGATTTTCATTATCTCGTTAAGTTTTTTAAATATGGGCAAAAAAAAAAATTTGAAAAATATTGTAAAATTTTCAAAATTTTCAAAATTTCAGTATAAGTTAATTGGAGCACGAGAAATACACTCGTTCAAACCGCATTTCAATATCTCTTATAGGTTTCGAGATATGGGCCTTCAAAGTTCAGCTTTTCAAAAAGTCAAAAATCGCTGTAACTCAAGAACTAAAAAAGATATGAAGATGCGCTCAACGGCATTCGATTTCTCGTACTCTGAATGATATAGAACCATATTTTAAAATTTTTCGATTTTCAACTGATTCAACAAAAAAATTCGCATTTTCTTGAAACGAATTTTTTGAGATCATGACTACTGCGATTAAAAATAATAATTGTTGAAGAACAAAATATGTATATCTACACAGAAATATATGTGGAATCAAATGGTGAAATCCTCAATTTCATAACTAGTGTTATATTATTTTAAAGTAATCCTTAAGGTGGTATTATAATTTACGACAGATTTGAATGAAATTTAAATATTCTATTTTTCGTGAGTTTTTAGTGATTAGCATGAAAATTTGTTGTTTTTGTTTATAAAGTATACCATACATAAAATTAAATACTTGTTTTTATAAACTTTTTCGGTTACCTATACTTTTATGAGACAGTCAATAGAACCAACTTAATGAGAAATTTTTCCTTTACTAATTTACGAAATCGTGATATTATGTTTATAATGTACATTATTAAATCAGCCTTTTACAAACTGCAATTTTAATCACATAAAAAGAAAGGGGATCGCGAAAGAATATGTTTGTGACTTTTGCTTCCAAAGAGGCTATGGTTCCGAAAAGTTTTAAAACCAGTGATTTAGATGAAGAAATTAATTCTCTACAATTTTTACTGAAAGCACTTTTCTCTAAAATAAACTAAGCAATGGCGGGAGAAACGCAATGTTCTCAAAATTTATTCTATTTTTTTTAAATGTTTATTATATCTAACAAAAAAAAATAATTCCATACAAATGTAAGTTTTTCCGAGAAATTAATTAATTATTAGTATTATTAAATATTTTAATAAAATACAAATCAAGTATCACGTCATTTACATATTTCTAAGTTGTACCTTTGACTTTAGTTATTAATCAATCATCGGTTGTACTGCTAAAATTGATTTCATTTCCACATTTCGATCCGTTACCAAATAACTAAATTATTTATTAGATTGGTGAAAGGAATTTGCAGATTGGAAGAAAAACTAAACTTCTGGATGTAGTCTTATTCTTTATGAAAAATATTTTGAATTATTAAATAGTCATCATCAATCCGAATAAAAGATTGCAACATAGTAGTATAAATATTGTTTGTACGCCAAAAAAATACATAGTCAGAACTTACAATTAAATATTTGATTGTGACAATAAAAATTACAGAAATAATTGAATTAAAACATTTAAAATTGCAATAAGCAAATTATTATTCTAGTTCTGCTACTACTCCATTTTCATCTAAAATATTGTTTGTACGCCAAAAAAATACATCGTCAGATCTTACAATTAATTATTTGATTGTGACAATAAAAATTACAGAAATAATTGAATTAAAACATTTAAAATTGCAATAAGCAAATTATTATTCTAGTTCTGCTACTACTCCATTTTCATCTAAAATATTGTTTGTACGCCAAAAAAATACATCCGCAGAACTTACAATTAAATATTTGATTATGATAATAAAAATTACAGAAATAATTGAATTAAAACATTTAAAATTGAAATAAGCAAATTATTATTCTAGTTCTTCTATTACTTCATTTTCATCTAAAATATTGTTTGTGCGCCAAAAAAATACATCGTCAGATCTTACAATTAAATATTTGATTGTGACAATAAAAATTACAGAAATAATTGAATTAAAACATTTAAAATTGCAATAAGCAAATTATTATTCTAGTTCTTCTATTACTCCATTTCCATCTAAAATATTGTTTTTACACCAAAAAAATACATCCTCAGAACTTACAATTAAATATTTGATTGTGATAATAAGAATTACAGAAATAATTGAATTAAAACATTGAAAATTGCAATAAGTAAATTATTATTCTAGTACTTCTACCACTCCATTTTCATCTTCATCTTCAGTTCTCACACCCCACAATTTAACAGTTTTAAGAGATGCTGACAACAGTATTTGTCGTTGAGGGTGCATACTTAAGGAATGGACAACTTTTCCATTATCATGAACAAGCTTAAAACTAACATCACCATTAACTAAATCCCAAAAAAATATTTCTCCGCTTAAAGATCCTGCTATAACCATCGAATCATCAGAATTAAAAGAACTCTCTATACTTATATCCTCTGTACGATGACCAGTATACCTAAAAAAATAAGTTTAATATTTATAAATAACAATTATATTAGTTAATTTTTACTTACTCGCATAGCATTTCTCCTGAAATTTTTTCGAAAAGTCTGACTGTATTATCAGCACAGCTAGCTAAAATACAGTTATCGTCCTTAGAATAATTCACACAAGTAACTGCCTCTAAAAATAATTAAAACATATTAGATACAGTAATAATTATATTACAAAATTGTATACCTCCAAAAAAATCGGTTATAAGCTTCCCATTCCGCAAATCATATCTCCGAACGAAACTATCTAACGAACTTGTTGTAATTTCATGACTTATGACCCTAATTGATGTTACAACATCTTTAGCATCGGACAAAGTTTGTATCGGATCATTGCTTCTTGATCTCATGTCCCAGCAACATGCTGAATTATCTTTACTTCCAGAAACTGCTACCTAAAATAAACTTTAGCAGATATTATAAATTCTGAGGCATAAAGATAAAAATAATATTTTACCGTTGAGTCTTCATTAAAAGCAACACAAGCGACACTTCCTGCATGGCCACGAAATCTTCTTAATGGTTGGCCAGTTGAAACATCCCAAAAAATGACAGATTTATCACTAGAACATGAGATAATATTACTGCTGTCACATGAACCAGCAGCATCTAAAACTTCATCGCTGTGCCCCCCATAAGTTTTTAGTAATAAATTACGATATGGATTCCATAATTTAAGTTTTTTGTCACTTCCACAAGTTAAACAATATGACCCATTGACTGCAAGAACATAATTAATGCAATACACAAAATTTAAACAGCAAATTATATTACTTACCATTAAATCGAACTGCTCGTACAGCACCCTGATTGCAGTCAATAGTATTCAAACATTCTATACTCATTCTTGACGAAATATATTGTTATATTTTGAAATTATTGTCGTTCATTCGTAAAGTATACAATTAAAAGTCATGATAATTTATACAAATTGTTTGAGGTTAAGAAAACGAAATAGCAACCAGTATACAACTCACTGTGATGACAGTTCCACTTAGTGTTGCCAACTAACATTCATGAAAAATTTCCATTTTGTCTGTAAAAGTCTCCAGAATATCTCAATATTATTATTTTTGAAAGTTTCCAGATATCTCTAGGTTTTTTCAAAAATTTATAAATGTAAATAAATTTTAATAAACAAATATACTTATGATTATATTGTGGTTTTGAGCACAGAAAATACTATAGCGGTTACCAGCCGTCAAATCACGACCCCCAAAGATGTTAATAGAGGAAGGGGAGCACTAGGGTAATTTGAATATGGTGAAATTGTTTGCCATCTATCCCATAAAGTATATTTAAAGTTGTATATACCCTTAATTTTAACATGATAATTACGGAACGAAAATAGAATATTACACATTACTTACTTTACATTCATCCAGGGATATTTAAAATACGCAGATGTAAATTTTTGGTTGATCCAGTTTAAAAATCGAAAATTTAAAAAATGTTGATTTATATTATTCAGATCATGACAAATCGAATGCCGTTGAGTCCATATTTATATCTCTTTAGTTAGAATAATATCTCTTTAGTTAGAATTGAAATATGATACATACAATGGTTCAAGTTTTCGAAATATGGGCCCTCAAAGTTCATATTTTTTAAAAGTCATAAATGACTGTAACTCGACAACTAAAAGAGATATAAAGATACGCTCAACGACATACGATTTGTCGTATTCCTAATGATATAGAATAATTTAAAAAATTCGATTTTTGAATTAGTTCAATCAAAATTCATATTTACATATTAATATGTATGGACCTTTTTAAATTGTTTTAAAATTATATACTTACTGTATTGTAAAAGGGAAATCTGTATATTATTATTTTTTCAATAGATTTATGCATTGCTATTTTTTTATTGAGTTTAATTTGCTAAAATGCGAATACAAAGAATTTTACTATGTCGCTAAACACGATTCGTCATAAATAAATTTTGTTTGAGTTTCGTTGATTGAGTGCTGATATTACTATCACGTACAAGCGAAGCGAGCTTCCCCAAAAATACCTTTTTTGTTTGTATCAATCTATAAACGCATTATGAATTTAATTCGATTATATTAAGTCTTCCAAATCCTTACAGTTCAAAATGATCTCATCAGTTGTTTAAATCGAATGAATAAAATGTAATATTGCCATTTTAATTTAGTATAATAAACACTTGCAAAAACTAATTATTAAATCTTTGTATTTTTTTCATGACACATGGTAAAAATATGTTATCTCAATAGAAATTTATTAGAAGTAGAATTCTGTTCTGCACATATTACTATAATAAGCTACATATTAGTAAATTTTATTTTGATTTAGATTTGCAAGAAAGACTAGTCCTAGAACGATTTTATTCATTCAAAATTAAAAGTTCTAAAAGCACAATAATATTTTCATGTCAATCTTAGTGGTACTGTAAACATTAATTCTTTAAATTCATAAAAGTTGTCATATTTACAGACAATCTGTGTATGATCCTAACAATAACAGTGTTTCTATTTGTGATATTATTGCATGTACGTTTAAAATATTAGTATCTAAATATTGATACATTAAATTATCTTTAACATTTATGATAAATAGTTACACGAGTAATAATAACAACAACGCTGACATTAAAACAAAATTATTTACCTTTAGCCAGGTTTTCTTCCAGTCTTCATCGAAAATTAAACAGAAACACACAAAAGTGACACTAACCTCAGCCATTTTTATAAAACAACACAAGACACACATATACGTATATAAAAAGGTTCAATTTTAACTAATTATTTGCTGGTGATTACTTGCTAATTCCCAAATTCCTGATTCCAGCGTATTGAAAATTTGAAAAGCGTCCTCTAGTTACAACAAATAAAGCAAAGCAGTGCACATGTTGAGCTTCGGCTTGGTTATACTAGATGGCACTGTGCACTTGTCATTCGAATAATTAAACTGCGTATCATATAAATAGATTTTAATTTATACGTGTCTTCAAGTAGAGTTTTAAGAATATTTCATACTGTTTTGATTATATTTTCAATATTACCACACATTTTAATAAAGTAATGATAAATTTTTTGTGCTTGAGTATATCCTATTAATAGTTAATTGCTTACTTATTTTTTTTAATCAATTTGAATTTACTGTGCTATGTATAGAATAGAAAATCAAACATATGCATGTTAATGATATCATTCCAATGTTAATACGTATCATAATATTTGTTATTACATTTCTTTGATAACGTTAAACGTAAAAGGTGTTCATAAGTACTGTTTGTTCGTTTTCATTTATCTAATATAATTTACACATTTTAAAAAACTATTTTGGTAATTATAATTCGAATTTTTATCATTTTATCAAATACTTAATAGATAAGGTTTGTTAGTGGTATTGATTTAGTTTAGTTTTGAATATTTGAACTTCAACTCTGCTCATTTGTGTGTTATCTTTTTTTTTGGTCCTCTACAAAAATGGTAATAATTTATTCAAATATTATTTTTTAAGAACTTTCGAGCTTAAATATGTTTATAGGCTACTGTTACTTGGGGAATCGCGGGAACCGGCAATATTTGCAATGATTTTGTACTTGGATTACAAACTCTTGATAGAAAATCACATATAATTAAAGCTGTAGTTGGTCGTAATCTTCAAAAAGCCAATGATTTTGCAAAGACGCATAATTTGGATGAATTTTCCAATGATTTCGATTTCTTGGCGAAACACAAGGAAATCAGTAAGTTACTTTATTTTTTCTTTGGTTTGGAGCTACAGCAATATTTATTATAGATGTTGTTTATATTGGTGTTGTGAATACTGAACATTTTCGAATTGCAAAACTGGCTCTTGAAAATGGCAAAAATGTTTTATGCGAAAAGCCTATGTGTTTGAATGCTAAGCAAACCGAAGAATTAATTAAAATTGCAAAAGAAAACAAGCGATTTTTAATGGAAGCAGTGTGGTCCAGATTTTTCCCTGTTTACAAAGAAATAAAACAACAAATTAATGCAGGAGAAATCGGTGAAATCTATCAAGTTAATGCAAACTTAGGTTTTCCAATAACTAATATCACAAGATTGACGTTAGTATTTATCAGATGAAAACAAATAATTTTTCTACTTCATTTACATTTTAGATCACATGAGTTGGGTGGAGGCAGCGTGTTAGATTTGGGCATTTACGTTCTGCAATTTGCTCAGTTTATATTTCCAGGATTAAAACCAATTGATATTCAAGCCGTTGGAAATTTAAATGATGGAGGTGTTGATCTAGATGCTGGTATTGTAATCAAGTTTCCTGGTGGAAAAACTGCTGTACTGTCTTGTAATGCAAAAGTAGTCATGAGCAACATCGGTGAAATTTTCGGAGAAAAAGGTCACATTAGTGTAAGTTACCTTCTTGCATACATAAATTGATGCATTTCAGGGTGTAAGATTAATTATGTGCATAGGTACCAAATTTCTGGTGTCCACCTGCTCTAAAAGGACCTTCAGGAGAAAAAGAGTTCCCACTACCTGTATCTTCTGGTAAATTTAACTTCGTCAACAGCGTAGGTTTATGTTATGAAGCTGAAGAAGTGCGCCGCTGCCTCTCTGAAGGTAATACCTGTTTTATTTCCAAAAGTACAATTGTTTATTAATCTTTTTTTCAACTTCAGGACTATTGGAGAGCCCTGGTATGAGTCTAGAAGAAAGTTTAATATTAGCAGAGTGGCGTGACATTGTCCATAAGAAAATTGGAAGAAAATAATAATCTGTTATTTCCATAAGTATCTTTATGTTGAAATTGTATTCATTTCTTTTTAATAAATAGTTTATCAATTATCAACATATCGATTAATATACGTATATTTATTATAATAAAACACATTACAATATGTACGAACAGTCACAACCAAAAATAATAATCTAACAAAAATACAAACCGTTCTTTAATTAATAAAAAAATTTCGTTAAAGTACTTCTTCAAATAACAAATTATTTTATAAAAGAACTTGTATAATACATAAACGAACTTATTACACTAAAAACAATTATAATAAGGTAACTGAATTACAATTAAATATTGCAACATGCACGAGATAACGTTCAGGTAAATTGTTTATAAAAATTCAGTATCTAAAAGAATTTCTGATCAAATTTCATACATGATAACGTGTACGTTTTGCGAAATAATATCAACAAAATGGTAACATGAAAGAATAGTCGTTTGTTTAAGAATGCTTAGTTCACAAAATAGGTGACATTTTGTTCAGAAACTCTTCGTCTAAATATATAAATAAAACGAATCATGCTATTATCAAGGTCACTTTACTCATTACGTTTGTATTATAGAAAAATCTTTTCTAACTTTAAATATCTAAAATATCTCTGAATTATCTACTCTTTGATGTTAAATCAAAATTGTAATTACAAATCACACTCGAAAATTCGTTACAACTGGTTTCGTTATAACAAGTCTTACATGCAAAAAATGCGTATGTTTGTTTATGTCATTATGTCCGCATTTTATATAGATTGATGAAAAGTATTGAATCAAACGTATATTCTCATAAAGTATTCATATTTATAGTGGCAAACGTTTGATTCCACGCTTTTTTACACTTGTATACATAATGATAAAAGTGACTCAATATTGGTTTCCTTAACTTATTTAAAAATAAACCTACATCCATAATATTTCTAGTACAAAACACAAAATATAAATTAGACATCTTAAATACTCTCAATTCGAGAATAATTTTACTAAAAAAATATGGATGGGTTCCCAGTCTTAAAGTACGAAATGTACTGACATTTATGTCTATCGTACGAAATAAATGCGATGTGCAGTGACAGAGACAGTCTAAATGAGTACGTAAGAAGCAGAGATAAATGAAAGACAGGCATGTTAGTGACAGAGGTATAGTAAGTTCAGGAAGGTGGAAATGTCGGTATAACTATAGGTATATGGTTGTTTATAGGTATATTTGAATTCAACATGGGGTGCTCCATGTACGGGTGCATACTCAACTTGTCTACACTTAGCGCAGACGTTGAATTATCAGGTACATTTGTTGTCAAAAGTGTATCTGTTGTAACTTGCGGATTTTCAGAGGCAGAGGCAGCAGGTACAGTCACACTACGAAGAATTGGTTCCTTAGTTTGTAGCTTATTAGGCACTATATGTTCATCTGTGGTTGCACCGGTATCTCGGTTGACAGCAGCTTCAATAGAGATGGCAGTGGTGGCGGCACTAGCTGTTGATTTCCCAGAACCCAAATTGCCCACGTGAACTTCGCTCGCGTGAAGCAGAGCCTGGTATCGGTGCTGGAATCGCATGCTGCAGTGCTCACACTCGAAAGGTTTGGTTTCTGAGTGCCGCCAGAAGCAATGCAGCGCGAGACTTCCCCTTGTGCGAAATGTAAATACGAACTTTCGTTTCTTACATAAATGACAGCTTAATCCTTTTCTGTTCATTAATTGCGACATATATTTATCTTTCAGTCTAGCCAATACATTTCTGGTATTACTTCTATGTTTGCTGCTTGATCGTTTCTTTACTTGGATCTCTGGGTTTTCAGACAACGGAGGCACTACTTTTCGTGGTTGGCTTTGCTTCCGGGATCTTTTACACGTTCCATTCACATTCTGACCATCCTGGTAACAATAACCCAAACCGTTGTTGATTTCCTGTCCACCAGCCATATCATTATTATATTTAGATTTTCTCGGATTATTGACTAGGACTTGTTTCTTGTTGTTATATTGTTCTTCCGCATTATTATGGTTTAATGTAATATGTGATCGCATGTGAGTCATTATATTAACTTGACTGGAAAAATTTAATTTACAAATAGAACAATTATAATTAGTAAACTTTGGATTTACATTTTCCTTAGAATCTAAGTTAATTTTCTCTAGTGTTGTATTAGTTTTGGCTGCGTTTTTCTTTAGTAACTTTCGATTCGTTTTGGGATTTGCGGGAGATGAGGTAATTTTTTCGACACGATGATGTGTGTACTGGTGGGTTTCCAAGGAGGTGTCATCTATAAATTCGCAGCCACATTCTCGGCATATGAAAAGTGGAAGTTCCATTTCTTCCTCATATTCATCTTCAAACTCTCCTTGGTGATTATTTCCAACATCTCCCGCTTCAGGAAAATCCGACTGGTTCCTCTGATTTGTTGAGTTCGTTGACATTCTATTCATGTCCTCGTTGCTAGCAGTTGTATCACATTCGGGATCGGAACCATCGCTGGCTTCCATATAGTTAAAAAGCCGTGCAGCTCCATGTTGCTTGGGAGTGTACGGTTTCCAAGGTTTGGTGTCGCTATTTGATATAATGCTGCCCGCCATTGGTAACAACCTGCTTCCGTGTTGTAAGATTGCTGCTGCAGCACTTAGTTCATATGGTTTTAAATTTGATCCCAGGGACTGACTGTGTCTGTAACAAAAAAGACAAATAAATAAAACATATTACACAAATCTAAAATCATAAATTGTTTTAAAATTTAAAAGATTATTAACAGTCTTAGTAATTATTATATTATTATTTATAAATACATTAAAAAATTATCTTCACTATCTAAATTTACAATATTGTTTTCTTTTGTATAAGTTTTTACACTAGATATTAAAAAAATAATAATTTGAAAAAAAATATTGAGATTACGGAAAAAATTTCGCGCGCATGTTGACTCATTCGAAAGCTTAGCGATAGAGATAACTAAACTATTATGGATTCGACTTCGCCGAATATTTTTTTAACCTTTTTATACGCGCCTTACTCATGTTTATATAAAATATTTCTACTATTTTCACGTCTACATGACATAACTAATTTCCATAAAATTTTCGCATTAAAGATAAAATAAAATCAAAAGGAAAGGAGTTTTTTATTTGATTACGGAAATCGCGTGAGAAGTAAAATTATGCAAACGAACTATAAATATTTTATTTTTTCTTACCCGAAAGGTTGATTGGACTGGTTACTAGTATTAAAGCTATTGTTACGTAAGACATTTGAAGATCGATTGTTACGCTGTTCCAACGGGCTGTAAGAAAATAAAATAATAAATAGCTGCATTTCATAATCAAAATTTGAAATAACTTACTGATGTTCTTGTTGATGTGCCGCCAGTTGTACTTGATCATCAGCCATAAATAAACATCTTCCACAAGCTCTTTTGTTATGAACTTTCAGCACATGTGTAGCTAATCGTTCCGATCTCGCAGCTTTGTAATCGCATAAACCACACACGAATGGCTTTAAGTGTGTATTTAGATGTCGTTTCAGGCACCAGTTGTCCACACCGGACCAAGAACAGTAACAGCAAGAGTATCTCTTTTCTCCTTTCTTCTTCGAATTTGATTTTCCTGAGGAACTAGATTTCACATTATTAGGAGTCTTAGAAGGTTGTGGACTTGCAGGTTTGGCAGTTGGTATATTATGTTCAACCCGAGCCATTCCACCAAATCCATTTGGTATTGTTAGCTGATGCTGCATGCTTGATTGCATGCTGCCCACAGACTCAGTAGGAGATGAGTTTGTCGAGCTACCATTATTATATTTATGGTAATATGACATGCCAGATGCATTTTTTGGTGGATGGCGCCTAATACGGTTTAAATCATACGGATGTTCTCGATGCATTCGTAAGAAATGTTTCTTAACATGATCCGCACGATTAAATTGTTTTTGGCAGACATAACATTGGAATGGCTTTTCTTCTCTGTGAATATTCTCATGTCGAGTAAATAAATCCCTCCTGTCGGTGGCATATGGACAATAACTACAACTGTAGCGTTTTGAATTTCCGTTCGATCCGCATCCGCTGACCGCAGTGCTACTACTGCCTGAGCTAGAAGTTTCAGGTGCGCAGGTCTCCGAAGATGACGACGCAGGTGCACTAGAATTTCCGTTAAGTCGGGGCGATGCACTTAAGTGACCATTTGTTGAAAAGTGTTCAGAAACGGCGGTTGAGGATTGTCCCTTAGAATAATTTCCTCCTTCAAATTTATTTTTCAGTCGCTGAAGATACCGTGTTATTTCATGAAACACAGGATTTTCCTTTAAAAAAGTGTCTACAGTTTCTTCGCTGGTAACATTATGCTGACGTGCAAGATGCATTCGGACACAACGTGCCCAAGCGCTGGCGTACGGACACTGTGGACATTGGAAGACCCGCAAATTAGCGTGCGTACCGAGCCAATGCTCAGCAACTCGAGTCAAAAACCCGACGCAATCACAATCCGCACAGCGAAATAATTTCTGTGATGGATTATAACTTGCTATTTTTGATTGCGTCCATTGCAAGTAATCATCATTTGATATCCATTTATCTTCTGCAGCAGTACTCGGCTTCGCTTGTTGGAAATTCGGATTTAAGATGCCTGCAGGAGGAAATCCGTTCTGCATAAGCGCTGCCAAACCGAATGCTGTGATGTGTTCTTCCGGTTTAAAAACTGGTGGATCGACGTCGTAATCTATTCCGGTAAGGCCTCGTTCGACTGACGTAGTGATTCCTGTGAGTTTCTCGCCTGAAGCTAAATCTGGAAGTCCGTCTTCGCCATACAGTTTCCTGGTGATTTCTTTGAACATGTCTTCGTAGCTGTCCATGGCCGTCACTGTAGTCGAGCCAGCGCCAGCCACGGGCATTGCCACCTCCATTATTTCAGGGGCCGATATCCAGTCCTCGACAGGACCGGATTAGTATTGTTGTAACCTGATAACATTAATGAATATAATAGTAATTAGTAAATCCATCTGTTGTCCGTTGCGTTTATTCAATATGTACACCTACACACCATTCATACAGGTCATTGCGTGCCGCGCTCGTGCTTATTACGATTACGAACCGTCGCGACGCGCGTCACCGCGCATGTATAATTCCTACACATGCACATGATACATGATGCGATACAATGTACAATACTGATATGACGGGTCCGTGGTTCGTGATTTCGTTACGATATCGGAACGTGTCCGCGAGCGCGACTGGTAGCAGCAGCAGAGCAGGCACCTGCACCACGCGAGGTGCATGAGACATCTGACCCACCCAACTCCTACGCCACCATCAGTGGGATGTGGGAGAGGGTGAGTGGGCGAGGGAGGGGAGTCAGGGCGACGGAGGGTTGATGCGATATCGAGGGGTGCGCTGGGCGCTGGGTGGGGGAACGCGGGAGACAGAGAGAGACATGCCCTGTGTCCCTCTCCACCCATCGTCCACAACCATTACCGTACCTTTTTCTTGACGAGAGACGTGGGTTGCGTGAAGGAATAGAGCATAAAAAGTGATCGGAGTTCGAAGGATATGAGCTAGCGCGCCGGGCCGCGGACTGCCGGGGTAACGGGTGACGGGGATCAGTGGGAGTTGCTAAGCAACGGCGAGGGTTCAACCGAGCCTCCCTCGGTTAAGTCTTGTACACTCTCCTAGCCACGCGTCTAATTCAGTCATTCCAATATATATCTAAATGAAAGAAAACAAACGTCGACCAACGCTGACTCCGTTTTAGCATTCAATAATATTCTCATTCATATACTTTGCAATCGTGATTATTAATTTAAATGAATCATCATTATCATATCATTAATGACACCTTATTTCATGTATGCATCACGTTGACATGAAATTCTTCATTTTTGGTAGAATTTGCGAGGTATTCAGTGTTTAGCGCGCAGTGTGTGGTGGCGAGAATAAGACCAGTGTAGGTGGATGTCGGTCAACTTCACCCCCCGGGGATAGCTGATCGATACAGGGCCTCGCTGCCTCTGCCTCGCTGCGCTAGGCGACTGGGGTGGAGCGGTTGGCGGGGGCGGGGTCGGAGGGGAGACCAAGAAGCTCTTGGTGCTTGGGCTGTTTGCACCCCGCGGTCTGTTGCCGCTGGAGCGAAGCAAGGGCAAGGGGACCAAGGGAATGTCGAGTGATATAACACTGTTGCAGTTACTTTATCAGCACATACACATGCAGTGTAAAATAAATCTCCGCTGGAGGGGACAACGTCCTACACATACTATTTTTACTTTACTGATTGTTTTAAAAATGCTCAGTAATAATTACTTTATGACAGAACCTTTATAATCACTTTTTTAAACTATGCTAACAAAGTTGAAACTTTTAATAGGATTGAATACCGCAGTCTTATATGATTTCAAATAGATTTTACATGCATTTTATTGTACTTCCGGTTCAATAACCTATCAACTATCAATTCATATTGCTATCTTACTCGTAATTACGTAGGGAACGTATTTGCGTATACATCAAATTACTTCTACATGGATTCTGCATTTCACGGTAATGTAATAATATAAAAAAAAACAAAAAGTTTTTGATCCATTAGCTTCAAGAAAAAATGCATCGATCTTAACACATGTCTGTAAGATATTTTGTATTATTTATTTAACACATTAACTGCCATATATGTTATTAATTAATAGTTAACGTGTTAATTATGAAATTTCGTTAATATATTGTTTGAATCTTATAAGAAATAGCTATTTCAAATTTTGTATAGAAGTATTTCCAAATAAGTTTCAAGTGGAAATACGTTTTCCATTCCTGAAATATCGCACACAGATTCTCAAACACAACCATAAAGATGACAGAAACAGACATCAGCCAAATAGGTAGATGACATTGTGTTACAAATAATTAATTTTCTGAAGGGTGGAAATTTCCTGAATACTATTATCATTCCTTACATGAATATTATCATCTGAATGACATTTAAGTTAAATCGATAAAATAATAATGAAACCAATTCAATCCAACACTTGAAGCAGGAAATAGGATGAATAAAATAATGAAATGAATTATGGCAAATAAAAGGATGAAAAGTACTTGGTGCAAGTGCAGGATGTGACTGTTTTTCGTGTCTTTCAACTTACATTAAAACAATGCAACGTGAACTGGATGGCGCGTGCGCAACACGCAAATTCAGCTTAGGTTCAGTCGTTCGATGATGAGGCGTGCGGCGTACGCGGTAACGGCGTGCCATGCATTCGGATTTGGTGACGGCGAGAGCAGAAGCACGAAGCAGAGCCACAGTCACATGTACAAGTAAACACAGTAGTCATATGCGCGCAACACTTGACTTCACTGCTACATGCGGTACACAAACACCAAACAGAACGAAACACAAAACACTGCACTGACTTACGTGTTCACATCGTTGTTGTTATTGCGCTCTGAAGCAGCTGATGCTGATGACAGACAGCCAGACGACGTGTGGTGTATGTGGATGTGTAGAACAAGAAGAGCGAAACAGCGTTGCCGTATAAATTTGGTTGAATGTTCACAAACCCACCCACCAAAACGGACTGTGGGCTGCACACTCCCGACTCCCGGTCGGGGTCGCGAGTCGCGACCACCCCACGTCTTCGGCCTGCTCGCCCCACCCCCGCACACAGTGGAGTGTGGAGTGTGCGCGGGGAGCCGCCCCCGCCTCGTTCCACCGCGCGGCGCTAGGCGCTTGCTCCCTTCCTTCCCGCTTTCCCGCTTCAGAAACAGCCTACAGTACTCACACACTCTGCTGTTACTGATTGTGCACACAACTCTGGCTACACCATTCACTTTTAAATATCCTAAACATTTCACATTTTCTCATTGCGAGCAACTTCAAATGATCTTCATTTTACAAATGTTCTAAATTTATCTTATATCTTTACTTACTATTAGTATGACAAGTATTCTAAATAACACAACCCACATATTTTTCTTTTCTGTTGATCTTCGTTTTAACCCTGAAGGCAGACTACCGCTTTTTAGTTCTAACTCATTTAATTGAATAAATTCGTAATTTGTCCTTTATGTTCTCTCAAATGGGAAGACAACAAACACATCATCTCTCAAAAATTAAAATAATAATTAATTTTGTTATAAATAACACAACTCAAACACTTCTAATCTGTTTTATTTTTGAAATTAATGCGTAAACTATAATACAAAATACATAAATACGAAGTCGTTGGTCACATTTCTGTAATTCATTTTGAGTTAATATTTATGTCCATTTATCAGGTTGTCCATTCAAAAATTCCCATGAGGCTTCAGATTCCTTCAGAGAGTTAAAATTCATTTTCCTAGTAACATTTTTCATCCTAATAACGACAAAGAAAAGCCGATAAGCGTAATGTTATTGACCACATATTCATCCCTCTTGTAGTTGTTGCTCCCGAAAATTACATGATTTAAATGATCAAATTTGATTAGTTTGAACCAACATAAATATAAAAATGACATTAGAGGCATGAAATTACTTTAAGCCAATTTTTTTATAATTCAGTAGTAATCTCAGTTTAAATACATATTAAATCAATCAGACGACGCCGCGATTTAAACTCGGAAAATTTTATATCCGGTCTACGCTCTGTCGATAAATTGCAAGATATTAAAAGAAGTTTTCCAATAATAATTCAATAACGTAAATATTTTAAAGTAAAGACTTCTAGTTTTTATGGCATGAACTTTAGCTTCAATTTGAATATTTTGTCCTAGTCAACAATATTTTATTTATTCGACACTTTTTTTTTGTTCTTTCCGATATGTGCGTCGCTATTTATTATTATTTTATATTGATTAATTGGCAAACAAATAGTTGTAAATTGTAAATGTAAATCTAAATACATATTAATTAAGGACAACATTTATTATCATGTTTATTTTTCCGACCTATATAATAGCGGAAGTATTGTGGCTCTTAACGATCTCAATATTTTGGAAAAGATGACTTTAGAAGCAATAATCGACCACGTGTAATTTTTTTAGTACCTCTGATATGCATGTAAAAATATTTGAATGCTATTTCAATTTATTAAATTATCGTCCTGTTTGAATGTAGGCTACAATTTTTTTAAATTATTTTTATTCTTCTCGAAACTAAGTTTTTGCAAACTTGTTTTTACGCCAAACCCTTTAATTATTGCTATTTATAATTAGATTCTAAATAAAATTTTCCTGCGTTGCACACTGATTTCAAAACATTTTTTTTATTTATTCCGAAGAGAGTAAATTACCTGAAATTTTATCCGAAGGGTCAGCTCCAAATGGAATTACAGAATTGAAGTGTATTATAAGAGTCAATAAATAAAAACAAAATATTTAAGAAATTTGTTAAATTTTCTTGATGAGCTGCAAGAAAAACAAAAATTCAACATCGTTATTGCGGCGCGTGGGAGACCACAACATCGTGTGTGACTGATTCAGTTTCAGCGATGTTCACACACATGTGCATGTGAAACACGTTCAACATTCAAGCTTAGCTCACGTGTGTTCGCTTTCACTCTCGTTTCCGTAGAGCTGGAGCTGCGAGCAAAAGCACTATTTGAATTTGATACTGTGATACCGATAGACTCACGGTATTTCGGTAGCTGAACCCGAGTAATCTGAGAACTAACGAGCTCTTAACTAATACATTAAATCTTCAACGATTTTTGACATGTTTTGCAAGAAGACAATAAACAATGTTTTGTCGTTTTGGATATAAATATACAACAAAGGAAACGTGCAAGTATATTTACATTTTAAGAATATGCAATGTCAGAATGCCAATGTTAAATATGAGCAAGAATATTGTATTGACTTCAGAGAGAGGATATTTTTTTCAATATTTTAGAAATACATAAGTTATCCATACATACATACATACATACATAGATAACATCACGCTATATATTCCATCAAATGGGGTAGCACGAACCCTAAAATTATTCATAGAACATTTACTCATTAAATTCATCAAATAATCAGTTCTCGTCAAATATTCCTATCCCAACACACTACCCTCACTTCTATCACATTCATAGAGTTATCCATAGAGCATATAGTTATATAGTTATATAGTAATCCATAGTTATTCATCGCGTTCAAAAGTTATTCTATACAGATTAGTCAGATTTTGATTTTGAAGATAGGACAATGATTAAACAATTATTATTTATTTATTTATTTATTCTACACTGTACAGCAGGAACTTAATCACAATTATAATATATTATGGGATGACTAGCTCAGTGGTATGAAGTCGGCCTGTGGATCCTGAGAACCCTGGTTCGATTCCCACATAATTTCCAAAAAAAAACAACCCTTGTGGCTCCTCCACCACTAACATCTTTGGGGGTCGTGATTTGACGACTGGTAACCGCACTTCACGCGCAAAATATATCACTTACCGAGATCTGCTTCGGCAGAGTGCTACACCCTAATGGGTAGTAGGCGTGATGATATATATATATATATATATATATTTTTTATATAATATAGAATCCGGATTCACCGAGCCGTAGTGTGGTAAGTGGGATTCAAACTTCACAGTCTATCTTTTAATGTTAATCGCCAAAATAAAATATTAGTTTTATTCTTGAGATTTCGATTATAAAACAAAACATACAAATTGTTTTCCTGTTTCCATAAACTTTCTTCAGATTTATATCATAGTTATAATCATCAGTCCAACAAATTTTAATTAAACAATCAATTTAAACATTTAGGCATCGGACTTTTTTCACCGTTAAGCATTACTAAACTATTTTACAAAGAAATACAGAAAACCAAATTTTTCTGATGATTTACTGTAAATGTATATTGGTCGAATGGATAAACAACATATTGAGAAAAAAATTTCATTCTCAGTATTGTCATCCAATTTATATGAATAAAATTTATTAACTGAACAATTCCGATAACTTTCATTGCGAATACAATTGCATTTCGACAATTTTAATTTTTCCCAATAAATTTATTTGTTTAATATTTATTTTCATTTTTATCTACAAAAATATACATTGTTGTTGAAAAACGTAATTTTATTATTAAACCATTTATTCTATAATGTTTAATAAACCGAATTTAATGTCTTCAGTTTGAGAAACGTACCTACTTAATTGTTTACTTTTAGAGTTGAATTTTGACAATGTAAAATATTTTTGTTTTTGCCGATTGACATTAAAAGTGGACTTTTGTTGATAATTAACACGCTGTGAAGTGTTACTTTTACTGCCTAGGCTATAAAAGTGTTGCTATAACAACAAATTTGTCATTTATTAATAATATTCCTTCGTCATTTTCCATTATATTTTAGAAATTTAATTAATATATAGTGATTGCCAACAATCACAATAGGCAGAACTACATTTTTGAAATTATAAACCTCAAATTTGTTTGTATATAGTCACCGCTTAACAAATGCAAATCAACATGGTGTCTACGATGATGCTGATAATATTAAAAATATTGAAAATAATCACAAAATTAATATTAATTTTGAACAATCGGCAAACAAATTATATGTCCAACAAAGCAAAATGCAGATTTACTCCCTTAGCTAGATTCTAGACTCCAGCCGGGCCAGTAAATCTGCTACTTTTTTGCTTTCCTGTTCGATCTCATAATACACAAAACAGTAATAATTTATGTAACATTTTACATTTATTAATTATACTAAACCAAACAGAATAAATACTAAACAGTTAATTATGAGCTTTTAATTAACATGTAATTATTTTATTCTATAATATGTTATAGAAATAATTTTCAAATATTGGAAAACAAATTAAAATTATAATACATATATAAATATGGTGGTGCGGTTACCGTTACAATATTCAAATCCGAAGACTCCGAGTTCGAATTCCACTCAAGATAAAAAATATGGTTCGGTGAATCCGGACCTTGTACTGTAATTGGGATTAAGTTCCTGTCGTACAGAGTAATATAAATAAATAAATAAATCAAAAATCTATCTCGTATATTTATTAGGTAATTATTATATTATCCGGGTATAACATTTCATAGCAATCGTTAAAAATATCGGAAAGCAATTAAAATAATATACGTCCGATAAATAAACAGATAAATCTGAAAACAAACAATTAATTATTAGTTTTTCGATAATTGAGTGCGTTGGAAAATTGCAATTAAATTAGGTATAATTAAACCATCTTCTTTATGTTTCACAAACATGATAAATTTAAACTACACACTACAATTTTTACATAATTTATATACGTGAAACTTTTCCCATTAATGGAAGTCTAGGTTCTCCTACATAACTTTGTAATAAAATTTGTTTTAAAGTTAAGCCACCTACAATTTTAATTATATTTGAATAAAGTTTACCGGTACATCATATCAGTTTTGAAGCCGAGATTTTTAATGTTCAACTAGCACTAGACCATTGGTTCTGATCCCTTTTAAATCAATATACGCCTTGGTCTCACTGTGAAGCGTGACGTATCCATTGTCGGTAATAGAAAATATTTATTTTTAATTAAAAAATAATATTAAATAAATAAAAAGCTTCAGGAAATCTAATATAATTTAAAAAAAACATATTTATGAACGATTCGAATTATAAAATTAGCTCATCAGCACCTTAAAACACAAAATATAATAATTATAATTAAAAAAAAACAAAATGGCAAACAAACCTTACAAAAACGAAACGTATAGAACAACAAATAAAATATTAGTTAAAACCAGAAATCGAAATTATTTATTTTATTTTTACTCTTGAACAAACAAAAATGTATATCGTTTTCGTAAAAATATAAATAAATAAATATATCATCACGCCTTCTACCCATTACTGGGTGTAGCACTCTGCCGAAGCAGATCTCGGTAAGTGATATATTTTGCGCGTGAAGTGCGGTTACCGGTCGTCAAATCACGCCCTCCAAAGATGTTAGTGGTGGGGGAGCCACAAGGGTAGTTTTTGAAATTATGAAAATTGTTTGTCGCCTGTGGGAATCGAACCAGAGTTCTTAGGATCCACAGGCCAACTTCATACTACTGAGCTAGCCACGTTTTTAGTCCCAGATTTTGTGAATTTTGAGTAGCTCTTTACAAATATGTTGCTTTTCTTTTCGTCCGCGGTAATTCAAGTTTGCGCATCACTGAGTTATTATGAACAAAATCTATCGAATTTAGTTGTAGGTACTTACTCCAAAAAAGTGTTTTTATTTCACAACGTATTATAGTCACTAAGTGACTCACTGATTACAAACGAAACATAAAGAAAGAGAGAGACCGAGCATTTCATCAATATTTTTTGTGTATGTGGACAAAAATTCTGCTGAACTTATAAACCGTCGAAAATATTTCGACTATTCGGTTCAGCATTTTATAATACATTTTTATTTAGTACTTACACCATAGTTGGCAGTTCACATTATTTAAATCACGCAAAGAATGTTTTTGAATGCACAAAAGACTAAAAATGCGTGTTTATTGTTGTGCAGCGTAATAAAAAAAAGTGCTATTTATTAAAGTGAATGATATATTTTAGAAATGAGCGAGAATAAAAAAGGATGGATAGGATCATTGTGGACCTTTGAGGTAAATGATACCATTCATACAGTTTCATAATTTACATAATTTATGATTAAGTATATTTATAAATCTATAGTTCTGTTTCTATAAATAATAAATGTTATGCAGTATTTCTTTCTAGAAATATAACAGATCTTAATTTCTCTCTTAATTTTATGAAACTCTAATAATGTTTAGTGAATGTGTAAATGAATGTGAATGGATACAAAATAATTTCATTTAAGTTTGTAGACAAATAATTGACATTAAACTGATTCGTAAGTATATGTATTGAAGAGTAAGTATTAAGCATTAAGCATTAAGCATTAAGCACTAAGCACTAAGCGATGAGTTGAGCGACAACGAAGTAGGAATGTAATCGATCGTGCTTTCAGCGCGTGTGACGTGTTGTGCGTGGCGTGCGGTTGTGATTGCGACTCGCGCCTCTGTGCTCTATGTCAATGAAATCCTGCTGCTGCTCTAGTCCTAGCCGTGCCTCTGCCGCCAAAGCCAAAGCTGCGCGCAGTACAAACAATTCGTCATTGTACGTCACTGTCCCGTACTGACTGTCCGATGCTCCGATTCATACAAAGCAAGATGTAATTACCACCGCAATACATTACCAACACGTAATTATACAATAGCCAGTATTAAATATGCTTACCACTTGTAGCGCACTCTGTAATTAATAGTCAGGACAATATAATATCATATTTCATATTAATTATAGGCCTGGTCTGTGACAAAAAAAGCTTTTGTAAGGTAAACATTGGATTTTACTCAGAAATCATTTTCGATGGTAATAATGTAAGAAGTAATTGCAAATTTTTTAGTTGTTGACAAATGAGTCACAGCATGGAATATTTGTGATGTGTATGTGGCGTGTGTTGTGTTGTGTAGCGTGCGGGCGGCTGGAGCGCTGGCCACCATGTTGGAGGCGCCGGCGCACGGTCGGCGAGGCGCGGAGAAGCGAGCGTCGAGCGTCGAGCGCCGCGACGGCGCAGGATGAGACGACCAGCGCCGCGCCGATCTGCCGACCAGTCGACACCTGAACTCGAGCTAGAACGTGCGTTGAGCGACGCTGTGCCGTTCTTGCCGCTCTACCGCTCTCTATCACCCGGAATGGGTGTAACGCTGCTGCTGCTGTTGCCGCTGCCGCTATCGCTGTCGCTGCTCCAGAGTCCGAAACTTCCCAAACACTGCACATTGAATTGAATCATTGAAGCACCTGCAGTGTCGTGCTGTGCCGTGACAACGTGTGTGTAACGTGACGTCCATTCATTCATCGGCGCTGCGCTCATTCATCGCATGGACACAAGTCACGAGCTCCTCACGGCTTGGCGCCGAATTCAGACTTTCAATTCCTTTCCTGCGAGTTCAGCGTTCAGCGTTCAGCTTTCAACGCTCGGTCGACTGCCGGCTGCCGTGGAATCAATAAGTGAAAACGTTATCGCCGTGCGACGGTTCGACGCTAGTGTACGCTGTGCGTGCAGCCTTCGTTGAAGCCAGTGAGCCAGTGGCGTGCACATGGGCTCTCCGTAGTCACCCAAGTCACCTAGTCGCCTAGTCGCCTAGTCGCGTAACATGGCGGGCTTACACGCTCGGCCCGCCACCGCAACTATCGCCACGACCACCACTATCGTCACGATCACCACGTCCGCGGACCACCATCTACCTCTCGCTGTAGCCGTCGTATAGAGCGAGCTGTCTGCTGCCTGCTGCCTTCTGTTCCCGTCTTCATGGCCATTGATAAAGGTAGAGCTTGTGAACGTGACGTCACCCATCACTCATCCAGCCACCAAATAACCAATCACATCAAATCAAATCATCACTCGACTCGACGATAATCAAATCATGCACATACTCCTTAGCACCTTAGCACCTTAGCGCTTCATGTTATCATCACTTCCACTTCCACTTCCACTACTACTACCACTACCAGCACATCACACGGTTGTTGATCCTTGATCCTTGGATTGTACCTACAATAAACAATATTCTGCATATAGTATCGCGGAACAATGAAAACAAAAGACTAAAAAGAAATCAATACATTTCAGGTGCAGGTGTGAGTTGAGTTGCGAAGAATCGTGCGTTATTTCGGGCTCGGGACACTGAGAAGTTTAGTTGCGTAATATCCTTAACGGAGATGAGATTACATATCGGAACGCCGTCATTTCATCTTCACGTAGACGTAAATGATTTCCGCGTGCCTGCCTCTGGGCTCTGGGCCTCGAGTGCCTCAACGCGCCGCCCAAATTACACGATTAAAACTCAAACCCAACTCCACGCTGTAGCTGTGAGATGTGAGATAGAACACTAACAGTAGGTAACAGAGCGTATATTCTGTACAATTGCACGGCTCTGAGATATCTTAATATAGAATTGTTTACATTTTATTGTTGTAAATACTGAACTAGAGATTCAGTGTGAGTAGACTCCACGAAGTCTATATTGAACGGGTTTTAATAGCATACTATGTTTTCATTCAATGTGCATTACTGTTTGTGTAATGGATATGCACCCATAAAGGCATATATACACAATCAGTCTCTAGCTTTTACGTCTCAAACAAATTTCACTCCAATCTATAATGCTACTGACTGACACTGATTCATGGGATTACAGCAACTAAATTACTGTTTACCTGCGAAACGCGAAAGCCATTCACTAAACTAAAAGCATTTAAATATTTATTTCAAAATGATATGTTACTTAGAATTACAAATTATATGTTAAAGTATTCAGTCAAATAGAGCGTTTTCAAGTTGAAGCACTGTTTCTTGAGCTCAGAGAACAGAGGAGAATTTCTAATGAAATGTAACTTCGCATTCACTCTTATGTATCTATTTATACTCGTATACAGATTCTTTTATACAAATAAATTGTTATAGTATGTATATGCAATGGGTTCCCAATCCCATCCCCTTAAGCCTCTAATCACCAGAGGCCAACACCATCGGCACATTCCAATAATAGTTTGCAAACAACCGTTGGATGGCACTATCCATGCTCACATACTTCATTTTCGAATAATGCTACCTGCTACATATTTGGTAGAGCGTTATCGATATACACCGATTTCCTTCAATGATCGAAAAATAAAAAAACTATAACGCTAACGCGTTCCGAACACAATGAATTCTCCAGCGAGGAAAAAGTCCGTGAAAACTGAATTCAAATCCGATATCTCGTAGTGTATTCAAAAAGCATTTAGCTCTCTTTTTTGCTCATTAAGCGAACTCACTCTGCAGTACAAATTGTCAATATTGGTTCAGCGATGTTTATATTTCTCAAAATGTATCTTTAATTTGTTCCTGCAAATTGGTTTTGATTTCTCTTGACGCTGCTAAAGAAATTTGCTTTGACCTAATGTTTCCATTTAGATAAGTAAACAGTGAAAATAGGAAACTTGAGTCGACAGCAGCAACAATAGAATGTTTACTATTTAATTGATAGTTGAAGTTAGTAATCGATTGCTAAACTGATGACAAAACTGGGCACTGTTTCTGCGGATTTCAAGTTTCCTACTGTCAAAACTCGTTTCTAACTTGCTGAAACATATATTTGTTACTCTACTGTCAACTTGATTTATGAATATACCGGTATTCCACAAACTAAGCTAAAATACATAATTTACGAAACAAAAACTACAAAATACATTATGTCCAAAAATATATTTATGGAAGCTCATTTTGCGCAATATTATGTGTAATAAATCTGAAAATAACTTAGAAAATCTGCATAATTGTAGGAATATTACACGAAAAAAAAGTAGTAAAGCTCGTAATGACATATTTTATATCTATAAAAACTTCTAAAGGAGAAAATCTTTAACATGCGCGCGCAATCTACCATTTTCTTTAATCTAGCACATGAAAAAACCATAAGCATGTCTCGTATTAATTTTCTGAACTGTGGACATAAAAATAAAACAAGAAATTATATTCATTAAGACTAACACACTAAATACCACATAAAACTATACAACGTTGTCAGCAATCAAAATAAGTTTCCAACATGCAGTTCACTTGGTTGCATGCAATTTATGTGCTCAAATTGGTGGAGAGAATTAAAGTAGCTATACCTTTTTTGACTATTCTCGCAAAAATTATTCTTCTACTATTTTATTGTGTATTTTGCCTAAAAATTATGAAATATATAATTTCCTTATAATATACAATATATACGAGTATATAGGATATCTCTATACTTGATGAATGATTTTTTATAGCCCTAGGACCAAAACCAATGTTTAAGCCCGCTTTTCATGGTTAAAACACTTGAATTTCGGTTGTGCATAAAATAAATAAAGGCTTCAGGAAATCTAATATAAATGAAATATATGTATATATATACACTGTTCAAAAAAAAAAAACCGGTCATCTAAAGAATCCCAAAAAAACGTCACTTTTCAAACCCCTGTCAATTTGTCAGTTTTGAAACAAATTGGATGAATTTTTCTTTCCAAAGTTGGCCAAAATCTAGTCTTTGAAAAGCTGTGAATTGATTTTGACTAACTAACTAACTAATAAATATGTATTTATAGGGCGGTAAAGAATTCAGAGCTTCGGGGCGGAAAAACTATAAATTTGTATCTGGTGCCGCTGGATTGCTAGCTATACCTAATAAAACAATAATTAAATAAAATAATAAACATTGCAAGTAATCATTTATCTGATGTTGTATATGAGTAAATTGACTATTAAACTCAGTGGTACTAAAAATGTTTACTTGAGGTAAGCTTCTTTTAATTTTGCTAATTAAATACATATATATATATATATATATATATATATATATATATATATATATATATATATATATATATATATATATATATATATATATATATATTTGTTTTATGATCAGTAAGTCATACAATATATGCCTTTAAAGTTTGATCCACAAGTATAGAAACACACTGTATACGAGTATACTCATACATAGTTCGTGTACTAAATTTTCGTTTTCCAACAAATAACTTTTCCTTTATTTCTGCAGGACTTTCTAACTATATTATTGTCACTTGGACATAAATCAAAAAGTGTTTTATTCAGATTTTGCATAGAAAAGTTATCTCCCGTAATTATTGTAGACATACTTTGAATAATGGCCAGTTGCAAAAGCAAAACGTAAATTTTATGCTTGGTTTAAATTTATAAAATAAAATCAAAATTACATGTCATATGGAATAAAAAACTTTTAACAAATATCAAATTATTCACTGTAAATTTTTTCTTTTTCGTATTTATATTGATGATACGAAAATGTGAAGAAAAGGATTGATTATATATAAAAGGATAATAATAAGTGAATTTTTATATTTCTAAAATTATTATTATATTGGAGGGGGCCCCAAAAAATGTTGTGTTTAGAGGCCCCACTATAGCTAAATCCAGTCTTGGGTACATTTTTGTACAGTTACCATGGTGATACATAACAATCCCGAAATTGAGTATTTTTTAACAGAAAGTAATGAAATAATAGTCATTTTCCAGTGGGTGAAAAAAAGTAATTATTTATTCCATAAACTTCATAAAAAGTGCCCGCTCTATTAATATTATTTCAAGCGTCTCTTTAATTTGTAATATTTTATGTTGTTCCTGACAATCTTGACATATGATATATCGTGAGTATGACAGCAAACAACGACATTTTGCACCTTAAAAGAGACTTTACATTCCCCTTAATTACATTTCTGTCAGATTTTGATTGGATCATATTTCTTGCTGAGCTCACGCGAATAAAAATCTTTCTAGAAGCTCGAGTCTACTTACTGCAATTTTACGTAGTAAAATTTTAGTAAAACCAGTAACCTTATAAAAAACAGTCACTCTCTTTACGGAAACTTTGAAAAATAAGTTACGTTAAAATGAAATTATTGTTACGTTAGATTTTTTGCTGTCAACCTACCGTCTATATTGCATCTACTACTTCATTCAACGGTGGTAACCGTGTTTGAAGTTTGAAACTACGATGTTTTTGATGCCTTATTTTAGTAATTAAGCAAACTTTAAACGACCACGAAATTAAAATTAAATGGAAACACGCGTCGAGAACAGAGATTTACGTTCATTCTGCTTTTGTTTGAAAATAAGTTAATTACATATTTCTAATATACGTCAGATTTGTCAATCAATCATCACACACATTTAATATTTATCAATTGATTTACAGACTGTATTTCATCACTGCAATAATTCAGGACCTTACTGAAGTCATCACTTTATCATACATAAAATTAAATAATACACAAATACCATTTCAAACATACATTACATCTGAACGAATTTTTTCACCTGCTTCATATTCAACCAATCCAATTTCGTTTACAATTATTTCATATTAAAATTAAAACAGTATTGATTATTTAGATTTAAATTCAGGGTATATATTTTAAATTACAGCGGCCAATATTTAATTTTCATTTTTTAATTGTGACCGGAAAAGTACAAATAATAATTTTGCAACAATCAGTAACATATTGTAAAAATAAATAAATATATCACCACGCCTTTTACCTATTACTGAGTGTGGCACTCTGCCGAAGCAGATCTCAGTAAGTGATATATTTACGTGCATGAAGTGCAGTTATCAGCCGGCAAATCACGGCCCTCAAAGATGATAGTGGAGGGGGAGCCTCAGAGGTAGTTTTAATTTAAATATTTGTCGGCTGTAAGATATATTATTAGTAATTACAAATATTTGCTTTTAATTCTAAATTGATATTAATCGATTATGCCACAGTGCTTTGTATTTGTAAATTAATTCTGTTTAAATATTTTATTGTATTATATAATATCCATAATTTTCTAGTTGAAACTTAGGGTCTCCAAATGATTTTATTGTATTACACAATTTTTATTTAACAACAATTGATTTAAAGAACATTTAATAAATATTAAATTATTCTAAATATTTAAAACATAAAATTTGAAAATGGGATTGGTGGCTCAGTGGTATCAAGTCGGCCTGTGGATCCTGAGAATCTCGGTTCGATTCCTACAACCGACAAACAATTTTCACCACATTAAAAATTACCCCTGTGGCTCCCCTACCACTAATATCTTTGGGGGCCGTGATTTGACGGCTGGTAACCGCACTTCACGCGCATAAATATATCGCTTACCGAGATCTGCTTCGGCAGAGTGCCACACCGAGTACAAGTAAAAGGCGTGATGATATATTTATTTATTTATTTTATTTATAAAATTTTGTAACTAATATACGAGTATAGATTATTTTCAATGTCCACTAAATTTTCAAACTGATGACATTTGTTTATTGATTTACAACTTATAAAACTAGAATAATTCATACCATTATATTTACATTATGAAGAGTTGTTTTGAATTCACCTGGAAGTTTGCTTAAGTGTCGCCACTGTAAGTAATTTTTTTCTTTGTCGTATATGTGTTTGTATTGATTATATATATATATATATATATATATATATATATATATATATATATATAAAGAGATAAAAATGAGCGTATTTTTTAGATTTTAAAAATTAATTTCTTTTGGAAGGGAGGGACAAAAAAAAATTGTGCAATATCATCAAATAACGTCCGTGGTGCAAACAAATTTGTATGTTTCATTAGAATATATAAAATTAGTTTTATTTTATAGTGATGTGTATAAAATTAAATTAAAACTAAATACGATTAGTGAATGAATCTTCCTAGTTACGTGTATGTATGTATAAACAAAGTAAATGATAAGTGAGCGTAATGAATCAATATGCCCCGGGCGTAATGGTGTTGGTTATATATTTTGTAGCATAGCAATAAACAACAAATTATGTTCAAGTGAAATATGAAAGACATTTTCACATTTTCTTGTTTTATTTTCTTTCTTCTATATACTTAGCTCCAGGCTTGACTTTTTTCTAATTTACAACCATTTTCTTTCAATTGAAATTGTAACAAACAACTGAATTATGATTATAAATATGCTATTTTTCTTACAAAGGATCACGATTGAATATTCACTTGCATGTTCGCAGTACCAAAAGCAAATGCAGTTACACTATTAAGTATTACGAGTAAGTACCTAATAAAAACAAACGTCAGACATGAGTACAGAATACATAATGACCAAAGTCTGTAGAAATAATGTTACTTATTCATGTAATATGCATTACAATCGATATCTTTTAACACAATAATATTTAATTTTTTAAACTTGCAGAAATGTAACAAATCTATTTAGAGGAACAGAAAAATAATTTCATGCAATTGAATATTTTTATTATCCCTGCTGTCCAACAACTTTGTTGGACAATAAATAAAATAAAATAAATAAATATATCATCACGCCTTCTACCCATTACTGGGTGTGGCACTCTGCCAAAGCAGATCTCAGTAAGTGATATATTTTGCGCGTGAATTGCGGTTACCAGTCGTCAAATCACGGCCCCCAAATATGTTAGTGGTGGAGGAGCCATAGGGGTAGCTTTTGAAATTATGACAATAAAAGTTACTATTATTATTAATATTATTATTAACTCAATTATTACCTGTTATCGATCGATAAATGAATATGACAATCCTTATTTTTCAACATTACCATCATTTCAGACTGTGACTAAAAATGATTTATTCTGTTATTTCTATTTGCCATTATACATTTTGCTGTCGGAGAAAGTTGCCAGTATAAAAAGTATTAGTTATTAACCACACTTTTTCAGAAACTGTCAAATCCTTTTTTACCATAAAATATATAAATTAATACATTACTGGGTATGGCAAATTACAAATAATGAAATGGTATTATTCAAGGGAAAGTTTGATAGAAAAACAATGCATTTGTTTGTTATTTTGTTTTAATTTCATGATTAATATTAATTAAATTGTAATTTTCTAAAGTTCATATTTAATTACTGCACCCACTTTTCGTGATACACCCGGTATTTATAAGTAAGTAAAATACATGAAAATAACATAAAAATGCTAGAGTAAATTATTTTTGACACAAAATGCCGAAATTGTAATAATCTATAAAGTAATCATGAAATAAAAAAGTTTACATTAACATATCGATCGAGCACATATAACCCAGTTATAGAATATAAATATAAAATATATCATCACGCCATAAACCTTACTAAAACAAAACGTATATAACAAATAAAATAATAGTTAAAACCAGAAATCGAAATTATTTATTTTATTTTTATTCTTGAACAAAAAAAAATGTGTATCGTTTTTGTAAAAATATAAATAAATAAATATATCATCACGCCTTCTACCCATTACTGGGTGTGGCACTCTGCCGAAGCAGATCTCGGTAAGTAATATATTTTGCGCGTGAAGTGCGGTTACCAGTCATCAAATCACGGCCCCCAAAGATGTTTGTGGTGGAGGAGCCACAGGGGTAGTTTTTGAAATTATGAAAATTGTTTGTCGCCTGTGGGAATAAGAGGATATATTTAAAAAAATACAGTTTTATTTTAACGGTATTAAGCAGGAACACATCTTATTTAACCCTAGTTAAAGTAGGTCCAAGCAATGCCATCTTAACCATTGGGCTAACTGGGCACCGACTCCAAAAGGGCGCCGAGTGCCGAGCTAAAAAAGGGCCGCGCGATGCCTTATAAATTAGCTACTTAAAAAAAGTAGCTAAGCTACAGCTACAGCTATTCTTTAAAAAAGTAGCTAAACTACAGCTATAGGCTACATTTTGTAAAATATAGCTAAGCTACAGCTAAATGATTTCGTAAAAGTAGCTTTTAAATTTTAAAGTTAGTTTTTTCAATTATTGTGAATTAATTAAATTTGCCATTGTCATATGATCAGTTGATCAGTTTTTTGTTATAATGACTGTTAATTTACTATTTTGTACATAAATATAAAAAATTACAAATGGACAAATGTACTGTTAAGTTTTGATACTATAATTTTTATTTATATCGGAATAAATTATCAGTCACATTAACAGAAGACTCCTAAACAGTCAATGTTTAGTTCATCTAATATTTAATACAAAAGTAGGATAGATTAAGAACAAGTGAAAAATAAAATATGTTAATAGATTTTAAACTATATAATAACTTGTTATCCTACAGTTATAGAAAACAATAAAGAAGATACAATTAGAATACAAAACAAAAATTAATAGGTATTTCTTAATGAACAGTGGTAGCTTTAAGCTACAAAATATAGTTTTAAGCTACAAAAAGTAGCTTTAAAAGTAGCTACAGTTGTTATAACAATATTTTTAAGCTAATAGAAAAAAACATAGTTCGCTACAAGCTACAGCTATATTTTGTCACATTTAGCTAAGCTACAGCTACAGCTAAGGTAAACGTAGCTAAGCTAGTAGCTAAGCTACAAAAGTAGCTAGCTACTGCCCAGCTCTGATTATAAATAGCCATAATTTCATTGAAGAATATCTACATTTTGCACACATCACACTTGGGGATTGTAAATCTCTCTAAAGACGAGTTCAATTTAAAAACAATTATCGACAATAAAATAGAGTCTTCATTTCTAAATGTTGTTATTGCTTTTCGCATGTTCTCAAGCATTTGCGTAGCAAATTGTAGCGGCGAAAGGCCTTTCTCTGTTTTGAAACAGGACAAAAATTATTTAAGATCTTCATTAGGAGAAAATAAACCGAACAGTCTGAGCGGATTATCAGTTGAATCTGATTTTTTTTAGCATACGAATTGCGAAAAGATTATTAAATATTTGCCAACAGCAAATGTAGAAAACAATATATAAATTAAGGTTATTTCTTAAAGTGTTTTTGCTTATTGTTAAATATTATTACTGTTCCTGTGCAACCATTCGTTCAATAACTGTGGTTCCAAATTATCGCTGTTAGGATTTAGGGAGTTCTTAGCCCAGGGATTTAAAATTTCTTAAGACAGCCCTAGGTGCAAGTATCGTGTGTTCATGTGTCGTACGGTTAATCCGACTCTGTGCATTTAGCGTACTTATTACCAATGCTGTCAAATTTTAATATAACACATTTTAATCACTTTTGACCCTGCACTTGACATATTTATTAAAATAATCATATTTCATTATATCCTCGAAAACTGATGACGTTTACGAAATATTATCGCTGAAACAAAATGATAACGAAACTTTATTTATATGTACTTGTAGCATTGCATTTGATGAATCATATTTCGAAATATCAAGACCCAATTCCGCGATTTTTGAGATTCCAGCTTCTTTTGATCGCTTGAACTTGACATACTTTGATGTAGTACTCTGTAAATAACCTATCGTTAAATTGAAAGTTGTTGATCATAGTTGTGCCTCAGACATTTGTATTTATCGACATATATAAAAATAAACCAAATTTTATCTATTTCTGGATATAGTCACGAGCCAGGGGTGATAGTAAACAATATTTCTTGTCGGAATGCTAAAAAATAACGATTCTCTATCGTACTAGAGAGCGAAATATCTATAGTAAAAAGTTTTTTAAATATGCATGCAATACGCATTTCAAATATTAAATACAATTATTGTATATTCTGATTTATGGGATGGCTAGCACAGTGGTATGAAGTCGGCCTGTGGTTCCTGAGGTCCCTGGTTCGATTCCCACAGGCGACAAATTTTCATAATTTGAAAAAGCTATCCCTGTGGCTCCTCCACCACTAACATGTTTGGGGGCCGTGATTTGACGACTGGTAACCGCACTTCACGCGCAAAAATATATCACTTACCGAGATCTGCTTTAGCAGAGTGCCACACCCAGTAAAGGGTAGAAGGCGTGATGATATATTTATATTTATTTTATTTATATTCTGATTTTGCTACATTTTCACTCTTTATATATTGTGGTGACGATGAATGTAGTTAATATTCGAAACGTCTCTAAATAATATGATTTATATATGACTTATTGTTGTTTTTGGATCCTGAAGCCTTTTTATCTTTATCAGTTTTATGATTTAGATTCTAAACTTTAATTTTATAAATATTAAAATTAACAGTTTTTAAGATTATACTAAAATTATACTATATATCGTATGTACGTATTTGTAAAAACAATCATAAACTTGGTAACTTCCAATAAGTCTTAAGGCATTAAGAAATGTAGGTAACGAGGTTTCAAAGTGCACTAACTTCTGTATGACGTATCGGACACTCAGGTTTCTGTGATAAGAAATAGCTAACGTTTTTCTTATTCAATTTTAAAAAAAGTCTAGTAGTCGTTTATTATTTTCCATGCAGAACTATCCTAATTCTATTTGTTGCGATATTAAGTTATTAAAATGCCAACTTACATTGATTTCGTAAGACAATAACCTGTGGATCCTAAAAACCTTGGTTCGATCCCCCACATTTTCACCAAATTAAAATTATCCCTGTGGCTCCTCCACCACTAACAACATTGGGGGCCATGATTTGACTACTGGTAACTGCACTTCACGCGCATAAATATATCACTTACAGAGATCTGCTTCGGCCCAGTAATGGGTAAAAGGCGTGATGATATATTTATTTATTTATTTATTTAATAACCCATGTAATAATAGCAATACTCATTTCATGAAAAAGCAGTATTTCGGCAACAAACAATAAAAATTTAAAAATTATGCATTTTCATTTTTCAAGTGTACATACGCCAAATTTCATTACATACTTTCAAATTATGAATATAAAGTAGCAAAATAAAAACTTTAAACCGATATATCTCAAGATATTAATAATTCATAGTTAGACTAAATTGACGATGCGTCAAATTGCTCTCATGTTGATAGGTTGACAGCGTCTTTTTAGAAGTTATTTATTTTGGAATTACAAATATTAAAAATGGTAATACTTAAGATTATATTAAAATTACACAATTGATATTGATTAAAATAAATCTTAATCACTCCCAATAGTCTAAAACAATGGTTTTCAAATTAAGGGTCACGAAGGTATTGGACGGAGGTCGTCGGATGCTGTTTACAAATTGTTAAAAACATGTATTCAAAGATTCAGTTACATGTTTTCACTTAAATTTTAAGGATTAATTAAATGAAAAATGTCAATTCGAATGTTTGACAGCAATGTTATAACTCAATTGATAGTTCATTTCGACAAGATCTTGTTCATTTAAGGAAAACTTATTATAAAAATTTAACTAACAGGAGTGCAACGGGTGTATCAATAAATGATAGTAAAATACAATTAATTCTTTAAACTATTACTATGGCCGTATTTATTCGGGATTTTTAAAGTAACCTGGAACTAACCTTAAACTGACCCTACTGCCCCAGCTATTTTAGCGGGTTGGTAGATTCAACCCGTTTACTATCTCTTTCTAATCAACTTGTGTTCCTTGTTATTCGTGGCGGCATCGCGATTTCTAATAGTATAGAGAGGTTAGGAGTTATTTTTATGAAAAACGTAAGTAATTTTATAATAATATTTTGAAAAAATATACTAAACTATTATTTATGCAGATGATGGAAGAGCAATATGCATTATCTGCTTGTTGCAATATAAGTCACAGAGGATAATATTACGACACATAATTGCGACTCCGAAATTAATTATTTTGATAGTGCTGATGACAAAATTATAAAAAAAAAGACCCTGACGTTATTTGCTTTTTGACTACATATAAAAAATATAAAGATGACTCAAAACATCTAATTAAAAGCGCAATTTAACACACAAACAAAACTAAGCAGATGTCGCTCCGAACATGCATTCAGATTTTAAATTTACCGCCAGTGTTTACAACTGACACTAGATGCATCATTTATTTGGAAGTAACACGAGTTAGTTCTAGGTCAGTTCAGGGTTGAATCAAAATTTCCCAAACAAATACGGCCTATATCAACAGCATATCAAGGTTCCTAAGAAACTACACCAAAGTTCTTAATGAGAAAATTTTCCTTGACTAATTTCTAAAATCGCGGTCCTATATTTATATAAAAAAAATATATATATCATCACGCCTTCTACCCATTACTGGGTGTGGCACTCTGCTAAAGCAGATCTCGGTAAGTGATATATTTTGCGCGTGAAGTGCGGTTACCAGTCGTCAAATCACGGCCCCCAAACATGTTAGTGGTGGAGGAGCCACAGGGATAGCTTTTTCAAATTATGAAAATTTGTCGCCTGTGGGAATCGAACCAGGGACCTCAGGATCCACAGGCCGACTTCATACCACTGTGCTAGCCATCCCATATTAAATATATATATATATATATATATATATATATATATATATATATATATATATATATATATATTTATAATGTACGTTATTAAATCAACCTTCTACAAACTGCAATTTTGATAAGGGGATTGCGAAAGAATTTAGTTGTGATTTTTATCTCCAAAGAAGTCATGTTTTCAAAAAGTTTGAAACCACTGGTCTAAAGACATTAAAGAAATGAAAGTAAAGTGCACTAACTCCGATTTCTGTAATAAGAAATAGCTGACGTTTTTCTTATCCAATTTAAAAAAAAACGCCTAAGAGTCGTGTATTATTTTCCATATGTCAAATTGCACTTATGTTGATAAATTAACAACATCTTTTTAGAATTTATTTATGTTTGAATTATAAGTATTAAAAATGGCAATATTTAAGATTATATTAAAACTATGCAATATACGTATTTGTAATAATAAATCTTTGTATCTCCCAATAGTCCTAAGTCTTCAAAGAAATGTAGGTAACGAGATTTCAAAGTGCACTAACTCCGATTTCTGTAATAAGAAATAGCTAACGTTTCCCATATCCAATTTAAAAAACGACTAAATGACGTTCGTTATTTCCCATTTGTCTTATTGCACTCACGTTCACAACGATCCTTTAAGAACACACGCTATTTCCATTGGAATTATAACAGAAATATTAAAATTGACATTTTCCGATTAAGATATACCTTATATACATACGTCTCGTATTTTCTGAAAGTCCATACACTTGGAACCTCTTCTAAGGCATCAAACAAATACAGGTAACGAAGTTTATAGAAGTACACGTGCCCTTGATATTAAAGTAAATATTCAAATGCAGAAAATAAAATAAGTTGAAGATCACGAAGACTTAGAAACCTTATTTCATTTATTATTACATTCGCAATTACCCTTCACACTAGATACAAAGATATATTGATGTCGACACCTCGGCACACGTGTCTTATTGGTGCATATTAAAAAAGAAATGTTCAATAGGAAGGAAATTCTTGTCAGGATCAAAGGATCGTAGATGATCTCGAGAAAACTTATTTCATTTGAATTATTACGATTGCAATTAATCTCGTCGCAACAAAGGTACTGCGAAGAAGTTTTTGAAGTAGGATGTTCTATTGATGCACGTGTAGATAGTCGTTACAGAAATAAAGAGAAATAGACAACAAGGAAAAGCTTTGTTAAAATTATTTCTCAGAGTACCCAGTGACCTGGAAAACCGGGAAAAGTCAGGAAATTTGTATAAGTCAGGGAAAAATCAGGGAGATTTCAAAAAATTAAAAATTATTAGGGAATTTTAAATTCTTTTCTGGAAAAAGATGCAAATTGTCTATTTATTAAAAAGTTTTGAGTTTTTGCTGCTAATATATAGTTAATTTTGTCATACAAATACATTGAAACATTTTATTATTTGAATTACACGATGAACGGCGGAATAAACCGAACAGATATTTTCTTTATTGTTCAAAAAAACTGCGCCTCAATCAACAGAGAAGCAAATTTAAGATATCGGGTCGTGCGGCCTACATATTGTCCACGGAGCACTACAAACAGGTCACAAAGCTTGCAAGTGGCAAGTGAATGAGTTTCTTAGGGGTATTTATTATCTTTTCAAAGACTCACCGAGAAGACGGAATGATTTTATAGGCCTCACAAAATGCGAAGTATTTCCAAAAAAAATTTGTGTAACCCGGTGGGTGGAAAATGCAGAGACAACTAAAACTGCACTTAAATTATGGGATAATATAATACTGTACGTCGAACATAAAAATACTAAATTACCGTCGAGTATTTCAATCAAAAATGTTAAAATTGGTTTAAGTGATAAACTAATGAAAGTAAAATTGCCATCCTGGAAAACCTGGAGAAGTCAGGGAATTTTAAAACTCACGTTGGCTGGGTACCCTGTTTCTGCAAAATCTTATTATATTTAAATACAAATTAACAATTGTTTTCGCTTGTCGGAATCGAACCCGGGTTAACATAATTTAAGAAAATAAATTGCCTCTAAGACAGTCTAACATAAAAATTTGTTTGTTATTTGTCAGCCTTGTTTACTGCATTCGCTCGGCCGTAAACTATAACTCGTCCAATAAAGTTCTCCATTATGTACGTGTTACATGTTATTAAACATGTAATTTAGTTTCTTTCCGTAAGAAGACATAGATAACTAGATAAAGCAAAAATTAAAATTTATGTGTTTTGTTTCTAATGTTACTATGATTATTGAAATATATTATTAAATATAAAAATTAGTTTTTCTCAAAATTAGACGCATATACAGGAGAATTGCAAATAACATTTTATGTTCCAAATATTTTTTCTAACATCTTTTATTTGAAACATTTTTGAAATAAATGGAATTTATTGTTTTGTGTGTCCGGTAAACTTCCGCTTCCGGCTATTCAATTTCATTCAAAATCAACTCAGCTCTTCGTATTTTCATGAAACTTATAATTACCAAGTTTCGTTAACAAATCTTATCTCGTTCATGAGATATTGCACATACGGACACACATCCATCCATCCATCCATCCACACACACACACAGACATCATTGAGAAAATGATCAAAACGGATTCAGAGGATCTCAAAACACGTATTTCAGCGAAAATCTCGTCAACGATTTTTTTCACGATTCCAATACTTACTTATACTGCGTATAAGAAAGTAAAAATGTGTTTAACATGAGAGGAAAGCTCTTTGTCAGTCTCGTTCGAATGTCTCACTTGCTATCCTCATGAGGCAAACTTCGGACTCGCGTCGAAAAAACATCGCTTTTCTCTTTAGTTTGACTAATAACTATACATACACATTTCTTACGATCGAGTTTTAACTAATTATACTAATTATATTTCAAACTTCAAAAACATTTATTTTAGGTTACGTAGTTAAGTTTGTTTTGTAGTAACTGTTTTATTGCCATGAAAATTAGTACATAATGAATGATTCACTTTTCGCACAACCGTAGAAAAACAATTATTATTTTGTATAATACAGACACCGTACCTTCTTTGAAAGTCTACGAACTAAAAATCTAAATAAAATATACTAATATGTTAAATGCATCCTGTAAGGTATAGTTAGTTAATATTTACTGAACATTCGATACATAAACTGAGCTTAAATAGTATAGTATTATACCCAGAAGATGCACTTATGTATGTAATTATTAAATGAAATATTAATAAGGAGATATAGATGAACACAAAGGAAAATTTGCTTAATAATTGTTTGATATGGTTATTATATAAAGTAGTATGTAGTGCGCGATTATAATTAGGTTTCAGATAATGTATGAGTACTTACTTGACACATAAAGTGTGCAATTAGGGGTGTAAATATTCTAAGAGGAAAGCGAAGCGCGCAGGCGCAAACTTGAAGGAATTATTGAGGGGCCAATAATTAAAGTAATGACTAATAATTATAACATTTGTCTATTATTGTAAATAAAAGCTAATTATTTTGGAATTAGAATAATAAAAAGTTAATAAAAAAATACGTTAAGTAGCAAATGGACGATTTCTTATGTTAGATCGGAATATAAATTCATAGGCAATATCATTAAGATTTATTGATGCCATGAAATTCTAATGTGTATTTAACCCCTGGACGGTGTGCTAGAGTATGACATACTCTGAGTAATGTAAATATATATTTCAATTTTATTACTATATTTTTAATAAAAATTTCGAAATAAAAGTAAATGAATACGATATAGGAAAAATAGTATGAAAACACATATTTCAATAAGGATCGCTGTAATACTTGTTTTTTAATATACTGACAAATTCAATTTAATTAATTTTGACATTTATTAGTTAGGTTAGAATTCAAATTGATAATTATCTAGGTTATGTTATAAAAGAAAATACCTTTAATTTTTAATAAAAAAAGTGTTTTACAGTTTAATGTAATTATTTTAATGGAGTAGGTGGCACAGTGGTATCGTGTCGGCCTATGGATCCTGAGAACCCTGGTTCGATTCCCACTGCCGACAAACATTTTCACCACATTAAATACTACTCCTGTGGCTCCCCCTCCACTAATATCTTTAGGTGCCGTGATTTGACGGCTGGTAACCGCACTTCACGCGCAAAAATATATCACTTACCGAGATCTGCTTCGGCAGAGTGCTATCCTAGTAATGGGTAGAAGGCGTGATGACTTATTTATTTAAATAAAATAAATAAATATATCCTCACGCCTTCTACCCATTACTGGGTGAGGCACTCTGCTGAAGCAGATCTCGGTACGTGATATATTTTGCGCGTGAAGTGCGGTTACCAGTCGTCAAATCACGGCCCCCAAACATGTTAGTGGTGGAGGAGCCACAGGGATAGCTTTTTCAAATTAGGAAAATTTGTCGCTTGTGGGAATCGAACCAGGGACCTCAGGATCCACAGGCCGACTTCATACCACTGAGCTAGCCATCCCAGACTTATTTATTTATTTTGTTTTATTATAATAATATATAATAATATATCATCACGCCTTTTACCCATTACTGGGCACTCTGTCGAAGCAGATCTCGGCAAGTGATATATTTTGCGCGTGAAGTGCGGTTACCAGCCGTCAAATCACGGCCTCCAAAGATGTTAGTGGTGGAGGAGCCACAGGGGTAGTTTTTTTTAAATGGTGAAAATTGTTTATCGCCTGTGAGAATCGAACCAGAAATCTCAGGATCCACAGGCCAACTTGATACCACTGAACTAGCTAAAAAATAATAATTGCAATAATATTACATGAACTGAGCAATCAGAGCTAAAGTGATAGATTTATGTTTGACATTTTTGCAACACAAAAATAGTATAGAATTCACTTTGTAAACGCGATATAGGAAAACTATTTTGTATTGTAAGCATAAAATTTATTAAAATTTTCAGTCCCTTATGTAAATTGTCGCAGGCGCGATGGCTGAGCGTGTTAATGTACATCTCCTAACATGCTGACGTCATCCGACCATTGGGTCGTCAGTTCGAATCCGCCTGTCGACAATGTGTGATTTGTCGTTAAATATAAAAATACAGTTACATGTATTATCACGCTCGGGCGCTATGAGCTAGTCACTCATACACCTAAAATAATGTAACATCGACTATGAAAACCAGCAGTACGGCAGTGTAAAAACTGCGGCTCGGTGTGCCTGGTCCCTATATGTTCCACTGAGGAATGATGGGAAAAAGTATATATATACAGTGTGTTCATACAAAACCCGAACATAGGCTTATAACATGTGATATCAGTTTTTTGATATAACTTACATATCATTTATGTATTTCGTCAAAACGCAAAAATTAATTAAATATTTGTAATATTCATAAAAATAAAGGCTTCCATGAAAAATTTAAACAATTGTCTACTGTTAAAAATAATGACGTTAATTTAATACAAATACTAGGATAATTTTTTTATAACTTTCACCGTTATAGGTCCATTTTATTATCTGCAGCTTTTCAGCGTGTGTAAAATCTTTAATTTTTTAGGTGTTTTTCCTTCTTTGTCCGTATTTCAATATTAACGTCAACATTTTGACATTAGACAATTGTTTAAATTTTTTCATGGACGTCTTTATTTTTACGAAAACGTAAAGATTTAATTAATTTTTGCGCTGTAATGAAATAAACAACTGGAATGTATTTTATATAAAAAAATCCGTAATTTTATTCTCTACAACTTTTATTTGAAGTATTTTCTTGTAATTTTTTTAAATTATTTTAAATAAGCCGAAAAGATATAATTTTTTAAAATAGATTAAAAGGATTACAGGCTTAATTTGTTGAAAAGATGTACAAAAAATTGAAACACAATTTTTAAAACATTCTTTTATTCAGAAGCGACGTTTCGGCCAAAATTCTGGCCATTATCAAGCAAAACACTGTTGACCATTGAGATGTTCATCTCAATAATTTTTGCTTTACTAAGTGGTTCTTGAACCATGTTTTAATTTTAATAATTGTACAATGTAACTTCAGTTTTACTCTTGTTTTGCTTGATAATGGCCAGAATTTTGGCCGAAACGTCGCTTCTGAATAAAAGAATGTTTTAAAAATTGTGTTTCAATTTTTTGTACATCTTTTCAACAAATTAAGCCTGTAATCCTTTTAATCTATTTTAAAAAATATTTTCCTGTAAAATTAATTGGGAAGCAATGCGAACAAAAAAACTGATATCACATGTTATAAGCCTATGTTCGGGTTTTCGATGAACACACTGTATATATGTAAATTGTTGGGGGTGTCGCAAAGTATTCTTCCCATAATTGGTGCCTATGGCGATGCGTAGGAAAATTTGGTTGTCCTTATGTGTAGTTTATGTATGTATATAAATACATAGTTGATAAACTAATAAACATAAGTGAGTCTCTAGTAGTCGATATAAATAAATGATGTTTGGCGTTTTCGATCTTGATGTGGCAGTCACTGGTGGGAGCCGAGCAGTCCCGGATCTACGACGGAATACACAATGCGCAGTATTGGAAATTTTCACTAGAATTACTGAGAGTTGGCGCCTAATCGCATCACAACTGACAGTCAACAAGGGTACACTTGACAGAACTACCAGAACCGTTGAATAATGATTGTTATTCTGTAATTGACTATGGCCGCAGTATATTACGTTTATTGTAATGATTGCGCTTAAGCGCAAGTAAATGAGAAGTAGTTCATGTACAACAGCTACAAAATCTATATACGAAATGGACTACAGCTTGAACTTTGGACTCCTGTTAATGTCAAAATGAAAATTACATCTAATTAATTAGTTCCTTTTCATTCAATGCAATTTCATCTACTTCTTTTGAGATTCTTTTAACTCTTAAGACGTTATGAATACTTTTTTTTTTACTTTGAGATACAACTGATTTTTTCACATTAACATATTGTAAGAAAATAAATCGGCTCCAAGGCAGCCGAACATAAAGCTTCGTAAGCAACTCGTAAATAATCGGACTTTATGTACTTATTACATAAATAGCTATTTTATTATACCTCATTTTAACGCTACGGATTAGAGAAATGATTTAAAATATTTCGATAAAACAACCTACTGAATCATAATGTTTATAACAAGTTACAGAGATTTATATTTCTCATTTTGGCTGTGGTGACTCTGAAATTTTATAAATGCCTATATAAAATATAAATATATCATCACGCCTTTTACCCATTACTGGGTGTGGCACTCTGTATTTCTAGTATTTAAGGATCCATATTATGAACCTGATAAGCCGAAATCGATCAGAAATATTTAAAATAAATAATTTATGAAACTTACACCTGTCTTTTACTTTTACTTTTGTATAATGTTACACCAAGTATCTACAGCTGAATCCACCAATTCTATTAATTTGAAAGTCGAGAAAACGCGCTCTATCCCTGCTGAAGAAGCTGTAGCATTTGTCATAATACGAATTATTTTTATTTCTTCATTTGTTATACACTCTTTTATTTTATTAATAGCTAACCAGTACTGCAAGCAATTTAATTTTATTATTAAATTTGCGTCGAATCAAGTTTCACAACCAAAAGGTTCAGATAAATTTGAAATTTTAAAATCGTGACTTTACATCTTGTTCGGATTTAAAATATACCTCCGGAAAAGTTGGATTTAAAACAAAAAATCACTTCACTAGATTTTCGACTTTCTCGAGGCTATATCACAAAAACTAAAAGTGCTTTCAAAGTGCGATCTTTGGCTTCAAATTTTTCATATTTCAGTTAATTAATAAACAAATTTTCAGTGATTTTAAATTTATGAAAATTTTTCACTAACACTTTCTTCTAAACCAGTTTTTGAATAATATCTTAAAAACTAGAAGACATATGCACTTGGTGACTTTACCATTGGATTCAGCGGGAGAAAATATATGTGTATGTAAATTTTCGTTACCATATTCGTACGAGGAAGAATTTTAGACCAAACAGTCTGAAAATAGCTTAAAACTGAAAAAGGGATAAAATTTTCAAAAAATAAAAATCGCCAAAAAATTGTTTATAAGTCAATTCGGACACGAGGAATACAATGCCGTTGAGCGCATTTTCATATCTTGTTTAGTTTTTAAGATATAGCCTCCGGAAAAGTTCAATTTTCCACAAAATTTACCTTGTCAAAATTTTGACTTTCCCGAGGCTGTATCTCAAAAATTAAACAAGATATGAAGATGCGCTCAACGGCATTGAATTTCTCGTGCTTCAATTGACTTGTACACAATTTTTCAGCATTTTTTAGTTTTCAAAAAGTTTTCATCAAAATTTTCTCATCGCGCAGTTTTTGAACAATATCTCAAAAACTAGAAGACATATGCACTTGGAGATTGAACCATTGGATTCAGCGGATTAAATTACATATGTATGTAAATTTTCGTTACAATATTCGTGCGAGGAAGAATTTTAGAGCAAACAGTCTGAAAATAGCTTAAAACTGAAAAAAATCTAAGGGGTACCCCTTAAGAAATTTTCAAAAAATAAAAATTGCTATAAATTTGCTTATAGATCAATTCGGACACGAGGAATTCAATGCCGTTGAGCGCATCTTCATATCTTGTTTAGTTTTTAAGATATAACCTCCGGAAAAGTTGAAGTTTTATTGATTAAATTATAATAAAATTGAAAAGATACAGCAAGCAAATATCAACAGATAAATGTAACAGTTAAAAATAAATAAATATATCATCACACCTTCTACCCATTACTGGGTGTGGCACTCTGCTGAAGCAGATCTCGGTAAGTGATATATTTTGCGCGTGAAGTGCGGATACCAGTCGTCAAATCAAGGCCCCCAAAAATGTTAGTGGTGGAGGAGCCACAGGGATAGCTTTTTCAAATTATGAAAATTTGTCGCCTGTGGGAATCGAACCAGGTACCTCAGGATCCACAGGCCGACTTCATACCACTGAGCTAGCCATAGTAAATTAAATGTTCTTATCAACAGTAATAATAGAAAAAAACTTTTATTTTATTAATAGCTAATCATCATGCGAGCCAATTGAATTTTGTTATTAAATTTGCGCCAAATAAAGTATCACAATAATATAAATATAAATATATAATTTAAAATTTCAAAATTTTGATATATGTACTAGATTTATCTTTGAGGAAATATAACGCTGGTTTTTTATATCAGAGATATTGAACAAACCATAAACTACTTATTTGAATCTCTATCAAACAAAAAGCGGCAACTTGTAATATTATCTTGTACAAGTATTGTATTCAATGCAGTACAAAATAAATTGAACATGAAGTATGTAATATCATTTTCACACATTAATAATTCAGTACAAAATTTTGTAAAATAATATTTTGATTTAAATCAAAGATTTTCATCAAAAATATCATGTAATTTTAATCGCGATTTAAATCATACATACCTTGATTATTATATTCTTTAAAACACAAAGAAAACACGACTGAAAAATATTTAAATCTAGCTCATTAGAATATACGAAAAAACTGCAACGTGCATTCTTTGGAACATCTTTTGTTGTTCTTGCATTTGCATATTAAGAAACTAAAGCTAGCCTTCAAGCTCCTTATTTCTAAAATGTAGTCTCAGCTGAATGCTGTAAATATAAAAATAATGCTATAGGATGCGGGCACTCACGTGACATTGTGACGTAAAAACAGCTGTCCCGTGAAAGATCACTGCGCCACCTACAAAAATGAACTATTTTTTGGGACGAGATTTGAAAACAACCCGGTTCTTTTCAAATCTCGTCCCAAAAAATAGTTCCTTTTTGTAGGTGGCGCAGTGATCTTTCACGGGACAGCTGTTTTTACGTCACAATATCACGTGAGTGCTCGCATCCTATTCGTTGTTAATATTGAAGGAGGCATACTTCAGATCTTACATTCAGACGACAACTGGCATTGCGTACTAGGTATGGTGATGGCTAAAATTATAAATTGATAAAGCTCAAAATATATTTAAATTTACAACTTTTTCCGCGGCTGATAAAAATCATAAATTAATATGGGGTGGCTAGCTCAGTGGTATGAAGTCGGCCTGTGGATCCTGAGAATCCTGGTTCAATGCCCACAGGCGACAAACAATTTTCATAATTTCAAAAACTACCCCTGTGGCTCCTCCACCACTAACATCTTTGTGGGCCGTGATTTGACGACTGGTAACCGCACTTCACGCGCAAAATATATCACTTACCGAGATCTGCTTCGGTAGAGTGCCACACCCAGAATTGGGTAGAAGGCGTGATGATATATTTACTTATTTTTTATTTAATATTCAACAAATTTACAATAATAATAATTTTTAAAACTGATTTGCCGCCATTGGTGAGTGGTGGATAAGTCTACTATTGCCATGTGATGTGTAATGATTTCCTTACGACAACTTTTTTTTTGGAACACACTGTATAAAAGCATCTATAGTTAATTAATTAACTAAAGTATATAAATAGACTATCTAACCAAAAATACATTTTCACGTTTAATAAATAGGATAATTATAACGGAAGCTACCATAATGTAGAAATGAAAAGCCGGCCATTAATGAAATAAAATTCAGCATACGACAGTTAGCAAATTAAACCTTTGTCGTAGCTATAACTCTCAGAACAAAGTGCGCATTATTAAAAATCCTGCATCCTCGTGCTTCAAAAAAACGATATACAAAAGAAAATTTAATTAATTTGTAAAATATTGTTTCATAAAGTCTTGTGAATGGAAATGGAATGAATGAAATGAATACTTGTTAATTTATTATTTTATCCAAAATATTATTTAATTTCGAGGTGGACACTATTAATTCTAAAACGAAAAAAGACAAAGTGGGTGAAACTCCCAGATCATTAGAAAACTGTTCGGTTATACAATTTATATTTTAATTAACTACCTTTTGTTTTGCCTCCTAAGCAGAGCTGGGCAAGCTACTTAAAAAAAGTAGCTAAGCTACAGCTACAGCTATTCTTTAAAAAAGTAGCTAAGCTACAGCTAAAAGCTTTCGTTAAAGTAGCTGTTAAATTTTAAAGCTACTTTTTTAAATTATTGTGAAATAATTAAATTTGCCATTGTCATATGATCAGTCTTTTCTTATAATGACTGTTAATTTACTATTACGTACATAAATATCAAAAATAGCAAATACCATCTGGCACCTACTGTGTATTTTTGCGTATTAGAGCCAGTTAGAATCGGCAACAAATAATTATTTTGTGTGGGTTTAGCTTGTACGCATGCGTACTTTGTTGATCTTCTGCTTAAAAAGTAGCTTGAAGCTACAAAAAGTAGCTTTACGCTACAAAAAGTAGCTTTAAAAGTAGCTTCAGTTGTTATTTTTAAGCTAATAGAAAAAAAAGTAGCTAGCTACAAGCTACAGCTATATATATAATAACTGAGGTACGTAGATTGAGTTATCAAGATTTTGTGCATGTATAAAAAAATAATCACTATGTCGTATTTATTATTGTTATATGTTCATTAAAAGAATGTTCTAAATTTACATACATGAATATGAAGTACGAAATCTGTGTGACTTGACGAACAAAATATTTTATATTGGTTCAATACCAAAATTATACTTTTCGCATGTTCAAATTATTAAAAAGAAAATAAAACCAAGAAGAAAAAGACAATGTGTACACAGTGGCGGATTTAGGCTCGATGCCGCCCTAGGCCCCGTTTGATATGCCGCTTTTTTTGCTTTATGAGGGAGTGATTATTAAAATTAGACATCTAATTTTCAAATATTTAAATTTTTATTGATCAAATTTTATTAAATTAAATATATCTTCCTATTGGGGTGGCTAGCTTAGTGGTATGAAGTCGGCCTGTGGATCCTGAGAACCCTGGTTCGATTCCCACAGGCGACAAACAATTTTTATAATTAAGCTACTCCTGTGGCACCTCCACCACTAATAACTTTGGGAGCCGTGATTTGACGACTGGTAACCGCATTTCACGCGCAAAATATATCACTTACCGTTATCTGCTTCGGCAGAGTGCTACACCCAGTAATGGGTTGAAAGCGTGATAATATATATATATATATATATATATATATATATATATATATATATATATATATATATATATATATATATATATATATAAATATATTCTCTTATTCCCACAGGCGACAAACAATTTTCATAATTTCAAAAACTACCCCTGTGGCTCCTCCACCACAAACATCTTTGGGGGCCGTGATTTAATGATTGGTAACCGCACTTCACGCGCAAAATATATTACTTACCGAGATCTGCTTCGGCAGAGTGCCACGCCCAGTAATGGGTAGAAGGCGTGATGATATATTTATTTTTATTTATTAATTACTTGACCTATAATTTATTAAATATAATTTCAAATATAAACTATAATCCCGAATATAATTTTTCAAAGAAAGTCAACATTTTATTTAAATTATCACTCAAAGAATCAGTCTCTTCTTCCTGGGTTTGGGTCGCGCGAAAACGTCGATTATATCTTCATAATCAATTTCTTGCACCAATTCAGCTTCACTAAACAATAATGCAATGTAAGTAGCTTTTTACCCTTTTCAGGGTAGAAAAAGATCTTTCTCCTGAACAATTTGTAGCTGGGATGCTCAAAATACGACAAATTAAAATGTGACTTAAATCATTAGATTATTGAAAATTTTGTATACGTTCAAAGAGAATCTAATCTAATCGATTTATGAATTCGAATTGCCCTTGAATTTTTTTGCCTATAAAAATTTGACGTCCCGAAAATTTTGCCGCCCTTAGAGTTATGCCGCCCTAGGCCCGGAACTCACGGGCCGAGGCGTAAATCCATCATTGTGTGTACATGGTTTCAAATATACAAATTGTCTTTTTTGGTATTTTTATATGTTCATTGAAAGAATTAAATACAATACCACATTTATACTTTTCATATTGACAAAACAAGAAAATTTATGCATGTTTATATAAAACTATTTGTGTCTTTTAATTAGTATTACATATTTCTATAGTAGATCCAGCGATCATTTAAAGGGTAAGGCCACTCTAGAATTTTCAAAAAATGCATTTTATTTGCTTAAATTATAGTTTAAACCCTTAGGAATAAGGGACAATTAATTTAAATGCCGCGCGGAAGTATTTCAGAGGGGAAAAAGGCCGTGTGCTAAGCGACAATTTTATGGTGCAGGTATTGCAGATTAGAGGTAAATACAATATTTCTATGAAAAATATATGTATATTTTTACAATCTGTTAACATTAAACAATAAGTAAATTTTTTGGCGGTGGGGGGAATTATTGCCCAGTGGCAATATCCCCATGAAAAATATGACTCGAAACTTTAAACGCGTTTTTTTCGAAATCATATTTTCAAAATCGGGCGAAAATAAATCTGAAATACTAATTGATGGATCGTGTTGAATATTTTTATTTCTTATTGTAGATATAAAATACTGAAAAACTACGGGGGCTTTTTTATTAAAAGTGCTTCATTCGTTTGTTATGGTCGTTTTTATACAGAAATTTAGTCCCGAATAATGAACTTTTCGAACTTGCGCCATTTTGTTAAAAATATAAATTTTCAAAATCCAGCCCGTAGATTTTTAGAGTATACATCAGATATTAAGAAAACATATCCATTTTTGTTCCATGTCCATTGCTGTACCCGAAATGTTTTCGTCCGATTTGCGCCAAGAGGAGTCGTCAATTTTTTAAATTTCTGACGACTATTTCGAATATTTTCTTTAAAAAAAATTTTGAAATAAAGTTCAAAGAGCACTAAATAAAGATCCAAAAACAGTTCTTAAGCAGCACGTTTAGATTTCGTTAAAAAAAATCTAGAAAATGACCCCTTTTTTCCTTGTCTAGAGTGGTCTTACCCCTTAAACCAATAATTTTAAAATCCGTCAATAACCAATAATCGAAGCTCTACGAAAACGAGTAAGTCCGGTAATAGAAATTATTTATTTAGTTTTCAATTTTGAACAGTAAAAATGTATACAATTTTTATTTTCTTTAACATAAATTTCGATAAATTTTGATTTAATTTTCGTTTCGTTTTTAGTCCTTGATTTTCACAAAAGTATCGATTAGTGTTTATAGAGGGAAGAGCGCACGATGTACTATAAACTAAATGATGTAGGAGCGGTTTGATTTTTTTGCTGTTTGGTTGCAGATGTCCTGCGGCGGAGTGAGTGAGTTGGTGATCGAGCGGCGAGCCGGTGGCGGCGGCGGCAACTCCGTCGGCTGCCGCCTACGAGGGAGCAGTACGAGCAACTCCACGCCACCGAACTCAAAGGGCGGGGGCGGCGGTGGGCCCGGCAATGGTGGCAGTGGGACCGGGGGTGGTGCGGTGCAGACCCCCGGAACCCCCACTTCCACCCAGCCTCCCCCGCTGCGGCCCACTAAGCCCTGCTGCTTCTGCTGGTGCTGCTGTTGCAGCTGCTCTTGGTGAGGAATCTACATTTCCATTACCACAATACGGCATATATGTATTCTGTAATTACCGCTAAACATTCTAAACCCTTATTACTACTAAACAAAATAAGACGAGACCGAGAAAATTAGAGATCGATAGAGTCAGAATCTCGCACGTTTTATAGGAAACATATGCATCACACTATATCCCATCAAATGGAGTAACACGAACACCAGAATCATTCACTCACCAGATTTATCAAAACATTCTCAGCCTAACACACCACCCTCGCTTCAATCACATTCATAGTTCTCTCCATATAAGCTCATTTACTTATCACAGTTATCACACTCGGAATCATTCATCACACAACATACCTTCAATCACATCCATCCAGTCACTCCTATATTAATAGCTAACCAGTACTGCAAGCAATTTAATTTTATTATTAAATTTGCGTCGGATCAAGTTTCACAACCAAAGGTTCGGATAAATTTGAAATTTTAAAATCGTGACTTTACATCTTGTTCGGATTTAAAATATAGCCTCCGGAAAAGTTGGATTTAAAACAAAAAATCACTTCACTAGATTTTCGACTTTCTCGAGGCTATATCACAAAAACTAAAAGTGCTTTCAAAGTGCGATCTTTGGCTTAAAATTTTTCATATTTCAGTTAATTAATAAACAAATTTTCAGTGATTTTAAATTTATGAAAATTTTTCACTAACACTTTCTTCTAAAATAGTTTTTGAATAATATCTTAAAAACTAGAAGATATATGTCCATCCAGTCACTCCTATACACTTTTCATTAATCATTCTTTGACGTACGTTTCATATACTCAAAACATCTCAAAATACTCACGCTCACTTCTATAAGAACGAATTTATTATTTTTAAAAAAGCATAGTTATTTATTGTTGAGTAGAATGTCCGGCAGTACGATAGTATAGTTAGCTCATTTGAAGCGATTTTTTTTTTTGAAATTTTCCGAGCGGTATCCCTTAGGTTATTTACGATTTGCAAACAATTTGCTCTAAAACTTTTTCTCGTACGATTATTGTAACGAAAATTTACACACATATGTATTTTTATTCGTTGAATCCAATGGTCAAATACACAAGCGCATACGCCTTCTAGGTTTTAAGATATTGTCCAAAAACAGTTTTAGAAAAAAAATTATTGAAAATTTTTGAAAATGTTAAAAACACGAGAAATTCAATGCCGTTGAGCGCATCTTCATATCTCGTTTAGTTTTTGAGATATGGCCTCGGGAAAGTCGAAAGTTCAATACTTCCGGAGGCTCTATCTCAAAAACTAAACGAAATATGAAGTTGCGCTCAACGACATAAGGCGTGTTTCTTTGGACTGTGATTCGTAATCAAAGTGATCAAACTTAACATGATCATGAAGAATCATGATTCTTCGTTCGTTATTCGTTATCCCTATTCTTTCATTTTGTGATCACGAAACGACAATCCCCCTATCCTTCTGAATCATACTTTTTCTATGATTCATGTTGACTGATTCACATCGAAGGTTTAAAAATGGCGTCTGATGATAAATTTATGTGCTCTATTTGTGGAATTAAGGGAAATTGGCTGCTTCTGGAAGAATTTTTAAATGGCTTACATGGACACTCATTTATGAAATTTTAAAATAGGTTAGTTTGTGTATTTGACATTTGCAGTTATTTTAACGTTCATACTATAGGATCGCGTCGATCGGGTTGGATTTGAATCATTATTCCTGTTCGATGTTTTCTTCAGTATCATATTTAATCATGATTCAACGCAATCACGATCAAAAGAATCATGATTTAGAAAATCACAACCACAATCCAAAGAAACACGCCTATTGCAATCTACATTCGAATCCAACTCAAGCTAAAAATATAAACTGCCATACTGCAGCTCGATGAGTCCGGACTCTGTATTGTAATTAGGATTAAGTTCCTGTTGTGCTGAGTAGCATAAATAAATAAATAAATAAATAAACACAAAAATGTATTCAAAAACAATGTTCAAATGCCTAGAATTTCAAAAATTTACAAATAGAAACAAATATTATAGTAATATGTTTTTCGAAGTTTAAGTTTTACCGAGCAAAAAGTTGACCTAAGAAATAGTAAACCTCGAGTTATAGTTATTGAGACAATTTGCTTTATTAAAATTATGACAATTTGCATCTGCCGCTTCCATGCTAATGAAGGTAAATAGAAGTTTATCCACTTGTCAATAGTTCTCATCCCTGTTTATCCGAAGACAAACAAACAAAATTGACGTTTCTAGTTTTTATACATGAGGTGAAATATTTATCTGTACTTCAAATAATTTAATTTGCAATCATTAAACAGGTAATATGAAGAATATAGGAGTTTCCAAGGCTACGGCTATTAAGAAAATATATATCAATGTGGCACACTGCCGAAGCAGATCTTGGTAAATGATATATTTATGCGCATGAAGTGCGGCTACCAGCCGTCAAATCACAGTAATATTAATGTGGTGAAAATGTTTTTTTTTTAATTTTTAAATAGCATTGCAATGTCTTTGCGACCCTCCGCGGAGTCTCGACCCACATTTTGAAAACAAATAAAAAAATAAATAATTATATCATCGCGCCTTTTACCCATTACTGGATGTGGCACTCTGCCGAAGCAGATCTACCTAGTATTATTATAATTATTTTATTATTATAATCAATGGGGTGGCTAGCACAGTGGTATGAAGTCGGCCTGTGGACCCTGAGAACCCTGGTTCGATTCCCACAGGCGACTAACAATTTTCATAATTTCAAAAAGCTACCCCTGTTGCTCCGCCACCACTAACATCTTTTGTGGCCGTTATTTGACGACTGGTAACCGCACTTCACGCGCAAAATATATCACTTACCGAGATCTGCTTCAGTAGAGTGCCACACCCAGTAATGGGTAGAAGGCGTGATGATATATTTATTTTTATTTTATTTAAGTATCTACCTAGTATTATTATAATTATTTTATTATTATAATCAGGAGGCGGCCATTTTTCTATTGCACAAAGGTAGCCAATTGCCTTCGAACGTCCCTGCTCAGGATCCACAGGTCAATTCGATACCACAGAGCCATTACCACTAAAGTAACTTGTAAATAATTAACTTATAAATTGTTACTTCGCATATGAAAGATGCATTCTCGAACAAAATTTGATTATCATGTGAATCAGATAACTGGAATAGAGGCGTTAATTTAATTAATAAAACCCATTTTCAATCAGAATACAAGTATAAGCTAAAATGCAGTTGCAGTGACAAGCGATGCTAATCAAATTTTCTCTTCACACAGCATGTATCCGATAATTTAATTAGCATATTCGGAGAATCCTGTATTATTACGAGAATACACCACAATTTCACGAAATTTTCGGCTTTAGTGGTCAATACAGGTACATAGACAGGTATTCTTGCATCATTGACTTTCGTTCAAATGTTAATTAGGATGAATCATACGCTTGATTAAATCTGAAGTTGTGACCAGAACACTGATATTATTGTTATAACAAATGAAACATTATGATTTTGTATCATGAGTTTGGTTTTTGCCTCTTTTAAGAGCAGTGTTTTAGCTATATTTTCCGTTGATCGTTTAGTAATGAGTCTCATTACTGTATACAAAATCATACATTAATAACTCCTATTAATGCATAATTTTTTATTAATAAGCGATTTTTTTGATGTGGTCAACAGACATAATATAGCATGTATTGTCTAGCGCGGTTGTAGCAAAATGTTAAACAGAATTAAACGAAATAATTTTGACTTCTCCCTAAATAATATACAGCACTCCTTTAAAATGAATATAAAATATTGTTCTAAAACGGTCCCCAAAGATGTTAATGAAGATGAACTCACAGGGATAATTTTAATGTGATGTAATGTTTGTCGGCTGCAAGCATCGAACTCGGGTTCTCAAATCCACACTCTGATGTGTTATTACATACATACATACATACATATCTTCACGCTATATCCCAACGAATGGGGTAGCACGAACCCTAAAATCACTCATAAAACATTCACTCATCAAACAATCAGCCCTCGTCAAACATTTTCATCCAAACACACCACCCTCGACCCACATTTTGAAAACAAATAAAAAGTAAATAAATATATCATCACGCCTTTTACCCATTGCCGGGTGTGGCACTCTACCGAAGCAGGTCTCGGTATCAGCCGTTAAATCACGACTCCTAAAGTTGTTAGTGGCGAGGGAGCCACAGGGGTAAATTTAATGTGGTGAAAAATGTTCGTCGGCTGCGAGCATCGAACTCGGGTTCTCAAATCCACAGTCTGATGCATTATTACATACATACATACATATCTTCACGCTATATCCCAACAAAAGGGATAGCACGAATCCTAAAATCACTCATAAAACATTCACGCATCACACTCATCAAACAATCAGCCCTCGTCAAACATTTTCATCCAAACACACCACCCTCGACCCACATTTTAAAAACAAATAAAAAGTAAATAAATATATCATCACGCCTTTTACCCATTACCGGGTGTGGCACTCTACCGAAGCAGGTCTCGGTACCAGCCGTTAAATCACGACCCCTAAAGTTGTTAGTGGTGGGGCAGCCACAGGAGTAATTTTAATATGGTGAAAATGTTTGTCGGCTGTGGGAATCGAACTATGGTTCTTAGAATCCACAGACCGACTGGATATTACTGAACCTCCTTTGTCCTGATTCCAGTTTTACAAATACATTCAATTTCGGGCATTGATTAATAAATATATAAGAAAATTGACAATCTGTCGTTATTTTATGTAGCGTTTAGCAGTTCCAAAAATGTTAGCGCAATCTGTCCTGTAAAACAAGTACCCAATAGAACACGAGAAAACTAAACGTCGTAAGCATATACTTAAATAATATGGTCGTAAAGTTATCAAATGCGGTTTATAATCATCAAATTATGATCATCAAAAATAGTAGTAAAAAAAAAATAAATATATCATCACACCTTCTACCCATTACTGGGTGTGGCACTCTGCTGAAGCAGATCTCGGTAAGTGATATATTTTGCGCGTGAAGTGCGGTTACCAGTCGTCAAATCACGGCCCCCAAACATGTTAGTGGTGGAGGAGCCACAGGGATAGCTTTTTCAAATTATGAAAATTTGACGCCTGTGGGAATCGAACCAGGGACCTCATGATCCACAGGCCGACTTCATACCACTGTGCTAGCCATCCCATAAAAAATAAAATAAAATAAAATAATAAAATAATAATAAAATAGTAGATGGCAGTTAAATAGACATGTAATTAATTTCATTATCGACAAAACGTCCGTGTCCAATTTTCTTCGGATTTAGGAAATAGTAATATATAAACCCTTACTCAAACGGTCTAAAAATAGCGTTTCCGGTCACTGATGTTCGTGAACCGTAAATGAATTATCACAGAAATATGAACACAACAGAAAATAATTAAGATGGCACCAAATGTTGATATGGGATGGCTAGCTCAGTGGTATGAAGTCGGCCTGTGGACCCTGAGGTCCCTGGTTCGATTCCCACAGGCGACAAATTTTCATAATTTGAAAAAGCTATCCCTGTGGCTCCTCCACCACTAACATGTTTGGGGGCCGTGATTTGACGACTGGTAACCGCACTTCACGCGCAAAATATATCACTTACCGAGATCTGCTTCAGCAGAGTGCCACACCCAGTAATGGGTAGAAGGCGTGATGATATATTTATTTATTTTATTTATTCAAATGTTGATCTTTTAGTATTAATTTAGTAATATTAAAAAGTCTATGGTTGAGACTAATTTTAGAAGTGTGATTATAAAAAGTTGCTTAAAAAATGGCTCGGTGGTATCAAGTTGACCTGTGGATTCTGAGAACCCTGGTTCGATTACCACAGCCGACAAATATTTTCACCAAATTAAAATTAGCCCTGTGGCTCTCCCATCACTAACATCTTTGGGGGCCGTGATTTGACGACTAGTAACCGCACTTCACGCGCATAAATATACCGAGATCTGCTTCGGCAGAGTGCCACACCCAGTAATGTGTAAAAGGTGTGATGATATATTTATATTTATTTTATAAACACGCAAATATACATTTTTAATTAACCAAAATTTTTAAACTATGATTGTATATCATACATATCATCAAATATCCAATGCCGTTGAGCTCATCTTCATATCTATTTAACTTTTTGAAGTAAACCGATTTTTGACTTTCTTTAAATATCAACTTTTAGGGTCTATATCTCAAAAATTAAATGAACTACAGAAATTTGGTTGAAACCATTGTAAATTTGTTTTTATCGATATTTTAAAAAGTTGAAGAGATATAACAAATCTGTCAACACTCATTCATTTACAGGCAATCGTAGCTCAGTGGATAAAAGCAAGGTAAAACTTGCGTTTCTTAATTAGCAAGCAAGAGGTCGTACGTTCAAATTTCACTGACTTCTACTTACATCCAAAATATGATTATGTCTGAGTGGTTCGGATTCCATTATAAGCTGTAGGCCCCCTGTACTGTAATTGGGATTTACTTCCTGTTGTGCAGAGTAACAAATAAATAAATAAATAAATTTCAGAATTGCAGCTTTACGGATAAAATTTTTAGAACAAGAAATCTGATTATGGGCTAAATCCGTAAAAATATTAAGCTAATGCCTTAAAAAAACATTGCATATTTCAATTATTTGTAATAAAAAACGTATCCGTCTGATTTTTTGCTCTGAAAAATTGCACACCTGTATATTTTAACGCGAGGAATAGACTTGTGCTCACAGATTTTCATTATCTCTTTAAGTTTTTGAAATAATTACAAGAGAAAATTTGTATTACTAGAAGGGGCGGAACTACAAAAACGTTATCATTTAAAGTTTCAAAATATATAAAACCGGCATTGCAGCACTGTATGTATATGATTCCCGAACCAAGGTTCGTCCGTTCGAATCCGCCTGTCGACAAAGTATAATTTGTCGTTAAATAAAAAATACAGTTACTTGTATTAATCATACTCGGGCGCTATAAGCTAGTCACTTATACATATGCCTTAAAAAAGTAACATTGACTACGGAAACCGGCAGTACGGCAACGTACAAACTGCGGCTCGGTGTGCCCGGTAGGTCCAAGACCGATTCGGGCTGTAGCGTCATTGAAGAAGAAGATGTATATGATTCAATTAATAGTATGTATTTATTGTCCATTTGGAATTTTAATAAACATTAGTCCAGGTAACAGTTTTGCAAAAGAAATCAAGCTAATAAAATATTATTATTACTATTATTATGTTTTATTTATAATAATAACATCTTGTTTTCAAAAGGTCTGTGGTTAGGTGCCAATTTTTCAGACTTAATTATATGCATGATTCACCTTAAGTGTAATTCAATGTAATGACATATTTTATTGATTTAAAATTAGCCACCGAATGACATTGACATTAAATTTTGACATTGTGCATATTGATGACTGACAATTTTCGTTTTGTAAATGGTTCTAATCAGAATCGATATGAATGACATTAAATAACATTCGAAATAAAATAAATAAATAAATATATCATTACGTCTTTTACCCTTTACTGGGTGTGGCAGTCTGCCGTAGTAGATCTTGGTAAGTGATATATTTTGCGATTACAAGCCGTCAAATCACGCCCCAGAAAGATATTATTGATAGAGAAGTAAAAATCACTTTTCGACTATGAGAATCGAAGTTAGGTTCTCAAATCTATCTATCAAAATAAAAAATAAAATACAAACATATATTAAATTGTTCATCAAAAATTCTACAAGAACGTTCATGCCACGTGTCTTTCCTCAAACCACAAAGTAATGTTTATAAAAATATCAAAAACCGTTAGTTATAAAATAGAAATATGTCAGTAATTTATGATAATATTAAAATAATAGTAAAATTACTCGTTTAAGTTCACTTACCTAAAGTTAAAGTCGTGTATTGTTATTTACGGGGTAGGTGGCGCAGAGATATCGAGTCGGCCTGTAGATTTGAGAACCCGGGTTCGGTTCCCACAGCCGACAAACAATTTTCACCACATTAAAACTACCCCAGTGGCTCTCCCACCACTAACAAATATATCACTTACCGAGATCTGTTACGGCAGAGTGCCACACTTAGTAATGGATAGAAGGCGTGATGATATATTTATTTATTAAATTGGAAAAAATTTTCAACGTGCAAACGCAAGGAATATCTTATACAGAACGGTTTTATACCGAAACGCACATTTTCTAATAAATACTTATTTCAAATAGGTATTTTACTGACATTTCGTAGTTAAAATACTGACCAAAAAGTAATTTTATTAGCAATTTTCTATAAAAATTGACAAAAAGGTTATTTTACAAACACAAATTTATTTTACCGACATTTTGTATTAAATACTGATGAAGAAGAAATTTTACTGAGAAAAAAGTCATTTTACTCACATTTCGTAGTTAAAGTACTGACCAAAAAGTAATTTTATTAGCAACTTTTTATAAAAATTTACAAAAAGGTTATTTTACAAACAAAAATTTATTTTACCGACATTTTGTATTAAATACTGATGAAGAAGAAATTTTACTGAGAAAAAAGGCATTTTACTGACATTTCGTAGTTAAAGTACTGACCAAAAAGTAATTTTATTAGCAACTTTTTATAAAAATTTACAAAAAGGTTATTTTACAAACAAAAATTTATTTTACTGACATTTTGTATTAAATACTGATGAAGAAGAAATTTTACTGAGAAAAAAGTCATTTTACTGACATTTCGTAGTTAAAGTACTGACCAAAAAGTAATTTTTTATAAAAATTGACAAAAAGGTTATTTTACAAACAAAAATTTATTTTACCGACATTTTGTATGAAATACTGATAAAGAAGAAATTTTACTGAGAAAAAAGTCATTTTACTGACAAAACAGTGCATCTAATACGGACTTTTTTAAATTTTATACTGACGATAAAACTACAAGCCTAAATAAAAGAGCATTCAAATTAAAATGCAAAACATATTTCCATAGTTTTTCAAAAATGTTGCAAAAAACCAGCCGTATTAGTATTTCTGACACATTTTAACAGAATATTAATTATTATTTTATTGTATATGACTAGAAGTTCCCTAGACAATACCTAATCATACATAAATTTGAATGCAGCGGAAATACACCGAATTATTGCGAGCGCGCAGTTTTCGCAAAAAGACGAGAATTGAACTTGACATTGCAATTGAATATTGCCATACAATAGCGGAAATTTGAACATATTTTAATAAATAATATATATATGTGCTGTAACCATGTAACATATTGTCATTCTTAATTGTAATTTGTAATTGTAAATCGTGGAGACCTGTCATTGGGAAACTGTTGGTCTTCCTTATCAAACAAAAATAAATAAATAATAAATAAATAGAATTTATAAAATTTTTGTTAACATTGAAAACTTTATAATGAAAGGTACTGATAGAATATAAAGACAGCAAAATATTTATGTAGAATAAAAATTGACATTGGCATTGAGATGCTTTGTAGGTTAGCTGCATGAACCTTCAATTAAAATACTTAGAATTTAGAAAATTTCCATGAAACCTGATAATGAAGTTTTAAATTGTAGGTAAAGCAAACAAAACACTAAAACCATTTATGAGAAATAAATCATTTGTTTTATAGTTCCATCGTGTATATTTATGTAAGACTACATTGAAGGCTACGCAACTTTGACTATAAACTTTTTTACGGTTTCTTACATTGTTCATTTACTCATTTTTATTTTTTTTATTAGAAATTAAATGAACTAATGAAAACTTTCAGACAGTAGATCTTCATCTTAAATCATTGTATTATAAATCTGAGCAAATACTGTGAAATCACGATAGAAGTGAAAAGTTACAAGAAAGAAATGATATATTAATTATACTATAGTAGCGTTCGATTTGCAAACAATCTCACCTCAGTTCATTTCAACTGAGTTGAGATTCTCTGAAATGAGATGATATTTTTTCGATCACAAATCGAACGGGTTTTGACAGGTCTGAACTGAGTCGGTTACGTGACGAACGTTGTAGTATCATTTCGCGAACAACACATGATTTTCTTGATGTTTTTGTTGGAAGTGAGCTGTGGGACATGATTTATAATAACATATACAATTTAAAAAAAATGTTAAATAACTTCCAAATATTCGAACTACAACCAAAACATAACGAATTCTACCCCCACTCTTAACTGAGTAAAAAATCTCAGTACGCACCAGTGTAGTGCAGCATCGGCAAGGGGGGAGGTGAGTGTCTCACTTGATCTCAGTTATGTCAGTGCAAATAGAACAGCACAAAAAAGCTGTCAAACTGAGGTGAGGTGAGATGAACTGAGATTTGGTGCAAATCGAACGCTACTTATATTGAAAATTGAATGTCAGCTATGGGAATCGAACCGAGGTTCTCAAATCGCCAAGCAGACTTAATACCACTGAGCCACCAACCCCATAATTTTATAATTGCTTGTAAGGATATTATGGACGTATTCTGTAACTGACTTCGTTAATTTTTAACGGCCGTTCAAATTTTGAACCAATGAAAACGTACATTGGAACTACAATTTTCTCATTTTATTTAAAGTCGTGTATTGTTATTTATTTATGGGGTAATGGCACAGTGGTATCAAGTTGGCCTACGGATCCTAAGAACTCTGGTTCGATCCCCAGAGCCGACAAACATTTTCACAAATTTAAAAATTACCCATGTGGCTCCCCCACCACTAACACCTTTGGGGGCCGTGATTTGACGGCTGGTAATCGCACTTCATGCGCATAAATATATCACAGTGATATATTTATGCGCGTGAAGTGCGGTTACCAGCCGTCAAATCACGGCCTCCAAAGATGTTAGTGGTGGGGATGCCATAGGGATCATTTTAATTTGGTGAAAATGTTTGTCGGCTGTGGGGATCGAACCAGGGTTCTTTGGACCCACAGGCCTACTCGATACCACTGAGCCATTATAAGCGAACCCTAAATAATTGTTTCATTTAATAAATAATTTGTTATTAACATACTCATACTATAATTTTACAAATATAATGAATATAACTTGTTAGTTAATGCATATTTACAATCTGATAACCCTAATATAATGTTATCATATCTACTAAAAATCCATGCGGAAACCGCAAGCCGCAGAAAATTTTGATCTGAACATAATTGTTGTGTTTAGTTAGACATATGCGATCAACTATGTTAGGTACTGCAGTTTTTGCAACTAATAATGACTTGTTTCTTCGTTTGTTATAGTTTGGCGGTAAAAAACGTGGACGAGAATGGGCCTACAAAGAACTTGAATAATTCAGATTTGCTCAACTGCGATGGAGAACCACCGTAAGTGTTTCAATCATTTTTATAATCGACATTTTATCGACTAGGAATTCATGGTCTGTGTCAAACTTATGACGATATGAAATGTTACATTTACTCATTTCCAAACATTGTTTTTAACAGAGCTGGACAAGCTACTTAAAAAAAAGTAGCTAAGCTACAGCTACAGCTATTCTTTAAAGCTATATTTTGTAAAATTTAGCTAAGCTACAGCTAAAAGCTTTCGTTAAAGTAGCTGTTAAATTTTAAAGCTACTTTTTTAAATTATTGTGAAATAATTAAATTTACCATTGTCATATGATCAGTCTTTTGTTATAATGACTGTTAATTTACTATTACGTACATAAATATCAAAAATAGCAAATACCATCTGGCACCTACTGGGTATTTTTGCGTATTAGAGCCAGTTAGAACCGTCAACAAATAATTATTTTGTGTTGGTTTAGCTTGTACGCATGCGTACTTTGTTGACCTTCTGCTTAAAAAGTAGCTTGAAGCTACAAAAAGTAGCTTTAAGCTACAAAAAGTAGCTTTAAAAGTAGCTTCAGTTGTTATTTTTAAGCTAATAGAAAAAAAAGTAGCTAGCTACAAGCTACAGCTATATTTTTTCAGTTAGCTAAGCTACAGCTATATTTTTTCAGTTAGCTAAGCTACAGCTAAGGTAAATATAGCTAAGCTAGTAGCTAAGCTACAAAAGTAGCTTGCTACTGCCCAGCTCTGGTTTTTAACTGATAAATAATTTTATAAAGTTAATGTAATTGGTATTGTTCTAAACTTAGTTTAATATTTAATTAATAATACTTCGATCGCCAGTTCGGTTTCCGACGGGAAATGTTAATTTTTTGCTTAGTCTCAGTTTCACTTTAAAATGCGCGATTTCAATATTTTAAAAATAGGTACATACTGTAAAAATGAATAGGAAAGTTTGAAAACACATTTTCCAGGTAAAATCACGGAAGTGAAACTGTGTAATAATTGAACGTTAGTACCTTTCCAGCTACTAAATCATTCACGAAGTTATTAGAAGTTATTTGTGGAACATGATCACAATGTCTATAATTTATTAATCACGTCTCTACAAACGAAAAAACTTCTAAATTTAAATATCAAAGAAAATTTATGCGCCGGTGAATTTTGTTGCAAAAGGAATAAAACTATTAATAAGATATTAAACTAAGTACTATTATATGTTCTTTATTGATTCCATACTTCTAGAAATATTTCATTTTGTGTCAAGACTTCGTTTTGAAGTCTTCCGTAATAAAATATGCAAATTAATGGATTCACAAAACGCCAAGATTGATTTGATGTCTGTTATTAATAAAAAATTTATATTACAGTCCAACTTTAGAAGAAATCAGAAGTTGGGGTAAATCGTTCGATAAACTCATGAGAAGTTCCGGTAAGTCTATTTTACATCTTTTATTAAAATATGCAAATAAGTTTTTATCTAACTTTAAGGTCATCTTTTACTTTATTCAAAATTATATTAAATAATAACAACATTGTTTATTATTTCGTTCTTTTAGCATTACAAAATATTATAATATACAAGTTTAGCAAGAATAGACGATTCTGTATAAAAATAAGTTCTTCAGTTTTGGTCATTAGACTCGCATCCGACCCGCTACCCATATTGTATTAGACCCACGAAAATAACTTAGACCCGGCAAGCAACCCGAACCGCATGGCGGGTAGCGGGTAACCTGCAGGTACCCGTTACCCGTAATGTTTACAGAATCAAAAATTTCAGTTTAAATTTTTTTTAAATTTTTTTTAATATGTTTCTATATATTTTAAGACACGAGAAATCGATTGCCGTTGAGCTCATCCTCATATCTTTTTTAGTTTTCGAGTTACAGCGATTTTTCATGTTTTTCAAATTGCAACTTAGTGACGCTATATCTCGAAAACTAAAAGAGATATCGAAATTCGGTTTGAACCAGTGTATTTTTCGTGCTTTGGTTAATATAACAACAAATTTTGAAAATTTTGAAAATTTTGTAATTTTTTTGAAAATTTTCCTTAGCGATATATCAAAAAGTTGACGAGATAATGGAAATCTGTAAACACCAGTAAATTCCTCGCGTAAAAATACGTATGTATGCAAATTTTTAGGAGAAAATTCGCACGCATAAGTTTTTTATTACAGAAAAACGAAAATCGGCTAAAAATCTAAAATTTTGAAGGGGTACCCCTTAAGATTTTTACGATTTTTGGTCATTTTTCGTTTTTCTGTAATAAAAAATCTATCCGTGCGATTTTCTTCGTGAAACTTTACATACCCATGTATTTTCATGCTAGAAATTCACTGGTGTTCACAGATTTTCATTATATTACACCATTTTTGAGTTATAGCCAAGGGAAAATTTTGAAAAAATTGAAAAATTTAAAAATTTTCAAAATTTTCAAAATTTTCAAAATTATATGTTATATTAAACAAAGCACGAGAAATTCACTGGTTCAAACCGCGTTTCGATATCTCGTTTAGTTTTCGAGATATAACGTCTCAAAGTTGCGATTTCAAAAACATCAAAAATTTCTGTAATTCAAAAACTAAAAAAGATATAAAGATACACTCAACGGCATTCGATTTCTTTTGCCTTAAATTATATAGAATCATATAAAAAAAGAAAATTTTAAATTCTTTCAGTAATTAGTTGTTTTTTAAATCATAAATTTGAGAAACAACAACGTGGCTTAAACTAGTATATTCCTCATATAAAATATATGAGTAAGTAAATTTTCACATAAGTTTCGTACGGAACATTTTTTATTACATAAGAACAAATTTGTAATGTATATCATTAAATCAGTATTTTACCAATTGAAATTTTGATAACATAGAAAGTAAGGGGGTCGCAGTAAAATTTACAAGTAATTTTTGCCTCGAAGGGGGTCATGGCACTGAAAAACCACTGATATACACAATTGATTATTAACCAGAATGGTCGAATCATTACACATGATGCTCCAATTAGTATTGACTTAGATTTACGTTGTTTCAATGCTTGTTTGTTGCAAATTCTACCTTTTATATATACTACTATACGAACAGAATATGTATTAGCTATTTACAACTGGTTGAGTTTAATTTTAATCCTAATGTAATACGCAACAATTTGTTAATAGTACTATGAATTAACCTCTAAATATAATACTGTCAACATGTAAGTGTATAATCGGTTTATAATATAATATACTATGCATGTACAATATCTGAACAAGGAAAAAAACAAAAACAAAAATGACTTATCTTTTTCCTTGTTTTCTTATAGTATTTCACAGTCACAATCTCTAAAATACTAATATTGACAGCAGGGCTGTCTTAGGCCATGCTAGGGCCCTTGGGCACACAGAGTTTGGGACCCTTTAGAAAGTCAAAAAAATATATGAATGAAAATATAAACAAAACAAAATTAATCCGACACAAAAATAAAATAATCCCTATCGCTTATAGCAGAATCAGAATCACTTGATTGCATTTGAATTTTTGGTTTGGGTCAGTGAGAGTGCCACACCCAGTAATGGGTAAAAGACGTGAAGATATATTTATTTTATATCAGGTATTATAGCACGTGTTACGGCAGACAAACGTACTAACAAGTGATTAAACTGCAACCAGGGCCGTCTTGGGTCATGCAGGGGCCCTTGGGCACAGAAAATATGTGAACGAAAACATCAGTATGTAGTTTTATTTAGTAATTTTATTGGTATTATGGGTATCTTTTTTCAAATCACATATAAGTGAAGTGATTACTACTCGTATTTTGAGAATTGGATTTACTTTAATGGTGATAGTTTTTTCCGGGTGTTGTGCAAAATCTTCTATTATGTCCTTAAAGTTCATTTAAAAATTCTAAAGTTATTTCAACATTTGTACACATTTTGTAGGATTATTTAAGAAACTTTACGTGACGTTTTTTTTTGAAATTTTTTTTTAGAATTATTAAAATTTCGTTCACTGTTTAAAAATTATTTAGGAATCTCATCTGGCCTTCGATTTACATTTAAATTTAAAAATTGTAACGACATTTAAATAAAAATAAATAAATATATCATCACGCCTTCTACCCATTACTGGGTGTGGCACTCTGCTGAAGCAGATCTCGGTAAGTGATATATTTTGCGCGTGAAGTGCGGTTACCAGTCGTCAAATCACGGCCCCCAAACATGTTATTGGTGGAGGAGCCACAGGGATAGCTTTTTCAAATTATGAAAATTTGTTGCCTGCGGGAATCGAACCAGGGACCTCAGAATCCACAGGCCGACTTCATACCACTGAGCTAGTCATCCCATAACGATATTTCTTAGCAAAATTATACTATAAATTGAGCTCTATTTTTCGTGTAATCGACGACCTCTGCATTTTGAGGCCTCCATCAATTCGGGGGCCCTGGGCTCGTGCCCTGTTCACTACACATTACACTTCACGAAATAAAACAAGCACCATTGCATACCAAAATTAAAATCGGCGTTACACACAAAATTTCCTATGGTCACATACAAAAGCATGCCAAATCGATCGAAAAATAATTAATAAATAATAATGAATACCTTTTCATAATTAATGAACTGTAATTTGTAAAAATAACGTGAAAAATTTAGGTGCCTGTTTTCATTAAACTGTCAGATGAAACAATTGAATATCATGGCACTCTGCGTAAATGTAACACCGCGGAATTTAATTAAAACCAAAACAAGTTTCTTTCATTTTTTATTGTATCAGGGTTGTTAATCCTACATATTTGGCTGTAGATATATTTTTGTGAAAAATTGCTTTTGAATCTTAAAATATTATATCCTGTGCTAAATTATTATTGCGATTAGTCAACGAAAATATCACTTTATTATGCATTCAATCAAACACGCTGCAATTTGTTCCTGTGTACCTATTATTAAATTTATACATTATTGACTAAAACCCCGAGTCCATTTTTTCTGTATATCGTGGGCGTGAGTAATAAAATATTCTATAACACGAAACACGACTTCAAATTGAAATATTTGTTTTATCGGAAATTGTTAAATCTGTTTCCAGACAGAAAATATATGCCACCTAGTATGTTACACCATTGTTATAAGCAATTTATTTCTAATTAAGGCGAGATTACTAATTAATTACATTAATTGTGTTATAATAGTATGTGGTATATTTACCACTCAGTGCTCAAACAAGTTACTACAGGAATAAATTTAATCAGATGTTATTTTCCTAAATACATCAAATAAATAAATATATCATCACGCCTTCTACCCATTACAGGGTGTGGCACTCTGCAAATCTCGATAAGTGATATATTTTGCGTGTGAAGTGCGGTTACCACTCGTCAAATCACGGCCCCCAAAGATGTTAGTGATGGAGGAGCCACATACCACTGAGCTAGCCACTCCATTTTCATCACATTAAAACAACTTCTGTGGCTACCCCTCCACTAATATCATTGAGGGCCGTGATTTGACGGCTGGTAACTGCACTTCACGCGCAAAATATATCACTTACTTCGGCAGAGAGCCACATCCAGTAATGGGTAAAAGGCGTGATGATATATTTATTTACATATTTATTTTATTTGCATTATTTTGGCTGTTTGAGTATTCAATAGTTGGGTTCGATTCCCACAGCTGACAAACAATTTTCACCACCTTAAAACTATCCCTGTGACTCTCCCTTCACGTCCGTGAAGGCCTTGATTTGACAGCTGGTAATCGCACTTCATGCGCAAATTATATCACAGAACGAGTTCTGCTATGTTTTGACAAAAGTGGATAGATTCAGTTCACTTGATGTTACGCAGCACCAACGGTTTTTTTCGTTTTTATAATAATGTTTTTATTTTTATATTGATTTTACAGGAATGCTACATGAATATTATTTAGCTAGAAGTTTCAAAATCATTTCATTTAACTCTGTTTAACATTTTACGACAACTTAGCCTAGCCAATATATGCTATATTACGTGTGTATGTATCCAAAAAAAATCGTTCAATAATAAATAATCATGCATTAATATGGGTCATTAATGTATAATTTTTGTATACAGTAATGAAACCCATTATGAATGATCAATGGACTTTGAAACATAAATATTATTTAGTTTTCTAGTGTAAAAATTGATTTAAAATACATCTTTTTGTTTTGTTTACATGTTGTAGATTTTGTTTTTGCTAGGTATTAAAATGTAAAAATTCGTTTTTGTATTTTTTTGTGGCTGTGCATAAAACATAAAGGGTAAAAACTGCAGGGACTAATATGTCATGTTTATTAAATTTAAAGTAAAAATAAACTAATTCCCTGCCTTAACTCATGATTTTAGTCTAGAGCACTAGTGCTCCCATAAATGTTGTTAAAACTTTAAGTAACAAAAAGTGTAAATTGCAAAAGGCTAATTAGGTACACCGCATGTGTTTCAGCCGGACGCAAAGTGTTCAGAGACTTTTTAAGGTGCGAATACTCCGAAGAGAACATCCTGTTTTGGTTGGCTTGCGAGGAACTGAAACGAGAAACCAACCCAGATGTCGTCGAAGAGAAGGCACGTAAAATATACGAGGACTACATATCGATTCTCTCGCCAAAAGAGGTAGGAGACTTAAATATTCCTCACGCCTTCTTACAAAAGCGTTTGCGTTTGCGTTACTTTCATATCTTCACTCTATTTAGATGAAGAACTCTCCTCTTTTAACTTGCATAAATTTTTCTTTTTTTAATTATTAAAACCATTTTTGGTTTAATAGAGGAATTCTGTGATAAATCTATAAGATCCATTTACGGATCAAAATCACATCAATATTTGTTACGATTTTATTCATCATTTACAGATTTACGGATCTACAAAACTTGCAGATTCATAAGTTTGGAATATTTTTAAAATTTGAGGTTTCCGTAATTAAACCTATTTTACTGACATTTTCAAGTAAATGCGAAAATGATTATATCAATTATTATTTCTAATTGGAGCTTTGCGAATTGGGGCGTCCCGAGTTTAAATCCCGGCTGACTTTTTCCCTCTAAAATAATAATTGATTAAAGTATACCTAATTAATAAATAAACTACGAACGAACAAAAAATAAACAAACAATTATAATCTTTTCATCCGCTATTTTAATTAATAAATATGTGCTCTAAATGCTTTTTCAATTATTTACGATTATTTTTTGTTTAAAAATTAATATAGCTATACTAAATAGTCAATTCCTAAATCATAGGCGTGCGTAAAAAACTTTTTGCGAAAAAGAGGACAATATTGTTTTTTTAGTTTATAGTTTGTATATTATATAATTTCAGATATAAGGAACCCAAACTTCATGGCGACAATATATTTTATAAAATAATAATAATTACGATTCACACATATTTTTCGCAAATAATAGTAATAAATATTAATTTACTGATGCAATTAAATATTAAATTTTCATTATCAACTAATTAAATAATTAGTAATTGTTATAACTAAACAAGTACCAATTAGTTTTAAATTTTATATATATATATATATATATATATAAATAATTACCAATATATATATATATATATGTATACCGGGTGGTCCATTTAACTTGCTCAAATATACTTATTCGACATTGATCGCCATCGGTCTTCATTGTCGATGAAAAGATCCATTTATGCGCATAATAAACAATTCAAAATACGGATATTTTGAAAAATAACCATTATTTTAAACTTAAAACACGAGCAATGAGCACTCGCTTATTTTAAAAACACGTAAAAACTTGTTTTTACGAATACAGATTAAACCGTCATATTTTTTTATGGAGATTCCGAATCTGTAATAAAAAATAGGGTTTCTATTTAAGATATCTAAGTTTACCCCCTCTCCGACCCCCTGGGGAGTGGGGGGCGAAAAATGTTAACAAGATCGGATGGCCCTCCTCAAAATGGTTAAACTTTTGTTCTTGAAAGTTTGTTGTTAAGGGCTTAATTTGCAAGATATTTGAACCAGTCAAGTTAAATGGACCACGCAGTATATATATATATATATATATAAAATTTCGTTGGCAAAAAAAGGGCTGCCGCTCAATAAATCAGTTTAATATATTTATACTATTTTCAGAATAACTTGACAATTGAGTTATATTAGAAATGTATGTGTTTTGCCCGCTCTCACACGGTCCTAAAGTTAAAAAGACTTTAATTTTTTTCATTTTTATTTTGAACTAAATTGTTACCGTAAAAAAGATATTCAAATTTTATCAAATTCTTCTAACCAACGGTAGGTATCGGTACCTATTTTTACATGTAATATATTTTAGCAAAAAAAGTGAAGGTAATTAAAATAAAATAAAAACTGCTGCATACTACTGCTCAAAGTCCAATTTTAAATAGGAATGTAATTCAATTATTAATGGAAAAGCTTTAGTAAATTTCGGTAAAGGATAAAAATCTACAGAAAGAATTGTACAAATTTTTATTGTTCGGGAAAATCCGTTCCGACTGCGATTGAAAAAATTTCATGAACTCAATCTCAACAAATTCCAGCTACTAAATATACAAAAATATTTTTACTACATTCAATCTCAAGTTTATCTCTCAACATTGATTCTCACTTCAAAATATTAAAACCAGCTATAAACTGCAAAAACTAAATATTAAATGAACGTAAATGGAAGCTTTAAGCTGTCACAATTTATGTATAAAGTGCACGCGTAAATTTTTAAAAGCTTGTTTTTAGTTGAGTAATTATAAATAAATATTTTAGCAAACTTTTATAGGTTATGATTTTAAAATAGGAGCGTATACTTTCTACATTTTTATTAAATTTTAGTAGATACTTCAAAATTTTATCGTAATAATTTAATGAGCAACAATCCACTGAATATGTCTGTAAATTTGTTTGATTAATTATTAGAGAAAATAAGAAAAATAATGATGAAATAAAAATCAAATTTAATGATAATAAAAATAGATAAAATGTCTCGCTAATACATCGTATGTTTATTATCTTATGTAAGACCTACATCTATAATGATGTTTCTCATCATTTGCAGGAAACAATGTCGGGCCTTTTATTTTTAAACCGTACTTTGAATTTTCATTACAGTTGTTCATTAAAACGAAAATAGTTTAAGCTGATTAACCTCGCTATAATAACTTAAATTAATTTGAATTAAATGTTTCTGTCGGCGTGGAACACATCATATTAATTATTTAAATGAATGAAGCGCAATATTAGCGCAATATTAGCGCAATAGAAATTAATCTTTTGTAATCGTATTACAGTATTTTTTATACAAATACAATTGCCATTGATCGTTTTCAATAACAGTCTGTAAATGGAAACGGTAGTTAAATTTGTTACAGTTTAATTACTATGTGTGAGTAGAATTTCTGTATTTACGTTTCTGGAAATAAATATAAAACCCTATTAGTTCTATAATTATTATTCCCACTGCGAACTGCATCAACATTCATTAATAATAAACTGTTTATTAAATGTCGTATTCATTTATACTTTATTCAAATATGTGTGCATAAGTAAATTAATATCATACAAAAATTGTAATTACAAAATTAAATAGGTACTTGCTTGAATTCATTTATTAAAATAAATAAATAAATATATCATCACGCCTTCTACCCATTACTGGGTGTGGCACTCTGCTGAAGTAGATCTCGGTAAGTGATATATTTTGCGCGTGAAGTGCGGTTACCAGTCGTCAAATCACGGCCCCCAAACATGTTAGTGGTGGAGGAGCCACAGGGATAGCTTTTTCAAATTATGAAAATTTGTCGCCTGTGGGAATCGAACCAGGGACCTCAGGATCCACAGGCCGACTTCATACCATTGAGCTAGCCATCCCATAAATTCATTTATTATACTCGGAAATTCAATACAGAACATATCTTTATTAATAGCCAATAGGCTCTTCCAACAGTAAGGCGTTATAAGAAATATTTAATTTTTGATGATATAGTTTTGGCATTCATCGACTTTATTAGATAATAGCAATAGTTAATAATTTTTCATGTTTTTTCTTTAGTTTAATTTTTGTACGCTGAATTAATTAAAAATTATTGTCCTAAGCGGCTTGAATTTGTTGGATGTGAGTTCAGTAGATCTAGGATTTGATAATTAAAATAGTAAGTAAAAAAAGAAAAACATTCTGATAAAAATGATTAAAATATGTAGAAAGAAAATGTCTGGTTTTGGTGCGTAATGCTTAAAATGCCGCATATCAGGCAACCCAACAGTCATGCGAGTTACAAATGGTGTTAACGGAGATATTTAGGTCAAGGCGTAAAACTGCAGTAGGGATTTGAGTTTATTACAAAATCCATGTTTTTTGTAATTTGCCGAGTTTTTACCATTTTCCGCATAATTTATTAGTAATGAACGTACACCCATTAGTGAAGGCGGTTCGTAATATTGATGATATTAAGAGAACAGTTTCTGTTGTAGGTGTCGCTGGATTCCCGCGTGCGCGAGATAGTGAACCGGAACATGGTAGAGCCGACGCCACACACGTTCGACGAGGCGCAACTGCAGATCTACACGCTGATGCACCGCGACAGCTACCCGCGCTTCGTGAACTCGTCGCTGTTCAAAACGTTGGCGCAACTCAACAGCTCGGCGACCAGCGACGCGGGCAGCGGCGACGGTGAACCCCCAGCAATCAAGAGCGCCGGCGACGATACCAACACCAACGGCTAGATGCACGCTGAACGTGAAATGAACACTTGTTACTGATTGTCCTTATTGCAGCATTAAGCATTTTCTTTCCGTTTCCGCTACTTCCCGTTCCGTTTGTCTCTCCATGGTGTGACGCTCACGGTCCGATGTGCGATGTGCGATGTGCGATGTACGATGTGAAACATTCGACAATAAGTCCGCCGGCCTACGGCACCTGGCATCCTGGCAACCAGAAACGCCAACACTGGCCTAAACCGAAGTCGGTGAATCGGTCAACTTGAACTTTACGTGAAACATTGGACCAATCATTGCGTAGATAATCGCAGGTGTTCTAACCACTTGTTACCTCAGACCTCTTTTAATTCCATGAACAAGAAACGGCGCAAATCGACATGTGCAATAAACAGTGAGTCAATGATGAACGATACCGTCTACCGTAGAGACATTTTCAATCTGCACAAAGGACTTGTACAAATCCTAAACGGTATTAAACTCGCAGATTAGAATTTTGTTAACTAGTTAAAATAATGAAACCGGTGCGGTTTTAAAAAACAGAACCATTTTTGCACACGCTATATAGAAGATAAATATTTTAAATATAGTTATACCTGAACCTGAGGATGGGATGGAATACTAAATCTCGCTCATTTTCTTACAAGATTAAGTAAAGTCAGTGTTCTTCTGTTGTTCATTTGTAGCTGATGAATGAGAAAGACTAAGCTCGAAGCTACGCTGTGCGGCAGCAGCGTAATAAGAAATCAATACAGACAGGGTAGGCGATGCTGGTGTTGCGCAAGCGTACCATGAGACATGAAACTACGAGTACACACTATACCTACTAAAATATAGCCAAAAGCAAAGCAAAGCAAACCTAACTAAACTACGTAAACGTAAATACCCTGTATGTAATGTAAAGTAAAGTAAACTAAAACTAAAAGTAAAACTAGCTGTAGCTACGATGGTAAGAACTTGTTCAGATGTCTGTCTAATGTCTACCACACAACTTGAACCAAGAAATTCATGTTAGTTCTGTCTCTACATCTACGATTTCTTACGACTATACGATGCTAAACACAAGTAACTACATCAACACCAACACCAACAAGATTCCAATCAACCTGAACTTAGTCTCCATTTCTGTACCGAATTCTACAATATTTAGAATTTCAGAGCATTGTGTATAACTGTATCCTTATAGAATTGTTATCATTATGTTGTGTTACATGCATAAATACTATACGTACATTATATTACAGGCTTATTATTATTACGCATTTCGACGCATTTCGATTGGTGTGAAGTACACAATATAACAATGTGATATAGAAACACTTCTCACACCCACAATATCGTTCACGAATGTGTACCAAGTGCGACGACTTTCAAAATAAACAAACGTACACGCCACATAAATATTCAATTGTAATAAATCTTATATGTGCACTCTGCAAGCCCACATGAATATTACCAGTTATATTATACCATAGTGATACTAATAATCGATACACTACTGTGAATTAATATTAAATAAATATCAATTCAACTTGATTGTACTTATTTACCTGTAACTGCAATTATACACATTACCAAACCAACGCACGACCACCATTCTCTCATTTGTAGAGCCAGGCACACTTGGTCCCTGAACTAAACCAATCACCAGACAACACATAATGTCACCCCAATACTATAAGACATATTACCTACCATATATAAATAACTTTTCAATGTAATATGTGTACTGCAAAATTCGTTTTTTGTATAATTTTTGTAACATATTTTCTGTTAAAATAACATTTAATTATTGTTCACTTGAAATGTATATTGTACCTCAAATAAGAAACTGACAGGTTGTTCAGAGGGATCATCTGTCCTTGGCTCAACTGTATGTATCCTATACTTCACACAAAAACTTGACTATTTGCAAAACTAGCATTGCACCAAAAACTCTACTTTTGTACTTGTATTTCTATAAAAACATTTCCAAATATTTGAAACCGCATCGGTCTTGGATCGCTGGTAGAAAATATTTGTAATCTCTCCTGTATACTACACTATTTTTACTTTTATATTGGAGTATTGTAATCATGAAAATTTTCGGTTTCAATCTTCTCCCCACTATTGACCATTTCCATTTTCGCGAATTGTATGTATGTGTGTATGTGTTTGTGTGTAGATATGTCAACAAACTAAATTCAAGTAAAACGTAGAAAATAAAACAATTGTGGTACTTTACCTAAAGTCGTTATTATCTTGTCAGATTACTTTTATAGTCATTTTAGTAAATACCCAAAGGCTGCCTGTAAATACTCGTTCTATGAATCAATAAATAGTACACGTTTGTTTATAAATTTTACCATTCATTGTCATTCCCATTCTTAGACTCAATTGTTACTTTAAGTCATTTGTTAAATTATGTTAAAGAGTTTTTGTATCAAATATGTTATTCATTTTGCGAAATAAATTCTGTAAAAATATCAAATTTATATTTCAGTATTTTTAAATTAAAAAAATATCGAAAATTACATGATTACAAAAACTTACTACTAAAGTAAAAAAATGTGTTTTAAAAAAGTTACCTAGGTAAATTTTACAAACCTTGATTACAAAAAACAAACACGCGGTACAATTAAAAGTAAGAACCCATCAGTTAATAATTCAAAAATTAAATATACACTATGTCAAAAGGCTTAACAATTACATTACTGTATTTATTTGTGGTTTTTAGAACAATGTTTTTTATTGCTGTGATGTCACGATTAAAAAATGACGTAATTGTCAAGCTATGTGATATAGAGTATACAAATATTTTCTGCTATACCTACTAGTAGCTGACCATCATAAAAAATTGTTATTTTCCATCCATCTATTAAAGGTAAGTAATTACTAATAAAAAATATTTTAATTAAGATACGAGGAGATAAAAAAGATCAAAGAAATTCTAGAATTTTTGGAACCTCTGAGTACAAAATACAAGCAGTAAAATAGTTCGATTACATATGTAGATTTTGATTTCACTGTCTGTCCGATGTAAATTGATCGTAGTAGCGTTAGAATGGCCCCCAGTGCAACATTTTTTTCCTGTGTTACTCCACTAGTTCGTGGAAATATTAGGTGAGATTTGTTACGATTTTTCTACGAATTGGGTACCTGTTGCCAGGTTTCGGAACACGCGTATACATACACGCAGAGTGACCACTAAAAACCGCATTTCAGTGTTTCCTAAATGGTTTTCCAGAAAATTCGAACCTTCGTGAGAAAGCTGGAGCTCCACTGGCATTATTAGGTACTTTTAATAGCTATTTATATTAGTACCACAATTTTATTTCGTTAACAAACTACAGTGTAGAGGACCTACAGTCAGAAGCAGATTTAAAATATTTCGGGCCCTTTAGGACATAAAATTCTGCATCTAATCCAATAAACTAAAATAATTTTACATGCTTCGTAACAGCACAAATTAGACCTGAAAATAACGAAATTATCGATAGCCATGAAATTGAAACAAAATTAACAAATGTTTAACGTTTTATGTGTCAAAATTAATGACATAATAAAAAAAGAAATTATTTTGATAGATTAAACGTCAAACATTTGTTTAATTTTGTCTCAATTCCATGACTATCGATAGTTTTGAGGCTATTTTCGTTATTATCAGATCTAATTTGTGCCGTTACGAAGCATGCAAAATTAATTTTGTTTATTGTATTAGATGCAGAATTTTATCTTCTAAAATTTTTATTTGAAGCTGTCTTGCTTAAAATAATTAGGGAAGCAGGAAATTACTAAATTATGGTTATACATGTTCGAGAGTCGCGGTCACCACCCTGTATATATATTTCCATTATTTAAACTAAAAGCTTGAATCCGGGCCCTAAAATTTTTGGGCCCTAGGCTATTGCCTCTTTAGCCTAGGCCAAAGTCCGCCTGTGTCTACAGTTTATAGTGAAAGACAAATCATTCTGAAACATTTATATCTTATCTCATCGTTAGCGTCCGCTTATAAGATAAAATATTCTACATTACGTAACTTTTGTTATTAAAATTAGATAAAATCGAGATCGTATTACCAGCAGAACTGGGCAAGCTAAATATTTTCCAAAAATAATAATTTACTCCAGAGATATATGCGATTGAAAATATAGTGACATCACAAGTACTCAAGCATTCTCATTGGCCACAAGTATTTTCACGCGGTAAATAAGAGACATATGCGGAGTAGAACTTAACTAACTGTCACAGCCTAGCACAATTTTCATAATTTCAAAAGCTACCCCTGTGGCTCCTCCACCACTAATATCTTTGGGGGCCGTGATTTGACGACTGGTAACCGCACTTCACGCGCAAAATATATCACTTACCAAGATCTGCTTCGGCAGAGTGCTACACCCAATATTGTCATGTGCTCGTATGAACATGTTCAACACGTATATTTTAATTTCGATTTCTTGGGCTTTCATACAAAATAAATATATCATCACGCCTTTTACCCAATACTGGGTGTGGCACTCTGCCGAAGTAGATCTCGGTAAGTGATGTATTTATGCGCGTAAAGTGCGATTACCAGCCGTCAAATCACGGTCCTCAAAGATGTTAGTGATGGGGGAGCCACAGGGGTAATTTTAAATTGGTGAAAATGTTAATCGGCTGTGGGGATCGAACCAGAGTTCTTTGGATCCACAGTCCGAGCCCCATATAAAATAGTAAAATTATTTTCTAATCAATATTTCGTATATTATTTGCACTTATAGAATCATACATGTTCAATACCTAAAGACATTGAAAAATACTTGTGACGTCACAAACACCTACAGAACTTATCTCGCTTAATATAAGGAAGTTTAACACAGTACTTTATCTGATTGTCATAGTTATTCATGTAATTTCATAAAAAATAAATAAAAATATATCAGTATGGATGTCTTCGAACCTCAGACAAAACATAACTAGACGGATAACGATGGCGTTTGTTGTGAAGCAGATGGGGATAGAATAACTGGTTGGTGAGGCGGGTCCGCGACAAGGAGCGAGTACAAGTTGATGTTCTAAAGGTTGCATTTATGTTGATGACAGTTATCAGGCGCGAGCATTTTATTTATTTAAATACAAAAGTGCGTATACAAAACACTTAATATGTCAAAAACTAACCTTTACTTTGATGTATGAAAAGTAAGTAATTGAATATAAAAATAACTACACAAATGTTTGCAACTTGCATAACATCAAAGTGTAATCGCTCCTTGCCGCGCACCCGCCTCACCAACAAGTTATTCCATCCCTTTCTGCTTCACAACACTGCATTGACTTGAATACGGCATAATTCGTCTAGTATTATACGTCATTGCTTCGAACTCTATACAAAATATGACCTTTAATTTTTTGTTATTTTTAACAGGGTAAAAAATATTTTTCAGACTACGAAAATGTTAATACCAGTTTGATTTTTGCAGATCTTATCAAATTCTTACCACATTAAAATTACTCCCGTTGCTCTTCACTAAATAAATGTACTCTACAAAAGAAAATATATCACTTATCGAGATCTGGTAAATTGAGCGCCGCACACGCGCACACTGATGTTGGTAAAACAAATACAATGTTGCAATAGATCATTTCTTTAGTCTTATTACTTATTAGTAAAATTATTATACATGATAATCTAACTGCGACTGGTAATATCTCAATTTAGATAATGCGTTACATTTGTCACTTTGTGAATTGATCCTGTTTTGGGAATTAATTGGAAGTGGCTCATTAAATATTTATAACTCAAAGCTTGGATTTTATGGAAAGGGCCTTGGACAAAATCGTTAGTAAACTAAATCAATATAAAAAATATCTCATAATAATTTTGTTTCCTGTGACTTTATGTAAATTAAACTATTTTTAAAATATGATAATATTTAAATAAATAAATATAAATATATCTTCACGCCTTCTACCCATTACTGGGTGTGGCACTCTGCCGAAGCAGATCTCGGTAAGTGATATATTTTGCGCGTGAAGTGCAGTTACCAGTCGTCAAATCACGGCCCCCAAAGATGTTAGTGGTGGAGGAGCCACAGGGGTAGTTTTTTAAATTATGAAAATTGTTTGTTGCCTGTGGGAATCGAACCAGGGTTCTCAAGATCCACAGGCCGACTTCATACCACTGAGCTAGCCACCCCATTTAAAAAAGTATTTATAAAAATTCTTGTATCAACTGCTTTATTATCTTATGGGGTGGCTAGCTCAGTGGTATGAAGTCGGCCTATGGATCCTGAGAACCCTGATTCGATTCCCACAGGCGACAAACAATTTTCATAATTTCAAAAACTACCCCTGTGGCTCCTCCACCACTAACATCTTTGAGGGCCGTGATTTGACGACTAGTAGCCGCACTTCACGCGCAAAATATATCACTTACCGAGATCTGTTTCGGCAGAGTGCCACACCCAATAATAGGTAGAAGGTGTGATGATATATTTATTTATTTATTTTATTTTATAAATAAATCTTAAAAGTTTTAAGTTTAGAAATGTAAAATGTTTAGAGTCACTGGCATATTTGATTAGCACCGATTAGAAAAAGTCTTCTTAAACACCGCATTTGCCGAATGAGCGAAAAATAAAACAAAAAAAACGGACACATACATTCAAAGCAAACACAAGTTTTAAACATAATAAAAAAACAGGAAAGCGAAATGTGTTGGTGATGGAGGTACTGTACAAACATAAATATTTTATCAACATTGTTTTAGTTTATGTTGTTCTCGACAAACAAAAATATGTTTTGCTTTCTAAATATTTCATTTATCTGTTTTCTGTTTCTTTTTTGTTTATTCTTATTGAGTACAGTTGACCTTTTGAATGTAACGTTGCTAAACCGAATTTGTTCATCAATCTTCAAATGTTTATATTTTGTAAGATTTGATTGTTTCTTATTTTTCTTTATTAAGAATATTTCAGTATTTGACCATATCTAAATCTAATTTGTTCTTCAACCTTCAAAAGTTATAGAATTTTGTAAGATTTTATTTATTCATAAATACATACAATCATTATTTCATTTATTTTTATGGGTACCTATTTTATTTTAATATATTTAAATTGTATGAATTATAGTGTAGTTAGATATGGTTTTAATTCAAGTTTTTGTTTATGTATTTATTCATTTACAGGAACTTAATTTCAGTTACAAGTGCAGCCCGAACCATTCAGAAGAAATTGAAGTCTTAGTTGTGAAGCGAGAGTGCAAGTACAGGAACTACAACATTATAGCTATACCAATGACGTATAATACTAGACAAATTATGCCGTATTCAAGTCAATGCAGTGTTGTGAAGCAGAAAGGGATGGAATAACTTGTTGGTGAGGCGGGTGCGCGGCAAGGAGCGAGTACACTTTGATGTTATGCAAGTTGCGAACATTTGTGTAGTTATTTTTATATTCAATTACTTACTTTTCATACATCAAAGTAAAGGTTAATTTTTGTCATATTAAGTGTTTTGTATACGCACTTTTGTATTTAAATAAATAAAATGCTCGCGTCTGGTAACTGTCATCAACATAAATGCAACCTGCATAACACCAACTTGTACTAGATCTTTGCTGCGCACCCGTCTCATCACCCAGTTATTCTATCCCCTTCTGCTTCACAACAAACACCATTGTTATCTCTCTAGTAATGTTTTGTCTGAGAGCTATACATATGATTTTGAGTGTGATTTGTTCATCAGCTTTGAAAAGAGTTTATTTATTTATTTATTTATTTGTTGCTCTGCACAACAGGAAGTAAATCCCAATTACAGTACAGGGGGCCTACAGCTCATAGTGGAATCCGAACCACTCAGACACAATCGTATATTTTGGATATAAGTAGAAGTCAGTGAGATTTGAACGCACGACCTCTTGCTTGCTGATTAAAAAACGCAAGTTTTACCTTGCTTTTATCCACTGAGATTGCCTGTGATGGATATAAAAAGGCAATTCAACAATGATTTTATACCAAAAAGCGAATAGTTCGCACTTTTTCGCTGTTGGTGTGGTACATTATTCTCGTTTTATTTATTGCTGTATTTGTGGAGAATTGTTTCTGGTGGAAGACAAGGCAGAAGGAGCGGTGGTGAGGCGGCGCGGTCCGGCGGATGAGGCGGGCGAAGGCAAAGACCCAAGCAGGCAAGCTGTCGGTGCTGTCGGCAGAGTCAAAGGCGGGACGCGACAGAGACAGACATGGTCGAAGACTTTTAAGATCGCTCACTGTGTGTGGCTGAAAGCGAGGTAATCGGGCAGATGGCAGGGGGATTTTACAAAGCGCAAGAGACGAACCACCTGATAAGTGACGCATTCAAGTTCAGCGGCCACGCCGAGAGAGCCCACGATGTGAGCGGGACGGCTTCGAGGCACCTGGCACCTTAGGCAACCAACAGTCAAATGCTGCTATTGCTGCTCTCGTGCTGTGCGTTGTGAGCGTTGTGAACGTTGTGGCGGTGGGCCGCCGCCCGCCCGGGCCCCGTCAGCGGCGGCACCAGGCCTCTGTTGCCTTGAAGTTGGAAACTGCCAAGCCGGATACACACTTGCTCGTAAAACACGGAATTTTACCGCTTCCAGATCCTTGTACCTCGTGATATAAGAACTCTATATTCCGAGGATTTACGATTCTCTAATTCTATCTTTAAAATATTTCCAGAATTCTGAACTTTTTCTATCGTACTTATTTGAAGAAAATCTATACAGGGCTGGTCAAGCTACTTAAAAAAAGTAGCTAAGCTACAGCTACAGCTATTCTTTAAAAAAGTAGCGGAGCTACAGCTATAAGTTACATTTTGTAAAATATAGCTAAGCTACAGCTAAAAACTTTCGTTAAAGTAACTGTTAAATTTTAAACTACTTTTTTTCAATTATTGTGAATTAATTAAATTTGCCATTGTCATGTGATCAGTTGATCAATCTTTTATTATGACTGTTAATTTACTATTATGTAAATATCAAAAATCGCAAATGGACAAATGTACTGTTAATTTTTAATGCTATAATATAATATTTATTTATACACGGTGTTAAAAAAGTTCCGGGACGGTGAAATATCTCGAGAAAAACACATCGAATCAAGAAACCAAAAAACACGTGTTTCATATTTTGCAAAAACCTATCTAAGCACACCAAACACAAACTCCAACCCCCACCCCCAGGGGGTGGGGCGGGGGGCAACGTTGAAACCTTAAATGGGAACACCCATTTTTTATTACAGATTCGTATTCTGCGAAAAAAAATAAGTTAATTTTATCTGAAACTTTTTTTCCAATTCGGAATATATGGCGCTCTAAACGCAAAAATAAGTTTTGACATGATTCTGAAAGAAAAGTAAAAAACGGTCTAATATCACAAGAAATAAACATTGAATCAAATAAAAAAAATCAACATAATCACAAGTAGCCACAAGCCTTTTTTTTGCAAAATATGAAACACGTGTTTTTTGGTTTGTTGATTCGATGTGTTTTTCTCGAGATATTTCACCGTCCCGGAACTTTTTTAACAGCCTGTATATTAAAATAAATAGGTAGTTCTTAATGAACAGTGGTAGCTTTAAGCCAAAAAGTAGCTTTGGGCTACAAAAAGTAGCTTTAAAAGTAGCTTCAGTTGTTATATCAATATTTTTAAGCTAATAAAAAAAAATAGTTCGCTACAAGTACAGCTATATTTTTTCACATTTAGCTAAGCTACAGCTAAGGTAAGCTTAGCTAAGCTAGTAGCTAATTTTGTTCTCGAATATGACGTCACTTTAATAATTAATTAAATATAAATGAGTCACAACAAACGTGAAATAATCGTAAAGCTGGAAAATAAAATCTAGGTAACCCACGGGTAAAACTTCAATTGGATTTTGTTTTGTTTACGTAGAACTAATTACAAAGCACTGGTGGTGAAGTACGTTACGGTGAAGATATTTCAAAGAAAAGGAGAAGATAAGTGAATAGTGGTGAATCTCTGCAGGCAAGTGTTTCACTCGCTTGGAGCAGCCGAGCTCGCTGCTCGTAGTCAGAGTTCGGCAGCGACTCAAAGACAGCCGAGAGTCGAATCGGCACAGCATTGCTTGCAGTCGAGTGGACACAACGCTGTTGGGAGGACGGTTATCTGCGCTTGTGGCGCATACAACACACGTGTTTACGTCTTGCTTATTTATATGTGCATAAATGTACGTAATGTGGAACGCGCATTTTTATTCGTGACTAGTTTAAATTGTGTTTATTGTTTTCACGTGTCTAACTAAAATTCTGCCGTACCGAACTAAATCAAGTGTCTCACTTGTGGTGTTGTTGTTATTGTTGTGGTTGGTTGGTTAGTGTACATGCACATCGTCCGATAGACAATTGCCAACAAGAGTCAGATTTTGCGATAGATGTGTGAAAGATCTGTTCTCTGTTGTGCCGCCTCGGCCGGTGCGTGAGGCGCGTAACGCGTGACGAAGTTTCCAGTGTCGGTGAAATGTGTATACGTGCGGTGTTGCAACGTTCTAACGTTAGTGCAGCCTAGTGTCAGGATAACAGTCACACTGGCATCCAACATCTCCGATCACCCTTATGTCACCTTGGTCCTCACTAGCCCGTGTGGAAATGGCCAACAATCTAATCAAGTGGTGGAGAACCAAATTTCTCAATGGTTACAAGCAATTCTCTGGTGAGTCGTAGTTCCGTTCATCGTGACCATCATTTTAATACGCATCACCGATTGCCGATCCCGCATCTTTATGCTGTATGCCTAGCTGTATCTGTATTTATTTGTGTTTGTGTGTGAGAGTTGGGCGAGCGTGGAGCATGACAACGTTGCAGGTAACAGAAAACCAGTAGCTGGCTTCGAAAAAGTCGTTTTTTAGTCGAAACAGCTACTGTAAACCATACACGTGACAAATGTTGATGCCTGATCTTCGGTGCAGTTTCCTCGCTTGTCACTTCCGAATGCACAATCTCTGCTTGCCGTCTCGCTTGCTGTCACGCACCGTTATCGAAACAAATTTCATAACATTGCGAAAGTCTAGTTGCAGCGTTACTTTGCTCACATATCTGACTGATCTAATACTTGCAAACAGGGGTTCGTTGTTCGTTTTGTTTAAATATACATCAGGTGAACAAAAAGACTTTCGTAAGAAGCCATTCCATAGCAAATACCATGACTAGATCGAGATCTGTGCCACGGTTAGAAAGTGTCGTAACTCGTAACTGAAGGGACGAGCGACGCGCTCATTCCTCATGTGACGTTTGCTGCTGTTACTACCTTACTACATCATGTATTTTACATTACTTGTTACTTATCGCATGAGCTTGCCGCCTTTCATAATATATTGTAAACAGTTTTTCATTCTACATGTTTATGTTTGGGAAAACCGAAACAAACATTGATTCTTGGAAATTCTCTAAAATAAGACAATAATGTATAGCTTCTTTGCGTTGTTAGGCGAATGTGCAAAAGTATTCTCAAAAAAATGTTATTAAATTGAAAATGTAATCATTCCAAAAAATTTGTTTACGTCTGCCGCCTAATAGATTATGAGTGATCGCGGAAATATGCCTACATACATAAACATAGTTATATAGCTACATTTATGTATTATGTATTTATGCTACATTTATGTATAAACTACATGCACACATATTCACGGAAGTAATCTACATGGGTTCTCAGGTTCACATAAGGTCAAAACGTGTATTTCCGTTATAATGTTGAATTCCAAAATCTTTATGATTACCCCATTTTATACATCTGGTTCTCTACACTCAAGATACAGAATATATAATGTTACCTAAATGTCAGAATGTCATCAAAATTTCTATATTGTTAGCTCACTTTTACTAGCTAAAATGAAAAGTAAATATTTGACGATATTTATCAAATTTCCTTCATTCCACAGGATAAATTTGGGTAACACTTTTGCCATAAATAAGTTATTACATGCAAATAATTCAAAGAAAAACTTGTGAACTGAAATGGCTCATGTAAAATTTAACAAGCAAAACTCAAAACCATAAAAGTGTGTCTACTAAGCCTTTATTTTAAAGCAAATATTTGCTAAGTAAATTGATAAAGACAATTACTTTAAATTCTTATTTCGTAAAGTGCCGCTTGTCAATTCTAACTGTGCAGAAATATTATTGAATATTCTTTAAATACATTCAGTGCTGATGCAAATGACAGTTGAATAATTTATTAAATATCGAAGTGCGATAGACTAGAAATATTGACCTATATTTATTATAGAATTTTTTATTTTTGCTACACTTTGCAGTTGAAAATTAATTCCACTTATACATGGGCATACAGCCGAACCACTTGTATTTTTTATTATACGTTTAAAGCTTTGTTTTCACCTCTTAAAGTAGTCTTAGTTTTTCAACATAGCCTTGAGAGTTTGTTATATGTGAATACAGCTGAGCATTTCCAGCTACAGTTTTAGTCTTAGTCGCTGCGCATAAACACAAAGTTTGCAGGCTTCATACTATCGACATAGTCTTTCGTCGCTGTTCTGTAAGAGAGAGTTAGCTGCGGTAATGTTATCTCTTGTTATGTCATTAGGTTTATGTGGGGAATACAATAAATAAAGACAATATAATAAAAATAGTAATAATTTCAACTGTGAAAAAAATAAAAATTACTGGACTAATAGCAACAAAAAGAAATTATTTAGTTGCTGACATTTTAAAATCTATTTCTTTTCTTTGATTTTATAAGTATAATTGCAATTTAAACCTATTTTAATAATATACAAATTAATTTTGAAATTTATATTACTATATTTGAAATATTCTGGTTTATTCACTACAAAAATGTCTCCATTTTTTCTAATTGTTTTAGAATTGTATAATTTATTAAACTAGTGCTTAATTTTAATAGTAATTACTATTCGTTATTAATAATTTTATATAATTTTTAAAGTATTCCAAATAGTTTTATACAATTATTTTCTCATTTAAGTGAACAAACCTTTACTGGAATATTGAATTAAGGTTATGTTTATAAGAGCTGGAAATGCCTGGAATGTTTCCGACATAAACAGAAACAAAAAACCAAAAACAAAGACTAAAACAGAGACTATGTTAAGACGCCGAAACGTAGCTTTAGACGAATATAATAATAATAATAATGTATTTATTTACTAGCTTGGCTAATACATAACATTGAACAAAATTTAAACTCAAATATATAACAAAAAGTCTTATAAAATATGTTTAGCCTTTAAATTATTTTAGTCTATTGTTAATGAAATAATTATATTTTAAGTGTTTCAACAAATTGCAGTATATAATAATAAGTAATATATTAACCATTTTTATATTAGAAACATAATAAAACTAATGCGCATAATTATTTACTACAACATCTAAATGTTAAAATTGTATCGATAATCACATAATCTGCTTTAAACTGAATAGAATATAAATATGTTTTGCTCAAAAAAAAATTAATTCTGTTTGAAATGATCCGTTTCTATGGCAACAAAAATCAATTAAAGTGCATAAACAAATAATTTGTTGGTGAAAATAGGCAGATATTTACACAGCTCTCAACACGTAAAACGATTTTGAAAAGAAGTAATCGCGTTTCGAACTCTCCCCTTTCGGCCCATCCGGCGTGAAGTACCGTCACGCGGGGTGACATGTGTTCCTGACACTTCTGTAAAGCGACGCCGAATGCATGACGGAAAATCGATACAAATATGAAGGCAAACAACAGCGACATGGCGGCCTAGAACCCACAAACGCGTTGCCAAATAACAAAGGCGTCAAAATGACAATAATTAAATTCCGGCGCCAGATGCACCTGCACATAACCTATCTGCCAGCGTTTTGTGTTTCATCTTTCATTGAAACGACGTTCGTCTGATACGGGTTGAATATTTGTGTCGATCGATTTTGCATTCCATGCATTTGGGTCGATTTTGATCCCAATTCATTAATATTGTTTGATTTTTTTGTCAATCAGAGGTTATGAATGAAATTAGTGTAAAAGAAACCAAAATTGAGATAATTTTACTTTATATGTACATGCATGCCTTTATTTTGGGTAACTTTTTAATCTACTTTGGTTAAAATAGCTGTATATTGTAGTTATGTTGGTTAAATGTCAAATACTTTAAAATATGAACTTTACTGTATACATAACACGGATGAAATATGCATTTACTCATAAACTGTAAACCAAAATAAAACGTTTTGATTTTACGTACCTTTTCTCTTTCGTGTGTTTGTAACCTGGTGAACTGGTTCTTGAAATAATGACCAAAATGTTTACAATACATATTATGCACTACACACACTAACAACCAAGAATTTTATACAAATTTATGTTCACTGTCTTGCGAAATATAAACAAAATGATCACTGCACAAGTAAATGACATTTATAACAAATCCGCTGATAGCGAATCGTTCAAACAAACCAGCTGGTTCAAGTATTCACTTAAAACTGTTTAAAACTTGTCTTTTGTTTATGCCGTCTAGAGTGTTTTGTTTCTGGCTCACAATATACGCGCGAAGTTATAAATTTGAAAACTAAATTTCTTAAACAAAAATAAAATAAATAAATAAATATATCATCACACCTTCTACCCATTATTGGGTGTGGCACTCTGCTAAAACAGATCTCGGTAAGTGATATATTTTGCGTGTGAAGTGCGGTTACCAGTCGTCAAATCACGGCCCCCAAACATGTTAGTGGTGGAGGAGCCACAGGGATAGCTTTTTCAAATTATGAAAATTTGTCGCCTGTGGGAATCGAACCGGGGACCTCAGGATCCACAGGCCGACTTCATACCACTGTGCTAGCCATCCCATAAACAAAATTTCGTAAAATTTAAATGAAGTTAGATTGTTTATTAGAATTTAAAATATTTATATAAATTTTACTTTATTTGTCTCGGAAAGCAACGTGTAAAGTAAAATGCTTAAAAAGTCTTTGCAATAAATAAATGTGTTTATGAGACTTCCTGATTGCTTACGTAAAAGATGTTAGCAATATTCATGATTAGCTTAATTTTCTGTATGAAGATCAGAGCTTGTATCAATGAAGCGAAGCAGTATATAAATACTAATGAAGGTTATTGGCGCATTTACGTATGTTCTAGTTATTTTTAAATTACCTATTTATGTTTATTGAAATTGTTTAAAATAACCTACGCGAATAGCGATGCTTTAGCACGAGTCCCATTACTTTGTACTAACATACGCACATTCAGTGAATGAATGCAAAATTATCGTAAAATACTATGTCAATAGAATACTAATAACAATAGATTACAGCTCTCTATATAGTTTGACGATTGTCATTCTTTTGTATTTAGTGTGTATTAAGTACTGTTCTAGGGATATTACTTCCAAAGTGCACTCTCAGTGCTTCTGAACGTAGTAACTAGGGAAACATGTACATTTAGAGTACATGGTCCGAACTTGATTTAATTTTCTGGGGTTGAAACCTATTAAGTTGATTACAGCTCTAGACAGAGTGTCCTTTCATCACGTTTTAGTACTTCCGAATATTCACCGACCACTATGCAATGAATTACAAACTGAAGCGGGATAATTCAATTAAAATGTCGTGAAAACAATATTTATATCTCTTTATTAATTTTATTGTGTGCATGATGTACTCAATTCCATCTAAGACAAAATCAAGAAACTTTCGAGAGCTTAAAATCTTAATTATTTAAGCGAATTGCCGATCTATTTATTTTTATCCGGGTTTGATTCTCATAGCCGACAAATAATTTTCACCACATTACAATTACTCCTTGTGGTTCCCCTCCTATATCATCTTTGGGAGCAGAGATTTGACGGTTGGTAACGTGTATAAATATATCACTTACCGAGATTTGCTACGGAAAAGTGCTATATCCAGTAATGGGTAAAAGTCGTAATGATATATTAATTAATTAATTTATTATTTGTATCTGTATGTTGAAATGAAACTGTAATGATTTAAAAATTGTTATTTAAACCCACAAATCGACATTGCAATTAGTATTTCCAAATTTACAATTCTTGAAAATCCCTAATGAGAATATAAATCTTTGTTTCCCAATATTATTCAAACGTAAATTGCTTTCTTGTAGTTAATTGCTCATCTATCTTAATGAGATTCTGAGTAAATTGTCTTGAGTTAAAAAGTTTACCGTTAAAAGAGCTTATAGTTATAATCCAGTAATCACTAAGAAAAATAGAAAACTACGATATGATCATTTTTATAACTTTATATAACACAGACAGTAACAATATCAAACTTTATTTTACCCATTTGTGGGTGTAGCCTGCTCTGCTGAAGATATGTTTTTTGCGGAATTTTCACTGAGCGTGAATTTTGTCATCTTATGTGTTTTTAAAATTAAAGTTTTTCCAATGTAAATTTTATAAATTACTTTCCCAGATTTGTACTTTTACTAAATTATCTTTGCGTTTTAAATTTTTCTGAAACCCAAGTTCTCGAAAACAGTGGTTTTCAAACCGTTCCACGAAACCCCAGGGTTCCACAGACCGCTTAGGGTTCTTGTTTTTATGTTTCCCAAACTTTAGAAATTTAATTTAGTTTTGTTCTGCTTCAAATGCACTTAATTAGAAGGTACTGCTGAGGGTACTACAGATGTCAAAGTTTGACGGAAATTTCCAGATAATAATTTCCTAGTCACTAGTCACGGGTAACACGGCGGCATGGGAACGTCAAACAATTTTCTTGCGTGAATCGAGTTCTAGAAATGATATATTTTTCGCAGAATTTTATGGTCGCGCTTGGAGGGCCCTGCGTAATGCCGTTTTGACAATACAGTGATATACAACTTAATCCTAGAGACCAATTGTATTTGGACCGTTCTTTACCTGGTACAGTCCGTGGAAAAGCACCGGTGTGAGTTACAGTGTGTCTAACAACTATTCAACAACGGCATAAACCGAGTACATGGGACTGCACGGCAATTTCAAAAGAGCTTTGTAAATTTTCTTTACGCGTAGCGAGCCTGTAATAAAATAAGCCGCAATGTGCGAAGTAAAATATACGATGACACCTCTCTTTTTTGCGAAAATAATTTTATTACTGTACAAAAATCACCAATAATTATTTTGAACGAGTATTACTCGATAACTTAAAAGTGTTGTAATAAAATGCTAACAAAATAATAATACGAAAACGAAATGCTCTATAAGGAAATAATAAACGCTATAATAAATCAAATGATAGGCTACATTATAAATTTTGTTTTGTTGTCGAATTCCGCTAGCAGCTGTTTGCAGATCTCCTGTACTGCAATTGTGATTAATTTCCTGTTGTGCAGCGTACCGAATAAATAAATAAGTTTCAATTTAAACTACTCTTTCAATTCGTTTAACAACTATTTTTATTGCATTTATATTCGCATTCTATAGAATGAAATATGTCCTCGACAAATTTAAAGAGTACTTACTATAAAGTGTGACCTGAAAACGTAAAAGCGTACCGTTATATCCCTAAGTTTTCTACATAACGTATTGTATAACAGGATGTCATTCACTCTAAAACGAGTGATGCTGTTTTCATCCTTAGAGTAAATGGAATCACATAGATTCTTAGATCGTTTTTCTGTGCATTCATCCGAAAGCCAGAAATCGAGAAATCTGAACCTTCAACAACAGTGAAAGAACAATACTTTTCTTTTATTATATAGACTCTTCTACTTACGAACTTTCAAAGATATGAACAAACATGTCTGTATGTTGAGATCTCTTGATATCAAGAGTTCAACCGTTACGCAATCCACGCATGCAGACGTCTACATTCATACTAGGCTGGCTTTATACAATTTCAAATCTTTTCAAATTGAAACACAAACCTATTCTTAAAATAAGTGAGGAAATAAACTTAAGTTTACTAAAAATAAAAAGATAATTTTAGTGAAAACAATACTTATCGACAGCAAACATAATGTATGTTTTCGCAAACAATTATGTACTTATACAACCACGTAGATATTTACTAAAAAATTACAATCGTAATAGTGTCGGCATTTTATGTTATTTAAGATAAGAAATAACTTATTGACTTATAGTTATGAATAAATGTTTTAATTCAAACTTGTTCATAAATAAAAACTCAATTTGCATAGATATGCTGCTTATAAATAAACTTTTAACGTATTTATATTCGCAATATATGTCTTATTATTGTCGCTATATTTTAATGTGCTATTTCTTGGGTGAATCATTAGATATTAGCCCTTATCACGAAACATGTGTGAAAATATTTTTGTCCCATAAGCATAAAGCTAATTTTTGAATGGTATGTATTTGTGAGTTTGTTTCGGTTGCACTAAAACTAATTTAAAATATTAATTGTAAAAAATGTGAAGATGAAAAACAAAACTAGTGTTTAAAATAATATTATATTTGGTTGCAGTGATACAAATGGACAACAACGATGGCCGTTTGTCGGACACGGAGGAGTTGTTGGGCGGTGGAAATGCAAGTAGAAGCAGCGGCAGCGGCAACGACCACTACGTCCATGGCGAGACGACGCTTCCCACGTGCAGTACGCCGCCCGCCGCCGCTCCTGCCGAGCCTCCGAGGTCGTCACCTCTGCCGCCCTCGCCGCCGACGGCGCAGGAAAATAAACATCTTAACTTAGAGGTAGGATCCTTGCAAAATAACGATGAAAATTATGAACAAGATTAATCGTTGTAATCACTGAAAAATATTTAAAAATGGCAAAATAATCAATGACATAAGGCTGAGTCACTGAAAATAGAAAATAATTTGATAAATATAAAATGTTAAGACTATAGAAAATAGTTCGGGTACCTAAGGCAGACGCTGAAATGAATAAAAAATATTAAAAATTATAAAAAATCATGAGACCTAGCCCTGAACCTCCCAGTTGAATTTCATGGTTTTTTCACAATTTTCATTATAAGCGAACATTATTTACTTGTGTGAGTGACATGATATATATATATATATATATATATATATATATATATATATATATATATATATATATATATATAAAAAATATTGTTTATGAAAATTGTCTTGAAATGCTGAAAATAGTTTTTGTGACAAAATTAAACTCAAAAATACAATTTTGTTCTTGACATTCCGTGCAGTAATAATTTTAGTAACACTGAAAATGATTGTTTTTCGAAAATGGAAAACGAAACAAACAGTTCTCTCAATATTTATGTCTTGTAATTCATTTTTCGATAGAAATTCGAGCGTGAAAGTTTAGCCTGGTAAAATACCGCATACCAGCGCTATAACGTAAAATGTTTGTTATTCTTTGTAACGGGCGAACTCTTTATCTTTTGAATATTTACTTCGTGTTTTCTTTAGATTATGATTTTTCATGATGTCATGCGACTTGTCAGTTGTCATCTCCATAACGAGGATAAGTCAGATGATTTGTTTATCCAATTCTATCATTTTATTATAAACAGTAGTGATTAATCCGAATCAGAATTATTATTGTATATATTTATAAAGTTATCTTTATGGTTGTGATAAGATACCACAACATCAATAAACAAATTAACGAAGATTAGTTATTGATTGCTTTGAATAGTGTTGCGGCTTCGATTGTGTATGTCACAGGAAAAAATATTTGATTCATACTATCCGGTTTGGCATTTGCATATCAAAGGTGCGCGCAACTTATAATTTCATATCACATAGTTTCGTAGTTAGTAACCGCTAAAAAAAGAAGAACGTATTTAAGAAGCGTGAATTGGATAAACAAGGATGGAAATGGCAAAATTTTTATCAATATTTCGTTCCCGTTCCGCAGTTAAAGTTTTTCAGCACACATGGCTTTAATTTTTATTTTTAGTTTGATGAATGGAAAGAATTTAATATTAGAAATGAACTTCAAGGCGTCACCTTATTACCATTAAAATGTATGATTTCATGAATGAATAATTTATATATTGTTGATTTTAGTTATCACAAACATTACCCTAAACTGATAACCTTTTGCGCAAATTAACAACGTTAATTTTATTACTTTGTTTTGTTATTGTAATTTCATTCATAAAGCATCTCTGTTCTTTTCTGTGACGCGTAACTAATTGTAAATGATGAGCTCGGGTTCGATAATTTATTTATTTCTGTTATTTCTAAATTTGTAAAAGAGAACGAGAAATGAGAATGAATTAGCTGAAATGTAGTTTTTGTTTCCGGTAGGTATACAGTACGCGCCTGTTGCACATAAGTGTTATATATTGTGGACGTGAGTCCAATGGACGCCAAAGCTGGCGGCACATCAAAAGAAACGAGCGAGAGCGCTGGTCCCCTCACTCGTTGACCTTGAAGAGTTTTTCTCTTTCTAACACAAGTAAATCGCGCATAGCGCGCAGCCGTTCGTCTCTGTCTGTAGTTTCTCTTTGATAAGCAAGCCGTGGTACCGATTCGGTTTGTTTCCCTGGTATCTTCAATCGGCCGCCGCGCTCAGATGAATCTTCGTTCTCTTTGGGTTGCCGTTGCCGACAAATCAAGGTCATTGTTTTCGTGTACATGTGGCGTCTTGGTCTTACCGTAACAACGAATACATCTCTCTGTTCTTTTCACTATTCACTCTCATACTTGGTTCTCCTATTTTTCATTTCTATGAATTCAAGTACATTTATGTAAAAATAAAGCATTGAAATCATTACATGTATTTCTTATTCTCATTACAGGAATTTTCTTGCGATGTGTCAATGGAAGGAGGAGTCTACCGTGATGGCCAAGAGTTTTCTTTTACTTTATATGACTTTGATGGCCACGGCAAAATTACCAAAGATGTAAGGACATTAGTTAGAAATGAAAATTAGATAAAATGAAAGTAAATAAATGATTTTCCTGTAGGATATAGCTGGCCTCGTGACGACTATATACGAAACTCTCGGTTCTTCAGTAAAAGTTCCTCATTACGGTAGCAAAACGATAAAGGTAAAATTAACAGTATCGCCGGATCAGAGGAAGCGAATGTCGGCAACTGTAATCGACCACAAGTCGCCAACTCATGGCAGTCCGAGTCAGAACCGAGCGAAGGAAGATAGCGTGAACGACGACACATACGTCAAGCGACATCGGCAGACACAGTGCAGGCGACAGAAGCGGGGACGCGACGGGGCACGGGAACACATTTGCTGCAACGTGGATGTATCGGATGCTGAGCCCGACTACAGCGACCACTGTAGCCGAGTCTCGGAAGATGAAATCACGGAGGACGAAGGTGAATGCTCCGAAGACCAAATGCCTAAACATCATCCATCGCGTGAGAAAATGAAACCGAGAAGATATCAGAAAAACACTAATTTTCGACATCAAGCGCACTTTGTGCCAAGTGCTCATATTCATCCGTACTCTGCTCCCGTACTCTGCACGAAGGCGCGACGAAATAAGAAGAAATCCAGTTCGTTGCAACGCAAAGAACTGCTCGAAATCATTCAGGCTAATATGGAAAAGAATAACCATGGTTTTCAAACCGCGAGGTAAGTTTGTTATTCATTCCATATATCAATCGGAGTATTAACATGCTTCTTTATTTACAGCAGAAAACAACAATACCCAGCCCATGTTAATAATGAAAGTGAGCAAACTCCACCAGTAGAACATAAACAACATCGACATAAACACAAAGTTCCACACGATTCATCTGCTCAACTTCAATGTCTCGCTAACATCGTAAATTCCGAAAATTGCTATTTGGATTTGGCGACGTTACAAGACGATCCGCATGTTTCGACTGATGGCCAGAATCTTTATAAACATGTACCTTACTGTCACTACGACAAGTTGCTAGGAGCTGTCGTATGTATGTCAAACAAGCAACTAAATTGCAACCTGCTACAAAAATCTCAACTAACCCCTTCTCCTTGTCGACATAAAAAACACTATCGTTCTCGATCTCATGATTTATCCCAAATGCCCTTTCGATATAATTTATTAGAATCTCAAAATAACAATGCTAATGACGTGAAAAATGAAGTAAGGGAAAATCTCAACCCCAGCTCAGCAAAGAAAACAAATATAAAAGTGAAATCTTGCGAGACAAATTTTGAACAGACGCCAACGTCGTTTAAAAAACACGTGAAAAAATGTCCTCAAGTAGTATTAGGACATTCTTCTTCTCCTCACCATTTAAAACATCGCAATCGACAAGAAGATCAAGCTAGAGCGATGGCCCAGGTCGTGCGTTGGTTGGAGCAAGAGTTTTCATCGAATGTTAACGTGAACATTAACAAGAAATCTGATACGGACAAAAAGAATAAGAGTAATTCGCGGTATTCTCCTCAGTCCCCTCGAACGTCGTCGAGCAGTTCAGCCACGGCGGTAGAGCGGCACGAACATCATCATGTGCATGAACATATCCACCATCATTACCATCATTACCAAGAAGCCCCCGTGGTGGTATGACAAGTAATGCAAGTGTTATCTCAGACTTTTAAACTGTAATTGACACAGCATGAATTATGCGACTGTTACGTCCTTCTATCAGTATTGAAAAACATGTGAAAACCATTATGAAATATGTAATTCGATTGGAAGTACTTAATTTGGTAAGAATCATCGGAAATAAATGTGTGGAAGTTGTCAGAATACTCAGATATACGGTATTTTTAATGTAAATAATAATTTAATAAATCCTACAACTAGTCTTATTTTAATTGAATACATAAAATTAATTGTAAAACTACAGTTCAAAATCGGCCTAACAAGTCAGTATTTAATTTATTAATGTAACCATTAGTTTAAAATTTAAGTTGTTTATTGTCATTTTAAATAAGCATTTAGAACTAACGCAGTGTTAGAAAAATTAACATTATATTTTTTAATGTAGATTGTATTTTGCTATATATTGCTCTGTGATATTTTTTTAATGGTTCTCATTACTTTTATTATTATTTTAACAACTGAATTATTTCATTTAATTATGTTGTTTAGAAATTTTCGAATAAATTGAATCATTTTAAAAATATCTTAACACTGTGTATAAATAAATTCATGTTGTTAGCGATATTATAGAATATATACTATATCGCTGTTTTAAAACTATTTTCTACCTACCTCTTACAAATAAATGGATACCAATAGCATTATACCAACGGTGTTTTCAATTTTGTGTTAATATAAATACATTTTAGTGAACACTATTTCTGTTTATTGATCCAGATTAGTAGTAAGTGTATAAATTTATTTTTTTAATGTGAAATTTATAAATCCGTATTAACAAGTGTTCAACTACTTGAAATAAGTATTAAAAGTCAAAATTTGTACAAATATCTTAGATATTTGCAGTAGTATAAGGTTTTACTGTTTTTAATTTAACTTTATATATTATTTAATGCAGATTTTTATTGTATAGTTAGATATTACAATTGTATTACATTATTTTAATAACATATTTATTGAATTAATTTTAATAAATAAACTGATTTTTTATATATCTACACGTAAATTTTATTTCATTTATTCCTAAGCCAAATTTAATTAATGTTCTATAAAAATCTCTTATAGTTTGTTCCCGCTTTTTATGATCGATTTAAGTGGATCAGGTTATATAATTAAAAATAGAATGATATTGATCGCTCCATCTAGTTTTAACAACATACACTACTAATAAAATTTCGTAAACAATAATTTTAACTTAAATTTTAGCTTTAAGAAATACTACTATATTTTTGTGTTTTAACAAATTTTAAAAGAAAAAAAATACAAAAATTTGTTGCGTATACAAAGGTCAACTCTTGCAAAGACTGACTTATACTAAAACATTAATTATTAATATTAATTCCCAAATTATTATTTATTTTTATTTAATAATAAATAAGAAAATTGATTATTGAAATTAGATTCTATAAATATAGAATAACTCTGACAGTCATTGGATAATGAATAAACTTCCTAATATTATGACCGTTATTTGAGGGCAAATATAAACCGATCATCGGTTGGTTACGGCAACGAGAGTTTTATCAATAATTTCTATTAATTTAATAAAAACCGTAGCTAACTGATTCAATCCATGAAAACTTTTTATTAGTGTAAACTTGTTTTAATTTACATACGTCGTATTGTGAACATATATGAGCGCGCAATTGTGCGATTTGTGTAATAAGTGTAATTGTTAAATCTTACTTTAAGATATTTCAAGAGAACGGGTTTCCAGTAAATAGTGGAAAATTACAATCTAATAAGAATTCCACATTAACGAAAAATCTAATAATAAGTATTTTAAAAATATTTTGGCACTAGGCCAATTAGTTATTTATATGTTTGTTAACCGACTTTGTATCATGCTCCAGTTATATTGTTCATTCCTTCACTGACATTTTTTCTTTTATTTTACCCGTCATTATTCGATACTTATCCGTAGTTAATACAGTTTTTTATTTTCATAGTTTCATTGCGCACTAACAATGTGGAGAGAAAAAGTTTATTCCGTAATTATAAAATGTTTGGTTTGTATATGTTCATTTAACATTGTGTTTCATTTACAGGGAAGCCTAAGAAGAGCCCAAGCACCAATACCAATGGCAGAATCCAAATCAAATTTACTTAACACACTAACACAGTTGATGATGGCTGATACCCGGCCCCATACTTACAATGATAATAGTGTATCCATGATTGAACCTGGATTATACCTTGGAGATGGGTTAGAATGCTCTTATACACCCCTTTATGTTACAATTCCTTTAATTAAGATGGTATTTATGCACAATATCCAGCAAATATCTTTAAATTATGTAACTTAATATCATAACAATCCTTGAAATGTCAACAATGACAACGTTTTCTTCATTACAGTTTAATTTCCAGGCGTAGGTAATGTATCTTGCAATATTTACTGGTTATTATGAATAATTACCAGGTTTGATGAAGTTGTAGTATGTGTTAGTGTTAAATAGGCAGGAATTTATATACATGTCAATGATTGTTTAGCCTTGCCGCCATGGATTTAAATCTGTTACAAAAAGAAGGTTTCACACATGTGTTAAATATGGCAGAGGGATATGGCATCGGTTGTGTAAACACAAATGCAAATTATTACAGACGGACAAATATTAAATACAGAGGTTTCAAAGCTTACGACAGACCTTCTTTTCCTCTGGAATCATATTTTATGGATGCAGTTAAATTTATTACAGAAGCTCTTATGTCTAGAGGTATTCAAAACACTATAAATATAACTCTTCAAATATTTTAAAATTCGCTTAATACGCTAAAAAGAGAACTGATAGATACCAACATTTAAAATTTCCCAAAAAAAAATAATTGAAATTAATCTTATTAAACTTTTAAGAAATATTTTTGAAGAGTTGTTTTTAATGGATTTAAGTTTTTATTTGAATACATATGAATTGGTTTTATTTCAGGTAAAATTCTCGTTCACTGTGTGATGGGAATTTCACGTTCAGCATCAGCAGTGATCGCATATTTGATAGTCGCAAAGAAAATTCGAGCATCACAAGGTTTGAGATACGTATATCAACGTCGCATTGTACAACCGAACGATGGTTTTATGGAACAACTGGCACGATTTAGCAATATGCAAGAACGAGCGAGACAAAGTTATCATTAATTTCTTATAATCCGAACGCTAATTTGATATGCGTAACAAAACGAATTGTTCAAAATGCTTCGACACTTTTCGAAAGATGCCTTATAGGAAACGAATAATATACATTTATAACAAAAACTGTATATTTATTTAATAAATATTGTGTATAACACAGGTGTACATTTGTTTTTTTTTTTTTTTTGGTATAATAGCCAGACACAGTAAGATACTTTAAAATGTACGCGTTAATATTTTGAACAATTAAATATACATGATTGTATCTAGGAAACAAAAATTATTTGTCAAACATAATTACAACTATATTTTGGCTCTTCATGTTTGACTTACATAAAAGCTGTAAAATAACATTTAAGTAATTTATATAATTATTTTCAACAACTAAAAACAACATATTACGCAATCTAATTCGGACAAGTAACATTCAGGTAACATGAACTACAATTAAAGCTTCTAATTGAAATTATTTTGATTATTTGAAATAATCTTCCGTTGATGTAATAGTAGCTTCCACTAAAAGACCAAAATCTAATTCAGCTAAACTTGCTTTGGCGGTAAGTAAATCTAAAAATGTATCCAATGGAGATAATCTATCAGCAGATGGAAATGCAGCTAAACCGAACTGATTTGTTCGCATTCGCTGCAGTCCTCGAGATCTTGGTTGGTTTCCTTCTACCCCCGATAAAATATTTAAAGCATGTTCTCGAGCTCTAAGCATCAAACTTGCTGGGTGTCCCCATGCATTTAATAATCTTTTTGCTCGAGAACGAGGTAGAAGGGACAATAGTTTTAATTTTTGTAAAACTCCTTGTTTTGTATCATCAGTATCTAAAAGTAATTTACTTTGAAATATTGTAAACAAAATTGTAATTTACATTATACCTGCCATTATAACTTTCATGACATCGACTTGTAATTCAAATACATTCCTGTGAACATATTGAAGGAATGTATTAAAATTCAAAGTACGATAGCCTAAAAATGTGAAGAAAGATGTAAATCCTTGTGGTAATGGAAAAGCAATGGATTCGACGGCTAAATAATATCGTTCAAGTAATGTAAATAATAAATAACGTTTGTCATCTTGTAAATGATCACTGAAATAAAAATTACATTAAAAATGTTCAAATAAAATAATAATATTTATATTACATTAGAACAAATCCTTTCTCATGTTCATGTTTGGCATCCACATTTGCGCTTCGACACAATAATTGACACAAAAATTTCGACTGTTCAAGTTGTGCTGCAACGTATCTAGTTGCAACTGCGTGAACATGCATTGGAGTCTGAGATTGCCATTGTAGCCTGCTTAAAGTATTATTTCCAAGACTGTGTTTGAGTAAATGCATGCTTATTTCTCGCAGATTCTACAAAATAAAAATTAGAAATATTTTCTTACAATGACTATTGTTCTTTACTTACCACCGAAATAATATGTTCTTGCTTACTTGCAGTACAACTCTCAAATTCATAAAATGGCAACGAATCCATTTGGTTTTTCCTACTGTTTTGCGAAGTTATTGTTGAAATATCTGTAGAACTACCTAGCACACCTCCTGGAGAAAGAGGAGTACTCGACCTGGATAACGCCTCAGGCTGTAAATAATATTTTTAACATCTCAAAAGTAGAAATACTTTTTTAGTACTAACTTGGTAACACATAAGGGACACCATAAGTTTATCAGCTACATGACTAGGCTTAAATTTGGCCTTAGTTTTACCAGTTTGTATTAAATTCTCCCATAATCTTGTCCATATATCAACCCTATATGGGACAATTCGTTGTTGGGGTGACAGCAGCATCATTGCTGTGTTCCATAAAATATCTTGCGACAATCGAACGCTATATTTATTTATTTTTACATCTGTATCTCTTCCTGGTAACAATGTAGTAACTGACAATAAATTAACAAGTTGACTGGCATCTGATGGTAGATTTCTTTGTACGGATACATAAGAACTACCGATTAGAAACTCTCGCAATAATTGTGGCAATCCGAGAGACAATGGCTTTTGAGCAAACGTTGATAGCAACTAAAATAATTATTAGTTAGTACATATTTTTTAATAATTATTTTATAGATGATATACCTCACCAACAGTATCAATCTCATTTCTATGAACAATTAAATAATGTAAAATTGACAGTTTATTATCTATAGTAGTATCACTTTTAAAAGTATCTCCTAGTTGATGTGTTGGCACAGTTAAAGAAACTACATCCAAAGTATTTAGATTAATTGTTAAATTAGTTTCAAATTTAAGAGGCACTAAACGTAAATCAATATTTTCTTGATGAATTATTGGAGAAGTAACAACATGACAACAAGGTTCGTGATTTATTCCTATGTCCAATAAATGAGTGAATAATTTTGGAATAAAAATTAACATATGATGTTCTGAAATTATATTTGATGTTATAAAATATATTAACTTTATTTTAAATCATGTTACCATCATAAAGCATAAATGTAGGGCATATTTTCTTAGCTTCAGCCCACGGAATGCCTGGAATAACGCAATGTATAACACAGCTATGATGTAATACAGTTACAGAATATGCAAAATGAACAGAAGTTTGCATATCTTCATTCGTATGCATCGAATTCAAAGTTTCGCATTTGACAGGCTGATATAAATAATGATGACAAATACAAACAATCCCATTTGAATTTGAAACAACTTGTAAATCTAGAGTAGAATCATGTATTCGAAGAGGAACTGTATCATCTTCATAAGTAGATTGAAATACTGGTTGAGTTGCTGTCATATGCTGAAGATTCATTGGAATGTTTAACTATCAATATAAAAATTAAAATATTAAATATTCTAGGGAATATTATTTTTATACATACAACAGTCTCATGTGGAAGATCGTCATGAAATTGTAAACCTGATAAAGTTGGAGATAATTTTATACTTTCATGTATATCATATTCTTCACCTTCAACCAAACAACGAATTGGTTTCCGATAATGAATGTAATATAAAACTTGATGCCTGCAGTCCCATTGTGCCCAAACAAAAGCCCGAACTAATAATTCATGTGTTAGCCATGTGTTATCAATTTCAGTCATATCCATTTTTAACATATCGATTTGATATAATAATGCACCTATAATCAAATTAATTTGAAAAATCAGTGAGAATTAAAAGAGATAATTCTTACATTCTTGATGAATTAAAAGCAAGAATTTTTCGGTTGGCTGCTTATCATTAAAAACTGATTGTTTCTTGTATAAAAACTGAATCATTATTTGTTTTGATTTTTGTAATTTAAAATCTAACACATTATTATTTTTCAAATTAATTAAATAAACTCTGTACATTAAAGCATTTTCTAATGTCTGTTCAGAATTATTTTCATTTTCATCTTCCAAATCTTTTGTAACTATTCCCAAAAGACTGCGAGAAGAATTTACCGAAGCCTGAATTACATTTTGAACATTTTCGAATTTGTAAATTGTTTCTAAAGAATTAATAGAATATTTATACAGCCCAATTTTAGTTTTTTCATCGTCATTTGAGGTTTCAATCCAAGAAAATAAAAGAGATCCATCCTGTTCTTGATTCAGAAGACGCCAATTTGTTGCTTCAGCTAGAAAATTTATAAATACAAATATAGTACGAATACTATACAAAATTTTCTATTTTTCTAATAGCAAATGCACGCTTCAATACTAATTGTCCTATTTATGTTTTGAAATTTTCTTTGTAGATAAGCTGTTTGAGCAAATTGCCCATTGCGTTAAAATTCGCGCGAATTAGTACATTTGTAGGCGTGCGCAACTCAACACACATGTTCTTGTTTTTAAAAAATATTATTTTATTATATTTACTAATATATTGTCCGAATTTTATATACTATTTTGAATTATTGAGTGAATAAAAGGATAATAAAATATATAGGAATTTCATATTGGTGAGTACATTCATATATTTTATAAAATACAAAAATCAATATTTTTGTAAAATTAAATATAATTTACGAACTGTCACGTAAAACAATAATTTTATTTAATCATCATTGAGATCATAGATTTGTTAAACTATTCCATTATAAAAATATATTTACCTTCAGAATTTTCGGCCAATATCAATGCACATAATTTGGATGGGAGGTTATCGTCAGGCACCATTATGATAGCAGACTGACTTTTGTTGTTACATTTGTATTGATCATTCAGTACAGACTTTTTAGTTAAAATAACTATAAACATATCAACGAAATATAAAAAAATGTTTATTTATAAATTTCAGTTTTTTTTATTCATTACAATATTTTATAATTTTATAAATGTAAATAAATAGAACATGTATTATTTACTAATCAGTTCCTATTTGGGGTAAAACAAAGTGTTAATTGTTTAGAAATAAGAGCGAATGCTATTTTTATCAACATCCTGTAATCATAGAATTTCCTTTTGTAGGCTACGGTGAAAATTTGTAAATATTGAACATACATGCGACACACCACGGCAACAACGTGACTGATAGAAAGTGTATTGCGCAGTGCGCAGACGTACTTAACGTCATTGCATAGAAGTTGTAGCAGATCAACCTACAGCCATTTATGTGCGATTTGTTTTTGGCATGTGTCAGTGTTATAATTTGTTAATAATAATAAACATTGAGTAATTCGATAGTGAGCTTTACAAAATGCGACCAACGTCAACAAATGTCGCAACGAATATCCCAGCCTTCTTGTCGAAGTTATGGAAGATGGTTAACGATCCCGAAACTGATCATTTGATATGCTGGAGTCCGGTACGTTTATAAGTTATTTATTACTCCCATAGACAGCAAATGCTATGTATAATAGATTAATAGACCTATTTCATTAGGTATTTTTTAATGTTTATTATGATGAAATGATTATTTTTCAACCATGTTATGTAGTTCATAGTTTGTCCTCGTAAAATTTTGTATATTTAATAAGCTGTTTGAATGTCTTTTTTATCCAATATTAAACGTTAAAGGTTAAACCAATATATCTTCCATACTTTTTAGATATAATTAAGTAAATATATTTCGTTTCATATTATAAAATATTCTTATATTTTAGGGTGGTCATAGTTTTATTATTCAAAATGAGGCGCAATTCTGGTATACATTACTTCCGATATATTATAAACATAATAATATGTCGAGTTTTATTAGGCAACTTAATATGTGTAAGAAATATCTGAATTGATTTTTTGTAACAATCACTAAAATATTATCAATTGCAGATGGGTTTCACAAGGTATCTTCCGAGAACGGTGGAATGGACTGTGATAAAGATGAAATAAGATTTTTTCATCCATACTTTCAACAAGATCAACCTCATGTTTTGAAACATATTAAGAGAAAGGTTGCATATATAACATTGTATAATGTTTTAAAAGAACTGTGCTTTACTAAAATATAATGTTATTGTAGATTGCAACCAGCAAGTCATCTACTGTTACCGGTAGCGAAGAAAATAAAGTGAATAATGTTGATCAAATTACTAAAGTTCTTGTTGATGTAAAACAGTTACGAGGACGTCAAGAAAGTGTTGATAGTCAATTAGCTGCAATGAAACAGGAAAATGCAGCATTATGGCGAGAATTAGCACTTTTAAGGCAAAAGCATATGAAACAGCAACAAATAGTTAATAAGGTAAGAAAAATACATTTTATAAGATCTAACAAATTAATTGTATAATTCTATTTTTTTTTCTTTATTTATTTCACTAGTTAATTCATTTCCTCGTAACCATTGTCCAACCGTCAAGAGGTGGGTTAGGAGGATTAGGAGTGAAACGACGATATCCACTCATGATTAACGACTCAAAATATTCAAAAACATCCAAAACTGATGCAAATTGCGATGGACCTACAATCCATGAATTGGACACAGAATCAGCTCTTAACGACACATTACTAAATGAAGTTTCTGGCAACGCTCCAACGAAAAGTAATGATAATCAGGTCAGAATAGATAGTCCACCATCTGTCAATCCGCTTATGGAACCGGAGAACGTTTTACTTAATATTCCAATCGAAGATACAGATAATTTATCAGAAGATCCATTATCCAATCCTGACATTTTACTTGTATCAGATCCAGATCTAGAGGCTACCGAGCTGATCGTTCCTGATTCTGCTAATGTTGCTAAATTGCTTGCTGACTCAGAAATCTCAGTAGATACTACCAATACGGACTTTTCTCAAGAAGCGGACTTGTCACAGGTTATGTCTGATAAGGATATTCTACAAGTAGCAGAACAGATGTATGATAACAGACTATCAGCTAGTCGAGAGGTTGATATTTGTACCGAAGAACCAATATTTGAAGAAACGAAACCTCATATTATGAATGATGCTATGATTAGTAACTTAGCTTCGGGATCAGAAAATACTGGTAAATCTAAAGCGAAGGAAGAAAAGAAGAAATCCATGACAATAGCTACTAGGAGTGTACCAGATCTTACTAACTTGAAACTGAATGCTGTGTAAGTAGTACACTTTGTACACTTTTTATATTTTTGTTTTTAAAATAATATTTTAATTGCAGTAATGGTTTTTGCCCTGATGAATTGGATAACCATTTGGAGGCAACCCAGGGTGAGCTAGACACGATTAAGGATATGCTTTTTGAAGGATATTCGCTGGATGCTAATGCCTTGTTGGGAGTGAGTATATTAAATACTCGGTTACTAGATAAATAAATTTTGTTACTATTTTTTCCGAATTTTCACCAGTTTATGATACACTGTATAGTTAGTACAAAAACTGGTCAGTTGTTAAAAAAGTAATACAAACTATTTATCGAGTGTCTGTTTTGGGTAATCTGATTTAATGTGCACACACTATATACTCTTTCTTCCTCCATTAGACTCATTTTAGTAATCATTTTGACGCCGTCCCTTTGCAACTGTTTAATCCAGATGAGGATTTTCCATTGGATATACCACCTCTAACCAATGCAGCAGATAGTCAAAACAAAAATGATAATTTTGGTATGTAAATTTTAAATTTATCCTCACTTTCATTTTATAATTATGTTTTATTTTTTTAGACCCAATGATGTCCGGTTCTGAATTAACGACGTATGTCAATCCACCATTCGTATTAGATTTCGAAAATTTGTTCGAAGATAGTTCTGATACAACTGGTTGTATCAGTGAGAAAACAATGGAAACAGCACCTGAATTCAATGACGATCAGATCAATACACCAATTGTAATAAAGAAGGAACCAACTTATCCAGTTACTAAACGTACCGATACAAAGTGATGTTATAGTTTTATATATTTTCAGTTTAATTTGATAGTATTTCAAATTACACCTTGTAATGCATTTTTCATCTCTTTCATAAGATATGATAGAAGTTGTTGATTGATTACTTCCTCGCCCAGTTTTGTATTTCCTTTTTGTCAGCTTCAGGATAACTAACATTTAAAATCTGTTATAAGCCAGTGGCACGATTTGTATTTAAAAGAGAATCTATTTAATCTGTATAATTTATATTAATATTATTTTATTTGTGTTTGACAGCTAATTAGATAGTTAATACAAATAATTTAGTTTTCAGTCTGAATTAGGCAAATAATTAATCGCATGACTAGACATCATTTCTTATTGCCTATTATAAGAAGCCATTGGTATTAAAGTTAATGAACAGATTACATAGTATATTATATAATACTGAAAACTATTTTTTAAAAAAGTTGCTCGAATGTGATGAGGTTTACATCACGTATATGTGTATTGAAAATAATTTGTTGTATAGTTAATAATAGGAATTGTTTTATGTTACTGATTTATGTTAATTTATATGGGTATAAGTTAAAATGTATGTGAGACTGTAAGAATGATTTAAAGGTGATATTCACAGTACGTAAAGCATTTAGATACAAAAGCGGCATTATGCCGGGAAAAGGACAGTTTCACTGTTTGCAAAATTAATTATGTAAATGGTGTAATTTCTTTTTTTAGTACGAGCACCAGTAATACCAGGTTAACAATACTGTTCTGTACTTTTTTTTTAATAACACATTAAAATAGATGAGTTAAACTTGCAATTTGATGTATTTCATACAAATTTGTGTCTTAATTCATTACAGTATATACAACCAATTATAATAAATATGAACATATTTATTGTCAAATATAAACTACTACAATACAAGTAGTGATCATTATTGTATGGAAGGAGAATTTTCCAACGTTTTTTCAGTGCACGCCAAAAGTAATTTCTGAAATTAAGGTGCAAAGTCCAGGTATTTGAAATATAAAAATAATCTACATGTGCTGGGATACTGAGTGACAAAATTGCTGAAAATCTTTATTTACAGATTCTTATAAAATTATATTTGGTATTCTGCAAAACAGTAAATTAAGAGCGAGATTTATTAAACATAAAGTATTTTATGTTTCTTAATTTCCGAAGTACAATAAAAAATACGTACAATTCATATATTTTTTTGCTCATGACCTAAAACTTTAAGTAATCCTGCTCCTGCTATATAAATTCAAATACACTTGACCGTGGTTTCACCCAAATAATTTAGAGTAGATGTTTTGTACGGACAAAATGAACAAATTATTATTGAAATTTCAAATGTAATTAAATAATATAAAGTTACATTAAATAAATGCAATAAATAAGGCAAGTTCAAAATATAATTTTCTGTCATGAAACCTTGTTTATATATCCGTGATCTTTTTAGGTTGGAATGCAAAGTGCAACATGTACAGTTTATTTGAATACTACTTTGAAAATGTACATATTCCCAGCAGTAAAAAAATTGTCAACATCGGCAGTTGTGTCCATAATAAACCAAAAAAGAAATATATATCATGAAAGCAATTATATACCAACTCAAGCCCGCGTTGTGATAGCAGGGGCAGGAGTTGTAGCCAATTCAGTAGCCTATCACTTATTGAAAAATGGATGGAGTGATGTACTCGTCGTGGAGCAAGGGACCATTGGCAGTGGTACATCACGCTTTGGCTCAGGGACATTGGGTTTATTTAAACCGATAGCACATAGAAATATAATATTATATAGCATTAAATTATATAAGGAATTAGAAGAAATGGGGTATAATATTGGATTTAAACAATGTGGTAGCGTTAATTTAGCTCAAACCAAAGATCGCTTAATTGCATTAAAAAGACGAATGGCATATAATTTACCCACCGGATTATACTGTGAATTAGTTAATAATAGAGAATTACAAAAACTACATCCATATTTAAATGTAGATAATGTAGAAGGTGCAGTTTGGGTTCCTGATGACGCTGTTGCTGATCCTAAAGCAATATGTTATGCATTAGCAACGTTAGCCCAAAAAGGCGGTGTTACTTACGTAGAAAATTGCATGGTTGAAGAAATACTTACGGACAATTTTACAGTAACTGGGGTAAAAACCGATAAAGGTACCATCAAATGCGAATATTTTATTAACTGCGCAGGAATGTGGGCAAGAGAATTAGGTCTTAGATGTACCCCACCAGTCAGAATTCCTGCATACCCTGCTGAGCACTTCTATGCACTAACAAATCCGATAGAAGATAATATTGTAGACCAGATGTTGCCCTGTGTACGAGATTATGACGCACAAATGTACTCAAGAGAATATAATGGGGGATTTCTTGTAGGCTGGTTTGAGCTAGAAGCTCGTTCAGCTTTTGCGCAAAGTACTGTTCCTAGAGACTGGCAAAAACATCTTCAGAAGGACACACACCGTTTCAGTAAGAGACGATAAGATATCTTTTAATTACATTTGCCAATAGCTATTTATATTTAAGTGCCACTATGGAAGAGAGCTGTGAAACGTCTACCTGTGTTAAAAAAATACGAAAATCCAACTATGACAAACTCACCAGATAACTTTACTCCGGATGGGCGCTGGATTCTTGGAGAAACACCAGAAGTAAATAATTATTTCGTTGCTGTAGGAATGAATGGCAACTCATTGCAAGGCGCTGGAGGAATCGGCAGAGCTGTAGCTGAATGGATTGTTGAGGGCAAACCTACTCAAGATTTGCTACCATTTAATGTTCAACGATTTTTAGATGTCCATAACAGTCGAAGATATCTTCAGCGTCGTACCAAAGAAGTTGTGGGCAGGTATAAAATTTTATAAAAACTATAAAGCATCTTTATTACTACATGATCTATTGTAGACATTACTCTATTTTGTATCCATTTCAATGCGAGTACAATTATGCTCGTCAGTTGCGATCTTCACCACTTTATAGTGTTCTAGAGAAGCGCGGGGCTATTTTTGGTATTAAAATGGCTTATGAACGAGCTCTTTATTTTGATTCTACGTATAAAAGTAAATCACTTAATAACAGATTATATATTACTTTACGTATTAATGATTTTTGACTAGGAGGAGATCCACCACCAAAAATGCCACCAGGAAGTTTTTATAAACCACAGTTTTTCAATTTTATGAAAGAGGAATATTTAGCATGTCGCGAAGGCGTGGGAATTATTGATATGTCTTCGTTTTCTAAAATTGAAATCAAAGTGAGCCTTCTTGCAACAATTCGAATTATTTTAACTATGATGAATTAAATGGTAAAATAAAATTATGCATATATTGAATTTACTTTTAGTCTAATGGAATGGAAGCAATAAAATATTTGCAAAATCTATGTTCAAATGATGTTAATATTCCTGTTGGAGCTATTGTTCACACCGGAATGCAGAACGAAATCGGTGGTTACGAAAATGATTGCATGTTGGTACGCCAGTCTGACAACAGGTAAACAGAACAAACAATTTTTCTTATTACATTTATTTAAAATATTAATTATCAACAGTTTCTTCATGGTGTCTCCAACAAGCCAGCAAACTAGGGTTTACGAATGGATGTCACGTCATCTACCTCAGGATCAGTCAATAGTATTAAATGACGTAACGTCAATGTATACAGTAATAAATGTAGTGGGTCCCAAAGCAATAGAATTGCTAAGTGAACTTTCAAACTCTGATATGGCTCTTCATCCATTTTCATATAAAAAAGTTAATGTTGGGTATGCATCAGATGTAATGGTAATGTCTTTTACACATACTGGTGAACCTGGATATTGTTTGTATGTTCCTTCGGAATATGCTCTTCATATTTATTATCAATTAATGTCTGTTGGAAGAGATTACGGTGCAAGGGATGTAGGGACATTAACACAAAGATTTATGAGAATTGAAAGATTTATTGCTTTTTGGGCAGAAGAATTAACAAGTTTTATTACGCCTTATGAGGCGGGCAATGGTTACATGGTCAGACTAGATGTAAGAGTTATTTCTTTCATTATCTAGGACAGAAAATGTATATAATTTTTATTTTAGAAAGGAAATTTCAAAGGAAAAGAAGCTTTACAAAAGCAGAAACTTCAGGGCGTTAGCCGACACTTAGTTTTATTTCATTTAAATGATATTGATCCAGATAAAGATATTTGGCCATGGGGAGGAGAACCTTTATATAGAAATAATGAGTTTGTAGGAACTGTCACTTCAGCAGGGTACGTAAATAAGATAATATATTAAAAATAATTTTTAAGAATTACTTTATATTTTAGGTATGGCTTTACTGCTGACAAACTTATTTGTTTAGGTTTTATCGAACGACCTAAATCCGATACGACGCGTCGTACTGTAAATGCGGAGTATATTTTAGCCAAGGATGCAATGTATCAAATAGATATTGCTGGCTATAAATTTTCTTTAACACCGTACTTACACGCACCTCATTTTTCAATAGCTTCTCAGATTAATCGACGATATAAACCGACTGTAGTAAATTACAGTAGTGATATTGTTCATTGAATATGACTCTAGTCTGATTTTTATATATAGTAAGTGCCGAATATAAAAATCAGGTTTGTTTAACAAATTTTGATTCTTATAACTGAAAATAAGAAAAAAATTCTCTTTAAATCAGACAAAAAATGATTATAGAATAAATTTTTGTAACTACATTTCATTATTACCTCTCAGTTAGGTTTATACGAGATTATCAAAATTAAAAAAAAATAAAAATGAAATTTCACCATTGTAAAATTTATTAGATTTGTTCAGAATTAATTCTTACAACCGAATATTTAAGTCTTGTAAAACATAAGAGTATTTTTAATTATATGTAAGGGTTCTTACAGTATTATTCGGCACTTACTGAATATCAATATAAAAATATATCAACGCAAACATTACTTAAAAAAAAAATGTGTTGAAAAATTAAACATTTGTTATCTTATGTGTACTTACAATTTGTTCTTATTTATTATAGCAATAATTTTAAATTTTATTCATATTTATAATGAGTTATTAAAATAATTAGATAATGAGTTTTAATAAATTATATTATTTGATAAATATTTGATTTTACCGCCTTTGTATACGTCATATTTCCTTCAAATAAATGAAATATCCAACCACAAACTTAAATATCTATCAAACGCAGTTATTGGATATACAACAACCTATCGGTCGTCAGTTTACTGCAAACAGGAAACGAAGTGAGGGGAGAGCAACAGGTAAATTTAACGTATTATGGTAAAAGTCAGTTTGAGAGGGAATTGGTCTTTATTGATAGTGAGAATAAAAGCTTCCACAGTCGAGAAGGTTACCATATTTGTGAAAAATATATAAATAGTGCCGCGCGCTTCTTTCAAATTTAGGCGGTTTGTTTTCATTGGTATTTTACTTGTGTGTTTCCATTTTTAACTTATCTGTTGTTTTGATAGGTGATATATAATACTGTGAATAAAAATAAAGTATCACTTATTTAGCGGTGTATTTTTCGTCTCCAATCATGTTCGACGAATTGCCCACTGAGGTAATTTTATATATTTTAGGTTATTAAGGTAAATAGGATAATACTAACTTTTATTTATTTTTAGATTTTGATCACTATATTTGGGTATTTGTCGCATTCAGACAGAAAATCTTGTCGTCTAACCTGCCAGCATTTTTATAGAGCAACTTTGACGAATTCATTCATGAGAAAGGACTATTTTCAAATTGACCGTAGAATGTTAAAACCGAATGGAAAATTAATAGCTACATTTTTAAGTAATATAAAAAGAATGATATATCATGCATCGGTATCAAACATGAATAATCATTATTTTTGGATATTTAACAAATTAGGAGAAAATTTGCAGTCATTAACATTGAAAAGTTGTACGGTAGATTATTTTATATTTTCATACATACTTTCAAAATTTCAGTCCATTGAAACATTACACATCGTAAACTGTGATAATTTGCTGATAGAAGGCAAAATATTTTTGCCTACTGGTATAAAAAACAATCAGTTTTTATGCAAATTGAAAGGTCTTGAAATTTCGGACACTATGTATCTGACTGATATTGCATTAAGTAGATTTCTAATTATATTCCCTAATATTAATCATTTGTCATTAGAAAATACGATTATAAACTGCCACTCTGGTGTTTATAATTTTAATTATAATATTAATTCAAATATATTGAAAAATCCAAGTCCGAATGTTTTAACAATACATTATTTAGGAGCTTTAATTAATTCTAAGCAACATAATATAAAAAGTCTAAATTTAGCAAAAACAATTTTAAATAATGAGGCATTATCACAAATTTTGCAAATAGAAAAATTAAAACTGTATTATTTAAATATAAATTTTTGTCATGAATTGAAACAAAATGAACATATGCTCATAGGTTCTTGGCAGCCGGGATTAACGGAATTGCAAATAGCTAATTGTGATTTGTTAACAGATTATTTATTCGAGCACATTTGCAAAACCATGCCAAATTTGAAAATTTTAAATATGTCTAAAAATAGAAATGTAACTGGTATAGCATTTCGATATCTTAATTATTTGGTACACCTCACCGACTTAGATATTTCAGACTGTCCATTTATTGCAGGGACTCTTATTGCATTTGTTATTTGTTCGAATAATTTAATTAAAACTCTTAGAAAGGTTAAACTAAATAAAACAAAAATTTCGAATGAAAATGTTATTGATATAGCTACTATGTTAACACTTTTTGAACTAGAGATTTCGTACTGTGATCGGTTAACTAGTGTATGTCTAAGTACTCTATTCGAGAAACAAAAATTATTAAAAAGATTGGAAATGGCAAGTGTAAGAGTTAATGACGCAGGAATGACTGGTTTTTCTGAATCGAGTCTGAATTTGCCTCTTGTTGATATAAAATATGAAAATACAGTAACACCTATACAATTCCTGCAAAAGAAGATTTTGAAAGAGAGTGAACGCTACTACAACGTGATAGTAAGCTCTCGTATTAAATCATCGCCTTGTATTCAAGATTTACAAAATTTAGAGATCTTAAATTTAAACGGATGTAACAAGTTAACTGACTACATTTTTGCTAGCTCAATACGGTTCACGAATTTGCGAGAATTAAAGTTAGCTGGCTTGTCACGGGTTTGTAACACAGATGTTAATAAATTATTTACCTCATTATAAATTCGTTACTTCAGGGGCTTTCTTAAAAATGTTTAATAATAACTCAAGATATGTATGTTTTGAAATTATTTTATATTTTATCTCTTCTCACAGATTGCAGTTGAAACATTAGATATGTGAAAATATAATTCGCAATTCATTAATTTCTGCAAATAATTATAAAACAGTTCCTAAAATATCGAATTTAAGCAATATAATGAAATGAATCGTAAATAATTTATAGACATTTGAAAATGTGATAAATTAATACTATACATTTGTTTTTATTATTACAGATAACTACTAAAACATTGTTTTTCTTGGCATACAATTGCCCTGCAATTGAAATTTTAAATCTTAGTGCTTGCTCTGTTGATGATAAAGGAATATGTGTACTAGTACAAAAATTGAAGCGTTTAAAGCATTTATATTTAAACGTAAAAAATTAAATTAATGTTGCCTAAAGCATTCTTATTAAACTTGATTTGTTCCAGCATTGCCTAGAAATAACAAATGTGGCCCTTATTTTCATTATAGAGCACTGTAAAGTTTTACAAAAGTTAAGCATTCTGGGTTGCTCTAATTTAAAAGAAGATCTCTTAAATAAAATCAAGAATATGCCTAATATGGTAGAAATTATTGGGAATCCAAACGAAAATTTTGAAATGGAGAGTAACGCACCGCTTGCACCTCCGCTACCAATCTCTAATATGAATTTGATCTGAAATTAGAGTATTTACTTTACTTTTTTAATGTCTCATTTATATTTTGCATTGGAATAATTTGTATTAAGTCACCTTCAATGTGTTTATTTAGTATTTCTAAGATTAATGTTTGTAATTTAAAATGTTAATAAAATTTAATTTTTGTTAATTTGATCCATTTTATTATTTGTTATAGAAATAGCTGTTCTATGTAATATAATTTCAATATTTTAAATGAAAAAAGTTTTCAGAACTCGTGTTAATAATTAAAACTAGTTTTGTTTAAAGTTCTGTAAAATTTAATACTTGATTTTTTGAAAATACACTTTATTTTTTCTTTGCGTTGGCTCAACTTCTTCTACTTTATAGGAACATTTGATTTCGCTGTTTTCTAACCAAATCTGCTGCGTGTATGCACAAAACAGTCGAAAAACATAAGGTTGTTCTCTTCTTCTTTAACGTCGTGTCGTGTCACCGTGTGAAGGTGAGATTTATATGTGAAAATATCCGTGATTTTCTCAGTAATCAGTGAAAAATATCTTATTATATCATAAAATAAGTTATTGTTTTTAAGTGTTCGTTTGGTTATTTGTGGTATATTTTAAATATAGGTGATTTTTGTGTAATGTCAAATTTCGGGGTTATGATGTTGAGTTTGTATTCATATTGATACTCTGCAAACGATTTGGAAGTGTTGAAACGAAGTGTTTATATCACATATAGTTTCAAGTAATTTCATTTGTTCTTTTATCTATAACGTTACATTATTAACTTGTTGATAAATCTGTAATTATATTTAAGATTCAAACGAACATGTGCAAGTGTATTTGATGTATGGGTGAAAAAGTGATCATACTGATTATCAATATAGTATAATTTGGTTATAGGCTTAAGGCTTAACGATGGCACCCAAAAGAAATAATATGATCCCAAATGGGCATTTCCACAAAGATTGGCAACGATTTGTGAAAACCTGGTTCAACCAACCAGCTAGAAAGATCAGACGCCGACAGAACAGAGTTAAGAAAGCTCGTGCTATTGCTCCAAGGCCAGCAGCTGGTCCCATTCGCCCTATTGTGAGGTGCCCTACATTCCGGTATCACACCAAAATTCGCGCAGGCCGTGGCTTCACCCTCCAAGAACTCAGGGTAAGTTAATTTATTTCTTCATCTCGTAGTTATTATCTAAATTTTCATGTTCTTGTAGGCTGCTGGTTTAAACGCACCTTTCGCTCGTTCGGTTGGCATCGCCGTAGATTACCGCAGACGTAACAAATCTGTAGAATCTCTGCAGCTTAATGCTCAGAGGCTGAAGGAATACCGTAGTAAATTGATCGTGTTCCCACGCCACGAGAAGAAGAAGCTGCGTAAGGGCGAAGCCACTGAGGAAGAACGCAAGGTTGCTTCACAACTCAAGGGTGCTATTATGGCAATTCGCCAAGCAACAGCCAAATCAAAGGCCCGCAAGATTACAGATGAGGAAAAGAAATTCAACGCTTACATCTTCCTCAGAAAGGTATATTATTGATATTTATTAGAGAATTGTTCATATTTAACAAATATTTTTACAGGCACGTGCTGACGCGAGATTAATTGGTATTCGGGCGAAACGCGCAAAGGATGCGTCAGAAAACCCTGATGACGTGACTAAAGTAGGCAAGGAACCTAAAAAAGCTAAGAAATAAATTTATAATTTGTAAAACTTATTTAAGCAAGTAGGTAGACTTATGTATTATTTTATAAATATATTAAAAATATCTACTTGTTTACTTGTTTTTCGTTTTGTATTGACAATATATTTATGAATTTATAAAAGGTGACTAAATTTAATGTCGTATATAAACTAAAGTTTATTAATACGTGATTTAATAAAAAGATTGAAAGAATACATGCATTTCATAGAAATCATATTATAGACTAAGATTTGCACAGTCTTGAATGTTCAAAGTAATTTTTTTATAACGCCAGTGCCTGCTACAGTATTTATGGTAAATTGCGGTTTGCACAAGGTTTTTTTATTTTAATTGTAAATATAAGAAATAATAAAATATGGTGAATTACAAAAAATAACAGGTAAGTAAAATATTTATTATAATTTATAAAAACATTAAGAGAAAAAAATTGGGATAGCGCTAGGACTTGAACCTGGGACCTTAAGAAATTCTGTCTTATGCGTTAACCATCTACGCCACGGTCGTCCTAGATTTAAATATGATTGTATTCCAATTTTTGTTGTCACAGGCAGCATCGAATCCAGGTCGACCATGGCATAAGACCGGAGTCATGGCGGAATTCTCGTTATATTTTAATTAAATATTTACTTGGAAAATAATACTTGCATTATAAAAACATGTTTTAAGAATATATTTAAAAATAAAAAATTATAATCTACAATTTTAAAAATTGATTACAATTTAAAAAAATTATAATCTACATTTTAAAAATTTATAATCTACAATTTTCAAAATAATGTATACAATATTTAAAAACAATGTGTGTATTTATATAATTTAAATTTTTTAAAAGCATATATGCAATTCTAATCGTTTATATTTTATATGGTGATATTAATATTATTTTCTCAATCAAGAAACGATAAGTAAAAATATTTCGCTTCTTTGTTTATATACACATTAGTTTCTGTCTTCTTCCTCTTCCACTATATTTAATTAAAATCACCACATTAAAAATAAACTTTACTATTAATCTATAATCTAAAATTGTATTAAAACTAGTTTAAAACCATTAATGCAAGATTTTGCATTGTTTAAAGCTAAATATTCAATAAAAAAAGTACTTTAATTTATATTAAAATTAATTTTAAATACAAAAATTTTTTTTCGAGTCCGGTCCTGAAGAATTATGATTGCTGTCATCATCGGAATTATTTTCTTCACTCTCACTACTTACAGATGAATTACTTTCTTCACTTTCAGTATTATCAGACTCTTCTGATGTTCCTTCATTCGCCTTTTTTTCTGCTAATAATTTCTTGAACTGTTTTACTGTTACTTTTCTTGGTATAATTTCTGTAAGAAAATCGTACCTTTCCGATGTATTCACAACTTCAGCTATGTGTTTATATTCAATTTCTTTTCCTTGCTGTGATGCTTTTTCTGCTCTTTTTGCTAGGTGTTTAATAAATAATTCCTATAAATTAACCTCTTATTTCAATTTGTAATATGTATAAAAAAAAAATACGTACCGTAGCTATTGTTACAAGATGTAGAGATTCCTTGCTTATTGTTTCTACATCAGCAGAACTTTTCATAATAGTTTTAATTCGGGAAACTGGAAGATGATTACTCATTTTAATTTCAATTTTAAAACCGCCTAGACTAGATCAAAACAAAATGAAACAACTTGAGTTCAAATGTGAAGTTCTTTACCATGATGAATTAAAGTCAACAATATTAAGTATAACCCGTTACAAGAAATCATATCCAACAATGGGAAAAGTAAAAAGTAATTTGTAAAACATTGTTAAACTTCAGCTGATTTCAATGATATAAAAAATAATATCCCTTAAAAATGTAAATGTTTTCATTCATAATTTTCGTAATACAGTTTCGGGGCATCAATTTTGTAATGACACAGCACGACCAAGTTTGTAATCCAAATGGTATATTATTTAAAATTAATGTACTTGGTTTGTGCTGTTATTTGTTATTTTATTTAATTAACACAAATGTTTTTGTTTTGTTAATTTTTTAAGACCTAGTTTACCACTCTCATAAAACATATTTCAAATATCATTTAGTTGAAATAACAAGTGACGTTTTTGTTAACATTACATGAGAAAATTTTGAGATTAGACTTTAAAAAATTATATTTCAAATACTAAATACTTTTTGAACGTGAAACATATAACATTTACTCAATTTTTAAGAAAAAAAAGAACAAAACAGAAAATATGAAAATAAAAAATATGTATAAATAATACATAGAATGGTTTTCCAAAAACTATAAAAACTGCTCATATCCGCCATTTTGTGAACTGTTCATTGAGGTTATAAAAAGTTTTTTGTATAATAATATTACCTGAAGTAAACTTATACATTTATATTAAATTTAAATAATATATGAAAAGAAATACTTACATAAACCTAATACTGGTTTTAGTCGCACCGGTGCTACCATTTCGAAGCTTTTTTTAATGTGAAATACGGACCAAATATCTAATGTCAACTTTGAAAGCGATAGTTCAATGACGTCATTGAACATTAAAGTGAAGTACACTAGCGAAAATTAATCAACTAACTTCATAGTGCTTTGACGATACGAGCGCCTCTTCTTATAAATACCGAAACTTTACGATACGTAAAATGGTCGATACTCTTTTCTACGAAGCGGTTTATGGTGTGGATTGTGTGTTGTGTTGTAAGTAACGAGCTCGTAGGAATAGAAGCAAATATTATATCATTATCTACCTCTCTTTTCTATGATCTGATGTGGTAGCTCACAGTTACACATAAATTAATTAAAAGTTCTAAACATTTGCTCGACATCAGTGACTGTTTATTATTATTTAATATTGTGTGTATTTACAACTCAGTGCTCGGCAATGTTTCCTTCAGTAAAGTCAATCGTCTATGCCGGGGTGAGTATTATTTGTATCTTTTGTAATTAGTGTTAAATTGTTTTTTATTTATAGTTTAGCCTGGATATAATTGTGTTGTCGACCATAGTTCTTGGATTTCTGATTTTGTATATTTATTATTTCCGTATGCGTAAACCTGGTAACGTACAGCATGATGATAAGGTTAGTATCAAAATTAGTTTGAATCTGTTTCTATTTAATGTATGGTTTATAATTAATTTATTTTAGTTACTCGGCCAATTATTGGAAAGATTTCAGCCTCAACCTTTAGTAGACAGCGTGGATTCTGAGCCTTTAATTGTGCAACAAAATGTAGTTACTGATAAGATTGGTACCAGAATTACCATTAACGTAAGTCTTATCTTTGATTTATAGTAATGATACTTAATTAGCAAATCTGTTATTTAGGGTAAGGAATGCATTAATTTTGGATCCGATAATTTTCTGAATTTAGTAAAAAATGATAGAATTACCGAAGAAGCGATTGCTACAATAAGGAAATATGGCGTGGGATCTTGTGGTCCGCGTGGATTTTACGGAACTGTGGGTGAGTAGTATAATATAATAAGCATATTTATTATAGAAAAAACTAATAATTTATTTCATAACAGATGTACATCTTGATTTGGAAGACCGTATCGCAAAATTTATGAAGATGGAAGAAGCAGTAGTATATTCGTACTGGTTTTCTACCATTGCTAGCGCAATTCCTGCTTACTGCAAGCGGCACGATGTGATTTTTTGGTAAGTGTTATAATAATATGGAAGTATACATTGAATATTCAATACATATGTATATACTAAAAAGAAAATTCATAATAATAGTTATTATAAAACTTGTAAAACTTTAAATTAATTAAAAATGTAAACTGTCTCGAACTGTAGGATTGCTCGAGTAAACTGTTATTTTATCGGTAATAGAGGGCCTCAAATCTTATGGGGCCCAGATACCTTGAAGGGTATACCCCCTCTTTGGTCGGCCCTGTACATAACAATCAGTATTATAATTAGTGTACCCAGATACAAATAACCCAAGAAGCTAAAGTATCTAAAAATACCCAAATAAAAAAATATATAATTGTATCCCGTGTACTGGTAGTCTACATCTGGCTTCATAAGAATGAAAATAAGTAATTTTTTTTTTGTAGCGACGAAATGATTTCCTTTGCTGCCAAAAAAGGTATGGATGCGGCAAAATGTGAAGTCGTATATTTCAAGCACAATGATGTACAGGATTTGGCTAGAAAAATTAAATTTCATTCTAAAAAAGCAGCTAGAAATAAGAAGTTTGCTCCACGCAAATTCTTAGTTCTCGAGGGAATCTATTATAATACAGGGAACATTTGCAACTTGCCGCCCATGATTGAACTTCGATCTAAATATAAGATGAGACTGTTTTTAGACGAATCATTGTCTATTGGTGTTCTTGGCAAGACTGGACGTGGAATTACCGAACATTTCAATGTTGATGTAAGTTAATAAAACTGTTACAAATTAAAATATGTACATAATACATACAATTGTTTATATTCTAGCCCACTGAGGTTGACATGATAATTGGATCTCTGGAAGGTATTATTGGATCAGTTGGAGGATTCTGTGTGGGAACACACTTCATTATTGAGCATCAACGCCTTTCTGGATTAGGTATGCATTGTTATCGTAATTAAAATCATGCTAATAATTACAACTAAAAAATTGGTTTTACAGTTCCAAAGCTATTTCTTCTGGTATTCAAACTTTTAAAAAGTTAACACTATATGTCTCTGTTTAAATATTCTTTTATTTAATAATATTAACAAAATTATTAAAATACGTCTATGTTATAAAATTACTGAATATATTAGTACAGTTTCTTCAGTTTTATATTATTTATTTTATGTGTTTCATGAAATATTGTTAAATTTGTATATTATAATTTTATAATACGAAAACTTATGAGTCTCCTCTAGGATTTGAATCCACTTGTTGAATTAATTTAAATTAATTTTATCAGACTACAATGTCAATAATAATTTCAGGTTACTGTTTCTCTGCCTCGCTGCCTCCGGTACTCACCCGTGCTGCATATTGCGCTTTTGATTATTTGGATGAATGCTGTCCTGATATCTGCGAAAAACTACGTCTGCAATGCGCAATTATTCATTCCAAACTTCTTAATATGCCATATATGAAACTTTACGGAAACGAATGGTCCCCGATTAAGTATTTGTGTTTCATTGATGTGTCTGGAAATCCATCCAATGAATTTGCCTTGTATGATAACTTTGTTAAAGTTGTAAGTATTATAGAAAAAATCGTTAACTTTTAGTATTAGAATAATATGTTTCAGTGCCAAAATGAAGGAGTTTCCATTGTGGCAATGAAAAATACTGGAAACGATCAATGGCAGATTAAATTGTCGGTTAACATCGACATGACTCAAGAAGATATTCATGAAGGTATTGAGGCCATGAGACGTGCATCTGTGGTATGCATGAGCTAAAATGTAAAATTTATGTTCTATTTTTGTTCGAATAAAAAAATGAGTTGAGATAGCTATTTGTAAAGAAGTAAGTTCAAGTAGCAGTCCCTTTTTTTTTTTATTCGCGTTGAATTCAACCAAAGAATTAGTTTTGTTTTCTTTTATAATTTTAAGATGTTTTTTCGTTCTACATATTACATTGCATTTAAAGCTATGTATGTTCATTTTTGTAATTAAAAGTCTATGAAAGTTGAAAGGTATAGAAATACATTGAGTACTATGTAACTAAGTTCTGTGCTTAAATAAAAAAAAATATATTTCCAATTAACCTATAATTTTGTTTTTATTTAACCCTTTGCACTCCAATTTTTTTTTATGTGGTATACCGGCAACTCTAGGTTATAATGCGAAATTATTAGGAAAAATAACTAAACTTTTTAAAAATTAGAAAACTATATTTTTTGGTAAGGTATTAAATAAAAAAATGTAGTTATGCTAAGAAATATATATTTATTATGATATAATATTGGAAATCAAAGAAAAATAAGCATATTCTAATTTTTATAAATTTTTAATGTGGTATTTTAGAAAACAGTCTCCCAAATGCATATGTGGTTTGTTAGGACAATTGTCACAGTATTCACTAGTCCAAAACACGCGATTTTTTTTCGTTTATGTCCTATAAAGCACTCTCACTACTCGAACTTATAATAAAATTGTCATATTCTATCGAAATTTCATCGGAAAAGTCACTTTGCACTTCAAAAACAAACTCGTCTTCACTACCACTAAATTCAACATTCTCCTCCATATTTATATTATTCGAATAGAATGAATGCGTATTTACTGTTATAAATGTAAAACATAGCAAAAAGCACAACGTATCACCAGTGTGTACTGTATACAACTATTTGTAAACTTGTAAAAGGATCCTTTAATTTATTAAACAATAAAATGTAATCCTATTGTTTATGTCGCCGCTGCGGCGCCATTGGATTTGTTAGAATGATTCCTATGTCGCCGTGACGGCGCCAACGGAGTGCAAAGGGTTAATATAACATACTCAACAATTAAAAACACTGATTGTATGCATAATATATAAATTTATTAAATCTTCAAAAATACCGTACAAACAATAAATTACATACTAAATAATAATTTAATAAGATGAGGTACTTCAGTTCACGTTCACGAAAATATTTAATATTTTCATTATTAAGTTGACGGCTAAATAAATTATTGATGTTTACGTTTTCTGGTTCCTGCTTTTTTTTCTGCCAATGCTTTTAAGTGATCATCTTCGCGGCCCCATTGTTTAATATATTCGAATATATCGAATTTTCTTACACATCCATTGTAATTCATGTATCGAATTTTCCCGAAAACTTCTCTTTCTGCCCAGCCTTGATCATGAACTCCACAAATAGACCACATTACTCCAACATAACCATTTGGGTCCCTTCCATCAAAACTGTAACAATTATTTAGATAGATCCCAATTTTAAGGGCTTCTTCAGGTGAAGGTGTCCATTCTAATATTTTTTTAGCCCAATACATTCGCAAAAATCCGTGCATTTTGCCGTTTACTACTAGTTCTAGTTGGCAAGCATTCCACAGAGGATCGTGAGTTCTGCCCTGTTCAAATTGTTCTAAATTGTAAATGTGAGATCGTTTATCTTCTCTAAAAAAATAATGTTATACATTCATTAAAGCTCTTGATTTTCTGTTTAACATTTCAATCTGTTTTGTTCGATATAAATTTAAAAAAATGGTATTTTTTCATAAATGTTCAGTAATATTCGATCAATCTCTCAACATAATTAAAATTAGTTGAATCGTAAACTTAAACCGTTAATACAATGAGGCATACTTTTGGCAATTCTGTGTATACTAAACATTTATGAAAATACTAAATAAACAATTTTACGTACCTGTGTTGATTTAATGTAACCTGAGCCCAGCTAGCACAACCTTCAAATTTATCATAATTTTCGTTGTAAAAACAAAAATTGTCAGATAGTTCGCGACGAACAATAATTTCTTCGCAAAAGGAGTTAAAACCAGCAAGATATTTTTCTTTGTATTTTGTTACTTCTAGGACACATCGTTGTGGTGCAATCTGTCCGAAATGTAGCCATGGAGATAAATTTGACACTGCATTCAACGTAGGATTATTTCGGTTTTCATAGAAATCTTTCAAACGTAGTGCACAGAAAGATTCTAACATTGCTATACCACTTTTATAGCCCGGGCTAATCCAATCCGGGAAATTTGCATCATCATACTGAGACCAAATATTTTCGTCACTCTAGAAAATAATGATTTATACTATCGAAACTTTGAAATACTCATAATTTTACATACTTTAATATCATCTAATTTTCCAGAGTAAGGATGTTTAATTAAAGGTGGAAATGGTGTTAAATATGTAGATAATTTTTCCATTATTTTTGGTCTTATTGTTCTTGCAGCATATTCTTGTTTATCAGATGCTTCCCAACAGGGAACTATATTATGCCCATCTACCTATAATATTTTACAGTCGTATTATCTGGTAACATCAAAATAAGTGATTTAATTACTTGGCAGAAAACAACATCTTTCGGTAAACTACTTTCTAGTTTAGAAATCCATGTTTTAAATTGACGTAGTGGTGAAAAGTCGCAAACTACACCACCTATATTATACTTTGAAACAATTTGGGGCAACTCCTCTCCTACCTGACCTGGATACAAATAAAACGGTATATTTAATGCCGAACATTCTTCAGATACTTCAGCTAAGCCTACAAAGCAAATATTATCAAATATAGTCATACATCAGGAGAGCTGATAAAAACCTTTTAATAAAAATTTAAAATGTCTGGGTGTTCCATCTAAAAATGACGGTACTAGAAAAAATAGTACGTACAATGGAAGTTTGTTTTTAATAGCCAATTTTTGTGCATACAAAAAGCTCCAATTATCCTGTACCCTCATTTCTCGTGACATCCAGTAAAGGATGGCACTGCTCTCATTTTTGACATTACTTACTGATGACAGAATTTTGATTCTTTTCTTATTATAATCAAATTCCATTACCGATTTTATTAGTTCACATCTTTCTTCGGTTAATGTTTGATATAATGGTACAGAATTCGAAGCCATAATGATAAAATATTTAAATATAAAACAAGTTTATTCAACTATCATATTTTAAACAAAATCACCTTCGAATCAAATGACAACTACGTGAAATTCGTTTTGTTTGTCGCCAACATAGCACAAATATTTTCTTTCTTAAAAACTAATAAAATTAATATTTTGTTCTAATAATTTACCCTATGATTACAAGAGAAAATAAAATTAAAATTTGTAATTGTTATATTAATTGTATATACTTTTTGTAAATTTTTATAAATTTAGTGGCATTGTGAATTTTGTGACTAAGTTCATGTTGTAGTTTGATGTGATGTTTTGTCATTTATTTGTCAAAAGAGATAAATAATTTAGTTACACAAAATACTTATTATTGTTTATATAAATGAATTAGTGGTTAATGTTTGTTGTGTATTATCTGTGTTATTATTTGACATCTTTAAAGTTCTAATTTAACATTCTAAAAAACATGTTTATGGTGTATGTAAATTACAAGGAAAAAAATTTGTCAAGTGTAATATTTATCATCATTTCGCTTTCAGATAATTTTATTTATTGAAGAATTTACAGAAAACGATGACGAAGCCACAATAAAATATAATGTTTAACAATATTAACATAAAATATGGGTCAGTATTAATTTGTAAATTGACATTTTAAAGTTTATTGTTTGTTACTTAATTTTTTTAAGGAGATGAGTCTGATGTTGCCACATATAAAGTAGTACAAATGGGAGCTGACAACAATCCTAGTGCAACCAGTAGATTAATTAGTTTACAAACACGAAAACAACAGTTAGAAGAGAGAATCACAGCTAAAAATAAAGAACTACGACGACTATGTATTCAGGTATTTACTGCCTTATTATCCTATTAAGAGCAACAATAGTGAGTGATTTTACTTAACAGGAAGCAGAATTAACTGGTGTGATGCCACCAGAGATACCATTAGAACCAGGAGAAATATTACCCACCTTCAGAAGACGAGTTGGTACAGCTTTTGAATATCCTCAAAATATAGTAAACTCTTTATCAAATGAGGTAATATTATTAATTTATTATACAATATAAGAATTTTTTTATAAGAAATAATATTTAGGATGAAACAGTACCTGCTCTCGAAACAAAAATACAAGTTCAGAAAAAAATCGCTGAAGCTGCATTGCAACTCGCTAACAATGCCACTATTAGCAAGGTATTTTTTTCAAATAAAGATTTATTATTAATTATTTAATGATTTTCCTTATTTGTAGTCAATTCGGCGTAAAAATATGTCATTATATCGCCAAACAAAGCAACAGTTGGATTTTATGGAAGAGAGACTGAAAACTATAAAAACACAGGGTAAACAATCTGTACCATTATCTAACTCGCAAACTCAACAACTCAAACAAAAGAAAAAGCCCAGACCACTTTTAGAAGCAGATACAATTTCTACTAAAAGTAGTAATCCTTCGCAAAGTGAAGAAACCAGCATTAACCGCAACTTAGTTCAACCAGTGCATCAAAGAGATCAAAACCGTACAGCAGAGCGCTATATATTATCTAATAAGTATAACACAAATTCTTATATGTCTGAAGGGGATTTACATAATCCTGAAGTTCAGAGTTTTCATGTTTCTGAAGATATTTTAATTCCACCGATAAACAAATTATCCGTAAACAATTACGACAGGTAAAGTTATATCTATGGTATAAATAATGTCATACTGATGCCCAAAAATTATATTTTAGAATTAACAACGACGACACTAGCAGTAGTCCACATATGCAACCATCTTACTCACATTCAAGTCCAAATATTTATCACCAACAACATCAGCAACAATTTATATCAAATTCACAAACTCTCCCTCATATGTCTCCTAATCAGTATCAAAGATCAGCAGTATCAACTCATGGAAGTATGAACTTTCCATCTCATTCTCACACTCTTCTCTATCCCAATGCCCGAATACGTTGCCATCCTGATGAAAGAAAATACGGTAGTGACGTATTTAGAATTAGTTACAACCAAGATACATATCCGTACTATAATACTTCGAATTCTCATCCGATCTTAATGCATTTATCCCCACAGAATTACAAACAGTTAGGTTATATGGAGCCAAATCACCATATTTTGTCCCATCAACAGTATGAGCCCGAAGTTGTTTCCTCTGCTGGCCTTGGGGGACATTGGGTTAAAACTGAAAATGGGGACATGATTTGGTGTCCTACGCTGCATGATGATGTAGCTAATGCTTGGCATACGGATAAGAGGTATGGAAAATAATCATTATAATTCGTGTATTAAATTTAATTAAAATTTCCTTCACATTATGTCTAGATTTGGAAGTTTGGACCGCAGAAAAGCAAAACATATTCGAAATAAACGTACATCACCTAATCTTGATATGGTCAATAAACAGCCAGTACCTGTAAGACCTGTAGTAAATCCTCAAGACATTCCTAGACCTATGACATTGCAATCGGTACCGGTAAGAAAACATTTTCTAATTAATTACAGAAATATATGTCATTTCACCTTAGTAAAAATAAGAAAGTAGATCGATAATTAGATTTTTATTTTCATTTCACTTAATTGTAAATATAATACAACCACGAGTGATTGAAATTAAACTCTTAATTTCTCATTCATTTATAAACAACAACCAAATACAATAAGTAGAAGAGAACAGACAAAAATAATTTTGCAGAGTGCAACTCGCTCAGAAAGACAGGACAACCGCCAATTAGTTCGAACTCAGTCATTAGGTAGTGTAGGAGCACAAACAGTGGACAGCGTTTGGCCAAGCGATGATAATTCATCGTACGACAGTGATGGGCATAGTATAAATGAACTAAACACCGCATCTCGGAAACTAAAACAAAAAGGTTGGTGCGAAACATCATTAGATGCACCAGCAGTTGTCCAAAATACAGTTCAAGAAGAAGCTCGTAGCCCGTCACAGCAGCCAATTCCATCTCCCGTAGTTTTGTCACCTTCGGTTATGTCTATGCGTACACCCAGACTAATCTTAGAAATCCCTGCAGAGTCGAATCCATCACCAATGCATTTAGAAACAAACATTGACATGTTTAACAATACCGTATTGACAGACTTGCCGAAAAATTGTACTGTTGTTCAAGCAGGACAATGTAAACCATATCGTGAAGTGACTAAACCGTTTGAAATGTCTGATTTTTATAAATATTCCACAAAATTCCGAGAAAGGAATCAGGAGAAACACGTAAATAAAAATGAAAACGGTAATGTTAGTCAGGAAGCTAATTTTGCTGCTTCGCCGAAAAGTGGAGTTGATAATTGCCCATCGCAGGAGGATATTTATCAAAAAGGGGTTTATCAGCCTTTACAACCCATGACATGTCAACCTCTAAATTCTTCAAAGTAAGTTCATATTATAATTAAAACAATTATTAGTTTGCTATCTTCGTCAGAACTGCAAAATAAAAGATAAATGCAATTCTCTCATTATATTTGTATTTTAAACAGGACATTTAACTGTTCAAAATACAACTGTTTATTGTTTACTAAAGCGTAAAATAAATTCCATCTTCATTCAAATATTATAGTATTTAATTGGATTAATTAAAAATTATTGAACTGTTTGATATATAAAATAACGAAAATATAGAGTTGTCAAAACAAAAACAATAATGAAAAATAGTAAACTTGGCACATCTGTTAAACTTCAATATAAACTGACATTGACTTTTCTGCATAAGAAATCTCGATTTCAAGAAATGTATAAAAAAAATTGTTTTTATTTCAGCTCTAGTTTCAACAGATATTTAGGAAGCCCTTGCGCTGACAACATCAACAGCAGTATGGATAGTAACTTAGGGTTAAATACGTCTAACGTAGCCGTAGCCGAACACTTCTCCGCCGAAATGAACGCTTGGTATCAGACACACAGTCATGGAGATACCCAAATTAACAATAATAATACGAGTACAAGTCCCGTACCTATAGGCAGATCCAACGCTACTCTTGTGTAATGAAGTGCCTATAAATTGTCATCGTCGACTGTTTTTATTCTAGGTTTAGTTGTTCTCAAAATAACATTGTTATTTCGTTTATGTTTCGTTTTATACTTTATCAGTTTTCTGTTTTCTGTTATAGTTTTTCTTTAAGTTTCATACTCACTTTCATATAAAAATAGAGTTTTTTTTTTTATAGTTAAATAAGAAATATACCAATAAACAGAGCTGGGTAAGTTACTTTTGAAAAATACGTAAGTCTGTGGACTTGAAAACCCTGGTTCGATTTCCACAGCCGACAAACAGTTTCCCTGTGGCTTCTCCTCCACTAACATCTTGGAGGAGAAGCGTGATTTGACGGCTGATAATCGCACTTCACGCGCATAAAATATATCACTTACTAAAATCTACTCCGGCAGAGTGTCGTAGCCAGTAATAGGTAAAAGGCATGATGATATATTTATTTATATTTTTTAGAAGTTACTGTGTCAAAGTAATTAAGATATTTTATTAAAATAGTTCTAGAGTACTTTTGAAAAGTAAATGCTGAAAGCGACCGTTTACATTATGGTGTGTTGCAAAATAGCAGCACACTTGATTGACATTACAATGCTTTTTGATAATAAATGTCAAATATTCAAAAACTAATCTTTATTTTATAATTTTTGAGTTTCCATATCTTGCAGGAGTAGAAAAATAGTGTTTATAACACATGTCGAAAGTCCTTTGTCAAACACAAACAATTGCAGCCGAGCGAAGGCGACTTTCAACAAAGATTAATTTATTTTTAAAGTAACTTAGTTACGAAAAAAGTTACAAGTTATTTTATAAGAATAACGAAAAAATAGTTACTCAAAAAATAAAGGAACTAAGTTACTGAAAGTAATTGAGTTACAATAAAGTACTTTTTACTTAAATACTTCCCAGCTCTGCCAATAAGGATGAAGTTTCTATTTTTAAATTGTAGATTTAATAGTTGAAACATTTTCTTGTTTTTTTTAGTCTGCGAATACTGTTGTTTTGAAAAGTTACCAGTTTTAAGAAAAACTTATTTTGAGGACAATTGATTTGGGAATGTCGACATATTGACTGAATTTATCATTAAATGTATTAAAATTTTATAATGCAATGTAAATAATTTTCAACAAATATTTATTTTTATAAAAAGATTTACTATAGGTTACATATGTACCAACAAAAATTAATATGCTCAGTATACGGTGCTCATTAGTATATATTATATATAATATTTTCTGACTGTTTATGAAATACTTGAACATTTAACGCTGAATATTTTGAAAGCGAATATAAAATCAAAACATATCACATGTGTTACGAGTTTGTTTCTATCATGTAGAAGTACAAGTTTAGTTATATTTAAGATGTGTACATAAACACAGTTATGTTATGATTATCGAGTTAAAAATGTTTGATGAAGTATAAATGAACAATGTTGTTGTTTTAAATAATGACTTGTTCTAATGTAAAGTATTTATACAAGCAATATTTTATAACACATATGTTTGAAAATAAAAAAAAAAAACGTATACAAGTGACCTTATCAGAATGATGTTTCTTTTTTGTTCCAATATATTTGCTGGGATGTGGCATGTTGTATGGATTTAATAAAGTGTATTAAAATATAAAATTATTTTGTATTATTTTTGTATAGACTAATTCTACCTATAATTGTTTACAGTGTTAAATATTATTAATTAATTTGTATATTTAAAAACACTTGCTCTGACTATTTGGATAAAAATTATTGTTGGCTACTTAAATAAACTGGAAAAAATAAAGTACGATTAGAAAAAAAATTGGTATTTGTTTTAATTTAAAAAGAACGGAGTGATGAACAATTTAATATTTTTCAATTATTGCTATTTGCATTTGTTTATATATTTTATAATAATTAATAATAAATCAATTTGATTTAGTAATGTTTTATATTGAAATACATAAATATTTATATACTAGGCGTATTACCAGCTAATAAATTTTAATGATTGTAATATGTTTTCGTTTTCATATTTGTTGTTTATGCTCTGTTTCCGAAGTTTGTAAATACCGCGATTAGCGAATGTTTTGAAACTGCCTGCGTGTCAGCGCAGTTACAATTGCGCACATGCGCAAGAGTTGATGTGTCGTGTCATCATCCGTATCCTGGTCACTCTTCTCCCACAATTCTTTCTTTTCAGCGAGTACCTTCGTACAGTGCGGGTGCTACGAGTTGTGCTCTTGGTGAATACTAAGAAAAAGTTGTAACTTTGCACGTTTGCATTTAGATTTTTACATTCCTTTTAAAAATCAGGTACGACTAAACATATTTTAATAATAAAATTAGTCTAGTTTAGTGAATTAGTTTAATAATATAGATTTTAAGTGTGTGTCACCACGTGTACACTTCGACAGTGAACATACACCATATGCTCATTGTTGTGTTTTTCCATGTTTGATGGTGCAGTTCATTATTAAATAACACTAGTGCATGAAAAATAATATAATAGTGGTTGGTTTTAATTAAAGAATACAAGGTTTTGAAGGTTTTTTTTTTGTGCAGGTACCATGGGTAAGGAAAAGGTTCATATCAACATTGTCGTCATCGGTCACGTAGATTCTGGTAAATCTACTACTACTGGCCATTTGATCTACAAATGCGGTGGTATCGACAAGCGTACCATCGAGAAATTCGAGAAGGAAGCTCAGGAAATGGGCAAAGGTTCCTTCAAATATGCTTGGGTGTTGGACAAACTGAAGGCTGAACGTGAACGTGGTATCACCATTGATATTGCTCTGTGGAAATTCGAAACCGCCAAATACTACGTCACCATCATTGATGCTCCAGGACACAGAGATTTCATTAAGAACATGATCACTGGTACTTCCCAGGCTGATTGTGCTGTGCTAATTGTTGCTGCCGGTACCGGTGAATTCGAAGCTGGTATCTCCAAGAACGGCCAGACTCGTGAACATGCTCTGCTTGCGTTCACCCTCGGTGTCAAACAGCTTGTTGTCGGTGTTAACAAGATGGATTCCACTGAGCCACCATACAACGAGTCCCGTTTCGAGGAAATCAAGAAGGAAGTCTCATCTTACATCAAGAAGATTGGTTATAACCCAGCTGCCGTTGCTTTCGTGCCCATCTCCGGCTGGCACGGAGACAACATGTTGGAACCATCCAGCAAGATGCCCTGGTTCAAGGGATGGGCCGTCGAACGTAAGGAAGGCAAAGCCGACGGAAAGTGCCTTATCGAAGCTCTGGATGCCATCTTGCCGCCTTCCAGACCAACGGAGAAGCCTCTGCGTCTTCCCCTGCAGGATGTTTACAAAATTGGTGGTATTGGAACGGTACCTGTTGGCCGTGTGGAAACTGGTATCCTGAAACCCGGTATGGTTGTCGTATTCGCCCCCGCCAACTTGACTACTGAAGTTAAGTCCGTTGAAATGCACCACGAAGCCTTGCAGGAGGCCGTACCCGGAGACAACGTTGGCTTCAACGTTAAGAACGTCTCCGTCAAGGAATTGCGTCGTGGCTACGTCGCCGGTGACACCAAGGTCAGCCCACCCAGAGGTGCTGCTGACTTCACAGCTCAGGTCATTGTTCTCAATCATCCCGGACAGATCAGTAACGGTTACACGCCTGTGCTCGATTGCCACACCGCTCATATCGCCTGCAAATTCGCCGAGATCAAGGAGAAGGTTGACAGGCGTACTGGTAAGACCACCGAAGAGAACCCCAAGGCCATTAAGTCTGGTGACGCCGCTATCGTCAACCTGGTGCCCAGCAAGCCCATGTGCGTTGAGTCCTTCCAGGAGTTCCCACCCCTTGGACGTTTTGCTGTCCGTGACATGAGACAGACCGTTGCCGTCGGTGTCATCAAGAGCGTCAACTTCAAGGATGCTGGTGCTGGCAAAGTAACGAAGGCTGCTGAAAAGGCTTCCAAGAAGAAGTAGTTGGTCGACTTATCGTTCTCGATATACTTGTTTTGTTTCACACTATTTTCCTTTTGTAAGATCATTACAATTTGCATAAGATTACAGAGAAGAACTGAGTTAATTTTATTTTGTATGAATCTTTGTGATTAAAATGATTGCTTAAATCGGATGTTTGAATTTTTGTACCTTTCCATTCCTAAATACTAAAATATTTTTACATAGCCTTTATTAATATATATATACAATTTTATATATATATATATACATATACGCATTTTTATATATATATATATACACATTTATATATATATATATTCAATATTTTAATTTCTTAGCAAATACCAGCATGTTATTAAAATATATTGTCATCGTCAAAATATTTCAGGTAATACCTACAGATTATTAAATTTTGTTTTGAAAGTAATAAAAACTGTAATAGATTTATTTATTAAATTTTGTAAAAGTCTATTAAAGGCTAATTAAAATTTTCGTTTTAATTGTATTTTTACAGCTGTATAATTCCAAATACTGTGGATTTTAAATTTCCCGCTCAAAGAGAAGGATATGATATGAGTATCATCCTGTCTTAAAATGGAGTCAGTCAGCCGAGCCGATGGACATGTGCGCCCTCTACACTCTCCTCAGTAAATACTGTAATCTGTGCCCTCTACGCTAGTGATGTGACAAAGTTGTCGTCCAATTGCGCAACTAAATGATTGTTGTTTTTAATTCTGTTTTAAATATTCTCAGTAATCAGTTAAAAATTAATGTACATATATGCGTGTAAAAATATATCTGTAATTAAATTATTGTGATGTATTTAAAATAATGTGGGTGATGTGGAAAAGTTCATTCAGTGTGTTTTAAAAGAACAAGGACTCCAGCTACGTATGTAAAATTCTAGGTATTCGATGTTCCTAAGAATAAGTGTTATCATGCTTTAATAGTACTAGTAGCCAGAATTTACCAACATTGTGTTTTTGGAAATGCTAAATACAGTGAGTTTGAACTAGTAATAAATTCTGTGTCGTATTTAGTTTGTATCTTACTTGTCATATAGGTTAACATGATTTATTTACATTAGAATTGCTTTTTCTTTAACCTTTTAAGGTGAGCTATATTTAGCAACAATTGCTTCTGATTGTCTAGTAGTGCAAGCATAATAACGTGTGTGTATTATAGTAATTGCCAGAGTTGTTTTTAATTCGGTCCATTCTTTCCAGGCAGCAATGAATATATCTTCGGAGACATGGTTATATGTCTTTGTCAAAGAGGTGCATGATCCTGTCAGTTTTGCATCAGCCTTCGAGAGATGTGAATTACAGTGTTTGTTAAAGAACTCCAGAACATATGCACCAGAAAGATGTTTTTATTAAAGTGATCAGTGCTAAGTGTCGTGTTTATGTGTAATTTTACAAACATTTCAAATATGGCATGGACCCTGCTGCTTCGTACGGCCGGGACCAAAATATTCGTTTTTCTACTTGTGTTTCACGTATTATTTCAATCTTCGAGATGTGACTTAGAAAATTGTCACCGACTAAACACCCCGGGAAGTAAGTACATGTATTTTCTTTCTTCACTTTCTAATTGAACTCATTTTAATCTAAAGATATGTTTACATTAATCTTCTGCATTCATTTACTTGTATTTTGCACGGTATTTCACTATAGACTAATTTTCTACAAGTTATGCTAGGTTAAAACTAATGGACAGGCAGTAAGAATTCATAGAACCGTAAATAATATATTTACTGATTTTTCATTTTTTTTTTTAATGTATATTCTGTACACTTAATTTTCATAATGCATTAATAACTCGTTTGTTTTGCCTGAAATCAGGAACCAAGTAGATCACCATACAGTGGATCAACAGTTTCCTTATACGTGAATATATTTTATATCTATGTGTTTAAATGTTCTTGCATGCTGGATGGAGGATTGTGAATTTTAACGTTGCTAGCGGTGTGTTTCTGTTGTTTGAACATACTTAAATGTGAATTGATGCCTATAAATAAGATATAAAGTGTAATAAGATAATTGCTCTTCTCAACTACGGATGAAAACGATAGAAATTAGCATATAACCATCATAGTCAGACATGTGATATGAATAAAATTTATCAGTTTAATTCTAGTACTTTTATTGCTTAAGAAGAAATCTGAAAGAGTTAGCATAAACTGTTTATTAAGAGATGTTGCGAACTAAGTGCAAATTGATTACTACATAATTTGTTTTATTTCAGTAACAATACCGGAAGGAGATATTATTATTGAACATGGCTATCCATTACAAATATTTTGCAAATTACATGATGATTATATGAAAAAGAATTCTAATATAACTAGTGCAGATATTGAATTTAAGCAAAATTCGAATTCACTACCACCAGAATGGGTAAGTCATAAATAAAGTCTATTTTCTTAGAACACTGACAGATTTACGATGATTTTAATTATCTTATTTTTGAAATTTAAAAGTATTTGTGAAGCTTATTTGTTTTTCAATCATGTGATAACCTTTTTGTAAAGTTCATGATCTGAGTTATATCTTGTATTGTTTCAACATAGTTTTAAGCCATCAGAAATTGGAAGTTATTATTTCCTTTCTGGTAAAAGTTAAAAATATATGTAATTTTTCTAATTTTTAATTACTACAAAAATTAGCGACTAATAATAAGAAAAAAAAAACTTCGAATAAGAAGCAAATATTTGACTATGATCTTAATAAGAAATTTGTTTTTCCTTATTTTTATTTTCCATAATGTTATTTATTAGATGCGTTCGCAAAGTGTACCGAATTCTTAGAATACATATATAACGATATTTGGAAATGTAAACATGTTTAAGTTCGGTATTTGTAAAAATAGTTTGATTAGATTTTGGCCAACAATAATCTTTTACTTTTTCGTGTTCTCGTATACAAATTTCAGAGTAAGGCTTTTTAAATACTTGAATATTAATTATTAGCATGGTTTAAAATGCTAATTAATCATTACATTACATAATAGAACATTTGATGAATACTAATTAGTAAATGTGTGAATTTGTATCAGAAAAATAATTCTTTGAAAATATTTTCATATGAACTATGAAAATGCACCTAATAATAATCTGAGTCATTTAGGAAGTGATCATTTATTTAATAGTTGTTACAAGGAACGTGATTAGAGCCTAATCAAGTTGAAAATTCCTGTTTCTGAAGGAATACATTACCAGTCAAATATCTCCTCCTTTACTTTCTGTTTTTCAGCATTTAACTAAAACTTAATTATAAAACTGTTTCGTGAAAATGTATTTAAGGCTTTCGGAGAGATATTGAGAAACAAGAATTAGAAAACGTCTCTTGTATCTCGAATTTATCTGTAAAATAGCTACATTTTCCGTAGAATGTCTGAATGGTGAATTTCGACAGTAATATATATATATTTTCTATTAGGTAACATACATAAACGAATCTACTGCCAAATTATACGTAGAAAAACCACCGCCATCTCACTCTATGTATACTTGCAAATTAAAAGGGATCGAAAATGCAGTATGTTTAAATACAGTCACAGTAGGCAGTAAGTATCAGCATTCGAAAGACCTGATACTAAAAGTTTTCTTCTGATTTTTGTTTTCCCATTTTCTTACAGCAAAGCCCAGTGATGTACAAAATTTCTCTTGCATTGGGTATAATTATGAAAATTTGACGTGCTCATGGATTGAACCCGAACATTACGTCAAAACAGCGTATAACCTTACTTATTATTTTCCGGGTAGAGGCAGCAGGTCAGAATAATATGTTTATTATAATTTATTACATATATGTGTATAGATTAATTGGAAAATCTTGTTTATTGTACGTCAAGTGAAAATACTAGGAGGTCCTTTATATCAGTATTATTGGAATTGAATGTTTTCATTTAACGGGTTTTATTGAAACTTGATAAAATATGCAAATTTAGTTGCATGCGTTCTTGCGCAATTTATGACTTTTAATTATCGAATGTTCAATAAAATAGCGTAATTGGTTGTTTTCTTTAAGTTGTTTAGACGGAAATATTTTATGTGAATAATAATATCAACTTATACGGAACGTGTTCTTTCTAAAAATATTAAATTTATTGCTTTTATAAACATAGTTACTGATATTTTATTTCTTTTTGTTTCTAACTTTCTTATTAACTAATCATATGACAGTTACATTTTTTATTGATTAAATAGATAATTATTATTAAATTTTAATTATAGTTACAGTTACATGTTAGCTTACGTGATGTTTTTTTATAATAGGAGTTTATATGTGTGCCCAAATATGACAAGACATGGTAACCATGCATCATGCTTTTGGGACCTATCAACTCGTCCCCATTACAGACAGTCACAACCAATTTACTATGTCCTTTTAAATATGTCAAATAAATTTGGAAACTTAACACAAAAAATTACATTTTCACATTTTGCAAACGGTAAGAAAACTATCGTAAAATACATAAAGACATGTTTTATTAAATTTCATTATTTTAGTAATTCCTGGACCACCCGAAAACTTAACGGTATTAAATAAAACTTCGGATTCGGTAACTTTAAGTTGGTCGGTACAACATTCTATGATGTATTTTCCGCCGTCCGTTATACATAGGGTGGCATATCAGTCAGAATATGATAAAAAAGATGAATGGCATGTAAGTATAATAATAAATCCGTTGATAACGAAAGAGATAATATTATCGTATTTCATAGGTTGCAGACACGACGACTATCAATAAAAATAACAGTCCAATATTTCATTTGACTGGTTTGAAATATGCACATGTTTTATACGACATCCGGGTATCCATGGTTTCTAGCAAAGCTCGAATAAATGATGAAAAGATGTGGTCTAGAAATGTTTCAGTTACAGTTCGAACCCAGAGCTCATGTATGTACATTTTTATATAAAAGGTCAATCACTAATTTAGAAGTTGCTCAATCATTTTACAAATCAGGAAATACTGTGCTGAAACTTTGTTCCTCCTATCTTCATAATAAACTGGCAATCTTTATTTCCGTAGCATTTCTCCCATTAAATCTTCGTTTTCTTTTCTGACATCCTGTAATATTTCTACAATAATATTTTCATGATATTTCTCCGAATTTCCGTGTGTTTTCACATATTATCATGGGCGGCATGAGAGTTTATGTCAACACGTGAAATTTTAAAATAAACGGCTTCTTTTATTAATCAATACCAGGCAATCGTAACCCAGTGGATAAACCGAGATAAAACTTGCGTTTTATTTACAAGCAAGAGGTCGTGCGTTCAAATCTCGCTGACTTTTACTTGTATATATATAGAAGAAAAATGATTGTATCTTAGTGGTTCGGGTTCCACTAAAAACTAAACGTTCCCTGTACTGTAATTGGAATTAAATTCCTGTTGTGCAGAGTAGTAAATAAATAAATATTTTAAAAAGCCACAATATATTTGATTTTAATTTGGATCGAGAAGATCTATCATAAAGAAGAAAAACAAACGAAATGTTCTTAAAAGATATTACACAAAAAAATTAGAGAGACAAATAAACATTTTGAAATGAAGAAACAATATAAGACGGAATCTTATGTTCAATAAAAATAAGTCAAATATATATATATAACTCTAGCAACAAGCAGTAAATCTTATTTATCCAATTTACTCCCCACGACCATGCAATCGCTCTGTTTCATTCAAGTATTGCTATATTATTGGCATAGTGTTACCCATATTTATATTCATATTTTCCTTATAGTTGTCATGTGGAATGAGTTGCATTAGTGGTTGATGCTTATATGTATGAATAAAAGAAAACAGATTTAAAATACTTATAATTTTAGTGCCTGGTGTTCCACCTACGACAAATATCGGCAGTTTTGAAATTGTAAATAATAAAACAGGAAGGGATGTATATTTATACTGGAAATCTATCCCAGACCATCTGAGAAATGGAGAAAACTTTTCATATAAAGTTATTCATATTAAAGATGATTCCATTGGAAAGTATGTCGTTATTGTATATATTGCGTGCTTATAATAAATTGAGCTAATAGTAAAATTCATCATATGTAATATCTCGTACTTGCTTATTTGATTTATTTTTTGTTAGAGTAATTGAACCGGTAGAAATCACGAATTCATATGCAAGGATAGTTAGTATTAGCTACATGAGGCACAAATTTAAAATTGTTTCTGAGAATGAAGTGGGTCATTCTTTAAATAGCTCAGAAATAGTTATACCAGCTCTTGCAGAACGTAAGGATAAAATATTATATTAATTAGGGACTATGAAATAATAACATCCTTATTGCAGAGGTGAAAGAACCTTCCTCATTCACGAAAATTTCATTTGGAAAACAAGTTTATGAACTTTCTTGGATACCACCATCTGCCAGTAATATTGTTAAAGATTACACAATATTTTATTGTCGCAACGATTATGATCGACCGTTTCAGTGCAAGGTATATAACTATTTGTATTTCAAACTTGTTAATGTATTAATAATAATTTTAAATTTAGGGATATCTTGAATGGATCGTAGTACCAAGTAATATGACATTGATCAATGTGACAGTTCCTGAAGATAAGATATATCAATTCGCGATTTCAGCAAATTCGGAAAATAGTAGTAGTGGAATGGTTTGGGCTACATGTACTGTTATTCATGATAAAGGTAAACATGTCAAAACTATATAAAAATATATGTATTATGAATAAATATTTGTTAGTAGGATTTACAAAAATGAAGAGCTTATGGATCGATAGCATTGGTTCCGATTACATTGAAGTTGGTTGGAAATTAGATTGTTCTGATCGTATAGGAAGTATAGAGGGCTTTACAATAAATTACTGCCCAATTGTATCACCAGTTGATGTTATCTGTAACGGCAACGAGCAAAGTATAACAATAACTGGTGATCCAATTGCTAGTCGTGGTAAAATAACAAATCTCCGACCATATACGACATACATGTTGACAGTTTCTGTTAAATCCAAACACAACAATGGCCTACCGAGTGATCCACTGTATAATACCACTCTAGAAGGAGGTATGTAAATTTCATGTTGGTTAAGCACATTTGATTCCAAGATTATGAAACAATTAATTTTCCTAATATATAGAAATCAATTATGCTTAACTATACAATATATTAAATGTATAATAAATTATTTCTTTAGCTCCTGATCCACCACAAAATGTAACGATAACAAACATAAACAGCACATCCATAGTTGTACAGTGGTCACCTCCAAAAAGAATGAATGGCGTATTACGTTATTACGAAGTAAGGTACTCGCATAATGGTAAAGTAAACACGGCTAGGCCTCCGGAAGATGAAAAATCACCTTTTGTCACGCTCTTGAACTTGAGCACGTACACCGAATATAATATTTCTGTTTATGCCGCAACCGTGAAGGAATCCAACTCTTCTGAAACTAAAACAATAAAAACCGCGATTTCCGTTCCTGCAAGAATGAATAGTCCGATCATTAAATCGTTTAATGAAACTATCATTCTTGTGGGCTGGAACCCTCCAGTACCGGCTGGAGGTAATTTAGATGTTTATGAATTAAGAGTTAAGGAGAAAATTGATGCTGTAAACCACACTAAATATATCACTACTCCTGGTAAGTTTTATTTCATTTATAATTTGACATTAATAACATTTAATAATTATTTTGTTTAGACACCCAATGGGAAGTACCAAATTGTGGCACCGATAGAATGTACAAAGTTTTATATTTTTCAATTCGAGCAGTTAATTATGATGATAAAGTTAACAAAAATTATACAGGCGAATGGAGTGATGAAACAGAAAACTACTGTACTACTACATCAAGATTTGTTTATTGGGTTGCGATTGTTTGCGGAATTTGCATATTAGGACTGATGGCGTACATTTTGAAAAAGTAAGTTTTTTGTTACAGCAATTTGTAGTTGTGTGACACTTTTTTTATTTTCTAGATTATGGTATCACTGCAAAATTATGCGCGATGTTGAGGTAAAACTACCTCCAGGATTGACACCAGCTGTCACAAACGACTTAAGTCTAAATCATTGGCCAGTAACAACATTACAAAAGTCTTCAACCGACGATCCTTTGATGCATATTCGAACTGATTCTTCAGCTGATGAAGAGGTAGTTATTAAATAATCCTGTAACAGTATAGTTGGTAATAATTTTAGATTTTTCAGCTTTTGTTGGCTAAAAAAGCTGAATTCGGCGAAAGCCACGACCGAATTACAAGTGGTGACTCAAGTGGATGCAGTTCTGGGCATGAATCTGTTACTTCTTCTTTAGCTTCTGGTACAAACTTATCTAGTACTTCAGATTCCGGAACAGAGGTGAGTCATTTTTATTTATTCTTGTATATTCATTTAAACTTTATTGTGAAATAATAGTTACGCGCTCGTAAGTTGAAATTAAAAAAATTTAACTGTGTTCGAGTTGTTCAATAATTGAAGTTAATTTTCTGTTGTGCAATGTTGTAAACAAATCTACCAGTCCTATTTAAATAATAAACAATAAAAATACTCATTTTAGTTTGACAGTATTGTTCCCTTTTACAGCAACCACGGACACCGAGTAGCGAGAGCGCAAGTCGAGAAAATTCACTGCGTCAACGACGCACCGGTTCAGAAACTTTAGGTTGGGACTCAAGCGAGATAGCTTGGCCCAACACCAAAGGCTACGTGTTAACTATGCCATTGAGCGATAAATCCGGACTTTCCTCGCCAAGTTGGAATACAAATAAAACTCTATCCCCCAGCAACTATTGCGTGCTAGGTGTGGATACAGCTTCTCCTCCTGCCGACGCAGGCATCCACGGAGGCTATGTACCTGTCCCTATCAGCGTACCTCTTAGTGACCCACCGCTGAAGAACTCATCCTACATAACATGTGATTCAATATTCAACAAGCCAGATGGTGGTGGATCACCCTCGTTGACCAAGTCCCCCGCATATGTGAAAAGCAGCGATGCAGCGCTAATGGGTCGGCCGATGATGTCTATCGCACAGCAGCCGCAGCCGGTCGGCAAAATTGTGTCGTCCCAACCGTATGTGGTGGCAGGTAACAAGAGCCGTCCATATGTCAAGCCTACTGGGCCTGATATCCTTCCCACCGGAAAGTTAATTAACATCGAACCTTTGCATGATGTAGCTGTTGATACATACATGCAGCATTCGACTGAATTGGATAAAGCTGCCAGTAATACAGCTGCTGCGTAAGTCAAGTCATTTTTCTTAACTTTTATTCAGAATAATTTAGCTAGCTCTTATTTCAGTTGTTTTTCATATCATGATTATTTTTTTTACTTATTTTTGTTTTTCTCACAAACAATAAGATGCTATTTCTGTATCATTTGTTATTTTAGTATCAATATTAAACATATTAAACAAAAAGAATTACTACGTATTAGTCCATGTTGATTATATTTGGCTTAGAAGATTTTTAATTTGATGTAGTATAAGCAGTTTCGTTCTGATGTTTTTTTTATATTTTAGTGCACTGGACAGTCTAGGAAGTGAACCCGTCGTCACCACGTCCCCATACGTGAAGGCCGACGACATTCTAAGTCTGAAGGACCCTATAACCACCGTACCAACGAAATTAACCGATGAGCGAACACTATCATCGCTCACATCTGAGGCATCTGATGAACAGCAGCCCTCACTGAACTCATACTGCCGCCTCGGCTGGGACCGAGCTGCCTCTGCGCCTGCATCCGACTCGTTCGCCATGCCGTCGCCTCGCAGTACGGGTGTGGAGCCCGCCAAGGGATACGTACCGCATAGACAGTTCGAAAACAAGTCTTTGAAGGAAGACTAAAGACTTTATGGACTATGTGTGTCGGGGGTGCGTGTACAGTTCGATGTATATTTCAATAGTCTACTTTTATCCTTTGATATTTACCTCTTTTAGTAATAATGAAAGTGCTTTCAGCGTTGATTTGACTGTAGGTTATATTTTAATTTGTTTTGTCTACTTAAAATGTTATGCGACCATATTTATTGTTAACAGATGAGGATTTGAATTTTACCAGTTTGAATTACTTCAATTTATTTTAAATTGAATGTGTGTTTGAGGACGTTTTAAGATATGTAACTTGGGGACGAATTTTAATAATCTGAATTTGTATATTTCGATTTTATATAATTTACGAACGAGATTTTATTAAGATTTAGAAATTATAAACAATAACGTATATGTTATTATGATTTATCGTTTAGTCTATTTCAAACTGTGGGACAAAAGTTGTATAATATTTAATGAAGTTTTGTATGTACGATATTTGTTTCATGGTATGAAGTAGGATTTATATAGATTTATATTGAATGTAACGAAATATTTCTGAAGAGAATAGTTTGGTATGTAATAACTACATATGATCTCCGACATTTACGTATATTGTATGCAGGTCAATGGCAATTGGAAATAATAATAAAAATAAACAAAACGGAGTGAAAACAAGGGATTCAAACTGCACGTGTACGCGAAATTAAATATTTCTATTCTACACTAAATCATGTTTGGCCAGCTCCCAGCGTATTCTCATTACACTACTACACTGTAGATTATGAATTTGTTCATTTTATTTATCAAATCAATCAATCGAAAGTCAACGTAAATATCTTAGTTAGTGTATGAATGTGACCGTGCCTTAACAATTTTAGCATTATATAACTCATGTTCAGTTTGTGATATGATCTTTTATTAGATGCAGCCTTTTGTAAAACAAATCCAGAAAACTTGCCACAAGTAATTATATTATTTAAGTTGCTTTAAATATGTTGACATTATAGTTAACGTTGCGATTGTTGATTTATATTATTTTTCATTCATATGTATGTATGTGAACAGTTTTAAAATTGTTATGCAGTCTGGTAATTCATACTTAATTATATCCAGCTTCATTCATATAATTATGTAGCATATACAGAAATTATTTCATTAAAAATCTGTATCTATATTCAGTAACTTTAAAATTATTTTATCCGAATTCACAAATGGTTAGTGTAACGTATACTTTAGTCAATTTTATACTAGCCACCGGTTCTTTTCTGGCAGTCTTTGTGAATCACGGAATAGTAAATACGTACATGTAATTTTAAAATATTACAAGTCACAATCAGTCTCATTCACGGCATACAAAATACAAAACAGTATCATAGTGTCTGTCAACCATTTTATTTACATTTGTCATTACATTACTAATAATTTTTTTATGACGTGAATAAAAATATTCTTATTTAATGACTTCTTCTTATGTAGAGTAGATTAGATGTTTTGATATAAAATTTTATTAACTTTAATTTTGTTAAAATCGTCAACGTTTTTGTAATTCAAAAATTTTCGTTTGCACCCTTTTCCAGATTTGTAACGAGCGGTTTTCTTCACTTATTCGTAAGTATAAAAATATTGTTTGTAAATTCCCAAAAAAAATTGTTGGGTATATTCGCATATTTAAAGTGTGAAAAAAAAATTCTACTCGTCAAACAATTTTTTGAGATCAAATCTTTTTATAGTATCACAAAATTATACTAAATTGTAAATGAACTTATTTACTCAATCTTAAGTTAATAAATATTCACCATTTTATTATTGGCGAAATCAATTCATAGTGAAATAGATTGAAATATGCATTTTATCCTTAAAATTATTTTCGCAAAAAGTTTACGATATTTGTTGATATTCGAAACACGTATAATTTTGTAATATAATGAATTACTCGTAAAATAGGTTGTATTTATAGGAACAATTTCTATGGAAACATTCATGGTAAATTCCCAGAAGCTTTCTGGAAAGTATCCAAATGCAAAGAAATATTCCTGGTAAATTTTCACATTTCTTTTTGGGTAAAAAAATTTATGGACAGAATAAATGATGAAATATGTATTGTTTTTATTGAAAATTGAACTCGAAAATAGCGCACTTCATAAATCTATTGCGTATCGCATTCTACATATCGACAATTGTTTGTGGTCTGTGACCAATGACGTGACGTGTAATGCAATTCCAGTACTGGACACCAGAGGGATAGTGATTTGATTATTAGTGTTGTCACATAGGAAAAGTGCAAGATTTTGTTTCCATTGACTAGTATTTTATGTTATTAAAATGGTTCTCGCGGATTTAGGTCGAAAAATCACAAGTGCTTTACAGTCTTTAAGCAAAGCAACAGTAATCAACGAAGAGGTAAATAAAATTAAATGAATATTGTATGAAGTTAACCTAATTGTTTACAATGTGAGATCAACAATATGTAATATGTTTATTATAACTGTGTAATTTAATATTGTAAATTTTATTAACTTAGAGTATTACTTTCATTTTAAGGTTCTAAATGGAATGCTCAAAGAAATTTGTGCTGCCTTATTGGAGGCAGATGTCAATATTGTACTTGTCAAGAAGTTACGTGAAAATGTTCGGGCTGTCATTGATTTTGAAGAAATGGCAGGAGGACTTAACAAAAGGAGGATGATCCAAAGTGCCGTTTATAAAGAACTAATTAAGGTGGACGAAATTGAATGAAATTTATGAACACTCAGTGTGTAATTATACTCTTGCTTATAGCTTGTTGATCCAGGAGTCAAACCCTTCCAACCTGTAAAAGGTAAACCAAATGTAATCATGTTCGTCGGACTTCAAGGTTCCGGTAAAACTACCACATGTACAAAGTTAGCGTATCACTATCAGAAAAAGAATTGGAAATCATGTATCGTTTGTGCTGACACATTCCGTGCTGGTGCTTACGATCAGGTCAAACAGAATTGTACAAAAGCTAGAATACCATTTTATGGTAGTTATACTGAAGTAGATCCTGTAGTTATTGCACAAGACGGTGTAGAAATGTTCACAAAAGAGGGCTTCGAATTTATTATTGTGGATACTAGTGGTAGACATAAGCAAGAAGAATCACTATTTGAAGAGATGTTGGCAGTTTCAAATGCAATAGTAAGTAATTATAAGGAAACAAATAGTTAGTAACTAAACAGTCTATGTTTTCCAGAAACCAGACAACATTATATTCGTTATGGATGCTACGATAGGTCAAGCTTGCGAGTCTCAAGCTAAAGCTTTCAAAGAAAAAGTAGATGTAGGATCCGTAATTATCACCAAATTAGACGGTCATGCCAAGGGTGGTGGTGCTCTCAGTGCGTGAGTAAAATCTTACGAATCTAAAAAAAAAGAACTTTACTAAAAACAAATTTACAGTGTGGCAGCTACAAAGAGTCCAATCATCTTTATTGGAACCGGTGAACACATAGACGACTTAGAACCATTTAAAACAAAGCCTTTTATTAGCAAATTATTAGGAATGGGTGACATAGAAGGTCTTATTGATCGTGTAAATGAATTGAAATTAGAAGATAATGAAGGACTGTTAGAAAAAATTAAACATGGCCAATTCACATTACGAGATATGTACGAACAATTCCAGAACATTATGAAAATGGGCCCGTTCTCACAAATATTGGTAAGAATTATTTGTAAAGCGCAAAGAAGTTATAGTTTAATTGATTGATTTATTAGGGAATGATTCCGGGCTTCAGTCAAGACTTCATGGGTAAAGGTAGCGAACAAGAATCCATGGCTCGTCTCAAACGTCTTATGACAATCATGGACAGTATGAATGATGGCGAATTGGACAATCGTGATGGTGCAAAACTCTTCAGCAAACAAACTGGTCGAGTCATCCGTGTAGCCCAAGGTTCTGGCGTCACTGAACGCGAGGTGAAGGACCTTATTTCCCAGTACACGAAGTTTGCTGCTGTTGTGAAGAAAATGGGTGGCATCAAAGGACTCTTCAAAGGTGGTGACATGGCGAAGAACGTCAACCAAATGCAAATGCAGAAGCTGAATCAACAGATGGCCAAAATGATCGATCCTAGAGTCTTACATCAAATGGGAGGCATGTCTGGTCTTCAGAATATGATGCGACAGTTACAAACAGGTGCTGCTCATGGTATGGGAGGATTGGGTAATTTAATGGGGGGACTTGGGAAGCAATAATAATAATTTTTTACTTGATGAACACATTCAGGATTTGGTATATAAATTTTGGTAAATTACTGGAAAAGTAAAATTTTGCCACCGCTTTTATACTGCCATTGAAAAAAGCAATTTGTATTTTATAAATATTATTTCCATGCAGACACTATGAATGATTTAGGTATTTAAAATGGTGTTAATTATAGCTGTTTAAATTTGTCAAGTTTTTATATTTTGAATTTACATTTTTCCGGTAATTTATCGGTAGTGTCACACTAGGCAATTTTTTTCGTATTTCGAACGGTATTAACTTCAAAAATTCAGTTAATACAAAATCAAATGCGAGTTCCGTAATCTAATAATATATGCAGCTCTATTTTCAAAATTATTACATATTTTTATAATTTTTTAACGGTTTCATTTTACTGTGTAACTGAAGTTGTGACATCGCGACCATGTACCTTACATACACACCATGATTCAGTCTTATTTAAGTGTTGTGATGGTAACTTTTTTACATAGTATACCTACTGTTATTTGGTAAGTTCGAATGAAGAATTTTCATTGAAGTATTGCTGCAGTAAATATATAATATTTTACTGAAGCGGTTTTTGTGTATTAAAATATATTTTAATAACTATTAATTGTGAATGAATATGTTAAAGGTAACTTTGTATATTAAATGAGAAAAAGAAGTGACTTGAAATAGTTTTTATATAATTATTATATATTTCTTGTTTTTATTATTTTCTAGTTTTTTATTATTTTAATTTAACTTTCGATGCCTTGTCCCTGTCCATATAAAGAGTAATGTCTTCATTCTTACAACTTTTATTCACTTAATTTAAGAATAAAATGATGAATATAGCTGAAAATTCAACATCAGCATTTTATATTTAGTGCATTGTAAAAGGCACATTTTCTATTCATAGCATTGGTGTATAATACTTTACATTAAAATACACCATATACGCTTCACATATTACAACTTCCAAATTTTACAGTTGTTAGATTCGCTTTTCATTATTACCTCTTCATGTTCAGTAATTAAATACAATAGAATAAACAAAATATTGCTAAAGATTTAAAATAGTAATTAGTGTTATAACACGTGAGATAATATACTTTCTATTTGTATTAGTTCAAGTACATGCTATTTAAATTTATTAAGAAACAGCATGGTGTTATGTACATTTTCTAATTAATATTTGCGCTACATAAACAAAAAAATAACCCATGTATACTGGCATCTGTTAGCAACTAGCAATATTACTTTAGTAAATACCATTTTCGTTTACAGTATTCTCGGTTTCAGATCTAGTTTGAGTATTTTTATTTAAATTTGTGTTATTTTACACAAACTTTTATTTTGTTACAGAGGAAGATTCGAAATTCAATCGTAGAAAGGGGAGAAGAAATAGAGATTATAAATCAGAGAAATCTTCTGGTGACAGCAGTAAAACTACAGACAAGAAAAATGTTACATTTTGAAACTTATGCACTATAGCAATTACTTATGAGAATTTTTATTTTATTTTTGATAAACTTTGTTAAAATTGTTCAATTGAATTTGAAAAAAACTAGAAAACACAATTACACGTCCAAGATACTGCCATTCACCCGAATCAGACAGATGAAAAATTCATCGTTTTGCCGCTTGAGAGCGCTGTAATCAAAGTACGGTTTTGTAATAGCCTCGTCGATACAGATACAACACATGAGACAAGTGAAGTCGCTGACGAATTGTGTCTTGTCTGGTTACAACGCAGTGTGAGTGTTTTGTGTTGTGTGGTTTTTTAAATAAATGTCCAGCATCTTGGAATTATAATCAACGACACATACATGTAAGAATTCTTTACACTATTTCGCATGTGCCACTAACATTCAATTTGTTGAAAACATTACATGAATAATGTTAAAATGGAAAAACAAACCTTGAATTGTCTGCAGCAGCCGGTGATTACTCTCATTAATTGATATTTCTGCAATTGCATCAAGTACAATGGTCTCTAATATGCAAATTTTGATTCACGAAATGTTATTTCTACTAAAATTACTCTTGGAACAATAATAGTTTGTTGGTTACACGACCTTTGTAATTTGTTTTAAACCTGTTGTAAAATACTTTTTCCTTTTCATTTCTCAGAATGCATTCATGTAATAATTTGTTATAAGAAGGTGTAACTAAGATTCCTTTCCATCTTTAAATCAAAGATTATAGTTTTAATGTTCTTGCAAGTATCTCCTGTTAGTTTATTTAAATGAGTTTCGCAGGTTACGTTTACATAAAAAATAACAGTAATAATATAAAGTCTTTTCGCTAGTGAAAATTCTAGTTTGCATCTTATATCAGTATTAAAATGCTATCACTAAGTAAATTGCAGAGTCATTAATAATCAATTTGCATATTAGGTACTAAGTGCTAAGTGTTGTATGTGTATGTATGACTGTCGTTTATTATATATAATTAAAAATAACTTTTATTTGATTTATGACTATGAATGTAGTTTATAAGGTTACGATTTACGTTAAAGCTGAAATTAACAATTACATAGATTGTTAGTTACACGACTGTTTTATAGCTATTCCAATAAATTCTGTTTAAAGTGCTATCACTTTAGTTAAACTGCTACAATCGTTCGTAATAAATTTAAGTTGCATAATTTCATGAAAAATTCTAGTTTTCAAAGTTAGTTTCTAAAAAATCTTAAAATTTAAATTGGCAAGTGGTAACATTTTAATAACAGAAATGCAAATAGTTTGTGCAATGGTTTATGCTGTATTCATGTATAATTTGGACCTGTTTACATGTGTTTCAATCATCTCAATTTATATTTAAACTACAAATTAATTTTGAATCTAATATCACTTGGTGTCAATCTGTAAATTTAATTGAAAGAATAGATATTGTGTGTTTCGTTGTATACTTAGTTTATTTTCTACCAGATCTCTTAAAAGAACTTATTCAAATTTCTTAGGACATTTACATTTCGATTATAGTGTCAATTTTTTTAAGGAAAAAATCTAAATATTTGTGTAATCTTTTGATATCCGGTTAGACGTTGAGCCACAGGATCCTTTTTTTTATCTAGCTAATTTTTAATTTTTATTTGTTTAATGCTGCAAATATGGCATTCTTAAGTAAAAATTGGGAAAAACAATAATACTTTGACATGGCTGTACCTGCATTTTCATTTGGCTTCTAATATATTTACATATTTCATAGTTTAATGTGCATTTCCAATGTAACTGTTCCTTAATTTTTCTAAATTCTATCACTTTACTGCACCTGCACAGCTATTTTGTTTGTAGCATAATTCTATTTATTTATTAGTATGCTTTTCTGTATAGTTTACATAATATGTTAGTTTTGAAACTGCTAAATGAAATAAGATTTTTTAATGCTCTCAAGTCACGTATGTATGTGAAAATATCAGAGATATGCTACCAGTTCTGTTTCGTTCGAGAAAATCACGCATTTTTATAGTTTTGTTGATAAATTGTTGTAAAATGATATCATTTTAGTAAATTGTAGTCATTAATAATCAATTTAGTTGCATAATTTGTTCTTCTTTAGCGTTGTGCACACATTTGAAAAGCGAAAGTTTAAGTTCATTCATATGACTTGATTATGACCCTGTGTGTCTATTATAGTACTCGATTATTGTGTAGTGTTTCATTGATCATAACATCATATTCTTAGCTTTCTGACTAGTGATTTCTGACTATAATTACAGTGTTTGAGAGTTGCTTTGTAAATATCAAAATTTGCGCGGGAAAATTTCAGATTAAATCACACGATTCAATGTACAGTGAAAAATTGTTTGACTACCTGACTTGAAGTACCTACACCTGTTCTTACTCAAAGTTCTCGTCGCCCTAATCTCCTCTGATGATATTATCTTTTTGAGTCGATACTTCGTACCTATTGTGGTGTAGTTTCGGATATACGACAAAATACACCTGGTTTTATTTCCTAACGATATATTTCTATTTGACGCAATATACTTTATATGGAAACATAAAAATAGAACAAAAAATTATTTGTATTGTATTGTCTCTAGTTAATACTAAATTCTTTATTGGCCTAATGTAACCAAGTTGTAGTAAATATGCCATAGTTTCGCTGATGTTTTACAAGCAGAAGTTCACGGGTTCAAATCTTGTTGACTTTATAACCAAAAATATAAGTATACTATAATCTGAAGAATCCTTGTACTGTAATTGAGATTAATTTCCTGTCGTGTAGCATAAAATTCTAAAAAATAGTTTAAAAATTTAATATAGTTATTTTAGCATTACCTAGAATGTTATGCTTTTTATGACTAGACCATTATAGAGTATCTTGTGTCTCTAAGTTGTATTTTTTAAAGATTTTCGTGCAGCAAAGCTAGCTCAGTGGTATGAAGTCGGCCTGTGGATCCTGAGAACCCTGGTTCGATTCCCACAAGCGACAAACAATTTTCATAATTTCAAAAAAAATATCCCTGTGGCTCCTCCACCACTAACATCTTTGGGGGTCGACTGGTAACCGCATATCACGCGCAAAATATATCACTTACCGAGATCTGCTTCGGCAGAGTGCCACACCCAGTAATGGGTAGAAGGCGTGATGATATATTTATTTTTATTTTTACAAATTTACAGGCAATCGTAGCTCAGTGGATAAAAGCGAGGTAAAACTTGCGTTTCTTAATTAGCAAGCAAGAGGTCGTGCGTTCAAATCTCACTGACTTCTACTTATATCCAAAAAGTACGATTGTGTCTGAGTGGTTCGGATTCCACTATAAGCTGTAGGCCCCCTGTAATTGGGATTTACTTCCTGTTGTGCAGAGTAAAAAAAAAACATAAAACTGTAAAAGATTTAAAATTTGTAGTTTTTAAATAAGTTATTTTTATATACTCTTATCTAACGACACTTTCGTTATCACCATTTTAGTAAGTCAGAAGGTCAGAATTATAATCATTTCCACAATATCTGTTTCTGTTCCGTGTACGCAATAAACGAAAGCACGTTAATTGTGATAATTTTAAATTTGAGTTTTCAACGGAAATTCTCCATTTTACGAGGATTTAATTGTAGCAAAAGTATTCAGATGAAACTAAATTCGTTGTATTCCTAGAAAAGGATGAGAGAACAAAAAGAGATTGTTCCTTTCACAGATCAACTTGTAACTTGGTCTCAATACGCACTACACTGAATATTTAGAAAGAATGGCTTAACAATTATAACCTACAGTATCGTGAATACGTAATTGTTGATACTATTGCTCTAGTTAATACTAAGTCTAAAACTAATGCGCTCAATAAGCGAAAAGTAAAACACTGGTATGCGATATCAACACAATGCAATTTTTAGGAAGTTCATTGTGAAATATTTCATTTGAATAAACAATATTTTATCTAAAATGCATTCTTGCAAAGGACCAAGTTAAAAAATTATTTTAACTCTATATAGGAAGAATTACATCGGTTTTATCTTTATTTTCTATGCTTCAAATATTGTTAGCACCTTTAGCAAAAAAAACAATTTTACAATTTATTATTGAACTAGTATAAATTCAAATATGTTATAGAAATTATTAATTCGAGATTGGAAACTTCGTAATTCAATTCTGCTAATATAAATAAAAGTATGGGGTAGCTAGCTCAGTGGTATGAAGTCGGCCTGTGGATCCTGAGAACTCTGGTTCGATTCCCACAGGCGACAAACAATTTTCATAATTTCAAAAGCTACCCATGTGGCTCCTTCACCATTAACATCTTTGGAGGCCGTGATTTTACGACTGGTAACCGTACTTCACGCGCAAAATATATCACTTACCGAGATCTGCTTCGGCAAACTGCCACGCCCAGTAATGGGTAGAAGGCGTGATGATATATTTATTTATTTAATTTAAATAAAAGCGACAAAACTACCAAGTTTTGCATAGAAATTTAATGTAAGTTTATGATTAATCTGAAATTTCTTAGACTGGGGTAGTGGCTCAGTGGTATCAAGTCGGTCTATGGATCCTCAGAACCCAGGTTCAATCCTCACAATCGACAAAACATTTTCACCAATTTAAAAAATACCCCTGTGACTTGCCCACCATTAACATCTTTTGGGGTAGTGATTTGACGGCTGATAACCGCGCTTCACGCGCATAAATATATCACTTACCGAGATCTGCTTCGGCAGAGTGCCACACCCAGTAATGGGTAAAAGGCGTGATGATATATATTTATTTATATTTTATATTTATTTTAGAAATTTCTTAGAATCATAAATTTTAACTTAGAACCATTACTTAAATCTGTGGATAATATAGCATTAAGTTATAAAAATTGTTTAGTTAGCTTGGTTTATATTTTTTATTGAAATACCGGCCATTGCTGTAAGAAAAGGAATTGATTTAGCACTTACAGACTTTATATTGTCAGCCACATAAAATGTGTTTTACCAGAAATTTAGTTGAAGTAGTTTTGCAACATTACGTGTAATAAATTTGATTGTTAAATCAAAGATTGAAACTTTGGAATAAAGTAAGTGGTATTAAATTAATGATGGGATATCAGATTGTGTGGCATTTAGTTCTAAAGTTTGAGTGAACGTTTCATAAATGCCTGAAGCACGTTGCGGTTTTCTTTCTGCTTATTGGGCGTACATGGACATTGAATGGCATGCAGTTCGATGATTCAGAAACGAATAAACAGAAAATCAATTACCGGGTTCATAATTGTTAAAGGAAACTGAGCAATTCACAACTTAAATAGCAACTAGATGGCTCTAGCAGCACCGTATGACTCAGAACTCCGAGTCATTCATGTGTTTATTCGCCTTATAAAGTCTAAAATCGCGTGAACATAAGTTGTAATAGGATAGGAACACGCAACTTTAAGCACTAAGCACTTTTGATATGATCTGGAACTTTGGTAGGGAGAAATTACGTGACATATGGGTTAACTGAACTGGGGAAGGCACGTGCTTCAATAAAATTAAGAATTCTGTTGCAACGGGATTCTTTGTTCGATAAGGGTTTAATAATCCCGCTTTTATTACCGGGGACATCATTGGAGCATTCATGCAAATAAAAATAATAATTTACAGTCATGTGTTATTTTGTTTGTATACATCCCTAAATCTTTTCAATTTGGATACAATGGTAAGAAAAATTAATTTATTATTGTAATTGTATAAAATTGTAACAACCAGATTTTTATAAAAAAATATTTTAGCTTGAAAATGACCAAAATTTAAGGGCGAAACCTCACAGAGCAAAGTAAAATCACAGTCTCACAAATATATTCTACCTAAAAGTCACTAGATAAAATAAGAAAAGATGATAACTTATAATTAACAAAATAAATATATCATTACGCCTTCTACCCATTACTGGGTGTGATACTGTGCCGTAACAGATCTCGCTAAGTGATATATTTTTGCGCGTGAAGTGCGGTTACCAGCCGTCAAATCACGCCTCCCAAGATTGTTAGTGAAGGGGACCACAGGGATAGTTTTAATGTGTGAAAATTATCGGTTGTGAAAATCGAACCCGGGTTTTCAAATTCGCAGATTGATTCGATACCAATTGAGCCACCTAATAATGAATGAAATAAGTAATATATATATATATATATATATATATATATATATATATATATATATATATATATATATATATATATATATATATAATTAGAACGAAAATTCGCGAATTTTCTTAATTTAAGAAAAAAAGAGCACTTGTTCCCTCTTCAAATAAAAAAAAAAACAGCAAAACGGAATAAATTCCTATGCATTTTACGCCAAGAATTCGTTAGACTTGGCTTATTTTAATTATCGTGCCTTCTTTTTGATTTATATGGGGTAGAAAGCTCAATCGCAATTCGTTGGATTGTGGATCCAACGAATTGCGATTGATTTTAGAACCCTAGTGAGATTTTCCACAGCCGCCAAACTGCGCGATATAAAAATTACCACTGTGGCTCCCGCACCACTAAAATCATTGGAGGCCGTGTTTTGGCGGGTGGTGACAAAATTACGCGCATAAATGTATCACTAAGATCTGCTGCAGAAGGTAAAAAGCGTAAAAAGCGTGATATTTATTCTTTTTGATTTATCGCCAAAATGCAATATTTTGACTTTTACTACTTACAAGTTAATTAAAGTTCATTCCTGAAAACCGCAATTCTATAATATCCCTTAGTTTATGGTTACTTTAGCTGTTTAAAATAATAACTTCTTAAACTATTAAATCTGCGGTTGTCTCGTAAAACGGAAAATAAAAGTATAAATTAGTTTATTTTACAACAAACAATAAATTGTGCAATGCACGGTTTATGCTTCATTGAAAATATAGGTCGAAGGGATGTTTAATATTTCATTCTAATTGTTGTCTTTAACATCTTAAGCTTCCACTTTTCATGTAAGTAGTATAGGCATGTCTTTGAAAATAAAAAATGGTATATAACATAGTAATAGAGATTGACATTCACAATTCTCTTTTTATGTATGTACCACTTACCACTTCTGTCTGTAAAGGAGTATTTCTCCTGTATATAAATTTAATAAGACCTGCTGCTTGTCTTTAGCATCTATGCTCGTACATTTCATGTGCGTATATTTAACTATTTCATCTCACTTAACATATATTTTATCCGCCTCTCACAGACTTTCAAAAGTTTCATATTAAATAAACAGTTTATTTCTCTTGCCTGTAGGCTTATAAACTATTTTATGTAGCAGGTAGTGACGTCCCGTTTTATCCACCTACTTGGATTTGCCCATTTCGCCTTCTTCCGTTTTGCCCACCTAATGCATGTATGCGCTGCTGGCTTTAGTTTTTGTGTTTCACTATTTCGCCTACTAACCTTTCTATTCCCTTGCAGAAAAATTTCCTTACTAAGTTTCGTTTATTAACACCTAAAGAGTAACAAAAGTAAAAGTTCGACGTGTATATTGAATGGAGTTTACTCTAGATTTTTTATATATTTAACATTTCACCCGAAAGGTCATCGCTAAAAATCAAACAATATTTTGCACGGAAATCGCACTTGAAACTAATTCTCCTCTTCATTATTATTATGGGCTGGCTAGCTCAGTGGTATGAGGTCGGCCTGTGGATCCTGAGAACCCTGGTTCGATTCCCACAAGCGACAAACAATTTTCATAATTTCAAAAACTACCTCTGTGGCTTCTCCACCACTAACATCTTTGGGGGCCGTGATTTGACGATTGGTAACCGCACTTCACGCGCAAAATATATCACTTACCGAGATCTGCTTCGGCAGAGTGCCACACCCAGTAATGGGTAGAAGGCGTGATGATATATTTATTTATTGTTTAATATTGTATTTAATTGAATGGAGGGTTATTAGAGACATGTCCGGCAGTAAGGTGGTGTAGATAAAGTTACTGCATTTGAATCCGAAGATCCGGAGTTCGAATCCCACTCAAGCTAAACATACACTATAGATTGGTGAGTCTGGACCCTGTGCTGTAATTGGGATTAAGGTCCTGTTGTACAAAGTAGAATAAATATCGTCCTTGTCCAGTAAATACAATTTGTCTATTAAGTAAAAGTTCGCTCGTTCAAATCTCGCTGACTTCAACTTATATCAAAAAAATACTATAATCTGTAGATCATCTGTACTGTAATTGGGGTAAAATTTTTGTTGTGCACAGTAGTAAATAAAATACCTGGGAAGACCGAGGCAGGTAACGAAAGATGAAAAGTTCAAAATAAAAAATAAGAAATCTGAAATAGATAAAAAAAACAAAATTTCTTTCCGATTTTCTTTCGAATCTTTTTAATTCTAATCAAAGTACAGGGTCCGAACTCAACGAGCAGCAGTGAAGATTGATATATTTTAGCTGAAGTGGGATTCGAACTCAAACTGTCGGACACATTAGTAACAAGTGTCGTTTAATTTGCAACAAAGACGCCATAATTAATAAATAAATAAATATATCATCACGCCTTCTACTCATTACTGGGTGTGGCACTCTACCGAAGCAAATCTCAGTAAGTGATATATTTTGCGCGTGAAATGCGGTTACCAGTCGTCAAATCACGGCCTCCAAATATGTTAGTGGTGGAGGAGCCACAGAGGTAGTTTTTGAAATTATGAAAATTGTTTGTCGTCTGTGGGAATCGAACCAGGGTTCTCAGGATCCGCAGGCCGACTTCATACCACTGAGCTAGCCACCACATTAAATAAAATAAAATAAATAAATAAATAAATATATCATCACGCCTTCTACCCATTACTGGGTGTGGCACTCTGCTAAAGCAGATCTCGGTAAGTGATATATTTTGCGCGTGAAGTGCGGTTACCAGTCGTCAAATCACGGCCTCCAAACATGTTAGTGGTGGAGGAGCCACAGGGATAGCTTTTTCAAATTATGAAAATTTGTCGCCTGTGGGAATCGAACCAGGGACCTCAGGATTAAATTAAATTGGTATAATTCCAAACATTTATGAAAACATTGTTATCTGCGTTTTAAGTTTTCCCCTTTTACAAAGCATTTAATTCTGTAATAGTTCATACCATATAAAATGATTATTTAATATTTTACAGAACTTATATTTATGCCATAAATAACTACTATTAAAACTCGTAGGTAGCTATTATCAATTAAAATCGTAAAACTTAAAATTATATAACGTAGTACTGGTAAATGCTGAAAAGAAAGAGTATGAACATTGCATGTATTGCCCCGTCTCTTTTTCGGTTATTGCTCCGCTGCCTGTAGCTTGAAATGCGTAGCAGGTGTAAAGTAAAAGTTGCTATGATTTTATATCGAGTATTGTGTTTACGCGGGTGATGTATGTCAGTTGTCAGTTTTGTGTTGCTTCGACTTCGAGTGATGTGATGTTCAGTTCCGATAGGAGTAACATGCTGTCCACAGCAGTGGACAGATTCTTTCATCTAAAATGCTGGAATTGCTTAAATATCTGGATGCGGTTGGATCATAATAAGGTACAGAACGTTTTTATGAAATTCTCGAAATATCGACAATGATATTTTCTTCACTTAAAAGGTTTGACTCTCTTAATGTTGGAAATGTTATATTTTGAGGTTAAATGCATGAAAATACAATAATGTAACCTTAACTTGAACTTCTATAACTCGAATTATTCTCTAAATTGAATTTTAATCTTGATTATCAACATTCCGTTCTTTTTTAAATGCATTTTTATCTTGTATTGACTTTTTATATGTATTTTGATCCGATGAATCCAATGGTAAGTGTATGTCTTCTAATTTTTGAGTTATTGTTCAAAAACTGCTCGATGAGAGAGCCTGTGTAAGTCGAAAATATGATGAAGTAATTGTTTTGGAAAATTGAACTTTTCTGGAGGTTATATCTTAAAAACTAAATAAGATATGAAAATGCGCTCAACGGCATTGAATTCCCCGTGTCCGAATTGACTTATAAGCAAATTTTTAGCGATTTTTATTTTTTGAAATTTTCTTAAGGGGTACCCCTTGAATTTTTTTCGATTTTAGGCTATTTTCAGACTGTTTGTTCTAAAATTCTTCCTCGTACCAATATTGTAACGAAAATTTACATACATATGTATTTTGACCCGCTGAATCCAACGGTAAAATCCTCAAGTGCATATGTCCTCTAGTTTTTGAGATATTGTTCAAAAACTGCTCGATGAGAAAATTTTGGTGAAAACTTTTTGAAAAATAAATAATGCTGAAAATTAGTTTACAAAGCAATTGAAGCACGAGAAATTCAGTGCCGTTGAGCGCATCTTCATATCTTGTTTAGTTTTTGAGATATAACCTCGGGAATGTCGGAGGTAATTTTTTTGGAAAATTAAACTTTTCTGGAGGTTATATCTTAAAAAGTAAACAAGATATGAAAATGCACTCAACGGCATTGAATTTCCCGTGTCCGAATTGACTTATAAACAAATTTTTAGCGATTTTTATTTTTTGAAAATTTCTTAAGGGGTACCCCTTGAATATTTTTCGATTTTATGCTATTTTCAGACTGTTTGCTCTAAAATTCTTCCTCGGACGAATATTGTAACGAAAATTTACATACATATGTATTTTGACCCGCTGAATCCAACGGTAAAATCCCCAAGTGCATATGTCCTCTAGTTTTTGAGATATTGTTCAAAAACTGCTTGATGAGAAAATTTTGGTGAAAACTTTTTGAAAAATAAAAAATGCTGATAATAAGTTTACAAGTCAATTGAAGCACGAGAAATTCAGTGCCGTTGAGCGCATCTTCATATCTTGTTTAGTTTTTGAGAAAAGTCGAAAATGTGATGAGGTAATTTTTTTGGAAAATTGAACTTTTCTGGAGGTTATATCTTAAAAAGTAAACAAGATATGAAAATGCGCTCAACGGCATTGAATTCCCCATATCCGAATTCACTTGTTAGCAAACTTTTAGTGCAGTCCGAACTATTCGTTCATTATTATTATTTGATTATTCGCTCTCATTAACTATTTGAATATTCAAACTATTCGGACTGTTCGGTTATTCGAGTATTCGAGCTATTCAGATATTCGAACTATCCGGATATCCAAAACCGAATATCCGTTATGTAATTATCCACAACCGAATATCCGTTATGTAAATATCCACAACCGAATATCCGTTATGTAAATATCCGAATAAAATTATTTCTTAATCATCGATATGAATAAAAATAATAAATTTTGTTTGAGATATAAATTACATGCAATTTTATCACTTCTCATATCTATTACAAATAAATATCAAAATTCACTACAGTTACTGTTACAACAACAAAACTGAAATTTTAAACTTGATGTAAATAAATAATATTGTAAATTGAAACAACATATCATATAAAATATTTTTCATTCTTGTCAGACAGGAAATTTAATACCATTTTTTTCATACCATTGTTTTTATAATTGCGTTCTGTATTTAACCACAGGTGACAAAATATATAAAAAAAATTAATGTTATTTAATTTTTTTAATATTATTTCAATTTTTATCTTATCTTCTTTGCAAACACTTGGGTATAAATATATTTTTTCCTTGTAAAATTTAGCAAAAAGAATTTCACCATTTTAATATTTTATCTAATTGCAAATAGTAATGTTAGAATTTCTTATAAAAAAATTAGTTTTGATTAGACTGATAATCCTGTAGGTATATATAATAATTGATAACAAATTTTATTTGTTCAAGGAATAAAAAAGTAAATATTGGATTAATGTACTGTAATTAGTAAAAGAAAAGTACAAATGAATCAGTTATGAAATATTAATAGAATGAAATGCGAAATTTACATAATTGATATTATTGTTGATAAGATTTAATTACTTTCGAATTATCAGTTGGAATTCAAATTAAATCAGTTGTTTGTTGTGTTTGTCAAAATACTATTTCATTATTGTTTGAAGGAACCTTGTATGCAATTTACGAACCACTTGTGGTTTGTATAAAAGAAATAATTTACAAAAGTAAATATTATTTCAGACGTGGGCATGTTAGAAGTTTCTCTGAACACTGCATTTGACCAGGAAGAGTAAATAAATTTATATTAGATTTCCCAATGACAAATATACTTGGGTATTCATTCATTTATTAGCAAACTACGTTTATTTCACAAGTTCGTTAAATTAAGTAACAAGACTTTCTAAAATTGGCTTATTCTATCACAATTAATAACAAACTTTTTTGGGATTTAAGTAATTGTACTAATTTACTAATTGATTAATTAATTGTTCTTAAACTCATTTTGGACATTAAAAGAATTGAAATCTATTGTTTACTGACAGAAGACATTAAATCAAAATAAATTAATTTTCGAGCGAGTTTTGAAATTATTCTAGTATATTGCACATTGCAAGCTATATTTGTATTAATATAGTGATAGTAACAATTTATATAAGATTGTAATTAATTTCTGTTTTCACAAAGTAATGCAACATTTCATTTAAAATTCTGGAAAATAATTACTATTTTCATTAGGTAAATCTAATATAGCTTTATGAAGAAGAATTGTTAATTACTGCAAAATAATATAATCTTTAATTTCATTTATTTTAAGTTTATGAAAGATAAAAATCGTTGCAAGTAGTTTGTAAAAATGTTTAACAATCAATTTAAAATGCTTAATATATACAGGGTGCCTAATTTTGAAGTGCTATCATTGCTAATTTTTAAACAAGAGCTATGTTATGCTATGTAAAGAATTGTGATTTGCTAGTTTCTTTTTTGATAGTTGTGTTTGTTTGTTTGTCGGAGATTTGATTGTTTAAATGCGAAAGAAGCAAGCTTTACCAAAAATTCACCTCAAAATAAAGCTTTATATAACATGTATATTATATTTTTATGTACGAGGGAGGGTGAAAAGTCCCTGAAAAATAAAACAGATGGCGCCACAATCGCAAATCTCATGTGACATTTGTGATGTACCATCTTTAATGCGAACGCATTAAAATTTTGAGACTGATATGTTATTCGGTTGTTATGACACGCATCGAAAGCAAGCAACCTTCAAGATTTTTGAAAACATGGAAAAAAGTGAATTTCGCGTCTTGATTAAACATTATTTCTTGCGTGGAAAAAACATTACGCAAACCAAAGCATCGCTTGTTAAACATTATGGGGACTCCTCACCATCGATTGGAACGATTCACAAGTGGTTTACCTACTGATTTTCACTGTGGTAGTATGACCACAAAGGACGCCGAACGTTCTGGTCGTCCAATTGAGGTTACAACGCCAGAAATCGTCGATAAAATCCATGGTATGATATTGGACGATCGGCGAGTTAAAGTGCACGAGATTGCTGAGGCTATGAGCATCTCAACCGAACGGATACGGAATATTTTGCATAAATTTTAGGATATGAGAAAGCTATCTGCCAGATGGGTGCCGCATTTGCTCTCTGTTGACAACAAGCGCGACTGTGTGGCAAGTTCAAAGGAGTGTTTGGCGATGTTCAAGCACAATAAGAAGGACTTTTTGGCCCCCTGCGATTTTTATCTATTACCAAACTTGAAGAAATGGCTCGGCGGAAAGAGATTTGGCTCCAACAATGAGGTCATCGCTGAAACAAACGCCTATTTTGAAGGATTGCCAAAGTCGTATTATTTGGAACGGATCGAAAAATTAGAAAAACGTTGGACGAAGTGTATCGCGCTACAAGGAGATTATGTTGAGAAATAAAATATGTTTTGACCAAATAAATTATTTCTTGTTTCATTTTTCAGGGACTTTTCACCCTGCCCTCGTAGTATATTATTATTACTATCAATCCTTTATCAATAGTATTAGTACATAATTTATATTATTATTTATTTTCCTGTTTAAAACTATAAACAAAGTCAGAATCTTTAAAAGAAATCTGTTTAATGTGCAGTGTCCTACAGCTCCAAACAGTTTAAACGCCACTGTTCTAAATATTTTGGAAACTGGAGAAGATATATGTATGCGGAGAATTAGTTACAGGTGTGAATTTTACATTTTTGAGAGTTCGTGGACCTTTTGGAATCTAATACATGACACTTGGTATATTCTGTGATATTTATAATGCGTTGGTTTGAATATAGAAGCGGATGGTATTTGTCTTTAGCAGAAGAATTCTTTAGTGTTTAGTAGTGGTGGTAATTCCACGCATATTTCGTAATAATATTATACAATAATATGGCAAATGATGTTTAATATTCGGAATGAATAAAAGTGAAGGTTTTTGGCCTCTAGGGAAGGAAATAATTAGTTTGTGGCCAATAAAAGTTAATGAAAGCAAATAGTGAATTGTGCATTGGCAGTTAAACTTATTTGGGTCTGCCATGTTTCCATTTCCGAAGTGAATAACATTGAGAGAAATTTATTTTGGCATTTGGTAAATTAAACTAATTAGTCTGAGGCCAATAATAAAATTAATAATTACACCTGTGAACACAATAAAAGTGATTTATATTTAAGTATCATTTGATCTCTAAAATGAATATGGGCAGGAGATCAAACCGAGAGATTTTTGGAGCATTTGAGTGTATCGTTTGGCAATTAGTTAATTATAACAATTTGTCTAAGGCCAATCACGTTTCTGCAATTGCACAGGTTAATGCAAAAACCTGTAATATATTTTTTACTTATTTGTTATTTTGGCATTTAGTTAACCATAATTATTAGTCTAAGGCCAATAATGCATTACAAATGTTTAAGTTGAGTTGCACAGGTTAATGCAGAGATCTGTAAAATATTTTTGTTGTTACACTTTGTTCTTTTGATATTTCTTGATTTTGCTGGATAATGTGTTTTTCTGTCAAGCAAAATAACATTGAAAACGATCATATATCATCGATACGCAAATAGAAAATAATCCGAGGTTAATAATAAATCTATTGCGAAATACTGATAGAAGAGTAGAGCAAATAATGAATAATATTGCATTCTTATGGCATTTAGCAAATGAAAATGTAGTCTAAAGCCAATTAGATTGCACAGGTGAATCCAGTACCAGTTGTAAAGTATTTCAGCGTCTGCGTTGTTCGGGCCCGGGAACCGGGGTCAAACAGTCGTGAGGAGGTAGTTTTAAAATACTCCTCCGAACTTGCTGGAGTTCCAGAGAGGTATGTCACTCTTGCTGTGACTAACACGAAATGTTATAGTTATTTTGTTGCCCAGTTGGGTCGCTCTGCACGACTATAAGTGCCCGATCTTGTCCATTTTGTGTCGTACCATTTCGGACATTCATTCAATTTGTTTTCATTTTAATCACCAAGATTTTCAAACCGTTTAAAAGTGATTAGGCAGAAATTATTTATTGGTAATTGTTTCATTGTACGTATACTTCAATTTTATAAAAGTTATGCTAGGTTTTTGCAGCAACTAAATCAGAAAATTTTATATACAACATTCATAATAATTACACATTTTATGGGATGGCTAGCACAGTGGTATGAAGTCGGCCTGTGGATCCTGAGGTCCCTGGTTCGATTCCCACAGGAGACAAATTTTCATAATTTGAAAAAGCTATCCCTGTGGCTCCTCCACCACTAACATGTTTGGGGGCCGTGATTTGACGACTGGTAACCGCACTTCACGCGCAAAATATATCACTTACCGAGATCTGCTTTAGCAGAATGCCACACCCAGCAATGGGTAGAAGGCGAGATGATATATTTTATTTTTTTATATCTTTCTAAGAAATTAAAAATAAGAAAAATGTAAAATGTATTCTAAAACTAATATTAAAAATGTTAATTTCTCAATTTAATTTTCTAATTTATTTCGATAACGCATACATTTAATAATAATTAATTCTATATTTTATATTTATTTTTCGCGCTTCCGGCTGTAAATAACCTACTTTATTATTCCTTTTCGAGGACTGAAATGTCACTTTTAATCCCGGAGACTTCAAAATTATTTAATCTCGTCATGATTAAATTGACAGGTAAACAAGCATACAAATTTCATAATTTCAAAAACTACCCCTGTGGCTCCTCCACCACTAACATCTTTGGGGGCCGTGATTTGACGACTGGTAACCGCACTTCACGCGCAAAATATATCACTTACCGAGATCTGCTTCGGCAGAGTGCCACACCCAGCAATGGGTAGAAGGCGTGATGATATATTTATTTATTTCTTTTTTACAAGCATTACTGTAGCAACATATATATTATAAACTATTTCACTTTGGTTATGTTGCCTAAGTTACCTATATAATTGTATAATGCTGGCATTGTGAATTATCTCTAATCAATATCAAAATTAAACATTAATTCAAAATGTATGGCTGGAAGTGCGAAAAATAGTGTATATACCACAGGACTAATTTATGCATTTTAGTCCCTTGGTATATAATGTACTATAAATCATTAAATTTTTTAATTTAGTTTGGTGCATAAACCCAGCATTACTTATTTCATTCGATATGTAGTGAATAACCAGAATTTACTGTCGAAACGTCTATGCTTTTTGGATTTCTATAAAGCCTACGGCTTATTTTCATTTAGACCAATTTAAAATGTTTCAAATTCTTACAGATTATAATAAAGAAAATTCTTTACTGTTACTAATTTAAATGTTCCAACCAAGAATGTGTTGCAATGCAAAATTTCAATAAAAGTTAAATTTCATTGTGTTACCGATGTTTTGTTCTAATATTTTGCGAAGTAAGCAACTCAAAACTAATGGTTAGTTAAAACAAATGGAATGATTTACAGAAATGTTCATTATTTTAACTGACATATAATTTAGAATTCCTTTTAGTTATTTAAACCCTGTTTAAAATTTAACTTTTGGCAATGTAACTGGTCTTATAACACCTAAATTTTATCTCTATCCTATTGCAAGACCACCATAACTCAAAATTAATTAAATTATTAGCATTACTTCTATTCTTCCGTTAATTAGGCTCTTTCTATTTATTATATGTATATTAATATTGGATATTGGTATTGTACAATATAATTAATATTCATTATAATTGAAACGATTACAAGATGTTCTAAATTTTGATTAATTTTTATAAAATTTATGTTATTCCAGAAAATGCAATACTAACATTTTTATTCATTCGACAGGATTTAAGTATATATTTAGAAAGTTTGTATTTGTACTTGGAAATATTTTTCTTAATTAATTTATAGTTTTAAACTCAAAAATTAGGTAGAATGAATATGCATTCATTAGTTACTGTAGGTCCGGCAGTACGGCGATGTGGTTAACATTACGGCATTCGAATCCAATTATCCTGAGTTCGAGTCCCACTCAAGCTAAAAATGAACTGCCACACTGCGGATCGGTGATCCCGGATCCTGTACGGTTTTTGGGGTTAAATAGCTGTTTTGGTGATTTGTTACTTTCAAACGAAGTGTCTAAAATGGGAAAAAAGCAAGGCAACATTTTTGAACGGTTTTATTATCTCAATGGCTGAAATATAGAAAAATTTTCTTGGTGATCGAGACGGGAATGGTTGAAATGAAATCTCGTCGTTCTTGCGGCATTGCGGCTGTCTTATACCTACGCATTCCAAATTGATTCGACTGGATAAGTGTGTTGCCGCCTTGTCACGCGTACGCGGTGCGTTTTTGCTGTGCTGCGTTCTTGTTCTGGGTTTGAATTTTCGTTTTTCTGTTGCTATTAATAAATGCATTGGTCTCTTGCTTGTTTCAATGTTGAGATCTACTCATTCAATGAAAATGCAAGTAGTTTTCCGTTAAATGTTAAGACTAGCCACAAGGAAATATAACTGTCACCTTGAATAGATATTTATGCTAATTTGTTTTATACGATTTTTATATGCAAAATGAATATCTTTATTTTTAGCTTACTTTGACGTCAGCGTACAGTTTGAAAATAATTTGTTTGAATAACTTTTATTGTTATTGTTTATCATTTTTGTATCTATGAAAATGTTGCGTAAAACATGCAATGTATACACAACTATACGATTTCAAAAGGAAACCAGAACCTTATGTATGTTACCGTGGGAGTATTAATTCCGGTTTTTATATAATAGTCATTCTATAAATCATTTAAATACATTCCATTAGTTCATTAGATGCCTTTAGAGAAAATTAAATATGTAAAATTCTTTCAACTCTGACTTATGCATCGCTAATCAAATTATAATAATATTTGAGGAGTGGTATCATTCGAATCCAAATTGTATATCTATGTTCAGAGCTGGGCAGTAGCTAGCTACTTTTGTTGCTTAGCTACGTTTACCTTAGCTGTAGCTGTAGCTTAGCTAAATGTGAAAAAATATAGCTGTAGCTTGTAGCGAGCTATGGTTTTTTTCTATTACCTTAAAAATATTATTTAACAACTGAAGCTATTTTTAAAGCTACTTTTTGTAGCTTAAAGCTACTTTTTGTAGCCCAAAGCTAGTTTTTATAGCTTAAAGCTACCACTGTTCATTAAGAAATACGTATTAATTTTTGTTTTGCATTTGAATTGTATCTTCTTTATTGCTTTCTATAACTGTAGGATAACAAGTTATTATATAGTGTAAAATCTATTCACATATTTTATTTTTCACTTGTTAACCTATCCTACTTTTGTATTAAATATTAGATGAACTAAACATTGACTGTTTAGGAGTCTTCTACTAATGGGACTGTTAATTTATTCCGATATAAATAAGAATTATAGCATAACAAATTAACAGTACATTTGTCCATTTGCGATTTTTCATATTTATTACAGTCATTATAACAAAAGACTAATCAACTGATCATACGACAGTGGCAAATTTAATCATTCACAATATTTGAAAAAGTTGCTTTAAAATGTAACAGCTACTTTAATGAAAGCTTTTAGTTGTAGCTTAGCTATATTTTACAAAATGTAGCTTATAGCTGTAATTCACCTACTTTTTTAAAGAATAGCTGTAGCTTAACTACTTGTTTTAAGTAGCTTGCCCAGCTCTGTCTATGTTACTCTAGACTAGAATCTAGATATTATAGAACATATCAAAATTATGCTTACTTTCAAAAGAACGAATAACTCTTTAGCGGAAATTAATAAATTAGAGAGATAAGATTAATTGTCAATTTTTCAAATTTGTATTGGCATTGGCTACTTTAAAAACTATTCATTTATTTTGTGAACTAACAGCCCCTGCTAAAAACAGTTTATACTGGTTTTTCTACAGCATCTAAATGATAAAATTCTTGTGTATCCATTACGGTGGTCTGGTGAATGTTACAATATTCTAATCAGAAGAACCTGAGTTTGCATCTCATTCAAACTAGATGTATATAAATACCACACTGCGAACCCTACTGTAAATGAAATTAAGTTTCTTGTTGTACTGTCACATTTATTTAAAATCTACGGTGGTATAGATAGCGTTTCGACATTCGAAACCGAAGATCTCGAATTCGAATCCCACTCAAGGTGCATCCGGATCCTGTAATGGGGGATTCAAGTGGTAGAGCTTTTTAATATATATTTATTAAAATAAATTCTTGACCGTACATCATATTTAATACAATATAAAATCATACCATAAATGATATCTTTATTGCTGAAATATGAAAGTTAAAGTTGAATAATTTAAAACGTTCGCACTGCCATATTGCAATGATGTAGTTGCATTAAGCCAATCACAGAGCTTTGTCTGAAACGTTTGTCGGTGCTCAAGAAGACGAAGAAGAAATAAGCATACAGCATTCTACGATTCTACCAATGACGTATAATACTAGATGAATTATGCCGTATTCAAGTCAATGCAGTGTTGTGAAGCAGAGAGGAATGGAATAACTTGAAGGTCCGCCGGATGCGCGGCATGGAGCGAGTACACTTTGATGTTATGCAAGTTGCTCCTTGCCGCGCACCCGCCTCACCAACCAGTTATTCTATCCCTTTCTGACTCACAACAAACGCCGATGTTATCCGTCTAGTTATGTTTTGTCTGAGGATTCTACTGACAACGACAAGTTACGTGTTATTTATCTCTGTCTTATCTGTCTCTCTTTAAGCTAAGATGCAACTACGTCACATTCATTTGTTTCGAAAGTTTAAATATTTTTATCATGCTTAATACAAGTTTTTTTTAAAAATAAAAAATTTGGGTATAATTATTTTATTACGTAGATTAATACATAAAAAATTCAAAAAAGTCTTGAAAGTTCCTGTTGTACAGAGTCGAATAAATAAATATTTCTACACTATTTATAGTAAAATGCAAGAATGAAGTCAACCGTTAATAAATTGTAGTTTAAGTCCAAAAGTTTGACATTTGTTTAAAAATTAACTAAAATGTTGCATAGCCAATTATTTAGTTTAATTTTCTAGTTTACTCTGATAGTCTACTGTTTCTTTATTTTTCTTTAGTTTAATAATTTAGTTGATTGCATAAATCCAGTATAATAATTTTAATTTTTTGCAGAATTGTAATATGACAGCTTGAGTTTGTCGGGCATGAATTCAATGGGCTTCGGTTAAGAATTTTATCGAAGATGTTATCGTGAAAAGAAAATAAACGAATGAGCTTTGACAGGCATTTCACTTTTACAGACATATTCTTATAATAATATTCATAATAACTGCTTAATGTTTACAAAACAATTGAATAGTTTATAAAATAGCCATGTAGTCGTTTATGTAACATACACGTATATACTATGTAGATATGACAGCTCTAATCATAAACCGTAACTCACTTTTGACATTTACTATTGTACAATAATATTTATGAAATTGAAGCACTTTCAATTGTTCTATAGATGTTTGCTATTATTATTTCTTCAATTCAGTTTTTATATACGTATCCAGGTTGAATCTAGAATAGAAGTTTCTTATATATTTTTACAGGATGTTTCTAAATTTACACATAAAATTTAAACAAAATAAATTAAAGGCTTCAGGATCCAATGATTTTTTTAATAAAAAATATTTATTTTCAAAGAACGTTTCGAACTAAAAAATTTGTTCATCATCAGCAATCTCAATAAATGGAAATATAGCAAAAATAAAATATCATAAATAAATTAAAATATATGTCGAAACACCTTAATTATTTATATAAAATTTAAACCCCAAATAATATTTGTTATACTAACTATAAAACAAAAAGGATTTGTTTGAAATTCGCAAAATTAAGAATACTTTAAGTAAACTTGTTGCTACGACTGGTATGCTCGTTATTTTTAATAAAATTAAAAATTAAATTATAATTGTAATCATAACAAATAATTAGGTTTCTGTTATATAATGAATAACCAAACTATTTGTAATGTTTACAATTATAAATGAATTATTAATATTATTAGAAGTAATAATAAGTAGTCCTAAGTATGGGGTGGCTAGCTCAGTGGTATGAAGTCGGCCTGTGGACCCTGAGAACCCTGGTTCGATTCCCACCGGCGACAAACAATTTTCATAATTTCAAAAACTACCCCCGTGGCTCCTCCACCACTATCATCTTAGTGGGCCGTGATTTGACGACTGGTAACCGCACTTCACACGCAAAATATATCACTTACCGAGATCTGCTTCGGCAGAGTGCCATACCCAGTAATGGGTAGAAGGCGTGATGATATATTTATTTTATATTTTGATATATTTATTAGAAGTAACGAGTGCTGGCAAAAATGTTTACTTCAAATACTTAATTTTGCAAATTTCAAAATATCTATTTTTGTTTCATAATATATATAACAATAGTTATTTATAAAACTAGTAATAAAAGTAATATTAATCAAAAAAATATGCTTTTATTACGTGTCGTACACGTAATTTTTTACATATTGATATTAGATCGATTTTACGAAGATACAAATTCGACAGATGTCAAGATTTCAATATTTTAAATGCTATCCAAGGAGATAAATAAATAAAAATAGGAAAAAAGGTAAAATGAAGCCAATGAAATTGTAGTATTTATTTGTTTTTACCATTTTATTACTTTTTTACACGATTTTGAAAATAGTTGAAAAATATAACACTTTCTAAACGATTTTTCGTTAAAAAGACTATGTTCATGATAATATGCAAAAATATTATTTACTGATTAAATTTTATAAATAAGTTTAGCAACACCTATATAAGAAATTTATATTTGTAAAAATAATCTGATTCTAAAACCTCGTTTTCCTGGTGACTATATAAGCGTGGTTAGCGCAGTTTTGATGGTGCGACATAATTTCAGCCATACGCGGCATGGCCTGGATTTTCTCAATTCATAACTGTCAAATCTCTGACATTAATAATTATTACTGAAATGTAAATATTTTGCTGAGAAAAGTAATATTTGACCTTTGAAAAAATAATAATGATATGTGTGAAACATTTAAAATGTCGAGCCACGCTGTGAACTTAGAAAATTCAAGCAGTTCTATTGGTTGAACCAACGGATCCATGTTAGCGAAGCCATCATGAAAACGAGATATTATAGTGCGTTGCAGAATAATTTTTAATAAGTGTGAAACTTGGAGATATGTAGAATACCTGAGTAATACTTTAACAGTAACATACATAGATAAAATGAATGCTTGTGTATCCGCAACGCAATACCGCAAAACGCAATGGGCAACCAATAACAGATGCAGGAATTCTCAAACAGAAAATAGTTGCCAAGTGAACAATAGTCACACATATGCTCATGTATAAATTTCTGTCAAAAGGAAAGGCAAATAACAGTACATACAAACGGTTTAAATACAATTTATAGTGTCTGACGATGTCCCGTATCCAGTAACATAATATCCTGAATCTGAGTTGTGAGTATATTGTTTCAGTCACAATTCAGTTTCAGCGGACCGTATTCGCCTTTCCTGCTAACCGGAAAATCCTATTTAGTCCGGTAGGTGAAAAAGAAAAGAAAAAGAAATTGCAGTATGCAGTATAAATTACAATTGTTACCGTATGCAAAAGACACTTGCACTGAGAAACCTGTTCTAGTTCAGTGTAAAGTGAAACACGCTGGTACAGGATCATCTCTAGAATTCTAGTATCGCATGTAGCATATACAGGGTGTTAAAAAAGTTCCGGGACGGTGAAATATCTCGAGAAATACACATCGAATCAAGAAACCAAAAAACACGTGTTTCATATTTTGCAAAAAAAAGGCTTGTGGCTACTTGTGATTATGTTGATTTTTTTATTTGATTCAATGTTTATTTCTTGTGATATTAGACCGTTTTTTACTTTTCTTTCAGAATCATGTCAAAACTTATTTTTGCGTTTAGAGCGCCATCTATTCCGAATTGGAAAAAAAGTTTCAGATAAAATTAACTTATTTTTTTTCGCAGTATACGAATCTGTAATAAAAAATGGGAGTTCCCATTTAAGGTTTCAACGTTGTCCCCCGCCCCACCCCCTGCGGGTGGGGGTTGGGGTTTGTGTTTGGTGTGCTTAGATAGGTTTTTGCAAAATATGAAACACGTGTTTTTTGGTTTCTTGATTTGATGTGTTTTTCTCGAGATATTTCACCGTCCCGGAACTTTTTTAACACCGTGTATGTTTATTCATTATGTAGGTTACAAGTTATCTCTATCTAATGCGGGAAGATACTGCCTATCAAGGTAAATAAAAATGATTTAACTAAGGATGAGCGAAAGTTGTAAAGTTTATGAATACTGACACAACTAAATTATTTTTAAATATGAATAGAAAGACTGCAGCAACGTTATATGATATTTACAGAATGATAATTCTCAGGCTACGAGGGCAGTGAACTATCTTAAAAAATTCTTGTTAAAATACCTCTCATATTTTTGGTAACAAGGGTTTTTAATTTATTATTGTATTTAAAATACGTATTAAATGAACATTGTAGTACGTATTAATTAAAAAATATAATGCACAAAGTTAGCAAACATGTGGAAATATGAACGAAATGAAATTCAGATTCTGTCTAATTAGAATACCAAGGTTAACGTTTTCATAAATATTAAAAGGTGTATTTTGTTCACAGGAATCTTTATACATAAGTTACATACTAAGTAGTAAACCGGTATACGAATCTTCCGAAATATATTAGGCTCCTGGAATGAACACTAATTACGTGGAAACTTTTCGCAAAACATTTTCTCGCGTTTTACAAATAAAAAGCGGTTTATGTGTCTCAAAAGTTCGTACAATCTTTAATTAGTATAAGAATTAGTATATAAGTAAATACAGTTGATAAAACCAATAAACAGAGAAATTGGGATACCACACGGATATGAACCTGGGACCTGTGAACTCCATCATATCGCTAGTTCGGGAGAAAAGGGTTCCAACTCAAAATGTTACATTTTTCAGTTGAGACGATTCAAGTTTTCTAAAAAGTCAAAATTTCTGTCTTTAAAATGACAAAACTGCTTTTTGCGAGCCGCATTTTAAATTAGACTTATGTAATTTTTGTATTGAATAGAAATAAATAAATATATCATCAAGCCTTTTACCCATTACTGGTTGTGGCACTCTACCGAAACAGATTTCGGTAAGTAATATATTTATGCGCGTGAAGTGCGGTTACCAGCCGTCAAATCACGGTGGTGAAGGAGCTACAAATGTAATTTGAATTGGTGAAAATGTTTTGTCGGCTGTGAGGATTCAACCAGGGTTCTTTGGATCTTTGGCCGACTTGATACCACTGAGCCATTACCTCATTTATGGAATAGGATACTTTTTAATGGTATTAATAATTTAGAAAAGTGTTTTTTGAATTTTCTCCCAAATCAGCCATATAAAAATTTGCAATGATGTTTCAATACTGAATTGTTTTTTTTTTTCTCTCAGTTATAATCCAATGTCAATATGTATTCTAAATTGTCAGGAATACAGAAAACTATAAGATATAAGGTTTGTTAAAAAAATAAAATTGACAAAAATTTGTGCTCCACGTTATTGCATTTTTTCCTTCAATTGACTTATAAACATATTTGTATGAGGTGGCTAGCTCAGTGGTATGAAGTCGGCCTGTGGATCCTGAGAACCCTGGTTCGATTCCCAAAGGCGACAAACAATTTTCTTAATTTCAAAAATTACCCCTGTGGCTCCCCCACCACTAACATCTTTGGGGGCCGTGATTTGACGACTGGTAACCGCACTTCACGCGCAAAATATATCATCGAGATTTGCTTCGGCAGAGTGCCACGCCCAGTAATGGGTAGAAGGCGTGATGATGTATTTATATTTATTTACATATTTTTAGCAATTTTATTGTTTTTGTTGCGTGTCAAAGGCAACAAAAATAACAATATTTGTGGTTAAAATAGGTTAACGTTTAGTATCGAATAAAATCATTAATAAACAATGAAATAAATGAAAAAACTGTTGAAAACATAATTACGAACTTTTAATTAGTACAGTTGTTGTATGCTATAAAGATATCTTTAAGAATAAAATATTTATTAATAATAGAAATTTATTTTGAGCCAAATAGACCAGAACAGTGCATTAGAGTTAAGAAACTATTAGGATACCTGTACTAGTAACAATATTATCAAAATTGTCCGGTATTTAAAATATTTGAAATTAAGTAATTAGTCAGATATCTCATGAAACAATTTATGCAGATTAGCGGCGCCGCTAATTTTAATGGCTGTATTACTTTTGAAAAAGTCTCCTCGTGTGAACTATAAACGTAGGAATCAGTAAACCGGTATACGATCTTCCAAAATATGTTAATGTCCTAGAAAAACAAGAACGTGCTTAAGATTCTAATGCGATATTGGACGTGCAGTTTCATTCATACTTCGAAGAAAGCAAATGAATCATAGATTGTTCCTGTTTACTGGTTAAACAGTTAAGTCAATGCAAAGTAATGCTGACGCTTCATTGAAAATATAAGATTCATCTAATTTGTATTAAAGTGATTTTTTCATTTCATCATTCATCAAATCACTTTTTAATTAAATTTCAGAACTAATTTGTAGAACAAAAGTTTTTGTTAGTAAAGTCGAGATTGAATGAAAGGTTTTATGAATGTGCGTGAAGTAAAAGTGTTATGCTATAAAATAGGTGTGTTTTGTACAAGTTAATCTTTGTTGTTTCCTTTCTGTAGCTTGGTTTACAATGAACTGTAGAACAGATTAATTGATGTCTCAGCTGATTTATTTTCCAATGCGGTTTTATATCTACCAATCAGCCAATCATTTTCGTCGAATACTTGCTGTTCATTTAAAAGTGCTATTAGCTTTTATAATTATAGTTTATTTTAATGTAAAAGTATAATTTCCAAAAGCAAATTAAGTACATAAATATGTCGTCGTAAAAGAGAAAATTTATGCTAAGATATTACTAATTTCAACTTTGTATCATTTTAAGATACGGAGGAACATTTTAAACCAGAGGAGAAGAAATGCAGTTAGAATCATTACTTGTACAAATTACAAAGATTATAATTTAATAAATATATCTCTATACAGGGTGTTTCTAAATTTAATGAGGTTGCTAGTTCAGTGGTATTAAGTCGGTCTGTGGATCCTGAGAATCCTGGTTCGATTCTCACAGGCGACAAACAGTTTTCACCATTTTCAAAAGTACCCCTGTGGCTCCCGCCGTGATTTGACGACTGGTAACTGCACTTCGCGCGCAATAATATATCACTTACCGAGATCTGCTTCGGCAGAGTGCCATACCCAGTAATGGATAGAAGGCGTGATGATATATTTATATTTATTTAAAATTTAAGCCACAAATTTGATTTGTTCTGTTTGGAGCAAAAAGAAGTTTTTTTTAAATTCGCAGAACTAAGTGGTTTATTCGATGTAAACATTTTGGTACCAGTGGTATGCTCGTTATTTCTAATAATATTAATAATTAAATTATAATTGTAAACACTACCAATTTTTATTTGTTTGCTGTTGTAGAATGAATAATCTAACGATTTGTAATATTTACAATTATAATTTAATTATTAATATTAGAAATAACGAACATATCAGTGGTATCAAAAAGTTTTTCAAATTATGTGCAGTTTATTCTGAGTAAATATTTTTGCTACCAGTGATATATTAATAATTAAATTATAATTTTAAACACTTCTAATACTTGTTTCTGTTGTAAAATGAATACTCTAACTATTTGTAATGTTTACAATTATTGTATAATCATTAATATTATTAGAAATAAAGAGGACACCAGTGGTACCAAAAATGTTTAATCTGAGTAAACTGCACTTAATTTAGCAAATTACAAGATAATTCTTTTTGTTCCCTAATCAGTGTAACAAATAATATATGTGATTTAAATTTTATACGTTTAGAAACAACCTGTATATTTTAATTATTAAATTAATAGATTGTCATTTATTTTATTTTATTTATTTAGTTTTTGATAATGGAAAATGTCGAATTCATTAAAATTAGCTGAATAATGTAACCTAAGGGTTACATAATAGATTTTATGTCATTTTTGTTTGAGAAGGTTTCAAATATTTTGACATCAAACCCACCTAAAAGGGCAAACAAATTAGGGCAACTGACTACGCCCTTAATAAAGGTTAAATTACTACTCTAATTGTGTGAGACATGTAACGTAAAAGTAGAACGAATTAGAAATATTTGGAAAAGAAGATAATTTTTGCAGAAAGTTGTTAATTTTAGAACGAATTTATGGATTAATCTTGTTTTTAAAATTCGTACAGAATGTTTAGAAACTAAAAGTATGTTCTGATTCCATTAAAATTATTGATTTAATACGAAACATATTTCTTATTTGGATAAAATATTGCCAACGTCTTATCGGAAGTAATATCTGCGTTGTACACAAAATTTCTCATAGTGATAATTTAAAATATTTTTCTAGCTCAAAAATTAATTGTTCGTGATGTTTTTGTAAGGATTTGGTGAAAGAACAGTCCCTGGTAAAAAAATAAGAGCCGTTAATGCATCGAAACTCGTATTTTGCAAAAATATGTGTTTTTAAAATGACAAAACTTTTTATTAAATAATAATAAAATTAATTTCAGATAGCAATAAAAATTCCTGAAATCATTTTGGAACGTAATAATCACTTACGAATATGTCTTTTATGGGGTAATGGCTCAGTGGTATCCGAGTTGGCCTGTGGATCCTAAGAACCCTGGTCCGATCCCCACAGCCGACAAAACATTTTCACCAATTTAAAATTACCCCTGTGGCTCCCCCACCACTAACATCTTTGGGGGCCGTGATTTGACGGCCGGTAACCGCACTTCACGCGCATAAATATATCACTTCCGAGATCTGCTTCGGCAGAGTGTCACATCCAGTATTGGGTAAAAGGCGTGATGATATATTTATTGATTTATTTTATATACAGGCAGATATATAAACAAATTAGGTGCCTACATTCAGAAACACTAGTTTTGTATAACTCAAAAATATCCAGAAACACCCTGTTTCCGGCCTAGGCCAACAAAAACTAGGGACTTTGGTAAGATTAGGCAGTGACATCAATTGGCTCTCAGTGTCAGTAATGTTGTAAAAATTCAGCTAAACCATATTTTCAAAAAACTTTCAATAAATTGTAATATAATTGGTTTTCGGAGTGATTTGGATTAACTTTTTCAAATCTGGCTAGAATTTTCAAACTTCAGTATTAGCTAAAACTCTTTTGAGAAACGGGCTTTAAATGAAGAAAAGATAAAGATTACCTAGTGGATAAAAATGAGGAAAGTGGTATTACACAAATTTGGAGCGAAGCTTAAACTATTATTGGAGAGTGTTTTTTCAGTATTTAAAAGTCTAGTTGTCAAATATTTCTTTTCGGTGAACCCTATCGAAAGTGTGCATTTTGTAAAATCTGCATGGAAGCGCAAGCGCCGAGCGTCGATCAGTCGCTTCTTCCACGTGAAACCAATGCCGTGATGCGCCAGCGCCAAGGTCAGTCGCATAGCAGCAGCACTAGCACTAGTGTAAGTTCTAGCTGTGTTCATCGACTCTGTGTTCTCGCTCACTATGGCTACGCCACCGACTACGACTACGGAATTCCTACTTTGACTTCAGTCAGACACCGTTGCGTTTTGTTCTTGTTCAAGATCCATGCCAGTTCTGTTTTCTGTTGTGTACAATGGTTAGTGCCAGTTGATGTTTGTGAATTTTGTGCAAGTGCTAATTGCTGTGTTTGTCGTCTTTGGCGATCGTGTGTGTGACTGGAATATTGAATGGATTATGACGCGAACACTTCGGGATATTGAGGTGATTACTTATCATTATTATTTAAATGCACGTTTTGACCATTTCCGAAAGTGCTGTCATGTTCTGGCAAAGTTTCAATTATAAACAAATGTTCAACAATAACCTCACATTTCTTAAGGATAATTATTTACCAGTTAACTGTCAAACGTTTCTAAATTATTGTTTTAAGTATAAACTACAAAGAAAAAAAATATATGATGAACAATGTTTTATTTTGACCATTTCCGAAAGTGCTGTCATGTCTTGGTTAGGTTGTGTTCTGGCAAAGTTTCAATTATTAACAAATGTTGAACAATAACCTAACATTTCTTAAGGGTAATTATTTACCAGTTAACTGTCAAACGTTTCTGAATTATTGTTTCAAGTATAAACTACAAAGAAAAAAAAATATGATGAACAATGTTTTATTTGACATTGCAAGTTTGGTAAAATATTTGAATAATGTTAGAAAATATATATATATGTTGTTAGTTTTCTCACGTTTTTAAAACATTTTATAAGGAATTGAAATACATTTTAAAGCAGTAAAAATAATTGTCAGAAAGTGTTTCCAGTTGATAATGTTAAAAGTACGTAGCAAATAAGATTCTTGGGATTGTTAGTATAAAAGTAAGTAATATAAATGGTAAACAATTCAAAGTGAACTTTCCAGTCTACTTTCGCCATTTTTCCGTACTTTTGTAATGAAACTAATCTATTTGATTGTAGAATTTTGTAGATTATTACCGATTAAAACAGCAGTCAATAACGGAAGAAAAGTAATATGTAATAAAGTAGAATGCGTAAAAGTGATCTAATTCTCATAATGCACATATCGATGTAGACTTCCAAATTGATTTTATCTTTCGGTGTATAACTAAAGTTATGAAAGCAAAAGTCGTGTTTATAGGAAAGTCGAGTGTAGACAGCTTCAGATTTTTTAAATCGCTCTCATATTTTGTAATACGACGATGGTTTTGTATGCATTGCTTGCTATTTAGTTCGCTTTCTTTTTTACTTACATTCTTTTCATTAAAGTTTTAATAATGCATCTGTTGTATCAGTGCATTATCTATTTATATTAACATAATCCTTCTTCAAATAATTCGACTGCTTCAATATTATGCAGGAAATGCTCACTCATACAGGCTGAGAATATTAAAGTATATTTTAAGAACACATTATATGCTGAAATGGACAGGAAACAGAGTTCATATAAAACTGACAAGCATCTGCGAAAAGAACAATATTCATATGCTCATGCTGCTAATTTAAATTCACACTGCTGAAATTAAGAAATGTTATTCAAACTAATTTAAAGTAAAATAAGCTCTCTGTAGGAGTAGCCCATTTTGGAATAAATTCATTTGTTCGTGAATATCTATTGTTTCAGAATAATTATTTTGCTACACAAACTTCTTTAGAGACAATACTTTAACTGTTGGTATAACTGCAATTCATACACCAAGGGTCGATTTTTCCGAATAAAGTTCCCAATAACTATCAGCGGGATAAATAAAAAATATCGCATCAAAATCATAGCACAAATGGTAATAATTATACAGAATATCATTTTCTGATGCGATATTTTTTCAATTATTCTACCGATAGTTACCGGAAACTTGATCCGGAGATGGTAAAATCGGTCGAAAAATACGTAAAACAACTTGGAGACATATTTATTGAAACAATTTTTAATGGTTCTAATATTTTTATCTATATATAAACTTTTTTTTATTTAATGGGGTGGTTAGCTCAGTCGGCCTGTGGATCCTGAGAACCCTGGTTCGATTCCCACAGGCGACAAACAATTTTCATAATTTCAAAAACTACCCCTGTGGCTCCCCCACCACTAACATCTTTGGGGGCCGTGATTTGACGACTGGTAACCGCACTTCACGCGCAAAATATATCACTTACCGAGATCTGTTTCGGCAGAGTGCCACACCCAGTAATGGGTAGAAGGCGTAATATATTTATTTTATTTATTTTATAAACTTTGTTTGTCTATGATAAAAGTGTGGTTAAAATGTGATTGTTAGCAAAATAACGTCTTACTAAAATTGAGAAGCCCTTAATGTTACAAGTTAATTTTTAGGCTAAGTGTGTTTGACATTTACATGTTGTTTTTTTGCGTGACTGTAGGATCTGTAATTAATCATTTTCATAACACATCACTTTTTAGATCCCCTACCGTTTGATAAAAAGAAACGGAAATTATTCTTTTTTGTTTCTCGAACAGTTTTTCGTTTTGTACGTCACATATTTCATGTGTATGTCCGGAATTAAAACATATGTGTTTTAGTTTTTATTAAAAAAAATTGACATAAAATGCTATCAATCCCATCGATAGAGTATGTGAGTTTATATGCGGTCATTAAATCTGAAAATAACAACTTTCATTTGAAGTAATTTTTATAATATAGATTTACAGAACATGTTTTCTGTTAAAACGTGAAGTAGTCATTTTACCCGAATAATTTAATAACTGAATAGTTAAAAGGCGTGAGCTGTGCACATGTACGCTAAATTAAGCTACCATTTGTGAAAGTGAAGTAAAAACAACATCATTAGTGAATCTTTTAATCTTTGTCCAAAATTTTAGACATTCGTGGGAACCAATAGATTATAAATATACAAATAAATAGGTACATAAAATAGGTAAACATGTCAGATATACCTTGCGGCCAATTATCTAGGCATACGTTAATTTCTCAATATGAGTAATTTTCTTTTCACAAAATTTCGAAAGTATGTTTTTTAATTAAAATGTTTTTGGAAATTGGTGTATTCGGACAAATTACATTTTAACAGTTTATAATTATGCCATAAAATTTAAAAATTTCTAGTGTCGTGTGCGTTTAAATAACTATATTTATGGAAACTCATGTATCAGACACATTTATTCCAGTACATTATTATTACTCCATCATAATATATGTTATCTAACTTATCGGCTATTGAAAACATAAATAAATTTAGTATTAGTACTGATTTAATTAGATACGATAAAAATTGTTGTAGAAAATTTTAATATATTAGAAGTCGAAGTTACGTATTTAGCAAACAAGAAAATGCCAGATAAACAATAAAATTGCGTTCCATTAAAAGTATTAATTAAATAAACATCTTTACGATTATGTTCAATATAAAATGTTTACTACACGTCTTATGAAATGCTTTTACGCACAAAAGAAAATAAATGAAGAAGACTTAATAGTATTTGTTTTTGCAAGTTTATGCTCCTGGGATTGTTGGCGGTGATCGGTGAATGAATGCCCGTTTAATGACAGAGCATGGAATTTTACGTGGGTTGCAAAATAAATACCTGAAATACATAAAATATTTATTGCTATATTATTAATATACCTACCTATTTAGTGCTTGCACGTTCTGGTTTTTCGAGCAGGTTGTACGGTATCTTCATTATATACTATAACATGTTACTTTGACCTGGCAGAAAAAAAATAATTTATTTTTATTGTTTATGTATTACACCACCGTTACCAAGAAATTCTTGAAATTATGAGCGTTGCATTTCTTGTGTAATTAGCGCATAAATAATTAATTTTTTCTTTACTTTGATGTTATTCTGACCCGGTTTTATATGTTATAAATTTTTCATATTTATTTATTTTGTTTATTTAAGAATATTTTATTTTAAATAAATAAATATATCACGCCTTCTACCCATTACTGGGTGTGACATTCAGCCAAAGCAGATCTCGGTAAGTGATATATTTTGCGCGTGAAGTGCGGTTACCAGTTGTCAAATCACGGCCTCCAAAGATGTTAGTGGTGGAGGAGCCACAGGGGTAGCTTTTGAAATTATGAAAATTGTTTGTCGCCTGTGGGAATCGAACCAGGGTTCTCAGGATCCACAGGCCGACTTCATACCACTGAGCTAGCCACCCCATATTTTATTTTTATCTTATGATATAGTTGTGAGGTAGGTGGCTCAGTGATATCGAGTTGGCCTGTTTATTCTGAGAACCTCGGTTCGATTCCCGCAGCCGACAAACAATTTTCACCACATTCAAATTACCCCTGTGTCTCCTCCACCACTAATATCTTTAGGGGCCGTGATTTGACGGTTGGTAACCGCATTTCACGCGCATAAATATATCACTTGACGAGATCTGCCCCGGCAATGTGCCATGTATTGGGTGATAATATATTTTTTTTTATATAATTAAATATGCAAGCACATATTTGTGTATTAGTATCTGTCTATGCGCATTAATAGTATATTATTCAATGAGCTATTACTCATGAGGATGAAGTTTGCAACACGAGTAAGCGTGTGGTATAATTTATCCGATTATGTAATAGCCATTACACGCGAGTTTAGTACTACGGCTACTCAATTGAAAATTATACTTTTTTAGATCTAGGACAAGCTTAATAAATATAATAATTTTTAGAGGTTATTTTACGTGAGTGTCAAACTTTAGTTGCGGTGTTATAGTAACCTCGATGTGTTTGTGAATAATGAATTATTATTCATGGCCTTGGCTGCGTTGTCATAGCTACCTCGATGTGATTAATTGCTAAGAAACACACATATGATAAATGTATTACTTAATAGTAGAGAAAATAGTATATTAAATAATAAGGCAGGAAAGTGATGTTTTACTTGACGAAGCGGTTGTTTGAAATAAGAAGCCGCAGGCGAGTATTTTAATCCGCTGTGTCAAGTAAAAACACTTCTTCTTTAACGGCGCTACAGCCCGAGTCGGGCCTGGGCCTACCGGGCACACCGAGCCGCAGTTTTGACGCTGCCGTACTGCCGGTTTTCTGAGTCGATGTTACTTACTTTTAAGGCATATGTATAAGTGACTAGCTTATAGCGCCCGAGTATGATTCATACAAGTAACTGTATTTTTTATTTTAACGACAAATCATACTTTGTCAACAGGCGGATTCGAACTGACGAACCTTGATTCGGGTGACGTCACAGTATGTTAAGAGATGTGCATTAACACGCTCGACCACCGCGCCTGTAGTAAAAACACTATCCTGACATATTATGTATACTGTTTTTTAAAACCGTTTAATTTAATTAATAATGAATCATATATAATTCAAAATGTTATTTTTTATATGAATTGTATTGACAGTAGACTACGTAAAATACAAAACAGTCAGGTATAGTCTTTACCAGACTGTTTTGTACTTTACCAGACTGGTATTTTTGTTGTAACCTACGTACATTACTTGACTGTTTTGGTAAAAAAATCTATTTTCCATACTAAAATTGGTCAGGAAAGTACGCGTTTTCTTGCCGGTTTCAGAAAAATATTATTATTTAATTAATTTTATTTACGAGTATCGCATCAAACTTAAAAGTACGTAAAACCGGCACTGCTCGCCTCAGTATGCATTTACATTTAACATTCTCGATCGAAGAAACAATAAGGTCACTCCTCATCGATTCTTATTAGTGCTATTGCATATAATGTTAACGTATTTGCCGTGCACCATAAGCCGAACAGTTATCACCCGTAATGCCAAAGTGTAAAGATAAATAAAACGTATACCAGGGAAAAAGAAAACTAACGGCAGTTTTAGTAACGCTCCTCAGGCTTATCTGAACTAACACCGATATTCATATCTTCAACCTGTTCTTGTCACTTCAAAATTGGTTTAATTTATATTATTGTTGATTGTATCTTTATCATCCATTTGAATGAACATGACAGACGTATTAAGCAAAGCGTATCAAATATCAAATATTCAAAGTTGTCGATTCATGAGCTTTAGGTATTATTCAATATTTATTTTGATGATAACCTGTCAAATGATTCCTGTCATAACATATTTGAGACCTTCTGATTAATCGTGTTTAAATATAGAATAACAGTATATCGGTATCAAAATTTGACTCATTATTATGATCTTTTAATATTTAAAAGTTGTATAGTCCACTAAAGTATGAAAGTTGACGATTAAATTATTTTATGGTTGTGGTGTCTTTTCATAGGAACCAAGGGTCTGTTTCCAGGTACCCAGTCAAATGTTTTATTTAAAAATTCCGGATAAATATTAGCATGTTTGGCTTAAAATAGATGGGTTACTGTCTCAGACAAAAGATACCTTAGACTGCCGTATTCAAGTCAATGCAGTGTTGTGAAGGAGAAAGAGTTGGAGTAACTCGTTGGTGAGGCGAGTGCGCGGCAAGGAGCGAGCACACTTTGATGTTATGCAAGTTGCAAACATTTGTGTAATTATTTTTATATTCAATTATTTACTTTTCATACATCAAAGTAAAGGTTAATTTTTGACATATTAAGTGTTTTGTATACGCACTTTTGTATTTAAATAAATAAAATGCTCGCGTTTGATAACTGTCATCAACAAAAATGCAACCTGCATAACACCAACTTGTACTAGCTCTTTGCCGCGCACCCGTCTCATCCCCAAGTTATTCTAACCCATTCTACTTCACAACAAACGCCGTTGTTCTCCGTCTAGTAATGTTTTGTCTGAGGCTACTGTAGTACAGTTATAATCTCCGAATAACAAACACAGGGATGTATTTGAAATTATCATACCATAATTACGTAGTAATAATCAATAATTTTTTGGAACTGCATCAAATATAGTATAAAAGCTATTCTACTGAAAATATAATGATCATATCCTAAGTTTTCGTCAAAGTGATAACTTGTGATATATATTTGTGTATTTTTTGTAAAATCTTGAAGTGATATTAATAGGGGAGTTATCACTTAATAGGATGCGGACACTCACGTGACACTGTGACGTTTTTGTGACATAAATATAGCTGTTCGGGCAAAGATCACTGCGCCACCTACAAAATGAACTATTTTTTTGTGGCAAGATTTGAAAAGAACGGTTCTTTTCAAATCTCGTCCCAAAAAAATAGTTCATTTTGTAGGTGGCGCAGTGATCTTTGCCCGAACAGCTGTATTTACGTCACAAAAACGTCACAGTGTCACGTGAGTGCCCGCATCCTATAATAAATTTAAACTCGGACGAGTTTGGTACTGATGTTTCTGATTTTTTTTATATACATACGATTTAAATATGTATAATATTGTATTACAAAAATTCTATAAAAATTTTAAATATACCCCTGTTTTGTTATTTGGATTTTGAAGGGTACAAACATTATTTAGATACTTAGGGTTTCTTACAAGTCTAGTTCTTCATAGCACAATACATAAAGGTCATATTTCTTTCAAACTTTTTCGTATGCAAACTTATGAAAAGAAACCATAACCATATAATAATTTAAATTTTAACTTTCATACTGTAGTGGGACTATACCTCTAGTTTGCAAATTTTAATCTCGTTAATTGCTAAGTGGGAGTAATTTCTTCGTAGTGAATAAAAAAAGAAATAAAACGTTATTTAGCTTTGAGAACAAATGGACGGTCTCAGGGTAAAAGGGAATAAGTCAATATTACAGGATTTTTGTTTACCATGAAATCAGTCTCTTGTTGCAACCTTTTTCACGTGATTATTTCATTTTGTAAAACAGTATTTTCCAATATACCAATCAAGCATTGACTTATTTCCTTTTATCACGTGAAAAAGGTTGCAACAAGAGACTTGTTTCATTGTAAAGAAAAATCCGGTAATATTGACTTATTCCCTTTTACCCTGAGACCGTCCAAATAATTGAATTTCTCAAGAAATAATTTCGGATGGCTTTTCAACAAAAATTTTATCTTTGATCCATAAATACATTAAATATAAAAACTTGATTCATTGTGTTTAAATCTTATTTCATGCTGATATAGATTAGACTCCAATAATCTAATTTTGCATTCATTAAAACTCGTTAAAACTTTTTTCTTTCATATATAAACACGTTTTGTATCAAAACTTTGATAAAGAAATTCAAAGTTCATCAACAGTTGTATATAGTAATATTATGTTCCTGGATCGTATTAGTTTATCATTTCAGTTGAGCATTGCTACCAACAACATATTGCACGTGCACACATCTTCACCAAATTTGAGGTTAATTGCAAATCGTGAACAAAGAAAACAGTAACAGTTTTTGTGTAGTGTGAAATTAGTTATAAAAAAAAACAAATACTTCATCGGAATCAATTTATGTAACAAATACTGCAAACATCTCGTGCCATTTGTAATTTAAGGTTAATTTTAACAAATTCATTTAAAAAGGCAAGTACAATAGTGTCCATAAACTTATATTATTAACAGTTTTCTTATGTAGTCTTGTTAGTATTATTGGTAGTCCAAATGTTACTTTCTGATTTTGAATGGCAGTAACTACCTATTGTAAAAGTAATGAAAATATGCTGTAAACAGGAAATTGCTCATTAACTCAACAAGTGAATAAAATCTGGCGTTTCCATATCTCTTTTAGTTTTGATGTGTATAGCGAAGTGTTCTAAAATTGTTAAAAATCTAGAAAAGAATGATAACGTTTTTCTCATGGTTTAATCTTTCACTGATTTAAAAAGATCTAGGACCGGTTGCATTAAAACAATACTAATTGTATATTAGTTAATATCTATTTAAATATAATTGGCCATTACATCAGGTAATTTAACTATTACTTTAATTTACTATTAAATTTCATTCTTGATGGTGCAACATATTTAGTTTTAATGGTCAGTTAAAATACTGAATGCAGATTAAATTTGTAATTGAACTTGGCGGAACTAGCCTTAGATTCTTGTCCTAATAATACTTGGCCTGCCTGTTCTAGTATACAGGATGTTTCAATACTTCAGGGATAAAATTAAATGACAAACACAGTATGATGTACTGATATCGAATTTTAAAAAAAGCATTACGTTGATAACTGAGAACATAAATGTAAACTTTTCATAGTAGTCGTAGGAAAAGTAATTTATCGAAAATTTTAGTTCAAGTGGTTAATTTTTTTTAATATGTTTCTATATAGTTTAAGACACGAGAAATCGAATGCCGTTGAGCGCATCTTCATATCTTTTTTAGTTTTTAAGTTACAGCGATTTGTCATGTTTTTCAAATTCTAACTTTAAGACGTTATATCTCGAAAACTAAAAGAGATATCGAAATGCGGTTTGAACCAGTGTATTTCTCTTGCTTTAGTTAATATAATAGCAAATTTTGAAAATTTTGAAAATTTTTAGATTTTTTCAAAATATTTTTGTGGCAATATTTCAAAAAGTTGACGAGATAATGAAAATCTGTAAACACCAGTGAACTCTTCGCGTGAAAATACATGGATATGCAAATTTTCAGATTAAAATTCGCACGGATAATTATTTTATTAGAGAAAAACTAAAATCGGCAAAAAATTGAAAATTTTTAAGGGGTACCCCTTTAGATTTTTACGATTTTTGGTCATTTTTCGTTTTTCTGTAATAAAAAATCTATCCGTGCGATTTTCTTCGTGAAAATTTACATACCCATGTATTTTAATGCGAGGAATTCACTGGTGTTCACAGATTTTCATTATCTTTCAAAATTTTTGAGATATAGCCAAAGAAAATTTTTGTAATAAATCGAAAAAATTTCAAAATTTTCAAAATTACATATTATATTAACCAAAGCACGGGAAATACACTGGTTTAAACCGCATTTCGATATCTCTTTTAGTTTTCGAGATATAGCGTCTCAAAGTTGCGATTTGAAAAACATCAAAATTCGCTGTATTTCAAAAACTAAAAAAGATATGAAGATGCGCTCAACGGCAGTCGATTTCTTATGCCCTAATTAATATAGAATCATGTTTAAAAAAATTGAAATTTTTTTATTCTTTCAGTAAGTAATTTTTAAAATCATAAATTTGTATTCCTCATACATAACAAAAATTATACCATAAAAATTAATTTGCACGTAAATGATTAAATCAGCATATTACAAATTGAAATTTTGATAAGATAGAAATTAACGGGGTCGCGGTCGACTTTATTTGTGTTTTTTGCCTCCAAGGGGATCATGGCTCCGAAAAGTTTGAAAACCACTGATATAGATTATTGACCATTAAAGCACACTGCATTTACTGTTTCCATGCAGGTTTTTTCAGTAAAATAGTAATAGTTTTTTATTTTGACATTCAAGGATGACATTAATTTTAATCATTTTGGACGTAGAATTTGATCGTAGAAAAAATAATATATGCAACTCGTGTATAATGGCTATTATAAACTTGTTGCGTAATATGCTATTTTAATATTAAAATTGTAGTCATATTATTAATACGTTATGCCTATGGCACACTGGTCGAGGAGCATCAATGAGCGTCGAGGAACTCATCGATGAAACAACAGAACGCATCTTGACTGATAAAATAAACAAACACGAAAGATTAGCTCAAAGCAAAACCAAAATGACAGCCCACGCTAACATGAAATGAGACACAATCGTTTCATCGAGGAACTCCTCGAAAATATTTTTGCAAATTTTTGAAAATTCTTATTGATTTGAGATCGGTAGGTACCATTTAATTTTATCCTTGAAGTATTGAAACATCCTGTATAAAAATGCAACTGAAAAGAGTGTTATTATGCATATCAGTTACTACTATTATCGCCAGCAACATGTTGCAAATATCTCGCACAATTTGAGGTTAATTTTGTTGTAACAAATACCTACCAGCAATAATCAACTTGTAGTATTCGTGCTAACAGTTTATCAATAACATAAACTAAAGTTTAGTATACAACACATTATTAACAGCGATATCATTGCAAATGTTAACTGCAAGTGCATTTAAGCTTATGCGGTTATAACTAGGCAAGTAATGAGTTATCGTGAAGCCCAACAAACACCCGCTAAGTCGGTAATCACCTGAGGCTAGCGTTGCTAATTCACAGAGCCGGCTCTAGGAATTTTACCGCTCTGACTAGATATTACAGCATTTGACTACTAGTCTTCTAAATACTGAAAAAACACTGTCCAATCATAGTTCAAGCTTCGCTCCAAATTTGTGTAATACCACTTTCCTCATTTTTATCCACTAGATAATCTTTGTCTTTAAAAAGTTTTAGCTAATCCTGAAGTTTGAAAATTCTAGCCAGATTTGAAAAAGTTAATCCAAATCACTCCGAAAACCAATTATATTACAATTTGTTTAAAGTTTAGCTGAATTTTTACAACATTATTGAAGCTGAGAGCCAGTTGATGTCATTGCCTAATCTTACCAAAGTCCCTAGTTTTTGTCGGCCTAGGCCGAAAACAGGATGTTTCTGGATGATTTTGAGTTATACTAGTGTTTCTGAATGTAGGCACCTAATCTGTTTTATATATCTGCGTGTATATAAAATAAATAAATATATCATCACGCCTTTTACCCGTTACTGGGTGTGGCACTCTGAAGAAAGCAGATCTCGGTAAGTGATATATTTATGCGCGTGAAGTGCGGTTACCAGCCGTTAAATCACGGCCCCCAAAGATGTTAGTGGTGGGGGAGCCACAGGGATAATTTTAAATTAGTGAAAATGTTTTGTCGGTTGTGGGGACCGAACCATGGTTCTTAGGATCCACAGGCCGACTTGATACCACTGAGCCATTACCCCTGTATATGAATATCAATAATTCTCCATTCCTCATTTTTTTTTTAATTTTCTCGCGTCCTACCGTAACTTAACCTGCAATTCACCACTGGGTCGCGACTTACTATGAATACCTCCTTCCATAGATGGTTTAAGTGTTTGAGATGACTAAACAACCACATTACTTGTAATTTTAAGTTTGAAGCTAATTTTAATATTAAAACTAATAAGTGTATTTCGGTATTTGGAAGACTAGTAGTCAGTTGCCTTAATAGTGCTCTATGAATGCCAATAACGATGACTAATTAATAATATAATATTGGAGTTATTTATTATTATTTAGTAATACAATCAAAATATAATATTCAACTTATGACTATGAGTTCGAATTTTTGTACAAATATAAACATACAAAAGGAAGAAAGTATTGATAGGTATATCTTCCAATAAAACACTTGAAACATAAAGTGGCTGTGTTTTGTTTGTTTGTCTCTTGTTTTCCAAACGTTAAATCCATTCATTTACAATAGGATGCGGGCACTCACTTGACACTGTGACTTTTGTGACGTAAACACAGCTGTTCGGGCAAAGATCACTGCGCCACCTACAAAATGAACTATTTTTTTGGGACGAGATTTGAAAAGAACTGTCGTTTTCAAATCTCGATACAAAAAAAAATAGTTCATTTTGTATGTGGCGCAGTGATCTTTGCCCGAACAGCTGTTTTTACGTCACAAAACGTCACAGTGTCACGTGAGTGCCCGCATCCTATAATAAATTTAAACTCGGATGAGATTTTGGTTCACTGTTTTATTTAAGTATAACTTCAGTAGCTAAAATTTAATGTATGTATCATTCGGCACCCCTTGTAATAGAGCGCCCCGGGCATAAGTTCGTAATTAGTCCGGGCCTGTACTCTGAGAATCGAACATGAACACTATCGCGATCGCGTGCATTCCAATAGTCCGCTTTTGCAGGCAACGGTTGCTCGACACTATCTGTACAACTTCATTCTTGATGTTGCGGTTGTAATATACCTGGTTAACTGCTACCTGCAGTGAAATTAGTGACGAAAACATTGATTTTTGGTAAGAAAATTACTAACTACTGCAGTGGAAATTCGTATGATTAACTTTTTATGGCGTTATTGCGGTTTAATGCAGATGATACTGCTACTACCTGCAGTGATATCAGCTGCGAAAGCTTTTATTTTGGTAAGGAACCCTATGAAATAGTTTATGTATCTTGCTAAACATAGTTTCTTTTACTTTGCATGGTTATTATTTTCATAAATAATTTGGTGACACATCGTTTTGTTTATTTAATTCGCTTATTAAGTGACAGAAAATTAAATTCTCTGTTCTTTAACTAGCTACATTTTTGGAACGTTTATACATTTTTATTTCAGATTTGTCAAAAATAATAAAATAGAATATTCAGTGGCACTTCTCTAACTTGAACTTCTATAACTTGAATTATTCTATAAAACGAATTTTAATCGTAATTACTAATGGTCCGTTATTTTTAATTTATTTTTATTTCCTTGAATAGAATTTTTATATTTCTATAACTCAAATATTTCTGTAACTTGCAGTTATATTTCACTTGTAATTCGAATATTTAGAGACACTACCAGAAGCGGATTTAAAATATTTCGGGCCCTAGGCAAAATAATTATTATGGGCCCTTTAGCCTTTAGCCATGAAATTGAAACAAAATTAACAAATGTTTAACGTTTTATGTGTCAAAATAAATAACATAATAAATAAAGAAATTATTTTATTTTATTTTATTTGTTTAATTTTGTTTCAATTCCATGACTATCGATAGTTTTGAGGCTATTTTCGTTATTTTCAGATCTAATTTATGCCGTTACGAAGCATGCAAAATTAATTTTGTTTTTTGGATTAGATGCAGAATTTTATGTTCTAAAACTTTTATTTGAAGCTGTCTTGTTTAAAATAATTAGGGAAGCAGGAAATTATAAAATTATGATTTTACATTTTAAATACCCATGTTCGAGAGTCGCGGTTACTGTATATATATTTCTATTATTTAAACTAAAAGCTTGAATCCGGGCCTTAAAATTTTTGGGCCCTAGGCTATTGTCTCTTTAGCCTAGGCCAAAGTCCGCCTGTGGACACTACCTATGAACGCGTATTACCTAAATTTTCGTGTAAGCGGTGCAGAGCTTTTCATTATACTTAGAAGTAAAATTTTAATTGTTTATCTTTAATTTTAAAAAGGAACTGAAAACTTTTATCGATTTCAGAGATATTAATACGAGTAAATAATAGTTATAATTCTTTCAATATAGTGGTAATTTCATAAAAACAGAGAGTCGGTCTTGTAAAACAGAAAAATATTAAATATTTAAAAGCAATACATAATTTATTTTTCATATGTTTTTTGGTGTATTTTCTATCATTCGAAGTTTTCCTAATTCTGGCAGTGGAGTGGGTAGTGTTACGGCATTCGAATCCGGAGATCCCGAGATCGAATCCCACTCAAGCTAGACACTCTGCGGATCGGTGAGTCCGAACCCTGTACTAATTGGGATTCGATTCCTGTTGTACAGAATAACAGAAATAAATAAATAAATAAATTTATGGGATGGCTAGCTCAGTGGTATGAAGTCGGCCTGTGGATCCTGAGGTCCCTGGTTCGATTTCCACAGGCGACAAATTTTCATAATTTGAAAAAGCTATCCCTGTGGCTCCTCCACCACTAACATGTTTGGGAGCCGTGATTTGACGACTGGTAACCGCACTTCACGCGCAAAAATATATCACTTATCGAGATCTGCTTCAGCAGAGTGCCACACCCAGTAATGGGTAGAGGGCGTGATGATATTTTTATTTTTTTTTATAAATTCGAAGATTTTTTCCTGTCCTTTGAATTCTAGTTAGGAAGGTATTGTATTGACAAATATTTCATGGTCACCTAATACATAGTTTACCAAAACGTTGATTAAATATAGTAAACAGAAATAAATCAAATATGGTTTCATTAAATATGTAAAGATCGAAGTGTAATTATGTGACAAAAAGTTCAGTTTAGGCTACAAACAATCAATAATAATAAATAATGGAACTTATTGGTCTGGCTGACTAAACTTGAAAATAAAATATCATTTGTCAAATGTTATCTGTTGTTTTAAATTGCATGCTGTTATTTTTAATCATTACTTAATGTTACACTGTGTTTAAACTTTTTTTTTGAATGTTTAAAAATAGGTGTAGTGTCACCGTTAAAAGTTTGTGCACTTTGATATTCCATATTTATTTAATAATTCTGTAAAAGAATAAACCAATTTAGTTATATTTATTTATTTTAAAACTTCATCGTGTTTACTAGTTTACTACGATTATGTTTTTCTGTCCAAGTCTCGCACGCAATTATATATTATGAATGAATTGATTTTTTATCAATTTCGTGTTGAAATTGTGTTGGTCTTATTTTTTTCTCGTTAAACCGTTGTCGCAATTATATATTTATGAATGAATGAGTCACACAAAGAACAACTATGTTAGCTGCATCATTGCTTTTCCGGTTCTGTTTAGTGTTAAGCGAAGGGAACTAAAAACTACCTGCTCTTGCTTTATAGACATAAAGCGATCGATGTGTTTTTATATGTTTGTGTGTTAACTCTAACAACACACATGTCACAATATAAATTTTCTCTTTACTGGTTACCAGATTTTTATCAAAATGCTTGATTTGATAAATTGCTTCCTCCTTCTGAATTGTCTTATTGTAAGCTATTCTAGACTTTATTATGGCGTTTACTTTACAGTTATGTGTAAACAAAACATACATAACATTAAACATTTTAAATGCTACAAATAATAAATGTTCTTCAGGTGTTCGTGATTGACGCAGAAACTGAGCTTTACTATTCTTTTGACACGTATATTATATATATTAACGATTTATACTTTGTACCTATTGAAATATTAACTATAGTAAAACTCAATGCTTGCTTGCATGTCGTGCTTAATTATATAGCTGCTAGCGTAGGTTTAATTTTTTGCCGTAAGGAATCATGCAGCATACTTATACAAAATTCAAAGTGTTATATAAAATTGTAATGCTGTTTCAAAATGTTCTAAATGCAATATGCACTTTTTATCTAGTTTATATACTAGTTTCATTATTTATTCACTATCGGATTGGCCTATTGTTGAGCTAAACATTCTTTCCAAAAAACACATATTGGCAAGAAGTTAAAATTAAGTATGCTCATGATGAAATTACAGCACGTTTTGTAAGTTTGCAAAACTACTGAATTGTTTATAAAATGGGTATATTAACAAGGAGATATAATTTTTCAGTCAATATTTTATTTACTTTGGGCAGTATTTTATTAGGTGTTCTGTCAGAAAAAAATACAAAAACCGTCAGTTATAAAATAGAAATATATCAGTAATTTATGTTAATCATTTATTACTAATTTTGTCAGTAAAATTGTCAAAAACAAGTATCGGAACTTGCTTGTGGTGAGCGTGTATCCTACGGGCATAGACTTTGTAAAACGCGAGCGAAGCGAGCCTTGCCATGGTCATGATCAATATTCAAATAAATGTATGCAACTTGGAAAAATGTAATTCCGAAATTATATTAATTATACAATTGTTTGTAGCTTTTACCAAATAAAATTGATAAATACTAGGATTTACCCATTTTTTGGCATTTATACTAACATATATTATTCAGCTTTCATTTAATGCGAGTTGAAATCATATCTACTGGCAAAAAAGTATTTTTACTGGCATTTTACCATAAATGCTGACAAATAAGTATTTTTACTGGCATTTTGCAATAAATGCTGACAAATAAGTATTTTTACTGACATTTCGTAGTTAAAATTACTGTCAAAAATGTAATTTTACTGTCTTTTTTTAATAAATATTGACAAAAAGGTTATTTTACTGCCAAAAAAGTTATTTTACAGACATTTTGTATTATATACTGACAAAGAAGTAATTTTACTGAGAAACGGGAAATTTTACTGCGTGTAATACTGACACTTTTGAATTTTATACAATTACAATACAATAAAAATACAAGGCATTAACAAGTCCTATAAATACAAAGCACAAAATTAAATGAATTTATGAATGTATTTAAATGTTATTCTTTTTGCTTTTAAATTTAACTCCTCACTTTTTTGATGAAGCATCATGACTGCTGTAATGAATGTTTTAATTAAGGTTATGTGTGTTACAAGTTTAATATTTGTGATTTCTTTTCAGCTCATTACGTTACAAAGTTGGCAACGGCAATTTATTGCAGTTCTAGTTTTTATCACATTTATATTTTTTGTTTACTATGCTTCTGCTTTTATTACTTTCATAGTAAGATGTCCCATTATGAAAAATTCAGTAATTAATTTCAATTTTGAACGTTTTCTTTCCATTGTTTTAATATTTTAGTGTTTGATATTCTATATTTATAACCTATAAGGTGTTACGCAGGAATTCTCCATCTTTAGAACGGTTAGGCTCCAAGTCTGATCGTAAACTGGTTTCTTCGTAAGTCTTTACTGACATGTTGTTTAGCATGTATGTAGATGTAGATACCATAGGTTCTTATGTTTTGCATGCACTTAAGCTAATTCGTGTTGTTCCGATTATCCGGAAACGGGGTAAAAATAGGCTGCTTGTGTATGGTAACACATAATTAAATTACTGGAATAGCCTAGTTTGTTACGGCTTCGGTGACATTGAAGGAGAACAGTACAAATAAGGCAATTATGTCATGGAATTGCATCAAATTTAATTCATTTCATGAGAGTTGCTAGTTGCTTCTTATAAGTATAATTATTGCTTTTTATTTTTAGCTCCGCGATATTATATATAAATAGATACATTCTAATTATTTACTTATTATACTTTTCTTGTTGTGATTATAATAATTATGAATGCGCTGAAAATAGAATAATCTGTAGAAGTCATTCATACCATCATAAATTTTTAAGTGTTTGCATGCAAGCGTTCATTCATCATTCATCTTAAACTTGAATTTGATTTGATGCAATTTCCGGCTGTTTTATGTCCATGATGAGGCATTAAAATAGTTGTACAGGGTGATGCAACAATAAATTTCTTACTTGAAAATATTATGTGTAACTTTTTTAATTACTAATGAATAATAAATCTGAAATGACAATTTATATTTTGCATTTCTTGGAAATTTTATTGCATATAAGTACGGTGACCATACGTTCTACCTTATAGAAGATATATCAACACGCCTTCTACCCATTACTGGGTGTGGCACTCTGCCGAAGCAGATCTCGGTAAGTGATATATTTTGCGCGTGAAGTGCGGTTACAAGCCGTCAATTCACGGCCTCCAAAGATTTTAGTGGTGGAGGAGCCACAGGGGTAGTTTTTGAAATTATGAAAATTGTTTGTCGCCTGTGGGAATCGAACCAGGGTTCTCAGGATCCACAGGCCGACTTCATACCACTCAGCTAGCCACCCCATAAATATATCATCATGCCTTTTATCCATTAATGGGTGTGGTACTCTGCTGTAGCAGATTTCAGTAAGTGATATATTTATGCGCTTGAAGTGCGGTTACCAGCCGTTAAATCACGGTCCCCAAAGATGTTAGTAAAAAGGACGTCACGGGAGTACTTTTAATGTGGTGAAAATTGTTTATCGGCTATGGGAATCGAACCGAGGTTCGCAAGTTCAATCTCGATCAGTTAAGGTAATTGTGAAAAAATATAAATATTGTTATTTTGACAAATAGTTCATTGTGACAAACATTTAGAAGAAAAAGAAAGTTCCATTCTTGAGTCTTCGGTTATAAAATAAAACAATTAGTACAAACTGTGTTTTTCTATTTTTATAAATCTTCAAATTTGTCCTTTATTTTGTCTAAAAAAAAATTGTGACCGTAGCATAAAAGGTGGGATACATAAGTTTCAAGAATGTGCAAATTAAAAAAAAATGGCCCAGTTTTAAACTTGTGTCTCTATTTTGATTAGCATCTAGCATCTTTTATCATGCTTTTAAAATATCCTTACTATGATGATAATCAAATTTGAATTTTCAGTTCAGAATTATTTTATTATTTATTGCATTGATATATATTTTGTGACATATATTAGTGGTCTTAATTGATCTTCACTTAATCCTGTCTTTAAAATCGAATCAGCAAAGTTTTCTGATTTGTTAAACTAAAATATTTTCTGTCCGATAAACGATTTGTTAAATTAATGTTTGTGTCTATTTCGGTATACTACGATTAATAGGTAGATATTATATTATATATTTAAAAAAAAATTATATGATATATCCAAGAAATGCTAAATATATTGGGTCGATTCAGCATTCAACTTTGTCATCATTTAAAGATGGTTTCTAATTACTTTAGTTGAGGAAGAGTGCTGAGTCGGTTCATGTCAATTAGAGATTTGGTTTGCATCAACGGTTAAAAAAGTTATGCTTAAAAATGCATACTCGACTTTTGCGTCACTGTCTAGATGGATTCAAGGAAGGTTGATTCTTGTCTTTGTGGCGTAATATAGAAATTATATTTCCGCGTCGTTTTTGTTCACTTGGGTGTCAGAAATTTAAAATATTTATGAAAATACTGCTATTGCTAAGGTCGTTAATTTAAAATCAGGTTGGTGCAGAGGCGATTTAATGTCAAATTTACTCGGTCATTCATTCATTACAAACAAAAACATGGATTCTAAAGCAAAAAATTGGACAAAAAATTACGTATCTGAATACTAATGTCTTGTCGTAATTTGTCAAACCTTTTCACATGATGTTATAAATAAAATTCTTTTCGTTGTTTTTTGTTTAGATAACGATGTTTTGGTCGTTACATCACATCTTATTTTAATTATTATCAAATCTTCGTACATAGTTTTAAATGTTTTAACCTGTTCTGTAATTATTATTAAAGGAATTGACATCAATATTACAGCCAAACAATTTCGTGGCTATTCAGCTGTATTGTAAACAAACAATTTTTGCCATAAACACATTCCAATTTGTAATTTTTTGTTCATATCAAGTAGTTAGCTCAGGTGTGAGCCCACTTTTCACTTTTGCAAGTAATTGCTCGGTTCGTGACTTGGTTAGTTTACAAAATAACTGGATAGTTGATAAGGTAAATAGTTACTTCAGCTGTAACATGAACATTAAATACCTATCGTGTTAAAATTTAATAGGACTTTCTGAATTTTTTCTCTTATTTTGGTCTAGAATTCATGGTGTAATTCAATCTCGCCCGTCGAAATGATGAATCCTAATGAAAGTAGATCGCCATTTTTTACTTACGAAATCTGATTATGATGAAGAAACCGTCCGACGATCGCCTAGAGATGCATATATTATTGTTCATCATTTAGTTTTAAGTTTCTATTTATTTTATAAGTTGAAGAACCGGATGGTCTTTCGTTCTTATGGGCAGCCAACCGTCTTCGAGTTTGAAACTAATGTAAACCTGAACCAAAATGATATGTTACAGGAAGCCGCAGGTTCAAGGCCGTGCCGGCTTCATTCAACATGGAGCGCACGTGGTAATTTAAGCATATATCAGGAAACCATAACACCAACAACACAACAACAACAACAGGCAACAACACAAGGAAAATCACACTCGCAATCGCAACAGACCAAGGCAACTTCGACCACACAGACGCAAACTGAATTCCAGCGCATTTCAGTTGCAACACAGACTGAATTTACAGACTTCGCAACGACTGAAACTGAAGAACTCTTCACCCTCAACTGCAATGCGACTAGAAAAGACTCTTTCTCTACCACATCATCTGTAATCTTCGAAGGCATCATAAATAGTTCGCTTGAACTGTTGGGTGACATTACTGACACCACAAATGACATTGCACGATTAACGAGAGATGCGGAAAAGCTATTCGTCAAAATGCCTGTCGGAACCAGTAATTCATTTCATATATGTACATATTATTGCAGTTATGATGTATGTATGTTTCTTTCAGATTTTGAAAATTCTGCGCTGAAAGCTAGCTTCTCTTTATCTTCACTGCCACCCTCTACTGGAATAGAGAGTCCGGAACACGTAAAGATTAAAAATGAACGCCCTTATAACAGTCTCACCAAAAAAAGGTAGAAAGAACATTACATTCATTACATTCAAACAATATTTTTTCTTTTTCTTTTTGCTATAAAAGTATGCTTAATAATCCTTGTCTGCTGTTTATTGAAACATTATAATTATAAGTAGTTAAAAAGCGGAAATATATTAACTCGTGTTAAGAAAATTATAATTTCAAGAAACGACATAACAATTGATACTGTAGAACTACACATTTTACTTTGTGTACCGATACGTCGAGCAAAATAAAATATAAACATTGTTTTAATCGTGAAGGTACTTAACTTATTTTGTCTTTCAACTAAAAAACTTCATGCGGGTTCCATGCAGCTCCAAACTTTAATTATACTTAATGATTCATTTTCGGAATATATTATTTCCGGCTGTCCGAATACCATTAAATTTTAATTGGATAATACAAACTTCATTTAAATATTTCAAAGTAATTTATAGAGAAAAATTCAAAGTCCATAAAATGTAAGCACAGACAAAGATGTTGAAAAGTTGCGCAATCTTTGATTCACCCGAGGCCCTTACACAACTTTGGAGAAAATGTAGGACGGCTCATAAATAAAAATAAAAATTTATTCATCTTGTCTTCCTGTTGATTGCCCTTAAAAAGAAACATGTTTATAGTCACGTACGTCACATTAAAAATTGTCGATGGTCCTTTTAAATATTATAACATTATTTACGTAATTTTTATTTTATCTTGTTCTCGCTACATTCTATAGATTGTATACATGCATTTCTAAAAGTACAATCATTAAAATTTAACGACGGTATTTATCTATTTACTTGAGCGCGAATTAAGTAATTAAAGTTATATTTTCCTCACTAAACATTAAATGTTTATAATCAGTTATTAATTTTTTCTTTTATTAATAAATAAATAAAATGATGAGTTGAGGAATTAATTTCTTGCTGTAGTAAATTTAACAATAAAACAGTTTAAATATAATTTGATCAATAACAATGTAGACGTATTTTATTAAATGTTTACTTAAAACAATACACATTTAGGTAAAGCTCGCTTTACTAACACATTTAATAATTCAACTTAAACCTAGAAATTATTATAATTTTAGCAAACTAAATGCATGTTGTACCAGTAAAAATAATTTTATTTTAATGCTATTATCGCGGATTTATTAAATAATTAATATATTATATGACATAGGTACATAAAAATTAAGATTTCTATAATTTAATTTATTAGTGGAACATGTTTACTCATTTACAATTTTACTATTCATTTATTTATTTACAGACCATTTGGTTTTTGTACCAGTCATTAATTTATTGTTTATTTCATTTTCTGCATATTAATTAATTTTTGTACTTGTCCCATATAATATTTTACATAATTTTAGTTATTGATGATCAAAATAGCTAATTATTTCATTAGGACTAAAAATACACGTTTTCTGGTCGTGCAATAAAAATTTCCGGACGGCGGCAATATTATGAGACTCGAAATAGTATTTTTATGTTATTTTTTTACCCACTTTTTTAGAAAATTTCGAAGAATTGCTCAAATTAAAATGAAACAAATTGACAAAATTATTATTTATCACCATGAGCTGTAGTAAAAATGCTATTTTTGGTCCTAGGACCAAAAATCGATGACGTATTCATGGTAACGTCAACATTTCTGAAATAGTGTTCTTTTACTATAAAAGTTGACATAACAGTGTCATATTCAAGTGGGTGAAAAAAAACTACTTTTATTGATTGTTTTTGATGGGAATAGGGGCAAGTTGCGACAATGGTTAGCATGCGTTAACTGGTTAAATTAGTGGTTCGAAGTCCACTATAAATGGGAGAATTTCCTGTTGTATCGCGTAAATAAAATTAACTAACGATAAAATGTTCCCTTCTAATTTCAATTTAAAATATTTTCTTATATCACGTAATGATGTAAAATTGTTTTGGCCTGTCTAGAAAAGACCCTAAACATGAGAACTGGCGCAAATCATGGGGTAGTAACTGTGATAATAAAGATGATTTCTGGTCGGCGCTTCAAGCCAATTACGATTATATTATGGATAATCACTTAATAGATAGCTGCCAGGTAAGTTGATTGCAATTGATGTCAGTTATACCAACTATAAAACAAAAAAATCCCTAGGAAATCGATCGAGACATACGGACGCAAGCAGAAGAAACATGGACTCTCAATCAATTAATTTCACACTTCTCAGAGCTGTGTTTCTTCCTTAACGACATCCAAGACACTGTCTATGGGAAAGCAGAAAATGTCACCAACTGGGCTCTGCGCACTGTAAGTATCAAGCAACGACGTACGCGAGTTTCGTCAGCATTCAGCCAGCACTGCTGTCTATTTATTTGGCCTTAATAGGAAGTGTACTTAAAGCCGCAAGGTCAATAGAGGAAAACATGACGAGTGAGACCTCTGTTGTCCGCTAGCGGGAATTCTTATTTTATTAATTAGGATATCCTGAACGAGTGACTCACAAACTGTGGACCCTCGATCAATACTTTCAGTTTTTATCGCTTTTTTTTAAATTTTATCTTGAACGGTATTGATATATATTTTATAGAATAGAAAATATGGTGACAAATATTTGTTATTTAAATTTAATTTTTTTGAGATAATAAATATCGTAACGTCTTTGTAGAATTTTTTGCAGGACAATTTTGGTTATTGTGAAGTATAATAACGAGTCGTCAAATTTATGGAACTCCCAAATTTTAATGATAATATTTTCTTATTTTACAATTTTTATTTTATTTTTGAGGGTTAGCTAGCTCAGTGATATCAAGTTGACCTGTGGATTCTGAGAACCCTGGTTCGATTCCCATAGCCAGCAAACATTTTCACTACATTAAACTTATCCCTGTACCTTTCCCACAACCAACGTCTTTGGAGCCGTGTTTTGACGGCTGGTCACCGCACTTCACGCGCATAAATATATCACTTACCGAGATCTGTTTCGGCACAGTGCCACTCCCAGTAATGGGTAAAAGGCGTGATGATATATTTATTTATTTTATTTTTGAGTTTTTTCAAATGTCTTCTAAATTCATAGATAATATATTTTGAAAAACAGGTATCTAATAATTGATAATTTTTTTACTCAAAAATGATTAAATTTTAAAATAAATTAAAAAAATGATTTCCCAAGTTTTAAATCTTATGATCTATATTTTGTGTACAACCTGTATGCCTTTATCATTTTTACCTCTTTTATGTAGGGCACTTTATGTTTGTGCCATTTCAGATCTCATTAGGATTATTTAGGTTATAGGATGATTTTCAGTGCTGAAATAAATTTGTGTTACATAGCTTCAACCTGAAATGAAATCCAGACCCACTAGATTCATAACCAATAGCTATTAATGTAAAAGTAGTGAAGAATTCTGTAGCATTTAAAAAAAAATTCATGTTATTTATCCAACTTCTAACTTACGTAATAAAAAATAAATAGGATATTATTAAATTGAATTATGAAGGAAAAAATTGAGATACCGAGAGGATTTGAATCTGGAACCACTGAATACTTTATTTGTTTCATTAATTGTTAAGTATATTTCGCCAATTAAACAAACAATAATAAACTATTTCAAAATGTAATATTTACTAGCATCTCCTACGTAAAAATAATGGTTAATAATTATTTTTTGTGTGGCCCGTAGTCGATTAGTCACACCAAAATAGAAACGCATACCCATTGCTCAATCCTGTATAAATATGAAAGGAAATGCAGTAATAAAAAAATGAATAAAACTCTTGGGCGTATCAGACAGAATATATTTAGTTTTTGGTGCTTGCATTCCGACACTTTTATTTCGAGATTCACTACACTACAATGCGATCAGTTCTCTTTCCTCTCTTGGCCCCTTCCTGTTGCGTACATCCTGTGTCTCGTGTCTGTGTCTGTGCACTCGCGAGTCGCGGTCTCGGCTCGGTCACAGTCTCAGAGCAGTGCAGACAAGATCACAAGACACCAGAACGGTCAACGGTCAGAGAACGTAACGCTGACGACGCTAAGAACTTCGAATAAAGCATAAAGCTGACCATGCGCAGGAATTCAGTTGCCATTTTCGAATGTCAAAATCAACGGAAATCGGATATCCACTATTTAAATACCATTGTCTATATCATTTTTACATTAATGTGTACAACTGCATCGTAAAATATTTTAAAAGATCTAGACACATCCGTCGCCAAAAATGTTGGAATCGATAAAAAAAAAACAACTAAATTTGCTACCATTTGAAATATTTTTCTTTAAAGTAATTTAGAATTGTTTGACTTTGGAATATATGCGAAGATTTTTAATGTCAAATATGTCAAGATCTTTTGAATATTGTTTATGTAACTATAATTAGACGACGAGCCTTTTGAGCTGATTTTGACGATACAGTCTTTTTCGTTTCTCTCGTATAACGAAGTACATGCTATAACTTACTTCATAGTTATATTTTATTTGAGCTAAGAATAGTGAGAGATTGAAATCAGTAGCGGGGATGGACTTTATATAAATAGGGAGGAAATAATTGTGACATTGTAATTAAAAAAAAAAAATGATACAGAAATTTGAAAACAACAATGACCATATAAATAATAATAAATATTACATAAAAGTATTGAATCTTTATATAATTAAATAAATAAATAAAATGTGTAGTAAAATTCATTTTTTGCATTTAATAATAAAAACTAGTTTCAATTTAATTTGATTAATAACAATGTATTTGATTAAATTTTAATTAAAACAATTCACATTTAAGTAAAGCTCGCAGAACACATTTAATAGTTAAACTTAAACCTACAAATTGTTATAATTTTAGCTATAAACCACAATGGCCATATAAATAATAATAAATATTACATAAAAATACTGAATTCTTATATAGTTATTAAATATAATACAATTTATTTAAATTTCTGAGCGCGTTTTGGCGCGGTTTGTTGTAGTGTGTCGAGTTTGATCTAAATTTATTTTAGGAAGATAGTTGTTAGCTGTTCTTTTTTGACACATAACCCTTTTCAAATATTGTGTACGGAACAGTAAATGAAAATGTGGTTCTAGTTCTAGGTCAATTACATCATGAAAATCCAATGCCGTTGACCGCATCTTCATCTTATTTTTAGTTTTTAAGTTCCTGCGATCATCAGCAGTTTTAAAATTGCATCTTTAAGAAGTTTTTACTTGAAAATTCAATGAGATATGAAAATATGCTCAACGGTATTGAATTTCTCTCGTTTTAATTTATTTATAAAGCATATATCAGGATATTTATTTTTTTTAAATTATGTTTGATAAAATTCGTCCCATAAAATAGTATAAGAGAGATATCTCGAAAATTGGACTTTATTCCACGTATGCACAGCTGAGAGATATTTGTGGGTACTTGTGACGATCTAATTTGAATTTACAAAATAATTTTGTAGATACTTGCCATCATTTTAACGTTTTAGTAGCTAATTTAAATTGACAACTTTAGTATTCAATGTACTGATAATGACTCAATTTTTTTTTTAATTTCAAAAATAAGGTTAATTTTCAAAAAAAGTACATTTCGAGTATCCAATGACTCTAAAACAACCTAACCGAACCGAACCTGACCTAGCCTCCACACAAAACCAGCACTACGACTAGAACTATCCACTGTTTTAGAACCGGTCGTATCATGTAAATTTTCTAATGCGTCAAACTACTGTCAGTCGACAAGAGGTTTTCTGTAGTTGAGCCGAATTTTAGAATATAAACTCTGAAGATCATATAAATCTTTAAAAACGAAAGGCTCTAGTCGTAACTTTTTCTGCCTAAAAATACGAATTTCTAAAAGTCAAAGAAAGTACGAGGAATTCAATACCGTTAGCGCATTTTCATATCGGCCTAGTTCGAACTCTATTACAAGCAGTAGGTGTCATGTACTGTAATTGGTGATTAAGAGTAATATCCTGTTACGCAACACAAATAAATAAATAATATAAGTACACTTCCTAAATCACTTATATAAGACATAAATTATATTTAACTAATTTATTAATGAACAAAACTGACATAAACATTATTGTTACAGTCTCACATGGAAGAAATGAGCCGGGTATCGCCTCGCCGTAAGCTTTTCAACGATCAAGCAAACAGACTGATGGAAGAGATGCCCGGTGTTCAGGACGAGGTCTCCTGGAGAGTCAGTCACCTGAACTCCAAGTGGGAACAAGTGGAGAACGCGCTCAGTACTAACGGCTGCTCGAGATGTGAACAGGAGTCTTGTCCAGGTAATCTATCTCTGAAAAGAAATACTTCAAGTAGAATTAATGTCAGTTGGACGATAAATAATGGAGTCACATTTATATGATTCTGTTCGATGTACGTTTGTAGTGTGATAAGAATTGTACAAATAATGCCACAGCTGTGATTTAGATGTAAATAGCGATCGCACTGATGGTTGTATATTTTTCCTAGGATTATTTCCCGAAAATTTTCTGGGAAACTCATGAGAAAATTTATTACGGAAATATTACTAGGATAAAATTTATTTTACTTTTTTTTCAATAAGAAATAACATCAGAAATATTGTTGGTTGTTGGTTAAAAAAGGAAAATAAACATAATAATTAGTTACATTATTGTTGTTGTTGTACAGGAACACTTGTTACATCTTTGTAGAATATGTTTTGTCATCCTTGTTACATATTTAACAGTGTAGACGAAAGTACAATGTTTGCATTGATTGCAACTATTTTGAACTTTTTATCATAAGTTGTAAATTGATTTAATATAATTTTTAAATATTTGTTTCCACTCATTATGAAACATTAATATATAAAGCAATTTCAAAGAAGCAATGATACTGAACAAAACGTAAATAAGAATGTATAGTTGTAGACATTAGTTCATGTTAAAATGTGTTATCGCAAAACATTGCTATTGGGCCTGTTTGGAGGAATTCGCAGGGAACGAAAAAAAAATCGCTGTGGGAAGTTTCCAGCTACCCATCACTAATGACACATGTTTCATTGAACATTGAATATAATCATTCAAATGTGACAGCACAAAATGTTATATGAAAAATCTATATACTATATGAAAGTAGAATTTTTTGCATGATTGTTATATAAAATAATGATCATTAATTTATTTTGTCACATAATATTAAATATTGCAAATGTATTTTAAAATAAGTTTATTATATTTACTTATTCACTTTAATAGTAAAAAACAATAACAGTACCACTTACTACATTTTGTATATGTGCATGTTAGAGCTAGCAAGAAATAATTATTTAGCATGTGGTGAAACAACTTGAAAAAGTAGCTTAAGCTATAAAAAGTAACTACGAAAAGTAGCTTTAAACTACCAAAAGTATCTTAAACTAAAAAAGTAGTTTTGAGCTACAAAAAGTGTCCTTAAACTATAAAAAGTAGCTTCGGTTCAATTTACATTATTTATAAGCTACAAGAATAAAAACTGATCGCTTTAAATTACAGATATATATTTTCACTTTCAGCGAAGCTACAGCTATAGTTAATGTAATTTTAGGTAAGCTATAAAAGTAGCTAGTATTGCCCAGCGATGTTTGATTTTTTTTACTTAATTTCCTCCAATGACTGTCATTTATAGAAAAGATTAGTATATAGATTAATTTTTATAATTTAAACAATTCTAATATCTTAATTGTAAATTCATTTACAGACTGATTACAGAATCTTTATATGTTGATATAATAAATAAATAAATAAAATATAAGTAATTGAACTTTGGATTTCTGATAAATTTACGCTGTATTTAAAATATTTAAAATAATAATAAATTATGTTGAAAAGTTTTATTTAATATAGAAATAAATCAATTATAAAATAAAGCTCTTAAGCGATAAATATTGATGACGTTTATGTAATATTGCACTGATTTAAAGGTACTGGTTAAAAAGTTATTTTATTGATGATTTAAATTATAGGTGTATACAATTTTAATTTTTTTGTGTGTTGTTACAGATATTGAACATGAAGTCCGCTGTCTTCGAAAATGGGTGAAAGAAATGGAATCGCGGTTACAACCCCTGAATTTTCAGTTGGAGTGGACAATAGCAGAACTGGAGAAGAAGGCTTTGGAACACATGGTACGTGCGAAATATTATTATTTTCGTTTAATTAAATATTTTACATTTTGAAGATAGTAAATCAGATATAATATTTTATTAATGTACGAAAAAATGATTATTTTCTGTTTATAAAATATTTCTGGTGATAACATAGTATGAACTAAGATTTCAATGACAGGCTCATCATAGAGCATAAATTACATATAATTAACTTATCTCTTGTCATACCTGTATATCATTTTGTCCTAGATTCATGTTCTGGAATCTAGATATAATGCAAATATTTATTCAAATTAAAAAAAAAATGTAACGTTAAGTTCAAACGTTTGGCCAAGTTTTAAATGTCTTGTTCATCGACATTTGAGGGCTTTTGACTAAAAATCTGTCTATAGCGTACAGAAATGGGAGCCTTAAGTTAAAATTTTTATAGATGGCGCTTTTCACCATCTTCTATATGTTGAGTTCTGATTTTCGTTCTGTTTTTGCGCCAGGTATTTCTAAATAACAAAATGGGGTGTGAGCTATTTAAAAAATTACGGTTTTCACGAAATTTACAGAATAGTTCGCTATCAAGAAATAAAATGGCGGCAGTTTAAAGAAGAGATACGCTAATTTTCATGAAATTTAAGAGGTTATCTTTGTTGAAATTAAAATTTAGGTTATAATCTCGTGAATCACGCTAAATATTTCGCCAAAAAGATTAGACCGGTTTTCGGAATTCAGATGACCGAAAGTGGGGGTATAATATAACGAAATAAATCGGCTATTAAAATAGCATTAGTAACTACTTAATTTAATTGATTAATTAAATTTATAGTTATTGACGTAAATTAAATTTAATTATGTCATATAACCAGCAAATAAAAATGCCTAACATATTTGAACTAGAACCGGAAATAAAATAATTTTTAGTTTAAATTAGCTGTATATATAATACAATAGTGTTTATCACTATACTCCCGCCACTTTTAAATCTTAACGCCGGCACTGTAACATGATCGTTTCCTTATTTCGCGTAGGTGGATTTCTTTATATAAAATAAAATAATAATAACAGTATGAGATTCTACGTGATTAAATTCCATTTGTAAGCGTGTATTCTATAGCAATTATTAATTCTCATGCATTTTCTGCATCTAATCTAATGTTTTGAAATTTCAAGTGAAGTAGAGCGTATTATACCTACTCTGTGAAATAAATTGTGTCCTCGACTATTAAATAACATTAAGATTTAGAATGTACATTCAGCGAAAGTGGTCGAACAAATCGTAATAAAAAATGTGAAATGACGATGAATTCACAGTAGAAGGAAGATTTCTCAAACGAAATTCTACCTTTATTCAAAACAACTTGTCAATTATTTGATTTACATTTGTAGAATTACATAAGTTTCGTGACCTTCAAGCATGACGTCCTTAAGTACTTATTTATTTAGCTTATTTATTCTATTGTATATTTAGTTACACGCAAATCAAATTCCAAATACAGCCTTAGAAATGTAGTTACATTACTTATTGTCATGTTAGAATTTAATGTGTTTTGTCAAAAACTTGTTCACGGTAATTTTTCCTAAAACGTAAAAACGAAACAGGAAAAAAAATTAAATAAATTTTGAAAAAAGTAGTAAAAATCTACAGAATCACGTTAATCATACTTTTTATTATTCTTTTAGTTTTTGGAGAACGTTTTTTGCTCCACATTTTTTTATTGACACATATGAGCTAAAACAAAAAACAATATTGCGTTATAATGTCTTATTAACTTTTTTAAGTCGATACCCAGACTCTTGTTCTCAAGAGCAAGAAAAAAAACCGCGTTAAAAATCGCAATTTCGTGTTAACCGCAAATTCAACTCTACATATATATAATATTTACATATTTATTAAAATATTATTCAGTGGCGTAACATGACTTTAAATAATATGCAGAACATTTATTGTCTCTGCATAATGTTACATTTATTACAATGGCCCGCCTGTAAATACATTCCAATTTTGTTTCTAAAACTGTGTATAAGGACTTGAGTTTCTTTGGCACTTAGTATGTGGGATTTAAATTGTAAATTGCGAGGGCGACCGATACAAGCATTGTTCCAAAGTTACTATCAACTTTGATGGGCATTGGGCAATGGACTGCTTATGACACTGCCCTTGAAGGAAAGTAAATTATTGGAAAATAACGATATTGCTCGAAAACTTATTTTCGTATTATGGTATATTTATGGGGTAGGTGGCTCAGTGGTATCGAGTCTGTCTGTGGATTTGTGAACCACAGTCGACAAACAATTGTCACCACTATAAAATTACCCCTGTAGCTCCTCCTTATTCTTGGGGGCCGTGATTTGACGGCTAGTAACAGCACTTCACACGCAAAATATATCACTTACGTAAATCTGCTCCGGAAGAGTGCCACACCCAGTAATGGGTAGAAGGCGTGATGATATATTGTTTATATTTATGGTATATTTGAAAACAATAATATTGTAGCAACAATGGCGATACCTTTAAAGTTAAAAAACGTGAGCAATGTATATTTTGCTATTAAATAAAATATAAATATATCATCACACCTTTTACCCATTACTGGGTGTGGCACTCAGCCGTAGCAAATCTCGGTAAGTGATATATTTATGCGCATGAAGTGCGGTTACCAGCCATCAAATCACGGTCTCCAAAGATGTTAGTGGAGAGGGAGCCACAGGAGTAGTTTTTTTAAATTAGTGAAAATGTTTTGCTGGTTGTGAGGATCGAACCAGGGTTCTCAGGAATTCACATATTATTGGGTGTGGCACTCTGCAACAGCAGATCTCGATATGTGATATATTTATGCGCGTAAAATTGCGGTTACCAGCCGTCAAATCACGGCCCCCAAAGATGTTAGTGGTGGGGGAGCCACAAGGGTAATTTTTATATTGGTGAAAATGTTTGTCGGCTATGGGTATCGAAGTAGGGTTCTTAGGATCCACAGCCCGACTCGATACCACTGAGACATTACCCCATGGATTTTGCTATTATTCTTGTATATTGATTACTGATGGTAATATGACAATTTGTGCTGTACCGTTTAGGAGTATTACCTGATTTGTATCGACTGGAGTCACAAAAATTATACCTGTTGCGCATAGATAAAGGTGTTACTCAGGCCCCAGGGAACTATAGGAGAGCCATACAATTCTAAAGAGATAGGATAACAATAAAAGTTGACACCTTTGCATATTTTAAGTAGACGTTCTTTTCGTACGGTTCCAGCATGCCATTGAAATCATAGGCGCCACACGGATTTATTTTACGGTGGGGATGAACTCGAAAGTTATTTTACAATGTGTAAATTGCAAAATTTTGATAAATATCCATTTCATTTCACACAATGGCAAGTTTGACCCCCACTCATTGTGAAGCCCCCCTCCCCTCCTAATTGTTGCTTTCTACGTACGCCACTGTTTAGTACAATCCCGATAGTTTAATCACTTGGTACTTGAAACTCTTTTGTGAGTATTTGTGAGTATTTGTGATAGTGAGCATATATTAGTCGGCAGGTGTTGTAAGGTAAAATAGATAAATTCGTTTCATAGACCGACCCCACTCAGTTTTTGTTTTTCGTATCTTGGTGACGCGCGGTCCCACAGGTAGTTTGAATCTGAATCTAGTGAAGAGACTCGGTAGTAATCGTAGCCGGTCGGAAGAGTTCGGACGCCGGTTTTGTCGGTCGGTTCCCCATAACCGCTATACTGGTTGCTCGTATAAACATACTGTTTGGTTTGAATATTTAGTTTGCGCTCAGAGTTGGCACTGCCAACTTGGCAGTTTACGGCAAGTGTGGTGTTTCGGTTTCACTCTATTACAAGTGATCGCGATCGGCGTTATTTGTGTGGTGTCATGTGGTCCATCCACGTGCAAGGTGCAGGAGGAAAACAGGTGCACTCAACATGCTATGTCTGACGTTCTGACGACTCCGGTTTCTTCTTAAGGCCCGCTGATGGTGATGGTGCTGGTGCATTCTCGCTAAAGATTTGCAGCGGTTTCACGCAAGGTGTGTTTGCGAATTTCATTTGTTCTTTGTCACTGTAACTATTGTTAAATGTCTTATAATTGTTTTTCAGACTCTTTTGCGTTTAACGCACGTGTTTTTGAATAGAACTAAACGATGTTAGGTCTATTTCTATTTTAGTGTTACTCTATAATTCAATAGCGATGCTGTTAAGAATATTGTTTGTATATACGTGGGGGTTAATGCTATTTGAAACGTTGTTTTCATACTGAATTCGATATTAGCGAACATTCCGGCTTTGCACTAAAGGAAATAAATACATTTCTTGTTTACTCAGGTCTATTTCTTCGAAGTTTGTTTTAGCCAGTGGTGTAGGCAGGATATTACAAGATAATCACAGCCTTATTTCAATTTACAATTATGAAGACACTTATTACTTTCAGTTGTTAATAGTTATCTGTATAGATAATGAAAAAACGAAATCTATTTGACTATACTACTGATCCTATTTGAATACAGATAAAAACAGATAAGTGGAAAAAGTCAATAATAACTTACCATAATTATGAATAAAACAGAACACATGCCACAATATAATTTAATTCCATAATAGAACATTTAATTTAAACTAAATTATATTTACTTTAGAAAATAAGGTAATAAGACATATGGCATTCATACAAATTATATCTGAATACAATTTTCTTTCTCTTTGATTGCTGAGTACCTATTTGTTATTTAATTTCATTAGTGCGAAAAATTCTTTAGAAATTAAATTTGAAATATTACCTTTAGCTCCAATCGAAGTTCGTTAGTTTGCAAATTCGTCCGGTAAACTTTCTTCAAAACTTGATTAGTTGATTATTCACTATCAGCACTCATAAAAGTTATTATAATTTCACCCTTTTATTGGAACCCGCGATAAAATATGAAGATTTGACATACATCCAGTTTTAGACTGATTTCACTACGCTACGCTGGACTACATTGAAATAATTTATTTCAATTAGAGGCAATTTGTGCAGCTGTTGTAAAATAATACGTGGGCCAGTGCACTTCCACGACCATGTGGGCATTAAGAGAAAATTGTATGTACCATATATACTCGTGTAGTTGTTCTCGGTTTATACTTTTAAATAGAATATTTTCCAAGTTTTTACTTAGGTTTTTTGCCATAATTCACATGAAAATGACTCCGCTGAAACTGTAAAGCAAATAGCAAATGTGTGCGTATTCACACATGGGTGCTATATGCTATGAAATTAGTGTGTCCCAGTTTGAAGAGATTGGCCGGCTAAAAATATATCTTGAACTTGTGTTAGAATAAATGCAACATAATTATTTTTTACTAACTTTGCATTCCGGTGACTAAATTAAATTTAACTATCCTCGAAAACATTTATATTAGCCTCGGAAATTGCAAACAACAAAGTTGAAAGAAAATAACCCGTGACAACTAATAAGTAAATTAAGACACTGCAAACTTGAAAACAGAAATTTTTAACCAAGTCTTGTTGTAATTATCAAACTCTTTGAGATAAGATTAAGAAACATAACATTTGATCTTATCAATTATAAAATTAATTGAATTATTATTGAAACAAACAATAATACAGAAAAAAAACAAAAGGCTGTTTCTGTATTTTATCATAAATCCATTATCTATATAGAATCTCTTACAGGCGGTTTGATAAAATAGATTGACCAGATTCGTCTGAATTTTAATTTGTTTAATCCACAAAAATATGTAGTTATCTACTTATTAAAGAACCAAGTTGGGCCAAAATATTAATTTAACGTTTGGCTAGCTCAGTGGTATGAAGTCGGCCTGTGGATCCTGAGGTCCCTGGTTCGATTCCCACAGGCGACAAATTTTCATAATTTGAAAAAGCTATCCCTGTGGCTCCTCCACCACTAACATGTTTGGGGGCCGCGATTTGACGACTGGTAACCGCACTTCACGCGCAAAATATATCACTTACTGAGATCTGCTTCAGCAGAGTGCCACACCCAGTAATGGGTAGAAGGCGTGATGATATATTTATTTTTATTTAAGAACTACCAGCAAACTTATATCTATCGTGTTCTATTTCATTTGGGAATAAAAAGGTTAATTACAAATTTAAATGAATCTGCATGTGCGTCATCCGGATGCATTTAAAATGTTCGTCATCATAAACATCTTTAGATTAGATACTGGTTTTACAAATTAAATCATAATTTCCATAACAACCAGACGAGTCCAAAAATGTTTTTCGTAACCGTATCAAGATCTTGATAGCAGTTCCGTAAACATTCTTAATTCTCTTCATGTTCCAGATACAGTTTTAAAATATTTATGATAAAGATAGATTAACTTTTTTGTTTGACAGACAGGTTCAAGAAATAATTTCCATTTTTCAATAACGCAATAATCAGACAAGCCCAAACTGATTTTCCAAAGCTAATCAAGATCTTGATCATAGTCCCGTAAACGTACACATGTGAAGTTCGTTTCGTGATCACGATACAGTTAAAATATTTACCATAAAAATGGATTAACTTTCTTGGTTAAGAGATTGGTTTAGATGTAATCTATGTAATAAATGTAGAGGCACGTGCTATTGTGCCCGAATACCTTGTAGCATCGACAAAAAACGCATCAAGTCTGATGATGCTTTAAGCGCTGAGCAGAGCTCTCAGCCGGTCTATTTAGTCTGCGGTTAATAAATGATTTCTTGTGGTAGTAAGCTTGCCATGCACAAGTCATGTTTTTACTTAATATCCCATAGTCATAGTACATCCTGTTTGAAATGAATAATACATAAAAACTGAAAGTTGTGTATTTGTTATAGAAATGAAACTTTCCATAAGGTAATACCATTCTTTTGTCATAAGAAATTGTTTCTTGACTGGTGGCCAGCCAACCATGTACAGCCCGTTCTTAAACTGATGGCAAACTGAATAGAACAAGAAATTATGTATTATGTTAGCCAATATACATCAAAAAGTCAAATCTATTAAGTCAAGAATCTATAACACGAGTCATGAATTATATATGACTTTGAAATAACTTTTGCTAAACTCAAATTCTATAGATTTCTTGTAAATCCGGTTTTATTTCTTTAAAGTTCATTTTAATCAGTAGTAAAAAAAGAGCCAAATTGGAATTCAAAATCACAGTTATTAAAGGAAATATTTACAGCTGTCAATAGCTTAGATTATTCATCAGATCTAATTTAAATATAGATAGAAAGAAGAAATGATGTATTAAGTTGCTAATTTACAAGTCAAGAATCTGTACGATAAGTAAAGCATTAAATACGACTTAAAAACACTTCTAAACTGGAACATAATTCGCGGAAGTCATAAGTGCATTCTAATGCAACTAAGAAAGAAAACAAACGTAAGTACAATACTATAATACAATCAAGTATGGTATTCAAATGTTAAACATGATGAATAAATAATGCAAGCTAACAGAAGATTAGATTAATAGTTGATAACGGTCGAAGCAGTTTTTTCTAAGAAGCCTCCAGATTTCAATAGTAAAAAACTGAAACATGACTTGTTACAAATGCTAGGCAAAATTGAAAAGAATCTCAATTAAAATTAATTGAAAAAGGCTGTTTTAACGAATCATGTATAATTTATTATCACTTGAAACTTGAAAGACAAGATTCGTGTAACCATTCGTTGAAGCCAGTAAACCTTACTTCCGCAGTTACATAGGGGTAAGGCAATACTCCTTAACGTCTGCTTTTATGTTATGGTGATAACCCAGTAGTGCCAACGGAAGAATTAAACGAAAAACCAGCGTAAACCATGAGGGTTAATTGCCCGCACATCCTAAATGACCTGATTACCGAAACATATCAATCTACATTTATTGAGTTTGCTCCGTAAGAGATCACTTAGAAAATTTATATAATATTCCAATGGGATTATGGTGTATGAATCAGTTCGTAACCGGTTTATGAACTTGTATTTACAAGTAAAGTACACGTTAGTGTCTGGTTTTCAGTTTACGAGATAATTTTCGCTTATATTAGTGTCTTCTTAAGGTTTTCTGTAAATTTATGGTATGGAAAGTGTTCGTATTAGTTTTCGTTTTGCTTGGTTTCTCTTTGTAGACTTCTCTTCTAACAGATTTAGTTAAATTTGATGGTAGCAATGAGATTTTAATTTCCCTATTTGGAAATAGTATATTACCATGAACTGAGACAGTTTTTAGGTCGAGAAGGGTCGAGATTTCCTATACATTCGCGACCTAAAAAATCACTTACAGTTTCGAGGTTTGTAAGCTATTTTTACAATACTTACACAAATAGAAGGAAAAGAAAAATAGATTTCAAAATTAACAGATGTCAAAATGTTGTCAAAATAAACAGGACCTTGAAATGTAATATTTACTTACTGTCTACGGTGGATAGTAAGTAAATATTAAAGTAAATAAAAGTTCCACTTACTGTGTTTAAATGTTGTCATTAATAGGTAACTTACAGTACAAGTATTGTAAAAAAGAAAATTCAGTTTTAAGGTTATCATTTTACAGACAGATTCACAAAACGGATTAGCGCTAACACCGTTTTTAATATTACCTATAGTAGCGTTCGATTTGCACCAAATCTCAGTTAATCTCACCTCACCTCAGTTTGACAGCTTTTTTGTGCTGTTCTATCTGCACTGACATAACTGAGATCAAGTGAGACACTCACTTCCCCCCTTGCCGATGCTGCACTACCTATTTCACTGGTGCGTACTGAGATTTTCTACTCAGTTAGAGTGGGGGTAGAATTCGTTATGTTTTGTTTGTAGTTTGAATATTTGGAAGTTATTTAATATTTTTTTTAAATTGTACATGTTATTATAAATCATGTCTCACAGCTCACTTCCAACAAAAACATCAAGAAAATCATGTGTTGTCCGCGAAATGATACTACAACGTTCGTCACGTAACCGACGCAGTTCAGACCTGTCAAAACACGTTCGATTTGTGATCGAAAAAATATCATCTCATATCAGACAATCTCAACTCAGTTGAAATGAACTGAGGTGAGATTGTTTGCAAATCGAACGCTACTTATATCTCTGTTTCAAATTAAAACAGGTTAAAGAAATTAACTAAATTTGATGCTAAACTCTCTTTTTAAGTCAAGTTAAAATAAATTTGTTTCGTACATTGAAAAGAGAGTTAAAAATGAAATAAAAAATTGTGTTAGCACTAATCCGCTTTATGAATCTGCCTGATAATGATTTACTGTTATTTAAATTTTTTTAAACTGTGTAATTCTACAAATATTTTATGCTTATAAAAATTCTACAAACCATAACTTTATCTAAATTATGTATACTTTGTTATGGCTATAAAACTTCTAGGTATTTCAGTGTTTGAAACTACAAATTTCTTCACTAGTCAGCTGTTTTGTAAATTAGCCTGGTATTTTATCAGAATGTGCATACAAAAGCGGAATTTTATCAAATCCTAAGTCCAGTGAACTTCTGTCCAACATATTCCAGCCGTTATACTCAGTGTGTGCAGGAAACGCAAAACTGAAATGTGTTTATGGTTCTGTCTGATAAGAATGATTGTTTACAAAATAACTGGAAGTTTATGAAATAGCTAAGTAGTTGTTTTGGCCGTAACATATTTTTAAATTACGAATATTAAAATGTCAGGCACATACACCCATAAAACATGTAACATAATATTTCTATTATTAAATAATCATAAATATTCCAATAAGTGCGTACGTGACAAAACTAAATATTTCCTCAATGAATAAACACATCACATTGGGAGTAATTTAAGAAGTTCATTGGGTACGTAGTTCGTTGGTGTTGTACTGGTTTTAGTGGGTGGACTCGTCGTTCGCAAGAGTTCAGCCAGTGTCTTCGCCTTCCCACTTCGGCCATTCCCATCTCGGCTTTAATCAAATTTCATCCCACTTCGAATATCGCAGTTGCAATCATATAGCCTTCAGTAGAAAACATTTGTACCTGTCACTATTACCATTTTCGACAGTTTATGATAATTTTACAAGACTCGCTTTGTAATATAACAAATCATTGCTATGTTGCGAGATTTAAGACAGTGGTTTTCAAACTAGGAGTCGCGACCCCTCGACCAGTCGCGAAGACATTGGAAGAGAACGTCGGATGTTATTTACAAATTTTTTAAAAACATAAATTCAGAGATCCTTCCTCTTACTCGCTTTCACTTAAATTTTAAGGATTACTTAAATAAAATATATCAAATCTAATGTTTGACAGCAATGTTAAATAACATGATAGTTCATCTTGACAAGATCCTTTCATTTAAGAAAAGCTTATTTAAAAATTTAAGAAAGGACAGTGCAACAGACCATTAAAAAATTTATTACAAGCTTGATTGTAAAATACAATGAATTCTTAAAATTATTATACCAACATATCGGAGTTCCTAAGAAACTATACCATAGTTATTAATGAGAAATTTGTGTAATGTACATGATAAAATCAGCCTTTTAAAAATTGCAATTTTGATCACATAAAAAGGAGAGAGTTGCGAAAAGATTTATTAGTGATTTTAGCTTCCAAGGGATCACGGCTTCTGAAAGTTTGAAAACCGCTGATTTAAAACATCATTAAAACGCAAAACTTACTTCAGAACTGCAGATAGATGAATGTGTTTGTTATAGTATCTAAAATTTATAACAAAATGTTTAAATTTTTGTAAATGTGTATCACAATCTCCATAGAAGCTGTATTTAGGGATGTGCGATACTAGAAAAGTATCGATACTTTTATAGGGAAAATATCGAATAAAATGTATCGATACTGATATAGTATTGAAAGAAAAATATCGATGTCTTCAAATATCGAAAGAAATATATACGGGAAGAAATAAGAAATATAATGGCCACTGCGCATGTGCTATGAATTTAAATTTATACTTTCAAAAGAAGCTTCAATTTAAACTATATTTTTTCGTTTACTCTTATTTTTGAAATAACAAATTTCGTATAAAAACGGAGTTACATTTTTATTTTTAGCGGATAATTTTAAAACTTCTGATACTGGGTATATCATCCTGATACTAGTAACGTATCGAAAGGTTGGTATCGATACCAAAATGGTGGTATCTAAACGAAAATATCGATACTAATATCATATCAGTAGTATTGGAACATCCCTAGCTGTGTTGTAATTTAAGTACCAAGTTGATATATCATGTGTTTATCTTGATATCTCCCTTTCAGATTAAAATGTACGGAGCTATCGATATAAACATAAGGCTCCAGGATATTTAAATGAAAATTTCAACAAAGTGAAATCTTTGTTGTCGAGTTTATTTTATTCTACATATTATCATCATGCAGACATGTCACAAGCATGGTGGTGAAGCCGGGAATGGCCGAGTGGGAAGTTAGTTCAGCGAACAACCAACACTGCTCACGCAGTCGCATCTCGGGGATGTCCTGCGCTGTGCCCTCTGAGCCTTCGTCTATTTCTGAACTGCATTGCTTGAAGGTTACACAAGTTCAGCATCCACTGCAGCAAGTAATGAAGTATAGTGCACCCAACACGACGTATCAGTGGATTCTCCACTTGGCGTCTGACGTCTGGCGCATCATGTGTTTTTTAAGATTTGGATTTTTTCTTTTCTTCTTCACATGGCTGTACGCTTATGCTGGATTATTAATATATTGTTATTATTAACTCGATACAAATATCAGACTTGGGTACTTCCTCTTCATGTTGAGGTTTTTCTCTTTTCATTCAACAAATAAATAACACGTACGTTCTGTGATTTGTACTTGTACGCAAGGATGCATTTTGATGTATGTTTGAAACTATTCAACAGTACAAAAAAGGATTAAAAATGTATTATTATGTACACATTTGTCGTGTAGATTCTCTCTCGTCTAGAAGAATGAGTTGAGCACAGAAATAACATTGTTAAGGATTTCCATTTTTATCTTTTTCTTAGTTGTTTTTTTGTTGTATTTTATAAATAATTGTTATTTTAACTTAGAAAGCAAAGTACGTGAGGTTTCATTGTCTGGGATGGAAAATTTTCATGCTAAACAAAACAGGTACAAACTTGTTATATCTGTTTCTACTCTGTTTTTTGTGACGTATTATTATTATATTATTAACGTTAACTTGAAGTTTTCTTCCGGGAAGTAACAATATTTTTTGCTGGAATTTTTATAAATTTGCGGTACAACGAATTTCGAAATGTTTGTTTTCTCCGAATAATTTTGTGCAGAAACTTGTCTGGTTATTATTTTTCTAGGTTATATTTCTTGCGACATGTTAACATGAAATGTGAAATTTTCTTCCGGACGATAACAATACTTTTCACTAGAATTATGGGTACATATAAATTAGATATGTTATTAAGAATTTCGAATTTTTTCTTTTCTCCGCAAATTTTGTGTAGACATTGTTATTATTACTCTGAGGGCAAACCGAATGGTGTAGTTCGTGATCTAAGGATTTCTCTCTATGGTTGGAAGGAATTTGCGCCTGGCACAAAAGGTATAAATATTGTATTTTGTACAAATTCGTCGTCACGGTTTCGTTGGTTCATTATGTAGAAAGTAGAGAATAGTATACATACTTAGGATAAATAGCAGTGCAGTGCTGTGAAGTCGAGCTGATAAAAAAGCTAGGGTCAAAAGTCGACAGTACATCTACGAGGGTAAATGTAAGTGTTCTTGCGCTATTCAAACACTGTTACGCTTGGACGTCAACGTGATATTAAGCATATAATTCAACAACAATATACGTTACTACGTTACGTATCAATGTATCTATTTTTCTACGAGCTAGTTGCGTAAAAATCACAAGTGAAGATTGAGTTACTCAGCAACAGATTCGGAGAAAGCAAATGATTCAACATAAGATAAAAATGTGCGAGAAAAGAAAACTTTAATAAATTATGAAAATAGAGCAATTATAAATTATCTACATTGTACAACAATAATGAAAGTCAAAATTAACACAAAACTAAAAATAATTTAAGTGATTATAATGGATAAACAATAATTAATAGTTAATTAGTATTAAATGAAGAAAGTTACGTATTGTTTATGACTTCATTAGCAACTTTGTCACGAGAGATATTAAATAGTAAACATTTACTTCAGTCTTGCATGAAAAAGCGATAAATACCTATTCAAAGTTTTTACAGTGTCGTAACAATATACTCTGGTAATTAGAAATGCCATTTGAATGATTATTGTAACAGTTATTTTGAAATATCTTTCACATACTAACCTAGGAAGAATTTATGGCATGAAATATAAAGTTCCAAATATCCGGTAGAGCTACCAGATCAGGTTTTTTTCTAGTAGTTTATTCTTTCCAGCATCTGCAGGAGATAATTAAAAATCCTATTTTCGTTTTATTGGTACTATTATACTACCCTACACGTGCGCATCAAAAAAACGCATCAAACCTGTAGTTAAATTGTTTGCCCTGATTACACAGAGCTGAAGACCGGCAACTGGCATTTGCGTACGTCATTTGGTACGCCTCGTAGCTCTGAGCTCATGGCGCGTACCTCGAACGCCGGTTCAACCCAAATGTTTATTTTTTGTTTGTACCGAAAATATGAAACAGTGGCCAGCTGCGTGACCCGAGTCGCGTGAATCCGTTACGTGCTCGAAATTGTCTATTATTTCAGCTACTTTAACGACCGATGCCGAATCGTGCCACAATTCCAACTATGAAATGATTTTATTGTTAATTAATTGCTGTTCTTATCTTCATATACAAATGATCATTGATGGGGAATCACGAATCAAACTGGAGCAAGCAACGCTGTTAGCAATTCTTTCTTGTAGAATAACGTCATTTGTTTTATTTATTGATGTTGCTTCTATATCCGCTTCCGTGTTTCCAGCGTTTTTCACTCCAATTTCGATTGTCTTCGTATTGTACAGGAACAATTCGAAACATTTCAGAAAGTAATTAGTGTCCTGACGGGTTATTCAGTTCAGAACGAATTGCTGTGAAACTGGAGAAAGGAGTATTACAGACGTGTTAATATTAAATATAGATTGAACCAATTGGTTACACATTAATACATGTACGTGATTGACCGTGATATTCACCGTGGCAATTACTGTCGCATATAAGCAACGAAGTACTCTGCAATTTCCGTTCGGAATAACTACATTGTCACCCAAAATCAAATTCAATTTTCACGTCTCATCTTACTTTTAGGTGACACCATACATGCAAAGCTAGATAACACATCATCATTTTAAGTTTAACGATTTTTTTCATTTGTCAATGTCACCTACAAACTAATCCAATTTTCACGTGTAAGGTTAGTACTTACAGAAACGGATTTAAAATATTTCGGGCCCTACTAACATACATTATAAGGGAATACAATTAAATATTTCTATTATTTATATGTAATATAATTACTTGAAAGACGCTTGCTAACAGAAATGACAGATTGCTGGGCTGCCAATATAAATAAAATAAAATTCACTACAACTAATGTAAAATATAACATAAAATCATAAAAATAAATAGTCAAAACAAGCATAAACTGAAAGTTTAGGGCCCTAGGCTATTCCCTCTTTAGCCTAGGCCAAAGTCCGCATGTGAGTACTTATGATACATTTTATTGGCAAATATCGTTGATGAACAGTGATTTTTAAAGTTAATGAACTTCTAGTAGAAGTTGCTATTTCATAATTTATACATGGGCAGATAATAATTGTATAATGGGGTAACAGTACCATAACCAGTCTTTAGTTTTAAAACGTAATTTAACTGCTTATTATACATGTATTGAACATGGTAACTTGCAAAGAGGTTATAGAGATGCAGCATTTTTTGTAATAAATGATTGTAATTTGATCATGAAGTTACACCGATTAATTCTGTATCTATGCATATCCGTTATTTTCTATTAATAGTCATGACTTAACGATCATCCGGTATGAAGTTGAACGCACAGTTTTTACTTCTGTAGATTACCATAATTTGTGCGTTGAGTGCGAAATAATTGGCTAGTTTTTTAACAACCCAGTACAGCACAGCACACACTGACACCAAATTTCGACTCTCACGTCTCATGAACGCACCATTGTTCTCAATTCAATGATGATTACATGTTTTTTCGAAACATTGTCAAATAAATAACATTTGTTTCAAATCAAGTTAGATTTGCTTCATGTTTATGTATTTTAATGATTATTTTCATTGTTTTTAAATTAGTGACAACAAATGCGTGTTTAGAATACATTAGATCGTTTGCTATGTATAGAGCGATAAAGTAACTTGAATTATGAAAGTAAAAGTAGATGTACACGAAAGTCGACTGGAGACCAAATTTCTCCTACAGCAATTGTATTCAAAGTGATGTATAATAAATTAATCCAATCTGTGTTTGAATTAGATCTATCGTTTATTTATATAAATATCAACTTGTCGATTGAAGCTCTTTGCTGTCAAACGTATTTACTTCTTATTGTTAATCATAAATTTATTTCTGTTCAGATTATAGACTATAAAGAACTGGAAGATGAAAATATTGAATGAATCAGAATCTAAATTTAGAAAGAACGAGTTCGTGGTTGATCCATGTGGCAAAAATATTCTAGGTTTTGTGTTTGGCCTTGCATTAAAATGTACTTTGTTGGTATCAGATCTGACGTCAACCTACTCACAAAGGAGAGGAAACACACATTTAAATCTATTCCAAACTGTTACTTTCCTCGGTTTGGGGAGGCAATTCTGTTACGCAAGAGTTATAAATATAAATTACGACTAATTTCATTAATTAAGCTATATTATATTTTGACTACAGTTCAAAATAGAGTGAGGTTACTGTCTTCTTTATTTTAGTCAGATGTCAAATTGAGGGATAACAAAACTTAGTTCTTTTATTTAGACAAGGGCCAGTAAAATATATTTTTAGACTACCGTTTGTCACCTTCACAAATATATTAGAAATAATACAATAGAAAAAGTGGTTGATAAATTCTGATTATTATTAGTTGATCTTTGTTTATTTACAAACATTTATTGTATTTATGGGATAATGGCTCAGTGGTATTAAGTCGGCCTGTGGATTCTGAGAACACTGGTTCGATCCCCACAGCCGACAAAACATTTTCACCAATTTAATATTATCCCTATGGGATGGCTAGCACAGTGGTATGAAGTCGGCCTGTGGATCCTGAGGTCCCTGGTTCGATTCCCACAGGCGACAAATTTTCATAATTTGAAAAAGCTATCCCTGTGGCTCCTCCACCACTAACATGTTTGGGGGCCGTGATTTGACGACTGGTAACCGCACTTCACGCGCAAAATATATCACTTACCGAGATCTGCTGTAGCAGAGTGCCACACCCAGCAATGGGTAGAAGGCGTGATGATATATTTATTTATTTAATATTACCCCTGTGGCTCCCCGTCCACGAACATCTCTGGGGGCCGTGATTTGACGGCACTTCACGCGCATAAATATATCACTTACCGAAATCTGCTTCGGTAGAGTGCCACACCCAGTAATGGGTAAAAGGCGTGATGATATATTTTTTTTACTTGTAAATAAGTATTGCGGCGTTTAGTAAAAGTAATATTTTTTATTTTAAATAGACAATCTTACTTAAAATCACACTAATCAGGAAATAACAAAAAATAAGTTGTAAGATACGACGGTAATATAGATAACACTTTTTATTACTAAATTAATTGAAAATTAAATATTGCAACCGTTTTTTCTTGAGAGGGGGAGGAGGTAGTCATGACGCAAATCTTTATAAATACATGTTTAGCAATCGTCGAACTTATTTGATGTTTGACAGGTTTATAATCAAATTTACGAGCCCCTATGTTAGCCGATCATGATACGTGCTTCGTGCCAAGAATATGACTTTTCGACTTCTGTCGTTTCCGTCAAATAATAATAACTCTGTCAGCGAAAAACATAACCAACAATAAGGTGACATACACGTTGAAAACAAACTAGGGCAGGTGAACATGTAACGAGCTTGGATCAATAACTTTACGTGATGTTTGTAATTTGTAATACTGAGTGCAATATCTAAATCAGTGCTTCTCAAAGTTAAAACATTCGCGTACCAGTTTTAGGATGGTCAGAACAAGTAACTCCAATTTAAGGGGAAGTCGGTATGTGAAAGATAATTTGTTAAATACGATATATTTCATTTTTTTATGGGGTAGATAGCTCAGTGTAAGTTTGGTGGTCTGGGGATTTGATAACCAATTCATTTAATATTTATACATACAAAAGTTTATCATTTCTTCAAAAATCATCATATTTTAGTCAAAAATGAGTGAAAATATCTTAAATTTGTCTTTTTAAACGCGCGATAAAAATTTTATTTGCTTCTTCTTTAGTAACCATCAACTTTACGTTGACAACTGAAAGCATAAATGTAAACTTTTCATAGTAGTCGTAGGAAAAGTAATTTATCGAAAATTTCAGTTGAAATGGTTCATATTTTTTAATATATTTCTATATAGTTTAGGACACGAGGAATCGAATGCCGTTGAGCGCATCTTCATATCTTTTTTAGTTTTCAAGTTACAGCGATTTTTCATATTTTTCAAATTCCAACTTTACGACGTTATATCTCGACAACTAAAAGAGATATCGAAATGCGGTTTGAACCAGTGCATTTCTCGTGCTTTAGTTAATATAATAGCAAATTTTGAAAATTTGGTAAAATTTTCGATTTTTTCAAAATCGTCCCATGGCAATATTTCAAAAAGTTGACGAGATAATGAAAATCGGTAAACACCAGTGAATTCCTCGCGGGAAAATACATGGGTATGCAAATTTTCAGATTAAAATTCGCACGGATAATTATTTTATTAGAGAAAAACGAAAATCGGCTAAAAATTGAAAATTTTTAAGGGGTACCCCTTTAGATTTTTACGATTTTTGGTCATTTTTCGTTTTTCTGTAATAAAAAATCTATCCGTGCGATTTTCTACGTGAAAATTTACATACCTATGTATTTTCATGCGAGGAATTCACTGGTGTTCACAGATTTTCATTATCTTACACCATTTTTGAGATATAGCCAAGGAAAATTTTTGTTAAAAACCGAAAAAAAATCAACATTTTCAAAATTATATATTATATTAACTAAAGCATGAGAAATACACTGGTTTAAACCGCATTTCAATATCTCTTTTAGTTTTCGAGATATAGGGTCTGAAAGTTGCGATTTCAAAAACAACAGAAATCACTGTAATTCAAAAACAAAAAGATATGAAGATGCGCTCAACGACATTCGATTTCTTGTGCCTTAAATTATATACAACCATATTAAAAAAAATGAAAATTTTGTATTCCTTCAGAAAGTAAAATCATAATTTAGAGACTAATAATAATTCAAGAATAAGCAGAATATGGTTTCACCCACATCAACTCACATAATTACAAATTTGTATAATATTTTTGTCCAAATAAAAATAAAATACCCAATTTTGAGTAGTGACATTCTTGTCCCGATATATTCCAGTTTAATTTTGCTTTTGCTGTTGATGTTTTTTATTTAAAAAATATAATTATAATTTTATAACTTTGAGTAACACTGATCTATGATTCCTATCGACTTATTCAGAGTTACTGCGCAAAAAGTTTGTTTATTATTCCTGATAAATTTTCGATAAGAGCTGATATGATATCATAACTAGTAGGTGTGCAAATTTGATTAACGTTTCTATTATACCCAAAACGTTTTACCTTCAAAATATTTTCATATACAATTTAATTTATTAAATTAATTAAACGAATATCGAAAACGATGCAAACTATTCTTTGTAGAAATAGAAAAAAACCGCTGGCATCTCTTATTTCTCATTTGAAATTAACTTTTTAATTAAGTGCTAAGGTGAAATGCCGGAAGGTTCTCAGATCCACAACACCTTTTTAGTTTATAACTGTTTTGTATTCTCCTTATTTACTTAGTTGTCAAATACAATTGCTGCCGAAACAACATTGTGTAATTTAAAAGTATGTTATTTAATTAAGAATCAGACAGTTTATTCACGAAGATGGATTGATTAGATTTATTCAGGTACCTGTCATTCTATTTTTGTTTGCTTACGTGATTAATAAAACAAATCTGAGTTAATCAACGAATTAAGGTTAGCGTGCAATTATACGAGTGCTTGCAATAAGCAATAATAATTTAATAATATTTTTTAATGTCTATATTAATATGATCACGTTTTTTAGTATATTTCTGGGACAGGAACCTCTAATTTTACAGATTTCAAGAGATGCATCTTCTAGGCAATATTTATACATTTTGTTTGTTTTTGTGGATCAAACTGGGCATATATTATAACGTCGTATTAATCATTGAATAAAAAGATTTTTTCAGAATTCGCAAAATTAAGGGTGGTAGCACTGATTTGATAGTTATTTCTTACATATTAATAATTATAAAATAAATAAATAAATATATCATCACGCCTTCTGTGGCACTCTGCCGAAGCAGATCTCGGTAAGTGATATATTTTTGCGCGTGTATTGCGGTTACCAGTCGTCAAATCACGGCCCCCAAAGATGTTAGTAGTGGAGGAGCCACAGGGGTAGCTTTTGAAATTATGAAAATTGTTTGTCGCCTGTGGGAATCGAACCAGGGTTCTCAGGATCCACAGGCCAATTTCATACCACTAAGCTAGCCACCCCATATTAAGAAAATAAATAAATATATCATCACGCCTTCTACCCATTATTGGATGTGGCACTCTGCCGAAGCATATTTTGGTAAGTGATATATTTTTGCGCGGCCCCCAAAGATGTTATTATTGGGGGAGCCACAGGAATAGTATTAATGTGGTGAAAATGTTTGTCGCCAGTGGGAATCGAACCAGGGTTCTCAGGATCCACTGGCCGCCACGATAACCACTGTGCCACCTACTTCATAAAGAATATCTAACAATATTCTTCTCAGATACACTGAAATTAATTTTGCGAAATGTTAAAAATTTTGGTATTATTTTATAATAAATTATACGGTTAGGTATACCACGTGTAACAATATTTAGTTCTAGCTCCGTAGTAAGTGATATTACCAGTTTCGATAGGGGTGCTATTACTTTGTGACCAGGGATGTATTTAGTAGAATATAAATTTATGGGGTGGCTAGCTCAGTGGTATGAAGTCGGCCTGTGGATCCTGAGAACCCTGGTACCCTAGATTCGATTCCCACAGGCGACAAACAGTTTTAATAATTTCAAAAACTACCCCTGTGGCTCCTCCACTACTAAAATCTTTGGGGGCCGTGATTTGACGACTGGTAACCGCACTTCACGCGCAAAATATATATCACTTACCGAGATCTGCTTCGGCAGAGTGCCACACCCAGTAATGGGTACAAGGCGTGATAAGGGCTACAAAGAGTTTGATTTAATTTTGATGCAAAACCAAATGCAATCGTATTTACAATTATTTGAATACATATCTGCTATATTGTACATTTCTATCTATTTAAATTACAGATAATCCTGTGCTAATGACATGCTATAACCACCTCTCAAAAGTCAGAGCATTAGAAATAAAATCGAATGACATGTATGAAGGGATAATTTTATAATGCAAATGTAGGTCATAAAATTTTAATACAAAACAGATAAGTGCATAAATCCCTATAAATACAAAAAATAAATCAGTTGAACAGTGAAACATCGACCGGATATCCGGTTCCGGTTTACAGAAATCCACAAATTACCTATGTCTATACAATAAATAACATTTTCATCTAGTTTTATTCACGATTTAGTTGCGGTTAGAGTTTGTTAGTGCCATGTAGGTGCTTCAACTGCTTCTTAGTATCACGAGTTTGTTGTACTTATTTGATCGATTGTGATGGGGTAATTACAACTACATTTATATTGATTTATGTTTTATTTATTTCTTGATGACATTTATTGTTGTTTTGCAAATAAAATTTAATCTAAAAAATGTAATAATTATACCAAAGTATTTAAAACGTAATAGTTTCAAGTTAACGATAAATCTAATAGTATACATTTTTATTTGAAGTTATTCGTAAATAAAACATAAAATAATAAAATGTAGGCATTGTTAACCAAAGTTTGCATGTAGTTTTTCTTGCTTAAATTTAAAAAAGGTGTATTTAAGAATTGTAAGAAAAATATAATAAATGCTGCATAGGGTTAAATAATAGTTTAATTTATATTTTGTGGAAATAGGAATTTGGTCTTTTAAAAATATAAACCGAACGAATTTTGTAAATGGATATTATAGCGTATTGATGTAATTATTTATATTTTTGTGCTATAAATAAAACATCAAATGTTACCTACCTACCTACCTACTAATAAACAATAAAATTTATTTATTGTTTATTAAAGTTTAATTCGTTTTCTATTTACTGCAAATAAACACAGTTTCATACAAAATAAATTTATTTAAGTAATGAATTGTGAAAGGCTTCTTCAGCAATTTTACGTTGTATCTATTGTTAATAGTTATTTATGTTTATTGCAATTCCCCACACGTGGGCCATTAAATAATAATACCATCATATTTTTTGATTAGTTATACTTTCATTATCCTACTTGGTGTCATTAATATTTTAATTAAAAAATCGTATATATTCATGAAAAAATATTTTTTATTATTTGTTTCGTAATAAAATGTTCTTAAATTCCAGAAAAAAGAAAGGAGTTAGAGAATTTAGTTGAAGTATTTTTCTTAGTAGTAATTTCGGATCGCTTGACAGCAACAAAATAATTTAAGCACAGTTGTAAATAAAGCTAGTTATTGTGTTTTTTCAATATTTTAATTTGCTAAATAAATTGTCATGAATTTCATGAATTATGATTACTTTTTTAATAGACAAATCTATATATGTTATTCGATCTAGAATTAAAAAAAAACTTTCTTTAACATGTCGTGATTTAAATATACTTGTGATGTTGTGACTTACATCCGTTCCCATAAACCGTTGTTAACTTTCTTGTTACCTAACAAGTCATTCATGTTTTAATGTTTACAATTTTCAATATGGTCGACATGCATGTTTTGTACTTTATGCGATTATAATTTTATGTATTTTATGACGTACAGCGGTAAATTGCATCTTAGTGGTTAAATTATGCTAAGTGATTATTAGTTACATGTTTTCAAATTGTGTTTCTTCTAAAATATAATTTGTTTACTGCTTTTTTATATCAATATACATATTTTATTCATTTTAACCTTGTACCAGGTTTATACTCACAATTATTAGTTATTTAAAGTACTTTATTTTGAATTGTAATGCATCAAAATTTTAAGAAAGTACATTTTCTGATCGCCATCTGTTGATTGCATTTTTAACTACTTTGCCATATAAGCTAATCGCTGACAGCACTTGGTTGATCATCATTATCAGACTTATCAAACTCGGAAACAAAATACAAAAAGAAAGTACGGTAGAGATTTTTATTTATTAATCATTTGAAATTTGAAGAATGCTTATGAGCGACAACTCATTCCAAGATTTTTTGTGTACTAATATTTCTAGTAAAATGAAGATTATGTTGTGAAAAGTAGCAAATAAGAAAATAAACTCCACAATATTTTTTCTTCACAAGGGAAGTAGTATTATTATACTAAACATATATTTCGACTGCCATCGTCAGTAGTACACTAATGTATATTTAGTATAATAAAACTTCCTTTGTGAAGACAAGAATATTATGTTATACATTAACATTTATCTTCATACAGCTCTAAACTATATATTAAATAAGAAAATATATAAGATGTAAGAACATCATCGCTCAAGTAGCTACAAATATTAATGAACATCCGTTTTGGTTATTGCAGGTGCTGCAACGTGATATCGAGAATCACAGTAAGATCGTGAGCTCGGTGGTGCGTCTGTGCAACCGGGTGGGCCCCCGAGACGCGAAGTGCCACGCGAGTAACGCCCGTCGAGTCGCCAACGGCTTGGAGCGTCGATACCACCTGCTCTTTCTGCGTTCCCTGGAATGGCAGTGCCACATTGAGAGCTTGTTCAAGCTACACAACAATCGGGTAAGTCGTTTTTTAGAATTTTTTGTTTGTAAACTCGTGGACAGTACAAGATGCGATAGTTTTTGTTTTGCCGTGTCTTGTGCCAATTTTTTTGGAACGTTTATTTTGTTTTACCTAATTAATTTTTTGCTGTTGTACCGTTTTTTTGAACTTTAAGTATTTGCAAGTTTTGATAGATATTCTCATTTTTCAGTGTAGGTAATTCCTATTTGATTTTATTCTAGAACTACTTATTATTTATTTTTGTAGAATACTTATTATTTTTACAGCTTCATGTGATTTCTTTTCACATTTTTATAAATAAATATAACTGGGTCATTTCAACTAAAATATTTAATTTTTTGCATTGATACAAAATTTGGCTCTATTTTGATTCGTAATTTTGGTAATAACCTTTCGCGGCTACGAATTAGTGACGTCATTTATCAATGCACATACAATAATACAGGGTAATCAAAAGGAATTGTTATAGTTGGCAATACAATTCCAGAGATCTTTTTATTCCACAGTTGGCACAACGTCAGATAAAGGCGGAATTGCTATTTGACATTTCTAATAAATACAAATAGGTTATGTCAGGAGTCTGACAGCTAATACAATTTTGACTTTTTAAGTAATAGAAATACTTTAGAAATAAATGTAATTTTAAAAGTACTTAAATTTAAATTTTAAATGTCACTGTCAACAACAGGAAATGAATTTATGTATCAGGCTTACCATTTTCAAGTAGTTTTTTTTTGCCAACTGCAACAATTCCTTTTGATCACTGTATTTTTCACTTATACATTCACAAGTGCTGTTCTTGAAACGTCAAACATCAGCGTTCTAACCTGAAATTTTTGTGTTTAAGTATGTTACAAATATGAAATAAATACTAACATCTGCATTGTAAAATATATTTTAGGTAAAATGGTTGTTAAATATTGCGCTGTACTTTTATGTACAAATAATTCGTACAATAATAAAAATAAAGTTACATGTCATGACAACTGACATCTCAAAACAACATAGTTTTGAATTTGCTCGCTAGAGTAACATTACTGTTATTGGCTGTGAATAAATGACTTAGCGCAGACGTAGATCAAGGAATATTAGAAATTTTGGAAAAATTATATTTTGAAAATAAAACATTTATAAGGCGTAAAATATGTTCTTACATATTTTACACCTTTCAAGAAAAAATAAAATAGAAAATGTGAAATAAACCCATTCTAATTGCATATCTTTGTAACAGATATATTAATTTATCGTGATGTGTAGTTACCATCCGTCAAATCACGACACTCACACAGTCACAGATGTGGGTATTGTAAGCTTATGAATTCAAATAATTTTACTATTGTTAAAGTTACTAATTGCAAACACACTAAATTAAAACTGTATTTCAAAATCTTAGAAGAGCTACATATTTAATTTTAATTACTATTTTTTTAATTATGCGTAAGATTTTTTGTCATTGCAAAATATTCTTATAAATATTTGACCCATATGGAAGTGGAATGTCTGTGCCTGCATTAATACAATCTGGATCTATTATTTGTATAGATTTTTTTTTTGTGCCAGATTTTTTTAGTCATATTTATTTTGTTTTTGTACATTATTAACATTCCTTTGAAATGATAATATATAAATTAGTAATAATTAAAAAATACTTAAAGCTGTGAGTAATAGTTTTAGACATATAATTATAGCAATTTAAAATTTTTAGCTTAATAATTGCGAAATTTATCATAATTTAAAAATAGTTACAAAAAAATTACTAGGTTTGAACTGGAGAATACAAATTATCAAAATTATTTAAACACAGTTAAAGTAATTATTTTTGGCTCAGAAAAAATGTACCTATACTTATTGACTGAACAGAAATTGAAACAAATTTGAAAGTGCAAAGAACACTCCTAAAATTTAAAATCTATTCTGTGAAAAAGCCGTGATTATATCCCGTACGATCAGATAATAAAAAAAAACAAAATAATATTAGAGCAGACCACAGAACAGTAAACAATATACGAACCATATAATCAGTAACCAAATAACCAAAATTATTTGGTTGATCTAATTACATAGTGTTGTACATTTTGAATCCGTATGATCTGTTTTCTCACTGTTCACACGCAAGTTCGTTGTAAGATTTTACGATGTGAATTCTTTTTTTTATGTAATCAACCTATAGTGTTCTATTCATTACGATTGAGGTTGAACTCGAACTGGAAAATGAGAATTCAAGATTTTATTGTAGGAGAGGTTGTAATTTTAGAAACTGGACGTATTTTTATCTGGTTACTCAAGCATTTTCGTTCGCATTCTGACCTACATAAATTTGGAATTGGAAGGGTGTTCCGGGTATGTGACTGCAGCAAATTTTATATGTTGCCGAAAGGTTTAGTTACATTTTTAATCAATTTTAATTTATTAAATAGTCACGTTTTAAATTAGTTGTAAGGTCTTGAACATTTTGGTGAATTAATGAGGATTTATTGGTGCCGGGTGTGAGAATTTAAATGCGTCTATTAAACATTTGGGCAAATTAATGAATTAGTTTTTTTTTGTCACACACTAGACTTTTGAAATTAACTTTTCAATGTTTTTGAAAAATAAAACAGGGCTGTAAACCGCTGAAACAATCGGTTTGGTTTTTGTTTCGGTTTAAAGTAATTCAATTTTGGATCGGTTCTGAACCGGTTCACAAGTTTGGTTCGGTATAATTATTTTTATTAAATTTTTTTATACATGTCTACGATATTACAGTTTATTTTTATATGATGATTGTTACTTCCCTAAGTAAATTAGATTAAACGTGTAAGAAAACTGCATCTAATGAGTACCTACTGTTGCTCAATTGTTTTTATGCAAGAGAAAGATGCAAACAAAAAATGGCTTTTATAAAGAGAATTATGGATTGAGACATTAAGAGTAGAGTGCTGTGGCTAAAAAAATAGAAAGTTAACGGAAGAAAAATAATATAATTTGATAAGTCCATTATAATTAAATAAAAAAGTTTAACCGAAATTATTAAAAAATTATACTTGAGCGTGTACTGTCATATTTTATTGATGATAATAATAAATAACGAATTTCCTGCGTATTACCATTTTGTAAATGCAATTTTATCGCTCTTAGAAAATATTTTCATATTTAAAACAGTTCACAACAATTAATTCGTGAAACAAAACTTTTAGTTATTTTTCAATTATTTGAAGTTGATATTTCAATAACTGTCAAAATTTATACTATAAATCTCAATCTGTAATTTTCTGTATAAAAGCCATTATTCGTTTGATTTTTACTCTTACATAAAAAACAATTGAGCAACAATTACGTACTCATTAGTTCTAAACATTTTTTTGTAATTACACTTTTGGTTCCCCCATCTCTAACATTTTTGGGGGCCGTGATTTGACGGCACTTCACGCGCATAAATATATCACTTACCGAGATCTGCTTCGGTAGAGTGCTAGACCCAGTAATGGGTAAAAGGCGTGATGATATATTTATTTATTTATACTTTTGGTCTAATTAGAGAAAATATCATTGTATTTTCTGTTACATATTTAAATTCTACACCCGGTATACTCATGTAAATATTTTCAAAATATCAAATTCAATTGCATTTTGTATTAGTAAAAACAAAATAAAAACCAGACTTAATCAGAGCACATAAAGCTATGAGTACAAATCAGTTAAAACCGGTTCATGTATTCGGTTTGGTTCAATTAATCGGTTCTTTGTGAACGGGTCGGATCGGGTTCGCTATTCAAGAAAAAAGTCGATTCTGTTTTAGTCCAAGCTCCGGTTCAATACAATAATTCAGTTTGTAATAAATAAGAATAATTAAAAATACGATTAGTTTCTGATCTCACTTTACTCTGTAGCTCCCCTGTAATTGGTAGTAGCAAATAAATAAAAATCTTACTTTTAGTACATCCAAAAACCGAGCTCCTAATACCTGTATCTAGTTCTTTATTCAGAAATAGATGAAAAAGATTTTACAAAATAAGATTTCTGTTGCTACTTTTCAAGAAGTATTTTTACTAAAATCGGATAGATTTCTAGTGAATACATTACAATATAAGTAGTATACTACGTAGCATCAGTATCAGCATACAATTAAAGGGTCAAAAAATGTTTAGAAATTAGCATCCGCGATAGAAACTATAGATTTTCCATTGAGTGTATTTTTTATTTCGGTTAGAGTACGGAAGAACGTTTATCTACGCAAATGTAAATGGATCTTTAGGCGTACATTAACTTTGTAAACGATGTTAATAGACGTGTGGTCGATCTGTCGATCGTGTCGTGCACAGAAATGCAAATTCTCGCGAGACTCGGAGAAAATTCCGCTTTTCTGCAAATTTGAATGTTATGCACGTAATTTATGTTATGAGTGAATACTGAGCAAGCGGTACGATATTCGATGGGTTTTACAGAACCGGATTTAATATAATTCGACGTAAAATTTGGACCCTTTATAAAAAATAAATATCGCTATACTTTTGTTGCATAACGTGGTTTGAGGGGAAAAACTCAACGTTGATGGCAGCATGCAATGCTCAAAATGGTCGAAACAAATGAATGTTTCTTTAGTAATTGATTTCATTTGTAACTCACGTAACCATAATGATTTTTTAATTTCATCTTTTGGAAGCCTATGTAGACTTTTTTTGTTTTTACATATACAGCAAAAATGCATTTTTATCAATGAAAAATAAATATATCATCACGCCTTGTACCCATTACTGGGTGTGGCACTCTACCGAAGCAGATCTCGATAAGTGATATATTTTGCGCGTGAAGTGCGGTTACTAGTCGTCAAATCACGGCCCCCAAAGATGTTAGTAGTGGAGGAGCCACAGGGGTAGCTTTTTTGAAATTATGAAAATTGTTTGTCGCCTATGGGAATCGAACCAGGGTTCTCAGGATCCGCAGGCCGACTTCATACCACTGAGCTAGGCTAAAATATATTTTGTTGGTATAGAAAACTTGATTGTGGATGGGAATAGCAAATTATTTGACTACCGGACACCGATTAAATATGTAGTTGTACTATTCGACCTCAGGTAGCCAAATTAACGTTCTACAATAATAAATTTTCTCTTTATGTTGAATCATTAAACGGCTTGAATTTGTTGAGCGAACAATCTGTCAGCTTAAATTTAATCGTTAAAACATAAACAAAGCGTGCTCAAATAAAAATAGGTTTACAGTTTACATTAGGTTTTTTTATGGATAAAAATCTATAAACATTGTTTTGAAAAAACTTACGAGCATTATTGTAAACATTTTCGTTGTATGTTTTTAACTTATATTAAACATGTGTTTTTGAAAAAAATAGAAACAGATTTTATTCATAATCAGATTTACTGGCGTAATATGCACATTTCATAATATGTTTTATTTATAAGAACATTATCTTGTTTTAAAAAGATCATTAGGCGCAACAAAAATAATAATGTAAATAAAAAATAAATAAGTATATCATCACGCCTTCTACCCATTATTGGGTGTGGCACTCTACCGTAGCAGATCTCGGTAAGTGATATGTATTTATGCGCGTGGTGTACAATTACCAGCTGTCAAATCGTGCTCCCTCCCAAAGATGATGGAGAGAATGATTTATGCGCGTGGTGTGCAATTACCAGCTGTCAAATCGTACCCCCCCAAAAGATAGTGGAGAGAATGTCACAGGGATTTAATGTGGGGAAAATTGTTTGTCGGCTGTGGGAATCGAACCGAGATCTCAAATTCACAATCCGACTCGATACCACCCAGCCATCTACCCCATAAAAATTCTAATGCAATGGCTTTTACTTTACTTGAATTTTCTTGCTTTTCGAAAACAGGCAAGTAAAATCTGCCAATTAAGCGGGCCCTAGTTTTATGCTTTTTTTGCGTAGTCCGTCTCTGGGTCAGGTTGCGTTTGCTGCTTTGCCGACTGACACACCTGCCCATTGAACGTTTAGCACTCTGTACGACTGTCATTTTTACGTTTACTTACCGTGAGGTGTAGCTGTAGGAAATCTTGGTGCTTGACGCTATGTCTGTCGGTAATTGAACATTATTCTATTCACTTTCTCGTTGAATTGAATTTTTTTGAAAGTGGATTATTTACGCTGATTTTTGTATTAATGTGATTGTGTTTATAAATTAGTTTCTATGCTTATATTTGACCTTATAATTTATTGTTTTACTTCAGTAGTACTCAAACGATTCTTCCAGTATTTATAAATACTAAAGAAATTTTCTCTCGTTTTAAATTTATTGCCAAAAGTATTTATGTGTGCTAAATTCATTATTTATTTTTGGTTTTCGGTTTATAGTCTTTTTAGTCCATAAATTTGTGGATACTTTATATGACGAAAAATAAGTTTCTGACATTACTAAACTGGTAGTTATTTAAATATATTCGCGATTTTTTGTGCCAATAAATTATGCTAATTTATGTCATCCGTCGTGTGATTCAAAACTTTCGTTTGAGTACCGCTGCAATAAACTGTAGGCGTGCAAAACACAGAAAAAATATAAACAATGTCAGTATAATTTAATTTTTCTGTGACCCTGATTGTTTGATTGTAAAGGATGTTTTTTTTGCACAGGGAAGTTGAAAATAGATATTTCCGTTTACAATATTTTACTAATATTTACATACAACATTCGAAAGTAAAAACTTTGGAGTATTCTCTATTCGACTTTCGTATGCCCGCTACTTTTACTTTCATAATTTTATTTATTTTATTATGATAATAAATCCTATTATACTTCATGGCATTTGCTCCATTTTGTTTTTGTTTGTTTTACTTATTTATAAACGGATTACTTAAAAACTAAATAACGTACTTTTTACTTTCTCATATGTGGTGTATATATGCTTGTAATTAAATCTAGAAAAAAATTCTAGTACTTATGTTGAGAGCTCGGAATCTGTTTTAAATTGAGATAAATAATATTCGAAACGTCCCTGAGTCGCTATCGTAACTTAATACTTTCTATAGCTAGAAATACTTTAGCTTCATTGTGCCATAGTATTTAAAATTATTATGTAGTTAAATTTGAACTTGGGAACTTTTTTTTACTATTGTTTGTAATGATTTTGGCCTTTGTTTAATTACGAAGATGATGTAAGCGGTGGATCTTTCTAGAATTCTTCGTATTTAGAGATATATCAAAATATTAGCTTTTAATTACACGGCTGTAGGGTACAACAAAGAAACTAAATTTATTATTAGATGACTCAGAGCAATAAAATAAATGAATATTATTTTCTGTAATACATCATAATTTATTGTAGTTTTCTCATTGCTGTTCAACACTTACAAGTATTAAAATTTCTGAACAATGGCATTATTTATGTATGTAGACAAGCAACTAATTTTATTTCCGTAAAGTATTGTAATTTATTTCATATTCCCTCTGGAACAAGTTAAATGATTGTTCAACACTTTCATAAATATTAAAACGAAAAGTCAACTGAACAAAACCGATTAGTCATATATCATATATGTATAGACATTTAATGTAATTAGTTTATGTAAAGGTAACCGCTAATGAGATTCTTAAGAAGAACATTCCATTTTTTCTTAAAAAAAAAAAACAAAATATTAAATATTGCATCATGTTTATTTTTAAATCAGTTAAGTGATTCGGTGAGTGGCTAGTACTTTCGATGATATAAGGTTACGACCAGAGTACGATTTTAATTGAAAATTATATTTATTTATTTATGCTACTTTGTATAACAGGAATTAAATCCCAATTACAGTACAGGGTCCGGCACTGAGCCACACCGCGGAAATTAATATATTTTTAGCTTGGGATTCGAACTGTGGACTCTAATATACTTCCAAACGCAAAGACTACAGAAAAAAGTCGCCATTTTAAAATAAATTAACATTTGTTTTTTGATATTTAAATTCTGTTGCACCCAGAGCTGGGCAAGTCACGAATTGAAGGAACTTAATTTAATTCACAAACCAATCCCTGAATTTTGATAAAACTTAGTATTCCAATATTTTTTGTTTGTTTTCGAGATAAATGGGGTGGCTAGCTCAGTAGTATGAAGTCGGCCTGTGGATCCTGAGAACCTTTGTTCGATTCCCATAGGCGACAAACAATTTTCATAACTTAAAAAACTACTCCTGTGGCTCCTCCACCACTAACAACTTTGACGACTGGTAACCGCACTTCATGCGCAAAATACATCACTTACCAACATCTGCTTCGGCAGAGTGCTACACCCAGTAATGGGTAGAAGGCGTAATGATATATTTATTTTATTTGTTTTCGAGATAATAGTGAAATTGGAAAGAAAATTGGAGAGAAAAGTATTTTTCATTTTAAAATTCCCATCTCTTGTTATAAACTATTCTCGCGGCTCTTCCTCTACTAATATAATTAGGGATCGTGATTTGACGGCTGGTAACCGCACTTCACTCGCAAATTATATCAATTACCTTGATACGACAGAATGCCACACCCAGTATTGGGTAGAAGGCGTTTTCCAGATATAAACAATTATATGTATAATCACAACGAAATTATATTTTAATTAATTTATAGTGGTATGTGGTTTTTAAATGGATACTGAATGTCAACGAAAAATATGTGTTCAAAGTTAGTGCTGTGTCAACAAATATCTATAAAAGTATAATACCTGAAAGTGTCGTTTAACGTAGCGACCCTTTCTAAGAAAATTCTACCTGGTTGTGAGCTTTGACTGGGTCAGTCAACTCACTGACTCAAAGACGCAAATGAATTGTGCCCACAAACAGCAACTTAACAGCGTCCAGCGAATACATCGCTGGCGAAGCAATGTGCTAACATTGAAGACTTACAGTTTGTACTTCAAGCTTGCATCTTGCATGATGATGGACTTGTGTTTACTAACACATCCGATGTTAGAACGTTGATAGCGGATGTTGACTTCAAAGATGGTTTTTAATGCTACCAGATTTTACTCAAACATGTTTTTGTAATGACTTCATAAAGACACTTAAGTCTTATGAAATCAAACAAGAATTTTTAGGAAAATTTAAAATGTAACAGATTTTTTTTATTAATTTGTTTGTTTACGAAATAAATATTTCAACATAGTTTTTTTTGGTTGTGACAATTTTTTATGGAATACAAATGAAAAAAATGTATCTTTGTAAAAACTTCATAAAGAGACGTCTTTTGAAATCAAACTAGAATTTTTAGGAGGATGGAAAATGTAACAGAGTTTTAAAATTAATTTGTTTGTTTACCAAATAAATATTTCAACATAGATTTTTTGGTTGTGGCAATTTTTTATTGAATACAAATGAAAAAAATGTATCTTTGGAAATGTAAATAATTTTGAATATCTTCAGTTTTAGATTGTTTAAATTGCAAAATTGAAACAAATAGTCCAGGAATTTATTTATTATTAATTTTTTCTTTAATAGGTAGGCGGCTCAGTGGTATCGAATCGGCTTGTGGATCCTGAAAACCCTAGTTCGATATCCACAGCCGACCAACATTTTCACCACATTAAAAAATATACTCCTGTGGCTCCCTCTCCACTAACATTCTGGGGAGCCGTCATTTGACGGCTGGTAGCCGCATTTTACGTGCATAAATATATCACTTACCGAGATCTGCTTCGGCAGAGTGCCACGTCCAGTAATGGATAAAAGGCGTGATGATATATTTATTTATTTTATATATATATATATCATCACGCCTTCCACCCATTACTGGATGTGGCACTCTGCGGAAGCAGATCTCGGTAAGTGATTTATTTTGCGCGTGAAGTGCAGTTACCAGTCGTCAAATCACGGCCACCAAAGATGTTAGTGGTGGAGGAGCCACAGGGGTAGCTTTTTAAATTATGAAAATTGTTTGTTGCCTGTGGGAATCGAACCAGGGTTCTCAGGATCCACAGGCCGACTTCATACCACTGAGCTAGCCATCCCATAAATTTATTTATTTTACCTTAGAAAATAACGTTAACTAAGATAAAATGATGACATCCTTGAATTCATGGTTCATTTACATTAGCGAAAATTATTTCCGGCAGTTTTTCGAAGCGTGCAAGTATAATCTATAAAAAAAAGTACAACCAAGTGCATTGATTTATGATTTAGCAATTTATAAATCTTAAATTTTAAGTCACAATTTGAAGTATAATAGAATTGGTGGATGTAAAATGGGCTGCGTTTACAGTGCCATCTGCTATTTGCTAAGATGAAATGAATTATAAATGTATTCTGGACAAATAGAAACATATGGTTACAGTAAGGTTAGGTTAGCATTTAATTAACTTTGTTTCATTGCCCTGAGAATAAGCGGTACAATTTTTGTTTCCTGTCCTGTGTAGGCGTCCCTTATGCTAACTTCATTTACAATGAGAATGAGAACGAAAACAGAGTACAAGTAATTTCTGTTCATAACGCAATGTATTATTTATAGTAGCAAGCTAGATATTTCCAAGGTTGGTGTTGGTATTCCTGGAATGGTTTATCGTGTTATACTTGCTTGAGTTCACCACTGAATCACATAATATTTTGTGCAACATGAACATTTCCGGATGAACAAGTGTTATGATTTTTATCACATGATGAATAGAATCTGTTTGTGGTTAACAGACAGGAAAATGTCGGTTGGTGTCTATTTACACAAGAATTTAGAACAGTGATGCCAAACTTTGTTATCGTTACAATTAGAATTTGTAAATATTACTTTCGTCATGTTAAACAATCATATCTGGGCGACAGAGCTTCGATCGGGAAATAACTGAAGATGAGAAGTTTAAAATGAAAAGTAAGAAACCAAGAAATAGAGAAGAGAAACAACTTTTCTTCCGTATTTTCTTTAAAGTTTTCGCTCATATCTCGAAAACAGTTGGTGATGTAACTGTTTCAGTTGGCAATACAAAATTTTGCTTGAAATTGGTAAGACTAATACATAAATTTATTTCCTGTTGTTAACAGTGAGAATTGAAAATTTGAATTAATTAAATTAATTAATATGATTAATTAATTAATATGTTTAATTAATATGTTTAATTAATTAATATGTTTAATTAATTAATATGTGTAATTAATTAATATGTTTAATTAATTAATATGTTTAATTAATTAATATGTTTAATTAATTAATGTGTTTAATTAATTAATATGTTTAATTAATTAATATGTTTAATTAATTAATATGTTTAATTAATTAATATGTTTAATTAATTAATATGTTTAATTAATTAATATGTTTAATTAATTAATATGTTTAATTAATTAATATGTTTAATTAATTAATATGTTTAATTAATTAATATGTTTAATTAATTAATATGATTAATTAATTAATTAATGATTAATTAATTAATTAATGAGACTTGATGGGGTAGTGGCTCAGTGGTATCGAGCCGATCTGTGGATCCTGAGAATCCTGGTTCGATAATTACAGCCGACAAACATTTTCACCAAATTAAAAATTACTTCTGTGGCTCCTCCAACACTAACATCTTTGGAGGCCGGAATTTGACGGCTGGGAACCGCACTTCACGGACATAAATATATCACTTACCGGGATCTGCTTCGGCAGAATGCCAGGCTTAGTAATGGGTAAAAGGCGTGATGATATATTTATTTATATCTATTTTACAATTAATTAATATGATTAATTAATTAATATGTACAAATAAAGTCATTGTTTGTTTTAACATTACTCACAGAGCAATAAAAGTATTTCTATTACTCATAATCCTTTTAGCTTGTATACCTTGAAATCCTTAAAACTCCTGGAATATTATATTTTGAAACTGGTAGACATCATGTTTTGATCTCAATAGTTTTCTTGAGATAAATTACATTGCCCTAAAGTACTTACGTTCTTATATTATTTATAACAAAATGTTTCAATAAAGTCGTTAGAGCCGATTCCAAGATAATCACAGAAAAGAATTGTTCGTATATTTAGGATTTTTTCAAGTATAATTTAAAACAATTTTTAATTTGAAAATATTGTGACCCTACAACAATATTCCACAATAAATGTAGGTTTATTGTGATTATGATGATTTTCTGTTGTGCAGAGTAATAAATAACTTATTGTAAAATTAATTTCATGTTTGTACCGTTTAAAATAGTACTTCGTAGAAGTTATTATTTACTCGGAAACCGGAGGTAATATCATAAATCTATATCCGCTAATATTAGTATACTACATGTGTTAGTATTATTCTTGTTTTATGGCCGAAATTGCAGGATCAATAAATAAGCGAGATATTTTATGGTTCAAGTTTGATCAGACATTTTAGAAATAGTACAGGCATAATAATATATCTATTTATAAATTTTATCATAACAATGAATTTGTTGACCGTCTGTATATTATAAATTTTATCATAACAATGAATTTGTTGACCGTCTGTATATTAACGCTGATAAATATTGATTGTTTCGTAATTAACTTTAAATATTTCTTAATCATTTTAAGGAAAATACTTTAGTCAAAAATTCTGGTTCTTGCTCTTTGTAAATTTATCGTTTATTTTGTTCCTAAATGTATAAATTATTAGACTGCGGAAAATTATAATTGGCGTTGTTTAATTTGAATTTGATGTAATTAGGAACTGATTATAATTAGGGACTAAAAACGATACAAAAATGAAATTAAAATAACGAAATTAACTGAAATTTATGCAACAACGAAACTTGTCTTTTATTAAGTTCGAAGAGGTTGGGTTCTCTTCTCACAAAATAAAATGACAATTATGAAACTTGTCCTTTAATATAATATTTTGGTTCCTGATTATAAAACATCATTATGTCATTTTGTGGTGAATGACGCCGGGGTTGGACAACACTGGTTTAAATTTTTATATTGCAGCATATACAGGCAATCAAACAGACTATAATATCAATGATTGAATTAATGTGTAATTAAATGTCAATGAAACGTATCATTTCGATTGAAAAACCTACGCAAATAACGCAATTGCCAAACTGTTCATTGTCAAATCAATCACTGATATTTTTATATTTTATCTTTGTCAAAATATATTAGATTTGACAAATCGACAGTTGTTACTTTCTTAGTATCGAGAACAAAGAACACGTAATATTTCTGTTTGAAAACAGCAGAAGTAAAAAAGAATTCGTTAATGAATTGGTCACGCATGTATATATATAAATGCCATAATTCCTTTCTTACGCAACAGTAAATTATGATTGGCTTTAATAATTAACCGTGTATTACTCAAAATGTACAGCCAGGCAGATAAATAATGACCTTCAGTGCCAGGTTACCGCTTATAAATAGGAAAAAGGAAATACATTTTGGGAATAAATAGAGAACTCACAACACAGAAATAGTTTCTCAAGAAGACAGACCGTCAGACATCTGTTGTCTAAGTTAAAATACAAAAAAAATATATCAACCAGTTGTTTTGTTACGAATGAGGCAATGTGGCTTTGAAGTAAAAGAAAAAAATAATAACACATATTTCAGATCATTAAATTGTTACTTTCCCATGCATTAAAAATAAATATTCTATTATGTTTTATTACTCTTTATTGTGCAAAGACGATTCTGTGCACGCATCATAAAATATATCAATTTTATTCAATCAATAAATGAATTGTGAAAGTTTTCATCAAACTTAATTAATTAGAAAAAAAAATCATTACCTTTCAAGCGTATTTAATAAGAAACTATAATTCGTTAGGAGGGACCTGATCTCACATTTGTAAGATTCTCTGTTCGATGAACAGATAAAATACGAGAAAAAGTCAAATACTCCTTTCGAATTTTCAAGTGTTGAAAAAAAAACCATAAATATTGGAATAAAATATAGTAAAGATTGTTTTCTCTACTTACAAATGTTGGAAAATTCTCATATGCATTTCTCATCTTGTACAACGAATTCAGAGTCAAGATGAGAATGACATGTTTCATTTTTTATTTCAATAAGAGTCATAACAACAATTGATTTAATTGCATTGTCGTGAAATCGGTGGAAAACGTTATCATGTGATTTTGTTTTTATATGATGACATGACAACAATAATTTCCGGAAAATTGAATACGAGAATGCGATGAAAACATATCGTGAAGAAAATTAGCAGCAAAATAATTTGATTGGACAAAAATTGAAGTTTTGTTAATGTCACGATTTTTTTGTTATTTTAGTAGAATTTAGAGACCACTAACTTGGTTTACAAGTCGTGTAATCCGGGTTTTTTCCCTTACTTTTGTCTACTGATGATGAGAACTTCGTTCTCGAAATACGTATTTAGATTTTTCTTTATATTGATTAAGGCTTAGGGGTTATTTTTATTTTTAGTTTTAACTTAGCCTTAGATTTTTACTTTTTACTTTAGTAGAATATGTTGGACAAAGCTAGTTGTAGATGGCAGCAGTAGACTATAGCACTTTAACCCTTAAATGCATAGAATAGCATTTGTGCAATATCTCGATTTTATAATAGTTTTTTATACGAGAAAATTATTTTATAAAAGTGGCATAGTCGTGAGGCCCAGTTGCCGTAGGTCGTCATCAATATCTCCCATTGGCTTTAAAAAGGTTGAGAATTGAAATCAGTTCCGAGAAATTTGTCAATTCAACTCTTTTTTATATGATACAGACACCTAATTAAAAATTGAGAACAAAATTACTTAATCATATATATTAAGAATAAGTGCTCCCTGTAATTATTACAAACTGAGGTTCGGATTGTTTCTAAAAATAGTACAACTTTGAAGTTACTATGATAGCTTTAGATACAACTTAATGTCTGGAGAATCCTAGCAACTTAATAATAGAAGTGTTGTCTATTATTAAAAGAAAATTCAGTTTGATGTTAATGAAAGGTTTGATTTTTCTTGAGAAATAATTGAAAAGCTAGATCACGCAAGAGTTGAATGCAAGAAACGCGACAAACCATACTGTATCTGTTTTACACCAACACAAGTCAATCAGTAATTGCGGAATCGCCTGTTGTGAACAATTATAATTCTATTTGTATTACGATACAAACTAATGCGATGCTATCTTTGCGCCGAAGCTCTGAGCACGCATACCGCATTCGTCACGAAACAACTTCATAGATAAAATTCAGCACAATCTAATGGCATTGAGATACAGTTACGACTTTGGAACACACTGTAACATTCAATAGCAACAATGGAACTTATACATCGGCGTTTTTATTTGATTTTTTATTGGTAACGAGATTTCTTGATAGAAAAAGATACCTTTGATTTGTAGTCACTAGCGGAACCAATCGAATCGTTTACGATTATTTTTCAAACTTAGTTGATTGTTTTATTATTATGAAACTATTGTTTTGTATTCCTATTCATTTCCTTTTTTAAATTTTGTTTTATTTTTGTGCTCATTTTTAGATTGATTTTTTCTGTGATATATGTGCCCTAGATTCAAGCTATGTTACGCCACTGTTAGTACTTTGTATTGTTCTATAGTATTGTAGCAGTACGATATGAATTACGATTTCAGTGTTTAGAAACCCATTTATCATGAACTATTGTTTCGCGCTCTTGTTCTTTTTTTAAGACTTCATATTTAATTTTTGAAAGCAACTCCCACCGCCAATATGCAATTTTTATATTATTTTTTTTTTAGAATGACAAGTATCTAAAAACTGCAGTTGTTAATTAATTTTGAATATCTTAAATAAAATTTGTATCTGTGCGATTCATATACTTTTAATTTCTTTTAATATTTGGAGTAGATGCCGGCCTTATGGATTAGAGGCCCCAAGTTTGATTCTCACAGCCAACAAACAATTTCCATCACATTAAAATTATCCCTGTGGCTTTCTTTCCACTTGGGAACCGTGTTTTGACGGCTGATAACAATACATCGCGCGCATAAATATATCACTTACCGAGATCTGTTACGGCAAAGAACCGCATCCAGTAATGATTAAAGAGCGTGATGATATATTTATTTTATAATTTCCATAACAATTTGTTTTCACGCGAGGAAATTCACGCGTCTAGTCGCAGATTTTTCTTATCTTTTCTATTATTAATAAGGAAGATTTAGAAAAATATTGAAAATTTGTTTTAAATCACAGAAAAATTTACTGATGAAAATTGATTTTAATAACTTAAATAAATGCATTTATTTTAATGTTAATTAACATTCCTCATAGCGTTTTGAATTAGAAAGGGTATTAAAAATAAAATTTAAAAAAAGTTCCTTATTTTATTTGTGTTTGAGTATTAGGCCACTGCTCGTTCTTCCATATAATGGTTTGTATTATATTATTATATAGTACAATGTGGAGAGTGACACCTAACCTATTTATCATAATATTTCTGCCTTTTGTCCATTTATTCGTTGTTTTCAACTGTAAGGTAATACATTAAAAATAGACTCATTTAAAAGTAATGTATCCTTTATTACAATTGTTATCCCCTTTTGTTGTGTTGATAATCGATAAGTTTGTGCCATTAGTGTGGTTGATGTCGGTCGTTGTGTGAATAACCCCTTTTCAACCGAATGTCATTAACTTCTCAGTTTTTTGTCGATACCACCAACGCAATGATGATTTAATCGAAATATTCCATGTGGTTGACCGCACGTGTTACATTGCAGATCGTTTTTCGTCAGTGACGGCGTTAAAAAGAGGTCAGAAAGGGTCTCATATTGACGTTTCATTAATCTTGATCGTGAATGTGTTTCCTTGTTGTAACAATACTTTTTGTTTTTTGTTTTGAAACAATAATTTTTTGTACCTAATCGCAAGTAGGTAGCGATAAAATTTTACATTGGTAATGAAAATTAATGGTTGCGCATTTTTTGTGTTAATAAGCTACAATAAAAATTGCACATTTATGGCGACTCTTCGATAACAGATTATAAATATAGTACAGAATTTGCTAAAGATTGGTGGTTGCAGATACCAATTAAATTGGAAACTAAATTAAAAACTATGTATATTTTACATTTTTAACAATAATTTATTCATATTTCTTTATCGATTACGGATAGTTGTACCATAATAGTATTTTATAAGTGAGACTTCGTGGCAGCGTAATAAATAAACGAATTGAACAATAGCAATAAAACGAAATTAAAGTACAAGTAGAACTGGAAAGGTGTAATTTAATGTTGTGAAGTACTTAAAAATGTTTTTAAAAATTCAAAATATTTCTGACCCTGGCTAACGTAACATAAAATAGCATGAAATTTTTAATTAGTATAATAAAGTTGTTTGAATTGCATAATATATTCTCGTCATTCGTATAATATTAATAAGGATGACGGACGTGACTTGAATCCATTCACTTTTATCTACATTTTTTGCAGTGTACTCATGTATAATTATTTTAAATGATTAAAATTATAATTCAGAATTTATTTCTCTTTTAGATGCTTTCCCTTGCGAATAAATGATGCAAATTTTAATTATGAACATTCCATATACGTGTGTGAAGAAATATTTATGACTCCTACATATTTCTTTGTTCACTTTCCTAAAAATCATTTGTTGATGACTGTAATATATACGCAGCATCGCGATCTGTGAAAAATATTGCTATTGTTGTTGATATCGTGCTGATTCCCACTTCTATGTTCGGCGTTCAAATTGCTGTAATGTCTGATTCATCATTTTAAGCATAATTACAAGTATTACGTAGGCAACGTTATGTTTATGGAATGTATTTCCTTGATTTTATGTGATTGTGATTTCATTGTGTTCTTTTGTATTTCGTGTTTTATGGTAAATATTATTTCGTACTGTTTTAAGATCTTTTGAGCACGATTTGACTATTTTCTTGATCGTATCAGTCTTGTATATTTGTAAACACGAATTTTATAAGTTAACTTATATTGGTATTGTATATTTAATGTTTTCACGAAGATCTTTAAGTCTGATTAAGGATCGAATCGATTAAGGAGAAAACGGTGTTTGCTCATTTAGAAGTTTTTTTTTTGTAAACAAGATATATGAATAGATCAATCGGAAGTTGTAATTTTCTCTATTCATTTTTTAATATTACATTAGCTAGTCTTTTGTTTATCTTCGATTTATTAAACAACATCGATCCAACTTACTGATTTAATATTTAAATGAGTCCATCGTATCTAATTAGATTTTAATGACAGTTATTCTAGCGGAAGTACAAAAATACTCTCTAATTTTTTATGAAACACTAAATTTTCGATTATAATTCCATTAACATATAAAGTTGAGTAGGTAGCTAATACTTGGTACTCAGTTGCTGATAGTTTCGATACATTTTGTTTTTAATTGCAGTGTCAGGACTTCTCGTCTGATGCAGATTCCGATGAAGAACCGTGCATGAAACAACCACGCCTTAGCTCCGATTACGTCGTATATAGCAGCTCAAATCAGTACGAGGATGTGAGTACACTTCAACTTGATTATTTGTTCAGGTGTATATTGTTCAAATGGATGTTACAGGAAGACGTGAGTTTCACCGATACGGGCATGGATATCAACAGTGAACCTGTGAGCGTCAAAATGGTCAACAACGGTAACGAACACGAACGAGAAATAAACAACTTTGAACACAAGGCATCAGAAGTTTATCAGAAGTAGGTTTCGCTCCATCGCATACTGCTTTATTTTTTTTCTTTTTATCTTTTAATCTCAGAATGCAAGTGTTTTCTCTTCCTTACATTGCTAATTTTATTTGTTTTCATGTAGCCACTGTGAGAACGGAAACGAAATGAATATTGACATGAAATATGAACATGAGGACAAATCTGGAATCGCTTCTTCGAAAAGTGTCCAAAATTTAAATAGGTACTTTATAACACACCATTGATTATTTATTACAAGTATTTACGTATTTAAATGTTTTAGTTCTGGACATGAAAAATTACCAAAGGACAAAAATACCCTTCAAAAGTTACCAATTTCCGTAGAAGCAAATATAGGTTCATACTATTACAAACACCGGGACACAGATTCAGAACTCGACACAAACAACTCGATAATTTCAATGTTTTCTAACAAGGATCAAAAGAAAGAAGAATCTTCTGAAGACGAATTCACATACTGCGCAAAATCAATGGACGCCGAAACAATACCAGAAATAAATAACGAATTACCGGATCCCGACAAAGAATGTATTCAAAGACTTGTGCAACGAGTAGAAGAACTAGTATCTACACCGAAGGTTGATCCACTGATGTTTCACACTGAACAACAGAAATCGAAATTGTCCCGAGTGAAGGAATGGCTGAACTTTGAGAACGACAAACCGATCGACAGTTGTGATGCAAGTGGTGAATGCACGTCTGGCGAATCAGAGGAGGATAAGGAATCTCAATCATCTGAAGATCTTAATGACAGCATTGTCACTTGCAGACCACAACAGTTATACGACTCTTGCTTACCACTGGATGATCCTCATGCTGAAGAACTTGCCTTTACCACCGAACCTTGCAAAGTACGTCCAATTGATTCTATTATCAATTATTTTTGCTAATTTAAACTGTTCACTTGAATAAGACTGCATGGTTTATCAGTCAACTGTTAAGTATATGTTAACTAACTGCAACATAATCTCTTATATTAAACAGTAACATAACAGTCGACTGTAAAACAGTTTTGATTAGCAGATGATGTTTCCGTAAATTTTTGTTGTATAAATTCTTTGAAGTAATTTTAAACTAATATGCAAATTTTATATCTAATAATTTCTTTTGATTATCGTACTCCTTAACGTAATCTTATACTGGGAAATATATGCAATTTGTTTGTGGTTTTATTTGAAATCGAATTCAGAATTCATAGATGTTTTTGTTCCAGGTAAATTTACGCCCAAAACGTTTTCAAATGAAAGGAAATCGACCATGGAGTGTTTCATGCTTGTCCCAGTTTTCTCAAATATCTCCAATTAAAAATAATCCTGATGCTCTTCCCAATTTTTCTATATCTGAATCTGCTCTGAACAATCTTGGCGGTTTGACACCTAATTCCGTCAAAATGAGACCTTTTAACGCGAGCGCAAACAGTATTGGAATACAAGGCAACAATTCTACTTCGTCCACGGTTGAAGAATCTGGCGTGTTGTTTTTGAACGAAGGAGCTAAACCAATTTCTATCAGAAAGAAGAAAATCAGACTACGCAAAAAGCATATCGTAAGTAATTAGTTTTCTCTAGTATTTTCACAGTAAACTTATAATTTTGATATGGTTTAGGTTCGCAAGAATGAATCTGGTTCCGAATCGCAAAACTACAGATCTCCTGGTCACACAAATTTAACTTTTTCCACAAAACCTCATATTTACACGTTGGTGAAATCTGGCTCATTTTCTGGTTCTGGATCGCGAGTTGTTGCTCATGAAAGAAATACAGCTAGTGATCCATCCACTCGACCGTACAATGGCAGTAGAGGCGTTTGTGATACTTCGACTACTAGTGGAGCTGACAGTGAGGACGACAAGAAAATTCAAAGGTAACTTTTCATTTGCTCAAACTACAAAAAATAATAATTTAAATTTAAACGAAATATTAATCACTTTGATTGATGACAAATATTAGAATAATTAAACTCAACAAATTCAAAGCTAATAGAGTTTGTGAAAGTCTTTGCCTCTCTATTTTTTTTTTATATTATAAATAAAATATAAGCACGCAATTTTATTCATTCCTGAGTGGCAGTAATAATATAGTAAGTCTTAAAATATTGTATATTTTGACGGTCATCAATTCCAATAGGGGTAACATCTGTTCTGCAAATTTTAATCATTAGATAATTTTATAATTTATGTTATTCAAATCTACAAACTGTTACTGCACTAATATTTTTATATATAGAGAAAGTCTAATAAAATTGATCTTTTCAGTAGATTACCAAAATTCTTGTTGGGCCCACACGCCGGACTTGTCCAAGGATATTGCGCACCAAACTTAAAACCAGAAGATAGAGACAGCAGCCCTGAAAAAAGCAGTTTAAACACGACAGAAGAACAATCAAGCTCACTTTCGGAACAAGCATGGGACAACTATCAAGAAAAATATCTATCTGAAAACTACAGCGAGGCCCACGATTCGGATGCAGCAAGAAGATTGTTAGAATTTGGAGAAGATTACCGGTGCTATTTGGACAGTCAGTCGGATTGCTGGTCAGCTCACTCACAAAATCACTCACCTCAGTTTAGGCGTAAAGCTACTATGATCCCACAAACAGATTCAGATTCAGAAATAGAAGATATAAAACAATATATTAACGAATCAAAATCGCAACTAAAATATACAATAGATATTTATGATAAACACGTCGCCATGGAGCTTAATGAATTTCTTGTATCCAGTGATTGCGTAAGTCTTTTCTTTGTTTTATTTGTAGTATTGTTTGCTAATTTGAGGTTTGTTTGGTATTTTGCAGGGAGAAATAATTGCAACTTGCGAACGACATATTTACGGCCTAGAAGTTGTAATCGACGCCAACGATGACACCAAAGTTTTGCCAGATATCGAAGTTATGGAAGTCAAAGGTAAGAAATATTTCTTTACCACTAAAATGTGGACAAATTATTTCCGCGTTTTCTTAATTTAACTTCGGTGTAAATATCTTCAGTTTATTGGGTCATTAACGAAGAAAACAACGTTTAATGTATCTTAAAATAATTTTATGTTTGTTTTATAATCGAAAGTACATAAATTAATAATCCATTTCATTATGAAAGTAAATTAAAAATAGATTGATTAATGCGATTTATGTAGGAGCAATCGAAGGTGTAAAAATGCGTAGGCAATGTCCTACAATCTTCATGTTCATGTAAATTAATTAATTTGATTAATGACTGTTGTGTGAAAGGTAAGTTTTTGAATTAAAAATGAATAAAATGTCACACATTTTTAAATTATTAATTGTTAGTGTCACAAATACAATCATTACTTGTAGTTAATTGTTTTTACTAATTACTGACAGATATGATTAAATGGTTAACATTTTCGCTTCAGATGAAACTAGTTCAAATCTCACAAATAATTAATAATAAAATTAACGACCATGTTCGAAAGGCTTGATACTATAATCAAGCTGTTGGTCCCTTGCACTGTAACGGAATTTCAATAAATAAGAAATAAATCATTTGTAGATGAACATCAATTTCATTTGTTAAAACTATTTTTGCACAAAAACTAAATATGTTTTTAAAATAATCACGGATTTTAAAATGTAGATATAACTTTAAACATAATTATGTTTTTAAAAATTTTGCTAGTCGTAAAAACTGTTAAATATATGACGGCTTATCTACTTTAAATATTAAATATACATTAACGTCCACAAATACACACATGTACATTTACACTTGCACATATACACACTTTACGCACATTAAGTATCAAAACAGATTTGCGTGACTGGAGCGTTCGTAGTAAAATTATGCAGTTGCATTTGATTTAAACGACAGACAAAAACTTCGATCGAGGCCACTAAATTTTTTTACTTTGCACAAAAATTACATACCAGTTAGAATAAATGCATTACAGATGTAATGGGGCCGCAGTTTAGGTAATCTGAGCAAAACATCATTAGAAGCCCACGTACTTCGGCCGATGACGCAATTCTTGGCCGTGGTTTTCTTCATTCGCTGTTTGTATTCGTAGGTAGACACATCTCATCTCTGAATTGTTCAGTGATCGAAATTTATGCCGCGATATGCAGATTCCGGATTCTGTTCGGAGAAATTCGGTCACATCCGCTTTGAAAAAATAAAAAAACTATATATACACGGCTTGCTCGCCGCTGGCAGCGAGGTAGCGATTCTTACTTTTACTTTGTTGATTCGTGTTTCTCGTCAGCTGCGGTTGACATTTCAGTTGCGTAATGAGCGATGTGTTGATCTGCGAACTGATTTTGTGAAAATTTGTAAACAATCATTCGAAGTTCAGTGAATGTAATCATTTGTTGTTTATTGACATATATGGATAGGAATGTAGTTCAAAATGATCTAGAACAGATAAAGTAAGTTTCACTTTTAACTTCTTTATTTCTAATGCTTCATTTAACACTTGACAGACACAATTAACTCCAAATATGTGAAACAGATATTAAAATAGTATAATTTAATAAATATTTAAGTATAAAAATACATATAAGTGTTTTTTATATTACTTTGTTAATGACCTAATAAATTAAATCTCGGCAAACCATATTAGGAAAAGACATGTTTTAGTCATACGCATAGTAGAAGACAAATGTCATATGCCACTTTTTATGGTAACGCTTGCTATTTCATATTTTTCATTTCAATAACTTGTATTCTTTTTTACTAAATTATTTTTTAAATCTTTTTACTTTTTGTAATAATGTTCTTTTCATGTATACCTAAGTTTTAATGAATTTCTATTCTATTTCTTTTCAGCGTTGATGTCTGCGTGGATGGATTTGAAATGGTCAGCGAAGAAGATGCAGAGTTCAAGGGCATTGTATAATGAAGTTATTTCGTTCAAGAAGGATTTGTCACAGTATGCTGTGAATGCGAGTCCTCTTAGCGAAGTCAAATCCAAAGAAGAACTGACAGCGGAAATAGATCGCTTAACGGTAAGTGTTTTTGTTTTCTAGTTCAAATGACAAAACGGAAAGTTTTTCACTTAATTCCATTAACGGGGCTTATAACATACTTTTTGGCTAGATAATTAGACCAAAAATTTATGCGTGATTATATTATGAGAAAATGTTATATTCGTCGTATTTAATTACATTACTACTTGAAACTTTTGTTCAAGGTAAGTTAGTTTACTTTAAATGTAGAAGTTGGTTGTTATATCAAATTACAATGTTAATCTGTGTAAGTAAATTTCCATGTTAGCGCGTAAATGGAAAACTAAGGAAAAACTTGTTAGTTGACAAAAATTTTCGACTTTCACTGACAATATTTAATATATATTTCGTATTATTTAAATGTTGACTTTATTTTATTTGAAGAATTTATTAGCAATACTATATTTATAAATTTATCATCATTTAAACGATCGTAAAATTAATCATTTTGAATAATTTTAAGTAATTTGCATCATTCGTATAAATAGAAATTACCTAAATTATGGAAAACTGATTCTGGTCATATTTATTTTAACCGCTACTATAATTGTGAAATTTTCGCGCCAATTTTAATATGTCGTACCAACATTACAACAGATACACCAGTGCTGCCATTAAACGACCATTAGTTCACGACTTTGCCGCTAGATGGCCGTAATAGTTACATTGGATGAATTTTATTGCCGGTTTTGAAATATCTGATAATTAATTATTCTTAAATAATAGCAATTATTTTGACTACTTAAATTTATATTTAACAATTAATTATTGATATTTAATGCAGTGATATGAAATATTAAATTAATTAATATTTTTTGTAATTAGCATAATCTTGCTATTGTCTCATTTCGCGCATGTATTTTTATTTTAGGGTAATTGACGTATTAGTACTTATTAGGTGCGTTTTTTTAATGAACGAAATAATTTAGAGTTGCGTTAAAGAAGTGTGAATCATTTGCGTCGGGTTTCGGGCTTTGACGACATTTGCAATATCGTCAGAGCTAAAAACCAGCGATATATGATGTTTTTTTGAGTTTTAAATGACGATGAAAGCGTTGCCGTGTCGCACTACCGCTGGGGTAAGTTACGTGACTTGAATCCAATGCGCGGTGTGACGTAGTGAAAGCCGACACAACGTAACGTTAACGTACTGCAACGCCAAAATTTCAGCCCTTGGTTTCTGTGGCCGTTGGCCGACGTCCGCGCTCGTGCAGTAGTAGAAACGTACAGAAATTATTGCAACATTGAATTGAATTTTTAATTTAGTTTTCAGGATTATGCTACGTTAGCGGTTCTTACACAAATTATTTTGAATTTTTTTAGTTAGGTATTCGTAAAATATGGAAAATTGAAATTTGATGACAGTAAAAAAATATTTTAGAATACTTTGGTATATAAAGTAGAATATATATATATATATGGGATGGCTAGCACAGTGGTATGAAGTCGGCCTGTGGATCCTGAGGTCCCTGGTTCGATTCCCACAGGCGACAAATTTTCATAATTTGAAAAAGCTATCCCTGTGGCTCCTCCACCACTAACATGTTTGGAGACCGTGATTTGACGACTGGTAACCGCACTTCACGCGCAAAATATATCACTTACCGAGATCTGCTTTAGCAGAGTGCCACACCCAGCAATGGGTAGAAGGCGTGATGATATATTTATTTATTTTATAAAGTAGAATAGAAGAGATACATTTTATTTAATTAATGTTTCGAAAAAGATGTAATTTTTGAAAAAGCAAATTTATTACCAACAAAAAAGTATGTCTTGCCTGTGCATTTGAGAACTCGGGTTCGATTCCCATAGCCGACAAACAATTTTCACCACGTTAAAACTACCCCTGTGTCTTCCCCTCCACTAAAATTTTTGGGGCCGTGATTTGACGGCTAGTAATCATATTTCACGCGCAAAATATATCACTTACCGAGATCTGCTACGGCAGAGTGCTACACCCAGTAATGAATAGAAGGCGTCATGATATATTTATATTTATTAACAAGTTTATAAAAGTAATATTACAAATGATCAAATTAACAGTAAAAAAAATTGACAAATGTTACAAATAAATTAAAATCCCAAGTCGATCATTGGCAGTGCAATATTAATAAAATATTTAGCTAAATACTCAGGAAAAAATATTTGAAACCAAGATAAAATGGAAAATATATATAAAAGGTCTGTAAAGATCCTGTATCACAAGCAAGCAATCTCTTATTTATCGCTTGATATGGATCTTGATCTTGGAGCGAACTGCGGACCGCGGACTATCACACATGAAAAACTGTTCGCGCTGTTTAAGGAAATACAAGTAATTTCCAGTTTGCACAGGACAAGTTCGGCGTTCTGGCGTTCTCTCGAGGTCTGCCGATTTACCGATCTGCAAGAAGCCAGATCTCTTTGAGTAAACTATTTACGGCCAAGCATTGTCGATGTTTTAGTTTTGTATTCGTATTGTGACAAGAATTGGTATTGGTATATTTTCGGCAGTCACTCCCAATTGTCATTTCTGATTTCCTCTTTGCTAAAATAGTAATAATTGTAGACATTTTTTTGCTCTCTCGGGGGCTATACAGAATGTTTCAGTATTTCAAGAAAAAAGAAATAAATAGTAGGTGCCATCTCAAATCATAAAAGCTTTTGAAAAAAAATCGCAAAATTATTTGCACTTCACATGAAGTACACATATTAATGCCACTGGTTTAAAAATTGTTTCTAATATATTAATAATGAAATTATAATTGTTAAATAAATAAAATAAATAAATATATCATCATTTATGCGCTTGAAATACGGTTGCCAGCCGTCAAGTCACGGCCCCCAAAGATATTTGTGGAGGGGAAGCCACAGGTGCAATTTTAATGTAGTAAAAATTGTTTGTCGACTGTGGGAATTGAACCCAGGTTCTCAAGTCCACAGGCCGACTCGGTACCAGTGAGTTAACTTAATTATTTTCCAAATTTATTAAGAATTAATTTGTAAGTATTGTGTTGGTAGGAAGTAGGGGGGGGGGGAGGTGGATCAAGGGATTGAATTCCGTAACTTTAAACCATTTATAGACAACGTTTTAAGAAGCCTGGATCCCTAGTATAAATAAAGACCAAAATATATTTAAATAAACTTATTTAATTTATATTTTTAATATTAATATCGAAAATGAAAATACAGTCTTCAAAATTATGCAAATGATAATATGTCAATATATCCCTGCTGTGATTTGTTGGGTCATTATTATTTTTCTCGTTGTGGATAGCGGCCGTCGCATCGACCCAAAAAGTTATCGGCCCGATCCGTCCCTGGTAGTTACATCAGTTGATTGTATTTTGTTTCATTTCTGGAATAATAAAATTTAACAATTTGTTTTATAAGTGATTATTAACAGATATAAATATTTAATATGGATCCAAAACAATTATTAATATTAAATAAATAAAAAGGCTTCAGGAATCCAATATTATTTTTTTATTTTTGCTCGAAACATCCTCAAATATATCTTTTTTTAAATAATATTGGACTCCTGAATCCCTTTATTTATTTAATATTGCTAACAGATATTGTTATATTGTTAACAGATATTGTTAGCTTGTATTTTCTGTTTTAGATTAGGTTAATAGATAGTAATAAAAATGATAAAAATAGAAATAGTGCTAGCGAAAACAATGTATGCAAAATTACTAGCGACCACAATGACCGTGTTAAGTGCGCAATTTCATTATTTACAACACATTGTCAAGCGATGCACCAATCAAAAAAGTATAAAATTTGTTTATTAACAAAGTGCGGAATATTTTGTATTGGCGGCCTGTCACCGTTGTCGCCTCATCGGTGTGAATACAGCACCACAACCAATTGGTAGCGGTGGTGGTAGAACTGAATTCTCAATTCAGATCATTTGATTGGCTGTTGATTGCAAATCGAATTAGATTGGTATGCACGTGCCGGTGAATAGATTCGAACATAACCTGCATACAAATGCAGCTCTCGCTTTAGCCATTATGGCGCGATGTGGCGCCGAATTAACGCTCATAGTTTTGTATCCGGTAAATTCGCATTCGCGGGTGCCGAGTGCCGAGTGCCGAGTGCGTTCTGTTGGCTCTGTTGTGTGTTGTTTGAATGTGGGAAATTACACGATGCACGTAGATTACATGCACAATGTTGATGACTATTTAGGATTTCCGATGGTCGAAGCTGATTAGACTGAATTTGTATTTGTGTACAATTTTCGACGAACTGCATACATGTACTATAATGTTACATTAAATAGTTACGCACATCTGGTTGCAATGCTTTGAATTTTAATTAATAATTAATATTCCTTTACGCTAAATTATTCTTCACATATCATTCATTATTTATTATTGAGTATTTTAGAGTTTTTCAACTGGTGCGCCGCAACATTTTTCATATATGCTTATTTTTTTGTGGAGTCTGTGATAAAATAGTTTCCACCGCAAATAATATTTAAATATATTTGAGTTATCAGGGCAATGTATTTTTGACTTGTTACAAATGCATACATTGTATTCATAATACACTACATTAAAATTATCCCCTGTGTCTCCCCCTTCACTAACATCCTTGGGGGGTCATGATTTGACGGCTGGTAACCGCAATTCACCTAAACCTAAATATATCATTTACCGAGATCTGTGGCGGAGTACCACACCCTGTTATTGGTAAGAAGGCGTGCTGGTATATTTATTTATATATTGACAAGATTTTGATTTTTTTTTGGGAATAACCTAAATTGCTTAGGCAATTGCAATTAGCAAATTGTTTGATATATCGCATTGCTTCGTAAATTGTCTAAAAAAATTGAACGTGTTTAAAATATCGTTCAATATTGTATGTAAATAAAAAATATATAATATATATCATCACGCCTTTTACCCATTGCTAGGTGTGGCACTCTGCCGAAGCAGATCTCGGTAAGTGATATATTTATGCGCGTAAAGTGCGGGTACAAGCCGTCAAATCACGGTCTCCCAAAATGTTAGTGGAACCACAGGGGTAACCTTAATGTGATGAAAATTGTTTGTCTGCTGTGGGAATCGAACCAGGGTTCCCAGAATCCACAGGCCGCCTCGATAGTGTAATGTAAAACGAGTTTAATCTTTTTGTTAGCGCGCGTGCGATATTCCTGTATCATTTCCATGTAAAACTTTGACAAAAAAAGATAATAAAATAGGTAATTTTTGTGTAGCGTGTAGGTATAGCGATATATCATACCAAGACACAGTTTCTGCCAGTACTGTGGCAATAGATAAAATAGCATCTACCATGAAGAACGAGGGTCCTCGCAGACGGAAGATGTAGCATCGTCCTGTATTTTACAGGGGCCGTACACTACACTGTAGTTCGCTAGCTAGGGTGACTATCAGCGATCGGGAACATATATCGCGCGGACTGGACATTGATGACTTCTTGTACATAAATTACTCAGTTTTATGAGCGTGTGTGGTCATCACAAGCTCTGCCGAACGCCTGTAAACAGCAACAGCGTGGTTACCTAATGCCGTAACGCCTCACATATGTTATTCGTTCGTTCTCGTAGTACCGTTCCTGTCGTCCGTATGTCTTATTTGTTCCGTGACAGTATGTCACTGTCTCGCTAATTCGATCATTTTTAAATATTCACGAATCGCGTACATTTTATGGTTTACAGTCGGACTACTACATGCAATTTCTTAATGGATACGTTCTTTCAAAACTTGTTTATTTTATTGCCTACTCAATTAATTCTATAAGCATATCTAAATTACTATCTTTGTTGGAGTTTTATTAGCGTTATCAGCCATGTATTTCACATTATAATTCACTTTATTATTTATATAACCAACATATTTAATTACAATAAATATTCGTAAATTATTTTACAAAAATATAATTCAAATACTTTAGGAACTAATTTCTTTTTAGTTAACTGTGCTATTTCTGGAAATGTCTGGAATTGAAAAATCTAGTTGGAAATCTTTCAAAAAAATTTGAATTAGTAAATGATACCTGGAAAAAATTATTATTTTATTTAGTTTTATTTTTCATACACAGTTTGTTCAGAGAAATCAGTTTATATGCAGCAATTACTCCCAATTAATTGAAAAGAAAGTACCTATTTCTGGCATTTTTAATCCAGTTTTAATAATAAGTAATCAAATAAATTTTAAAATATTTAGATTAAGAATTTGATTCTTTACATAATTTTTATTTGAAGCATTTTTCAGTCAAATAATAATTTTGGCAAATTTTAGGATGCAACGACCGATCTTGCTATGAAACTGCCTAGAATTTTTTTTTGAATATATACCTTGAAATCCGAATCGGAAAGATTAATTTTAATTTTTTAATCGATTAATTAATAGATTTAAAAAAAAATAAATCGATGAACTACGTTTACGATTACGATTAAATTAGTGATTAAAATTAATCGTACAGTTAATCGATTAAAATTGATTATGATCGCAAATCTATTTCGGCAGAGAGCCACACCCACTAATGGGTAAAAAGCGTGACAATATATATTTTTTCAATTGAAAACTAGGAGTTTGTTAAAAACCTCAAGTGGGAAGTGGGGATTGTTTATTTAAAGCGCGAGCGAAGCGAGCTAACCTAAAACTGTTTTAGAATTAGCGAAAAATTGAACTTCTCCTATAGAGCGCTAACTTTTGGCAAAATATCAAAATAAGGCAAGAGTGTATACTGGAATTTTACAAAAAAAAATTACGTAATTATTTTATAGCTCTTATTAAAGCCCTTAAATGGAATTAATGAAACTGGAACCATGTAATTGTTATTTTAAAAGATCAAAGTAGTGAAAAGTTGTTGACATTTGAGGTAATCTTGCAAATGTTCTGACAATAGGGTGTTATTCTATGTTGCAGGAGGTTCAAAACGTGTTACACGACAAGAAACGCCGTCTTCTAGAACTAAATGTAGCAATCCACCGCTACATAATCAACGAGAACACCCCGTGCTACACTAACCTCAAATCCGAAGTGTCAGATCTCTACACACTATGGAACGATACTTGTCAAAGGTAAGAATTGTATCTTTTCAAAGGGTTGTAACTTCGTCGCGAGCTGGTTACCTAAACGTGGCGTCACCGCAACATGGCAGCTTTATTTATTCAGCCATCTTCAATGGAAGACAGCACATGACATGAATGTAGATGAGATAAGGGTTCAATAAATGTGTTTCCGGTATGTCTTGTGTCTTTGCTGCGTCCGTGTGGAGACTGGATGTACCTATGATGGCCGTCGTGATGTGTATATTATTAACTCATCCATCAGAATGTACTTAACCTTGCTCATGGGAATCGCCATACATGGACCCTGGACACGTATCTTGTTGCATTTATTAAACAATACCATTTTTTAAATATAAATAAATATATCATCACGCCTTTTACCCATGACTGGGTGTGGCACTCTGCCGAAGCAGATCTTAGTAAGTGATATATTTATGCGCGTGAAGTGCGGTTACTAGCCGTTAAATCACGGCCCCTTAAGATGTTAGTGGTGGGGAAGCCACAGGGGTAATATTTTTAAAATTGGTGAAAATGCTTGTCGGCTGTGGGGATCGAACCAGGCTTCCTAGGATTCGCAGGTCGACTCGATATCAGAGAGCTATCATGTATAAATAATGAGATATTAGTGTAATTTAATTATTGTTATGGGGTGGCTAGATCAGTGGTATGAAGTCGGCCTGTGGATCCTGAGAACCCTGGTTCGATTCTCGCAGGCGACAAACAATTTTCATAATTTCAAAAACTACCCCTGTGGCTCCTCCACCACTAACATCTTTCGGGGACGTGATTTGACGACTGGTAACCGCACTTCACGCGCAAAATATATCATTTACCGAGATCTGCTTCGGCAGAGTGCCACACCCAGTAATGGATAAAAGGCGTGATGATATATTTATTTATTTTACCTTAGAAAATAGCGTTAACTAAGATAAAATGATGACATCCTTGAATTCATGGTTCATTTACATTAGCGAAAATTATTTCCGGCAGTTTTTCAAAGCGTGCAACAAGTATAATCTAAGAGTATAAAAAAAAAAGTACAACCAAGTGCATTCGTTTATGATTTATATTAAATTTTAAGTCACAATTTGAACTAGAGTAGAATTGGTGGTTGTAAAATGGGCTGCGTTTACAGTGCCATCTGCTAAAGACGTGATTTATTTATTTATTTATTCATTCTTATACAGGCAATCGCCCAATTACAAGTATGCATACATTTATTACAGTAGACTACGCTTAAAAATTGCGTGATTTGATGATATATTTATTTATTTAATTTAAAAGTGTTAAAAAAAGATACTATTAATCAGAATTTTGAAAAATGATTTTTGTTGCGTGATCTACCATTAAATGTTCTTTCTTAAAGTATAATTCACAGCACGGGTTAAAAGGCGAAAGGCGGAATACATTATCAGTGAAATGAAGTTGTCATAATATTGGCTTATGTTTGTCGGCGTGGTTCAGATATTGCTCATGTTGGGGCCTCGGTAAACACGCTCTACTGCCCGAGGCAGTGCGCGTACACTGCGCCCCATGCGACCGCTCCATGCCGCCGCCCATGTAGTCGACTCAAGCTGGGGACGATAAATTATTTCGCTCTCCCTAAGGTTGTAATAATAAAAGTGACCATTCGGGCTACCTACTGACCCTCTCACACTCGGCTTCATTACTTGGACAAATGTTGACTTTCCTGACTCTAGCACTAGTCTTGTCTATTTCTTCTTCTTCCGGCCCCTACGACTCTGGAAGAATTACTCATTACTCATAACATTTCGCATTCGTAGTTGTGATTACGGATCACTAACAGTTAATGAACTCGTGCCGGTTTGGGGTTATTTATATACCTGTGGCATAACACCCCAGGGTGTTGTTTAGGATTCATTTATCTTTGTACTACGAGCGCACGTAGTTACTGTTCTTTGTTGGGTATTACGTTATTGCTTTTTATGCTTAAACTGATAAAATTATCTAATATAACTATTTATTGATAACTAGTTCATTTATACAGGGTTTTTTATACTTCTGGAAAAAATGTAAGGCTATATATTAAACGTACTGGTGTAAAATATATTTTTTCTGCAACTGTCAAAAAAACAACATTTTTAAATCGCTATTGATACGCGAAATTTGTTTTTTGTTTTGTTTTTTTCATTGAAATGTCAAATTTTATATTCTTTGACACTTAAAAAAATTATTTATCAAACATTTTCAAGTTTCCTTGGTTACAATAAATCAAATTTATATTATTTTAGATTTTTTCCTTTCAATTTACTTAAATAAATCGATAATTACTGTATTATTATTTTTTTACAGTTGTAGAAAAATTGCTGTTTGTATTTCGTGGGCGAAATTCGTGCTTTTTGGCGCGTTCGAATGACTTTTTTGTCTCGACCTAACGGTCTCGCAAAATTAAGAACATGGTTCTTGAAGTACAATGCTGTTCAATGAATAAATTGACTAACAATCAAACAAATATAAATAAATAAATATATCATCACGCCTTCTACCCATTACTGGGTGTGCCACTCTGCCGAAGCAGATCTCGGTAAGTGATATATTTTGCGTGTGAAGTGCGGTACCAGCCATCAAATCATGCTCCCCAAAGATGTTAGTGGTGGGGGAGCCACAGGGGTACCTAGTTTTAAAATGGTAAAAATTGTTTGTCGTCTGTGGGAATATCGAACCAGGGTTCTCAGGATCCACAGGCCGACTTGATACCACAGAGCTAGCTACCCCCATACAAGTGGTAATAAAAATGCTTAATTTGCGAATTACTAGTTTGGCCAGTGACAGTAAAAATGTACATTTCAAGAACAATGTTCTTCATAATTAATTTATTTAGAACTATCTTTCAAACCAGTAGTAGTAAACCACCCTTAATTTTGCGCATTTTGAAAAGAAAAATTGCTTTTATTCTATGATTAGTACGTCATATATGTAATATATTTTTATTTTTTTCCCTAGGTATAAAAATATCTGTACATTTAGCGAAAATTTAATGTGTCAACGTAATCACAGTTTATGATAAAAATTACACAAATAGCGTATTTCAGTCTGCAACTGTAAAACTTCCGTTCCTTGCTTTATAGTAAAGGTTGTCTTGATAAAGTTATTTATCTATAAAAAAAGTATGTAAGTCTTCTGTTTATTTTTGTGGAGTGCATATAATGTGAAATATGGTAGAATTTTACGAGGCATTTGTCATGAATGTAAATATTTCTTCAAACTGACACTTATTAGTGTGGCGTTGGGATCGAATTGATGGTGAGCAAATAAAGCTTGCGACACATTCGGAATTTATTTCTGTTCGTCTGCGCTGCTTGATGACTGAGCCAATACAACGCTCATTTGCAGGGGTGCATTTGTTCAGTTTCACTGTTTACCCGCTTTTGATTTTTCTATCGACTTGACAGCATTTAGAAATTTAGATGCACTTTCTTTGTTTGCAGTCCCTCTGCATAATTTATAACATAATATATGTAGTATAGAATACAATTTAGATAATGCAAAAACTAATACACCAATATTTCAGTGAGGTTTTACACGATTTTTTTTTTCTTTTTCCCAAATTTTTGTTGTGATCACTGCAATTACATTTATTACTACAGATATGCAAAATGATTTGTAGCTTTAGGATTACTAGAATTCTTAAACAACTTATTTATTTATTTATACTACTCTGTACAACAGGAACTTAATCCCAATTGCAGAACAAGGTTCACCGAGCCGTAGTGTTCTAGTTCTTATATATTTAGCTTGAGTGGGATTTGAACTCGGGATCTCAGGATTCGATTGCCGTAGCGCAATCCGTTATCGATATTAAATAAAAGATAGTTTTTTTTTAATCGATTCATTATTTATAGTTCATTAGAAAATAAGATTATAAACAATTTGTAAAAGGGATATGGGAACAACAGTCAGCTTCTACTTCAGGAAAATTTCGGGATGTGATTCGACTGTAATTTGTATTTTTTATTTTTGACTAGAGTCACAGCTGTGTAAAACTTTCCTTATTGTGTATTGCGCGTGGTGTGCGTTGGCAATGATTGAAAAGATGTGTACATGTGCGTGATTTGTGTATTGTTTGTTTGTTTCAGCGTAAACGAGCGAATGAACGACCTGAGTGGTCACCTGCAGGTGTGGGCACAGCTGGAGTCGCGATTGGATGAACTGCAGTCCGACTTGCGCAGCGACGGACAAACACTGCGGCTACTGGACACCGCTCTCAACGGTGGCGTCGTCTCCATGGAGGTTGCTTCGTCTGTGCGTGATGTCGCCAAGGTGCTCTCCGAGTCCAAAGCCGGCCCACAGGTTAGAATTATTTTCAACATTTTAAACTAATATCCTCTTTATCAAACTCGGAGGATTAAATTTAAAGTTAACTAACTCACAAAACAAAATAATACTAGATTTTTGTTGATTAAAAAGAGTTACCTATTTCAAATTAAAACTAAACTTACCTGTAATTAATTCAGTAACGATTAACTAGAGAAAATGATTCTCGACAAAAACATGAATATTTCTACAAATTTTTCCGGGTTAAAATATTCAAATCACAATTCTATATGCTACAATTTTCAATTTTTAAAATATACAGACTTTTAAATTCCATCTTTTGTGTATGGGACGTTTTGTATGCTTAACAATTATAATATGTTAAATATTATTTAAAAAGTTAGTTAATCCGGTACTACTCGAAGCCCAGACAAGGGCGGATCTAGAAATTTTTCAAAGAGGGAGCCATTTTGCATTTTTTTTTAAGGAAAACGTATAATACTAACAGACAATTCTGTAATTTATGTGTGAAATATATATTTGTATGTATTTTGTATTCTGTTCTTAGTTATTAAATTTTAAACAGTCTGAAAAACTCTGTATATATCTGACAATCCAAATTTTGAAAGCTTTTCAGAGTTGTTTCAGAGCATTACAAAGTTTTTCAGCGATTTTATTCCTATAAGGATTATCAAACCCGAATAAAAATAACTCTTATAAAAAAAAAAATAAAAAAATAAGCCCAAGGGGGACAATGGCCCCATGGCCTCCTCCGTGGATCCGCCCTTGAGCCCAGAGAAAAGACACTTTTACTTTAAGTTACAGAAAAATAAAATGTTCTGATTGAAATTACATGCTTAATTATATAGGATGTTTATAAATTTGTCCATAAAATTTAAACCGCAAATAGTACTTGTTATATTGGTTTTGAAACAAAAGGATTTTAAAATTCGCGAAATTAACGCTTCGAATTCCGTAACGCTATGCACACCAATGTACTGCCGGACAAGTATTATATGAATGATTTAAAATGTGAGCGGATGAAACATCATTATCAGAGTATCGGAATGTTTCGTCCCGAGGTCGGGATGTCGGGATGTCGAGAAGTAGTGCGAGCAAGTAGCAGCTTGTGTTCGGTGTTTTCACCCCCCAGACGCTTGCAAAAAGCGCGGGGGTGCTTGGTTCGTTCCGGAAGTAGCTAAAAGAGACAAATCGCACCAACTTTAATGCGACATCAACGTTACACCGCTCTTACTTTATATGTAAATTAGGTGAGCGACAAACGAATAACGTGCAAGCGGGGTAATGTACACTAGTAACTTCTGTAACACTCGGCGCTGCGCTGCGCTGCGACTTCTTAGCTGACTTTGCTTCTTGGCAGAGTGCGGACCCAACTGAGACCCTCCCATTAACACAGTTTAAATAAAAGTGAAGCGGGGTACAATTAAATACCTTTATGGCGCGCCAACACGGCCAACATCTTAGGTTTAATGTGCGCCCAGCGAACACGGATTAACTGCAGACTAACACTTGTAAACTTGCGTTATGTCTTGAATCACTGAACTTTAGATAATAAAACTAGATAAACTTTGCTGTATTACTAAAGTGTACATAATACATAATCTTCTTTATGTCGTGTTCTCAGTTAGAGTTCTTGTCTCGTTGCATTCTACATTACATTATTACTAAATCAAATTGAAACATTTTGCATTTCTTGACTGCACCAGACAGTCAAATTAAATTCAAATAAGGAATCACGTCTTTCATTTATTTAGAGCAGCAGTACACTTCAAAATATTCGTGAGGACCATTAAATGTTGCAGTTTTTAATTGCGATACATAATTTCGAAGTTAGAATTCGATAATTACTAAATCAAACATGGCGGATACAATATGGCGGCTGTAAAAATTGAAAAAGTTATTAAACATTGTAAACTGAGGCCGAAACTGTTTATTCGCGTTTTTTGGGGTCGCTGATCACGAATCTGAAGTCAGCATTTGATATTTCCTAAATCCAAGATGGCGGATCCAATATGGAGGATAAAAAATTGAAAAAGTTATGCTAGTTTAAATATTGCGGCCGAAACTTGTTACTGGGGAGTTCTGTAGGTCGTTGATCACAAACCTGAAGTCAGCATTTGACGTTTCCTAAATTCAAGATGGCGAATCCAATATGGCGGATGAAAAACTGTAGAACTTTGTCCTGGCAGCTCTAATTTTAATTTGAAATAAAAAACATTTTTGAAACTTTATGATTCCAAGCCGAGAGCTCTATTTTATCAAAAAAAATTTAAACGATTTTGAAATGTCTTAAAAGTTTACATTTCTGCAACCAAATTAGAAACATAAAACATATAAATACATCATCACGCCTTTTACCAATTACTGGGTGTGGTTCTCTGCCGAAGCAGATCTTCGTAAGTGATATATTTAAGCATGTGAAGTGCGTTTGCCAGTCGTCAAATCACGGCCCCCAAAGATGTTAGTGGTGGGGAACCCCAGGCGTTATTTTAATGTGGTGAAAATGCGAAACATTGTAACATAAATTAAAAAAAAAATATATTATACACCATCCAGAAATGGTCGATTATTCTGCTGTTCCGCAGATACAAAGTATTTACAAGAACAGAGACGTATTCTGATATTTGCTTTGTAATATCACATTTACATTGAAATTTCTATAAAAATTACATTTTTTAATATAATCCCGAAAGTGTATACATTTTGAGAAGCACTGATGCACCATGTACAGCAGTCGCATGTGTGTCATAAAGGAGACGAAGGCAAGACGATTAATATTTAAAAATCATAACTGACTTGCGTGCACCGCGTATACTTGATAGCGCTCAGGGACACAGAATAAAATGCTTGAAATATTTATACATTTGGGGTTTACACAGTGAAGTCTTAAGTAAAATTATTTAAATATCTTTATCCAAATTTAAGTAGGTATAGTTTCGTTTACTTAATGTATAAAAGTAGTAAAATGTAGTCTGTATTTTCTCGACATTAACTGCAACCGTAATTTTGCTAAATAATAAATTACTGTTTTATTCTGCAAATGCAAATTTATAGAATTTTCAAAAGAACCTAATCATGAAGTTATCCTCAAAAATGTACCTATCTTTTCCGTTGTCAAACGATTCTAAATAATTTTATTAATTTATGGTACTTTGTACAACAGGAACTTTATCCCAATTACAGTATAGGGTTCGAATTCTCCGAGCCGCAGTTTGGTAGTTCATATAATTTTAGCATTAGTAGGATCCGAACTCGGGATCTTCGGATTCAAATGTCATAACACTAATCACATTCTTTAAAAATTTAGTTTTTAATATTTTATTTTAGGTCGTTTTCTTTTAAATAATTTAGTAACGTTATAAAAGTGTCTGACAGTATGGTAGTGTGGGTAGAGTTACGGAATTCGAATCCGAAGATCCCGAGTTCGAATCTTACTCAAGCAAAAATATATGAACTAACACCTTGCGGCTCGGTGAGTTCGGCTCCTGTACTGTAATTGGAATTAAGTTCCTGTTGTACAGAGTGAAATAAATAAATAAAAGTGAGAAAGATACATAAATTTTTGATGATCGAAACAATGAAATGCACTGTACAGGATGCAGTGGACCTGCATTTGTGCATTTTAATGGAACCAGTCGGGCGCTGTAGTTTAGTTTAGAGTTTCGCGGTTTAAATCCGCCAACGGTTGCTTATGAATCCAGCGTTAAATAATAAACAGATTACAAATCTAGTTTTAACAAATGAATACTTATTATGGTAGTGAGATATCATGTGAAATTAGTTGTATGTGACGGAAAAGCTCCTGTTTGCTCGAATCAGTATCCGTGTCGTACTTTACCGGTTCAGTTCTGGTTCGGGCAGTGATAGTGCGCATGGCGCATGGTCCGGACGCCGACGCGAAACTGGATCGTTAATCGCGGTTTCTTTTGGTTTCCGGTCACGTATGCTCGGATGGTTGGTGGAATCAGCGTAAAAATACAAATTTAATATCGGGTTGGATAGAGCTTAGTTCTCGAGCGTCGAGCGACCGCTGGGCTGCCGCTTCCGAGGTCAGACACATGGACGCCGGGACGTTGGGACGCTAGACACCAGTACCAGTTACCAGTCCCGTCAGATTAGGACAAATGATTTTCTAAACGGTTTTCCATATTGCCGACTCTACCTATTGTTTCTGCTTCGGTTTTACTTCTTTGTACATCATTTTTCATTTCTCCAGAAACTATCTTATAGTGAAACATTCGGCCTGTAGCTCCAAACAATTAATTTGGGTTTCTTGTAATCCTAATAGACTTAACCAATCACGTAACTGTTTGGGTAAATGAAAGGAATACAGTACTGCAGAATATTTTGACCCGCCATCTTGAATTAAAATGACGACGAAATAGACAAACTAAAGGGACATTTGTTGTGACGCCTACACATCCTGAAGTGGGGGAAGGGAAATGGCCCATATAATTTTGTTTACACATAAGTTTCTAATCAGAACTGCCATAATATCAATTTGTTTTATAATAATATTTTAATTTTACGTGACGATTATAAATTAATAATGGCAAATGAAAATTTTCAACGCTTTGTAAAAATCATCACGCCTTTTACCCATTACTGGGTATGCACTCTGCCGAAGCAGATTTCGGTAAGTGATATATTTATGCGCGTGAAGTTCAGTTACCATCCATCAAATCACGGCCCCCAAAGATGTTAGTGGTGGAGGAACCACAGGGGTCATTTTAAATTAGTGAAAATGTTTTGTCGACTGTGGGGATCGAACCAGGGTTCTTAGGATCCACTGGCTGACTTGATACCACTGAGCCATTACCCCATACGCTTTGCATATTTAATAATATAAAAATATGAATTCATATTCTGTAATATTTTTCGTAATGTATTCAAAAATATTTTCTTATTATAAATAAATAGTGCGGTATTAAAAAACTTTATTAATTAATTATATTATGTCACATCATAACTGTTAGAAAAAGATAAACAAAAACATAGCTATGTGGGTCAATCCCCTTACCCTACTACTTCAAGGGTTGACTTCACAACATTGTGTAGCTGAGTATAGAGAATTACTCCTCCATTTTTGATAGGCGAAGTCCTGGATTATTTGTGCAATATTACAATAATATACTTGGGTAGGTGGCTCAGTGGTATCGAGTCGGCCTGTGGATTTTAGAACCCGGGTACGATTTCGACAGCAGACAAAAAATTTTCACCACATTAAAACTACTCTTGTGGCTACACTTCCACTAACATCCTTAGGGGTCGTGATTGGCGGCCGGTAACTGCACTTGACGTGCAGAAATATCACTTACTGAGATTGCTACGGCAGCGTGCCACACCCAGTAATGGGTAGAAGGCGCTGAATTCCACTAATAAACAAAGCAAACGTGGCTTCGTTTCCACTGTAAGCTGTTATGCAATTTTTTAATTGTCATATTTGTTTTATTATTATTTTTATGGGGTGGCTAGCTCAGTGGTATGAAGTCGGCCTGTGGATTCTGAGAACCCTGGTTCGATTCCCACAGGCGAGAATAATTTCAAAAAGCTACCACCACTAACATCTTTGGGGGCCGTGATTTGACGACTGGTAACCGCACTTCACACGCAAAATATATCACTTACCGAGATCTGCTTCGGCAGAGTGCCACACCCAGTCATGGGTAGAAGGCGTGATGATATATTTATTTTTTTTATTTGTTTTATTAGATAAGAGACTTAATTATGTTCTTTTTTTATTCTCCATTGTAGACATAATCGAGTGTTATAAAGACCAGAAATTAATCGAAATATTTTAATTTTTCTTTGTGACTTTAATTATGAATAGTCTTTAAATGTTTGTCATTTATTGCAAAGAATATTATCAAGGCATGAATGATGATTATTACTTGTGTTAAGTTAAAAGAAAAAATTGCCCCATTTGTAGTATAATTCAGTTGCAAGATAGGGTTTGGTGCGCCGTTAAATATCGCGGATTGGTAACAGATTTCGAATCCCTGTTGTGTGATGTACAAGAACAAGAAAAAAGCGTGACGTTCCAGGTTCCAGGTTCCAGGGTGCAGGATGCAGGGTTAGGGGTGAAAGAGAATTGGAACGTGATGATGATCACGATCACGATCGCACTTCGCACACGTGAACGTGAACGTGGCTGTAGTGCGCTTGCGTTGAGTCAGGACCGGAATATCAGGATATACATATGATGATAAAATAAAAAAATGCTCCTTTTTAATAATTCTAATCTGCAAGAGCTGTTACATCCAGAAATGAAGAATTTAACAGAGTTCGCTTCGATCGTATTTTTCATCTACCAACTGCTTCTAAATTATAGATTTCCATAAGTATCGTGACTTGCCAAATGACGGGTGTCGAAATTTAGATATTTATGCCATCTTGTGTAACTCAACGAGTGGTTCCAGAACGATAAAAAAAGATGTATGTTACACTAGTATTAGGTCTTTTAAGAGACTTATCCCCTTTCGAGAGAAAATTGCGAACGTCCAAGTGTAAACGATTGAACACAAATTTAGTAAACAATACTCGTAATTATTTATTATTTGTACAGTTCTCAGGTTTATAAGTTAAAAATTAGCGCGCCGATATTTATTAAAATTTAGATATTTAAATATTTGAACAAGAACTCCAGTTTTGCGGTTTTTCATTATCCAGTCTATTTCTTAGTTTGAATTGAATTAATCCAAATAATAAAAAATATTGCTCCAGAGATGCTGTTGCTGCGTTTGCTGTTAATAACTGAGTAGATCACAGAGTTAAAAAAATGTCCTTTTCTGATGACCAATTAATTTAATTAAATCTCATCAGTTTCCACCAAACCAGTGATAGAGCTTTTCTAAAATGAGGTCCATACATATACTTAGAAAATGGTTTTGATATCGATATTAATGCCATTGCAAATGGCAAAAATTCAGAATTCACTCCATTATTTAATTTGAAAACTTCTTCTTGTTCCATGTTACTTAAACGTTTACCTAGAAATCTGTGATCCACATTTGCGTAGCGAAATTGTGGAAATACGATGTATATGATATATATCAACAATTAAATTTATTCTTTCGAACTCTGGTAATGAGATAACGGTTAACAAAATGGCGTCCGATTCATTTCTTGACGACCAAAACAAAAATGGTTTCGATTCCTGCACAAGTGTTGCGTCTGTTGGTAGTATCATGGCAACTAAGTGGAAGTATAATTTGCTTCCTTTAAAAGTGTGACCTTTAGGTTGGTGGTGGATCCGGTCCTGGTGTGTGTGCCTGTGTCCGTGCATGCGTGAGTGTACGTGCACAATGAGGTCGTTTCTTGGCAGCGGCAGCAGCGAACTTCGGCGTCGGCGCCGGGCCGCCAGCCCGCCAGCCTGCCAGCCCGACTGCTTTGTATGCGTCGCGGCGCTTTTCATTATTGGAGCGGGCTCATCTATGCTCCGCCGCTACACTGGTGCCTACTTGCTCTCTCGTCTCTCGTACTCAAGATCAGTCGATAGAAAATGTTTGCTGCTCAAAATTTAAGCCGTGGACGCCGTGGGCTCCATGGCTGCGGAACTTGCAGACAGTTTTCACGCTCCTTATGGACCACGAGCACATGTAATTGGGCACGACACGGCGATTAAAAACTTCTCTATCAACAATGATCACTACATACATTAATTAAACTGCAGTCTTGCTAAAAACAAATGTTGCTTTTTGAATTCATCCTTTTTGACATTCTAATGAAGGTACTTGAAGATTCAACTCTGTGTAATCGTTTCCGCGACTTCCCCTTTAACTTTATTTAGGGCACATGTAGCCGGCAGTACGGTGGTGTGGTTAGCATTAAGGCATTCGAATTCGAAGATCCCGAGTTCTCAAGCTAAAAATATATAAACTATCACACTGCGGCTTAGTGAGTTCGGATCCTGTACTGTAATTGGGATTATGTTCCTGTTGTACAGAGTACAATAAAACCAGATATCCAAAAATCTACATTAATATTATTTAAATTCCTAAATAAACAAATGTGAATTTGTGCTCTGCGCCAGAAATGAGTAATTTGTGCATTGTGTGAATTAAAACATGTCCTTATTTGAAGAGTATCATCTACAACATTTTGTGTTCTCTTCTTGTTGCAGAAGTACATGGATGCGTCAGGAAACCAGGATGCTGCAGCGGCTCTATTCTGCAACCGAACCCTGTCCCTATCGCTGCTGACGGAGGGCTCGTTCTCCGACAGCGGCATCTCGGACGAAGGTTCGGAGCAGGAGCTGAGCGAACGCGAGCATCGTCTTGCTGCCATCCGACGCCTTGTGCGGCACTTGGAGACCATCATGGCGCCTGATAGCGAGGCCAGGATCAAGATGACACAGGTTAGATAACAATTAAATATATTCTTTTTGAATTATACCTCTCCCAATTTTTTTCGTTCTAAACCTGAGCCTCTTGGCTTAGGCAGTGGTCTCACGGATCGAGTACTGTCTATAGTGTGCTGTTGTGCAAATTTTAAACACTTGTGCTGTAATGGCGGGTGTTGCATTGGAGTATCGTCATAGTATAAACAAATATCCAGTTGGGACATTCACTGTTTTTCCGTTGATTGTCAAGAAGCAAATTTTTAGAGGACGCAATGTTTTTTTAAGATAAAAGAATGAATTATTCTAAAAGAAAAATGGTTAAATGATTTTATTTATATTAAAATTATAAAATAAAACCAAATTGCATTCTTTGTTGTGCAATACCGCAAAGAATATTTGATTAATTTGTCTATACAATATTTAATACATAAAATCATGGGAATAAATAACAAAAGAAACGATATGATTGGCCGTTTTTGCTTTTATTTTATCATCATTGTGACAAATCGTCCATAAAATCTATTTATTTTTTGTGCCAGTGTAGACAGAAACTATTTACTTCCCACTGTTTTATTTCTAGTTTTTCTTTGTACAGATAATTCATTTATTTATTTTTCTCTACCAATCAACTGTAAGTTTATTGCAAAGATTGCCCACCTTTAAGTTAATTTTTTTAAGCTAGATAACTAGCTGCTAGGAATGTATAGAAAAACTTTTGTGGGCAAGTGTACACAGTATCGGCAACGGTAGCTGTTAGCTGCTATCGGCTATCGACACCTGCTTACAGTTTCGACACTTTTTGTGTTTTTACAGAGGTTGGAAGAGGCTGAAAACGAACTACGAAAACTGCAGAGTCAGTGCCGTGGTTTAATAGTTCGGACGGCCGTCTGCGCTGAGGTTCAGTCGCAGAACAGCAACAAATCTTCAACGTAAGTGCTTCAAAACATTATTTTTCCATTATTTTATTATTTACTTTTCAGCTTAATGATGTTATTTTTAGATGTTAGAATTTAGAACGAGAAACTCATTTTACTAACAATCACATCTATAATATACATCCATAATTTACGTCAATTGAAAAAACTGACTTAAAATCAGTATAAATTTGTATTTAATACCTGGAAAAAAATTATAATATATTTTTTATATTCAGTTTCCTTTTTTCATATACAGGAAAATCAGTTTGTACGCGACAATTGTCTCCCAATTAAATAGAAAAATAGCTTTTTCTTGCAATTTTTAGTCCAGTTTTTGAAATAATTAAACAAATGAATTTAAAAATATATACATGCAGAATTTTATTCTCGACAACTTTTATTTTAAGCATTTTTTTTACTAAAACAATTTTATGTAGATGGCTCAGTAGTATCGAGCCTGTCTGTAGATTTAAGAACTCTGGTTCGATTCCCACAGCCGACAAAACATTTTCACCAATTTAAAATTACCCCTGTGGCTCTCCCACCACTAACATCTTTGGGGGCCGTGATTTGATGGATGGTAACCGAAATTCACGCGCATAAATATATCACAAACAATTTTTACCTTATTAAAAAAAAAAAAAACTACTGTGGCTCTCCCTCCACTAATACACTTGAGGGCCGTGATTTGACGGCTGATAGCCGCACTTTACGCAGAAATTATAACACTTGCCGAGATCTGCTACGGCAGAGTGCCACCCCCAGTAATTGGTAAAAGGAGTGATTATATATATATATATATATATATATATATATATATATATATATATATATATATATATATATATATATATATATATATATATTTATTTATTTATTTATTTATTTATTTATTTATTTATTTATTTATTTATTTATTTTAAAATTTTGTCAAATTTTAGTATGCAAAGACTGACTTTGCTGTGTCAAAACTGGCTGGACTGTTTGAAAGTAGTGGACGCCATGATACTGTAAAATGGTGAAGTTTTCAGTCGAATTTCACTGATGGCATTTTTATTTAAAATTCTGTTGATTAGTAGAAGTTCACCATTATCGAACAAAACAAATGTCAAACCTCAATCAAAGAAACTAATCTAGTTTAAATGAACAAAAAATGAGTTTTTTTTTCTGTCCCTGAACGTTTTAACGCGTCTAAAATGCTCAGCAGCCTCAGATCGAATTCGTCTGGGAAATTTTTCAGCATTGTCATTCCAGTGACGGACTACGAACATTGTACATTGTACACGGTACATATACATACGTATGCAGTTTTTCATTTGAAAGCTCGTAACGCAAGGGTCTCCGAACCCCGATCGGAGCTCGGCCTTGACTTTCTGTTCAATTCAATGCCGAACGTCGAAGGGTGCCTATACTGCCTGTCGACTGACAAATCGATATAATTTCACACTTTCTAATAGCTAAAAACATTTCTTCTTTCGGTACACGGCTGCAAGGTATTTGCAAGACATTGCGACGTGTACAAATGATCTTGACAGTACTAGACATTTTGCACAAAAGTTATTTCACATGATTCAATCTTGGACAAAAGCGCAATGATATGTGACCATTTCGATTTGTCTCTGCGACACATATGTATACATCAATACCAAAAACTACCTACATTCAAATCAGCCGTTAATCTACCGTGCAATCGAACGAAATACGTACCATTCAAGAAGAAAATTTGACAAATTTAGGCCATCAATACCAAAGGAATTACACGTCAAGATATATTTAAATAAAAATGAAAACATTTTATCACTTCTCATACCTTGCAAAAAAAGATAAAAATGTTTGTTTCTAAATCAGCTCTAAAATAAGAACAAAAAAATAAGTATGAAATAAATAAAATTAATAAATATATAATCACGCCTTCTACCTATTGCTGGGTGTGGCACTGCCGAAGTAGATCTCGATAAGTGATATATTTTTGCGCGTGAAATGCGGTTAGAAGCCGTCAAGTCCACCAAAAATACTAGTGGAGGGGGAGCCACAGGAGTAGTATTATTGTGGTGAAAATGTTTTGTCGGCAGTAGGAATGGAACCAGGGTTCTCAGGGTCCACAGGCCGACACAATACCACTGTGCCACCAACTCCATATATGAAGTATGAAGTATATATATTTGGTTAAATCATATCTGACCGGTCTAAATTCTGGGTAGTTGGCTCCGTATTATCAAGTCGGCCTGTGGATTCTGGTTCGATTCCCACAGTCGACACACATTAAAATTACCCTTATGGCTTCCCCACCACTAACATCTTTGAAGGCCGTGATTTTACGGCTGGTAACCGCACTTTACTCGCATAAATATATCATTTACTGAGATCTGCTTTAGCAGAGTGCCACACGCAGTAATGGGTAAAAGGCGTGATGATATATTTATATAATTCAATTTGTACATAGTTTCAAAACATAGAAAAATGAAAACCTGTCAAAATAATGAAGTAGTCAACCGTTAATTTATAATTAATTTGATGAAACTAAATATGGTGCCCATCTCCATCAAATTCTTCGGTAAAAATAAACAATTTGACGTAAGAAAATAAAAGCAGGGTACCGACGCCCCAGTGCTGCATATCTAACAGGTTTTAATTCCGTTCATTTGTTTTATTTAATTTTGGTGTAATTAATTACATCCATAAGTTGAGTTCGTAAACGGTCGATTTATCTTAAACCCGAGTGCCACTGCTGCGTCTGTATTTGTCTGTATCGCTGTTACACCACTACCAACAGAAACAGAAACAGAAAAAAAGAGCTAGCCGATACAGACAGACTGCATACGTAAATTATTAATGTTTACTTTTAATGTAATGCTCTCCAATCAGTCAACGCAGCTTGTACTTTGCAACAGCGAACCCTGTAGTACTTGAATATTTGTACTCGGATCATATTTCAATAGTTTTATGAAGTGTGACAAGTAAATTTGTTATTCGATTATGTTGATCACAGATTTTGACGTTTTCTAATGACTGTTTCTAATTTGTAAGAGGGTGGTTGCACTTAAAAAAATCATAATAATTTTAATTATAAGAACACATTTATTCACAATAAAATAATAGTGGGTAATGGCTCAGTGATATCGAGTCGGCCTGTGGATCCTAAGAACTCTGGTTCGATTCCCACAGCCGACAAACATTTTCACCAATTTAAAATTACTCCTGTGGCTCCTCCACCACTAACATCTGTGAGGGCCGTGATTTGACGGCTGGTAACCGCACTTCACGCGCATAAATATATCGAGATCTGCTTCGGCAAAGTGCCACACCCAGTAATGGGTAAAAGGCGTGATGATATATTTATTTATATGAAATAATAGTAATCTTCCACTCTTGTGACATCATGCAATCACTGAAGTAAAAATATTAATGGAAAGTTGCTTAAAAAAATTCGACCCTATTCTGGAAAATTTTAATATATTACGCCTTTTACCCATTACTGGTTGTGGCACTCTGCCGTGGCAGATTTTGGCAACTGATATAAATTTCGCGTGAAGTGCGGTTACCAGCTGTCATAACACGGCTCTCAAGGATGTTAGTGGAAGCCACAGGGATAGTTATGTGATGAAAATTGTTTGTCAGCTGTGAGAATAGAACCCGGGTTCTCAAATTCACAGATCGACTTGAGCTATCTACTCCATAAATATATCAAAATAAATAAAATAAATAAATATAGCATCACGCCTTCTACCCATTGCTGAGTGTGGCACTCTGCCGAAGCAGATATCGGTAAGTGATATATTTCTGCGCGTGAAGTGCGGTTACCAGCCGACAAATCACGGCCTCCAATGATGTTAGTGGTGGAAGAGCCACTGGGCTAATTTTAAATTTGTGAAAATATTTTGTCGGCTGTGGGGATCGAATTATGGTTCTTAGGATCCACAGGCCGACTTGATACCACTGAGCCATTACCCCATTCATAGATATTTAGAAAAATGTAGTTTTGATTTATAATCATCAATATGTGTCTGCTTGAGCATTTAGTCATATCATAAAATATTTCAATAATTATATTCTTCCCAATCGGAAGAAAGTTCTCTTCATCTTCCAATTTGCCTCCGCGACTCCGCTTCCAGTCTTCCAGATGTTCAGGCTGAAGTCAGGCAGTGGCTCTGGTTCCGTTGTGCGTGGTGCAAAATAAATAGAGCATTTCTATGCGGCGCACGGGCCGAGACGCGTTCCGTCATTACCGACTACTTAGAAGCCAAGTGGCACCGTGACGCGCACGACGGTAGAGACGTCGGTCGCTTCGCATTCCCTCGACGCCGGTTGTCGGTTGTCTCAAACAAAAACACTCATCATCACGCGCTAAAAACGATTTTGTTTGTACTTCTGTGGTGTCTAATGAATGTATTGTATTTTACAGCGACAAATTAATTTACTTACAAAGTAAAAAATGTATTCTTTCAAATGACAGTCACAGTGATGCCATAATACCAATTATATTGCGTCATAAGGGAAAATAAGGGCATATTACATCCCGAAGTTTTCTGCTGCACGAGCGACCATAGGGAGCGAGGGCAGCAAGAGCTGAGGGATGTAATATGACGTTAGATTCCCGTAGGGCTCAAGATATTCATGAAAACAGCGTATTAGATAAAAAGAGTTAATTTTAATGTAGAATACCACCTTATTTTAAGAACGTATCTCGTCTTGTTCACAACTGAAACCATGGCAACAAGTAACAAAATTACTAGTAAATAAATAATTGCGTGATTTTGACAGTAAATTTTTTATAAAATTTTCATTATGGAATTTATCTGCAACAATCTGTCAATTACGTATCATAGATACGAAAAAATAAATAAAATTGATTTGAATTTGTAAATTAAAATGTATTTGCTATGGAAGTAAATTTATGCTGTCTTGTATAAAATCGGGCATCAGAAATTTAATTAAAAAATGAGTATAAAAGTCAAGAATTTTAAGGAATGTTTGTTTTTTGCTTTGGTAATTTTCGCGTCTTCATTGACCTTTTTGTAACTTTGGAAGCGTTCTCAACTTGTCGCAAAACAATAAATCATCATCCAGCTGGCCTGTCCTCTTAACTCGTGATGATATATGTGTAACATGTCCCTGTTTTATTTATTACAGCAAGCGGAAATTCAGCTGTGATCTTCTTGGTCTCGCTAACGGCAAGGACGAATTCACTGTCGGTGAGATCCTTTCGGGAGCAATACCGGACGAGGACGATCCCGGCAGTAATCCTGACTCCAACGGCTCTTGGTTCTGGAGGGTGGTTCGCGCGTCGGTACCGTTTCAGGTTGCTCTGGTGGCCCTCATCTGCATGGCTTGCCTCCTGGAGCCCAGCTGTTGCGACTCCATCAACAATCTTAGTTTGTCCCTTACCCCGCAACTGAGATACGTCCGTGGACCGCCGCCGGTTTAGAGATCCAGGTTATCTTTTTATTTTTTTATGTTTCTTTGACTTAGATGTTTATATTTCCTTTGTATTTGAGGAATACCGTTATTAAAATACATGGTATATATATTGTTTTATAAACATTTCATTTGTTTTGAATTATAGGATGTTACGTTTGCCATTTTTCATTCAAATCAGTATTTTAATTTCATTTGTTATTAATTTAATCGTGCATGATCTTATCTTTTAGTAGGTATTGTTAATTTCTTACACTATTTATTAATAACTAGAAAAGGCGAAATCGGATGTCAGGTTTGGTTGGCTCTGGTTTCAAAATAAATATAATCATTTAGTAATATAATATTTATATGGCAAAAAAACATCATCAAGTTCATAACATGTTGTTATTTTCTGTAAATAGATTATTATATGTTTTATTGTGGTAAAACTAACATAATAGACTGTGTCACTGTGGATCCATTAATCTTAAATTAAGAAGAGTGGTTGTCTCCAATTTGTAGAGATGTTTTAGAAAACCGGTATATCCATCACTTAATCGGTAAACTTTTCATTTTCAACTTCTGTAAACGATTTTTATTGTAAAATAAACCAGCATTTATGCAATAATGAAAGTTAAATATAGAATATGAGTTAGATGATTTTAATATTATTTTAAATAATTTTCATTTAAATACCATTGTTTAACGATGATAGATAACATGTTCTCGTTTCATTTTCAGGCTGTTGCATTATAGTATGTGTGTGTAGTATATATATAATCGTGTATGTTTTATCATCTAACAGTATCCTTAAATTGTGCAATTTATATTTGTTTATTTATAAGAATCATTGTTTGGTTCAGTTGTCTCGCGTGCTGTTATATTTCTTTTTGTCACTAACGAGACCTCAGTTTAAAGATGCTGTTAGGTAAGACCCGTATTCAGGTCAATGTGTATTGTCATGGATCGGTGTTACTTGCATGAAATGTATTGTGTTCATTTGTTTGTGTATGTGTGGTCGAGGGTGGAAATCATTATTTTACCTATCCACAATATACTTCACATATTGCCTTATGAGATTTTAACAACATATTCTATATAGGTTTATTTTTAAAACAAAAAAAAATAATAAAGATAATAATAACAAAAATGCTGTCGGAACAAGGGTTAGCTACTTATTTTATATAATATGAGTTCCGTGTACTCTCGAGTACAGATTTAAACGCAACTGTTAGATACTAATGTTGATTGTAAATGCAACTGCAACTGCAACATAAAATAGTATTGAGAATTATGTTCGTGTAGTCCAGGCGAACATAAGTTGAACGTGGACTACCATTCGATAGTTGCAACATGTGTCGTCATTTTTTGAAATGCCGGCGTTTAATCATAAATATATTTAGGGTGTATTGAAAGCCGATATTTCATGCAATGACATCAGGAAAGCGATGCTGCTACTTAATTTTAGCGAATTAGTTCTTATATGAAAAAATAAAAAAAAATCCTGTCAGGGTAATATCTCATATTGCTCAAGTCAAGTTTTCCAGTGCCTTTTTATTTGTGAACGGTTTCCTTGCATGAAAATATCGCCGCTGGCTTATATAATTAACCAGTGTTTTGTGTGATTCGTGTTTTGTAGAATAGCATAATATTCTTCAGTTATTTATTAACTTGTAGCTATTGGCGATAGTCATATTTTTTAAATTTTTATATAAGAACTTTGTAATATTTTGCGTGATTTTTTTTACTGCCAATGATTGTGTTAAAATCACGCAAATTTATCATTGATATATTGTATGAAAAAAGAAACGGTCAATTAAAAACTTTTTTACACAATTTTGTTGTATATGAAATCAAAACCGTATTTTTGTATTTGTTTTCAGGTTAGATTTCGTGGTTGGCCGTCCCGGGAGTCACAGCCGCACGAAGCAGGTAGGTAAAAGCTTTTTATAGCTTATACTCAAGTATTGTTCATCACTATTCATATCGCAACTTATGCAGTTGTAATATTATACACAGATCATGTCCGTGTGTCTTTGACCACCATAATAATTGTGACGTCACTTCCTTTGAACGTCCAACGTACCAACGTCAGGACAATCAACTCTCCTCAAAACCATGTCCACTCGTCGTTATTGTTGAATTTCAATTCAATGCGCGTTTTTACGATTTATATCACTTTTACATGCCGACGTAAATTTAAATAGAGAAAATTAGCATTTGTACACGTTGACTTTTTCAAACCTGCAGGAAACAAAACAAAATAAGGTAATAAAATTTTCTTTTATATTCAACAAACAGTAGCAGTTACTACATAACCCAACTAAATATTCATCTAAAAAAAACCATTTTTATATACTATACTGAAGTTTTGGACATATTTCTTGTATGAGTTTAGCCCGTGTGGTAATTGTTCATTTTTTTTTAATTTAGAATCTTTCTAATTTACGAAACTACTAAGGGTTTATTGGGCAATATAACTATGTTTAGCAGTTGAGAGATGAAATGCTAATTATTTCATTAGTTTTATAGTGTACTCATTCATAAGAGTGTATTGTGTCAGCTTTATTGGTACATTTCTGTATACCTGATGATACATAACAATCCCAAAATTGTGTACTTTTTGAACAGAAAATAATGAAATAATAGCGCCATATTATTTATAATATTTAAATTTGTTAGATATGAATTTTGTCTATTCAGTTTTCTTTCTGACTTTTGAATTATGAATAAATTACACTAAAATAAAACATTTCACATTTGCACTGATAAAATTTAGTTCGGCTTTATTCGTTTATTGTCCGAAATTAACCGATATTTATGAAATCTGTACACTTTATATTCTATTTAAAAAGATTTTTAACGCTAATAAACAAGTTATAGCATAGTTTTGCATCGTCGAAAAACGTGGTTCGCGCTGGAGCTGGGCTAGTCTAGCACAGTGCGCCTGTCTACAGTGAAAGAATCGTTTCTGATGTTTTGTGACCATTTTAGTGAATATTTTAATGTGTAAAATCACTTAAATTATGTGATATTAAGTGTATTGTTAATATGGAAATGGTAATAAAGTGGAATAGACTGTGTGGAACTGCTGAGGCCAATAGGGGACAATATCGGACGTGGCCGGTAGCTGATTCCTGTTCAAAGTAAGCAATAATATTGTTATTATTAACAATCTTTGGTTGCTTAAATAATTTGTTTAGAAAAAAATCAAACAATCTCTCTGTACCTGCCTGTATAATCTGCTATACGTAAAATCGTATGTGTTCGTGGCAATCAAATACAAACTGTAAGATACATTAAGTTAATTTATTATTAGTTTTCATTTGATTTAGCAATAATAAACTTTTTTGATAAAACTCCAGTATACACTCTTGCCTTATTTTAACAATGAAGAAGTTCATTGTTCCAGTAATTCTAAAACAGTTTTTAGGTTACTTCTTAATTTTGCTAATACAAGAATGCATTTTTACGCACTTGTTGGTTTGTTAATTGTCATGCGTATATCAAATAAACACGAGACACAAATATAACCACAATGTGTAAACATGGATTTCTCAAATATTTTAGCAGTTTGAGCTAGCGCAAGCTATCAAAACTATGTTAAGTAGACATAAATAATTTAGATAATTTTGGAAAAGTATCTAAGTTGTATGACACCAAAATTGCTGAAGGTTGCCGCCAACATCTTCCATTAGCAATTATGAATGTATTAACATCTGCATCCGGAGATTTCGGGTTCGAATCCCACGCAAACTAAATATTTATGAAGTACGACACTACGACTTGGTGAGTTCGAACTCTGGACTGTAATTGGGATGAAATTCATTTTGTACAGAGTAGCATAAGTAAAGAAAAAAATATGAACATTATGACTATGATATTGGTTTATTTAATTATCACTGGTCAATTTGAGGTGTAAAGAAGTTTAAGATGGCATGTCTAAGTATCGGTATGAAATTCCCGAAAATGCCAAATGGAGAATAAACTCATACAATTTATATTTGTAAACATACGGCCAGCGATTAAAAACGTGATTTGAAAAAATATTGTGTACAAAATGCATGTCATAATATCCAAAATACAATTTCGAAGCTGTCAGACCAATTTGTTTTCTGGTGTCCGAGTGTTTGCGGTAGCGCGGCTCACGAATGCATTAACGTAATCCGGGTTGTAAGAAATTTGTTTGTTCCATGTAAGAAATTTGTTCGGTGCCAGTTTTGGTAGATGACAAGATGGTATACTTCGTTCCTCGATCATTTTGAAGATATCATGACGTATTTTAATATGGCATGCTTCTGATATTTGAAAGATTTTTATATTTTTGATATGATTGAAGGTTTGTTATGTGAACGATCGATTCGTAATGGAATAAATTAGTTTATATGAAAGGAATTATCAAATTGGACAAGAATGTTTTACGACGATTAATTACAGAGTGAATCTATTGAATAAATATTCATCGTATGTTGGTAAAATTGAGTGTGAGAAATTGTATGGATAGGTGGATGTAGTCATAGAAGATGGAACATTGCATGCTTGTTGCGTGAATGATAGATTCCGAATGAACGGAATAAACGAGCTTGTACGATAGGAATTATGAATGTGAATGAAGCGAAAGTGGTGTGCCAAAATAAGAATGTTTAGCGAAGATTAATTTCAGAATTAATCTAATGAATATATGTTGGTGAAATTGAGGAAGAGATGTATATGATTGAAGGTTTGTTGCGTGAAGGAAAGATTCCGAATGGAACGAATAAACGAGCTTGTGTGAGAGGAATTATGAATGTGGATGAAGTGAAAGTGGTGTGCCGAAATAGAAATGTTTGGCGAAGATTAATTGCAGAATGAATCTAATGAATAAATGAATGTTCGTGCTACCTCATTTGATAGGATATAGCGTACTTGTATGTGATTCGAAGGAAAATGAAGTCGTAACGAAGTATACCAGGTTGGGATGGTGTTCACGTGGCTAGTTGTCGCTTGCCGATTGCTCATAGCAGAAGACACGATGTTCATACAGACACCTACCGTGTGAATATGCGGCCCCCCGCTGCTATCACCGTGTTTCACTGTGGCACCCGATATCTCATGTTATGCGCGAGTTATTCGTTATACACACACCGTATCGCGTATCGTTATATGACTACTACTCCTAACCCCGTTCCCGTTTTTATTCACGTACTTATTTATCGTTGAGTACTTATAACAAATTAATTGCTACGTGGGTGCTCATTTATTATCTTTATTCATATTTTTCGATGGTATAAATAAAAAATATCTGAATGTCATCTTCGCGAAGTTAAAAATAGATGCGGCGCGGGCTCTTGCATTATACTTTAATTAAGGAAGCAATGGTAGCAGACTTATTTTGTACGATACTTTCAATAACTGGAAGTAAAATCGCGCAGCCACGGCACTGCTTGCACCGCTACTACAAAGAACTTTTTTCGCTGATAGTACAGATCATTAGGATGGCTAACACTGTTGTTTCCATTTTAAAATATGTGTGGTGACTGAAGTTCCACAAAACAATATCGCGTGCACGTGCTAACACTCGACACCCGGGCGGTTCGGAGCTCCGTGGCCGGCGGGTGACGGCGGGTAAGTTTGCGCCTCGACTTCAACTTCGGCTTCTCATTCTGCGGATCAACGGACACGCGTGCGTCTTGCATACAAATGCCGAGATGTCTTAAACGCGTCTGCCGCTATTTTTTCATTAAATTTCTTTAAAATTGCTGAGTACTGACTATTATCAGTAGTAGCTAGATGAAGTAGGGTATTTTTTTTTAACAATTGTAAAATTATTATATTACCACGATTCATTTGTTTCTATCAAAATTCAAACTACAGAACATATCTAACAAGAAGTTTGTATACGGATTGTATACAAACCAATCACGGTACATTATATTTAAAAAAATACTACAAACAATTTTTTTTTTGTTTACTCAATATAAAATAAGTAATTATAAAAAAAAAGTATTGATGAACGATGTTTAACAGATGATAGTTGTCAAAAATCTAGGGCAAAGAGCATGAGGAGGTTTGTTTGGATTGTGAATGTTTTATCTTTTTATAATATTCACTAAATCTCTGTTGTATATTCATTTACGACAACTTTTCTAATTTGTGGAAGATACTAAATAAATGATTAAAAATAAATAAATAGCGCAGGATGTCGCTCTCCTCCTTTCTATTATTTGTAGATTTGTTGTTACAGGAGTAAGCGTGAATTTCAGATGTTTTGAGTATGTGAAAAGTAAGTTGGAAGAAAGATTAATGTAGGTGTGTAGGAGTGATTGGATGAATGTGATTGGAGGTTTGTTGTGTGATTCCGAGTGTAATGAACAAATGAGCTTGTATGGAGGAAACTGAATGTGGTTGAAGCGAAGATGGTGAGTTAGGATGAGAATGTTTGACGAGGACTGATTATGAATGTTTTATAAATGATTCTAGGGTTCGTGCTGCCCCCATTTGATGGCATATAAAAAAAGGTGTTATGTATGTATGTAAATAAATATTTAATTATTTATGCTACTCTGTACAACAGGAACTTAATCCTAATACAAGACTCACCGAGCCGCTATGTGATACTTCATATAATTTTAGCTTCAGTGGGATTCGAACTCGGAATTATCGGATTCGAATACCCTAATGCTAAGCGCACCACCGTAATGTCGGTTTTTAAGATTAAAATTGTAAAACAACGAAGCAGAATTATTTTAATCTTTGCGTCATCAAGTGCGATTACGAGTTCCAATTATTTTGATCTTGCAGAATTTTAGTATCCTGTTCAATACATTTTGCGTTTCTAGATAATAGATACACAGAGGCAGTTATATACTAGGTAGAACGGGTTCGGGGAAACATCTACACATAGCTCACGTAGAGGTCACGAGGTTATTAGGAATCCATCGCCGACTTATGATTGATAGATGGATCTTTTTATATTCGTATACGCTGTACGCGAGATGTTGGTGATCCTCATCTTTAGCGGAAAAGTAAATTAGGACTAAGACAGATTATACTTTGATAAAACATACATACATATCATCATGTTATATCCCATCAAATGGGGTAACACGAACCCTAAAATTACTCTTAAAATATTCATTTATTACATACATCAAATAATCAGTCCTCGTCAAACATTCTCATCCAAATACACCACCCTCACTTTAACCACATTCATAGATCACTCAATATAAACTCATTTATTTATTACACTCGAAATCATTTATCACACAACAAACCTTCAATCCAATCACTACTATTCACTTATCTTCTTTCTTCGACGTACATAAAATATGCATAAAACATCTCAAATTACTCACGCTTACTCCTAACAACAAATTTAACAATGAATCTACAAAGATTAAAAAAGATGAAAACGACAGCCTGCACTTGTATATGAAAGAAAAGTCCAGACAATGCAGTAACTGAAAAAGAAACAAAAATATAAGAAAGAAAGAGAGTGTCGCTCTGCGCTTGCGTTTGAAAGCGAATTCCACACAATTGCAGTTAAACACTCTATGTAAGAGCTGAAAACGAATTAAAAGATAATAAAGAAAGAAGGTGTCGCTCTACGCTTGTTTTTGAAAGTGAATTCCACACAATTGCAGTTAAACAATCAATGTAAGATCAGAAAACGAATAAAAAGTATAAGAAACGAAGGGAGCGTCATTCTTGCGCTTGGTTTTGAAAGTGAATTGCACACAATTGCAGGTAAATACTCTAATGAAATTACTAACCAACAAAACTAAAATAAAAAATCCTGCATTTTTCTTAAATAATTTAATGTTGCAAAAGTACTAAGGCAGACGTGAATCCTGGGAAAAGTCTGTGTTGGAATCTTGACATACGTAGATCAATGTTAAATTGCCATAGCTAATATAATAAGTATTTGATAATTGTTAATAATATTTTTCCGTGAATTATGAAATGTTATGGAAATGGGAATATAGCGAGTGCGCAGCACTAGCTACATATCCCCAATTAAATTCATGTCAAAATATCAACTAAGAATTATCATATTATGAGTTATATTTTGCGTGAAGATTTAATTTTTTTAGTATTTTTTGGATAAAAATTTCTTCTGCAGAAGCAGTTACCCCTCATGAATTTGACATTTCGATAGATTATTTACAGTTGACGTTTATGAAAATTTCATTTATTTTATTGGTAACCAAGGAGAATTAATTACAGTGAAAAATAATCATTTATTAATTTCACTAGTGGAAAATTATCAAAATAGCTTTCATTGGTTTATTTTCAAATAAATTCGTGATTCTGTTGGCTCTCAAATATATGTGGCAAATTTTCTTATATCATGTGGTTCACTTAGGACTTGATAATTGCTACAAACATAATCGAAATGTTGTCATTTACAAAAATATATCATCCCGCCTTTTTACCCCATAATTGAGTGTGGCACCTTATTAAACAAGTCGTCAAATCACGGTCCCCAAAAACAATTTTCACCACATTAAAATTGTTTATTTGCGTTAAGAATCGAACCCAAGTTCTCAATCTCATAGTCCAATTCGATATCACTAAGCCACCATTTTAAACACATTAAAGATATAATCTAATAAATTAAAACTGCTTTTTAAAATTTTTCTTTAAAATTATTTTATTTTAAAAAGTTTGTAATTAAACGGTTTAAGTAGTTACAAGAATATAAGAAGCAGTGCGTATAAGAACGGTAAGAGAGAAGCACTCTAGATTTTTTAATTAATGATCTTCTAAGTATCAGACTATCCTTCAAAACAAAATCACAGATTTGTTGCTTTTATAGAATTTTCACTCTGCGTGATACAGTTACCTTTACAACTTTACATGATACAATGCCTTCATCATTAGTAATGTTTTAAAATCAGAAATAATTGTCTCAGATATGATTTCGTGCAGAAGTAAGAATACGATTTCCCTCCACTATTATTTTGGGGAACATGATATGACAGCTGAAAAAAATGTATCACTAACTAATTACAATAGAAATGGATAAAATGATGTGCTGGTGTTTTTATATTTCCAAGCCCAAGTATTGCAACTCTCCATCTGCAGATCTTTGTAAATAAATTCTACTATAATTTTTGGTGTGAATATGCCACTTCAGAAGTAATTTTAATTTTGGTTCAGACTGGAATCGTAGATTATAAACCATAAATTTAAAGTAAAGGATTTTAGTTAATTGTTCTGCATTGTATATTGAGTTTTTATTTCAGGTTTCAACAATATTTCTTGCAGCTATTTTTGGTTACTATACAAATTTTGTTTTTATGTTTATAGGGACAGAATTTATCTATTCTCGACCTGGTGTCCCGGATATCTTCCCTGAGCCGATTCCGATTTAGTTAGCTGCTCGCCATAACAAAGTAAATATATTTTGTTTAAGCAACATTTGATACGATTGCATTAATCTCAGTTCGATCTATAATAATCAATAATTTATACAGCACATGATTTAACTATAGTTATATATTTCAGGCGACAAATTTTCATAATTTGAAAAAGCTATCCCTGTGGCTCCTCCACCACTAACATGTTTGGGGGCCGTGATTTGACGACTGGTAACCGCACTTCACGCGCAAAATATATCACTTACCGAGATCTGCTTCAGCAGAGTGCCACACCCAGTGATGGGTAGAAGGCGTGATGATATATATATATATATATTTTTTTTTTTAGTTATATATTTGTGAATGAATCATGGTGCATGACATTCAGTTTTGGAAATATGATTAAGAACGAAGATATGGTGATCGTTATGTTTTCGGTTTAAAAACAGTAACAAACAATATTTACGGTATTTTTTGTGAGAATCCTTTGAAAATAAAACGGCTGTTGATAAATAATTGACGTATTTGAAAATTTGCTGCATCATGCACCCGCTATGAAGATAATTACACAGTACCGCAGAATGTAAGTTAAGAGGCGAGTGAACAGTGTATACCATAAAACAGTGATTCTCAAATGTTCATCAGATCCTAGATTTGTCACCTAATTTCCAGGTCCGGCAGTATGATTGCATGGCTACCATTAATTTTTTAAAGAAATTTATTTAAATAGAAGAAATACATGTAATGCAATTATCTCTTTATTCTACATTTATAAAAATGAGAAAAGATATTATGAATATTTTTTTATTAATAATTAATGATATTTCCAGTTGGTTTTAATATATATATATATATATATTTATTTTTATCATACGCTACCGTGGTATACCTTCCGTATATCTGTGTCTTTCTTAAAAGCCATTTAATTTAATTATTGGAGCAGCTGGAGATGTAACCAGCGTTACCGGAGTGCAGCAATATCAGCAATGCCGAGATTGAACATCAAGTCCGCTGCTCGCAATATCTTTGTAAGAAAATTATTATTATTATTAAATTATTTGGGTAAAAGTCAGTTAAAAACAATAATAAATATGTTTTGTTTTAAATTTATAATTTACAAAAACTATATTTACAACATATTTATTTTAAGAACTAATAATTAACCGATTGGGGTGATTAACTATATTTTTAATTCTCAAAACGTTCTGGAATTATTTCAGAGTAAAATATTTAAAATAAAAGATGCATATAAATAAATTTGTATCACTCTTTATTAAAATAGTTTTCTCTACTTTAATTTATGACCGATCCAAAGCAAGAAAATAAAGATAATCACCCTTATCTGTTATTTTATTTTGTAAATTATGATAGTGAAATATTTTTACCCACAATAATTATTTCCAATTTAAAAATATAAGTTCTAAAATATTAAATTGATTTTATTTTAAAATTGCAAGAACTGATAGAATTATTATTTAATCATTTAAATAATTACTTATTTGTATTTAAAATAGAATTTAAATATAAAGAGCATATAAAACCAGCCATAAAATAATTCATTGTAATTTACTATTTTATTAATATTATTTGTAACTGTTTCTAATTTATTTTGTTGTTGTTTGTTTACAGTTGCAGTTGCAGCAGTGAAGAAAGCCGCCTTTTTGTTAATCGTTTTTGAGAGGTTTCCGATTAACGCGTGTATGTTCGACGTACGCGTAGGAGAATTCCTGGAAAGTGGTTCAGCTTCTTGCCTCTCAAGCACATCCAGGAGGCTGAGACCAGGCTTTATATTTAAAATAAAAATTATATCACAAATAAATAAGATGTGGTACTAATAAACTAAATATTACAAAATATACTTGTCTTTTATTATAATATAGTAACAAATACATAGTTATTTACAAGAAAATGTGTTGTAAAATCAAATTATTTAGGAAATATACAGTTTGCAATCGCCATTTGTCGACCTGGTGCTCCGGACTTGTCTTGAAACCGTCAACTAAGTTACCGAAGCAATTATCATCATTCAACAACATCACCAAAGTCCTGGCCACCTTCAACAGAGTTCCAGAAGCAGATTACAACTGTAAAGTCCACCCAATGTAAGTAAATTAATTTTATATTATTTATTATTTTATTTTGTTAGTAATAACTGCAAATTTTGATCTACTACTTTTTGTTTGTTTGTTTATGAAGCCTTTACGGACATGGAATCGTCTCTGTAGTACGGGACTTGTTTTGGAGCAGCAGCATCTACAACAGCGGCACTGGTGTCGTTGCCACCTTCTACAGAGCCTCCAGAAGCAGTATCATCTCAGAAAGCGGAAGCAGTCTCTCCATTCAATTAGAAGACCCCCAAAAATTAAATAACAACCCCTAATATTGTCACCTATCATGTATTGTACTGAATTGTACTTATAATATTAATTGTAATATATCCTTATTCATTTATTTTAAACCATGGACTTAGATTTTTTCAATCATTATTTTAAAATATTTTTGATCGCGCTGAAATTTTGCATACAGCTTCAAGGCCCTAATACCGAGTGCGGCGCTGAGAAACGACCCCAAATTTGCATTGGTAGGGAAGATATACCACTTTAAGGGTGGTTTTTTGTATTGGGTAGAAGGCGTGATTGATATAATAATTTATTTTAATTTCAATATTTCTTACATATTTTACACTCTGTATATTGTGTGCCGAATATAAATTTTTGCAAATATTTAGTGTCTAAATTGATAAACAAGCTGGCAAACTTTAATATTTTGATGCTCGGTTAAATACAACCCATTTAAAAATAATAATGTTCTTACAATTGTTGCTGCGAGGTGCGGGCGACATTCTGCGATGACTCCGATGACGCTGGTTACATCTCCAGCTGCCCCAGGATGGTGGTACAGACTCCGGTGACACTGGTTACATCTCAGCTGCCCCAGGATGATAATACAGACTCCGGTTACAACACCAGCTGCTCTAGGACACCATTTTTATTACTGTTTAAATGAAGACAGATGTAAAAATATTATTTTTGTTTTCTTAATTTCTTATTTTTTTGAAAGTTAGAATTTTAAGAATTACTCTTCTTTGTCATACTATACATACTTCAATTTAACTAGAAATATTTTTGTGCATGTGTTTTTGCTGGAACTATTGAATGGGTAAACTGATAAATTCTAAGTTTATAAAAATTATACTAATATGTAAGTTATGCCACTTATTTTGGACAAAAAAGGGTGATTAGATACATAATGTAAACAAGTTTAGCTCGGCCACTAGAGGGTTGAACACATGTTTGTCGTATTAACAAGTGACGTTTCCACTGACGTCACATGAGGAAGATTTGAAATTAGGTATCAATTATATTTCAAATACAACACTTATTGTAGATAAAACATGTACATGTATTAACAAATTACTCAATTTTTCAGAAAAAAAATCAACAGAAAATGTGATTCATCCCATTACATTTTGTCCATCGTATTTATTTGTTTAATTTAATTACTTGTGCTCTTAAAATTAAAAATGATACTTTGATAATAATGTTCTGAAAGCTGTATCAGTAGAGTATCAAGAATTAATGCGTATTTACATAGTTTCCTCTTGTATAGTAGAGACTTTTAAATATATAAATCTGCCACTGATAATATTATATATTCTCTGCAGCTTATACTCGTAGTAGTATCCAAACCACTCAGACACAGACGTATTTTTTGGATACGAGTGTCAGCGAGGTTTGAACGCATGTTTTGAGTACAATATAGGGCTGTAACTGGTAGTTGGTGTATTACTAGGTGTAAGAACCACTGGTGTACAGGTAACAGTAGTGGTGTTGGGACCAATGATCTGATCCGATCCGATCGAAATCGAAACGAGTTACTAAATGGTTGTATCATCCGATGAACCTGACCGATAGTGGCAATAAAAAACACATAGGTACGCTTCGCTGTTGAGGAAAAAAGGTAATAACCTTATTTCGGCGCGGTCTGCCGCATCGTCGGTTCTCGATTCTCGGTTCGCGGTCTGACATCCACACTGGGAAATTATCTCAGGCGCGAGAAATAGGCGGCGTACAATTTCAACGTTGCTGTTGCCGTTGATAAACCGGCGTAAATAGAGATACCTGTGTAATTTCAAAGCAACCGGTACCTTGTGCACGAAAATCTTTGTTTATAACGTACCTATCCCTATCGAGCGGACACACTGCCAACAGAAACCGCAGACGGTATTGGTTTTGTATCGCTACCTACAAATGTTGCCACGGACGTTGAAATTGATTCCGACAACGTTCGGATAATCATTTTTCTCTTTTTTATTTTCTTAATCGGTGTAATAAGAATGTATACGGGAATTATGCAAGCTTTGATGTAGACAACATACTATTTTTACAAACAAAATTTTGTTAATAAAAATTAAATTAGTCCGAGAAAATTCTTTTAATTTTTACATTGCAGTATCTACAATTTTTTGTGTTTTAAAAAAATCTCAAGTACCAATTGTTTGAATAAATAATAAAATTTATACCAATATTATAACACCTTTCACTAATATTTGTGTGTGGCAGCTTTACAAATCGCTCATTTGCGACGAGTATGTCACAACTTAAAATTTTGTATTTTTAAACAATTATATCAGTTAATGTGGGTGAAACCTTATTTACCTTATTCTTGAGGATCATTTTTAGTCCTTTATTTATTTATTTTTGCATTATTTAGATAAGTAATTTAGTACAATTAATAATATATATATATATATCATCACGCCTTCTACCCATTACTGGGTGTGGCATTCTGCTAAAGCAGATCTCGGTAAGTGATATATTTTGCGCGTGAAGTGCGGTTACCAGTCGTCAAATCACGGCCCCCAAACATGTTAGTGGTGGAGGAGCCACAGGGATAGCTTTTTCAAATTATGAAAATTTGTCGCCTGTGGGAATCGAACCAGGGACCTCAGGATCCACAGGCCGACTTCATACCACTGTGCTAGCCATCCCATACAATTAATAAGATCTTGGATTTAATCTAGGTTTGCGTATTAATTCATTATGATTTCAGTTATGTACAATTTATACGATTAATGCAAAATTATAGTATACTAAAAAAACCTGCTAGTAAATTCCTAAAAAAATAGAAAATAATTTATCTTAGATCCTGATTTGAAAAAGGTCCTTAAACTTTGATCATATTTATATGAAAGGAATAATAAAAAATGATCGATTTATTGATTTATGTAACTCTGTACACCAGGAATTTAATTTCAATTACAGTACAGAGTTCGGGATCACCGAGCCTCAGTATTCTATTTCATATATATTTAGCTTGAGTGGAATTCGAACTCGGGATCTCCGAATTTAAATTTCGTAACGCTACCCATACTACCGTACTGATAAAACATATTAAATGTGCAAGCAAGTCTTGATCTAGATAATTTTAAAAATATTCTGCTATAATATCTCTTTTTTGCTAATAGTAAAAGAAGCTAAGCAACCGAAGTGTTCTTTTAGTGCTGAAATCATTCTGAAAGCATCTATTATTTCTGTTCTATCCAAAAGAAACAAAAAAGCGATTCCACACTTGTCTCTGATCTATTATAAATCATTGCACATTCCCTTTAAATAGCACTCTTTCGATTCTTAATTCCATCCAGCGAGAGCCGAGCGCGTCAGGAACAAAATAATGAGATGATCGCAAGTGGCGGCCTGACGGACTACTCTCCTAATAACAAGGTAGCTCGTACCGTTTGTCAGTTGTCGGTAATGTGCTTGCGCTCTGCGCGGAGATTCGTGCATGCTCAGTGCGTACTGAGATGGTAGATGGTATGATGGTATGTTCACGACGACCAGGTGTGCAGCTCCAGCTATACTGCTTTGCTAATATCCAATGAGCATCAATATTATTCATCAATAACCGTATTTAAACCTGATCACAGTACAGCACTGTGATCAGTGTAGATCGATGGGATTGATCACCAGATACACTTTGCCGAAAACTTGTTTCTTACGTGTTTCTGTTGTTGAAAAATAAAAAATCTTGTATTAGATTCCGTATTTCAGAATGTCTGGAATACGTTGGTCTATCATGAATGTGAGATTGAGAAGAATGGGTGTGTGTCAGGTAAAATGTTTTGGGAATCTGGAACGTACATCGAATGAAAGATTGGTGAAATTGAGGGTGAAAAATCGCGTGGATGATCTTCAAAAAAATAAATGATTCCGAGTGGGAGGAATAAATGAGCATGTATGAACGGAATTGGATTAAACGAAAGTAGTGTACAATAATTGAAATAACAGTATTGCCTGTACTGTAATGTAATTAATTTTCTGATATGCAAGTAACAAATAAATTAATGGAATTTCGCTCTTTGGAACTATTTTTTTCTTAATTCCGTATTTACGAATGTAAACAGTTCTGCGTAACATAATAATTACTATTCATTCAAAGGTCACAATTAATCTGATGCATTATCTAGATGAAGTATTTATTACAAATTATCAAAAACGAGTTAAAGATAAGTACAGGGAATGAAAGTGAAAACGTGTTAATACAAGCAACCAACTAAAATCATCAAACGTGTGAATGTAATTACTGACACGCAATCCTGAGACATGCGATAGCAGAAGAGGCGAAATGTTTAACATCTGAGTTATAACTTACCGGTTCTTCTTTACGATACGAACGTATTTTATATAGGATTCTCATTTTTAAAACAGGATATATTACGATATAATAAACATTAAATTATTTTGTCAAATAAAGTATTTAATGACGTGAACGTTAGATTAATACGATGCCTAAATAAATTTCAAACTGTAAAAAGTTAGTCACTAAATTATTGGTAATTGCAAACATTAAAAATGAAATATGTTCGATATAATTATAAAAATAGTTTTCGTTTTTCATTCAATTAAATTCACTCCTACTATTTTTGCAAGACTAAGGAACTAAAAAATTATATTCTTAAAATAAAAATATCATATAGCTCAGTGGAATTGCGTCGGCCTGTGGATTTGGGAATCCGAGTTCTATTCCCGCAGCTGACAAATTTTATTCCACATTAAAATTACCTCTGTCTCTTACACCACTAACATCTTTAGAGGACGGAATTTGATAACTGGTAACCGCACTTTACGCACAAAATATCACTTACTGAGATCTGCTACGGCAGAGTGCTACATCCAGTAATGGGTGACAGGCCTGATGATATATAAATTTTTATATTTATACAATTTACTAACATTAGTTGCGTAGTTCCTATATTTTTTAATAAGAAATAGATAGTGCGCACAACGATGGCTCGTTTCTTTACAGGTACGAGTTTTATGTAAGTCAGTCTGTTTAAAATATGGATTTATTTGTCCCGTAATTCAGGCTAGAATAGCGGTCTCAAAACTTTTTTGATCACGCACCCGTAAGTTCAATCACAATATTCAAGCTCCAAAATGGTCAATTTTAAATACTATTATTTAAAAAAATTGAGTTAAATATTACATACATATATAACATCACGCTATATCCCATAAAATGAGGTAGCACAAACCCCTGAAACATTCACAGAACATCCACTCATCAGATTCATTAAAGAATCAGTCTCCATCAAACATACACCATCCTCAATTCAACCACATTTCCACATTCACGTTCCCTCCATACAAGCTCATATATTCCTCACACGAGGAATCTTTCATCAGACAACAAACCTTCAATCGCATCCATCCATTCGCTCCTATATACTTAAATATTGAAGATAATAGAACATTTTGTTAACATCGACATTTTTAATTTGAAATAAAACGTATTGAACAGGTTCTTATCCCACTTTCGAGATTATTGGTCTAGATCACCTACAACTTATAGTAACTTACAGTAACAATTCTGTCACAACGGCCTGTAACAGTAACCGCATTTTACAAATAAAACATTTTCGATATCTGCTATCATACCTAAAAATGTATACGAAGTAATAATATTATTTATCTTTATTAGTTCCCGTGTCTATATATATTTTTTGTTCCTAATAAAGATAATGAATGCAATGAATGGTGACGGTAAAATAAATAATAATTATTATGTTTTGAGTAGATTTGTTTGACTTGAGCTAATTGTTCAAATATATTAAATAGAAAAAGAATTAGGAACGTGCTGAGCGCTATGTTGAAACGGATAATTTCCAACACATACATAAATTTTTAATAATGAATGCTGTTTCTGTTCGGTAGAATTGAATGTACATTTTATAATTAAATACCACCCGCGAATAGGGGTCCTATTTATCATACGTACAAGTGAATATTTATAATTAAAATCTCTAGCGTTTTACTTACGAGATATGTGATGATCATTAGGAAGTTTTGAGTTAATAAAGGAACATGGCATCGCTCGACGGGGGTTTGGTCCCGGGTTTACAGAAATTCGTGTGTTGTCGCTGTCCGCTACGGCTCGCGCTCTCTGCTTCACGTGTGTCGTGTGAATATATGCGTGTGTGTATGAGTAGTATGTGACTCTCAGACCTGCTGTTGCTGTTGTATCCAATGCCGTACACACTAGTTTCTCACGGAAGATACTTTATAAATGAATATATATTTTCTAATGGGGTGGCTAGCTCAGTGGTATGAAGTCGGCCTGTGGATCCTGAGAACCCTGGTTCGATTCCCACAGACGACAAACAATTTTCATAATTTCAAAAACTACCCCTGTGGCTCCTTCACCACTAACATCTTTGGAGGCCGTGATTTGACGAGAGGTAACCGCACTTCACGCGCAAAATATATCACTTACCGAGATCTACTTCGGCAGAGTGCCACACCCAGTATATGGGTAGAAGGCGTGATGATCTATTTATTTATTTATCTTTTCTACTGAATGTGACAAATCTTTAATGGACTCATTCCAACTGAAAAAATGTTAATGTTTTTGCAAATTATAACACTTTATGGGGTAGGTGGCTCAGTGGTATCGAGTCAGCCTGTGGCTTCTGAGAACCCTGGTTCAATTCCCACAGCCGACAAACAGTTTTAACCACATTAAAATTACTTCTGTGGCTCCCGCACCACTAACATCTTAGAGGGCCGTGGTTTGACGGCTGGTAACCGCACTTTACGTGCATAAATATATCACTTACCGAGATCTGCTTCGGCAGAGTGCTACACCCAGTAATGGGTAAAAGGCGTGATGATATATTTATTTTATATAAAACTTTAGCTAATTTCAATGACATACAAAATAATATTCCTTAAAAATTTAAAACTTTTCATTCATAAATTTCGTAATAAAGTTTCGCGGCATCGATTTCGTAACAACATAACATAACCAAGTCATTTCAATCAAATCTTATTTAAATTCTTGTACTGGGTTCGTACTATTATTTATTATTGTTTAAATTAAAACAGATGTAAAATTATTATATTTGTTTTGTAATTTTTTTATTTATTTGGGGGTAATATTGAAAGTAGAAATATATGAAGCATTAATTAAAGTATATTATGTATTTTAAGATTGTTTTCTAACAAAATTTAAGAACAAATTTAAATAGTTGGAATAAATGAATAGATACAATTGAAGGTTTCTGGCATGAACGAAAGATTTCACTGAGAGGAATAAAGATCTTGAATGAAAGGAATTATGAATGTGAGTGAAGCGAAGGTGGCATGTCAGGATAGGAATATTTGATAAAGATTGTTTGGGAATGAATCTGATGAATAAATTGTTCATGCCTACATTTCATAAAGATATAGCGTGATGTTATGTATGTTACTATTATTATGAACGAAATGTTTGTTTTTATCTTGTAATAAATGTTTTATCATAGTGAGTTTACTTAAATGAATGACTACGCCACTGACAAAAAGCCTCACAGTGCTGTGTCTCAGCTCCTGATGAACATATACATTTGAAATACGTTTCAGCTTTAACATCTTATATGGTCATTATTTTTATCTGATTAGCTACATAACGGGAAGTAATAAGGAACAAACATTCTTATTAGTTTTAAACATATCAAAATAGAATTGTTCCTAATAATCATATCATCATCGTGATTTCCAGTACATGAAAAGAAACTTAATTTTAATAAGTAATTTAGAAATTTAATGTATTGTAATTTCTTATTGGAAATTGGATATGAATAGTTTTTATTTTTATTACTCAGCACAACAGGAACTTCATTCCAGGGGGCCTACAGCATAATAGTGGAATCCCAACTACTCAGATTAAATTTTTTTGATAAACGTAAGTTTTATTTCGATTCTATCCACTGGGGTACGATTGCATATAGTTAAATTTAAGACTGTGCTATTATTATCTCGTCGACTCTCAAATGGACGAGCTTAAATGATCGGTAGGGTGTCTGTATAAATAAAAATAAATATATCATCACGCCTTTTATCCATTACTGGGTATGGCACTCTGCCGGAGCAGATCTCGGTAAATGATATATTTATTTAGTGCTAAACGTGGCCGCAAGAGGTGCATTTTCCGAAACAATTTAAACAGTATTTATTTTGAAGGAAATACGTTGGTCCATCCCATATGGGATGGCTAGCTCAGTGGTTATGAAGTCGGCCTGTGGATTCTGAGGTCCCTGGTTCGATTCCCACAGGCGACAAATTTTCATAATTTGAAAAAGCTATCCCTGTGGCTCCTCCACCACTAACATGTTTGGGGGCCGTGATTTGACGACTGGTAACCGCACTTCACGCGTAAAATATATCACTTACCGAGATCTGCTTCAGCAGAGTGCCACACCCAGTATGGGTAGAAGGCGTGATGATATATTTATTTATTTATTTTACGTTGGTCCATCTATATACTTTACACTATTTACATAATTATTGTATGCAAAATTAGAATTATTAAAATTAGGAGAAGTATTTGTTTTCCTTTACTGTCACTGTAAAGAAAAAGAAAATTGGAACAACTGAAATGATTATATAAGAAGAATTGATCAATGTCGTACCGATCACCAAAGTCATTGGAAAGAGCGCCCGCTTGCGATACAATTTTGCAACGTTTGTTTCGTCAATTTTACTTGGAAACCAGTGTGACATTCCATACCTTGTACATAGGCGACGACTTAATACTCTGTCAAGTCTTTAAAGTACAATTTTGCAGATAACTCAATTTTGACAGAAATGTGAGTTAATAAAACTAACACATGATGCATAGATATATGTTCCTGAAGAATCATGTTTGGGTCAAATATCTAAATTACCTATTCCATATTTCGTTTTAGCATGCATGGAATTCAAATCAATTCGCGTTACAAACTGTCGACATGCGACATATGTAAGTGGTGACATGTAACAAGTTGGGTGATACCGTGCTTCGAAAGGTGAAGACCAACCAGCAGCAGAGCGCGAGAGGGAGAGGGGAGAAAGAGAGAGCAGTGGTGCGTTGTGCGGTTTGTGGATGTGGGTGTGGAGGAAGTACTTCGAATGATTATTCCCGATACGTGTGACTATGGCGAGGTAGACATCACTACCTGAATCTTTGCGCTGTCTCGCATATTAAAATCCACGTTCGTCGTTTCGTTGTTCGCTGACCATGTCCGTCCACGTCGTACAGTAGCCATACACAGGATGTTCCAACTAGAGTTTATGTTTACGGATCTCCACAAACAATAATTCTTATTAACCACTTTTATTATAATTAATAAGGGGTAGGTGGCTTAGTTGTATTGAGTCGCTATGTAAATTTGAGAATCCGAGTTCGATTCCCACAGTCAACAAACAATTTTCACCACATTAAAACTAGTTCTATGGCTTCCCCTCCACTAACAACCTTGGAGGATTTGACGACTGGTAACCTCATGCGCAAAATATATCCCTTACCGAGATCTGGTACGGCAGAATGCCACACCCAATAATGGGTAGAAGGCGTAATGTTATGGTTAAACTACCACTGTAGCTTCCCCCCTACTAACATTTTTGGGAGCCGTGATTTGATAGCTGGTAACCCCACTTACCGAGTTCTACAACGGCAGAGTACCACACCCAGTCTTGAGTAGAAGGCGTGATGATATATTTATTTTATTTATTTATATTATATTAAATGTGTCACTGCGAACATTAGACAATTTCATATTATAACTTCTTTTTACTACTATTGGTTTTCGTGGTGCTAAATAACATCTTAATCACATGTTTAATATTGTGGCTTAGAACGTTTTAGTCACGGCGTGAAGTTAACAGCAGACCTATTAAATACGAGGTGAAGTCAGTTTCCAGAATTTGTCATTATAGCTTAATCTTACTTTTCAAATAATTCATAAAACTTTCATTTTTTGTTGTCTTCATTTGCGGTCGTAGAAAAAGTATAGTATGTATACATTCGTAACTAAAGAGACATTTATAACACTTGTTATATAATATCATGTATGTTGCAACTCTGTGTTTGAAAATAAAAATTGTTGTAATAAAAGTGGTAAATAGTTATTTACGATACTAGTACGTAAAGCTGGTCTTTAATTACGACTAGGTCACCAATAAAACACTAGAGAAGTAAGTGTTTTAGGACCCGCGAGTGACAATGCTTTACGCATGTATATCGTACAATAAATTATCTGAAATACTGAAAATACATTATTTTATTGGACTAGCCATGGCAACCATGGTATAATAAATAAAATAAATAAATATATCATCACGCCTTTTAGATATTACTGGGTGTGGCACTCTGCCGAAGCAGATCTCGGTAAGTGATATATTTATGCGCGTGAAGTGCAGTTACCAGCCGTCTAATTACGGCCCCCAAAGATGTTAGTGGTGGGGGAACCATGGTAAAGTAATAATTAGTAAAATTATACTATGAACCATTCGTTGCTGGGCAACCCGTGATTAAATAAAACTTGTTATTAAATAGTTATTTTAGGAACAAAAAACAGTAAACTAAAAGTCAATTTTACACACGTTTAGGAGAATAATATTTGTAAAATTTTATAGCCCGCGGTAATTAAAATGAAAAATAAAATCCGCAAATTTAGGATATTTGAATATTATTATTACGTTCAAAGGTATTTCTTGCACAAATGGTGCACTGTTTCTTTACTGGCGTTCGTAGATTCAATCCTCGTAGATACAGGTTTCCAATAATGTATTGTTGTACAGTAATTTAATAAGATCAACAAATAATCTAAAAGTAAACAACTAATATTAATATTTCATCCTAATAACTGTAGAGAATGAATGATTTGTCGAATCAAAATGATACACCATGTTTCTTTTTGAAAGTGACGCCCGTATCATTGATTGGCATTCAAAATAATTTATACATGACGTAAAAATGGCTTCATGGAAAATTTTTATTATGCTTTGTGTAATACGTAATTATTCTAATGAATACGATTGGCGACATATTTTATTACGAAAATAAAGTTTAGATATATTAGCAATTTATGAAGGTCCTTTATGGTACATGTACAATGATTTTCTTTATTTTTGAGTACGTAAACAACGTGTTGTTTGAAGTAAACAACTAGAGCAGTACATAAATAAAGCAACGAATATAAAAGTAGTCCATCCACGAATTCCAGTAGATACCCTATCAGAATTTTTGATAGTGGCATAATAAAAAAGTAAAAATGCAATTACACACACTGTATACTAGAAACGTTGAAACGTGTAATGTGTAAGGCTATATAGCTAGCTATAGCTATAGGTAGTATTGTGTTTATAAATTCTTGGTGTCACATACGCATGCACGCAATCTGCGTACAAAGAGACCACGTGACGACCGTAAAATGAGCTCGTTGTACGCACCCGGTTCATTTCGAACACTCATCACATGTTGCAGCAAACGACGTGCATTCGAAACGAAATACAATTCTGTAATCAATTCAAATTACGTTTGCCCGTTTGCGTTTGGTACGATGCTACGGTGGTATGTTCTATCGTTTCGGCTAACGTTTATACGCTGATATTGACTGTTATTGAGATGTAATAATATTCGTATTTATTATACTTATGCATTAATAAACAGTTTCATAAAAAGATTACTTGCTACTCCCAATTTGATTTCTTTTTCTAATAATTCGCAAAAATATCATGTAATTATTGCACCAAATGTTAATGTCTACGTTTACAAGGCAAAAATTTACTTTGACTAGACTTTGCAAAATAGTGTCATTAGTTGCCAGGGTACGAGGGCAACCACTGAGATCTCGAGAACTATAAGAGCTACGACTTCGGTAAAATTAGACAAAATTTTACCACTGTATTTCCAATAGTCCCTAAAAATTCTATTTACAAATTTTAAAATACATGTTTCCAAAGATTCATTCCGTTGCAAGCTTTTATTTAAATTTTAAGGATTAATGAAATAAAAAAATATAATATATACTATTTATTTACATGTATATGTTTATATTCACGTTTGTTTCTGTTTAAATAAAAAATAAAATAAATATATCATCACGCCTTCTACCCATTACTGGGTGTGGCACTCCGCTGAAGCAGATCTCGGTAAGTGATATATTTTGCGCGTGAAGTGCGGTTACCAGTCGTCAAATCACGGCCCCCAAACATGTTAGTGGTGGAGGAGCCACAGGGATAGCTTTTTCAAATTATGAAAATTTGTCGCCTGTGGGAATCGAACCAGGGACCTCAGGATCCACAGGCCGACTTCATACCACTGAGCTAGCCATCCCATAACGGTTGATTTAAAATAATATGAAACTAAATTAGGGATTTCAGCATTTAATTCCTCATATATTTCTATATAATTATGCATTTTTTTATCCTCAATATATATATATATTTTTAAAGAGTTTTCATCGAATTTGACAATAAAGTATTTGAATTTTCATTTATGATTTTATGACGAAATACAAAAATTCGAATGACGTGTCATTAAGTTAACTATACAAACGAAAAGTTCTTGTAATATGTAAATATAATACTTTACATTTTAAGTATATAAATTCGCGAATTTTATACTACGGTTAATTTTATCCTACGGATAATAGTGCAAGGGAATAAAGGCGGGATATATTTATAATAAAGTTATCACAAGGGCAACACAAACCCCCGATTAAAATACCCTCGTTCATTTACATTCATACATCATTCTACACATGTCAAACACTCATATCTTTGCCAAACATTCATATCCTGACACACCTCTTTCCGTCCATCAACATTTTAATGCCTTTCATAACACGTTCTTTTTTTTTTACATCAGAAATTTCCTTTCATGAAACAAATCATGTTTCATTCATATACGAGTATATTAATCATCGATTATTACGAATATCCAACAAAGATAAAAACTACTGTTTAGATTAATAGTAATTAATATAAATTTACGCTGTAATTTAATAAATTTTCTCATCGTTGGTTATATAATTTTTGCTCATTACAAAAAGCATTGTACAAACCTTGTGCACAAAGACGTTATTTGCACCATTCGAGTAAATTAAACTTGTATGTCTTCGCGCACTCGTTATCTGAATAACTATTTTTTATCTTCGTTTAATTTTAAATGAAGTTTTGTTAAACAGCACATTTAAACCGAAGTGGTGTATGGTACATTTCTTTAATTCTAGATGGTCTATGCAATCCTTCACCCTCAATTTAACCAACCTACGTTGTTTCACCAATCTTTCGTTCGACATACCTTCCTCATGCCCAAACTATCTCGATAAACACGCATTCATTTTTCTATCAACATTTTTTCCAGTCATACTCTCATTTCATTTTCAAAACAACTTTTAATACTGAAATTCAAACTCATGATGTGCGATTGCTAGTAAAAAACCTAGTAGTATTTGAGGAAGAATTGAGAAAAGACTGATATACGGAAAGCATTAAATTTAATTCCTTTCCGAATTTTATCAAATTTGTAGTCCGCCTTTCAAAGACTTCGGTTCCATGAAATTTATGTTATTTTTTCTCGTTTTCGCTGAATAACAATGAGTTTGATTCAGAGTTCAGAATTCACGAGTCGCGCTGTAAAACCTCCCCAGATAATTCTTATTCAGTAATTACTTTGCCACAATGATTGCTACGTGTTCCCAACTTTTATGTAGCGAAATGTGTTCCTACTGCTACAGTTTCACCAAGCTGTTTTTTATTTCCCATGAAATTAGAAAAACTTTCAGCATATTTGAGGCAGTATTGTTCCGCAATAATTTTGCCAAAGCGCACGCCTTATAATGTTCCTTGTAAGCTTCGTTTCCACCTTTTAACATAACTTATGTTAGTGTCTTTTGTTACCTATTGTTTTTAGTTTACCTTAAATAAACAATATTTTCTTAAGATGAACTTTAAAGAATAACTTAACATTTAGTTAGATAGTTTTCATTTAAGTAATCCTTAAAATTTAAGTGAAAGCGGTGCAACTTGCTATAAGAGTTTTCTTTTTGAGTAAAAAATAAAAATTTCTGGTCCTTTTAACACAATCAATGTAACTCAAATAAAACTATATGAAATTTTATTATATATATACAAGTCCGGAATCACATCATTTGGCCCATAATTCTTTTTTCGTTAAAAATTTAAATAATAGTAAAACCGTAGGAATTGTCATTGCGTTATTCCTAAAAATATTAATAATTAAACAAAAATTCGCATTATAAAAAAAAATTATAATAAAAGAAAAGATCAATTGAGCAATTTCTTTCCATTTAGGACTACCAAAATTTTATAAATTTGCTATTAATCTATAATGATAAAACAATGTAGCTAGAAATAGGAATGATTTGTCGTATGTCAAAGAATCAAAGCTGCGCTTATGCAAAGAGGTGGAAACGTAACTTAATGCCCCGGGCTACGTAATCATAGCGTGCAAGACTGACGTCAAGATCAGATCAAAAAACGATTAACTGATTTCGTTTTGATTAATGAGAACCGAAAAGACCTCATACCTTTTAAACGCATTAAGCATAATTAAAAGTGCTTAATCATAAGTTGAATGTGTTTTTAATGAACTGTCGCGGAATATAATTTCACCGAGATAATTTAATTTAAATTTAGTTGTTTTATGCACTTACCTTTTAATTAATTACTACACAGTTCATCGATCTTCTGTTCCGAATCAGCTCTGAAGCTGTAGCCGCACTGCAGCTACGGGCTACAGCTACAGCTCTCGGATTGTACCGCGTTATACCGGATGTCAAAAAGAAACAAAAGCCGAATTCCAACACGCCATAAGCCACAATCTAAATAATTACTTTTTCATTAGATCTGAATTTTAACATTTAAATCTAATTAGCTTTTTCAGGCTATTTTTTATTTTAACTTCATTTTCGGTGTTCCGAGTTCATTGAAATAACTTAATTCCATATAAATTTAGTTACATACACCATTATTTCTGTTTGTCTATTTTCAAGTACGGAACATAAGATCATATGCCCAACCCATAAAGTGGGGTAGCACAGCACCGAACTTTTGCAACATTCCTTCGATTTATTCTGTAATTAATCTCTTCCAAACATTCCTATTCCGGCATACCATTTTTGCTTCATCACTATTCATAATTTCTTTTATACAAGCTTATTCCTCCCACTCGAAATTTTAGTTCATGCTACAAAAATTAAATCATATTCATATATTCTTAAGCCGTTCGTGCAATCTCGCACCCTTAATTTCACCACCAACATACATACTTATCATGCACCAACGTATTTATTCCGGGCACGCTCCTTCAAGCACGTACAATATTCACTAACATACATCAAAGTAGGCACTAACACACCATTATAAACATTTGGGCAAAGATATCCAGTACAACCTAAAGAATATTATGTCATGGAAAAAAAATTGTTAGTTATTATCAATATAATACGCCAATATTTTGTTTTAAAATGTATTTTTACCACATTAAAATTACCCCCAGTGGCTTTCCCGCCACTAACATCTTTGAGGGCCGTCATATGACGACTGGTAACCGCATTTCACAAAATAAATAAATAAATATATCATCACGCCTTCTACCCATTACTGGGTGTGGCACTCTGCTAAAGCAGATCTCGGTAAGTGATATATTTTGCGCGTGAAGTGCGGTTACCAGTCGTCAAATCACGGCCCCCAAACATGTTAGTGGTGGAGGAGCCACAGGGAAAGCTATTTTCAAATTATGAAAATTTGTCGCCTGTGGGAATCGAACCAGGGACCTCAGGATCCACAGGCCGACTTCATACCACTGTGCTAGCCATCCCATTTCACGCGCACAAATATATCATTTACCAAGATCTGATATGGCAGAGTGTCACACCCAGTAATGGGTAAAAGGCGTGATGATATATATTATTTTTATTTAAATGAAATAAACAATATAAGTAACGTATGTTTTGTATCACAACCAAATTTGTATATATGCATGGAGTCTGAATTACAAGGGTGAATTTTTGATGAAGAGTAAGATCGAACTTAGATCTCGGACATCACAATTTATCGGCATTGGCTGAGAAACTATAGCGCTAATAGATTATCATTATTTAACTAATTAAATTAATTAATCATTAAATAACAAGATAGTAAGGAATTCTCAAAAATACGTTTGTATTGTTAGCATCATAAACATGATGCTAACAATATTAAGATGATCAAAATTTTGTGCACAGCTTGTGGCCCGTTTGCAAATCAACTAATTTTTGTTTGGATATGACTCATCAGTTAGTTATTTTTGTTTAAATTTCTGGTCATGGAAATAATATACAAATGACCAACCGTAATTTTCGCAAATTTATTCGGGTATTTTGATACTGTCACTAAGAACAGTTTCTTATCTAGGTACTTGTAATGTAAATATAAATCAAGTTTAAATTATAATAAATATACATCTTCGTAAAATCTAAAACTCTTTTGATTTCGACTTCTTTGGGTATACGATATTTACAAGATATATTTATTTTATAAAAACCAGAAAAATGCCATATATTATAAAATATGATATGGAAAGTTAAGCATACATAAAACCACGCCCATTAAATGGGGAACACGAACCCTAGAAACATTCACATATCAGATTCATCAAATAATCAGTCCTCGTAACACATTCTCATCCTAACACACCAGCCTCGCTTCAACCACATTCATGGTTCTCTTCATACAGCTCATTTATTCATCACATTTCGGAATCATTCATTACGAAACAATCCTTCAACACATCCACTCATTCACTCCTACACATATTTTCATTAATTTTTAATTTTTTCTAATTCAGTAACTTAATGCCAAATAAATTATAGGGGACCCTACAGCTTATAGTAAAATTTGAACCACTCAGGCAAAATCATATTTTTTGCGACGAAGGTTAACATTGATAGAGTGGAGGTATTTTTTAATTTAAAAAAAAGATGAAGTTTCCAGCAGAGTTTTTGTGAAAGATGTTCATTGTAGTTGAATACATTTTCATATATTATGTTCAAAATAATTAAAAGGGTTTAAAACGTAGACGTTTGTCTAATTTTTAAATATTTACGTGTAATATGACAATATAGTAAGTTCTGAAAATACAGAAACGACCCAGTAGTGGGATCGTGTCGTATATAATTCTTTAATTGAATTCAGGCGACAATTTTCAAATCGTCAAATTAGATCCCTGTGGCTCCTCCACCACTAACATGTTTGGGGGCCGTGATTTGACGACTGGTAACCGCACTTCACGCGCAAAATATATCACTTACCGAGATCTGCTTTAGCAGAGTGCCACACCCAGTAATGGGTAGAAGGCGTGATGATATATTTATATTTATATATTTTCAAATCGTCAAATTAGCATTCTAAATAATGTTGCAATAGAAATGTAGTTTACATAATTTGTGCACTATTTGATACAAAAAGCACCTATTATTTTATGCTATATTAGGGAAAATCATAATCTTGACTTGACAGATGACAGCGATTCTATTCGAAATAGAATTCTATGTGGCGCGATTCCGGGGCAGGTCTAAATGTTTAATCTTTAACGAATTTAGCCAGTGCCATAATTTATATTTTAAAAGAATTTATAAGCAATTATGAAAAGTACTCACTTTTATGAATCCTTTTTCATTTCCGGAAGTGAAAAACTGGTGATCTTGCTATCGCTATGATTCAGATGATGGTGGATCCAACTGTTGCATTCAAGATCAGTGAGTGTCGAAGTCGAGCGTGCACAATGTCCAACAGCTCAACGGGACGTCTTTGAACCGGTTTCGAATGGGGTCTGGGCCCCCTACAGCTTCCGACGGACCACGAGCCAAGATACCGGAAGACGGAGATGCTAATCCCGAAACGTTCGATATTTGCGAATCGAAGGTTGGCGATCTAAAAAGAAAAGGAATTTGTTAGGTTCATAGGAATTGAAGCAATCATTTTGATAAAAACAATTGAACAGAATTTTATCTACTTTATACATTCTTAAAATAAAATGTATGATTTACTTATCATTTAATTGTTATTATAAAAAAAAGATACTCTAAAAATAACCAAATGAAGATATGGGGCAATAAATTAATAAAGAAACATATAAATAAATAAATATATCATCACGCCTTCTACCCATTACTGGGTGTGGCACTCTGCAGAAGCAGATCTCAGTAAGTGATATATTTTGCGCGTGAAGTGCGGTTACCAGTCGTCAAATCACGGCCCCCAAACATGTTAGTGGTGGAGGAGCCACAGGGATAGCTTTTTCAAATTATGACAATTTGTCGCCTGTGGGAATCGAACCAGGGACCTCAGGATCCACAGGCCGACTTCATACCACTGAGCTAGCCATCCCATAATAAAGAAACATATGTTTTGATATATACCAACTCCGTACTGTCGGTAAGTTTTTGCAATTGTCCCTTTCTGGACTTTGCACGGAAGTATAAAAATAATAATTTTGCAATGGTTCATCTGCTCAGTATGCAAATTTGCATTTTTATATGCGAACAGTAGTTCAATCATAAACTAAATTGCAACAATGTTGAATTAATAAAAATGGTTACACCTTCTGCGAATTATTGCGATTTCACTACCGAAAAAACGTGGTCTGCACGCTTCAGTGCAGCTATTAGCCCACTCACACTTCTGTGCAAGCCTCGGGCTTCCAAAATATCAGATACAGCGCTACTGCAGCTTTCCGTTCTCCGATCTCTGTTGTCCAACAAGCCGATCATATTTTATTCGGTAGAGGAACAAAAATTATGGTATGCTGAAAAATGCCTACAGTGTAATAATTGTTTCTGTGAAAAATGGTCAGGTAACGGTTTGTTTTGATCTCAGATTTCGTACTAAGTAAGAGGTAGATCTGAAATGTTATCTGTGTTATAATCAAATTACCTACTGGTTATTAATGTTCTTCACCAACAGCATCTTACTTTTCTAGGTAGGCTTGCAATCCCTACCCCAAATGTCAAAACAAAACATTTATTTTACTTTATTTATTACTACTAAAATAGATCTATAGCTAAAAAGTACAAAAAACTGCTTTCAAGAAATAACAATCTATAGGGTAGGTGGCTCCCTGGCATCGAGTTGGCCTGTGAATTTGAGAATCCGGGTTCGATTTCTACATCCGACAAACAATTTTTACCACATTAAAACTACCCCTGTGGCTCCTCCTCCACTAACATCTTTGGGGGCCGTGATTTGGAGGCTGGTAACCGCACTTCACGCGCAAAATATATCACTTACCAAGATCTGCTCCGGCTGAGTGCCACACCCAGTAATGGGTAGAAGGCGTGATGATAGATTTATATTTAATTATTTATTTATTTTATAATCTATATCTTGGTATGTAACATTTTTTAACGTGACGTATGGTTACCAGCTGTCAAGTAAAGAGAACTTTTGTACTTAAAGTAAATATTTAATTAGTTCATATATATATGTATATATATATATATATATATATATATATATATATATATATATATATATATATATATATATATATATATATATATATATATATATATATTCAATAGTGGTCTAAGAAAAAGTGATTTTTGCCCGCATCCATAAAATAAACCATTTGTTAAAAATTAATTACTTATTACATTAACAACTAGATCATGATTAAAATAATTATAAAATTAATTTATTATTTATTTATAGGGTAGGTGGCTCAGTGGTATCGAGTCGGTCAATGGATTTGAGAACCCGGGTTCGATTCCCACAGCCGACAAACAATTTAAACCACATTAAAACTACCCCTGTAGCTCCCTCTCCACTAACATCCTTGGGGGTCGTGATTCGACGGCACTTCACGCGCAAAATATATCACTTATCGAGATCTGCTACGACAGAGTGCTACACCCAGTAATGGGTAGAAGGCGTAATGATATATTTATTTTTTATTTACATTATTTGGTGTTTATTGCTATGATACGAAATATATAAACAGTTGATTAATACTCTTATATGCATTATAATAATCATAATTATTATAAATTAAAATTAATTTCACATATTTTGGTGAAAAATGAAATACTAAGTGTATAAATGACTATTATCTCTGTTCTTTATACTTAATACCGCATGACGGTTTTGCTTAGTAAATAATGTGTTTGGCTAAGTGAACGGAATGAAAGAAAATATAATGTACAAAACGTCGCCGTAGTTCTCGAAGCTTATCAAATATTAAACATAAGTGCAGTGCAGTCAAAGTCATATAAAATTGTTGCATGAATAATGTGCAACTGTTTGCACAACAGGACTTATATAGGAGGGTACACCGTTTTATTCTTCAATTGTCGTAAAGTTTTGATGGAACTCCGCAGTAAAATGTTGCCTAAAAAATTGAAATGCTTTTCTCCGACGTATTGTTTCGCATTTTTTTATGGACTTCTACCGTTCAGATATAAACATGGTGAAACAGATAAGTATTTTGACTGATTTTCCAGCAATCAAATTTTGTTCTTTTACTGCAGGTGAATTTGAAATTAGTTTCTTTGGGATCATAATTTGGTTCTTACAAGTAATAATGGTAGTTTCATACAATTACTATACTTGGAGGCAACTGAAAAGTCATCCATGTTCTAATCCGTTATCATGTGCAATTTTTATCCAAAATGTTATTAACAGCATTACAGTTTTCATACAAGTGTTACTGATAATTATCAAATGGCAGCAAATGAAAACTGTTTTAAATCATTTAATACTCGTAGTTGATTCTGAAAATGAGTTGAATTTACAAATAGCATGGAGGGTACTTTTATATAACATTTTTTTGAAAATAATAACCGTAGCCAGATGCACATTTATGTTTACAATAAAATATACAATACCTAGCGAAGTTATTCCTTATCTCTGCATATTATCTCAGATAGATTTAGAAAATATTCAGATAGCTGTTAAACACATTGCAGCAAATTGTTTCAAATCCATTAACAAAAAACTACACAATCTGCAGTATGATAGTTATGCGAAACGAGTAGACGAATTAAAAAAACTGCAGATTTATCACAATCTTACATGTGATTTTTGTATTTCTATTGATAAAATGTTTTTAGGGATCATTACAATAAGCGTATTTTCAGTTTCAAGTCAATTGTTACTAATGGCATATTTTGAAACATCTTTGAATATAAAGCCAATTCAAAGAAGTCTTACAATTGAACTTTACTTATTAGCAAATGTTTTATATACTTTCATGAACTTTTTGAGAATTGTTGCTATTTGCTTTGCCAATCATAAAGTTAATACGCAGGTAAATATATTTGTTAATTACCTTTATTTTTTCTAAACGTTTAAGAATGAATGTAGAAATAAAAAAAATATATCATCACGCCTTCTACTCATTACTGTGCGGTTACTAGCCGTCAAATCACGGCCCCAAAGATGTTAGTGGAGGGAGAGCCACAAGAGTAGTATTAATGTGATGAAAATGTTTCCCGTCAGTCAGAATCGAACCAAGGTTCTCAGGATCTACAGACCGACAAAATATATAATTATTTTATTATCAGCTAGTTAATTATTTTAAATCAGGGCCGTGGAAAACCAGAGGCAGAGGTAGCATGTGCCTAAGGTGCAAAATTTTTAATTTTTTTACGTAGGTGGGTTTAATTGAAATATTACTATCAAATATCAACAGCAGTAAAAAAATTATCTGCGTTACTATGACGTACTATTAGAAGTATAACGGCTTGAGTTTGTGAAGCACGAGTTCAATAAGCTTAGGATTTGTTTATTAAAAGTGAGAGCAAAGCGAGCCCATTCAAAAATAACTTCCATCAAAAATATTAATTCTGGAAAAAAACAGAAAACTTTGTTTTAATTTTGAAGACAATGGTTCGGCTAGTTACTTTTTAGTAACTTTTTAATTTAGGTGGCTCAGTGGTATCGAGCCGGCCTGTGGATTTGAAACCTCGGTTCGATTCTCACAGCCGATAAATAATTTTTACAGCATTAAAAATTACCTCTGTGGCTTCCTCTTCACTAACATCTGTGGTTTGACGGCTGATAACCAGACTTCACGCGCCTCTGCTACGGCGAAGTGCCACACCCATTAATGGTTAAGGTGTGATGATGATGATGATATAAATATTTTTTATTCTCGTAAAATAAAAATATATAAATGTATCACCACGCCTTTTTTACCCATTACTGGGTGTGGCACTCTGCCAGCCGTCAAATCACAGGCCCCAAAGCCACAGAGGTAATTTTAATGTAGTGAAAATTGTTTGTTGGCAATAGAAATCGAACCTGGATTTTCAATTCCACAATCCGACTCGATACCACTGAGCTACCTATCGTATTATATTGATGAAATATATTGCAATTATCCACAAAAGTGTATTTTCTATAAGTATAACTTTTTCACAATGTTAATAATAATATAGTTGCATACTTTGAGCAAGAATCAGCTAGTAGCCACGTCCCACATTGTCACTATCAAATCTGCACATCTTGCGGATCTTATGAGGTCCATCCATTGTATTTCACAGTACTTCCACTAATGCATTAACGTTTCTTTTATATATTACACACTTATACGCACAATAGCACACAATTTAAGCCAATTTACGCATTCAAATATCTTTATATATTCATTAAAACACTCACGAAACACAGAAAACATGTCGATCGCTGCAGTACCCGCACTTTACTAACTAGAAGAAACGTAAACTAATTGCTACATTTTGTCGCAGCAAGTTCGAGAACGTTGAGATATTTTTATTTATCGTTAAAATCAACTAAATATAATGCACAGATCCTACAGGTCTCGGATTTTTCCGATAATAAACGAACGATCCCGATTGACGATATTAAAAAATCTTAAAACGGCAATATATACCCGACTTTTTAAACTCGGGTCCCGACTTTATAAACTCGGGTCCCGACTTTATAAACTCGAGTCCCGACTTTATAAACTCGGGTCCCGACTTTATAAACTCGGGACCCGACTTTTTAAAGTCGGGACCCGACGTTTTAAAGTTGAATATAACGTTAATCAACTAATTAATATAACTATATTACAAAACACAACTATCATGTTGTCAACCCAAATATATCTTTACAAAATATTATTTCGTATTGTAGTAATTATGTACATTTTTTTCAATATGTTTAGTATTTTTTAGCAATTCGCCATCAAAGATAATATATTAAACGTCGTAGAATTTAATCTAAAGTCTTTCAACGTCAAAAATACTAACTGGCTAAAAGCAATCAATACTTTTTAAAGTCGGGACCCGACTTTATAAACTCGGGGCCCGACTTTTTAAACTCGAGGCCCGACTTTATAAACTCGGGGCCCGACTTTTTAAACTCGGGACCCGGCTTTTTAAAGTTGAATATAACGTTAATCAACTAATTAAAATAACTATCAAATTATTAATAAAAAAGATAAAGTGTCGTGTAAATAATATTTGATACTACTTATATATATTTTTAAATGACTTGTCAGCGTTACAAAATAAATTGTAATATTTAAATTATTATTAAATTATAACTTTTTCACAATTATAATGTCGGGACCCGACTTTTTAAACTCGGGACCCGACTTTTTAACAGTCATACATCGGAACTTGGGATTCAATTTACTTGCCTATCTATTAAATTGTTTAATCAATGCTACGACCCAGTCCTAAATCGATGTTAATATTATTATTAATAGTGGTTCTTATTTTCAGTATAAAAACAATATTTTACAAATACAAAATTTGTCTAAAGATATAAGAGCAGTTGATACTGCATATTTAACACAAATCAAATATTTTGTTTCCCAAATACAACTTCGCAGATTTCAAAATTCAGGCAATAATTTATTTCACATAGACTTAACACTAATAACGGAGGTAATAAATAACTCACATATACAGGGTGTTAACAATAAAATAATTTTAATATGGAAAATCAACGTTCCTTCTACAAAACTGCCCAAATTATTTTAGATAAAAATGTTAAAAAATTAATTCTGAATCGGAATCCGTTAACAGATTTCTTTCTTTATAGGCCTATGCTTCTCTTTTAATCAACACCCTGTATATTGTGACTGTATCAAGCTATGTGCCATTAAATGGGATAGCACGAACCCTAAAATAAGTTTGTACTATCAATCATCAAACATTCGTATCCTGACATAATTTATTAAATATCACTTTTACTCGTTCTCATTTAAAATTCGTTTTGGATTTATTTTGTCCATTTATTCATTGGACGTCCACACGTAATCGTTTATTTTTATGTTCATCTACAGAAAATATTTGCTTCATTATCCAAGAAATGATTTAAATTCATTTATTTTTCAGATAATTTCAATTGTAATGATCTACACCATAACTATGGTCACCTTTACTACATTTTCAGCAGACACCTCAGCAATTTACGTAAATTATGTGAACAAATCTTATGCGTAGAGGATAGTACGTGGTCATCTGACTACAGTAGTTCAGCGGTTAAGTTAACGACCTGTTAATCACTACACACCGTAGAGTTTGGGTCTGAATCAACCCGCGCCCTGGGGCAAGGATGTTCGTGATGTCAAAACTGTGCTCTTTATTCTGAATGTGAACACGAAATTGAAAATTACTTGTAATTACTATAACTTAGGGTTAAAATTCTTCAGGTGGTAAATTAAGATGCTAGCTGATTTAATTTTCACACATTTTTTGTTTTGATGTGTTATAAATTTTCCGCACAGCAAGGTGAATAACCCAAAATAAATAAGCTGAAGTAAAAAATATCTTGTGATTTATGTCCTACTAATTACATGTAATAATCATCACGCTTGTGGTCGAAAGTTCACGACTCTATAAAACAAATTTGATTTTTACATAATATATGATTACTTGTGAAATATTTGTATGAAGGCTCTGTTTCCACTGTTCAGAATGGTACGGTGATCAATAATACAGAGTGATCAAAAGGAATTGTTTCAGTTGGCAATATAATTTCGGAGATATTTTTATTCTACAGTTGGCACAACGCCAGGTAAATGCGGAAATACTATTTAACATGTTTAATAAATACAAATAGGTTATGTTAGGGGTTTGACTGCTAATATGATTTTGACTGCTAATATGATTTTGACTTTTTGTGTAATAGAAATACTTTGGATTATTGCTATGTTAAGGAATAAAAGGAAGGGTGACAGAAACAACAATTTTATTTATGGATATTTAAATATAACTAAAACGAATAAGAACTAAATGTACTTAAATTTAATTTTAAAATTTCAAATGCTACTGTCAACAACAGGAAATGAATTTATGTATCAGGCTCACCAATTTCAAGTAGTTTTTATTGCCAACTGAAACAATTCCTTTTGATCACTCTGTAGTTTATTGAAAATAAGTGCCAGAACGACCCTTATTGTAATATAAGTACAAATATTACAATTGGTCCTTGTAACATGTTTTTCATACTATTTTTGTTATATCGCATTCATTTGCTTTTATTTCAAAATTTAAAAAATATATATAATAAAATATCAAGGTGGTAATATTGACAGATTCAATAAACAATACACCTGACGATGACTGAAGAGTCGAAACGCGTAGTGTAAAAATAAAAGTTATAAATTTGTTACAATTATCAAGTGTTTTTATTTAAAATATTTAAAAAAATGTTTCACGAAGTGCCAACCATACAAACAATTAATATGATTCAATAAACATTTTAAGTTTAATTTATTTGGACATTTATTAGTTAAATTAGAGTTCAAATTCATAATTATCTAGGTTATGTTATAAAATAAAATACCTTTAATTTTTAATAAAGAATTGTTTTGCAGTTTAATGTAATTATTTTGTTATAAAACAAAATTATTGCAGTAATTTTACATGAGTTGAGCAATGAAAGCTAAAGAGATAGATTAATGTTTGATATTTTTACAACTAAATAATTCAACAACTTCGCAAAAAATGTTTCCAAAAACAGGTGTAAAAAATTTAATTTTGTAGCATTGTTTTTGACATTTTTATTTTTGATTTCTAAATTTTATCTAAATTTATTATTTATTTACATCTCTGCACAACAGGAATAAAGTACTAATTACAGTACTATGTGTTTACCGTTTATGCAAGATGATAAAAAAGGGTTAAAAAAAAACTTTGGTTTGATAGTTATTTCTAATACATTAATTATTAAATTATTATTATCAAGTCGCCCTGTAGATTTGAGAACCCAGGTTTGATTTCCATAGCCGACAAACTATTTTCACCACATTCAAACTATCCCTATGGCTTCCCCCTTCACGAATATTTTTAGGGGCCGTAATTTGTTCTTTCAAGATTTGTTGATAGCAAAATCTTTAACAATCTCTGGAAAATTTGGAGTTAGTAATAAATCTGTTTCACTACTCAACTTTGTGTTTCAGATTTTCGATCTTAAATCATTCTTAATTTGTTTAAGAGTCGAAAATTACCCTTCTCCTAAACCAACTGTTCGGACGCAAAAATTGCCAGATTGCGGCAAATCCTCGTTTTACAATTATTTTTTACTTGACTCATCGACTCATGTGGTCCGCCGTTCCACGCCTAACTATTTTTCGTCAGAAGCCCGAGTTTCTTGGGCTTGTAGGATAATATGCCACTGATTATTTGGTTGAAATAGGCTGAGTAGTATATTTACTGGAGAAGAGTATAGTCCCATAGTCCTGTAGTTGAAGATTTTTAATTAGAGATTCCAGGCACGGGCACAGGCACATTACATGCGACCCGATCCTTCGTCCGTTCGTCCCGCATCCGTCCCTATGCAACCAAGTCGTCCGTCTTCTGTTATCGTCACTAACCACAACGTAGCTCGATTCATATTTTTCGGGTAAAACAGTGAATGAAAAAGAAAGGTCCACATCCACATCCACATACACATACACTCGGTTCGTTGTCGCTGTGCTGTGTATAAATAATGCTGGACGCAGTGCTTCGTCTTATCTGCAAGCTGCTCGTTTTTGACGTGTTTTATGATTTTTTCGAGTCCGTAGATGCCTGCGAGATAACGTTTGCAGCTTCCTGTATAGCTGCATCATAAGCTCTTTTGTTTTGTGTTGTACATGTTGTTTTATATTATTTATTTCGGTTTTATTCTTGTCGTACTTGTGTTTTACCAGCATGAATGGTTTTTCTCATCTTTTTCGCCCGTTATTACTGTTTGTGAATAATTGAATTTGTTGTAATAAGCATATCATTTAATATTCATTTGCAAATGAGGTTATTCCTACTATGTATTCACTATAATTCTTAACGCTTTAGTTATTTGTGGCCGTTGTTTATGACTGTGTGAACGTTGTTAAATTTCTGTGAACATGATGTGTTTATCATGATGGTTGTATCTATCTCAAGAAAAGAAAGTTTCTTTCATATGTTTGTAGTATTGTCTCTCCAACAACTATTATGATTATTATTTATTTATTTATACTCATAATATTTACCTACACTATTATAAAAAATTAAATAAATATAAATATATCATCACGCCTTTTACTCATTACTGGGTGTAGCACTCTGCCGAGCCAGATCTCGGTAAGTGATATATTTATGCGCGTGAAGTGCTATTACCAGTCATCAAATCACGGCCCCAAAGATGTTAGTGGTAGGGGACCCACATGGGTAATTTTAATTAGGTGAAAATGTTTGTCGGCTGTGGGAAACGAACCGAGGTTCTCAGGATCTACAGGCCGACTCGATACCATTGAGCCACTTACCCCATTAATAATAAAAATATGAAGTATTAAAAAGCAGTACCTACACTAGGATAAACAAAAGAGATTGATTTCTTTTAAGGATTGTTTGTTGTTGTTGTGTTTGTGTACAACATGAAATTTCTGCGAATATTTTGACATGGTTGTAGTGTAGCACAAGGCCCAGTATCCTTGTCCTACTCCTACTCGAACGTTCATCGTTATTCAGTACCTCAGTGGGTCAGATATCTCATGGGGTTTGCAACCGATTTCACCCATTTTTTTACAGATCGAAGCCGCTACTATTTTGTTTCAGTATATAGTATTCCTACATAGAACACACCCATAAAATGAGCTTCCTGAGAAAAGTATCTTCTGCGAAACTAAATAAAGCTAAGCTATTATTAGCTAGCTCAGTGGTATCAAGTCGGCCTGTGAATCCTGAGATCAATGGTTCGATTCCCATAGGCGGCAAACAATTTTCACCATTTTAAAACTACCCCTGTGACTCCCCCACCACTAACATCTTTGAGGGCCGTGATTTGACGACTGGTAACCGCACTTCACGCGCAAAATATATCACTTACCGAGATCTGCTTCGGCAGAGTGCCACACCCAGTAATGAGTAGAAGGCGTGATGATATATTTATTTTAACTATCATTAGTTATTATTAAAAAAATCATAAACAAAGGCTATTACATGTTAAGATACAAGAAAGTTAAAAATATTATTTATTTATTTGCTACTTTGCACAACAGGAATTTAATCCCAATTACAGTACAGGAATCCTACAGCTTACAGTGGAATCCGAAGTACCCAGACACAATCGTATTTTTTTATTTAAGCTGAAGTCAGTGAGTTTTAAATATTTATGCACGTGAAGTGCGGTTACTATCCGTCGAATCACAGCCCTCAAAAATGTTAACAAAGAGGGAGCCACAGGGGTAATTTTAATGTGGTGAAAATTTTCGACTCAGGTAATCGAACCCGAGTTCTCAAATCCTGTCTAACACAGTACCACTCTACTATCTACTTCATAAATTGAATGATGTGACGTCAAGAGAAGAATGAAGAAAACATTGCCACTAGCCTTATGTAATGGAATTACAGAAATTATATCATCGAACCATTTAGTCATGAAATGGTAGTTTTGTAACTTCAGAAGTTACTACAGCCATAAATATTAGAAGAAGGTGAGATAAAAGGAGAGAACCTGAGAGCTAGTTAGATTTGAACTCGAGACCTCTAGATTTACAAGCAATCTCTTTGTATATCAGGTATTCAGTTATTGGCAGGTCTGTATATTTTGCAAAAACAAAACAAGCTCTTTTTTATAAAAACAGATGAAATAATGATTCATGGTCTATCTAGAGATAGTTTATCTCTACAAGCAGACAACCACAATCAATGCAATATTTACACCCTGCCTGTACTCCTGCCCTAAACTCCTTGCTCCGTGCTCGTTAGTATGCTGACCTGCTCCTGGGTAACTGAAATACAAGGCAGCGGGTTCGCCGGTCTGGGAGTCTGGGACGCTCCACGCACCAAGCCACGCAGCACGCAGCACGCAGCACGCAGCCACGCATCGCCAGACAGAGAACGAAGATATGTCCACAGGTCTACAACACATGATCAGATACATCGTTCGCACGAACGCCACGAACGCCCGAATTAGCTGCGTGCTCGTATTGCACGTCGGGGATATTTAGACGTGGTGGAACAGTTTTTAAAACTGATTTTATGATTTGTTGACAAATATTTCACTGTTGGCTATGTTTTTCATTGCTGATTTTATTCGAACGGTATGATGGATTTTAAGATTTATTAAAATTGTTTGCTGAAAAGTAGGCAAGATCAATGAAGATTTTAGGACCTTCGAAAGATCCTAGCTGCGATCTAAAAATACTATAAAGATATTTAATAACAAAAAAATATAATAATGAGTAAGAATAAAAAAATAAAAAAATCTAATATGATTGAAGAACAGTTTTTGTTTTCTATTTGGGTCAAAACATTAGAAAAAAAATTGGGCGAAAGAAATATTCTGCAAATTGAAAAAGAAAGTTTTAGTTTTTATTGAATTAGAGGGGATGTGAGGAAAAAAGTAGATTGGGTTTATGACAAGTGATGGGGTGCAATGAACCACAGAATAAAAACGCAATTGCTACACATTTTACACTCCACTAGGTTACCACTAAGAAGGATGATCGCACATTTTTGAAAAGGGTTTCGTAATTGAATTTGCATTCGCATTAGGTAGTTGGTTGTAGTGTGAACATGAAACAGGTGTTGTGATGTGTCGTGCCGCGAGGACTAACGGCGGAGCAGCGATGTGGCGGCGTAGTGGGAGTATCGCTATCAATGGAAATGGGTCGGGCTAGTCAAATGCGCCGCCGCGTAGTGTGGCGTTCCGCCGCGCACACCGCGCCAAAGGCAGGCCGGCGCTGCGTCACGTGACACGATGAGATCGCACGCGGCTGCCACAACTCCGCCTCAAACCGCCTCCGAGTAACTCTTTCTCAGCGCGCGTCGTCTCACTCGCACCAGCACATCGCTACACCACTACACCACCAGCGAGTCCACGACCCGTGCTCCGTGCAACAAGACAACCGCGGCCGCTGCCGATCAATGGCCGAGTGGCCGAGCTGTTTGACGCACGTGCTCTCGGTCTCGATCTCGACAGTCGCTGTCGTTCAGTGCCGGTGCCGGTGCCGCTGCTGCACCGCCACCTGTCCCACGTCCTTAGTTGTTAACTAGTTGACTTGTTGGATATACCTACAGCTACGAGTACCTGCTACGGATACGGATTGATTGTTCACAGTGACATTGTGGTGATTGATAAGTATATCTGTGTGACAGTGAGTGGTTGATGCACTCGAGTGTGTCGCGCGGCTTCGAGCTGGATCACCCGGGTGGGTTCGCGTCGTCGCCGTGGGCGGCGGCGATGCTGGGCCACCACCATTCGGCGGCGGCTGCGGCGGCCGCGGCTGCCGGCGGCATGATGCAGCCCGGAGATCACCACGGCTATCCGCATCCCGGCGCCGGACATGCGCACCCCGGTGCCAGCGCTGCTGCAGCCGCTGCCGCCGCCGCCGCGGCCGCCACCGTGCCCATGGACCTGCACATGCCCCAGGGCTTCCCTTACTATCGGTAAGTCACTTCCACTTGTTGCGTTCCCTCAACGCCAACACGCCAACACGCCACTCGCCCTACACTTCTGTCATCGCGTCACCGACGTCGCAACAACCCCACTGCACGATTTGCATGTGCTACATTGCGTGATGCCGGGCCTTGTGCCTTCACGTCAAACACTCCAAACTCGTAATTATGTCGTCACGTCGGTACAAGCACCAATTAACGGGCGTTCATAAATTAAACGGTCCATCTAGATACGCGGCACGGTTGTGTTAACATCCCGTATCGGATTGCTGTCATCTCTGCATTCTGTCTCTGGTTTCTAAGGGTAGTCGTACGTTGCTGGACTGTTACGTGAGATGTATGAACATGGGCACGTGTGTCCGGCACGTATCTCCAAATATCAATTCACATTTCCGTTCTATAGTTTGATGTGAGAACAGATAACACGTAGCGTGTATTGTCGTTGCTCTCAGCATTATATTTTGCGTTTATCATTAGCCATTATACGGGTAGAGCAATTTGAGTGGTTGAGTTGCCGTCGTGTGAAATATGTTGTTTAATCATCATTTATAATTTTTATCTTTCGCGAACGAAAACGGCACGTTCATTTCGACGCCGAACCCGGGGAAATATTAATTATGTTCGAGAGGCATGCGATACGTGCATAAATAATGTAGGCACAGCCTCGACCACGCCGAGCGCCGAACCGCAACGCAACGTAAACGTAAAACGAGGAACACGTAATGCATCGTATCGCATCGATGTAGTTGTAGTACTAGTACTACAAGTATAGTGAGTGTTGTACACACACTTTACACTTGCTGGCTTTCTCATTACTCGTGCTACAATTTGCAATTTAACAAAGCTTCAAATATCAGTTCTGTATACGAGTACACGTGAACTAACGAAACACAAACAAAAACTCAAATGTAGAACCAAAAGACAAGCAGTGTTTGTCGAATACCAATAGCAATGGGCAGCGAGGGCAGAGGATGTACGTTGTTAACTAATATTTAAAATCGTTTTGTTTGCTTGGAACGGGAACGGTGACGACGACGGTAACGTTCAAAGACGGACGTGAAATAAAGGAGTAGTGCTACAGAGTGCGGACAGATGACCAGTTGACCAGTTGACCAGTTGACCACCCATCACTCACGCAGGCCGTCGCTTCTTGCAGCTCGCTCATGGCTTGTGTTTACTGTTTACACACCGTGTTGTAATCGCTCAAGAAATGTTCCTAATTTATAAGTTACAGAAATATACCTAAGATACTTCTAACGATAGACGATAGCAAACATTTGTGTAATGGATCTCAGACGGATTGTCTCAATGTAAACACCAAGTGTCAAGTCTTAAGACCCCGGGAATTAGTTTCGGCGCTGTTGGCGGTGTCAGATTACATCTGGGCGACTTGCGCGCAAATCCCATTAGAAATCAAATTTCTTAAAACGCAGGATCCTTAATAAATTAACTCCGAATGAAAAAAGTATGCAAATGACTGCTTGTGTACAACTGTTACTATAATTTGCTGGCACGAAAATAATTGAAAGTATTGCATTTTAATGAGCGAGGGTTAAAAATTCGCCCTTAGCTCAAGTTCTGGCGACGATGGTTAATGTCTTTACGGAGTGTGAAGGGGCGCGGAGATATTTGCAAGTATGATTTTTTTCTGGCAGGGTGCAAGGGCATGTCTAGCTGATTATTCTTTAAAACACTAAGTGTCTTTGCTGAGGGTTCGTTCTCCTGTACTCCCTTTCCATTTCCGAACATATGGGCACTGGAAAAAACTTAAGCGCCAGTCATAAATAATACCTACTGAATTTGTCTTGTTATTCATATCTTTCCCAATGATGGTCGGTGCTTTAACGACGTGTGGACTGTAAAAAAATTGCAAATATTACCATAATCACGTTCCGTTCGCTGCACGGCTACGATTCATAACTTTGCGACTCATTTAACTTTAACTGTTCGCTATACGTCTTTCTATACGCCAATATATCTACCGAGAAAGGTATGCACATTTTAAAACATTGTTAAAAGTTCACCAATCAACTGCACCATTAAATTTGCTTCAAAAATATTACAAATGTTTAAATACACTTCAAAATTAAATCTAGCATTTTGATTACTTAAAAACTATTTATTTCTTATTTTTAATGTTGGTAAGAAATAATAGTTAGGAAAATTTTGACACTCAAATATCCACACCGAAATCAGTTTGTTATCAGCAAAATAGTTTTTTTATTTGAAGCTGCATTTTGATTGTTTGATTATATAGAATTTTCAAAAGACTTTGACATATTTGGCATTGTATATTTTTCAGCTGTCAAATTTTTCTTCAAATAAAATAGTAACTTTATTTCTTCGTATCTTTTATTTGAAGCTTGTTTATCTAAAATAATATGAACCCAATAATTCTAGGAATTGGGGAGCTTCAATAATTTGTTAAATCTCTTTTGGAATACACGGTAATACCTTTTCAATTATTTTCGAAATTATTTCTGTGATATCAAAAGTACCAAAGGGTCATACTTATATCTGTGCTACGATCTTTAACAACGTACTAGTATATTTATTATAGTAAGTGGTACAAATTTTTATTCATTTATAACTCTGTACAACAGCAACTTAAGTACAGAGTCTGGGCAGTAATGTGATAGTTCTTATATTTTTTGCTTGAGTGAGATTCGAATATGGACAACGAAAAATATAAAATGTAAAATTTGGCAAGAATTTTTTTAAATACTTTACCTGTTTTATATATAGTATTGAATTATATAAGAACGTTCTTAATTTAAATTATGAAGACAATCATTGGGTACCGCCGGGATTTAAACTCGGGACCTATGAACTCCGGATTTGTTTTAAATCAACTAAGTTACGGTCGCAATATGCTTTAAATCTGATTTTATTCCAATTTTTTTGAGATACTACTAGGATTTCAACCTGAAACCTATGAACAGTGTTCTTGCAGACGACTCTCATGTGATGACAAAATAGGGATAAAAATTGAAAAAAAAAATCATATTTAGCTACATGACAACAGTTAGTTTAGTTGGTTTAAAGCATATCTAAAAATCCAATTTTTTTTTTATAATTCGATTTGATTTCATAAATTGTAAAGTATTTCCTGAAAATAGTAATTCATGAAAGCTCTTAATTTAAGCAAAAAAACATATTTTCTTTATAAATTAATGACAACAATGATTAATAGATTAGTTATTCATATTACTCAATTTAATTTGATCAAAATTTCAAAGTTTAGTAATACGGGCGCTACTGCAAGGATTCTTGAATGTGTTTAACCTAAGTTCATGTTTATGTGAAACTTTTAAAAGTGAATTTATTTTGGTGATACGTAGACTATGCATTTTTATTAGAAGGGACTGTTCGTTTCCGCCCTTCTTTTGGTACGCTATCATATTCATATTAGCTATTTGCCTTTATTACATTTCTTAGGGGGTAAAAAATCAAAGATCTCTTCTTGCCTTGCCCTGGAGATGGAGATTTCGGTGTCGGAACACGCTATAAGGCTCTAGCTATACTAAGTCATGAATATGTGATTTGCGGGCTTATCCATTAGCGCCAGGTTTTTCTTGTCACCGTCTTTCATCTATGATCTCATTGGATTTATGCATCATTTAAATTTTTTCTGATGTCTTTCCATTTTTTCCATCAGATTCATGCAAATATTTTAGAAGAACTCGCACCCTTATGATTTATTTTCTTTTATCTACTGATACGTTTGTATTAATCAAAATTATATAGTATTTTTAAAGTAACTTGAATATTCGGCATCCCATATTTTTTTCTGTCAAAGGTATGTAAATTATTTTACAGAGAAAGGCTTTTAATAAAAGTACTAGACTAGTTATTTGTATAACTAAGTAATGAAAACAATATTTAGATTCATTAATTTGAAGTTTGATGCACGACTGCGAAGCTAGAATGCTTCAATCAAATGAATGAAAAAAAGAGTCTTTTATTATGTATTGTACCTATACTTTTTTGCAAATTGATATTAAATTTATTTTACGCAGATAAAAATGAAAAATTATTTTGACAGATGTCAAAAACTCGATAGGATGTTAAATTGATTGTTTGACAATACGGTGGTGTGGTTAGAGTTACGGTATTTAAATCCGGAAATTCCGAGTTCAAATCCCACTCAAACTACCACACTGCGACCCTGTGTTGTAATTGGGATTAAATTCCTATTGTACAGAGTAGCATAACAAAATAAATTAATTAATTTAAAAAAAACTACAAGAAGATAAATAAATAAAAAAGGTGAAAAAGTCAAATTCAACAGATAAAAATGAAGTATTTACTTTTTTTTTCACTATTTTAATTTTTTGTTCATGATTTTTAAAATGGTTATCAAATGTGTCTCTTTCTATTCAATTTTTCCACTTCCATGATTATTAAGCAACAAAAAAAATATTCCTTACCGAACAAACAGGTAGGTACTAGATATTTACAATATAAGTATTGTAATGATCATATTACAATACGAGATTGTCGAGTATTGTACAATTTATTATAATACGTACAATGTTTTACCTAATTTCATGATATGAGAAAAATTATTGCAAAATTGATATTTTTAAATTTGACAATTTCCTTTTTTGTTCTTATTTGATGCTAGGTTTGAATATTTGTTTGTGCCAAACTGTCAAAATACATTATAGCACTTGTATTGTAATAGAACTCATTACGACACGCTTTTTAGTATTGTAATATTTATACTACGTTTTGAAATTAGATAAATAATAGTAAAAATCAGTATCGTTTTGTAGTTTCGAGTCAAGGCGATGAGAATTTTTTATCTAAGTATAAATATCATCGCTACTGTCATCAGATTTTATATTTATATTTATATTTTCTATACAATGTGCCTACCCGTCAAAAGATCATTATGGAAATCCATATGTGTAGAGTTCAACTTGTTCGTGACTAAAAAAAAATAACAGGTCCCCAATTGGATCCACCAGAATAAGATACGAGATCGGTTAAATTAAACAATAGTTGCCACTTTAGTAACCAACGATGTTGTCGTTTTTTTCGAAAAAATGTATAGGTTGCTCTAGATACAGGTAAAATGTAAATTTTGTGATTTTCTTTAATTACTTTTAATTCGTTAATGATGTTAGATAAAGGAAAAAACTTCAAACAAAAAATACTGATACCTACTGGAAGCTACATTATGCTAGGCGCTAAGGAAGATTTTTTTTTTAAATCGAAATTCTTTTTACAATAGAAACCACCTTTAGCTTTAAAATTTAGATGAAATTATTTGTTCACTATTTTTATAAATGTCAAATTATTGGCAAACGAGTACCTAAATACATCCCAAATATGTATTTTTTTTTTAAATATGTAGTATTGTAATCAATTCTAGTAATATACCGGATGTTTCGTATGATTTTTGAAAGAACAAGTGCTGCGGATTTCTGCTATTTTGTTGTTGTTGTTGAAGAATGCATTTAACATGATCCCAAGTTCGAATCCCACTCAAGTTAAAAATATATGAACTACCACACAGCGGCTCGGTAAGTTCGGACTCTGTACTGTAATTGGGATTAAGTTCCTGTTGTACAGAGTAGCATAAATAATAAAACAATAGTATAAAAATAAATATAAATAAACAAATATATCATCATGCCTTCTACCCATTACTGGATGTGGCACTCTGCTGAAGCAGATCTCGGTAAGTGATATATTTTTGCGCGTGAAGTACGGTTACCAGTCGTCAAATCACGGCCCCCAAAGATGATAGTGGTGGAGGAGCCACAGGGGTAGTTTTTGAAATTATGAAAATTGTTTGTCGTCTGTGGGAATCGAATCAGGGTTCTCAGGATAAATAAATATAAATAAATAAATATATCATCACGCTTTCTACCCATTACTGAGTGTGGCATTCTGCTGAAGCATATCTCGGTAAGTGATATATTTTTGCGCGTGAAGTACGGTTACCAGTCGTCAAATCACGGCCCCCAAAGATGTTAGTGGTGGAGGAGCCACAGGGGTAGTTTTTGAAATTATGAAAATTGTTTGTCGTCTGTGGTAATCGAATCAGGGTTCTCAGGATAAATAAATATAAATAAATAAATATCTCATCATGCTTTCTACCCATTACTGAGTGTGGCATTCTGCTGAAGCATATCTCGGTAAGTGATATATTTTTGCGCGTGAAGTGCGGCTACCAACCGTCAAATCACAATAGTATGAACGATAGATAATAAATGAGAGGAAAAAACGAGCTTACATGAAAGGAATTATTAATGTGAGTGAAGCAAAAGTAGTGTATGAGGATAGTAATGTCTGGTGAAGACTTATTGCGTGATGAATCGTGCTACCCCATTTCATGAGATTTAGGGTGATATTATATATGTATGTAATTGTGTGAATAATATGAAAATCTAAACATTTTTTTTTTACTGAACATTTGTTTATTACGAAATTTAATATTTAACTATACTAAATAAAATGGATTAAATTATGTGCCTTTAAAATTTGTGTAGTTTCTAATTGTGAATGTATACGTAGGATAAATAAATGAATGCATATTTTTTTACTGATATTACAAATTTTACCGATGTCAGATATGAGTGCGGAACTAAATAAGATATTATCATAATTGGAACATTGTTGATTTATCAAGTTTGTGATCAGCGAGTTTAACATATATTTACATTAACATAGGTGGCACTTATTAAGATAGGGAATTTTTGTCTTACGATGTCTTATTCACGCAGTTCTGAAGCGTATTTTACCTTGAGTGGGAAATTCGAAGACAGTGTCGTACGAAAAATTTTTCCGAAAGCGCACAGAACATTACAGAAGACATCTATCTATTAATTATTTTGATTAACTAAACAGATCGCTGATAGTTGTTCATAGAGATTACTATTAGCAAAATTATAAATAATTATTATGAAACAAACATTTCAAATCTAAAATTGAAACATTTTAATTTTAAACAACACACCAAATTACAGTGAGAGCTTATTAAAAGATGGCTGTAATTTGTTTGTATTTTTTTTAATCAAGACTTGCATTTGATTGTTATTTCGTCGAAAATTTAAAATATTTAACAAAAAATTGTTAGCTAAAAATATGACTATTATAGCAGCGGACTTTTTTCTGTTAAAATGAATTTCGTTAATTATTATGGGGTGGCTAGCTCACTGGTATGAAGTCGGCCTGTGGATCCTGAGAACCCTGGTACCCTAGATTCGATTCCCACAGGCGACAAACAATTTTCATAATTTCAAAAACTACCCCTGTACCTCCTCCACCACTAACATATTTGAGGGCCGTGATTTGACGACTGGTAACCGCACTACACGCGCAAAATATATCATTTACCGAGATCTGCTTCGGCAGAGTGCCACACCCAGTAGTGGGTAGAAGGCATGATGATATTTTTTTTTTATTTTTAATAATAATTTGAAAACAAGAATTTATTCATTTGAAAAAAATATATATTTTTATTATGTTTTTCCATAAAAACTCCTGCATATTATATTGCAGTAAAAATAATAATTAATCATAATAATTCATTATGTATAAATGGATAACTGTGAATTTATTACCATTTTAAACATTAATTAATTAATGTTTACATAACGTAAGAATTTCTTATTTTTAAATAAAAAAAGAATGATTTACGATTCAATAAATGCAAGAACACCTTCATTTCCTTTACAACCGGAAGATGATCATTTTGCATTTCAAATTGATTCACAACTTTGTAATTGATTATTATCGTGCTCGATATTAATCATCAATCAAATTAACATATTTATGAATTAATCATTTCAAGATAACACACTTTACAAGTAGGTGCATTTAATTTTTATTAAAATATCTGATTTTTATAATTTTCATAAATTATAAAGTTTATTAGTATTCCGAAATGTCAACTATAAATTATACATTTCAGTCAAATATAAATAATTTAAATAATATTTGATTATGGGATTACATCGAGATACGAACACAGAATCTCCTGCTAGACAGATGATCTTAATTAAAATTATTGCCAAACTTATCATAATTTGCATTTGATCACTAGTCGCGGATTGACTATATTTTTCACAGTCAAATATTCCTAATTTATTTTATAGACAAATACTTCAATGGTATTGAGTCGGACTGTGGATTTAAGAAGCCGGGTTCGATTCCCACAGCAAACCAAAATTTTCAGCACACTAAATTTACCCCGATGACTCTCTCCCTGCTAACATCTTTGGAGGCCGTGATTTGACGGCTGTTAGCCGCACTTCACGTGCATACATATATCATCGAGATCTGCTACGACAGAGTGCCACACCTGATAATGGGTAAAAAGATGGGACGATATATTTATCTATTTTTTTTTTAATTATGGGGTGGCTAGCTCAGTGGTATTGAGTCGGCCTGTGAATCCTGAGAACTCTGGTTCGATCCCTACAGCCGACAAACATTTTCACCAAAATTAAAATTACCCCTGTAGCTCCCCCATCACTAACATCTTTGGGAGCCGTGATTTGACGGCTGGTAACCGCACTTCACGCGCCTAAATATATCACTTACCGAGATCTGTTTCGGCAGAGTACCACACCCAGTAATGGGTAAAAGGCGTGATGATATATTTATATTTATTTTAAATATTCAACTGCTTTGATTGAAGCAACAATTTGTTATTCTAGAATTACCAAATTATAACCTGTGGCATTAAAGTTAATTAAAAGTAAAAATTAATGTTGAAAAGGGAATGTATGGAATAATAAAAAAGTTTAGTGGTGCGCCATTGGCAGTATATGGCAGTTCAGTACAGAATCAGCTCGAAGGCATCTAGAGTGACATGTCACAGGAAATTGCTGCCAATCTCTGGGGGTTCATACAGTCAGTATTGGCCCCGATCGTCTCTCTATCTGCATTGATTCTTTCCTCGTGTTCTGCGTTCTCCCTGTGCAAGAAGCGTCAGGGTTCTGCGCTCCTCGACGTTGCTAGCATCGCTCGATTAGAAATAGACGGGCAAACACAATACGATGTTCCTGTCGTATCTGCCAACGGGACCTTTAATATACTTTACACGCGGCCTATACGCACCTTCCGGAAGGATTATTCCATTTAACGGAATGTATAGGGGAGTGAAGTGCTCTAGTGCTTCTTGCTTCTCCTGCTGCTCAACCGTGATCGCTATTTTTTGTCGTGTCTTGCTCTTTTTATTTTCTCCCTTGGCTCCTCTTTTATTCGATTAGAATTATATACGAGTACGACGTATAACATATGTATATAAATAGTATTTTATCTTTTACTGATAACAGCAAAGACAAGAGGGTTGGAATTTCAAATGAGATAATAAAACAAAATTAATCCGACACAAAAAGAAAATAATCCCTCTCGCTTATAGCTGAATCAGAATCACTTGATTGCAGTTGAATTTTTGTTTTGGGTATCAGGTATTATAGCACTAAGTGTTACGGCAGAAAAACGTACTAACAAGTGATTAAACTGCAACCGGCCGTCTTAGGTCATGCAGGGGCCCTTGGGCACACAAAATAAGTGAACGAAAACATCAGTATGTAGTTTTATTTAGTGACTTTAATGGTTATTATTGTTAGCTTTATACAAATGAGATATAAGTGAAGTGATTATTACTCGTATTTTGAGAATTGGAATTACGTTAATGATGATAGTTTCTTCCGGGATTTCTGTTGTGCAAAATCTTCTATTATGTCCTCAAAGTTCTTTTAAATATTTGAAAGTTATTTTATTATTTGTATAAATTTTATAGGATTAATTAAGAAATTTTAAGTTATGTATTTTTTTAGATTTAGTAAAATTTTATTTATTGTTAAAAAATCTGGTTTTCGATTTACATTTAAATTTAAAAATTTTAACGGAAATTCTTAGCAAAATTGCATTAAAGCTCCTTTATAAATAAATAAATCATCACGCCTTCTACCCATTACTGGGTGTGGAACTCTGCTGAAGCAGATCTCGGTAAGTGATATATTTTGCGCGTGAAGTGCGGTTACCAGTCGTCAAATCACGGCCCCCAAACATGTTAGTGGTGGAGGAGCCACAGGGATAGCTTTTTCAAATTATGAAAATTTGTCGCCTGTGGGAATCGAACCAGGGACCTCAGGATCCACAGGCCGACTTCATACCACTGAGCTAGCCATCCCATTTTCCGTGTAAACGACGATCTAGGCATTTTGAGGCCCCTATCAAGATGGGGGCCCTGGGCTCGTGCCCTATGTGCCCTTGTGGTAAAGACGGCACTGACTGCAACCATGATCTATTTTGCAAATTGCTCTACGAGTTTCAAAGTTTCATTCTAGAATAAAATATAAATATAAATTTAACTGTTCATAGACTGAAATTCGAATACGTTTCATTGTCGGAATATTCCATTATTTCGTTTCTTTTGCTAATGTACAAAAAATTAGTGAATTTAAATCTATTTATTTGTTTTGCTATCGAAACTGGAACCTTTCAATCACCCAGCGAGTTTTATTTATTTACTGTATTATAATTTATGGTCATCACGTTTAAGTAAATTTTTGTTTATGCTAACAACATTTTTTTATTTGTTTATTTGTTTTCTGTCAGAACCATAAAATGCTCAATTTTAAATTTAATTTATGAATGTATACATTTAATTTAACAGCATGAGTGAACGTTGTCGATGATATATTTATTTTTTGCTTATTTAATTTAATAGTGAATCATACTTCTGGTATATTTTTAATCATCATTGATGAAGCAAGCTTTAATTTAATGAGTAAAGGAGTATTTTTATTTGTGAGATATCATAAATCACAAGTAAAACACATTATCTAGCACTAATTATTATCAGAGAGAAAAACCCGAGGCATGCGTGCATAAATGTCCATTTCCATCGTCCATCCACATCGACACATTTAATAAATGAGTGCAAGCAAGTTAATTACGAAACAGATTAATAATTACGATGAGAAAATGTTTTGGGTTCATCAAGTCCGTCATGAAGTGTCATGAGAACAGCTAATATCCGAAGCCGCTACATACAAAGTGTACGTATGCATACAGACTCTTATGACCTGTCTTTATACATACATACAAGCCATTGCTCACCCTTGAACTTTCACTCGTCATTGTACATGTTGTGCTTGTTTTAGTATATGTATAACATTATTTCACTCAAACTTTAATGTTACGGTAAATGCTAAATGTGCATACCTGCTATCTGGTTTACCTATTAAATACAGAAAACCTACTTATTTGCTATCTACTCCAGAAACTATGACAAAACAAATATACCAATATTTAGTACAAAATTTTGTCACAATATCTCATATTAATCATGACGATTTTATACATTCTGGTTTGTAAAGAGTTCTTAAAGATACTCGGTTTCATTGTTTGGCTAAGTTACGGTTCTAGCCACACCGTATCCCGAGAGACAACGTACTATATTGCAATTTGTCTAACGCGAATAGGAATAGGATCAAGAAATTCGGACAACCAGACCAACAGATCGACGGATTTATTATTTACGTTTCCGCGCTCTAAAAAATATTTAACGTCAAAATTTTAATTTGGGACGACTTTTGATTGACCAATAGTTTCTTGACGCATTATGATAGACGCTAGTTATTTACTAATTTAGTTCGGCAGTACGATGATGTGGTTAGCATTACGGCATCATAATCTGAAAATTCTGACTTCAAATCTCGCTCAAGCTAAAAAAAAGTATGAACTACCACACTGCAGCTCAGGAATCCGGGCCCCAAGGGCGGATCTATAACATTTTCAGGGTGGGGGGCATTTTGCCTTTTTTAGGAAAAATATAATACTGACAAACAATTCTGTAATTTCTGTGTGGAATATATATTTGTATATATGTATGTTACAGTCTGAAAAACAGTCTGACAATTCAAATTTTGAAAGCTTCTCAGAGTTGGTTCAGAGTATTACAAAGTTTTTTAGCGATTTTATTTCTATAAGGGTTATCAAACTCGAATAAAAATAACACTTATAAAAAGCTACACAAAAATTAATAAGCCCAAGGGGAGGCATGGCTCCCATGGCCCCCTCCGTGGATTCGGCCTTGCCGGGCTCTGTACTGTAATAGGGATGTTTCTTGTTTCTGTTATGCAGAGTAGCATAAATTACTATTCTACTTTTACTGTATCAAATATGTATATAAAACTAAAATTTATAAAAAATATATTATACGAAAAACTAGAAAGTGGCAATAACCAGCAAAACACCGGCTGCGCCAAATGCTGGGAGCCAAGAACGCAAGAACCAAGAGGCAAGAATATTCTTTGCAGCATTTCGTAATACCTGCAAAGTTAAATTTTCAACTTATAACACGTGGGAATGGGAGTTATAGTCAGTACGTTTATGTTTGGGCGTCCTGGCGTCGGGCGTCGGCTGCTGGAGACTACAGACGTTCTCTGGATACAAGACGCCCGACGCCAGAAAACGTTCTTGGCATAAGTTAGTGATCGTACCAGCGTACAAGTTTGTGTCAGGTGCCGATGTATCGTTCATTGGCAGCAAGTACTATGAGATCTAAATAATAAATATGAGAACAATATTGCCAATATGTGGCTTTGAAATAACATCTTTGGACGTTAGTTTCATATTTAAATATATGTGCGAAATCAGACAATATAACATATTGTTTGAATCGAGTCAGATCGGATATAAAAATATTCGAAAATATATATATATATATATATATATATATAATTGTAAAGTTTGTATAAAGTGTAAAGTTGTAACACCCAGGAATGGGTTAGAATGCGTGAGGATACATTTATTTATTTTTATTTATACAGCCAACTCAACACCTCAAGCGTTACTGACATCAGAGTTCATTAATTTTATTTTTATTAAACCAGCAACCAAGCAAACATAAAATTAGTACATATAAAAATCTTCATGGATAAACCGTCTGTTATGCAGCGTTTCCCAAACTTTGGCGAGTAATCTTCCAACGATTTATTTAGAAATTAACCAGAACTCCAGTCAATATAATTTGTTATATATCTTAGGGCTAATGCAGTTGGATCGAATAATAAACATAACCTACTCGTATGTTCATAACATAAGTACAATGACATTGCTAATATAAATACGCACAAATTATATTAATACATATGATTTTACTTGTAATAAAGTCATTCACTATGTATATAATTATTGTTTAAATATCAAATAGACTAATATACACCAAGTTATTAATATTCGTTGTGACTTTTGACGTTTCCTACTGAATCTAACCTTGTTTATATAACAAACAAATATAATATAAATACCTTATTTACCACCTACTTCTCGCAAATTCAATTGAAGTGAGACTAGCACAAACACACAATTTGACAGAACGATACAAAAATAGACCAGACCACAGTTCAACACTACCAATAAAGCTACTGAAACTGATATACTCAGAAATTCAATTTGTCGTTTGCGCAAGTCTGAACATCGTACGTTAATTAATTTGAAATAGTAAATGTTCCTAGTAAAAATAAAAGTAAAAGTTTGAGGAATATATTTTTTAAATATTGGTAATTATCATTTTTATTTATTTATGGGATGGCTAGCTCAGTGGTATGAAGTCGGCCTGTGGATCCTGAGGTCCCTGGTTCGATTCCCACAGGCGACAAATTTTCATAATTTGAAAAAGCTATCCCTGTGGCTCCTCCACCACTAACATGTTTGGGGGCCGTGATTTGACGACTGGTAACCGCACTTCACGAGCAAAATATATCACTTACCGAGATCTGCTTCAGCAGAGTGCCACACCCAGTAATGGGTAGAAGGCGTGATGATATATATATATATATATATATATATATATATATATATATATATTTTTTATTATTTATTTATTTATTTTAACAAATAAGTATATTATTAAGACTTTTATCCAATACTGGGAGTAGCAGATCTCGGTAGCTGATATATTTTAGGCGTGCAGTGCGGTTACTAGCCGTTATATCAGAGCCCCCAAAATTTTAGTGTATGAGGGGCCACAAGGATAATTTTAATGTGGAGAAAAGTTTACTGGCTGTAGGAATCGAATTCGGGTTTTCAAATCCACAGGCCGACACGAAAACACTGAGCTATCTACCCCCTTAAAAATTTTCTTTTTTATATATATATTTTTTATTAATAATGTATACATTTGATAATTCTTTTGTTAAACATTACAATAAAATACCAAGTGCGTTTTTGACAAAGTTAAAGTTAATAAGGTAAAATATATCTTCCAAACCTTAACCTAAAAAATATGTCAAATACAAAATATGTTTCATTTATAATAATAATGTCTTGTGTCAAATATATCAGTGCCCAGCCATCAACTTCAGAGTCAATTAGGCGAATGTTTTCATGTTATGAAAATCATTTATGTTGTTAACATTTAATTAACAATCGATAGAAAATTCAGGAGTAGATGGCACAGTATTATCGTGTCGACCTGTGGATCCTGAGAACCCTGGTTCGATTCCCACTGCCGACAAACATTTTTACCACATTAAAACTACTCCTTTGGCTCCCCCTCCACTAACATCTTTGGGGGTCGTATTTTGACGGTTGGTAACCGCACATCACGCGCATAAATATATCACTTACCGAGATCTGCTTCGACAGAATGCCACATTCAGTAATGGGTAGAAGGCCTGATATATTTATATTTATTTTATTTTAGAAAATTCAGGAATGATTAATTTAAAGAAATGAAGGTTTTTAATATGGACGCATATAAAAAGTTTGGGAAACACTTAAACACGGCCGTAATGTAATAAGCGCATAGTGTTTAATTTCCCATAGGTCAAGGAAGGCAGAGCCAAGTGCTAAACCAGCTCAACTCATTCAATTCTTAAAGCGTTCACTCAGCACTTGACTGCACCATATTTATTGCGTCAAAACGAATGTTGATAGGAAGGCGCAACTTCTGACAGATAACATCAGTGGGCGGAACGCTGGATTCATTCGACAAATCTGCCTTTGTACTTCTGAGTTCTGACTGACTCCGTACCTTACTGTACGAGGCTACGTTTTGCCAACACTTCCAGACGGTTTTTTGCTTTTATTTCCCTTGTTTATTAGTGGCAGAATTTAATTCAGCGCGCTAAATTAAATTAGTAGATTTATGACTAAAAGAAGTTTTTAATTATGAGATGAATTGCGAACCTGGCAGAGAGAAATACGTTTTTCTGATACCGGCAAGAAAGTACCTACTTTCCTGACCAATTTTAGTATGAAAAGTAGGTTTTTACAAAAACAGTCAAGTACACTATATATCCAAGGCTACAACAAAAATAACAGTCTGGTAAAGATTTTACCTGACTGTTATTTTTGGTGTAACCTTGGATACGTAGTCTGTTGTCAGTACAATTCATATAAAAAAATTTAAACATTTTGTATTATTTGACAGGGAACATGGAAATTAATTTTTTGATTTTAAAAAACTTATCAAACAACATATACCCATGGGCGTCCACAGAAATTTTTCCAGGGGGGGGGGCGAGTCAGAAAAAACTCTCAGATATACATAAATTTCTAAAATATTTTTTTTTACATAACATAAATACAAATACACATAACAAATGGATAAAAAAATATTTAAATTTGTGAAATAAATTACTAGTCTTTGTCGTCTTGGTTTGAATTGAAGAGGAAGGACAATTTTTTAATAACTCTTCCATAAATTGACACCATTTCTTCAATAAATTCCGATTTAGCAGTTTTACAGTTTTTATTTTCTAATATTTTTAGGGCATAAAATATGATATTAATTTTGCATGCTTTGTATCAGCACAAATTAGATCTGAAAATGACTAAAATTGTCTCAAAACTATCGATAGCTATGAAATTGACATAAAATTAAACAAATGTTTGTCGTGCAATCTGTCAAAACTGTCAGAATAAATTCCTTATTTATTATTTCATTTGTTTTGACAAATAAAACGTCAAACATATGTTTAATTTTGTTTCAATTTCATGCCTATCGATAGTTTTGAGGCAATTTTCGTCATTTTCAAATCTAATTTGTGTCGTTACAAAGTATGCAAAATTAATTTTGTTTATTGGTTCAGATGCACTTTTATTTCAAGCTTTTTTGCTTCAAATATTTAAGGAAGCAGGAAATTAAAAAATTATAGTTTTACATGTTAAAGTCCTATTTTCGAGGGTCTTGGTCACCACCCTAGTTAATATCCAAGGGGGGCGCCCCCCCTTGCCCCCCCTGCGGACGCCCATGCATATACCCTTAACGTATGTACTCGAAGTTATGAAACTTCTGTATAGCCCATTAAAGTTTCGTGCCTAGGAATAGAAACACTCTGTATAACTGACAATCTTTGTATGATCATTGTTTATTTTACAATGTGATCCGTTTATACAGTACACTAATTAATGTTCGCATAAATAAATCTTTAAGATATTTGAAACAAAATAATGCGAGACATAATTGCAAAATAAGTTATCGTAAATATTTCGCCAGACGAGTTATGATCAATGTTAACGTGATCAGTGATCAAAGCTCAAACGTACTGCTCTGCTAAAAGTCCAACTGCAGGTCGTGGTGTTTTTTTAGTGAGCATCAACTGTTTTGACGTCTGTCAGGGTCAGGTAACGTGAAACAGAAAGTTGAGGACGAGCGACGAACGACGAAAGACGGATAGACGGTGGCTTCGATCATTCTGTGTTATTACGCTATCGATGTAGGCCTACGGTATAGTTAAAGTAATTGAGATAATGTAACGAAGTTGAGGATCTCCTACGTATACGTCCTATGTCTGATTTCTGAAGTTTGATATAGAATAGATGTATTTGGGATTGCTGTGGTGTTATAGAATACTGTGACATATATTGAGTTTCTATATTTTATTATGCCAGGTAATTTCTTAATGCAATTCGATCAGTTTTTTTTTGCCATTTATGGTTGCCAGGACACAGAATTCATTTGGCAAACGTGTCACCATAAAGATGTAACAGCGAAATCGACCATCGCCAATATTTTCTTTCTTATTATAATTATAAAAAATACTATAGAACAAAGATGTAGGAGATCAAGGGCGACATCTACTTAGAGAAAAAAATATTTTTTAAACCAGTGGTTCTTAAGTTGGAGTTCAAATTCATTTTTTCAGATAGGATTATATATATTTTTATATCTATTCGATAGCGTATTTTTTTCTGAATTCAACCATGTATTAGGTTAATATCCGTAAATAATGCAAAAAAGAAAGATTTAAATTTCAATATTTTTTATTTTTAACATTAATGGGCAATAAGGTATGGATGAAAAACAAAAGAACAAAATTTAGCTGCAATCAAATAATAATGATTGTAATTTGGACATTGTTTTATGGAGTATTTAACAATAATTATTTTTTAAACTTTAATAATTAATGGCTCAGTGGTATCGAATCGGCCTCTGGATCCTAAAAACCCTGGTTCGATCCCCACACCCGACATTTTCACCAATTTAAAATTACCCCTGTGGCTGCCTCACCACTAACATCTTTGGGAGGCGTGATTTGACGGCTGGTAACCGCACTTCACGCGCATAAATATATCACTTACCAAAATCTGCTACATCCAGTAATGGGTAAAAGGCGTGATGATACATTTATATTTATTTATTTTAATTATTTTTCTCCCATAGCTTACTGCACATTAACATTAAAAATTATTTAAATTTAAATTTTATGGGATATGTGTCTCAGTGGTATCGAGTCGGACTGTGGATTTAAGAACCTCGGTTCGATTCGAACATCTTAAGGGGCTGTGATTTTACGGCTGGTAACTGCACTTCACGCGCAAAATATATCACTCACCGAAATCTGTTACGGAAGATTACCACACCCAGTAATGGGGTGGCTATCTCAGTGGTATGAAGTCGGCCTGTGGATCCTGAGAACTCTGGTTCGATTCCCACAGGCGACAAACAATTTTCATAATTTCAAAAAAACTACCCCTGTGGCTCCTCCACCACTAACATCTTTGGAGCCCGTGATTTGACGACTGGTAACCGCACTTCGCACGCAAAATATATCACTTACCGAGATCTGCTTCGGCAGAGTGCCACACCCAGTAATGAGTAGAAGGTGTGATGATATATTTATGTATTTATTTTAGTAATGGGTAGAAGGTGTGATGATATATTTATTAACATAATATTCGCCATATTAAAATGACCTCTCCATGGGGTCGTAAATTGACGGCTAGTAACTAAGCTTCACCCACAATCCATAATTAGTTAAAAAGAACAAGATGAATATTTGTCTATTTTGTTAATTAAAACCAATAGTCTATAAATCCTGATCTGAACGAAACTATTAAATAATAATACCCGTGTCCTCCGAGAAGGTATTAGTGTTTAATCTATAACCAGCTTTATACAAGTCAGACTTCAGAGTCAATCGGAATCAACACAATCACAATCACAACACTGATTCACAGACACAACACAACAACACAACAACACAACACAGCCAGATCTCAGGTAAGTATTGGCGGCTCGATGAAATGGAATAGGATAGTCGGTGGTGCTGGTGGAAGGAATGTATGAATTTCACAGCAATCATACAACGCCGCCACATAATTTCTAACAATTGTACGAAACCACAAATATCAAGTCAATAATTAACTTGTGATTACATATACTTTACATGCAATTTCCTGTTAGGTGCTAATTAGACAGCAATTTTATCTTCGGTTCTAACCCGTCATTTTTCACAATGCACACACGCCTTCTATGATTTTGGGACTGGGAGGAGGAATTACATATCATGTGCACACAGTGTTGACACATCTTGCCAAATTCTATTATTCAATCAGAATTGTATTATCTGCAAGTTCTAAACGAAACATTTTTATTAAAACTGCTACTGTTAAGCCGCATTCACATCTCGAAATTTGGTGAAATTTGTAAACACGAATTTCTGTAAATTACTTCGTGCGTTCACAACTCGAAATTTATATAATATCGACATCTATTATCTTTTCAATGTACCATCTCCCAGCTATTTTCCGATTGGCTTGTTACTGACCACGTGTTAGAGAATTCGTTCAATTTGTACCATCGATGTACTTTATTTGTAGAACGGTCTCTAAATTTGGTAAAAAGTTTGGAGTTTGCAAACTTTTGTAGAAAGTGAAATTTGTGCGCATCAAATTTCAGAGCTGTGAACGGATACATACAAAGCTATATGTCAAACTCTACTAATTTCACCGAAGTTCACCAAATTTCGAGCTGTGAATGCGGCATTACTGATATAATGAAGACAACTATAGTTATATAAAATAGAAAGACAATTACTTCACTAAATTGTTTGTAATGTAAGACATACGATATAAATTCATCATTTATATTTGTAATAATTTTCAACTTAGACCTAGAGAACCAATAACGTATAGTATTTTCTATCTTCAATATTTAGTATCCTATGCAGATATTTTAAAGTCATTGCAAAAAATAAAAATTAAGGGTAGGTATATAAATAAATAAAATAAATATATCATCACGCCTTTTACCCATTACTTGGTGTGGCACTCGGCCGAAGCAAATCTCGGTAAGTGATATATTTATGTTTTTTTGTTAGTTTTTTAAATGCCATCAATGACAATTTGGATTTGCCATATCCATGATGGCGAATTTGACAACAATTACAGCGTTCATTTTAAAATGAAATATAGGAAGCAAAATATTTTGATTAATAATTAATATAATAAATTTTCAAAAATCTTTTCAATTACTGCCAAACAATGTCCTAGTTGGTTCATGGTTATAAAAATCATTAATAAATAAAAATAAATAAATATATCATCACGCCTTTTACCCATTACTGGGCGTGGAACTCTGCCGAAGCAAATCTCGGTAAGTGATATATTTATGCAAGTGAAGTGCAGTTACCAGCCGTCAAATCACGGCTTCCAAAGATGTTAGTGGTGACAGAGCCACAGGGGTAAATTTTTTAATTGGTGAAAATGTTTTGTCGGCTGTTGGGATCGAACCGAGATTCTTAGGATCCACTTGCCGACTTGATACCACTGAGCCATTACCACATAGGGTAGCTATATATAATTTGATTATTCGTTCTATTATTATGGGGTACGTGGCTCAGTAGTAACAAGTCGACTTGTGGATTTGAGAACCTGGGTTCGATTCCCACAGCTGACAAACAATTTTCACCACATTAAAACTACCCCTATGGCTCCTCCTCTACTAACATCTTTGGGACAATGATTTGACGACTGGTTGATCAAAATATATCATTCATAGTTATTAAAATATTTAAAACAACTTAACAGGCAGATTCACAAAACGGATTACCGCTAACACCGTTTTTAATATTTTCTATAACTCTGTTTCAAATTAAAACAGATTAAAGAAATAAACTAAATTTGATGCTAATTAACTCTCTTTTTACCTCAAGTTAAAATAAACTTGTATCATACATTGAAAAGAGAGTTAAAAACGAAATAAAAAATGGTGTTAGCGCTAATCCGCTCTATGAATCTGCCTGTAAATGAATTAAAGCATTAAACTGAGACAAAAAAAATATATACTAACATTTCAGTAAATAATGTTAATTTCTAAAAAAAATATATATTTTTGAGATTATTTAAGAATATTCTCCGAGAATATTCTCGAGACATTTCCAGGGTAGCAAAGTAAATGAATAAAAGCGAATGCAGATTAATTTGACTAGTAAAATGTGGAAAATAAGTAAGTTTTCCCAAGGAAGCAGAAAAGGGTGTGTACATTGTAAGGTCACGGACATTGACAATCGAACCCGCGACCGTGACAAAACGGCTAGCGAAGTTAATTGCCTGCATTAGTATTCATCGTCTCGCGTTGTTTTGATAAAATATCCTTTTCAAAATGTCCAGCCGTTTTAACGTGATAGTTAATGGAAGAGTAAATACTAGTTAAAATATTTGTAATATACGTACTTGTTTCTCGTGCCGAGCGTTACCACTACGAGCTGGATGCTAGAGCGTCAACGTCAACATCAGTTTCGCGATTTTGAAATGTTTACCGGCTTCGCCTTGGCTATCGCCATAACCTTCCAGATTGGTTGTTACGAATACGCAATTAGTTATTTCTTATTTACCGTGAAATTTACGCGTACAATTGTCCATATTACATAAAAATCAATCAAGTTTTTGTAATTGTTTGCACAATATTGTCAACACTAAGTATTCTAATATTTTAAAAAGTTTATAAGATTCTGCAATTTTGATTTGCATAGTTACATAGTGAAGGCCAAAGCATTTCAAAAGGATAACAAACGTATCCTACGTTTATAATATTAACTCAATCAGGGGTGTAGACTACGTGGGTACAAGGATGTTTAAGCATCCATAGAAATCTAAAGTACTCACCAGCAATCTTTGATTTTTTAAATAAATTATTTTTTTATCTGTATTCCTGCTTGCTATGAGTACATACAGAGTGTGCACAGAAATGCGAAAGATAGTAGTTTAACATAGGATTTGGAAAATGTGCGGAAAGTATTAAACTATATGTTTAAATTGAAAATAATGAGTCGTATCGAATTTTCGGAAAGGAAAGGGGTCAACAGTATAAAAAGATTGCGAACCACTAATTTAGATAATTATATTTGTTTAATTTTATTTCTAATTAAATATTAAATAAAATATTTCATATTGGCACTTATAAAATTTAAATGCACCTACAGCCAAAATGATAACTCTACACGTTGAAAACTAATTGTGAATTGGGAAAAGAGATAACAAAATTTTCCCACGTTGTTGTCCTGGCTTTTATTTACTCAAAATAAGAAATGACAAAGTTCGAAACGTCGTCATTTCTTATTTTGATTAAAAGTCTGAAAATCCGAACAACGTGGAAAAATTTGGTTATATTTTTTCCCAATTCACAATATTCTTGACGGTGTAACTAATCCTTTCCAAAATTGAAAACTAATGAAATAAAGTTGATACATATTTTAACCATTACTTTTAAACAAATATGGAGAATTGTTTTTTTTTTCGATATCGAGATGATATGGGTAGTAATTATTTATGAATTTCCTGTTTAATTTGAAGACGTCATATATTTAGTGTTCGAAACTGTAGAGATTGTTAAGAAGAACGAATGTATTAAAAATCATCTTGACCTCGTTGTGACCCCAGGAAGAATAATCTGTTTGTCTTTGATGAGCAACAGCTCAACAGGCACCAGGCAACAGGCGGCTGGCGGATAGCAACCAACTAGCGAATGTGAATATCGTTAGGAGGGTTACAAATGAGTGAAATTAAGTGAGGATCAGGGAGAGCGCTCGCATCTGCATTCATCTTTGCCACATTTCCCAACTTAACTGAGTGTAAGTTCGGATGAAGATTTTAACATTACGACGCAGCGCTATTAGCAACGGTAATTATACTTTTAATAATTACCATAACGTTAGCCATGGGAAAGAGTTAAGACTATCTTGAGACCGAACGCGAACGCGAACGCGAACGCAAGGAACGCATACGTGTGGATACTGTGATGCTAGCTGGGATTTGTTAGCGACGGGTCACAGCACCACATTAGCGAGTACATAGTGCCTAAGTGCACTACTCAGCCTCGACGTATGTTATGTGATTTTCGTCTTTGTTCTCCGTTTAACGAAACAAATAAGACAGGCTTGCTGCCGTGTGCCGTCTAATCATTTTGCTCTTGACAGCCTGAGAGACCCTTTATCAATTTCATTCAATTCTTTGCTCTCGACGGCTCTATACGCATGGAAGCAAAAATAATACTTTCACTACTGACCCATGTAGTGATTCATCATTTCTACCAGAACAGAAGCCTCAATCAACGTTCGTTCCGAAATTAATTCATCCAATTAGAACCGTTCGATCAGATAGAAACTAACTAAGAAAGTTCAGCTACACTTTTACAATTGCTATCAGTACTACAAATCTCGACTAATCGCAGAATATTTTACAAAGTTAGTATAATTTTTGAAAAAGCAATGAGCGTTCGCCGGGATTTGAATCCAGAACCTTTCACTCGCATGATGACTGCTCTAACCAATTGAGCTACAAACACTCGGCGAATACTCATGCTTTTTTGCACCATGCGAGTGAAAGGTTCTGGGTTCAAATCCCGGCGAACGATCATTGCTTTTTCAAAAATTATTACTAATATATACCAACAGACAATTGTGTCAATAAACCAATTCTTATAATTTTATAAAGTTGACGACAGGCAATCGTAGCCCAGTGGATAAAATTGAGGTAAAACATGCGTTTCTTAATTAACAAGCAAGAGGTCGTGCGTTAAAATCTCGCGCACTTCAAAAGTACGATTGTGTCTGAGTGGTTTGGATTCCACTATAAGCTGTAGGTCCCCTGTAGAGTATTTAGGATTAAATTTCTGTTGTGCAGAGTAACAAATAAATAAATGTCGCAAAAACTGAATTAGAATATAGCAACGGTTACAATTATTGTCGTCAGCTGAATTGAGTTGAAAAACAATAATCAAAAATATTTTAGATTAGAAATTGAATATAGCAAAAAAGAATGAATCATCACTGAGTATTACAGAAGTCAGAGATCGAAAATGGTAAAAAATATAATGAATCTATTTGGAGTATTTTGGCTCTAAAGATCGACTGTATAAGAACTAAATCGTCATTATTATTTTTATTTATTTCATTCCTTAGCTAATATCCATTATTTTAGTTGAAATGAGCTGAACATGTCAATAAGAATAGAAAAAACGTAATAAAATACGGTAATCGAAAGAAACAAAAGAAATAAAAAGTTTGTTCGGTGTTATTTCCCATTGAGGAGTGAGGGACAACGAAATAGCGGCTGCGCATTAGAAGGGCTCGGCCGTTTAATTTCTTAAACGAATGTAGTTTGGATTCATGAATACGGTGTTATCGAGAACACGCTTTTATCCGAAAGCCGGCGCCTGTGAGTCCAGGTCCGCACACTCACGGTCGGATGTCGGATGGTCGCTGGCCGCTTGCTGCCCACTCTCTTTGCGTCTTTGCCTCTTGCGTCTGCCTGGAGAGGAATCTGTGTCTGACTGTTGGCTGACGATCCGTGATACCGTGATCCGATCACAAGGATATACACAAAAACTAGTCACTGTCCAGTCCAACGCGAAATACCTACTTATATCAACGACTCTCCATGCGCAATTATCCATTAAGGAACATATTCAAACATATGACCACTTTAACATTTGACCCTGGCTTTTGTCGCATTGTCCGAAAACGGAAAAATGTAGTGTGGTCACTTTCATATCTACACAGATATGATCATTTACTTTTTCAAGAACTGTTGTTTTGACTTTCTTCAAAATATGAATTACTAGTATAAATATTTCGTATTTATCAGAAATAGAACGAATTTTTAACTAAACTACCTTTGCAAAACAACATTAATAATCAAACATACACTATACATACTTATTAACTCAAGTCCTCATACTCGGAGTGCAAAAAATAAGTAAAATATATATCTAGCAAGGATATTGATTGAAGAAAAATTAGGATATCGCCAGAATTTGAACCTGGGACCTTATGAACTCCGGTCATATGAGCTACGGAGGCCCTGAAATTCAGTTCTGATTGTATTCCAACATGACAGCAGTTCATAAGGTCCCAAGTTCAAATCCTTACCTAGAAAATAATCATTAGATTGAAGTTATTTATCGTAACTAATTTTATTTTCAATATTTCTAAAAAAAAACTACAATGTATTTCATTTCTTGTTGCGCTGTTAAAAATAATGTATACTTAATTGACAAGTCATCTGACATAACAAGAAATGCAGTATTGTAATATAAACCATTAGTAGTTAGTTATCTAATAATGTCATAACATTATAGTAATGATTAAATAAATCAAATTAATTAACTTCAATTAGAAACATCAGTAAACTCGTAGTAATATTTTTAAATGATACAACCTGTTGAAAATAAGAATAAATCTTACCTTCTCCAGTAGTCGAACGATCTGAGAAGTAGCTTTTACACCGTAGATCGTTGGTTCGAATCTCGCCTCGGTCACAGATATTCATCGTGATATCTGTAACCAAACAACCATTGATTACTAACTGCATACGTTTAAATTTAAAATTTCATGAATCATCAGCAAATCGGATCTTTTTCATTTCCATTTAAACAAAATTAAGAAGTAACCGTCTCTCCAAATCCCGTCGTCTGTAGACGACATAAGAAACAACAACAGAAACGTAAAGTATCATTTGAGTCGGTTCTCGGTTGCGTGAGCTGTCATCGGTCTTCGGTGCAGCAGCGGTTGAGTGCAGCAGCAGCAGCAGTCGCAGTCTCATCCCAGCTCTCGTGTCTGTGTCAGTAGGCATAAATTTGTACCGGCCTCATTACTATATGTGTTTGTTTAATTGAAATTTCGTGTTTTAGTAATCGCTGTTTAGTCAAAAACACTTGATGCGGTTTGGATGCTGAGCCCAAGTGGCTCTGTTGATCTCGAGTAGCTTCTTCGAAATGTATACAGACGCAAGTTTAAATAAATATATCATCACATCTTTTTATAAAATTTGACAGCTCATATACATAACACGACAACGATATGAAAGGAACACCGTAAAGAAGACAAATTGATAATGCTGAAATTGTACGAAAGCAATTTTAAATTTGTACAAGATATTTTTTTAAATTTGTAGAAGATAATTTTGAAATTCAAGAGTTATATATTATATTTTACGAAGACAGGTGCAAGTAGAAATTGCATTTATCAATAATAATAATTATTTATTGGGTGTCTACTTTATTTGTGTTACAAAGAAAATAAACCGTAAATCCAAAAAAAAATGTAAATTAAAACCGTATTTTTGACAAATTATGTTTTAATCTCTATTTTATTAATTATTAAAAAAAAATATATCATCACGCCTTTTACCCATTACTGGGTGTGGCACTCTGCGGAAGCAGATCCCAGTAAGTGATATATTTTGCGCGTGAAGTGCGGTTATCAGTCGTCAAATCACGGCCCGTAAAGATGTTAGTGGTGGAGGAGCCACAGGGGTAGTTTTTGAAATTATGAAAATTGTTTCTCGCCTGTGGGAATGGAACCAGGGTTCTCAGGATCCACAGGCCCACTTCATACCACTGAGCTAATTAATTAATTATTTATGTATTATATTTTATATTTTTAAATAAATAAAATATATCTTTACGCCTTTTATTCATTACTGGGTGTAGCATTCTGCCAAAGCAGATCTCGGTACGTGATATATTTATGCACGTAAAATTGTAGTTACCAGCCGTTAAATTACGGTCCCCAAAGATATTAGTGGAGGAGGAGCCACAGGTGTAATTTTAATTTGGTGAAAATTGTTTGTCGGCTATGGGAATCGGAACCGAGTTCTCAAGTCCACCGTTCGAATGTACTGATTTGAGTATATAGAGTACGTCAGGAGCGAAGCGAGTTTTACAAAAATCTATTTAGAAACAAAAAAATGTTTAAACCAGTTCAACGGCAACGTCCTTCAAATCTTTTCACCCAATGCAAGTGCCTCCCTTCGCCGCGACGAAAATATAGAATTATTAGCAAACTGTAGCTATCTACGTCGTAAAATATAAATCTACCAAAATCAGCAAATGGATTTTTTTTTAAAAGTGTGTTACACTTATTTATTTCTTTTAAATAACAAGGACGAATAAAAAGAATAAGTAAGTATCTTTTGGGCGTTCTAAATATAAACGGTAGCAGCTATAATTAGCGAATAGGTCATGTCACATTACATACCAAGTACATAAGTGGTAACGAACTGAAACAAATCTACCTACATACAAGTTCAATGCAATGCTAATTGTTTTCAATTGTAATTTATTAACCTTGAGTAATCATAGTCGAAGTAATTTCATCTATACAGCTTTATATATTGCAAACACCAAAGTAAACACTAGCTAGGTGGGAACAAACTATGTTGAAACCACTTACATACATATGATTAAATCTTTAACAGTTTCGGTATTGACATGTCGGCAAGAACAAAAATAAAAGCTACCAAAAGTATATGTACCGTGTTTTTCTACTCAATCTTCACCATACCTGCGACAGGTGATAATTTGTAAAGTAAACAAATCTATAAAAATAAATGAACATTGTATGGTTACGTATTTATATTCTACAGAACAGTAACAGTATTATATTTTTGATTTACGTTTCACCAGTCAAAGGTATGCTAATAATTTTACAATAAAATCGTAATTTTCGTTTCAAAACGCAGTTTAACGATCAATATGTGTTGTGATTTACTCACAAATGCTTAATGCTTATTTCAGCACCTTTTATAATGGATACAGTAATTATAAATAAACTATTGAGTCTTTATTAATATATTCTGCGCACGTGAACTTCACATCACGCCGCATACATAATTCAGAATTCTCTGATTTATCTCACTTCAGGAATCAGTGTCTTCCTATTCAGCTACTTCATTTTTTGCTTACTGTTTTTCATAAACAAACAAAATTAATTGTTGTACTTTCTAGCACAATGTATTATACTTTTCATTAATGAATAAAATCACCATAATTTCATATTAATTACTTTTTTTACCAGAAAAATAGTAGTTAAACCATTATAAAACATTAAATGAGTAAATTCTATTTTTATGTTTCCGTTTACAGTAATAAAATCCTGCAATGTTCAACACAAAAAATACACATATTTTCATTCAAAATGCAAATAATAATAATTAATCAATGGTAAACTTTGCATTTTGAATGAAAATATATATGATTTTCTCTGTTAAACATTTCAAAACTTTATTATTGCAAACGGAAACATAAAAATATTATTTATCATTTAATTTTTTATAATGGTTTAACTATATTTAACATAGAAAGATTGGTGACTTAATTTTGAGTATATCAGTAAATTCGTTTTAAAAATGCGTCAAGAATTTTGATACTTATGCAGTAATAATTAGGTATCATTATTGAACTAACGTAGCACAAATGAATGCCAAAGAGAAACAGTTTTTAACCTTTTCTTCATTACAGATCTCCTTAAAATCTCTTTTTGCTGAGAATTACCAAGGTATACTCAAGATTTTCAACTCTAAAGGGCATCAAATATTTCTTAAAAGACTATTATAAAGGGCTTTAATATACGGGGAGAAGGAAAGTTTTACCTAATTTATCCATAACGTAGCTTTGACATTCTGCACATATTTACTAATCAATGGCTGTGCTAAACAAAAGATAATAGATTAAAATAGCTGAAATATTGCTAAAATTTTTGCTAATGATAGGAGAGTGACAGAATTCAATAAAATGAATGGGTACAAGAAAACAGACACGTTTATTATGTAGAATTTTATTCGCATATGCTTGCATATATATGCGCTGTCATTATAATTTTAAAATTTGGCGACACGTATAATTTCCTATCATGTGTGCGTACCAAAAGAACCATTACAATTCGGCCATGATAAGGTCGAATTGAATACAAAGAAACTCTGAATCTAACGCACTGAAATTAGCATTTTAAAGTTTCTATAATAATAGTATAAAGCAACATTAATATTTAAAAAATTCCAGTAAACAAATAATTGAATTCTTAAACCGGTTTTCAAAAATGTATTTTTAACACCTCTCCTACAAACTTGATTTTAACACCAAATTTTTAGTAGCTCTATTTAAATTTTACTAATGAAATACTAAGGTTTTAATATTGGGCACTTAAGTAGTTGTTAAAGGCGGTACCACAATGAATTCATTTAAATACACTATGCATAATAGAACAACCTGCTCTATGAATGAAGCTATCTTTTTCTCTCTCCTCTAGCTTGCATCTAATTTCAAATTTATCTTACGTCGGTTGTAGTTATACCTTTGGCCTACGAATTTAATTTTTATAAACGAGAGCCTAATAACTAAAAATGGTAAAAAGCTTGCGTTACGGACATTTCACATCTCTCAATTGGAATATTCGATTACTGGCCTTAATCACATGTCAAACTTGACATAAAGATATACATTCAGTTGCACTACATAAGCTTACCATTGCTGTCACTTGCATTTCTTTGTTTTCTTTTATTTTGTGTTTGCTAATATTGTTTTTTTATTATTAATTTATATAGAACAGTTGTTTTCAAACTTTTCGGAGCCGTGATCCCTTTGGAGGCAAAAATCACAAATACATTCTGCCGCGATTCCCTTACTGTTTTATGTGGTTAAAATTGCAGTTTGCAAAAGGCTGATTTAATAATGTACATTACAAAAATAGAATCACGGTTTTAGAAATTAGTAAAGGAAAAACTTCTCATTAAGTACTTTAGTATAGTTTCTTAAGAAAAGAATTAATAGTATTTTGCTATCAAGCTTGTAATGAATTCTTTAATAGCCAGTTGCATCGTTTTTCGTTAAATGAACAAGATCTTATAGAGACTATCAAATGAGTAATTTAACATTGCTGTCATATATTTGATTCGCTATTTTTCATTTAAGTAACGCTTAAAATTTAAGTGAACGCGGTGCAACTGGATGAATCTTTGAATACATGTATACATACAATAGTTTTAGTATTAGTTTTATTTATCAAATTTAAGTATGTTTTTCGTAGTAGAAACTAGTTTTTTTATTAAAATATTAGTTAATTATAGTTTTATTACATTCTTTATTGTAAATATTAGTTCTATTATCATTTTTTTACAATACTAGTTATTAGGTTAGTAGCATACATACATACATACATAACTTCACGCCATATCCCAACAAATGGGGTAGCACGAACCCTAAAATCACTCATAAAACATTCACTCAACACACCCATCAAACAACCAATCATCGTCAAACACTCTCATCCAAACACACCACCCTCACTTCAACCACCCTCAAAGATCACTCCATATAAACTCATTCATTTATACACTCGAAACTACTATCATACAACAAACCTTCAATCACATCACTCCCCCTCACCTACCACTCACTTTCCTTCTTCAACGCACACAACGCATGCATAAAAAATCTCAAATTACTCACGTTCACTCCCAACAACGAAAAAATAACGAAACTAACAACGAATCTACAAGATTAGAAAAGATGAAAGCGATAGTCTGCACTTATATATGAAAGAAAAGACCACACAATGCAGTAACTGAAAATGAAACAAAAAGATAAGAAAGAAAGGGAGTGTCGCTCTACGCTTGTTTTTGGAAGTGAATTCCACACAATTGCAGTTAAACACTCAATGTAAGATCAGAAAAGAATAAAAAAGATAAGAAACGAAGGGAGTGTCGTCCCTGCGCTTGTTTTTGAAAGTGAATTTCACACAATTACAGGTAAACACTCTAATGAAATTACTAAACAACGAAACTAAAATTTAAAACCCTGCGCATTTCTGAAATCATCAGATTCATTCCGCAATTAATCTTCGCCAAACGTTCCTATCCTGACACACCACTTTTGCTTCATCCACATTCATAATTCCTTTCATACATGCACGTTTGTTCCTCGTACTCGGAAACTTTCGTTCACGCAACAATCCTTCTATCATATTCATCCATTTAGTCATAGGTCGCCCACGCAATCTTTCACCCTCAATTTCACCAACATATACCTGTTTCACTAATCTCTCATTCGACATACGTTCAACATGCCCAAACCATCTCAACTGACTTATACCTACTTTTCTAACTACATTCTTCTCAATTTCACACTCATCATACACCAATGTATTCCGGACACGATCTCTTCTAGTATAACCACACACACCCCGCAAATACCTCATTTCCACAGTAGTTATACGACGTTCATGTTTCTTCATCCACACCCAACATTCACTACCATACATCAATGTAGGCACTAAAACACCATTATACACACTCAATCGAGCATCTCTGGATACATTCACATTTCGAGCAAAGGTTCCCAGAGCACCCAATACCTTGCGTCCCGCAGATACTCTTCTTTCAATCTCACAATCAATACGTCCATCCCTTGAAAACATACTACCCAAATATAAAAACTCATTCACTTGACCCAATCTCACACCATTCACCGAAACATTACAATCAGTCACCAAATCGCTCTTTTCAAACACTAACACTTTACATTTATCAACATTTAATAACAGATTTAAACCTTTTCCTACTTCATTTATACTTAGAATCATTCTTCTCAATTGCTCTTCAGATTCACCCATAACAACAACATCATCCGCATACGCTAACGCAGGCACTACACTACCACCAATATGTACACCATCCACCCCATTCAGCGCCGTTCGTAACAACACATCCATATACAAATTAAACAGCCACGGAGACATCCCACAACCTTGTTTCACACCAACATCTATACAAAACCAATCACTCAATCTACCATTAACTCTCACCGCAGCCTCACTACCTTCATACAGCGCACGAATTGCCCGCAACAAATTACCATTTATACCGTACTGTAACAGTACATTCCATAATGTCTCGCGATGAACACTATCATATGCTTTTTTAAGATCGAGAAAGCCACAGAACACCTTCTTGTTCTTAGCAAGTGACTTTTCAACAATCATACGAAGAGAAAACAATTGATCCACACATCCTCTCTCAGGCAAAAAACCACCTTGCATATCACTTAACTTGGAGATTGTTAAGGTTCGTACCTTATGAATAAGAATCTTCCCGTACAACTTCCCTACCACACTCAGCAAACTTATCGCACGAAAATTAGTACATTCACTCGAACTACCTTTACCTTTAAATAAAGGACAAATGATAGCACATTTCCAATCATCAGGAGCCACACACCGTTTTAAACAAAATCTAAACAAATAAACTAACCAGTCAAATAACCTCTCACCTCCATACTTCAACATCTCATTCGATATACCATCCAAACCAGGAGCCTTACCATTCTTCAGACGCATCAATGCGAAACTAACATCACTCTCATCTATATCCCATTCATCACCACTAACATTTTCGCTAACATTTTCACTACAACCATTCGGTCTATTAATGCTACCATATAAAGTCCTAAAGTACTCACACCATCTATTAGTAACATCTGATTCATTCCACAATAACTCACCATCCGCACTCTTAATCGCTTTCACTGCCCTGACATTACCACCTCTCAATCTCTTCACTCTCAACCAAAACATTCTTTTATTCATACTAAAATCATTAGTTAATCTTTCACTCATCAAATCATCAAAACGCGCCTTGCTTTCTCTCACTACTCTCTTAACACATTTATTTAACCTCTTGTATTCCAGCAAGCATTCATCACGTAAACTTCCAGGCACATCTTTCACATTTAGAAATCGCAAATATGCTCTCTTTTTCACTTCAATCGCTTCTTTAACTTCTTTATTCCACCATGCATTTTTTGGACAAGAACCTAATCTAGATTCACCACAAACTTCTTTTGCACATTTAAGAACTGTATCCTTAAATTTGAACCAAACATCATTTATGCTGCATTCAAAATTAAGTTCACATACAGGCAAAGATTCATTTATTTTCTCAACAAACAAATCTCTAACATCCTCATTCTGCAGTGCACTGGATTTCACACGAAACATTTTATTAGTATTTTTCACCCTCATTCTCCAACATTTATCTAGACGTATACGCGATACCACCAAATAATGGTCATTCGTACCCAATTCAGCACCACGCTTCACACGCGTATCTACAACTAAACTTCTCAATCGTTCATCATACAAAATAAAATCAATCATACTCCGTCTATTTTCACTAATATTCTCCCATGTATACAAATGAGCAAGTTTATGTTTAAAGATAGAGTTGGAAACAAAGAGATCACGCTCCAAACAGAAAGAAACTATTTTCCTACCGTTTTCATTCACTCTTGCATCACCAAACTTACCCAATACATTCCCAGACATGCTTCTCTTAACTCCCACCCAACCATTTAAATCACCACATACAATAACTTTCTCACCTGAATCACATGAATCAATAACACTATCAAACAAATTCCAAAATCTATCTTTTTCAAGATCATTTTCGGATTCGGTTGGACCATAAACTGACACAACGAAGATTCTATGAAAGCCTACCTTTAATCTCAGCCAAAGAATTCTCGATGAAGTACAACCATATTCTCTCACAAACGGTTTCATTCGTTCACTAACAAGCACACCAACACCATGCTTCGCGTGTTCATTCTCAGCAACACCCGACCACAAGCAAAACAATCCATCCACTTCTTCCTCACTACATCCTTTCCTTTTAGTCTCACTGACACACAAAACATCTACATTATACATACGCATTACATTCATCAATTCATTTTCTTTACCAGTTATACCCCTAACATTCCACGTACCAAACTTACATTCATCAAATTTCACCCATTTATTTTTCATTTATCCAAAAGAAATAAAAGAAGGGTTCTCTCGGTAGAAGAGTAGAAGTTAAGGTAGCTTACCAGGCTTGTCCTTAACTATAAATAGAAAAAGAAAACAGTTACATTTACACAAGTGTCAAACGTCAACTGTCAAACGTCAATCACACCTAAAAACAAAACATAACTCAGCGTTTCTATACACGTAACCAATATAAACAAATAACGATATGAAAGAAAATATATATATAAAAAACTAAACTACTATAAAAATGAAAGATAACACTTATCTTAATAAAGGTTAGTAGCAAATTGTACTTTTGTCGTTTCGCCACTACGAGTGCATTTTTATTTTAAATCTTAAACCCGAGAAATGCACATTGTTATCTTGTATCATTTTGTAGAATTCTAGTTATTTATTTAAAAGCAAACAATAAATGTGTGAGTAACAAACATGATTGTGATGAATTGTTGTCAAAACGTAAATAATTTCGATAAAGAAAAGTATGATTGTCTTCGAGATCAGAATAAGACGATAAATTTCTCATTTCAGCAGCATTACGAGCTGTAGTCTTGTGTGACACTACACGGGGAATTACAAACCCTACATCGAGAATTCATCCATAAATTTTGGAACACGTATTACATTCGACATTTATTGTGTCGTAATATTCCAAGTTTAATTCGTATGACGCGGAATTGAAAGTTATGAATGTAACTGCTGCAAACTGAGAAGAGAATTGGGCCAGTCTTGTTCCCGAACCAAATCCGAACTGAACCGAGACTGATGATGACTGTTTGATTACTACATCCCATTATGTCCTCGACATATTGCTCGTATGGCGTATGGCAGGTGTATATCACGACCAAAGTTTTGTTTGCAGCTATATCGTATTTCAAAGGAACTTTTTGCTTTTTACAGCTAATTTTCATATTGCATTCAAATAAGGAGTGAAATAAAATCATGTTTCCCCTTTTATTATAAAGTTTCTTTTTTGTAGTACCAGAACTACCTATAGAATTGTCGTAAGAACTTGATAATAACATCGTATGTTTGCAGCTGTCAACTGTTTCTAAATTACTACAGATAAATATTTTTTCTTATGTTTTGGAACATTAGACAGTGGATAAGAATACACACATTTTAGATGATGGTATTGTAAAGTTTTATATTGATGGCGGATGCAATTTTGAAAAGTGATAATAGAAAATATAAATTTTTATTTTCATTTTCAGCAAAAATTATCTTGTAAATCAGCGGTATGAAATCAGCAATTTCCCGTTGCCATTTATGATTAGTAATAAAAATTGATCACTCTTCATTCATTTTCATCCCCAATTTCTCAATTTCCGAAATGCAAATTGTGCACATTTAGCTGTTCAACACGACGTCAATGTGAAAAATCAAATCACGAAATTCGTTATTACTAAACAGGGGAGACTTTTGCTTTTTCATTCAGAACAGACCCAATAAATGAGCCTATTTAATAAACTTACCATTTTATTAATACTACACCTAATTGCGACATAAATTTCTTGCAGATTTTTATCACCAACTGATTTATATTATTGACTAAGTAATAAATTACCTAAGCGGTTGGGAATTGCTTGTAAAAAAATATGTTTCATCTTGCACACAGATTATTGAGATTTTTAAATAAGAATACGCTCATAGTGGCGAAAATTAGAACTACAACAAAGGTACACTTCGCTAACCTAAAAACTAAGATAATAAAACTATAATGAACTAATATTATACTAAAAGAACTAATTTTTACTAAGAAAAACCTACACATTAAGTAGGTAGATCAGTGGTTCGATTTCCAGTCAACAAACAATTTTCACCACATTACAATTACCCCTGTGGTTCCCCCTTCACTAACATCTTTGAGGGCCGTAAGTTGACGGCTGGTAACCGCACTTCACGCGCATAAATACATGTAGTGATATATATATTTATGCGCGTAGAGTGGTAATTTTTAATGTGGTGAAAATTATTTGTCGGTTTGAGAATCGAACCGGGGTCGACTCGATACCACTGAGCTACCTATCCCATAAAAGTATTCAAAGTACTAATTAAATAGGGTACAAATATATTTTGAAAGAAAACTTTACAAAATGCCTTTATTTTTGTAAATTCAAAAAATAAATATACGCATTCAAAGCTGTGTTCCTTAAACATTAATATATTAATCAATTTCCCGCGTTTGAGAACCGCTGGTCTGGCAGGCCTTGTAAATATTGGGAATTAAATGAATAGATGTGTCATTTTGCGCGGAGAACATCTAAAAAATGTAACATTCTGTGATATTGCAACAGAAGCAATATAGCGCCAGTGTAAATTTTCACGCGACAATTTTTTATTCCAATGCAGGGGGAACATGCAACATTAAAGGGTGCGTCTTGTGCGAGGCTCGAAGCTACAGCAACAGCAACAGCAACAGCTACAGCAACAGCAACAGCACAGCAAGCGGTGACGCCAATTACATGAACAATACGCGCTTGTAAATGCGGAGTGCGACAGTGTCATGTAGCACGCATAAAGCACAACCTGAAGTTGTAACATGTGGTTTCAAGTGGTGCTCTTCGAAAATTGTCAGTGGTTCGTGCGGCGAGCATCGGTCGGGCGGCGCCGGGCGTCAGGACGCTGCTGTTAAATTTGTCTCTGCCGGCATCAGTACCCCACCTGAATATATAATGTAACGTCCCGCCCGTGTTCCGACTCGCCCAAACTCGTATGAGACATGTTCGCAATTTGACGGAACGCCAAACTAAATATTACCGGAACTTTCATTATCATTTTTACTATTAGATAATTAACATAATATGTCACCTAGGCTTTTCCAGTTCAGGATCCTTCCTCCGGATTTTTCAATTAATATTTGGCATTTATTATACAGGATGTTTCAAAATTATTGCAAAACATTAAATATATACCGGGTGTATCACGAAAAGCGTTCCACAGGCGTTTACAGTTTTTTCGTACGCTTTGCTTTCCAAATTATTTTAGACAAAAATACTTAAAATAAACGTTATAGCGCTTAAAGTTCTGTGTGCGCTCAACGGCATTGAATTTGTCGTACTCCAATTATTTTTCAAAACAACAACAAACATGTCTCAGTTTTTTAACAATATCTCAAAAACTAGAAGACATATGCAATTGCTACAAAATTGCTTACAAGTCAATTCGAATACGAGGACTTCAATGCCGTTGAGCGCATCCTCATATCTTGTTTAGTTTTTAAGATATAGCCTTCGGAAAAGTTGTATTTTCCAAAAAAATTGCTTTATTGGATTTTGTACCTTTCCGAGGCTATATCTCAAAAACTAAACGAGATATGAAGATGCGCTCAACGGCATTGAATTTCTCGTGCTCCGATTAACGTATAAATAAATTTTCAGCAATTTTTATTTTTCAAAAAAAATGTCATCAAAATTTGGTCACATCTCAGTTTTTAAACAATATTTCAAAAACTAGAAGACATATGCACTTGGGGATTCTACCATTGGATTCAGCAGGTCAAAATACATATGTATGTAAATTTTCAGTACAATATTAAAACGAGAAAGAATTTTAGAGCAAATAAGATGAAATTGGCCTAAAATCGTGAAAAATTTAAGGGGTACCCCCTAAGAAATTTTCAAAAAATAAAAATCGCTTATAATTTGCATATATGTCAATCTGGGCACGGGGAATTCAATGCCGTTGAGTGCATCTTCATATCTTGTTTAGTTTTTAAGATATAGCCTTCGGAAAAGTTGTATTTTCCAAAAAAAATACCATATTGGATTTTGTCCCTTCTCGAGGCTATATCTCAAAAACTAAACGAGATATGAAGATGCGCTCAACGGCATTGAATTTCTCGTGCTCCGATTAAATTATAAAGAAATTTTCAACAATTTTTATTTTTCATAAAAATGTCATAATAATTTTGTCATGTCTCAGTTTCTAAACATTATCTCAAAAACTAGAAGACATATGCACTTGGGGATTTTACCATTGGATTCAGCAGGTCAAAATACATATGTATGTAAATTTTCAGTACAATATTAAAACGAGAAAGAATTTTAGAGCAAATAATCTGAAATTGGCCTAAAATCGTGAAAAATTTAAGGGGTACCCCTTAAGAAATTTTCAAAAAATAAAAATCGCTCAAAATTTGCTTATATGTCAATCCGGGCACGGGGAATTCAATGCCGTTGAGTGCATCTTCATATCTTGTTTAGTTTTTAAGATATAGCCTTCGGAAAAGTTGTATTTTCTAAAAAAATTACCTCATCGTATTTTCGAGTTTCCCGAGACCATATCTCAAAAACTGAACAAGATATGAAGATGCGCTCAACGGCATTGAATTTCTAGTGCTTCAATTGACTTGTAAACAAATTATCAGCACTTCTTATTTTGAAAAAAGATAGAATAATTCTATCGGATTTTGTACCTTCTCGAAACTATATTTCAAAAATTAAACGAGGTATGAAGATGCGCTCAACGGCATTGAATTCCTCGTGATCCAATTAACTTCTAAACAAATTTATTTTCTGTTTTGTAACGGGAGAAATTAAATATGAAAATTTACAAAATTACGGAATTAAATAAAAAATCGTGCAAATTTAGGAATACCTTTTAATGAATATAATTAAATAGTCACAATAGTCACTAAAGGTAGAAATAAAATTATTGAATGAGAAAGAGAAATGCAGTGATAATAATTACTAGAAAATTTGAAAAATAGAGATATTTTTGTATTGACTAATCCTTTGGTTACTTTGAGATCAGTGAATTTGTTTGTGGTAAAAGACGTACGTTGAGCCTTTGGTTGTCATATACATTTCCAATATTTGTTAAGAAAACAATACCATTTTTTGTTTGTATTTTAATTGTAAGTTGGAATCAATGAAATTTGAACTCACAAAAGCTTGCTTGTGAATTAAGGGTGCTATTACAATAATAACAATGTTTCATCATTATAGATTACTCTAGTAGTCAATATTGACAAAACAGCAACTTTTTCGTTTTATATTTTATACACTTTATTACAAAATCTCTATAAAGAATTTACAAAAGTTAGATCAAAATATGGGAAACGCGTAATAAGAATTTTGAAAATGTTGGTCAGCTGAATACAACTCGATGAAATACGGTTAATTGATAGTTAAGGACATTGTACCACTTGGCCAGCGCTGGGCACATAATTCCATCGTTTCACATGAGCAACCAGTGCCGTTCGTGGTTGTGGCTTGGCTGGTTCCCGCAGTGGACCGCAGTGGAGAGTGGACAGTGCCCCTTGCCGCCCGCTGGTCAGCGCTGGCCGACGGCCCGGGCATGATGAAGATTCGAACCGCTGTGGGCGCTGGGACCGCAGCTTGCTAAAGGCTACGCGCATAAGCCTTTTTATAACCACCATCTATTGCAGTCACCTGAAGTCGCGGGCTCCGCACGATAAATAATCTCTCGTTGCCGGGAAATCTTTTAGCATTGTAACGCGGAACAGTCATGATAAATTACGTGTATAAATCAAGCACTAGAGTTTTTTCCTTTTATTTTGACGGATCATGGAGAAAGAACAGTATTACGAGCGACGAGAGGCAAACGACGCTCGTTGCGGTGTTGGAGATTTACACCATGATTTCTAATTAATAACAATTTTATGTTTTGTCAGCTCGGCACATTTGTTTTTTGTGGCTGTAGGTGACGGTGAAACGTAACGTGTTTTACATAATGAGACAAGATGATTTTAAGAGCAGCTTGGCAGAGAGGGTGGCATAGTGCCTAGTGCAGGTATACGGATACCGGGAGACGGGCTACCGTTAATAAGTGTGATACCTATGACGTTGGCGGGCGGTGGGCGAGACGTGACGAGACGATGTAATCGGCCCGGGCAGGCTACGGGACCTCCGCGCGACCGCGTACCGATCCTTTCATTATTAGGGAGCGATTAGAGGGCCGCAGGGCTCGAACGCGCGGCGATCTTCAATCTTGGCCGACATCTCGTCTCCTCGCATCTCACCAACCGTGCACAGTGCACTTGACTTGTGGCTGCCGTCTCGAACTGCGGTTCATCCGATGTCGATGCCTTCGGGTTATATGTCAAACTGGCTACTCGATTTGTTCTATATTCTACAATGTGGAAATATTGCCAGTAATTTGCACGCGGCTCTCGTTGAACGTTTGTTAAATTACTTCATCACGAGTTTCGTTCCGGCTTGACAGTTCGTTTAGTCTTCAGTGTCTCGGTGTAGCGTTTTAACCCTTGTTGGTACAACAAGGACGACTGCAGTACAAAGGGTGCAACACGTTACAATGAATCATAGAATATAAGTCCCTGGCACTGGTCGCTAGTGCAAGTGCTAGTGTTGTGTGTTGTGTATATCCGACTCCAACGCTACAATTTATTGACCACTTTTATATGAATACAGCCACGAAGAATATTTCAGTTTTCTTGTGTAAAAGCTTTTTCTTGTTAGTTTGCTGGACACTTCATTGATTTGCGCTAAAAAAACTTTATTCTGGTGACACATGTTTCATTATTTGTCTAGAAGTTATTTAATACCGACATCATGTACTTGTTTGAAGTGTAACAGTATTTAAAGTTGTTAAACTGTCATTTATGTCAACTTGCAAGAAATCATCAGAATCAAACAATTTCAAGTATAAAAGTGGATGTCAATCACTAATTCGTTTCTGTTTCTGTTACAGGTATCGAGAGGAAGCACTATGCTGGGCTGACAGGTAAAAATACAATTCATATTGTTATATTACTGTCTAGAGTTAATTTAGTTCGTTCTACCCACACCGAATCGAGCGTTCAATTCTCAGCCACCCACTTCAATAACACGAGTTAATCATGTCATTACAATCTTGAGTATAGTCACATTAAAAAATATGCAAACGGTTTAACAATTCCACCTAATTCTCTCGTTTAAAAGATTTATTTCATGTAATTTAATGATATAATATATCTCTTGATGTTATTTAATTTAATATGCTGCATATTTTTGCAAGGATGTTAGTATTTCTCGACGAACATTGGTACAATTCTCGGTTTGTTGTTTACGGTTAATTTAAATAGTAGACCGCCAATTTTTGTACGTTTTTCCGTTAAATGGTTATGATTACTACGAATCAATCTGTCAGGATTTTATTCAACTTAATTTAAAGTTTTTCTCGAATTAAATTTATTGTTATTGTTCTTCATGATGGCGTTTGCCTGTTCGCCGTCTTGGATGAAGCGAATGGCGGATGGTTGATGTTGATGGCTTGCCTTCGCTTGGAACATCTTGCATCTCACTCAATCTCCTGCTGTCTTTTACTGATCATTATCGCTTTTCTACAATCTGCTACTTTGCAATCATTTATTAGATATTCACTCGATTTTATACTTTCACACTAACTATTCATATAAAGTAATTCACTTTAATAAGAGAAGCAAATAAAAGAAGACCTATAAAATCGATTAACTAGCCTATTAAGTTGATCCTTTTTTTCTTGTTTCTTATGTTTTTCGATGCTTCATAAATCGCTGAACTAAAATTGCAGCTAAGATAATTGCGAGGTTGGACCCATTTTAAAATGTTGAAAACTCGTATACGCTTGTTAACTTTCGGCACTTTGTTCGATTTTAATCAGTTATGATACTGTTATCAAAAATAAGAACCATGCAGATAATAACACGCGCAGAAGTTACATGAAAATACCAATATTAATAAGAGGATACATCGTTCATAATATGGAAGAATATGTATGTAAAATCAGGTGTATTCGATAGTTATCGACGGCATATTTTTTGCATTTGTTATTGTGTCTCGCACGAGCACAACTTGCTCGCGCGTTCCCTGCGTTGCTCATTCGTTCGTCCGTTCACATCCACCGCCACCAACCGCACCAAGTTGCGTTGCCACATTCCTACCATACGTAAGTTTTATTGAACGATCAGGTTCAACTCGCACCAGCAATTATAAATTGATGGAAAGAGAGTTTTACGCATTTCAGCGAAAAATCGCTCCATCAAAATTCAACACCAAACAAACAAGTTTTTTTTTTTATTTAGTAGAATCTCATCACGCAATGTTCTCAAAACTGGAATGGCACGAGTCCAAGCATACCATCAGTTTTATTTCATGCGTGCCCTTTTATTTCTTTTTACTCGGAATAATTTTTCTCTTTCTCAACAAGCTATCAATCACATCAAATCCATTAAGGCAATTTAAGATACACATTCTAAATGATAGACAAGTTCACAGTACTATTATGTTCCGATGCTTAAACACAATCGCAATTTATTCCATTTGTTAAGTTGGCCGAAGCACCCTCCAATATCTGCGAATATTGTGCAGTATGCAAATGTGAAACGATGTCGTTTAGGGAAGAGCAAAGAGCGAACAGCGGACCAGCAGACAAATAATGAGGAGAAAGGAGAAAAACCCACTTATGAAAGCTGCCGTCATTGCGTGGACGACCAACGATGTTGGCGGCAATGAGAACGGCGACGCCGTAACTTGACATCATAAAGATTACGTCGTCGTAATGAAGTGTATTAACTTCCTGTTTGCTTCTAGTCCTTTGATCGAGCGAAAAAAATCCCCGCAAAATACAAATTTCCTAGCAAAGTATAAAAGTATAGGAAACATGTCAAAGTATAATATTTATATTAATTAGTTTTTAATGCACCCCACTTTGGTGCGATCAGCTTCATCTCCGATCCATTTAGTCCGGAGGCAGCGCGGCGTTTAGACTTATCGAGTTGTATCGCGTGGCAGAATTCTGTAAGTGCAACACGTCCAGTGCGAGTATAAATCGTGTTCAATATATCGAATGCCGAGATGCTTTTAAAATCTTGTCTCGGTTCGTGGTCCGTAGGCCCGTGGTCGATGACGTGTCCGCTGCTATTGCTAATCTGCTATGATTAGCCGAAACAACGTTGGCATTGCGCGCCCCTGGGGCTAGGGCTGGGGCGAAGGCGCGAGACCGAGGAAGGATCAGGCTGAGGGCGAGCAACACGACACGTAAGGCAGCGATGCGGGACGTAGAGACGGAGGGACGCCCTACTTGCTACACGGAACACTAGCACAAGTCAAAACTATTCTGGCAATTATTTGACCTATATAATGAAAGCAACAGCGAGAGTAATAATACATAATGCGTTCATCTCTCATCTCTCTACTCGTGGATGTATTACGTCGCCCGTCGCGGTAACATCACGTCCCGTATTATCAGATTAGTGGCCACCAAGTCAATTGCAAGGAAGCATCCAATAAATAAGTATTTATATTTTGAAGGACCAGCACTTTTCTAATTGTTTTATAAACTCAATTAAAATATATGTTGTCGTACCAAAAACCTTGAGAATTAATGTCATTTCTTAAAAGCAATTAGACCTTAATTGGTAGTTGCAGATTGTCTTGCATCGAAGCTGTGTTGATACAACATGAACTTGCCGTATATGGTAGTGTAATTGTTTCAAGAAACAATTCTATATTATATTAAGAATGATGAACGGGTAAAATGATAGACGCGTGCTTGCGAGTACGTGAAGCGATTTGAATTTGTCAACAGATGCGGTTGTAGTGGCTAGGAAAGAAACGTGTCGTGTGCCGTGCACCATTGAATAAACAAATGCTCTATTAATTGGCGCGCGCCACCGCACGCCAGCGGCAGCGCTAACACGGAACGCGGACACGGGGTTTTAGGGGCCAGGACCAGCCCATGGGGTACACCGTGCACCTATCGGTATCGGCCCGCGCTCGGATCGAGCACACTGTCATTAATCACGTAACATTATGGCTCGCTCTGCGTGAATAATGCATGGTACTTTCTGGAATGTAACGGGCACTGGGCAATGCAGCATTTACCATAGCTGATCGAAATTAGTGATGCGATCGGATAGACTATGATCAGTCAATAGCATGGACGCAGTCGTGGTTGTAGACTACGAAGCAAATAAACGTACCACTAGTACCCCGCCACCTGCCTCCCTACACTTGTCCGTTTCCCGTTCCCGGCAGATTTCATTTATGAGACAAGTTTTTTTCCGCTTCGTATTGTTGTCCATACGTCAGTGACCAGTGGCACTGGCAGTGGTAGTGCCAAGTTCACTGTGCACCTCTCTCCCGCTCTGACCTTAAACTGAGACAGTTTTCCTCTGGTGACGCGGTGCTGGTGCATTGGTTTGGTGTAGTCCAGCAGAGCAGCCGTCCTACCTGCCACAACCGCGGACCGAGCCAACTTGCATTGTCCTACGCTGTATCAGCGACACTTCATGAATATGGAGCGTCAGTGCGTCGCACATCCGACAATAGTCGACTGGCTCACTGTTCACGAAACGACATTGATTCCAATTACGACATGAACCATAATTCATTGATGTTTGTGTCCTCGCTGGTCACTGCCGCTGCTAGCCATGCGTCCTTGTATCAAACTTAACTGTGAATTGAGATTTCGCTTCTCTGTTCTGTTCGCTGTGCTCCAGAATACCGTCTGCGACGCGCACCGGGCCACTGTTGGCTGGCTGTTTTTAATTACATCACATCATCGAATAGTTTGTGCGAGGGTACTTGATTTATAGGGACGTTATAAGATCTCATAAACAGCACATGGCATGGGCGACAGATCGCACGCGTTCCCTGCCCACTTCCGTCTGGCGAGCAGAGGCTGAAGACCGGGTACCGTCACGTACCGTTCCATTTTAGCCCCGCCGCCGCCGTCCGTCTATCGACGCTCGACGCTCGATGCTCCACACTCTACGCACGTGCGTCGGTGCTTCCACTTGCAAATAAAAATTCCATTCGATGCTTCACCAGTATTCGTCTGTTTTCAGATTCGAGCATCCATTCAATATAACATTCTCAATGAATCTACTATTCATTCATTCATTCTAATGCTACTCCATTTGAATATTTTACACCTTATGTAAAAAAGTGGCCCATTAGTAGAACACAATGGCACCTCATTATCTTTCTCTCAATCACATTTAAAAATTAGAGTTTCAAATTGGATAATTTAGTCATTTACGTCAGGAATGTACTCGTTTATGAAAATATCTGTGTTAAAAATAATCGATCAGATGTCGATATAGCTATCGGTTATCTGTTATTAGGGCCGATGAATAACAACATCCATTGGTTGGAGCGGTCGAGCGCCGCACGGCAGTCGTACCCTGATCCCGTTGACGAATTGAATCGAGCGTGACATGAATATGCAACTGTGAGATGTTATCTGGAGGCAACGGTGTGCTTGGAAACACTTGTCCAATCAACTTAGCATTGTCGCGTATGTCAGCAACTAGTGTTCACTGTTTGGTGTTCACCGTTCTGTGTTCGCATCCAACGCATGTTCATTTTACAGGCGTTAAAACCTGACAAGATAATATCTCACAGATTATGAGCTTCGGCTCATCAGGTCGGCTAAACTCTCATTATAAATACACTAATAACGCTGCTAACTTCAGATTAGAACTTTCTGATTTTCTCATACCAGTATATCCGATATGTGATGGCTGTTATCTTCAAGCAAACACTTTTACTAATTTTTAGTGTAGCTAATTTTCATGTATCTTTTTATCGTTGGTTATCTAACTTCTATAAATTCTAATGCCAATTTTAAATTTATGTTCTTTACGTTTTAAAAGTACCAGAGCTTTACTGAACGCGGGAGTTGACGTTAATATATAATAATTTATTCTCCAGAGACATTTGTATGAAGTTACAAGTTACAAACAACTATACTTATATATACTGAATGGCTATTGGAAGCTAATTAATAGACAACATTACCTATATGCACATTGTAAGTAGTTAGTTATATAATAAACAAAATTTATCTTGCATCTAAAGTTTTATAAACACTAATGTTCATTAATTGGAAGCTGAGCTATAGCTATTGAAAGGAATTCAAGACAGGACAATGACAGTATACACATGTAGATAATGCCAAACAAAATACTCGTTATACTGGGTAGACTTTGAATTGGACTTAAATAAATTCAATTAGGTTTACAAGAAAATCCTAAATGATTGCTGATAACGCATGGATTTTGCCACAAACTTATATTTAATAACCAGTATGTAATGAACAATTTTGCACAATGTAGTTGAAAATGATGAATTAATATTTGTATGTAAATACCTTTATTATCACAAAATTGAGAAAAACTTTTCCAAGAAATAATTTCAATAAAACTGCCGTTAAAATAAATAGGTACTTCATCTTTTAATTAATGGTATCGCAGATTCTGAGAAACTCGTTTCACTTTAGATCAGATCAGGACAAATTTGTTAATTTGTTAATGCATCCGAAAACACTTTTTTTAATTAATTTTGCTAAATTTGGAATATCCTTCTTATCAAGGTAATATAAATTAAATTGCTCTAATAATATTTTAAAAAATTATCAGCACCAAATCTACTCAGATTTAAAACTAGATATGATAAAAATCTGCTCTATAAAAAGGTGTAACTTTGTGATTAATGTTAAAATTAAGTTAAACACTATTTTCCTAATTTTGCATTTGATTAGCTTTATTATTACTATTGTGCAGGTCCACAAATGTGGAGACATTGAAAATCTTCCTTTTTCAAGCAAATAATATAGCAATAAGAACGAGAGAAACAGTTCGTTACTGAAGTGAGTAAAGCAAAACGTCTTAAGGCCGTTATTTAGCACCGAGAAAGTAAACTGAAGTGAGTATTGAGTAGCAAACCCTTTTACGATCCTTCAGGGTTAATACCATACACGCGCTGCAGTTGAAGTGAAATAAAAAGTGCTAAGTAAATACTTTCTGGTTCTAGTACTTACTTCTGGGAATTCATCAGTGCTCTTCAAACGTAACACGGAAAGCCGGAAATATTCACGCCTTCAGAGTGTGGTTGCACGTGTAACACTGTTTGGCCATCACCTGAAAAGTAAGGGGTGTAACTTTTAGAAATGATTACACATCAGGCTCGAAGATAAATTTACAGAGATAGGCAACCGAAGAATTTATTGCTTTACAATGTTTTTACACTACTCCCTAGATGCTAAGAAATTGAAAACTGGTATTTTAAGTTACAAAGTTTATAATATTCATTCAGAATCGTAGTAAAATAGTTCAAGTATATTCAATATTAAATTGAAAATTCCCACTTACAAATTTCATGTCCGAAAATTGAATTATTTCTCCCAAAACTTTTTAATACTTAAAATAGGGCAAAAAACTAAATAAAAACATATACTGGTCTCTAACACAAGGGACAACCATCATTTATTCAGTTCAACAATTAATACAGAATACTGGTACATTCAGTTAAAGTAAATTACCTAAATAAAAAAATATATATATCATCACGTCTTCTACCCATTACTGAGTGTGGCACTCTGCCGAAGCAGATCTCGGTAAGTGATATATTTTGCGCATCAATTACCAGTCGTCAAATCACGGCCCCCAAAGATGTTAGTGTTCGAGGAGCCACAGCGGTAGTTTTTTTTAATTATGAAAATTGTTTGTCGCCTGTGGGAATCGAGCAAGGGTTCTCAGGATCCACAGGCCGACTTCATACCACTGAGTAAATTAATTTTTAAATAAAAGTTAATGCATGCTATATAGGAAAAATAATATGAAAAACAGATGTTACAATCACCAATTGTAATATTCGTATTTTGTGTAAATATACGGTAATGGCTTAGTGGTATCAAGTCGGCCTGTGAATCCTAAGAACCCTCATTCGATCCCTACAGCCGACAAACATTTTCACCAATTTAAAAATTACCCCTGTGGCTCCCTCACCACTAACATCTTTGGGGGCCGTGAGTTGACAGTTGGTAACCGCATTTCACGCGCATAAATATACCACTTACCGAGATCTGCTTCGGCAGAGTGCCACACCCATTAATAGGTAAAAGGCGTGATAATATATTTTATATTTTTATTTTGTGTAAATATGGATTATTGCAGTACTTGTCTTTCAATATAATATTGAAGCATCCTTATATTTATACCCCGAAAATGGTTTGTTTATAGCCCGTATCAAACTTTTTGTTGTGTTCTCTAGTTTGATATTTGGTACGTATTTGCTCAAAAATATGCCGTAAGTTGGCAATCTAAAATAGTGCCTACTGGGATTAACACAGAGTTGCAAATAAATAGTATTTTTCGTTAAAATAAGCCAATAAAAAGTCGGGGAAGCTGTATGTCTAATTCAGTCTGGCTTGACTTTTCGGTTACATAATAATACACATAATTGTTTCAATTACTAATATAGAATATTCAAATATTGTAGACCGCATAAACCACTTAAAAAATAATTAATATTGTATAAAATGTTGGTATCTTTTTTGCTTCTGTCCTTGGTTAGATTTTCTATGTCTACCCCCGAAAATATTCTGGGCGCAGTTCTTTTAGTACTGCGGCAGAATAGAGAATATCTAGTGTAAACCTGTTACATATTCTACACATTCGTTTTCTTATTATTTATGTAGACCTATATGCAGTGTCGTGTCTGGAGTATTTTTCGCGATCGTGGCCATGTAAGCGAGTTGTGGCTGAATAAGGTACTTTAATTTTCTTTAGAGGGTAATATTTTAAAAAGGGAACCATTTCCCTTCACCCTACTTCTTTCTGTTTAGGCGTTTTTCCGTATCACGCATTCATAGTCATAGTCAAGATAGAGAGCGACACCCGCGCCACTCGTGCCATATGAGTGCAGAATGACAATACGTATTGTGAGAGTCATTGAAATATCGTTTAATATTATTAGAATTACAGATGAATACCTTTTAACGCCGAAACCAGTGTAATTTAATCAATAAGGCTGGCATTCCACTTATGTGATCCCTGAACGCAGTCGTATGATTTATTGCCTTACGGTTGTGTACTCGTGTGAAATTAATATTCATAACACTCGTCATGAGAACAAGAATGTGTTCGGTGTTCGATGTTCGAAGCCCTTGCTGCCTTACACCAGATATCTTTAATCATCTCCATCTGATTCCGATATTCAATATAAATACTACGAATTGCCAATAAATAACGTAAAAAAATATCTCGATGATGTATTCGTATTTATATGGAATGATGTGACTCGCCATATGTGTAAGTTAATTATAAGAAGAATAACTTGATTCGGAAACATATATTTCGATGTTGAAGACCAGATCAGAAATATGGTGATTTGTTTTTCTTAGTAGATTTTGATCGAACCGAACCAAGATAAATGATTTGAAGTATTTCTTGTTTACTAACATCCCCAGTTGTATACTTCATCAATGACATTTTTTCGTAACGTATAAAATGATATTCTTCTGTGAACATATCGGCCATATTACTTTGTACTGCCAATATATCGTCGGTTTAAAATTCATTCGAATTAATTATTTTTAAACTGTACGATCTTTTTATCGCTCGTTTATGTTGTACCACGCGTTTTACAGCTAATATTTATGTTCGTATCTTGACGTCGGACAACCTATATGGCAGTCATTATGTCATTTCGTTTTGGTCTGCAGACAACTCACATACCGCTTCCATTTCATTAATTACACTCTCCTGCTACCAGTTATCTTCTTTCCAACTAAACTAAACTTGTCTCTGATTTCTAACTTTTCGCTAACGAGCGCAATTTTATTATTGTTACTTTCCAATTTCGAATAGTGTGCATAGTACATCTCGTACAAGTATGTATTTCCTTATAATTCTCGCTCTCGGGGAAATGAAGATATAGCACTCATTTAGGGGTTGCCTCTACATGGAGGGGGCTGTAATAATGGTGGGGGAATAACAAGGGTATGTTATGTAGCATGTGATCGGGCTGCTTAGACAGACATCTCTGCGGGTGTCGCGTACACACGCATACTTTAGTGCTAAAAGTAAACAATATCATGACTTTGTCGCGGTCATAGTTGTAGTCTGGAGCGGGGACCGGTTTCCGTTAGCGGCTCGTAGTTTCGGATTCGGCAGAGTTTATGAGCGAGATAATGCTCTGTGGTGTTAAGTTCGGACTGGCCGATGGTCCAGTGACATTTCCAGCCCCAGCTGATTGTTGGTTTGATTTCAGAAAGCCCTCGGTGGATGACGTGAGCAATCCAACGTCAGTGAATGCCCGGTAAGTACTTACTTATTTTCTCTACTCGTACTTGTAACGTATCGTCACTTCTCTTCACTGATAGTGATGCACGTGTACAATCTCAACCTGTGCTGCACGGTCAATACGGTCATGGAACATGGTACGTCGGTCGGGTGGATGGGCGGCGGGGCGGCCGGGCGGCCGGTTACCGGCACGTCATAATTGAATGTGGGCAATGTACATAAATCTCGCTGTAACTCATATTTTGTGCACTGATTCTCTGTGAACCCGGCAATCTGACAACCTTTTACACTCTGGCGCGCTCCGACGTAACCATTAAAATCTTAATACAGGGTTATTCCGTTGTTCTAATGACAGACAACAGGTGCCCGGTACTGTTTGAGATCACTCGTTCATTCGTTCGCTGTACGTCTTACGTCTTATCTTAACCGCACGTATGCATGTACTCGTATACCCATGCCCATGCCGTAATTTTAGCTTTCTCAAGACATCCATAGAAATCTTTTATTTTTTCAACTTGTTAATTTTGAATTATTGCCGACTTGTTTATTAATTGATAATCACTACCATGCTCACAGAACTATACTCGAAACTATTAATGTATTGCTGTTGTATGTGATTACGTGCGATGGTGCGATCTCTGGCTCTTTTTAGATGCCAGCAACAATAAATTACGCGCCCCGTTCCTTTCACACGAACAGCGAACAGGAACAGCACTTATGTTAAATGTGTGCTCAGTACTGGAATTATATTGGACTTGGATAACATTTCTAACTATAGCCCAATGCCCAAACGCGTATTAAACGATCCATCAATCAATCCACGATTTTATATTATAAGTCAAGTTGTTAAACTGTTACCTAACTCAATTTTTGTTTTCAGTAACACATTCATATACCCGTAAGTAGCTTTTGTAGTTCTAGTATTAGTTGCATGGCGCTGCTTTTTCTCAATTGAGATTTTAACCCAGGTCACTCTAATCTCTAAACATAAACAAAACATTAGGAGGACCTAGGTTGCAATCCTTTCATTGGTTTCATCAAATTGTAAACCAAGAATATACTTGAATTGTTTAAACATTAAATATAAAATGATGCAGAACGCAGAAGAATAAAAGAAACAGAATCAGTACGTGACTATACGAGTATTCATTTTATATTTAGTGTTGAATTTATTTATGATGAACAATGTAAGAAAAAATATGTCCTCGTACACTAGCGTATCTGGTGGTGCTATGGTTCGTGCGATTATTCCGTCGGCGTCCGTTGCTCGACGTCCGAGATCCGACGGCCAGCACAGCACGTCTGATCGACAAGTTATGAAACGGACGCAAACCAACCAAGCGCCACTTGGTGACGTTACGCGTTCGCGTTGACGTCACGACTACGACTCTATCCACGTTTAACAGCTGTGCCGTGACGTGTCGTTGGGCCCGGTGCCGGTGTGATCTGCCTCTGGACCTGATTTTATTTCTGATTCAGCGGGCGAACCTGAAACGAACCACATTCACGCCTCGCAACCACTAGACGCAATTCGGCGACCGACGAGCGACGAGTGCCGACCGTCGACCGACCTAGTCAGCTGATGCACGTGACTCTACGTGATGCTGGGAACTTATATCGCGCCGCATGTTTCACACGTACGGTTTACGTGAATTGGTTCATTTCATACCGGCACACGGCACATCGCATTCATTTTAATTGAAATATGAGTATACTCAACACGAACAAAAATACTTCTCTCAATTTACCAGTTACTTTTCGGAATAAGAATAATTGAAGCAAATAGCTAGTCACATCAGTTGTTCAATTTATTGATGTTTCGATCCACATATAGCATTCGTTGATGTATCTTATCTTATTTTCCAAAACATCAATTAATTAACCAAAATATGATGAGTTTTTGAGGTTCTACGCTAATTTTCACGGAGGTCTCCATTGATCTACTTTAAGTTTAAATGTAGGAAGGTAGACTATTTACACTTTTTCTTAAATAGGGAATCAGTATTTAAGTCTTATGATTTAAATATAATATTTAAATTTTAAATTCAATGTATAAAACTAAAAAAATCTTATTGTACGGACTCCCTAAATGTTCGTGAACCCTCATATAGCCCATGAGTCCATCGTCGCTTATTCCTCTTCCAAATGATCTAAAGTTGTTCAGTTTTCTATGATTGAATTTTGAAATATTTGTCAATGTCCTAAGAATACTACTATTTAAAAATACGGACTTATAAATAATAGTTTGTCTGTTTTCGTGGTATGGGGCGGCAGTCCTATTACAAAACAAATATCGGAAGGTGATATATGTGTACACACAGCATGGGGCTCCTAGCTAAACGTATTGCGGTGCCTTAGATAAGGAAAGACAAGTCGTTTTTCTTTTTGGAACACTGGTACCCTAGCTGAAGCTCTTTACGTCAAATATTGACACTTTTAATGCATCTAATATATTTTGCAAAGATTGTGACATCTCTTTCTTTCTTACTACATTTTCAAAAATAAATTAGATACTACTGATCGTCGTTCTTTGAATATAATCATATATAGTATTTGTCATACAAAAAATTTATCAAATGGTGAAAACATTGACCGTATAACACCAGATATTGTATCTACGCGTATTCATATTGTTCTCAAAACCGAAGTAGATGAGAGTTGTTTTATTTCACTTAAAATAACGAGAACCGCAGTCTAGTTATAGATACCGTGAGTTTATTTTAACGCGAAACATTGGATTTGCCATATCCATGAATACGAATTTGACAGCAATGTATCAGAGCATTTATTTTAAAATGAAACATAGGTTGTCAAGTTAATATTTGGTTTAATTAGTATCGCATTGTTATTGACGATTTGCTACCTGTAAATAATATATGCAGTTGAAGAAAATGTATTTAATTTTTAAAACCGAATGATGGAGAAACATGCCATGTTAGATTTTCCGATCTAGCACTGCCTAAATATCAATGTTATGAATGGCTTTTATAACCATGAACGAACTAGGGCATTGTTTGGCAGTAAATGAAGAGATTTTTGAAAATTTATTATAATAATTATTGTTTATTTGTATTTCTTATAATCGTTCAATATAATAGTTCTTTCAAAATATTTTGCTTCATATGTTTCATTTTAAAATTGTAATTGCTGTCAAATTCGCCACCACGGATATGAAAAATCCCATAATGTCAACTGTAAGATGAGGGTTTCATTTTTGACATGTGAAAGAATAACAAAATTGCGTATTCCATCGACTGGCGGTAATAATCTTAACAATTCTAATGATGGAAAAGAATGGTATATTTCAATGATCTCTCATACATATGTTAAGTTGTAAGAGAACTAGCTGATATTTGTGTCAGGGGTGGTCTCTGCTGACCAGGAGTGAAATTATAATTTGATCGAGGACGGGACATCGCATCCGTAAATCACCGCTTGATACGATAATGCCGTGTCGAATGATGGTGCGTTGTATGGTGGCGTAGTATGTCTGGCCGTACTCTGACTACCTGTTGTGATTTGGTTTAATCGGGCAGCTCTGCACGGACGGCTGCGGGATCCCGCGATTTGAGCTGACCACTGACCAGTGACCGCCACCGCTGGTCTTTCCTCCCTAGAACCCTTCAACGTTCCCGCGAGCTTGACCACTTGATCCCGTGGGTTAACCACTGCCAGTAATTGCTCTCTCTACAAATTTGAATGGGCAAACATGCAAGGGATTCAGCCATGAAATTTGTGAGGGGAACATTTGCAATTAAATTTTTTATGGTTTACGTATCTATGACATTCGAAATAATATCACGATGACGAGCATACTAAACCAAATTCAACACTTACGAACAATGGAACATGATAAGAAGACTAAATAGAAAAAAGCCATTAGATTTAAACCCATAAACTGTTAATAAATACATATACAGGAGACGACATTTAAACTCCTCTCATGATACTTTGTAATTCATCAAATTTTCTTGTTAGCCCGATAAGACCAGTTGTAAATTAATGAACTATATAAAAAAAAGTTATGTAAAATGCTTCTCTCAAAACTAATATAATACAAATAAATATACGCAATTATTATTATTTAATAGAAAAAAATTAACCCATTACTTTCAACCTGAATTAGGATACCATCAGGATTTGAACCCGGGGCCTATGAACTCAGGTCCTATGCTTTAACCAACTAATTTGATTTCATTAATATTTATTTAAAATACTAATTCAATTCAAATACTTTCGATTTTAAGTAATAACGAATTGGGGGAAGGAAATTTAAAATCTCCCTATTAAAATATGATAGGAAACTGTATTATCGATAATTCACCTCATGTATAAAAACTTCATGTAGATTCGTCACTTTTTTCAGATTGACATCAGAAAAACAGAAAAGAGACCTGTTTGTAAGTGAATAAACTATTTATCTTCATTGAATTGAAAACGACGAATATAAATAACATAATTTTAATAAAATATTCTTCGGTATATTATCTGCTTAAATAGCAAGACAGCTTTAGTTTTTCTCAGGCCAAATTTGTATTTCCTTCACTGATACACTAGGTTTCTGTGAGGTAAAAAGACTCGAAAAATTTGATATTACCGGGCAATCATGTTCTCCTAAATATAAATCTCTCGAGGAGTTTATAATCGAAAGACGGAAAAAGTTTTTATTTTTTGTAGGAATGTTGGTACAGTAGCACTGTTTAGTAATTTACAAAATTTTAAGGTTATTTTCATTTTACAGTATCAACACGGTTAATTATATCATAAATCATTAAAATACATATTATAGTCATTCCTCAATGTTGCACTTTTACAACTACATAATATACTTTTAGTACCATTGTAAACAATTCTGTCAATTAACGACATCCACCGATATTAATGGAAGGTGGTCACTTCTGTTAATTTCATATTCAAATTCATATGTAAACAATTTTTAAAAATCCGTTTTTATTCAAAAGTGAATTCTGAATGATGTAGCGTAGGGTGAAATAAAGGGACCATAAACACAAATGTTATTAATTGAGTGAATTCCTGTTTACGGAATTTCATTCCAATATCATGTAGTTTTATCATGCCGTGTCACATATACTTGACGGGTTACGGTATTCGGTATTGTAATGAGTTTCGGAATCGTTTTCTTAAGTGGATAAATTCTCGTATTGTTCGTGGATGTCGGGTGATGTCGCAGGTTTTATATTGCGTTTTGAATGCTTTTATCGGGCGGCGGGCGGTTGGCGGCCGCTTTGTGGGGGCCGCGACCGCGCGACCGCAACCACCGTCCGATAGATAGCCACAGCCAAGCCGCACTGACCAAGCGCTGACCCCGAACATCACTTCTTACTGCCGAGGAATGGTGACGTTCGATTTCATACCAAGGGTTTTAGGACATTTACAATATTTTACATTTTTCAAGCAGGGTATTCAACCTTTATCAGGTGTTGTTGAATTTGCATTTATAATTAAATCTAGGTATGTACGAGATGGGTGTCTCAGTGGTATCGAATCCATCTGAGGATTTGAGAACTCGGGTTCGATTCTCATAGCCGACAAACAATTTTCACCACATTAAAATTACCCTTGTGGCTCCTCCACCACTAATAGCTTTGGAAGCCGTTATTTGACGACTTGCCGAGATCTGCTACGGTAGAGTACCACACCCAGTAATGAGAAAAGACGTGATAAATAAATATATAATCACGCCTTCTACCCAGTTCTAAATGTGGCACACTGTCGTAACAGATCTCGATAAGTGATACATTTTACGCGTGGAATGCGGTTACCAGCCGTCAAATCATGGCCCACAATGATGTTGGTGGAGGGTAGCCACAAGGGTAGTATTAATGTTGTGAAAATTTCAAATTAAGATAGTTTAAATTTAATTCATCATTGGGGTAGCAAAAACTTGGAAAATTATAACTCCGGTATTATTAATCTGATTGGTACATTCGGTTGAACATTTCAACATTCGCTACTGATTTTACTACGATGTATTTGAATGAGGCAACTTTAGTAATTAACTTTAGTTAATATTGATCTTTTAAAAGTATAAATTGAACTTTGTTTTAACAAGTTTATAAATATTCATATTATAAAACAGTTCATAGTTTTGAAATTGCTTCCAGAGTAGTATGAATGAAATAAGCAGATGTGCGTTATTTTAAATAATTTCAGTTCAATTTTCGCGATTACATGTGAGAATCAGCATGAAATGAGGCATTGTCCTGAAACGTCTCGTGATGAGCAAAACAGATCGCTTTCGCTACCAAACTGCCACATGGACGGAATGCTGACGGACATGCGCGCTTACTTATTTTTTATTTACCAAAATTTTTTGTCGGTCTGTCCATTCCAGTTCGATTCTTCTTTTAAGAATGTTGTCCTTAGATGTTTGGACAATAGAATCGTTCATTAGAAAAAATGTATCGATCGCTAAAACACCGATCGTCGGTTCGTCTGTCTCTGCAGTGCGCAATGTGCGATCACATACTGTTATTCTGATTAAAAATCTTAACGACAACTAAGATCCACTAAGTGAACTTCTACTCACAGACACGAAAACAAGACAAGATACTGGCTACTGAGAGAACTCCTCCTTCCCAAAATTCAATAATTTTTGACAATCAACAAAAAAGAAAAATTGAAATTTTAAATTGCAAAATTGTCTCCCAAAGTCTTGTATTACTGAATTAAATTCATGCGTTTTCCAGATTAGTAAAGAAAAATTCATCTATTTGCCATTCGTCAAATTGTACGTAAAATAAATTTTTGGCAAAGCTCGCTTCATTCGTACATTCTCTATAAATAGTTAAAATATTAAAAAATAATTTATGACGAATTAGGTTTTAAGAAAGAGGAAAGGAATATTCAAGGTTCTGAAAAACTTGTTTTACAAATTTCTAGGGCAAGTAGAGGAGATCAAAATAAAAACTGTTTGTTATATGACATAGAGTCACATGTTGTTTGCCGCTTTTGTAGTAGAATATAATATTGAACATTTAGTGTAAGCGACGACTATTCTAGGTAGGCGGAATTTTTAGGTCTTGCACGCCATAGTTTCCCATAATTAATTGAAGTAGTTTCCATATTAATGGAGTGGTAAATAGCAATCTCAACTATTGATAAATGTGCACAATGATCAAATCCGTATCAATGAAATCATACAGTAGTAGAAGTAATTAATACTCGTGTGAGTATGACTACGGCAGTTTTCCACAATTGAGTGAATTCTGTTGACGATGTAGTAGTAAGTGGCGTATCCTAGTCGTGCGCATCTAACACTGTTGTCCAGGTCAGTGTCAGTGGAGTTGTTGAGTGTTCATATCGCATGCTGAGCAGGCTGCGGACGAGACGGACACGGACGCTCTACGGAGGACGGACGGCGGACGACGGACTCGAACTCCGGCATGTTTGCCTCTGCCTATGGCACACGTACAACGTACACGTACCGACGTACCACGTACGTTAACGGGATATGCACGGCTCGTCTCCGGCATCAGTCACGAGGCCGCAATGAAATCAACGCACGAGTTGAGCGCGTTTGTGATACAACAGAACATTTCACTAGATACACAGCCTAATCTCCTCATGTGTACATGTGCTCAGCAAGCTAACCAATGTCAATGAATGTACACACTAATCAAATTATATCAACTGCATTATATTACATTATTATCAAATAGAATTAAAGAATAGTTCACTTCTACAGTAAAGAAACACATCATGTCTTCTTCCTTCGGTCCACCAAAATTTCAATATCAAATTTATTTTTAACCAACTCTGAATATAATCACATTTCCCGATGAACAGGTTTCCAAACATTACAATGCACGAATTAATGCAAACACCTTTTATAATGTACTCTTATATTTTTTCTACATTCGGACGGTATTTACTTAGTTTATGCAACAAAATGATTGAAATCTTCTTCTTACACAAATATAACTATAGATCTGCGGTCTATCAAAGATTATTTTCAAAACTCTGAATCTGTTGAGATAGCACTTCATTGAATTCCAATTCAGAATCCATCAACCTTAAATCGATTAACCATTCATCCCAAATAAATAAAATAATTGCAATTTTGTCTAATATTTCGTAAACATGAGCAGTCATAATATCGTGGATAAAACAGTTATTCTATAAGCGATAATTCGTGAGTTCATCCTCACTTATTTCAACATTTATCCAAAGAGACAACTATTTTCGAATGGTCCGAATTCTACTAGAACCTGTAGACCTCCTGGTAAAGTAATTAATTTTCTTCTTTCTAAGTACCGTTACAGAATTGTATTTATCGAGTAAAAACTAAAATGTCATGAATCAGTTGTCAAAATTGTAAAACTGAATATAGTCACACCAGAATAATTATAAAATCTCGATCAGTAACAAATTTCTCTCGAAAATCTGGGCAAACAGAGCACCTATTAGGTATTTAATATCATCCAATTTCACGGAAGAATGACGTAACCACTTTTATCAAATCATGGTAAATTTAACCTGTTTTAGATAGAAAATCACTTACGTGTAAAGCTCCCAAAATCAGTAGCACAGGTGCAGTGACGGTGACTAGTGGTATACGGTCTTCTGATTATAGATAGCAGTTCGGAAGACTATAATAGTGCAAGTCACACTGCTTACGGCAAGACTCGACGGGTGATCCTGAATTATATTCAACTTAAGTGGCTTATATAACGTACTTATTAACTATATTGATATATCTACTGTATTACTATGAACTGTCTCTTTATCGATGACTACAAATAATGTATTCCATTTCGGTTAATCGGTCATCAGAGAATTTGTTCCGTAGACGGTAACGGTTACCGCAGGCTTTATATGTTATTGTTACCCATTTGTATATTTATGGTTCTTTTTTTAGATTATTTTCTTTTTGTACTTTCGAATACCTGCATAGTTTAACTGTTCAGATAGTCAACTTGATATTTTCGCGATGATATTTTCAAAACCAGTAGTTGTGAAAAAGGTTACACGTACAGTACAGAAGACCTATAGACAATTGAGAAATCAAAACTTCCGAATCACTCTGACATAATTGTATTTTTGGTTAAGTTGGAGTTAGCGAGTTTTGAATTGTGACAGTTTCATAAATTCCAACTGTTTATACATGGAAAAGTATAATGCTTTTGATACAGATTTCCAGTTTTAAACAATCAAATCCTAAGTACTGAAAATTGAACTCAAGTCCAACGGATTTACACTGTTGTTCAAAATGGAATGTATTTTTGTATTGTTTATTAATATTCAGAATATAGTTTTTTTTAATATATCTAAGAAATGAAGTAAATGTATGTAGAATAGTATAAAATTGTAAAGATGAAAGTAGAGGAAAGAGAATGGTGGCATATTTTAAAAATGCAGTCGACTTTAAGGCGAAAAGACATTTATTATGTATGTGCGGATTACGATACGATTGTGGGATTGTGTGTGCGTCCCCTACAGACGAAACGGCGTTATACTAAGCACGCCATTGTACTCTAGCTACAAGCCGCGCTTGTCCACGACTCGGCTGCGCTGGCCGAGTCCGCGTCCTTGGCTGGAAATGAGAAGGCCTGCCCCAATGTAATCTCATTACAACGTATACCACCGAATCTATAATTACCGACGCGGCATCTATTAACTATTTTTTATAATTTTTTTTATTTGTATTAATTACGAATATCGTATTCTGTCCTCCCACTTTTGACCGCAATTGAATCTCTTCCATTGCATGAGTTCAGAGCGAACAGCGAGCGTTGCTTGCTGTTCGCGTATGGCTATCGAAGACTTTTGCTTTCCACGATTCACATCGGAATGCATTTTATTATAAACATTTAGCTGCGAACGCGAACGCCAAGCACGATGCAGGAACGTTTATCGATAAAATGTACCAATGTTATGCAATGTCATTTCACTATAATTTGTTTCGAATTGAAAATGTCGCGTGAATAATTTGGTCAAGTTGGGTTGGGTTAGGTAATTCCTCCTGCATCTTCCCATTGAGTTGTCTGTCGGCTGCGCTCCGACCGATTACAAGTTGATTAAAATCCAAGAGCTGCAGTTAACTGCATTGTATTAGCCATAAAATTGCACGCAACATTGGTACGTCATAATTTCACGTTACACCGTACGGTCTACCCATAATTATTTTCCCAATTTACTCAAAATGAGTGCATTAATTTTTATTTCTTTTCGTGAAACATTTATTTTTAATAATTTAGTCCCGTGCATTTAAAAACATTTGTTGATTACCTTATGCATAAATAATTCCAGATAGTGTTGACAGGAGAAGCGTGATGCGAAGCTGTACGACGCAGGTGCAGGCAGAGGTGTATCCGCGTTCGCGTTCGGACGTAGGTACAAATTATAAATTCGTTCGACCATCTGAGAACAGATTGCAGTGAGCCTCCTTCGTAATTGCAGCCACTATTGGTTCGACTGGCATCAGAGTGCATCACTGACGAGGACGAGACAAGTGAATGCCATCATACAGACACAAGGCACAAGACACTACAATCTCAACACGTCCCGTCATTAAATTACCTGCACCGTCGCCGAACCCCGAACGCCGAATGCCGAACGCCAAAATCCCCAGATGCAATATGAGTGCACGCAGAAACCACTGATTGCGTACACTTCAGACAACTCACAGGGAGAAAATCCTATAGTATTAAAGCGTGAACATTACGGTTATCGCAGAATCTGTAGTTCCTTGAATAAGAGAAACCTGGATGCTATTACCCAGAAGTCGTACGACCTAGCGATGCGCTATCGGCTATTGACTTATCATTTGATTGCCAGATGGAAATGAGATGACCGCGTTTATTATTTGCCAAATGATATTTGGACAAAGGGCGCATCCGTCGCAGTCGGTCACGCAGGAATTCACTTCCCTCTTCACACGGCCGGAGGGAGATAGCACAAGAATAGAAATTGCCGTTTCCGAATGGCGATACGCGGGGTTAAACCGCCGGCGCCGATACCTGCCACCTATTTTATGCCGTCTTGAATGTTTTTTAAATCTCATGATTCGATTCCGTATATACTGCTAAAGCCTGAAGGAACAAAAGCCGTGACTGTTCGAGCACGAGGATGCTTCGATACTACCGTGTGTGGAGTGGAACTGGAATGGGTGCTTCTAAATGTTTTCTGCAATTCTTTGTTTTTTTCATGACTTTCCACGCATTAAATGAATCGATGAATAGGTATTTGCACCACTCTGATCGCTGACCGAGGTCAATGCGTCAATAACTCTTCACTATTCATTTATTCAACAGCTTTTAAATATCGCATCTCCGGCGGTTATCAACTTCCCCATTTTGACAGTTAATATAAACAATTCATCATACGATCAAAATTATCATTAACGAATATTGTTTTTAATGTCAGTATTAGTATTAGTAGCACTTTTATCTGAAGCATTTTACCCAAAAATATGCGAAAATGCATAATAACAAGTAAAGGTCTTTCAAAAAACCTTATCAAATATTTTAAAATCTGTTTACAAACCGAATTTCCTATAATGCATTTTGGATAAAAAGCTTAATATTTTAATAGCAGTTTTGGGAAAAATCGAAAACTTTTGGCGTAGACACACGATGTAATTACATTTTCCCCATTATAAAACAGAAAACAATTTGTGTTATAATGACGTGAGCTGATGTGTGCTTATGCAAGGATTACAGACAGTGTGCAGTGAACGTCGAGCGTCGACCGGCGTTTGTTTGGGGCTCAGTGCTCGCCGAAATCGAAACCCACAAGAGTTCAGCCCTTCGCCCTCTCTCTTTGCTACCCTATAGCTTCCGCATCGTTATTTGTTATTCTATTGGCCACGTCAATCATAAAATATCGTCCGAGTTCTTATCGATGACATTTCAATTCATTTTAAATGCATTTATAATAACCACAATGTATAGCAATAGACATAAAACTACCCCCTATAATACTGCTATTTATATTTTTTATCCAATTTTACTTCAAAGATCAACTTTGCTAGTAAGCAATTATAGAAGTTTTTCTTGGTCAGTAGACCAAGAAAAACTTCTATAATCTAAAATATAAACATTTTCAAAGTAGTCTAACACGGCTAGTTATTTAATAAACTATCCAACTGTTTTGTGAACTACCTAAATGTTTTGTTATTTTATCCGAACGAGAATGGAAAATTTTTCTGCAAGGCTCGCTTCACCCGCTAATTTATCATTCAACTTTCGATGAATTCAATTAAAATGCAAAAGTGAAATATATTTTATCAAATATTACTTTTCTACAAAATAATTGAATGGTAAAATTTTATTTTACATAAAATAGTAATTATTTTTCGTTTTTTACAAGTCCGGGTAGTTAGAGCACCATGGTAGCGCAGTTACTGCACATGCGAGAGTTTTCTATTTCCAATTTAGAACTGTAAGTAAATGGTTCGGATTCTACTATAAACAGTATATCGTATACGTATACCTGTAATTGGAATTAATTTGTTATTACGTAGCGTAAGTTATGTTGCAAGATGAGACGTAAGAAAAACTGCAAATTTACTTGTTCTGGCGACGTAATGTACATGTTTTATAGTTATATCATTTTTACAAATTATATCATATAAAGAAGTTATAGATCGTCATTCTGTTTTCATTCGTACAATACCGCATTTTATAAAGTTGTACATTAGTGAGAGTATGAGAACAAATATCACGTTTTAGATATTCATATATCCGACAAAGTGAAGATGATGCATTGTTAGAATCGGACAAGCGTTGCGGTTTCCGCTGATATCAAGAAAACACATGCATAAAGAACTACTCTCCTGAGGACGAAATATCACGAAAAGAAAAGTGCCTGTAAATAATAGAACGGTCGACACTCAAGTTTAACATTAAAATATTCTTCTTCTATTCTCTGCCCTACCGCAAAGCACGCAGTTTTCATCTGCCGATCTCATATATCACTGTTTGATTCCAATTTCCAATCGTTTTGTCATTAAATATGTAACAAATTGCATTTGTCCCCTAGTAGTTTTTTCGTTTTTTTTCTGATTTTGATATTCGGAGAGAATGAAGATATTCCCAGTTGTGGCCAGTTTGATCGAACTTGTATAGAAAATGTGACAAAATGATGATAAATGGTTCTTCCAACATCTGCTGAGCACTTTTAAACTTCGTCATCTTTTTATGAATGATAAAACATCAATGAGATACAATTACTACTAACAATGAACATTGTTATTTCTATAACAATGTTGAAAATTCGCGGATCAGTTTATAGTTAATCTTCATGGTGTATCACATTAAAAAAAAAAACAGCCAACCAAAATTAGCCGTTATGGTAGTTGATTATAAGGTTCAGTTCGCTTTGAAATGGTTCAAATACTCTACCTACAACCTGTCTTGACTGAATGGAACTATCTCTGTTGTCTTCTATCCTTGTCTAGGGATGCGACGAATTTAGTGTAAAAAATTAAATCATTTTAAAGTAGTAATTAAAATAATTGGAATACTATTACAGACCGTGCCAATTTGCATTAATAATCTTCTCCAATGGATGTTATATAATTCTAATAACATCTAGTATCATGTTTGGATCTCGGAATGGCTGTATGGGCTGTTTCATATCAGAATGCGCATTCGTGTTGTGCATGTGAGATGACAAGACATCGACATCGTCAGCGGCAGTGTCACTCGACACAAGGCAATAACATTATGACAAAACTTCAAAGGAGACGTGCCTCTCCGACGCACACGCATGTGTAATGTTCATTCGTAAGACGCATAGAACGCAAAAATTATTATACAATGTAATTACATCTAAAAGAATGTCAGTAAAATATAGGAATTGAATTTAGAGTTCGATGCATTACGTCATCGCTATTTATCTTTGTTTTTACTCCATAAAGCATATGACACGATATATAATTCGATATAAAAAGAAGGTTATAATTTTATTTATAAAGTTTAATATACAATTATATATTGAAAGCATTGGCCCTAGCATGCCTATTTTTATAATCTTTATTTTCTACGGCAAATAGACAAGGATAATTCCCAGAACAGTTTATTAATTCTTACACTTGCTCTTGTGACCAATATATTTTAATCAAACATGAGTGAAAATATCTTAAATTTGTCTTTTTAGATGAACGATAAAAATTTCTTTAATAACCATCAACTTTATGTTGCCAACTGAAAGCATAAATGTACGCTTTTCATAGTAATCGTAGGAAAAGTAATTTATCGAAAATTTCAATTGAAATGGTTCAAATTTTTTTAAATATATTTCTATATAGTTTAAGACACGAGAAATCGAATGCCGTTGAGCGCATCTTAATATCTTTTTGTAGTTTTTGAGTTATAGCTGTTTTTGATGTTTCTCAAATCGCAACTTGGAGACGCCATATCTCGAAAACTAAAAGAGATATCGAAATGCGGTTTGAACCAGTGTATTTCTCGTGCTTTAGTTAATACATTAGCAAATTTTGAAAATTTTAAAATTTTGAAAAAATATTTCAAAATTTTCCCTTGGCGCTATTTCAAAAAGTTGGCGAGGTAATGAAAATTTGTAAACACTAGTGAATTCCTCGCGTAAATATACGTAGGTATGTAAATTTTTACGGAGAAAATCGCACGGATACATTTTTTATTACAGAAAAACGAAAAATGACCAAAAATCGTAAAAATCTTAAGGGGTACCCCTTAAAAATTTTCGATTTTTAGCCGATTTTCGTTTTTCTGTAATAAAACAATTATGCGTGCGAATTTTTTCCTGAAAATTTACATACCTACGTATTTTTACGCGAGGAATTCACTAGTCTTTACAAATTTTCATTATCTCGCCAACTTTTTGAAATATCGCCAAGGAATAATTTTGTAAAAAATCGAAGAATTTTCAAAATTTTCAAAATTTGCTAATATATTAACTAAAGCACGAGAAATACACTGGTTCAAACCGCATTTCGATATCTCTTTTAGTTTTCGAGATATGGCGTCTTAAAGTTACGATTTGAAAAACATCAAAAATCGCTGTAACTCAAAAACTAAAAAAGATATGAAGATGTGCTCAACGGCATTCGATTTCTTGTGCCTTAAATTATATAGTACCATATTAAAAAAAAATTAATTTTTTTCATTCTTTCAGTAAGTTAAATTTGTGTATTCCTCATAAAAATATATGAGTAAGTCAATTTTCACAAAAAGATTCGTACGGTTAAATTTTTTTTACATAAATCTGAATTTGTATTGTAAATTATTAAATCAGCCTTTACAAATTGAAATTTTGATAACAGAGAAAGTAAGGGGATCGCGGTAGATTTTATTTGTGATTTTTGCCTTCCATGGAGCCACAGCGCCGAAAAGTTTGAAAACCACTGATATAAACCAAAATGTATTTGAAACGATATATCAGTTTGAGAAATATACGAGTATTAACCTCAAAATTTTGCAATGTACACGGTGCATTTCTTCAGTACAGATTTTGTATAGGTTATACTTGTGAAAAGTAATTCACAGAATTTTATTTATACATTTTCTGTATGATGCGATACAAAATATTTGTATAACTATATTTCTATATAAAATTATAGATCGTGTAATATGAGAAATTGATATTGTCACTGTCTATAAAAATATGAAGTATTAGATAAAATATTTTCCATTTAAATATAAAAATAATTTTAATGTTCTATATAAATATATACAATGTACAACAATTTTTCAGCTGCGTACTTCACCTCCTTAAAAGTGAAAAGTTAACAATTTTCTTTACTTAATTTATTTTAATTTGCGGACTACTGCTTTGTCAAATGAAATGTATTTATCAAAAAGCTCCGGAGTCAAACTTGAAATTAAAGAATGGTAATTGTTCCTTGCCAGCCGAAGTAAATTGTAGATATACTGACGGAAAGAAATTGCGTCCTGGATCGTAAAAAATATGGAACAGGAAGTTTTAATTACAATTTATCTATTTGAATAAAATGTATTTAACAAAAGGTGCTGAGTAGTTAGGGTGTAGAGGTTAGGGGGTAAAAGAAAGTAGAAGAACAGTGTCTAATTAAAAATGTGAACGGATAGGTTTTTTTTACGGCGAACGGCGAACGGCGGACGGCGTAGACTGTCGAGATGGGGTGTTGCAATTTGTTTACGGTGGCGTACGCCGCTCGCCCTTCACTGGCATTGGCATTCGCAACCCTCTGTAGTAGTGGCTGGCGTCTTTAATAATTCCCCGCGCGTATCTCTCATTTATTTCTTGGCCTATGCTTTCAAACCGACTTCGCAGTACTCTTTAATTTTTGCCGTTCGCATTTCATTCCTTCCTCTCATTTCTTCTGTGTAGAACAAATTGCGTCCCATCCCTTCATCCACTACCAGTTGGTCTAATGTCGTGTTAAATGTCTCAGAAATATCCAGCAACTTAAAAAACTGCTGTAAAATCCACGAATACCATTACGTCGATGCCGATATAAAGTATCAGCCGACTTGTCGGCGTGTAAGAATTGCGCACGTGACTGAATACAAGTCTTTCATTATTACCTCGTGCCCGTTCCTTTGCCTTTGCCTGCGCCAGTGCGCCCTGCGTCTGTGCATTCTGTAATCGTTTTCTTACACTTCTCTATTTTCATTTGTTCAAAAAATGCACCTTGTCGGTCCTACGCCGCTACGCTGCTCTACAAGATCGCACAGATCGCACAGATCGCTTCCAATCTTCATCAGACGAAAAATATTTCACACATTACATCAAATACCGAACAATATCGCGTATAGATGAATATTTTACTCCCAACTTGCTAATCTTTCAAATTTAGGTAAAAGCCACTATATAATAATGTCATTTTACGGTAATTTTGTCGCGGCGTATTTATGGTTACAAATTAGAATAATTTTAAATTCATTTACGGCTTGAGTTTAAATACCGACCACGGTAGTCTAGCGACTAGAATAGCAGTTGCTTGACATTGCACACCTTAGGTCGCGGGTTTGAATCCCGTCCAGGGTATGCATGTTTATGATGTACTTTTTTGAGAGTGTGGTTTAATTTGAAATAAAAATAAATGTATCATCACTCCTTCAACCCATTACTGGGTATGACAATCTGCCGTAACAAATCTCGGTAAGTGCACGTGAATTACGGTTAGCAGCCGTCAAATTATGGCCCCCAATGCTATTAGTAGAGGGGGAGCCACAAGGGTACTGCTAATGTGGTACACATTGTTTGTCGGCTGTGGAAATCGAACCCGTGTCCTTGAATCCAAAGACCGACTCGATACCACTAAACCACATATCCTACATCTTCATTTAAATAATCCAAAATTCAGGAGTAGCTCAAATTCTTTTAAAAATTGAACTGTGTAGAAAAAAATAATTGCCTTAAATGAAAATACATACTTTCTTTTAAAATAAAATAAATAAATATATCATCACGCTCCTCCACCACTAACATCTTTGGGGGCCGTGATTTGACGAATGGTACAGCACTTCACGCGCAAAATATATCACTTACCGAGATCTGCTTCGGCAGAGTGCCACACCCAGTAATGTTAGAAGGCGTGATGATATATTTATTTTATTTATTTATCACGCCTTTTACCCATTACTGGGTGTGGCACTCTGCAGAAGCAGATCTCGGTAAGTGATATATTTATTCGCGTGAAGTGCGGTTTCCGTCAAATCACGGCCCCCAAAGATGTTAGTGGTGGAGGAGCCACAGGAGTAATTTTAAATTGGTGAAAATGTTCTTAGAACCCACAGGCCGACTTGATACCATTGAGCCACTACCCCATATACTTTCTTTTAATTTCATTAAAGCTTGAAAGCCATATTTAAAATCTACCTTCACTTTAATTCATTTCCAATGCATAGTCTCTGCAGTGTTATTGCAGCACGCAAAATCAAACAACGTAACTAGTTGAGGAGAGGAGATTATCATATCTGTTTTGAGATGGGATCAACGAAGCAGGATAATAGTATTGCCAAAATTTATCATGTTAATTGGGTAGCGTGTAAGAAGTTGTGAGCCGCGGTCCCAAGAGTGTTTGTCTTAATTATTGCAGGCGACGCGACAAGCTAGTTATTTGAATAGATTCCTGGCGGGCTTGTCTGCATCACTTCGTCGCTTCCTCCGTTGTTTGCTTTGGCGTCTTGCGGTGAACGGTGATCAACACAACATCGGCCAAGTCTGCGCACTTGATGACTAGGGACGATACATTATGCGACACGCCGTGATATGATATTCAGATTACCTTCGCGCTGCTCGAAGCTTATTTATTAGTACAGGTTGTCGTGCTTGTTACACCATCATGCTAAATACTTTGACAAGTTAAGTTATTAGGAGCGAATTAATAGAACTACGTTCATTTCAATATCATCATGAAATATTATACTATAAATACAAAAGCAATCTTTCTATACACCGTATCAATTGTCATGGCAATTACGTTATATACAACATACGTTATAAATGACGGAAACACAATTAATACAGTACGTCTTGCACCATAAACAAATTCACTGTCCTAAGTAATTGGCTACCTATTTGACATTGGGTATAAATGTAAATCTGGAGCAGTTTGGTATCTCAAGATATGTTTAAAAACAAATAAAATAGAGAAACACATACATAACATTAGGCTATATCCCATAAAAATGGGGTAGCATGAACCCCAAAAATCATTCAAAAAACATTAACATAAAATAACACTATGTAACAAAATTTGACTTTTTGTTCTGCCTTTCTTGATAATTCAGCTCGGTTTCTTATACAAAATCATTCAGGAAAATCATAGTCGCAAGCCGAAAAGTTTGCTTTTGCGCCCAGGGCGAATTTTTTTTAAAAATAAAAATGTTTCCACGAATATGCTGAATTAGCTCTATATAACCATAAGTTAGTACTTGTTGTTTCTGACTAAACTTATAGAGAAATGTATGGAGAAGTCAGCCAAAATGCCAAAAGTAACATACAAACGGATTTCTGAAAGTTATAGGCCAAAAACTTGAAAAAAAACCCTCAAATTTTATGAAATTTCCCCTAAAAATCGGGAAATAAAAAATCGTAACTAAACTTTTACGGACAAATATTGATGTTCGGCTGTTTGTATCCCCAGAGTAACTCATTACGAAGCGTTATATGCCGTTCGTTGGTTATAATTAGATTGTTCTTGTCATTTAAACACATTTGCGAAAAAATCTAAACTTTTGGCATTTTGGATGACTTCTCCATACATTTCTCTATAAGTTTAGTCAGAAACAACAAGTACTAAGTTAATTCAGCATACTCGTGGAAACATTTTTGTTTTAAAAAAAAATTCGCCCTGGGCGCAAAAGCAAACTTTTCGGCTTGCGACTATGATTTTCCTGAATGATTTTGTATCAGAGACCGAGCTGAAGTACTAAGAAAGTTAGGCAGAAAACCTTGTTACATAGTGTAATCAGTCCTCGTCAAACATTGTCATCTTAACACACCACCCTCGTTTCAACCACACTTATAGTCCATATAATCATATTTACTTATCACATTCGGAATCATTCATCACACAACAAACCTTTAATCACATCCATCTATTCACTTCTATACACTTTTCATTACTCTTTCTTCGACATACGTTTCGTATGCTTAAAACATCTCAAATTACTCACACTCACTCCTCTAACAACGAATCTAAAAACGAATTTACAAAGATTAATAAGAAGAGAGCGACAGCATGCGCTTGTATTCCACACAATTGCATTTAGCCACTCTATTTTAAGAACTGAAAATGAAACAATAAGATGAGAAAGGAATTGAGTGTTGAGCTGCGCTTGCTTTTGAAAGTAAATTTCACGCAATTGCAGTTAGACACTATGTAAGAACTGAAAACGAATCAAATAGAAAAGAAAGGTCGAGAGTGTCGTCCTACGCTTGTTTTTTAAAGTGAATTCCATACAATTGCAGTTAAACACTCTATGTAAGATCAGAAAACGAATCAAAATTGTGTTTTACAAGCCTTTTTATGTTAAATACTTTGACAAGTGAAAATATGATGTGGCGAATTAATAGAAGTGCAAGTTAACTTAGTTTAAATTGTATTGGAACATTTTTCCTTCAAGGAAAATGAGTCCTTAGAGCATCTCCATAATATAATTAAGTTTTGAAAATAATCTTAGACAATCTTGTCTAATCCCATTAGAGAACAGAATCTCCCTTCTTGAAATCTAAACCAGTTAAAATTGATTTCAGCTTGAATAAAATTATCAGACATTCATGGTTAACCTACAGTCAAATAATATAATTATTACTACAATCAGATTCTTCTAAGAAGAAGATTCCAATCATTACATTGCATGAACTAAGTAACGACCATCTGGATGAAGAAAAAACACGGCAGTACGGAGATCCCGAGTTTGAATCCCCCTCAAGCTAAATATATTATATATAAACTACTATAGTACGGCTCGATGGGTCTGGATCCTGTACTGTAATTGAAATTAAGTTTCTGTTGTATAGAGCAGAATAAATAAATAAATATAGACAAGTTAGTTTTATTTTCAATATCTTCTTAATAATAATAATAATAATAATAATATATATTTGTTTTAAGCTTTGCTTATACAAAGAGGAAGGTATAACATACTGAAATATAATACTTATAACAATTCACAGTCATATAAATTCTAACAAATAATTTAGATCTACAGGTTGGCAATGAAATCTCGTATTTTGATTGCTCCAGTTACAAAGTAGAATAAATTATATAGCTTTTCCGGGTTAAGCCATGCTGAAAGTTCCTTTTTGTATTTTTCAGGCTCTATGTTGGTGAGATAATTGGAAATGTAATGATCTCTCAGTGGGTTGTATATCGGGCATCGAAATAAGAGATGGTCCAGACTGTCTTCCTCAAATTTGTTACAATAGGTACAGATTTCTTCCTTCTTGAATCTATAACAAACTCCCTTATACGTTACCTTTCCGTGTTTTGAACTAGCTGTTCGGATTTGCAGGGCTAGTTTAAGGACAGGAAATGGTATGTCTAGGATTAGATAGTTTTGAGATGTGAAATAGTGATTGAAGTCAGGGTTGTAGTTGGATGTTGTTATTCATCTAATGTCATCTTCGTAAAGTTTCTCTCTAAATGCTGTTATAATGTTCGTCATTTCTTCCTTTAAAATAGTTACCTTCTGTTCGTCCCATACCCACGAGAAGTTCGCATTTTCTAGCATCTGCTGAAGATTACTAACCCAATTATATTTATTCAACTTATTTTCTTCTGTTTTTGAGTTTAATTTCAAAAGCAAATTGTAACAAATTTTATTTCAATATCTTCTTTAAAACGTAGTTAACTTCTAAACTTCAACTTCCCGTATGGTAATAGCGTCCCCTCTTAAAACCATAACTAGTTCAATTTGATTTTCGTAGGAATAACAATAGTATCCCTTATCATAAATAGATTTGTTAATATTCGTTTTTAGTTGCATTTCTCCGCGAATGCAGGGTAACAGATGTGACAGTAGCGACATCAACATCGTTGAACTCACACGAAATTGAATGAATCCTCTGAGCTGAGCGGCTGCTGGCCAGCTATGACCACCGGACACTGCACAGCGGCCACTGGGGACTGTTCTAGTTTACATAATGACCGTCATTTAACCAGCCTGCGGTCCTGTGTCCCTTTTATTTCAACATAACTATCTGAAAGGTCCGATCGATTCTTCAATAATGCTCGAAATAAGTTCGCTATCCGCTGCTCACTGGACGTCTGGAAGCTCGACCCCTCTGGATGTCTAGATACTGGAGACTGGACGCGTAAGGCATGGTGCACACTTGAACGTCGGTTTGTGTCACCCTAAATTATGTCAAATGTCCGGAAAAGCTTCGTTTATATTTGAACCCTTCAATATTTCATTAGGGTCTATCATTAATCTTTCAGATTTTTTGTAATTCAACAAATTTTAGAATATTAAATTTAATTGTTATCTCGCGTTTACAAAGTGAATTTTGTTAAACGGGTTTTTGTTAAAAACAGTGTTACAAAGTTCAATTTTCTATAATATAGTTGTCGTGTAAAATTATTGCAATTATTATTATTTTTTTAATAAAATAATAATAATTCATAATTATTTTCTTTAAATAAATATAAATATATTATCACGCCTTTTACCCATTACTAGGAGCGGCACTCTGCCCAAGCAGATCTCGGTAAATGATATATTTTTGCGCGTGAAGTGCGGTTACCACCCGTCAAATCACGGCCCCCAAAGATGTTAGTGGTACGTGAACCACAAGGGCAATTTTAATTTGGTGAAAATGGTTGTCGGCTATGGGGATCGAACCAGAGTTCTCAGGATCCACAGGCCGACACGATACCATATTTTTATTTATTAAAAATGTATACTTCATGAACCATGTCCTTAGTTTTACAAATTTTTAAAAAAATATTATTGACATCAAAATATATACACCATCATAGTATTTTGGCAATTTTAAGTTTTTAATAAAACACATATATAGGGTAATGGCTCAGTGGTATCGAGTCGGTCTGTGGATCCTAAGAACCCTGGTTCGATCCCTATTGTCGACAAGCATTTTCACCAAATTAAAATTATCCCTGTGGCTCCCCCACCACTAACATCTTTGAGGGCCGTGATTTGACGACTGGTGACCGCATTTCACGTGCATAAATATATCACTTACCGAGATCTGCTACGGCAGACTGCCACACCCAGTAATGAGTAAAAGGCGTGATGATATATTTATTTATTTTAATTTTAATAAAACACATGAAAATTTAAAAACTCCAGTCAAATTATAAACGGTAACATATTGAAAGATGGCGGCAATTTATTTTCTGGATTCTAAATCCTTTTAATTTGTTGTTGAATTATAAAATATTTCTAATTCTGAATTGTATGATAAAGGGCATCTTAATATAAAATATGTTTGATCCTATTTTGGTGTGGTTTACTTTGACAAGCCGCTTCAACATTTCTGCCAAGTGTGTACCATGCCTGAAGTTAGGTCACAGAAAGATAAGAACCAACTTGTCCAATTCAGTCATATAACACAGATGCCGCACCGTACTATCACTATTACTTCACATACATCAATTTACTTGGCATTTATTAAACGTGGTGCACTTAGGTCAGATAAGCTAACGCCAAAATTATTCAGGAAATCACAATAATATTAAATATAATAAGTTATTGCACCTTTACTTTATACAACAAGGTTTAAATAAAATAATATAAATATATCAGCACGCCTTGTATTCATTACTGGGTATGGCACTCTGCCGTAAAAGATCTCAGTAAGTGATATATTTAGTCTCGTGTACTGCAGTTACCAGCCGTCAAATCACGCTCCAAAAGATGTTAGTGACTCCCCCACAGAGATAATTTTTAAAATGAAAATAAGTTTGTCAGCGGCAGGTATCGAACTTGGGTTCTCAAATTCACAATCCGACGCATTCCATCATACAAGGTTTAATACAAAGCATAAAAAGAATAAAAATTAAAAATATATATTATATGACATACTGATCATGAAACAAAAAGATTTTTTCTATATTCGCATATTTAAAAATATGATTCCTGAAAGTGTACAATTTTAGTGTCACTGGCCGACACTACAAACAGTCATTTATTTTATGTTGTATAATGAATTGACTACTGTAGTGTTTATAATTATAATTTAATTATTAATATATTCAGGGCTCGAAATGAAAAATTTAAAGAACCGGAATTGCTAAATCCCCACATGGCTAAGAAAATGCTTTTTAAATTCCTTTAAACAAATGTATCAAACAAAAACCAATAAAGCAAATAAAAAATAAATTCTAGATTCCTGCAGAAAACAAACAAGATTCTGAATAATATCAAAAATTTATGCATAAAGAACCTGAAAAATTTATTTAATTATTTTCCGGACCGGAACATTATTTCCCTTATTTTCACGCATCGGAAGGTTGTTCCAGTTTGCTCCGATACATTTCGAGCCCTGAATATATTGGAAATATCTATCGAAACAGTAGTACTAAAAATGTTGACTTAAGGCAAATCACCCTTAATTTAGCGAATTTTGAAAAAAAATCGTTTTTGTTCAATGATCAATACTGATTTTTTTTTGTAGTACAGAAACATCTGCATATATGAATAAAAATGAAAATAAAAAGAATAAACGTATTAGAAAAATTGAAAGAGTTTATAACGACTACATTTGGCGCAACAAAGTAACTATATTGTGCTACATATTTTTCTACTTAAAGTTGAAACAACATTTATGACATTTCTGTCCATCAACATTTCCTTCTTCATGATTCAGTCGCGATGTCCAGCATGCAGGTGCTTCCAGGCGTCCAGGCGGAGGTCAGACTCCCCAGGGACCCTGTATGAACGCAAATGCGCGTCTCATCTGACGTAACGACGTCTTGCGCCGTTACCCACCGGTGTTTATGTGCAGCGGTGGTGTTCAGAGCTGCCCGCCGTCGTAAATGCCCGCAATGCCCGCTGCACTTTTGAATCATTTATCAAATCATTATTTTTACCGTTCACCGGACCCAAGTTACTCACTAGCGCGATGCATCTTTAAATCATTTTTATATTAGACTATTTTTTTTTTCTTAACTTATTGAATATTCATAGTTGAAGTGAATAAAACAGTATCTAGGTAAATGCAACAAACATTTGTTAATTTGCAACTAAATAAAATAAATATACTCCTGTTAACAATATTAAGTTCTAGCTTTTGACTTCGTAATGAGGTGTTTAACCAGTAGGGGTACTAGTACCTGCTAGTCAGGGGTGTATTTAGTAGAATTTTAAAATATGGGGTAGCTAGCTCAGTGGTATCAAGTTGACCTGTTAATCCTGAGAACCCTGGTTCGATTCCCACAGACGACAAACAATTTTCACCATTTTAAAACTACCCCTGTGGCTCCCCAAAGCACTAACATCTTTAGAGGTCGTGATTTGACGGCTGGTAATCGCACTTCACTCGCAAAATATATCACTTACTGAAATCTGCTACGGCAGAGTGCCACACCCAGTAATGGGTAGAAGGCGTGATGATATATTTATTTATTTGAAACTACCCCTGTGGTTCACACACCAGTAACATCTTTGAAGGCCGTGATCTGGCGGATGGTAAGCGCACATCACGCGCAAAATATATCACTTACTGATATCTGCTACGGCAGAGTACCACACTCAGTAATGTATAGAAAGCGTTATGATATATTTATGTATATTTATTTTATTTTATTTGTCAGGATTATACTGTACATGTAATTAAAAACTCTTAAACAAAATGCCATGTACGACATTGCGAAGAGTGATTAAAAATGGTGTTTTTTCAAAAGAAGTTTTTTTTTTAATTTTGATGTAAATTAAAATGCACTCGTATTTACAAATATTTAATTACGTAACTGTTATTTTGTATATTTCTACCTGTTAAAATTACGAATAGAATTATCACCCAAAAGATAGAATCTTAGAAATAAAACGCTTTTTATCCATTACTAGACGTGGCACTCTGCCCTAGCAGATCTCGGTGGGTAAAATATTTATGCGCATGTAGAGCGGTTACCAGCCGTTAAATCAGGACCCCAAAGATGTTAGTGAAGGAGGAGCCACAGGGGTAATTTTAATGTGATGAAAATTGTTTGTCGGTTATGAAAATCGAACCTGGGTTCTCATATTCTCAGTCCGACTCAATATCACTGAACCACCTCATACAAAAACGATTACTTCACTAATGATTAAATTATCTCCCATAAGATATTTTACTAGACCAATCCCTGGATTTACAATTAATTTATTAGATTCCAGTGTTTTATTATGAAACAACGTCATTTCGGAACCAGTTTCGTGCCATTTTGAAGTATAAGAACACTCATTTTCCCGATATTTCTTTGAAATGATTTAAAATGTTAATAAAAAACAAAATACTAGCAAAAGTTTTTCTCTAGGTGCAAATATTTTTAGAATTCTCGTTTTCTAGTACGTATTTCGTATCTCGTAGTAAGGAATTTTATTTTTTTAAAATTACAACATTCTACTGTCAGCTTTATGCGATGTTATTCGATGAGTGTAGCACGGGTTTCAGTTTGCAAATTAAAAGGAAATTTTAATCATCTAAAAAAAGATGACACAATGACAGAAAAAATATGATGCGAAACTCGAGTAGCCACCATCCAAATTCCTAATAATTCCAGCAAGCACAGAAATCCATCTGGCATGTGAAATAGTAAGTTCTCGCGTTTCCAAGTGATATATTTACGTAAATTTGTATTCGAGATGATATAGATATAGAAACAGCCTGTAACTTGTGTATACGCATTGCCGTTGCTCTTGGTTCTTACTAGTGTGTGTGTCAACGCATGTAGCGCGTATGTGTATGTTCATGTGTATGTGTATGGAGGTTATGTTGGAGTTGACCTCTCCATGACGAAATCTCAGCGTGGGAACTCCTGGGGTTGCTCTGTCTTCTGTCTACTTCTTGAGCTGCTGTGTGATCTGAGGTTTTCACAAGATTAAATGATGTCATTTTGTGTAAACGCGAGTTACAGTTGTAAATGTTACAGTAATTGATACTTAAACGCGGAGGAATTATGAAAAGGAGATTTTAATATCGGGAAGGAAATATAAAATTGTTACAGTTAGTTCAAATATTACAGAAGCTTTTTGAATAATTAACAGTTATTTAGGTACCAAAAAGAGTTGTTTTAAGATGTTTAGGACACGAAATGCAGTCCAAAACACTTAAGCCCTTTAAATTCACTTAACGGTCATATTACATATAAACTTTTTTCTACCAAGAGCGAAAAATTAATTCTAATGTTTTAAATATTTATTTTTATGGGGTGGCTAGCTCAGTGATATGAAGTCGGCTTGTGGATCCTGAGAACCCTGGTTCGATTCCCACAGGCGACAAACAATTTTCATAATTTCAAAAGCTACCCCTGTGGCTCCTCCACCACTAACATCTTTGGAGGCCGTGATTTGACGACTGGTAACCGCACATCTACTTCGGCAGAGTGCCACACCCAGTAATGGGTATAAGGCGTGATGATATATTTTAATTTTTTTTAATTTTTTTTAAATATTTCGAAATATATCTGTGAAGTGCTCATAACAATAATGTCAAATTTTTATTATATACGATGATTAGTGTATTGTTACCATAACAATAATGTCAAATTTTTCTTTATTGCCCATGGGCGGTAAATGACTTATTACAATCTAGTTACAATGTACTGATACACTTACTGTGCTGGTGGTAAAAGAAATAAGTTGACGTGTGTCAACTTAGAATATATTCTACTGTCACAAATTTCTAATTTATATTTTTTAAATTGCTTCAAATAATAAGTACGAAGAACTATATATTCTACAACTTTATTTGAAACATTTTTATAAATAAATAATTTACAAACATTTGCCAGTAAAAATAAATATATCATCATGCCTTCTATCCATTATTGGGTGTGGCACTCTGCCGAAGCAGATCTGGGTAAGTGATATATTTTGCACGTTACGTTGCGATTACCAGTCGTCAAATCACGGCCCCCAAAGATGTTAGTGGTGGAGAAGCCACAGGGGTAGCTTTTTGAAATTATGAAAATTGTTTGTCGCCTGTGGGAATCGAATCAGGATTCTCAGGATCCACAGGCCGACTTCATACCACCGATCTAGCCACCCCATTTAAAAAAATTATTTATACTTAATCAACATCATCAATCAAAGCCGTAACCAGAGCAAAGCGATTATGACTGTTTGTAAAGCTCGCTTCGCTCGCTGTTTTACTTTCAAAATTTTATATAAATTTGTAAGGTACTCAGTGAAAACGCAATCCCCTGTGGCTCCCCCGCCATGAATATCTTTAAAGATCATAATTTGACGGCTGGTAACTGCACTTCACGCGCAAAATATATCACTTACCGAGATCTTGTATGGCAGAGTGTCACGCAATTATCTGTTCTATGAATTGCTCCCAAAACACGACCGACAAACTTATGAGGATATTTTTCGTAATCTTCGCTTCTTCTATTTTTATTTCGGACGTAAAAATTACCGCTCTACCTTCAATTTCTGCATTAAAAAATAATGTTTCCATAGCAAAATTTTATTGCTAAATTGTCGATCAAAGTAACTTTTAAATTAGTAATACTAAATAATAAAATTTTAGCAGTAGCTCGATAGATGACATATTTTATGCCTGTATAATTGACAATCAGCCGTCAAATCGCGATTTCTACAAATGTTAGTGCAGTGAGACTACCTACAAGGTAAATTTGATGTTGTGAAAATTGCTGTTGTCGGCTGCGGTCGTCGAATTTAATATAATTTTAGTAAAACGATATGAATGAAACCGGTTTATGCTCATTCAAATTTCAGTAAAATTAATTTTAAACTCATTTTGATAATATCGCATAGCATATTGAAAATAATTAGAACCGGTAAATAATTATAATATTTTACTTCATTTTTTACCTTGGATTTAATGATAAAATCAGTTTTTTTTAGAAAACTGATTCCTTTACTCGTACCATTCTAGTAAAAGTTCAGGTTCACTTCGCACTTCAAGTTTATGTTAAAAACAATAAATATTATGAAACAAAAAGTTAATAAATTACTTGTGTATAGAAATGAAGAAGTTGAATAAATTTGATATAAGAAGTCATCAATCTATTATTAATCATAAATGCTATTAATAGAATACTTTCACATTCTACATTTTTTAAATTATAATAAATATAAATAAATAAATATATCATCACGCCTTCTACCTACTGGGTGTGGCACTCTGCCGAAGCAGATCTCGGTAAGTGATATAGTTTTACGCGTGAAATGCGGTTACCAGCCGTCAGATCACGGCCTCCAAAGATGTTGGTGGAGGGGGAGCCACAGGAGTAGTATTAATGCGGTGAAAATGTTTGTCGCCAGTGGGAATCGAACCAGGGTTCTCAGGATTCACAGACCGACACGATAACCATTGTGCTACCTACTCCCTAAAATATAGATATAAACATACTTATCAAAATTATCGTAATAAAGGTAGAAAGACATTAAATTTGGGAAAAATCTACATTTCCGGCGTCTATATCACCAAATAAGATATGAAAAAAATTTTCAGCGATTTTATTCTTTGAAAATTTTTGAAGGTGTACCCCTCGGGTTTTTTCGATTTTAGTGAAATTTCAAACTATTTGCTCTAATAATTATAATATAATAGCACAGTGGTATCGTGTCGGCCTGTGGATCCTAAGAACCCTGGTTCGATCCCCACAGCCGACAAACATTTTCACCAATTTAAAAAATTACCCCTGTGGCTCTCCCATCACTAACATCTTTGGGGGCCGTGATTTGACGCCTGGTAACCGCATTTCACGCGTATAAATATATCACTTACCGAAATCTGCTTCGGCAGAGTGCCACACCTAGTAATGGGTAAAAGGCGTGATGATATATTTATTTTTTATTTAATTTAAAATATTTAGTAGTGTTCAAAATCGACATAAAATAATGTCACAAATTTCTAATTTATTTTAGCAAAAATGACTTCAAATAAATGATTCAATAAAAATTTGTCGTGTGAAATAAAATAAAATAAGTGTCACTGCAGACGACTCTCATGTCAAGTCTTTGAATATATGAAAGAGATTACATCATTCCTTGATCGTTATAGTTTATAATGTAGTTTCATAAAAAAAAATAAGTATAGGATCCCATTGTCAAGTATTTATAAAGTTGAAGGTTGATTCTTTATAATAGTAATAATACCAATAATAATTTTGTTAACATATGGACCCAATAAACAACATGGACGTTTCGATAATCTATGTCATAATCCTCAGCAAAATATGTGTATAAAAAGTAAACAATAATTATAACAAAATACATCAAAATAAACATTGAAAAGCACAGAAGTTTTACAAATGTTTAAATACACGTTGTCAAGAAGTAAAACAATACTGTAATCTATTGTTTTACTTTTTGACCACGTGTATTTATACATTTATAAATATTCCGTAAGTGTTTTTAGTGTTTATTTTAATGTATTTTGTGGTATTTGTTTTTAATTTTTTGTATGTATATTTTGCTGAGAATAATAATAAATTGTTTATTTATGGACAAGTGCCATTATTGGATCCATATACCAACTTGATTATTATTTAAAGAATTTAAGTCATATGATTGACTTTAAATGTAACGATTATTATTATTGTTAAGTATTTACTTAAAATACTAATTAAGTTAGTTTGTCGTATTTTCGTTGGATGCATTTTTTCTCTAGCATAATTTAAATGCGGAAAACAAATGAACATTCTTGAATGTGTCAAGTCCTATTGAAAATATCTAGTGTTAGTTTCGTGATTTCCTGTATTTTAGTAATACAACAAATAAAACATTTTGCAGCGTAACGTCCAGTCTATTTCATAATAAACAATACGCAACCTTAAAATAAAACAATTGCAAAAAGACGAAAAGCGTTTTTGTTGTACAATTACTATTATATAATTTATAAATTCAGTGAACTAAATTAATTATAAGGTGTCAGTGTGTGTTAAGAGTGTAGCTATGTTGACTGCTGAGTCAGTTTAGACCTGCGGGTCAACTTTGCATTTTTATTTGTACCGCGACAGCCTGAGATGTGTGCATATACAGGGTGTGACACGAAAATCAGTTTTTACGTACCTGTTACCTTCTAAATTATTATTAATATTTTTTAAATACTTGAAATAAAAGTTTTACTCATTTAAATAACGTAAAAAGATGTTAAGAGGATACTAAAAATTAAGTTTTCATATTGAAGAATGAAAATGAATTCAAGCAAATGTTTGAAGTTTTATCTGTTAAGTAAATATTTTCTTTTTTAATGAATTATGAATAAAATTTTATCAAAGGTTCTAGCAAAGATAAAAGATCTAATATTTTATCAAAACGCCAATTGTGCTCAGAATATTTTGAAAATAAATAAAATATAAATAAATAAATATATCATCACGCCTTCTACCCATTACTGGGTGTGGCACTCTGCCGAAGCAGCTCTCGGTAAGTGATATATTTTGCGCGTGAAGTGCGGTTACTAGTCGTCAAATCATGGCCTCCAAAGATGTTAGTGGTGGAGGAGCCACAGGGGTAGTTGTTGAAATTATGAAAATTGTTTGTCGCCTGTGGAAGTCGAACCAGGGTTCTCAGGATCCATAGGCCGACTTCATACCACTGAGCTAGCCATATATATATATATATATATATATATATATATATATATATATATATATATATATATATATATATATATATATATATACATATATATACTATAACTTTAATGAGTTATATAAGTTGATCACTGATTATACAACAAAAAAAAAAATTTTATTCGTAAAATAAGTGGCTTTTATTTGAAGTGTACATTTTTAGTACCGCTAGTTTAATAACAAATTTAATTATTGACTAATTATGTTAATAATAAAATAAAATTATAAACATTACCTACAAATAATCACTTATTATCTAGTTATGTAATATACAGAGTACCTAATATACATTATTTTTGTTCTCCTAAATTTTATTTCATTCTTAACATAATTAATAAATAATTAAATTTACTATCAAGTCAGTGATACTAAAATGTATATTTCAATTAAAGGATACTTATTTGTGCATTTCAAAAAATTATTTTTGTTCTATAATCAGTATATCAAATCCAATAAAGTTTAGAACATAAATATAGAAAGAATCTGTATATTTATAGTTATATAGCAAAGTTGTTTATGACAGAAGTACGAAAAATACAGTTTTTCAAACAAATAAAGACAATTGCCGGACAAGCCTAAGCCGCGTTCACCAACTGTATGAGTAGGAAAATCTTTTTGTCATAAGGAATTTTTATTTTTAATTCAAATATTATTTTATCGGCCGAAAAATAATCAAGCACATTAAACATAAATACTCCACTGAAAAGAATAACTTCTCATACAAATATCCTAACCAAAAAACCTCACTTTTTGACACAATCGAATAAAAGCAACATTTCACATAATTTTGAATCCAGTTCTTACAGAAATAAACAAAAATGTTGCCTAATTTATAAACAGATTTTATTCTTTATATCATCTTATTTACAGTATTTTCCTGTAAAGTAATTTTGGAGGCAACAGCTGCATAAAAATTGTAACAGCCTGTATGTGAGTACGAAGTGCACTACAGCAGTTTCTATACTCACTTGCTACTTCGTACTTGGTACCTACACTTAATAAAGAATGTTGAGTAATAAGGAAGACGTTAGTTAAGAGCTATATAGTTCGCGCCAGTTAAAATATACTGACGATGGTCGTGCAAAGATTCTTCCTAATGCTATGTCTAATGTAGGTTATTTATAAACACAACTCATCACACGATAGTAAAAACTAAATGTGCTTTTATTGCACTTTTTGATACGATATTTTTTATAATATTAACTAAAGAAATTAGTTTTTTACTTTTGCTGCTTTCTATATTAATAATAATAATAACTTTGGAGAGTATTAAATTTTATTTTTTTTTATGGAGTGGCTAGCTCAGTGGTATGAAGTCGGCCTGTGGATCCTGAGAACCCTGGTTCAATTCCCACAGACGACAAACAATTTTCATAATTTCAAAAACTACCCCTGTGGCTCCTCCATCACTAACATATTTGGGGGGCGTGATTTGACGATTGGTAACCGCACTTCACGCGCAAAATATATCACTTACCGAGATCTGCTTCAGCAGAGTGCCACACCCAGTAATGGGTAGAAGGCGTGATGATATATTTATTTTATTAATTTAATGAAGGTAGAAAAGATTAATATTTAATATGAACTGATAATTTCTTGCTAGGTGAATATTTATTTGACAAATAAAGCGTTAAACAATTTGTCTTCACAAAATACTTTTTTAAATATTTTTTTTTGAAACATTAAATTTAATATTACAAAATATTAATATACAGTTACACAAAAAGCGATTTTATGTATTTAATATGCGAAATAACTTTATATAGTCCTTACCTTTCAAATTATTTAGGAGGTTATTTTTTGACGGTTCTCAAAATCAATGAAATGCTTCATTGTATGTCAAGTGTCTGCGTTTTAACCAATCCTGTTATTATTATACTAAGAATAGGATGCTGGCACTCACGTGATACTGTAACGTTTTTGTGACGTAAAAACAGCTCTTCGGGCAAAGATCACTGCGCCACCTACAATATGAACTATTATTTGTGGCGAGATTTGAAAAGAACGGTTCTTTTCAAATCTCGTCCCAAAAAAAATAGTTCATTTTGTAGGTGGCGCAGTGAACAACTATTATTACGTCACAAAAACGTCACAGTGTCACGTGAGTGCCCGCATCCTATAAAGCTCTAGTGATTATTCCCGGGTATAATCTCTGTAGGTGCTTTTGTTTGTGACAAATGATAGGTAGTTGTCAAATAATTATTTAAAACTGTCAACGCGTAAAGTAAAATGTGTGAAAAAAATTGATTTAATTCCATTTCAGATACAGAAATACAGCAACAAATTTTGGAAACAACTTCCAAGAATACATTAATAAGTAATCAATCGATATGAACCCAGTTTAAAATCTTTTAAATTGAATGTATCGACCTCAATAGCTAAGTCATAAATAATCTAATTAAATATAACTCGAGAGTTCGATAAATTAGAAAATAATACTCCAGTATCTTTCTCAAACTTGTTGCCATTTGGCAACAGCCTTCAAGCCCTACGAGCTTTCGTGACTATTGCCTGGCAACAAGTTTTCGAAAGATCTGTCAAATTATTTTCAATTTATTCTCACTCTCTTGTTATATTATTACTGAACATGCATGAGAACAAAATTCTATCTGTAAATTAGTAAATATTTTTTATTTTATTTAATTAATTACTGTGAAAACTAGATTTAAAATTGCCGAAAACTGCTATTTCTTCAGTAGCAATCTTAGGAGAGAAAAACAACTATAATGTTTAAATTCAAATTACAAAATTGTATATTGCAATGTGGCAAAATATTCACATCATATAATTTTTTAATTAAATTGATAACAGTACGACCGAATGTTATTTTTACCAGACTAATAGTAGTTAAATTAGGTGTTACTACAAAGGTTAAGTGTTAAGTTTATCTACTAACACGAAAATAATAACAAAAACTATGTTTTTTGCGTAATTTGTAAACGCCGTCGTTAACTGTTTATAATAACAATTCTCCTGTTAATTTATTGCCAATTTTTATGTCACAACAACAAACTTCCTTGAACAATTTGTATAAAAAGCCAATAGATTTGTCATTACAAAAAGTCGAGCTATACCAAGTATATCATTTTGCACATTTTTATTTTAAATTTCATAAGCTGCGAAAAAACATAATTACAATTACAGTAATTTTTTTATATTTAATGCAGAATACAGAAGTGTGTCGCATTGCTTAAGTTCCAGAGGAAAGTATGTACTCAGCTCGTTACACTATCTCCTGAAAGCGGCAAAATAATTTTTACTTCATACAAAGTATTTGAGAAATGATTTAACTAATGCACAGCTTTCTTTGAATCTATCAGATAACTTTTTATAACAAAAAAACTGCACAAAATTAGATTTTCCATTTTCATGAATTGAATTCTTTGATTCTATTGAAACGTCAACTTTTATAGAAAAATACGTAAAATTTTATTTCATAATTACACGTATTAAGGAGGATATTTTTTCTAAAAAGTAATACATATGTTTTGAGCGTCGTTCGAGAAATAACGGAACATAGAAAAATGAAAATGAAAAATAATAATCCAAGAAATAGATAAAAGACCCAACTGTTCTTTCCAAATTTCTTATTTGCCTCAAAACAGTTGGTAATATCGAGTTGAGTTAGGTCTCATTATATTGTCCTAAAGTTCTCCAATATGCCTAAGTATATTTTAAATAACTAAATTTTTATAAATTTCTTCCCAATTTTCTTTTGAAATGACGTACTAAATAAATTTTCTGGAGGATGAAACCTAGGTAAATGTTTTTTTTTTAGACCGAAAGGCATTGAAATACAAAGTTTCATCGAAATTGTTAGAGCCGATTCAAACACAGGCAGAGAGACACGATATATCAAACTTAAAACGTTGTATTTCTTTATTTTTTCATTCATTTTGTATTTGCTAATAATCATTGTATATTAATTTATGTAGAATATATAATATAGTTATGTGTTGTCGTTAGTTCTAGTTTTAGTATTAGTTACATTTATAGTATAACATTTATATACAAATTTTAGTACATCGTTCATAGGTCCTTTTAATAGTGTAGGTTTTTCTTAGTAGAAATTAAATCTTTTAGTATTACATATATTAGTTAATTCTAGTTTTATTACCTTCGTTTATTATAAATTTTAGTGCTAATATTATTCATTTTTATTTCTTTATAAGTATTAAGTTGTTAGGTTATAAATCCTAACAGGTTAAGTAATATTTACAGGCAATCGTAGCTCAGTGGATAAAAGCGAGGTAAAACTTGCATTTCTTAATTAGCAAGCAAGAGGTCGTGCGTTCAAATCTCACTGACTTCTACTTATATCCAAAAAATACGATTGTGTCTGAGTGGTTCGGATTCCACTATAAGCTGTAGGCCCCCTGTACTGTAATTGGGATTTACTTCCTGTTGTGCAGAGTAACAAATAAACAAATAAATAAATAAATAAATATTGATGGAAATAAGTAATTCTAAAACAATATAGAAAGATTATATATTTAAATATCTTATTACGTAAAAAGTTTTATTTTCGTATAATAAACAAAAACTAAAGTTTCAATAAAAATGAACTTTCTCTTTTGTTCGAATAACTTCGATGATAATAAAAAATGTAGAACGACAGTCAATTGAGTAGGTGGAAAATATATGAACTAATATCTTAAAGTACATTCTTATTTTGTTTTTATGATTCAATTTAAATCGGAAACATTATTTAGAAAGTTACAAAGTACAAAAACTTACGAAAATAAAAACCGCATCTCGTAATATTTTAAATTCAATTTTATTATACTTGATTTTTAAGAATTGCTGATTTAATATAAATTATAACGATTTTCACTACTAAAAGAGTACTTTAGCAGTTTCACGCCGTAAAAAAGTGAACTTATTTTTACGACTTACGATCCTCGTTCTTGCACTAAGATTGAGGTTTGTTTATGGTATATGTATACAAATAGCAAAAGCCCGGCTTGGGTGATAACGAGTTTCAAGACTTTTATGATCTTTGACTGTCGGGTCGCTGTTGGTTCTCTGTTGTCATTTATTTATAACTTCTGTTATTTGATTTGACTTTTTCACTATTTTAACTTTTACTTATTACGAATTTTATACTTATATAATGCAAATATTTAATAGATATCATTTTTATGAATCAATAAAGTCCAATAGACACAAAATTAAAGTCTCGTGCAAAAGAGACAAAACACACTCGACGCAAACAAGGCCTCCCGCAATATTTAAAGCCCATCCCACTTTGTCATAAGTTTTTATCTTAATCATATACATGAGCAGATCATTTCCAGTGCACTAGAAAGTTATGCTTATGATATGACAGTTGATAGTTCAAGCATGAGACTTCATTGAAAATGTTTGCAAATACGGGCAATGTGGATTCTTCGAAAGAATATTTCTCTTTCTTTAGTATAACAAATTAAATGTACATGGAACAAAAAAGATGTGAATTATAAATAAATAAAATCATAATCTATTTAACAATAGAATTAAAAAATTACTAGTATATATCATATATCGCTATCAAATCAAATAAAGATTATGATTATGACAAAAATTTGGAGTTTGTTTACTTTTAATTATATATATATATATATATATATATTTCCATTTCTACGTATAACAACTCATAATTCATGTCAAAATATTATCGACAATTATCATTTCACTTAAATAAATAAAAATAAATATATTATCACGCCTTTTAACCATTGCTGGGTGAGGCACTCTGCCGAAGCAGATCGCGGTAAGTGATATATTTATGCGCGTGAAGTGCAGTTACCAGGCGTCAAATCACGGCCGCCAAAGATGTTAGTGGTGGAGGAGCCACAGGGGTAATTTTAAATTGGTGAAAATGTTTGTCGGCTATGGGGATCGAACCAGGGTTCCTTGGATCCACAGGCCGACTTGATACCACTGAGCCATTATCCCATATCATATCACTTGTTATATTAATTACCATTATTTCTGTCACTATACGAATTTCATTATCAAGAAAACAACACATTGTTTCATTTGTTTTTCCTATGTTAGGTCCAAATAAATTGTAATATAAGGTATAACAAACCCAGAATTAGATAAATGGTAATTAAATTAATTATTACTGTCTAATTTATAAATTATGGGCAAGGTGGCTCAGTGATATCGAGTTGGCCTATGGATTTAATAAACTAGCCCTGTGGCTCTTCCTCCACTAACATCTATGGAAGCCGTGCTTTGACGGCTGGTAATTGCACTTCACGCGCATAAATATATCACTTACCAAGATCTGCCGTGGAAGAATGCCACACCCAGTAATGAGTAAATGATGTGATTATATATATATATATATATATATATATATTTTTTTATATGTATATTTATTAATTTATAAATTATTCGATTGTTTTGTAAACTTACCAAATTAATTTTGCCAAAATTCGCTTCGGTTGTCATAATTAATCCAAATCATAAAATGGCACAACGATATATTTTTTTTATGTACTCAGTAACGATGTCAAATGTAATACAGATTTAAAAATCGGTAATAAGACAATAGAATAATTTAGCGTTATGAAATAAGAAAAGAAATGAAATACTGCTCTACCACTTTAGAAATAATTCTTCACATCCTCGAAATTTCATTGTCGCCTACGTTTCGGTTATATGCGAATTCTCTTGTTATCTTCATAAAATTAAAATACTTCCTTCTTTCCACTGTAACTGCAAACTGTGAAAATTACTTCGCAGTCCGCACTCCACAGCCGTACAGCTGACCCCGCGTAAATCATGTCTTTGCATATAATTTTAATTAAAGAATGTAACATTTTTAACTACCTTTTGCGCTAACACCATTTTATTTTTCTCAGTCTCAAGTTTCTTCATTTTCGTATTATGTATTTTTGTATATTTAATTTTTAACTTATGTTCTGTCTTAATTTCTACTATATTTTAAAAAGATACATGAGTTAGAATTCATATTCATTTATATTCAAAATATTAGAGGAACTTTAAATAATTTCATAATTATTGTTTTTAATAATACTACTTTACTATACAGTCAAATTCTTTTTTTGTATACTCATAAGAATGATAAAATATGTATTTTAGTACAAATGATAGAAATAAAAAAATATGAATTTATTTTTTTAAATAATTCTGATCGTAGTTTATTTTGATTTATTTATTTATTTTATTTGTTATTTTCCAGGAACTAATTTTCATCTGTCTTTCAGGATTATTAAATAATAATGCGCTCATAGTAGCAAAAATTGGAACTATGTATGCCAAAGTTAATAAGTAAAAATAAAAAGAATAAAAATGAATGATAATGGAACTAATATTTACAATAGAGGTAATAAAACTATAATTAACTAAAACTGTATTAAAAGATCTAATTTATAAATATAAATAAATATGATCACAGTGGCGTACCTGGGCGGTGGGGGATGCGATCCGCACCGGGCGGCATTTTTCATATTTAGTTTTAGTTCTAAAAAAACAACTTGTTCACTTCATAAGTTTACTATTCGATTTCTACGAATTATGAATTACTATATGATTTCGAATAGGGTTGAAAATATTATCTCGCAAAATTCCTTTATTACTGCCCAATTTAAATATGCCATCCAATGGTAAAAAAGTTCCCCACCTATAGTTTGTCTCATCTTCTTTATGGGGTAATTGCTCAGTGGTATCGAGTCGGCCTGTGAATCCTAAGAACCCTGGTTCGATCCCCACAGTCGACAAAACATTTTCACGACAAAATTCGAACTTACCCAAAATAAGGGCTACCCTAATATATATATATATATATATATATATATATATATATATATATATATATATATATATATATATATATATTATTATTTTATATTTATTTCTATAGTAAAATTTCTAAATCGGTTAGAAATTTACATTAGAATTTAATTATTTTTTAAAATATATCAATTGTCAAATCAGTTAATAAAATAAATAAAAATAAATAAATAAATCATCACGCCTTTTACCCATTACTGAGTGTGGCACTCTACTGAAGCAGATCTCGGTAAGTGATATATTTATGCGCGTAAAGTGCAGTTACCAGCCGTCAAATCACGGCCCCCAAAGATGTTAGTGGTGGAGGAGCCACAGGGGTAATTTTAAATTGGTGAAAATGTTTTGTCGGCTGTGGGGATCGAACCAGGGTTCTTAGGATCCACAGGCCGACTCGGATACCACTAAGCCATTAACCCATTAATATTAATATTATTGTCAAATTATGTTATTATTTACAAAACAGATAAATAGTTTGTAAAATAGCTAAATAGTAGTTTAATATAGATTAGCGTGAAATGTTGACACCTCAACGTGTTAATGCTCATAAAAATCTCAATTTGCTACGTCAATTTGGCAGTAAAGTAGCGTAAAGACAAACAAATAAGTTATTATGATATGCTTTACGACTTCGCTGCACAGGAATACGACTCTACGAGCGTCGGTTGTCGGTTGTGGCAATTTCATGACATTAAGCAAGTTGTTAATATCGCAGCTTATTGTCTCAATGTTGCGCGCACTGTCGACGCGTTGCTTCTGTTGTGCACCAGATTGTCGGAAATGCTGTTATGAAGCACGAACTCGACATACGTTCTGGCTTTTCGGATAAAGCACGCTGTCGTTGTTTCTAATATAGCTTCATTGGAGGTGTCAACGAAACACAAAACAAATTATTAATGTTATTTTATGGGATGGCTAGCACAGTGGTATGAAGTCGGCCTGTGGATCCTGAGGTCCCTGGTACGATTCCCACAGGCGACAAATTTTCATAATTTGAAAAAGCTATCCCTGTGGCTCCTCCACCACTAACATGTTTGGGGGCCGTGATTTGACGACTGGTAACCGCACTTCACGCGCAAAATATATCACTTACCGAGATCTGCTTTAGCAGAGTGCCACACCCAGAAATGGGTAGAAGGCGTGATGATATATTTATATTTTATCTACTATCGTATTCACAATTTGATGGTGTTTATTATCTAATACAGTGGTTTTCTAAGTGTGGGTCGAGAACCTCTAAAGGGCCGCGAAGGCATTAGAAGGGGGTCGCCGGATGCTATTTAGAAATTGTAAAAAACATGCATTTAAATATTTATACAGTTGCACCGCGTTCACTTAAATTTTAAGGATTACTTAAATGAAAAATATCGAATCAAATGTTTGACAGCAATGATGAATTACTTATTTGACAGTTCATTTCGATAAGATCTTGTTCATTTCGGAGCCATGACCCCCTTGGAAGCAAAAATCACAAATGTATTCTTTTGCGACCCCTTTTCTTTTTATGTGATGAAAATTGCCGTTTGTAAAAGGCTGATTTAATAATGTACATTACAAGCATAGAACCACGATTTCTGAAATTGGTTAAGGAAAAATTTCTCATTAAGGTGGTTCTATCATGACTGTCTCATAAAAATATAGGTATCAGAAAAAGTTTATAAAAACAATTATTTAATTTTATGTATGGTATAAGTTATTAAACAAAATAACAAATTTTCATGCTAATGTAGAAACTCATAAAAAATAACATTTAAATTTTATTAAAATCTGTTGTAAAGGATAGTACCACCTTAAGGATGAATTTAAAATAATATAACACCAATTATGAAATTAAGGATATCACCATTCGATTCCACATATATTTCTGCGTAGATATACATATTTTGATCCTCAAAAAAATTTTGTTTAATCGCCAGAGTCATGGTCTCAAAAAAATTTTCTAAAATGCGAATTTTTTTGTTGAACCAATTGAAGAAAATCGAAATATTTTAAAATATGATTCTATATCATTCAGACTACGAGAAATTGAATATCGTTGAGCGCATCTTCATATCTTTTTTAGTTTTCGAGTTACAGCGATTTTTGACGTTTTAAAAATCTCAACTTTGAAGGCCCATATCTCGAAAACTAAAAGAGATATTGAAACGCGGTTTGAACGAGTGTATTTCTCGTGTTCTAATTAACTTATACTGAAATTTTGAAAATTTTGAATATTTTGCTATTTTTTTCAAATTTTCTTTTACCCATATTTCAAAAAGTTCGCGAGATAATGAAAATCTGTAAAAACCTGTGAATTCCTCTCGTAAAAATACATATGTATGTAAAATTTCAGAATTTTTGCACCACGGATAAAATTTTTAGAGCAAAATAACTAAAAATGACCAAAATTCGTAAAAATCTTAAGGGGTACCCCTTCAAAAATAATTAAAAAACAGCGATTTTCGTTTTTTTGTAATAAAAACTTTATCTGTGCGAATTTGTGCCTGAAATTTTACATACCTATGTACTTTTACGAGAGGAATTCACTCGTGTTCACAGATTTTCATTATATTTTAAATTTTTTGAAATATTGAGAAATGAAAATTTTGAAAAAATTATAAAATTTTCATAATTTCCAAAATTTCGATATAAGTTAATTGGAGTACGAGAAATACACTCGTTCAAACCGCATTTCAATATCTCTCTTAGTTTTCGAGATATAAGCCTTCAAAGTTGAGCTTTTCAAAAAGTCAAAAATCGCTGTAACTTAAAAACTAAAAGAGATATGAAGATGCGCTCAACGGAATTCAATTTCTCGTAGTCTGAATTATATAGACCATATTTTAAAAAAATTCAGTTTTTAAACTGATTGAATAAAAAAATTGGCATTTTCATTTACAGACATTTTTTCGATCACGACTCCGGCAATTTAAAACATATATATTGAGGATCAAAATATGCATAATTATGTAAAAATATATGAGGAATTAAATTGTGAAATCCTCAATTTCATATCTAGTTTCATATTTTTTTTAATTAACCATGTATAGAAACAAACGTGAATATAAACATCTAAATAAATAGTATATATTTAATATTTCATTAATCCTTAAAATTTAAATAAAAGTTTGCGAGGGAATGAATCGTTGGACACATGTATTTAAACATTTTTAAATAGCATTTGACGACCCTCCTCCAATATCTTCGCGACCCCCTCGAGGGGTCGCGACCCACAACTGATTTAGAGAAAAAATTAAATTTAAGTAAGAGCGATGCGCTTGGCCTTTAAAAAATTCATTACAAGCTTAAAAGCAAAATATTCTTTCTTTTTTTTTTAGAAAACTATATTAAAGTTTTTAATGTGACATATCTACTTTACTAATTTCTAAAATGGTGGTTCTTTTTTTGTAATGCACATGATTAAGTCAGCCTTTTACAAACTGCAATTTTGATCACGTAAAAAGTTAGAGGATCGCGAAAGAATTTGTTTGTGATTTTTGCCTCCACTGGGGTTCTAGCTCCGAAAAGTTTGAAAGCCACGGGTATAATATATAGAAAGTCATTTATACCTAATTTTATGAAAACGTGAGCTTAGACTAAATAATTGTTCCCCACCCCCAAACTGCATAAAGGCGTAACAACATCGCTGCTTATTTTGACAAATTATTTGTAGCTGTAGTTTGAAGTACGAATTAAATGGTATTTATGAGTTTTCGTAACCATCCACATATTTATGCGGGTGTATGAGGGTCGACAGGTGCCTGAACTTCAACATTTGACAGTCAAACTATTGGAACATATCATTAGGATGTTTCAACATTATTTGTATAAATTCAGTGTTTATAATGATTATCTATTTTTAATTTCTAGTAAATTAGTTACCCTCATTAGCTAATAGTTAATTAATAATAGTGCAATGGGCGTATTATGTAATATATCTATTAATTTTTAACGGCTCGTTACAATTTGTAACCAGTGACAATAGAGAGCACTAAATAATAAATGAAAATTGCATTTGACACTGGCCGTTAAGGATTAACGGATCGATTATTGCAGAATAAGCCAGCAAGAATTGTAACTTGACTTAATTTTCGTGAATTTATCAAATAAAATAAATATATCATCACGCCTTCTACCCATTACTGGGTGTGGCACTCTGCCGAAGCAGATCTCGGTAAGTGATAAATTTTGCGCGTGAAGTGCGGTTACCAGTCGTCAAATCACGGCCCACAACGATGTTAGTGGTGGAGGAGCCACAGGGGTAGTTTTTGAAATTATGAATATTGTTTGTCGCCTGTGGGAATCGAACCAGGGTTCTCAGGATCCACAGGCCGACTTCATACCACTGAGCTATCTTATATTGGACGTTGGTTATCAAATAACAATTGATGATAAAACATATAATAAAAATAGAGTTAAAACTTGGAACAACATCAGATTTGAATCATATGGCGATCGTAGCTCAGTTGGTTTATAGTATATGACCGGAGGTCATTGGTCCCAGCTTCAAATCCTAGTAGTATTACAATTTTTCCCTCCATAATTCAATTTAAGAAATAAATAAATAAATATATTATCACGCCTTTTACCCAATAATGAGTAAGACATTTTGGTATAATAGATTTCGATTAGTAATATGTATCTTTGCGCTCGAAGTGCGGTTACCAGCCGTCAAGTTACAGCCCTTATAGTTATTAATGGAAGAGGAACCACAGTGATAATTTTGTCGGCAGCGGGAATCGAACTCGGGTACTCAAATCCACAGTTCGGCCCAATACTACTGATCCAGCTACCTCATAAAAATAAATAAAAATTTATAATTTATATTTTAGGTGGTTCAATGGTATCGAATCGGCCTGTGGATTCGAGAGCTCGGGTTCGATTCCCACAGTCGACAAACAATTTTCACCACATTAAAATTACACCTGTGGCTCCTCCACCACTAATATCTTTGGGGGCCGTGATTTTACGGCTGGTAACCGCACATTCATATATCATTTACCAATATATGCTACGGCAGAGTGTTTCACTCAGTAATGGGCAAAAGGCATAATGATATATTTTTTTTATTATTTTCATTTTACAAACAAATAAATTCTAAATCATATTTCTAAATTTCCCCGTCTGCTTGTTTTCGCATGTCCCTGTAAGTCTGGCGTCTCGAAGTCTCTCCCTATGACACTGCTAACGAGCACAGGGTGTCTCTAAAGTTAATCCCCTTATGTAGTGAGGCTATGAAGTTGTTCCTGTGCGAACACTGCGACACTATGACTTGGAGGACGACTGAACACTAAAAAGAACCTGAGTGCAAACTCTTGTAAAAGCGCGCCGCGCCGTTGCGCGTGCGCAGGCGCCCGTACCGCTTAGAGCATTATTTCCGTAATCTTAAGTCGCAAAGTCATAGACAACAAGACACCGCTAAGCTTATTTACACTATCGCGGTGGTGTTACACCAAGGAGCAATTATCTTAGGAGGAACTTTCAAGTTGAAGAAAATGAAAATACAGTCAAAAGAATTCAGGTTTTTAAATAACCGAGGACTCGTTACGGAAGCGATTTAAGAAAAATATCAGTATATTATAAATAATAGTTATTTGTATCATCATGAAAATTGCGAGTACTGGCAAAACAATTTCTGGACATATGATACATAAGGTTTCTCGAGTCAATTTAAATGAAATTATTTATTTGTCTAAAATTAAATACTAGGGATTTTTTATGTCAGTTGATGCCAATGCTAACCTTACCAAAGTTCCTAGTTTTTGACAACCTAGATCGGAAGTAGGTTATTTCTGGACGATTTTGAGTTGTGCAAAACTAGTGTTTCTGGACGCGCGCAAACAAATTTTTCATTTTGTTCTGTAATTTTATTTAAATTCGACTAAATATTGAGGGTAACATGCGATTGGCTTTAACGAACATTCAGTTGGGAATTTTGAGGCTGATTGCTTAGATGCAAATACAACCATTGCATTAAAATGTAATTTAACGTTAGGTACATTAGAATTATAATATATATATATATATATATATATATATATATATATATATATATATATATATATATATATATATATATATATATGCAATGGTTGTATTTGCATCTAAGCAATCAGCCTCAAAATTCCCAACTGAATGTTCGTTAAAATTCATTTATTACTTTTTTGTGATTTTAAACCAGATTTCGGGTGGATACCGACAAAATTCGAACTTACCCAAAATAAGGGCCACCCTAATATATATATATATATATATATATATATATATATATATATATATATATATATATATATATATATTTATTTTATTTTAAATTTCTAAGTAGCAATCGACGACTCCAATCCGCCCTCTAATGTTTTTACGATCCACACTTTGAAAACCACTGCTTTAGACGGTACTTAATTTTGAAAAATTTAACTCGTTTCCTATTGCGTTATCAATAATTTATAAAGATCGTAAAATGCACTAACAAAGCACTAATCATTAACTCTATTAATCTATTGTAGAACTGTTAGTTGGCACATTATTTAAAATGTTATCTATAATTTTGTAGATGCATTAAACGGTGATATAAATTGGAATCATTTGTTTAAAACTGTTGAATCTATTTTAATATCTCTTAATTTTAAAGTTCTGGTTATCATTATTACAGTTATATATTATATGTATTGTAATAAAAAATACAGCGTCATATCTGTTTTTCCATTTCATTTAAGTAAACGAACTAATTCAGCGTATCTACATTTTACATTTCCCGGTAGTCCGGAACCGTACGTTGCAATCTGTACGGATACTCGTAAAAAGACCACAAAACGACAACCAACAGCACTTACTGCGTTACTGCCCCAACTTTAATTTGGTAATGACATCCGACTGCGATCTCCTCAAACTTATTTAGATGCTGAGTCATAAACAACTCGAGACCACACTAAAAATTCCAATTAAAAATGTTCCATCTAACTTGAGAATTAAAATAAGTCGAAATTGGGATCACACCTTTCCCCAACTCCGAGGGAGACGTTGGAAATCTGCATTTTCGCAGACATTAGTTCATTTTAAGTTATCCTTAAACTGCCAGGATCGAATTAAAATAAACTATTAGATAACTGACTACACATTGCTGTCAAATATTCGATTCCATATTTGTTATTTAAGGACTCTTTTAAACTTAAGTGAAAGCGGTGCAAATGACCATCACATATTCAAAAAATCTAATCATTTTAGTTAATTATGTACAGAGTTATCAAAAACTGATATTAATTTTGAACAAAATAATAGTACATCGAGGAGGTGGCTCAGTGGTATCGAGTCGGCCTGTGGATCTGAGAACCCGGGTTCGATACCCATAGGCGACAAGCAAAATTACTCCTGTGACTCCCTTCCACTAATATATTTGAGGGCCGTGATTTGATGGCTAGTAATCACACTTCAGGTTCAATATTATCGAGTCAATCTGTGGATCCTGAGAACCCTAGTTCGATTCCCACAACCGGCAAACATTTTCATCACATTAAAATTACCCCTGTGGCTCCCCCACCAGTACCACATTTGGAAGCCGTTATTTGACGGTTGGTAATCACACTTCACAGGCAAAATTATCACTTACCGAGATCTAGTTCGGCAGAGTTCCTCACCGAGTAATGGGTAAAAGGCGTGATGATATATTTAATATATTTTTGATGAAGCAATGATTTAGGACCGAGAATAAAGCTAATATAAATGAAATAATAATTTATTCTTGTTCAAAGCTCAATTTAAGTTTGGGTATCGAATAAAAGAATGCAGCGTATTGAAAAATGCAAATTTTTCAGCGGTTAAATAAATTCTCAGTGGGTTAGTAGAACTAGGGGGAAAGCAATTTGTCGTATGACACCCGAGAACACAACAGAAATCCTTCACGCGTGTTATGCAAGATCACGAGAGCTAAGGAAATCGAACTGACACCCTCCCCGATTTATCGTGACATCTTCACTATTTATGAATACTCGAAGAATTGCACTGAGCGCCAGTAAAATTCTCACCGCACACCACAAGTGTGTTGGTACGCTCTCTTTCTTTTAAATTTACGGCCGCACTAAATGGACGCATATAATAGTTGCACCTTACGTCTTTGATAGATTGCTATTTGGATACTTTTCTACGTTGCACATTTTTATTAGTCACTGGGTCACTGCATTATTCAAAGACACCTTACCATATTAAAAATAGAACGTATCTCATTTACTATTGAGTATCTATTGCATTTTTCATTTCAGTTTTGATTGTCTAAATTTTACAAACAAAGAAATAAATAAATAAATAGATCATCACGCATTTTACCCATTACTGGGTGTGGCAGTCTGCCGAAGCAGTTCTCGGTAAGTGATATATTTATGCGCGTGAAGCTACAGGGATAATTTTAAATTGATGAAAATGTTTTGTCGGCTGTGGGGATCGAACCAGAGTTCTCAGCATCCATAGGCCGACTTGATACCACTGAGCCATTACCCCATCTAAATTTTACAATAATTATATTTATTTAAACAAGCAACAGAACATAAATAATAATATAAAATGGCGCAGGATGTTTCTAAACTTGATGATTACACTATAACAGGCCAATTCTGAAAAGAGTTTTTGCTAAACCCAAATTTTGGATTAGTCAAATTAAATAAACTAAACTACAGTCTCAAAAAAGTTTAAGCATACTTTAATATAATCTTGTTACCCTATACTTTTCGGAAAAAAATTTGGATTAACTTTTTAAAATTGGACTGGAATAAGATTAGCTAATCCAAAATTCTGGATTAGCTGGATTCCCAAAAAAGTTGCATATTATTTACTCGTATACTCATACGAGTATATCACACGATGGACTGATAACGAAACAAAATAGTCATTTCTGTATCAAGGTTGTAAAAGTGTTCTTTTCTGGCCAAATATAAAGTTTGCACCTGAGGCGAAAGCCAAGCAAATCAAAACTTTTTTTAATCAGCTATCACAAAAAAGTTTTCTATTTAAAAATAAATTGTTGGCCTGTGGATTAGAGAACCCGGGTTCGATTCCCACAGCCGACAAACAATTAAAACTACCCCTATGGCTCTCTCTCCACTAACATCTTAGGAGGCCGTGATTTGACGGGTGGTAACCACACTTCACGCGCGAAATATATCACTTACCGAGATCTGTTATGGCAAAGTGCCACACCCAGTAATGGGTAGAAGACGTGATATATTTATTTATTTAATTGATACATGTCACTTGTAGAGTGCTTTACTGTCATAATAAATGAAGAGTATAAAAACACGGCATAAAATCCTTTCTACAAATTGACATTAAATTACTACAGACTACCCCGAAAATAAAAATAATTTACTACAGCACTATTTTGTTTTCCGCGATAAATACGACATTACTTACTAGATAATTTTCCCATAATTCTACTAGATTCTAATCAAAGTACGAAATAATTAATTAGAGGCCCATTTCTACCCTTGGAATACTCTTTTAATTGAGGCTGTTATTATCTCGAGATATTATTCTGGGGAAAGTTACCCCAAAATTTGGAAGCAAATTTCTGGTAATCTAATGGAGTGCAAGATAAATAGAGGAGCATTTAGTGGTGTTGCAGCCCTCTATTATTAGCTGGAGGAAAGAAAAGCAGCGTTTAATGTAATAATTTGTTGCGCAGTTGAGCGTAAATTCATCAAGTAACGATTGAGTTGGTACTATTATTAACGGGAACACTATTTTTGCAAATATACGTCCGAAAATTACTTTTTACTAATTTAGATATCCCTGTTATTATTTCTGTTAAACTTCTTGCCAGTAATTTTCAGAATTATCAGTTTAAAGAAGTGCAATTATTTATTTAGTATTTGTCATAAATATAAATAAATAAATAAATAAATATATCATTAGTCAACGGCCATGGCTGCACTCGTTGGAACTGATCTAAGCGATAACGCGAGTTAAGTAACGTTGCGCGCGGGTAGTACTTGGATGGGTGACCGTTCAGAGAAAACCCGCGTTGCTGTTGACCATAATACCTAAAACGCAGATCAGGGCGGAATGGCGGCATATGACCTAAGTAGTTGGTCCGCCAAAGAAGCCACAGAGAAAAAAACAAAAATATATCATCACGTCTTCTACCCATTACTGGGTGTGGCACTCTGCCGAAGCAGATCTCGGTAAGTGATATATTTTGTGAGTGAAGTGCGGTTACCAATCGTCAAATCACGGCCTCCAAATATGTTAGTGGTTTTTGATGAGCCACAGGGCTGGTTTTTGAAATTATTAAAATTGTTTGTCGCCTGTGGGAATCGAATCTAGGGTACCAGGGTTCTCAGGATCCACAGGCCGACTTCATACCACTGAGCTAGCCACCCCATTTTTGTCAAAAATGTTACCCAAATATTACTTTTATTGATAAAAGGGTATTTTTTTTTGTAAAATAAGCATTATTAAACCATTAACAAACAATTGCACCAATAAAACTTACGTTTCAAACTTAGTTTACGTAAATAAAAGAAAATATGGTTCTTTATCATTCAATGATTGCCAATGAGCTCATCTTCATATCTCTTTTAGTTTAGGAGTTACAGCAATTTTTTTGAGAGCCCGTATCTCAAAAACTAAAAGAGATTGCAATACGGTGTGAACAACTGATTTTCTCGCACTTTATTTAACTTTACGGGGTGGCTAGCTCAATGGTATGAAGTCGGCATGTGGCTCCTGAGAACCCTGGTTCGATTCCCACAGGCGACAAACAATTTTCATAACTTCAAAAACTACCCCTGTGGCTCCTCCACCACTAACATCTTTGTGGGCTGTGATTTGACGACTGGTAACCGCACTTCACGCGCGAAATATATCACTTACCGAGATTTGCTTCGGCAGAGTGCCACACCCAGTAATGGGTAGACGGCATGATGATATATTTATTTATTTATTCTATTTAACTTTATACCAAATTTATAAAAATAAATATTTCATAAAGTTGATGAAATAATGAAAATCTGTGAAGACCAGTGAATTCCTGCCGAAAAAATACGTAGGTATGGCAATTTTCAGCAAAAAATACGCACATATATATTTTTTTAATTACAGGAAATTAAATTAAATATAATATAAAATCGATTAAATTAAATATAAGTATTAGTAAATATTATTATTAGTATTATTAATAATTTTTTAAAGCAATTAGGCTTAAGATTTTGACGAATTAAAGGCCATAATCATATTTTTTGCTCTAAATAATTTTTCCGTTAATCAGAAATTCTACCCATTACTGGGTGTGGCACTCTGCCGTGGCAGATCTCGGTATATAATATATTTTTGCGCGTGAAGTGCGATTACCAGCCGTCAATTTACGGCACCCAAAGATGTTAGTGAAGGGGAAACTGCAGGGATAGTTTTAATATGATGAAAATTGTTTGTTGATTGTGGGAATCGAACCCTGGTTCTCAAATCCACAGGCCGACTCGTATAAGTAGTAAAATATATAAGTCATATGTGATATAGAATAATTGATATTGCTGTTAAACATTCGATTTGTTTTTATTTATTTAAACCATGTTTAAAATTTAGTTTTATTGGTGCAACGAACATATGTAAAATGATCATTAATTAATAGTAATTTATAGAAATACACTCAGTATTTAGTCGGATGTGTTCAAATCTATAAAGTAATCTTTGCAGAATATAAAAATTGCTGGCGGCCAAATTATGATTTGCGCAATAGTCCCGGATGAAATTGGGCTTGAACCCGGATTTGAGCGGATGAATTTGTATCCCGTCGCACCTGTGTTCGAACAAGCGAACGACGCTGCGGCGATGGCGAATGATCAGTGCAGAAACAGAAGACGGTGCGACCCTTGTCGCCTTGCCATTTTCGGCATTTTCCGCAGTCTGGCCGGCCGTCCACCCCGTCCACGTTCTGGTCGAACCGAATTTCGGCCGAGCAATATGTTAGCGTCCATAAATCATTGCCTAGAATGACTAACAGCTTCCACATACACGGCTCGGGAAGCCCCCGCTCGTGTAGAAATATGATGTAATTTATATGGAAATGCATCGAAATCTTTGTCATTTGGAGATATGAATGAAAAATTCAGTGTCGTGCGTCGCGGAGGCTTCTGGGCCTTGCTGTGGCTGACAGTGTATTAGCCTCGGGCTGCGATGTGGGATGCTCTCGTGGATTCAGTCATGACCTAACCTTAGCTGTTGATTTTGCGTCAAATATGACATGATTTATACAGTGTTGCGCGTAAGCCGACTGGCTCTAAGCTACATTCCTGTCGTTGATGGTAAGCAATCTCCTCAATGTAATTTGCATCATTGTTTACGCTACCAAAAATTTGATGCTACAGTTCGACAAAGCAAAGCAAAATCGTGGCTGGAATGAGCTTTAACTTTAACCCGTTCAGGTATATAACGAATGGTGTGGCTCTACTTTGGCGCGAAAGTTTATTTATTGATCCACCATATGAATTAAAATAAATAAATATACCATCATGCCTTTTACCCATTACTGAGTGTAGCACTCTGCCGAAGCAGATCTCGGTAATTTCAGTATAAGTTAATTGAAGCACAAGAAATACACTCGTTCAAACCGCATTTCAATATCTCTTTTAGTTTTCGAGATATGAGCCTTCAAAATTGAGATTCTCAAAAAGTCAGAAATCGCTGTAACTTGAAAACTAAAAAAGATATGTAGATGCGCTCAACGGCATTCGAATTCTCGTAGTCTGAATTATAATAAAAATATATATATATATATATATATATATATATATATATATATATATATATATATATATATATATTTATTTAGCTTTAAGCTAGTAACATACAAAAACCAGATATAGATCCATATTTAAATTTTTTTTAATTTTTAAACTGGTTCTGCCAAAAAAAATTTGAAGGGCTCGCAAAATTCAATTTTCTTCAATTGACAATTGTTTTAGTGAAAGAGCTTCGAAACCTATGTTTGGTATCAATTAAAAGGTCTTTAGAAGGACAGACGTGTTGAATTGCAAAGTTTTTAATCTGCAATAATTCAATTTATTATGTATCAATTGTCTTACAGAAGTGAATCCTACTTCAGTGTCCGTGGAGCCTAACGAAAAGGCCTGGAGATCGCTAGTATTATACTAATTTTTAAATAAGGACTGACAAAATACCTCGAAATATTTAAAATATTTTTATAAATAAAATAAATAAATAATATATTATCACGCCTTTTATCCATTATTGTGGCACTCTGCCGTAGCAGATTTCGGTGATATATTTATGCGCGTGAAGTGCAGTTACAAGACAAGAAGAAAAATGTTAGTGGAGGGGGAGCCACAGGAGTACTTTAATATGGTAAAAATTGTTTCTCGGCTGTGGGAATCGAACCTCAAATCCACAAGCCGAGTCGGCTTGTGGATCCTGAAAATCCTTGTTCGATTCCCACAGCCTACAAACATTTTCACCACATTCAAATTACCCCTATGGCTCCTCCCCCCATTAACATCTTTGGAGGCCATGATTTGATGCCTGGTAATCGCATAAATATATCACTTACCAAGATCTGCTTTGTCAGAGTGCCACATCCAATAATGGGTGAGAGGAGTGATGATATATTTTTATTTATTCTTCTTCTTCCTTGGCACTATAATCCATTGAGGATCTGGGCCTACCGGGCTCACCGAACCGCAGATTTTACACTGCCGTACTGCCGGTTCTCATAGTCAAATGATACATTATTTAAGGCGTACGTATAAGTGAGTAGCTTTATTTATAATTGTCTTTCTTTTAAAAACAAAACCGTAGATCAGAAATCTCCTTTTCTTGCATAGAATTTCTTCTACGTGCCGTTGCAGAAAAATAATAATTTACGAGTAAGTCCATTTGTGCGTGGTGACGCGTCAAATACCAACGATTCCTTGGCAGTTCATTGAGCGAGCCGCACAGGCAGCCTCGCAGCAATAAACGAATGCCTAAGAAGCAGTTTGTCACTTGAACTGTGATAAGGAATTCGGCGAAAGTGTAGGCGCGCTGCGCTGCGCTGCCGTTGTCCAGATCCAGAGCCGGTGCAGACCGCCACGGTACATTACAAGCCGAGGACGTAAACGACCCGTAGGAAAAACACTAGAACGTATTGCCGGTAAATTGATTGGAGACGGTATGGGTTACTTTTGCTATTACGCGCACATACACAAACAATGGACGGAATAAATTCTTGTTATAGTTTTTAAATTTCAATTCCGTTAACGTACTTTTCATTTATCGCAAATGTCTTTACTTTAATGCCTATATCGACTTATTAATTGGAATGAACATGATTTAATGAAAATCGCCAATTTATTGTCTTTTAATCATATTCTAAAATAGGAATACTTTGATTTATTAAATTTAGTTTTTATTATTTTACGTCTATGGGGCAATGGCTGAATGGTATCCAGTCGGCCCGTGGATCCAAAGAACCCTGGTTCTGGGTTTGTTATACCTTATATTACAATTTATTTGGACCTAACATAGAGAAACAAATGAAACAATGTGTTGTTTTCTTGATAATGAAATTCGTGTAGTAACAGAAATAATCATAATTAATATAACAAGTGATATGATATGGGGTAATGGCTCAGTGGTATCAAGTCGGCCCGTGGATCCAAAGAACCCTGGTTCGCTTCCCATAGCCGACAAAACATTTTCACCAATTTAAAATTGCCCCTGTGCCCCCCCTCCCACACTACTAATATCTTTGGGGGCCGTGATTTGATGGTTGGTAATCGCACTTCACGCGCATAAATATATCACCGAGATCTGCTTCGGCAGAGTGCCACACCCAGTAACGAGTAATATATTTAATTTTATTTAAAGTAAAAATGAGTGTTGACAATTTTTCTTGTACCCCACATGAAACAAGTAGACAAATTTAAATTCAAACAATTGAATTTTCAAACGTCACATCAGTATCACCAACTAACAGAAAATTCTTTAAATTTTGAAATTACGATTTTTATTTAAATTTCAAACCACCAAAATAGAAAAATTGTATGAAGAACTCATTTCATAATTGTCGATTATTTTGATCGAAGGGTTAAGCCTCCCTTTTCACATAATAAAATAACAATTATGAAACTTATACTATTATAAGTTTTATACTAAAAATTCTAGTAACGAAATAAAAATAACACAGCTTGTGTTGATGATGCCATATTTCATTTACTATATTATTATTGTTTGTACAAGCAAAAAAACTAATTTTTCATATGGAATATTTATGGTTCGCTTTTGAACTGACATTTATATGAAGATATCAATATATATTTGACAAGGGGATCGTCGAATCTCAACAATTAACACCTTCGCTACGCTCTCGCGTTCAAATGTCTCGATTAGTAATCGGCCTCATTAACACACTAGTTTGTTAAATAATTATTAACTTAATTGAAGTTGTATAACAGTTCTTTGAATTGGTTCTTTTTCTTCTTCATCTTTTATTAGGCTATCGCCTGTTCCTCTTCACATGGTCATGGAGTGTCCTCAGATGTGGTTACCCAGCTTTCCTTCCATCGTTTTGGGGGGCGTCCTGGGGGTCGTTTGGTAGATGGTTTGTTATCTCTGCTGATCGGTTGAAATGTATAATAATTTTTGATAAAATTTTATTTTATCGTAATTTTTATTCATGATTGCATCAGTCAAGTGGCACAAAAATGTTACATCAGACAATAAATACCCTTTACTTATAGATTTTTTGCAATAATTTTGAAACATCCTGTGTACAAATATGTTACACAGAACTTACTCAATTTCAATTTGTCGTGTCAGACATGCAGGTGGTAGACACGAAGGCTCGGGTAAAGTGTAAGCAATTAACAGTTAGACATTTTAATAATCTGCTTGCACCCGGAATAAGTTTTTATTTGTATAAATAGCTTGGGTGCGGATGATAGTGCCATGTCATGCATCGATCAATGACTGGCATGAGCCAGTGGCAAGAGCCGTTAACCACCGCCCGGCACCGCTCCAGCGCCACTTCATCGGTATGCAGGCAATGCGTTGCCTGCCGCTTGCCCTGCCATCCTTCGTGCCGTCTTCCTTCGGCTTCCTCGGATTTTATGAGAAAATGTGAACTTAATAAGACCCGCGTCGCTGCAGTCCTTGCCACCTTTTTTATTTGCATATACTGATTTAAAATCTAATGTGATGCATCGTTCCCTGCCTCCTACTTCCCTGCCCCGAGAGAAAATATGCATACGCCTAAATCCTTGTTCCTGAGCAGTTTCCTCTCTTTTACTCTCATTCCTTTCACTAGCGACTTCCGACGACGGTGCATATATAATTATATTGATGGAATCCGCCATCGAAATATAAAGTCACGAAATTTTTAAAATATTGTCGAAGAAGAGATTTACTAAAATCGATTATTTTGCAGTAAACAAGTTTCAGTTAAGTACTTATTAAACATAAAGTTGTTAATGTATGCTTTATTTTGACGTTAATGACTATTGCCATTAAAGTAATGTATATGTCTATCAGTGGTCGCCAAACTCTATAAACAAAGGAGCTATATTTAAAATTAAAATTAAATTTTTGGGGATCTACGTAGAATAAAAATAAAATAAATAAATATACTATCACGCCCCATTAGGGCAGTTACCAGCCGTCAAAACACAGCCCTCATAGATTTTAGTGGAGGGGAAGTCATAGGGGAAAATTGTTTGTCGGTTGTGGTAATCGAACCTTGATTCTCATATCCACAGGTCGACTCGATACCCCATAAAAAGTTACCAAAAAATAGTTTAACAATAGCTATTATTAATCTGTTTTGAGTATAATAATGACCCGATTGTGAACGCCACCTACCCCATAACTTAAATTTGAAAAACTTTCACAAAAAATAATGTCTTAAAATTTTTATTAAGATTATTCAAAAATTGCGCTAAAAATAGTTAGATAATATATTAATTTTACTTAAAGAAATATGCATTTTCCTCGCAAGCCAAGATCATATTTTATGATGGTTTGACGACCACTGATATAGATAATTAAATTAAAAACAAATATGGACTTACTGAAGCTGAAATGGCTGACAACCAAATTCGAAGTTAGGAACAGGCATGGGACCTGGAAAAAATCATAAACATGTAATGAACGCATTATTTTGATTGTATATAACGATAACAATTAAATTAGTTTGCTATACTATACAGGGTGTCAATTAAAAAGTGCGCAATTGTAATGTAAAATGTCAGCTAAATTTTTCCTACCTATTGAAATATTTTTGACAATTTATGAAGAATTTAATTAAGCTGTCAATAATATTTGAAGGTAAAAGAAATTAAATTAAAATATACCTTTGATGATATGATAGTAAATAAAATTTTTACTTCAACCTTACGGTTGCAAATTTATTTATAAGATGTCAATTTAACTTCATTTAATTAAGACTTGATAATGGTTCTAATCAGAACCGAAACGTCGTCTTTTTAATAAAGACCTTAACAAGCCAGTTATCCATTTATTTAAAAAAAAATTTGGATTATTTGGCTAAACATTTATTTGTAATTTGTTCAAGAAATTCAAATCACAAGATTTACTAGGTATAATATAAAATGAAATGCTATTTTAAATTGTTTTGATCTCAATAGGCAATCTTGTTCAAAGTAGTTTATTATGCAACAAGTTTATAATGGCAGCTATTAAAACATGAGTATGAAGTTTACGTGTCTTAATTCATACGAGTGTATTAATATCCATTATACACGAGTTCCATACACTATTTTTTCTACGATCAAATCTAACATCTAAAATTATTAAAACAAATGTTACTCTTGAATGTCGAAAAAGAACTATTACTATTTTAAGGATAAGATTGTTGGGAATCGGACTAAAATGATCAAAAACTCATGATATATTGTTAACGCTTCGATTAATATTTAACCATCCTCAGAACTACAAGAAGAAAAACTTATTACAATCAAATGTATAATTTTAAAAATTTATACAATAAAAAAAAAATTTGAAAATTATACTTATGATTGTAATAAGTTTTTCTTCTTGTAGTTCTGAGGATGGCTAAATATTAACCGAAACGTTAACATTATATCATGAGTTTTTGATTATTTTTGTTGGATATCTGACAATTTTTTCCTTTTCTATCAACACGTGAGACGATCTAGTAACCTTTCTGTTACTATTTTATTGAATAAACCATGGAAATCATAGCAACAGTAAATGTTGTGCTGTTAATGGTCAATAATCTGTATCATAATGAAAATCTGAATCATTAGATTACAGATAATACCTATATATTAATAAGTAAATTAAAGTATGGGAGTAGAAAAACATTTTTAAAACGTAAAACCATATATAGTTATTTTCTTTCTTATTTTCTAATGGGGTGATTAGCTCAGTGGTATGAAGTCGGCCTGTGGATCCTGAGAACCCTGGTTCGATTCCCACAGGTGACAAACAATTTTCATAATTTTAAAAGCTACCCCTGTGGCTCCTCCACCACTAACATATTTGGGGACCGTAATTTGACGACCCCCGCTACTAACATCTTTGAGGGTTGTGATTTGACGACTGGTAACCGCACTTCACGCGCAAAATATATCACTTACCGAGATCTGCTTCGGCAGAGTGCCACACCCAGTAATGGGTAGAAGGCGTGATGATATATTTATTTATTTTTTTTATTTCTATCTTGTAACAAATCGTAATTCGCTAAATTAATAAAAATATAATAAATATATCATCACGCTTTTTACCCCTTTCTGGGTGTGGCACTCTGCCAAAGCAGATATCGATAAGTGATATATTTATGTGCGTGTAGTTCTGTTACCAGTCGCCAAATCACGAGCCCCAAAGATGTTGTGCTGGTGGGGAAATCACAAGGGTAATTTTAATGTGCTGAGAATGTTTGTTGGCTGTGGGAATCGAATCAGGGGTCTCAAGATTCACAGGCTGACTCGATACCACTGAGAAATATCTAACAAAATTTAGTATCTTTACAAAAAAGGCAAAACAAAATCAACTACCAAAATTGTGTATCATTACCATTACAATGCGATTTAAAAAAGCCCCTTATTACTCATCTTCAGACTATAATGCACCCCACTTTATTTGACCTAGGTGTATTTTAATCGCGCACATAGGGTGGGTGTAACGTATGATTTAAAAACGCCCCTTGTTCACAAAGGGTGGCGTTTCAATTATTGCGAGGGTCATGGCAGGGCGAAGCGCTGCTACATCTAGCGGCGATACGGTGAACTGTTGAGGTTGCAGGAATCATCGCTAGGTGGCAGCAGGTACAAGTCTGATCTTCGACCGACAAAAGCTTTCAGAACTCCGGTTTCTCTTGCCGTCAGACAAATGGAAATTTGTCGAACATCGTTTATTTTTTTGTTATTAATTAATATTATCAATTTGATTAATGATTTATATTCATAGTAATTCATTTATAAACTTTAACCTACTAAATGTAATTTTTATTTATTAAATTATATAATTAGACTTCACTACGTCAGTGACCTAAATTACCAAAGGCGTAAAATTAATTTCTGCGGGTTTGAATCTAGTCTTTTTCTGTTTTAGACGTTATTTGAACACAAAACTGTGTAACTTACTCTTTACTAACATATCTACGTTTTCTATTTTGAAAATATATATTATTGTATAACTTTTCGTGGTATATTATATTTATTCTGTGAAGTTTATTTTGTTTTATTTAGATTCTAGTAACTAATAAAACCAGTACATAATAAAATTCAATATAGTTAAGTATCCAAATATAAACTAAATAAATAAATATATTATCACGCCTTATACCCATTACTGGGAGTGGCACTCTGCTGCAACAGATCTCGATAAGTGATATTTACATGCGTGAAGTGCGGTTACCTGGCGTCAAATGACAATAGTATATAAATAAATAAATATATCATCACGCCTTTTTACCCATTACTGAGTGTGGCATTCTGCCGAAGCAGATTTCGGTATGTGATATATTTATACTCGTGAAATGCGGTTACCAGCCGTCAAATCGCGCCCCCAAAGATGTTAGTGGTGGGGGAGCTACAGGGGTAATTTTTAATTTTGGTGAAAATTGTTGGAGGGGTGACACAGGGATAGTTTTAATGTAGTGAAAATTGTTTGTAGACTGTGGGAATCCAACCCGGGTTCTTGAATCCACAGGTCGACTCGATACCACTGAGTCACCTAAAATATAAATTTGAAATTTTATTTTTATGAGGAAAGTAGACCAGTAGTATGGAGCCGAACTGTAAATTTGAGAACCCGGGTTTGATAAACAATTTTCACCACATAAAAATTACCCGTTGCTTTCACTCCACTAACATCTTGGGGGGGGAGGGGGGTGATTTGACGAATTAGTTTAATAATCTAATTTTGAAATATATATTTTTATTTTTTATGACACTGTCGGATTGTGAATTTGAGAACTCAGGTTCGATTCCCATAGGCGACAAACAATTTTCACCACATTAAAACTACCCCTGTGCCTCCCATCAACTAACATCATTGAGGGACATAATTTGGTGGCTGGTAACCGTATTTCACGCACAAAATATGTCACTTATCGCGATCTGCTACGACAGAATGTGACACCCAATAATGGGTAAAAGACGTGATAAAAAAAAAAATATATCATCACGCCTTCTACCCAATACTGGGTGTGGCACTCTGCCGAAGCAGATCTCGGTAAGTGATATATTTTGCGCGTGAAGTGCGGTTACCAGTCGTCAAATCACGGCCCCCAAAGATGTTAGTGGTAGAGGAGCCACAGGGGTAGGTTTTGAAATTATGAAAATTGTTTGTCGTCTGTGGGAATCGAACCAGGGTTCTCAGGATCTACATGCCGACTTTATACCACTGAGCTAGCCACCCCATGACGTGATGATATATTTATTTAAATTTTCTTAATCAAATCCATCATGAATCAAAATTCAACTTTTATCAACATTCAAAATGATATGAATATTTCTTTTTAACACTCAGGGCGGCTTGAAATCGTTTATGATGTTGTGGAACAATCTTTTTATCTGAATTACTGTGAAACATAACAGTAAATGACAAATGCGAAATACATACGATCGTAGAAAAAATGGCATGCAACATACGTGTGGCAACAGCCATTGCCACATTGTGCTACAATATACTAGTTTCATTTTAAGGTAGTACTAGTGTGACTGTGGCGCCATCGGTTGTCGAGTGGCGAAACTGACGCTCAAAAAAATATAAAAATTGAATAAAATAAGTGTTTTATACCTATTATGATTTGAATATCATGAATTGTTAACAGGTTGTTGGTCTAGTGAATTTTCAAATACCATACCACCGTGTGGTGTTGCCATTATAAATTGGGATTCTTAATTTTTCGTTAAAAACAAGGCTTTGCATGGCTATATATCCATTACTAAACGATAAAAAACTTTCTCCTTCTGATACAATATACATGGATAGTTCTAGAACATCATACTAGTTTTTCAAATGTAACTGCAAAATTTTAGAGGTACACAAACCAAATATGTGCAATTCTGAGTTATGATCGCCATAAGCCCCATGTATAAGAACTCAACTTTACAAGCGAATATATTTGTTCACAGACGATGAATGTGTCTCATATTTTAATAGGATGCATATGACTATTCAATGTTTACGTGCGCCAAATTTCATTCAGATCTGCAATTTTTTTTTCACGCTAGTACTACCTTAAAATATTATATCGTACTTCCTCTTTTAGATTGTGAAATATAAATTTTCGCAAATTTGAAACAAGTAAGTGAATTAGCATATTAAACTTTTTAAGCCCCATAATTTTGGAGTAAAAAAGAGATTGGATTTAAAGTTGCATGTATGGAAAGGGAACCCTAAAACGCTAAAACAGTGCGTCAAACCCTCAAATCTTCTCCCTAAAACGACACTGTCAGCATCAATCATGGACCAGCCGGAATCACCGAATCCATTTGTTAAACAAGACTGACAACATAAGCTGCATGTTTATTATACATGAGTATAGCTAACTTATGACAGCGCGATCGCTATCGTTCGCGTATCGTACCTACTTTTGGTTTCCTCAAACAAATTATGTGCTACTTCAAATCGGTTTATCATACTCCTATCATTTTCATTTTTTTTCTATCTTTATTTTACTTTTTACTTCTACATTGGAAGATGGAGTTATAACATGAGAACTGCTTCTTATTTTCTTTTTTTTTTATCTAAAGTCGGTGCCATATAGTCAAGTCAGTTTATCTCATTGTTATTAGACAAATTATGTATGATGACGTTATAGCATTCTATTTGATGTATGATAAGAATTAGGTGTGTCAGACGATCATTATTGTCACTAAAGTCGAGATTGAATAAAACTTAATCTGTACATAAAGTTATATTTTTATACTTTGAGTTTACAATCGGTTCATTATTATAATGAAAATACAGGGTGATCAAAAGGAATTGTTATAGTTGGCAAAACAATTCCAGAGATCTTTTTATTCCACAGTTGGCACAACGTCAGAAAAAAGCGGAAATGCTATTTGACATTTCTAATAAATACAAATAGGTTATGTCAGGAGTCTGACAGCTAATAGAATTTTGACTTTTTAAGTAATAGAAATACTTTAGAAATAAATGTACTCAAATTTAAATTTTCAAATGTCACTGTCAATAACAGGAAATGAATTTATGTATCAGGCTTACCAATTTAAAGTAGTTTTTTTATTGCCAACTGCAACAATTCCTTTTGATCACTCTGTAGTTTAATAATAGATGCTATTGTTAAACTATTTTTGGTAACTTGTATGGGGTCGACAATAAATTTTCACCACATTGAAACTATCTCTGTGGCTCCCCCTCCACTAAAATTTTTCACTGCCACGGCAGAGTGCCACTCCTAGTAATGGGTAGCAGGCTACGAATTCAAATCAAAATGTATGTGTCAGTGACGATTTATTTGTTCGCTGTCAAATCTTGCCACATTATTTTGGAAAAAATAAATATATATATCATGACGCCTTCTACCAATTACTGGACGTGGCACTCTACCGCAGCAGCTCTCGGCAAATAATATGTTTAGTACGTGAAGTGCGGTCACTAGCCGTCAAATCACGGCCTCCAAGGATGTTAGTGAAGGGGAAACCAGAAGGGTAATTTTAATTTGGTGAATATTATTGTCGGATCTGGGAAACCCGTGGCTGCCCCTCTACTAAGATCTTTAGGAGCCGTCATTTGACGGCTGGTAATCAAACTTCACGTGCATAAATATATCACTTACCAAGACCTACTAATGCAGAGTGCCACACCTAGTAATAGGTAAAAGGCTTAGCGATATAGTTGATTATTTTGTTTTTAGTTTTTAATAACTTCGATTTTTAATGTTAGTTCTCGGCCAAATCTTGCCTTCTGTCCAAGAAAATCAAATAATATTTAAATACACAAGTGACTTGAAAATTATAATAGATATCGAAATATGAAAGTAGTAATATGCGACAATGAAACGTCTCTTACATTTTGATTTGACTTTTGTAGTTCTAACATATCGAGTGAACAAGATTAAATTAATTTACAAAAGTTAAAAAAATGTAATTTTACGTGTACGAGAATAGTCTGAACAGTTGTAGCAACAACCATTTACCAATAAACAAATGACGCTATATAAAAGTTAACATAATAAAGTCCACCGAGTCAGGTGTAAGCAATATAAGGAATCGCTTTTGTATCCCGACTCGGAGTCGTCAAATGGTCTCTTGTGTAAGCATGTACGTATGCACTGTCTGTAGAACCACTTCGTCATTTAAATGTTCCGCAAGGACGAGTAGAATAAGTGTACCCTGCTACCCTGAGTAGTCCTGCTACCCCCTCGGCTCTCGCGCGAAACCCGAAACCAGACAGAAAACACCACCGGCGCTGTCACTATTCCAATACAGGGCTTCCAAAATTTTTCTAACTACTTCAAACAGAAATTATTGTTTTGAAGTTGATTAGCACATATATACCATATTTAGATTTTAGGTATTTGCTACTCTGTACAGCAGGAACTGAATCTTAATTACAGTACAGGGGACCTACAGCATATAGTGAAATCTGAACCACAGTGCTTGCTTGATAGACGCGAGTTGTAACGACTGCATTACGAATTATCTATACCTGTTGATCTAAAAAAAGGCATCTCCCAAATTATTTTTAAATCATATACATTCATATTATTACATATTTCAAATGATGCGTCAAACTACATAAAAAGTGCGTATATTGTACTTTTATTATTTAAAATCTTCATTTATTCTTTATTATAGAGTAGTAAATTATTTGAAAATGAAATCATTTCTTTTTGTTTTAACAGAATAAAATACGAATTCCCAAAAACATTTCACCCTTGCCACCAATACAGGGCAGTGGCGTACCTAGGAGGGGGCGATGTGTGCGGTCCGCACCGGGCGGCACATATTTTGGGGCGGCATTTTTTATACTTAGTTTTAGTTGTAAAAAACAACTTGTTCATTTCATAAGTTTACTATTCGATTTCTACGAATTATGAATTACTATATGGATTCGAATATTTTTCTTCATCGTCAAGTCAATGTAGGGTTGAAAATATTATCTCGAAAAATTCCGTTATTACTGCCTAATTTAAATATGCCATCCAATGGTAAAAAAGTTCCCCACCTATAGTTTGTCTCAATTACAATTATTTATTTATGTTTATTAATTTAAGGGGGTAATAGCTCCGTGGTTTCGAGTTGGCCTGTGAACCCTTAGGACCCAGGTTCGATTTCCATAGCCGACAAACAATTTTGACCAAATTAAAATTACCCCTGTGGCTCCCTCACCACTAACATCTCTGGGGGCCGTGATTTGACGGCTGATAACCGCACTTCACGTACATAAATATATCACTTACCGTGATCTGCTTCGGCAGAGTGCCACGCCCAGTAATGGGTAAAAGTCGTGATGATATATTTATTTTTTTAATGTATAAAATCCACCATTTGATTAGTGGTATCAAGTCGGCCTGTGGATCCTGAGAACCCTGGTTCGATTCCCATAGCCGACAAACAATTTTCACCAAATTAAAATTACACCTGTGGCTCCCCCATTACTAACATCTTTAGGGGCCGTGATTTGACGGCTGGTAACCGCACTTAACGTACATAAATATGTCACTTACCGAGATCTGCTTCGGCAGAGTTCCATGCCCAGTAATGGGAAAAAGTCGTGATGATATATTTATTATATATTTATTTGTTTAATTTATAAATATATATTTGATTGAGTTAGAGAGGGTGGCAAATTGGAGACCGTCCTGGGCGGCAAAAGTTCTAGGTACGCCACTGATACAGAGTAATAATAAAAATAACGCGAGCAAACATAATTTATTTGTAACGATACTGCCCAACGATAGTGTCGAATTCACTTGTTACATATAGTCGCAGTGAATATTGCTAAATATAATAATAATATTGCTTACTTAGAGCAGGAATCAGCAACCGGCCGTGTTCCACGTTGCTCACTGTTGAAAATGCGAGATCCCGAAAAGCCCACACAATCTATTCCACTTCATACATATTATTGTTTCTATCATACACGACAATCGAAATACAAATATACACAATATCGCACAATTTACGTTATTTTACATATTAAAATATTTATTAAAATGCTCACAAAATGTCGAAAATACTGTTTTCACTTTAAACATCCGCACTGTACTGCACTAGCTTAGCTCAACGCGATCAACGCTTTTTGACGACGCAAGTATTTGCTGAGTTATGTTTTAACTGGTCTGGTTGCGTTAAAAATAGTATTAAAAAATATTAAATGCAATTGTGCGTATAGATTTCTTAGCTGTCGGTTCCTTTCCGATAATTAACGAATGCACCCGATTCGCGTGAAATTAGAATAAGAGTATTTAAGTGAATATTATAAACAAAACAGAAGCGCTGTGGGTGTACCAAATTTTATAAGTACCAACGTAGAATGTTTTATATTATTGTATATAATTAAAACTGGGGTAGCTAGCTCAGTGGTATCAAGCCGGCCTGTGGATCCTGGTTCGATTTCCACGGACGACAAACAATTTTCACCATTTCAAGAACTACCCACTAACATCTAACTGGTAACCACACTTCACGCGCATAAATATATCAGTTACCGAGATCTGCTTCGGCAGAGTGCCACACCCAGTAATGGGTAAAAGGCGTGATGATATATTTATTTATTTTTCTTTTAAAGACTGAAAGAAAAGTAAATTTGATTTCTAATTAATTTAAATGGTATAAATTAGAAAAAAACTAAAAATGCACATATGCGCAAATTTTATAAATGAAAACTCTCATTAAGGTTACTTAAAAATTGGGTAGATGGCTCAGGGGTATCGAGTCGGCCTGTGGATTTGAGAACCCGGGTTCGATTCTCACAGCCGACAAACATTTTTTTACCATATTAAAATTAACCTCTGTAGCTCCCCCACCACTAATATCTTTCGGGGCATTGATTTGACGGCTGTTAACCGTACTTCACACGCATAAATATATCATTTACTGAGATCTACCACGGCAGAGTGCGACACAGTAATTGGTAGAAGGCGTGATAATAAAATAAATAAATCAATATAAATATATCATCACACCTTTTACCCATTACTGACCGTGGCACTCTGCCGGAGCAGATCTCAGTAAGTAATATATTTATGCGCGTTAAATGCGGTTACCAGTCGTCAAATCACGACCCTCCGAAGATGTTAGTGAAGGGGGAGCCCTAGGGGTAATTTTAATGTGGTGAAAATTGTTTGTCGGCTGTGGGAATTGAACCGAAGTTTCCAGGATCCACAGGCCAACTTGATATTTATTTATTTATTTATAATTACCCTTGTTGCTCCCTCTCCACTAACATCTTTGGGAGCCGTGATTTGACGGCTAGTAACCACACTTCACGCGCATAAATATATCACTTTATTTATTTATTCAAGTAAGAGAATGTTTCACCTTACTTAATCTATATACAGTTTATAAAATAAACATTTTGGGAGTCCTGTAGAAATGTCCTGCTGTATTCTCTCCGTAGCCGATAACAAGTACTCTCTCTAGTTCTAGTCTAGCACTCAACTCTCTACTCTCGCATAACAGAATGAGGACTTAACCCTAATGGCTGCACTCGTTCGCGTTTAAAAGGGTTGAATTTACGTTTTAATTTCACACACAATAACGCTCAAGATGTAACGAATAAGAAATGCAGAAAAGGGAACAAGTGCCAGTTTTATTTTACTCGGATGTCCTGTTTTCTTAGAACATTGGTTAGCTTTTTTGCTAATTACTTCATTCGTACTGTAGGATATACAACTTTTAAATAGTCGTAAAAATAAAGTAAACATTATTCGATGCTAAAATAAAAAGCAGTGTCAATTGCCCATGCAATTTTTCCCAAAGGAGTGCTATTTTCACAGCAGAGGGTTCTCAAATTTAAGCGTTTTAAAAGATTAGATTACAATGTTACATCTTTGAACACCACCTTTATGTTTAGAAAACCAGAAGCTAAATAACGGAAAAATAGAATAGGTAATTAAAATTTAAACAATTTTATGTTTCAAGTTTTGTTTTTTTTTTTGTATAAAACCGTCAATTGTTTCAATATTCTAAAACTAATTTTGAAACTTTTTTTTTTTTTCACTATGTTAAGATGAATTATATGTAGGTATATGTACTATAAGTATTTTTAAAGAACTGTAATTAATGGGGTGGTTAGCTCAGTGGTATGAAGTCGACCTGTGGATCCTGGGAACCCTGGTTCGATTCCCACAGGCGAGAAACAATTTTCATAATTTCAAAAACTACCCCTGTGGCTCCTCCACCACTAACATCTTTAGGGGTCGTGATTTGACGACTAGTAACTGCACTTCACGCGCAAAATATATCACTTACCGAGATCTGCTTCGGCAGAGTGCCACATCCAGTAATGGGTAGAAGGCGTGATGATATATATTTTTGTATTTTTATTTAATAAAATTAAAAACATTAAATGTATGTGCATATATATATATATATATATATATATATATATATATATATAATAATGAAAAATAATAACACATAATTTGCAATATACAAGCTGTTAAAAAAGTTCCGGGATGGTGAAATATCTCGAGAAAAACACATCGAATCAAGAAACCAAAAAACACGTGTTTCATATTTTGCAAAAACCTATCTAAGCACACCAAACACAAACCCCAACCCCCACCCCCAGGGGGTGGAGCGGGGGGCAACGTTGAAACCTTAAATGGGAACCCCCATTTTTTATTACAGATTCGTATTCTGCGAAAGAAAATAAGTTAATTTTATCTGAAACTTTTTTTCCAATTCGGAATAGATGGCGCTCTAAACGCAAAAATAAGTTTTGACATGATTCTGAAAGAAAAGTAAAAAACGGTCTAATATCACAAGAAATAAACATTGAATCAAATAAAAAAATCAACATAATCACAAGTAGCCACAAGCCTTTTTTTTGCAAAATATGAAACACGTGTTTTTTGGTTTCTTGATTCGATGTGTTTTTCTCGAGATATTTCACCGTCCCGGAACTTTTTTAACAGCCTGTATTTATATAAGTATAGATCTACTATACCTCACTAAATTTTTATTTTATTTGAAGTGAAAAAATGCAATAAGCATATTTTTTCTCACAATTGTCGAATTCAAAGCGAATAAAAATTTGCTGACGTATACGTCATAAGTCAGTATATTCATAAATACATAATCTGCTAGTACAGTGGTATGAAGTCGGCCTGAGGATCCTGAGGTCCCTGGTTCGATTCCCACAGGCGACAAATTTTCATAATTTGAAAAAGCTATCCCTGTGGCTCCTCCACCACTAACATGTTTGGGGGCCGTGATTTGACGACTGGTAACCGCACTTCACGCGCAAAATATATCACTTACCGAGATCTGCTTTAGCAGAGTGCCACACCCAGTAATGGGTAGAAGGCGTGATGATATTATTATAATCTGCTTTTCTATTACCTTCCTCCAACAGTTTTTGGGAAATTTTGAAACCATTTTCCACATAAGTATCATGTTTTCAAATTTATTACAATACTTTCAACCCTAGATATAGAAAATATGTATACATATTATTATATTTCAATTATAATAATAATAACTTTCTTTCAAAAGATAAGTGATTCGTTTTAAGAAATAATTAATTATTCTACTATCTTTTTAATGTTATATATGATTTTGTTTATTCTTTATTATTTCAACATTACCATGACGATAATATAATATAGTATCTATTATATTATCAACTTATTTTACAATACTTGTACTGTAAGATACATATTAATGATAACACAGTAAATGGAAGTTTTATTGTACAGTGGTTTCCATGGGTACATCAGGACTATAAAATTTACTTACCATCCACCGTGGTCAGTAAGTAAATATTAAAGATGAAGGTCCTGTTTATTTTGAGAAAAATTTGACAGCTGTTTATTTTGAAACCGATTTTTCTTTTCTTCCTATTTATACAAGCATTGTAAAAAATAGCTTACTAACCCAGAACTGTAAGTGATTTTTTGTGTCGCGAATGTTTAGGAAATCTCGACCCTTCGGGCCTCGATTTCCCAAACTACATTTTTAACCTAAAAACAGTCACATACAGTTCATGGTACGTAACATACTATTTTCGACCTGCTGATGGTATTAGGTATATTTCAGGGTTTAGGCCGTGATCAGAGTTGTTGTAAATTGTACATTTCATTAGTTAATTTTTACCTTTTTCTTAGAAAGTTGGCACACGTGATATAAATCGCTGGCGACAGTGTCCATAAGGTGGTAAAATATTGGTCGGAAAAAGTGCATGACACACGCGACAAATGATTCGCTGATGTTATCTTATGATGTAGCTACTCGTATAGCTACCCAAGCTACCTGCTCTTGCCAGGGAAATATATACGATCGTATTTCCTTGCCGCGGCACACTGCCACTTGCCCTGCAAACGTTATTCTTAATGATATAGTTATCTCAGTTTCAAACTATCTCTATCATCATCTAGAAATTATTTAAATTCACTCATTTTTGACTAATCATACTTAATATATTCCGTTTATTATTATTATTATTATTCACAGATTTCATTTAATTATGAATGGATAGATTTTCAAAAGGATTAATTTTGAAGGTAACTAACTCAAATTATTGATATTGAAAGTACTATTCGTTGTTAGAAAAATGAGCATGAGTAATTTGAGATGTTTTGAAGAGGGTGTGTATGATTTAAGTCGCAAAAAAAAATCACATGATTATTTTTATTAATATATATATATATATATCATCACGCCTTCTGCCCATTACTGGGCGTGGCAGTCTGCCGAAGCAGGTCTCGGTAAGTGATATATTTTACGCGTGAAGTGCAGTTACCAGTCGTCAAATCACGGCCCCCAAAGATGTTAGTGGTGGAGGAGCCAAAGGGGTAGTTTTTGGAATTATGAAAATTGTTTCAATTAAATCATTGATTTAAATCAGAATATTATTGAGTTACATATTATTTTATGGGGTAGCTAGCTCAATTGTATGAAGTCGGCCTGTGGATCCTGAGAACAATTTTCACCATTTTAAAACTACCCCTGTGGCTCCCCCACCACTAACATCTATGGGGGTCGTGATTTGACGGCAGGTAACCGCACTTCACGCGCAAAATATATCACTTATCGAGATCTGCTTCGGCAGAGTGCCACACCAAGTAATGGGTAAAAGGCGTGATGATATATTTTTTTTTAGTTTATTAATTAATTGAAGTATGAGAAATTTAATGCCGATGAGCGCACTTCAAAATCCCTTTTACTTTTTGAGCTTCGGGAAAGTCAAAAATCTGGTGAAGTATTTTTTTTAAGGTAGTACTAGCGTGAAAAAAAAATTTGCAGATCTGAATAAAATTTGGCGCATGTAAACATTGGATAGTCATACGCATCCTGTTAAAATATGAAACACATTCATCGTCTGTGAACAAATATATTCGCTTGTAAAGTTGAGTTCTTATACATGGGGCTTCTGGCGATCATCACTCAGAATCGCACATATTTGGTTTGTGTACTTCTAAAATTTTGCAGTTTCATTTGAAAAACTAGTATGATGTTCTAGAACTATCCATGTATATTATATCAGAAGGAGAAAGTTTTTTATCGTTTAGTAATGGATATATAGCCATGCAAAGCCTTGTTTTTAACGAAAAATTAAGAATCCCAATTTATAATGGCAACACCACACGGTGGTATGGTATTTGAAAATTCACTAGACCAACAACCTGTTAACAATTCATGATATTCAAATCATAATAGGAATAAAACACTTATTTTACTCAATTTTTATATTTTTTTTAGCGTCAGTTTCGCCACTCGACAACCGATGGCGCCACCGTCACACTAGTACTACCTTAAATTCAACTTTTCCGGAGGCTATATCTTAAAAACTAAACACGATATGAAGTTACAATTTAAAAATTTCAAATTAAATCGGTACCTTTTGATTGTGATGCAAATTTAATAACAAAATTAAATTATCTGTAGTAGTCTAAATTTGAATTTTTTACAAACACACTATTTCTATTCGCTTCGATTGCGTGTAATTAATGTAACGATTAGATTTTTAAATTTAATTGTCAACGTAGATCGTGGAAAAGGGTTGAAACATAATATAAAGCGACAAATGACGAGAACAAGCGCAGCATTCGTCTGGTATTAATGTCTGAAAATTTATCATTCCGTAATAAAATTCCAGTTCAGTGACAAACTCCGTCGCCACTTGGGACGCGGTGTAACCCCAAGAACGCTGTATAAAATTTTACAACTTATTATCACGGTGCGGCGTCGCGACGCCCGGCGTCATACTGCAGACAAAACCAAATCCTGGCTTATTTTCACCTTGTGATGTCTTTCCCAATACTTCACAGTTGTAAAATGCGAATTGCGTGTAATATTTATCTCTCGACTTACATTAACTTTCATATTTCGTTTCTGGCATTATCTCGAGATCTCGACTTTTTCCCTGCGTTTAGGGTTGGGGAGCATATTGAACAAGGTACGGGATAAAAGGAATGAGCACGATTTGTTGAGCTCTTTAAAATAGTCACTGTTTTCGTCCCGAGGGCATGTTTGTAAGATTTAAAAGTTTTCAAATCATACATATGTAATGAATTGCAATAGGGGTGATACTTGTTACTTTCATGGACCTTATTTATTGCGTTAGCAAAACGCAAACACGGAAAACAGTTCGTTTATTTTACCATTTTAAAAGTAAACCATTTATTTTTCAAATCGCTACTTGAGCTATTGAGAAAATGAGCAATAAATCGTTTTTTATATTTTCGATAGCTGCCTTTCCAATGGGGGATTCAAGTGGTAGAGGTTTTTAATATATATTTATTAAAATAAGTTCTTGACCGTACATCATATTTAATACAATATAAAATCATACCATAAATGATATCTTTATTGCTGAAATATGAAAGTTAAAGTTGAATAATTTAAAACGCTCATTGCAATTACGCATTAAGCCAATCACAGAACTTTGTCTGAAACGTTTGTCAGTGCTCAATTTTACTGAGAGGAAGAAAGAAGAAGAAATAAGCATTCAGCATTCTACGATTCTACCAATGACGTATAATACTAGACGAATTATGCCGTATTCAAGCCAATGCAAACGCCGTTGTTTTCCGTCTAGTTATGTTTTGTCTCAGGATTCTACTAACAACGACATACGTTACGTGAAGTTACGTGTTATTTATCTCTGTCTTATCTGTCTCTCTTTAAGCTAAGATGCAACTACGTCACATTCGTTTGTTTCGAAAGTTTAAATATTTTTATCATGCTTAATACAAGTTTAAAAAAAAATAAAAATTTTGGGTATAATAAATTTATTACGTAGATTAATATATAAAAAATTCAAAAAAGTCTTGACAGGCCCATTGTATACTTTGTTATATATATATATATATATATATATATATATATATATATATATATATATATATATATATATATATATATATATATATATATATATATATATATAATAGGTTTACAAAATTATAAAAATCTAAATATATTTTCTGCAATGTCGCCCTTAGCTTTATTTTGGTTTTTATTGTTGTTTAGGTATTTACCTTTGCATCTCTGGGTGGCGCGAGCCTGGGCATTATATTTAAAATAAAGCAAGCTATAATAAAAACAAATACATATTTTATTCTTCTGCAAAACTATGACTTTTAAGAAAGCGTGTTTTAAAAAGAACAATCTCAACTGGAAAATGACAATTTTTATTATTATAATAACCTCTATATGTGTATGTTTGCAATGATATAACAAAAGGAATAAATTAATTATAATTTTAAATTTGTTTTGCGCGACAATTTTATTTTTGGAAAAACTGACGTCACCAATAAAATGGAAAAACCCAACTTAGAGCCGCAAGAACACATTCAAAATATTTGCATTTGTTAAATTTATCGCAATTTCAGTACAGGGAACCTCCATCCACAACTTATAATAAAATTTCACCATTTGAACGCAATAATTGTACTTTTATCACATGCGTCGTTACGAGAAAAAAGTAATGCGAGAATTCTCGAACATTTATTATGTTTCTTGCCAAGATTTTAAATAAAAAATATCAAAATGACATGCGACAAGAATTGGCTAGTTCTCGTTTATAGAGATTGAGATAAAAAATTAACTATCGAGAAATATTCAACCCCTGTGGCTCCCCCTCCACTAACATCTTTGCGGGCCGTGATTTGTCGGCTGGTAACCGCACATTTTTTCGCTTTAGTTCCGATGTGGCTCAATTAACAAGAATCAGCTGTGTTTGATGAATTATTTCGTGTGTGAAACCGCATTCATGAACATATTATCAGTATTCTCACACACAAAAGGGAGACATAACGAATGAGATATTTATTTATAAATTCGCATTTTCATATTTTAATATAGAGTTGCGCGACTACAAATATTACCTATCCGCATCCAGATCCGTACGGGATCCGTGTACAAATCCAGGCAACGGCAATGGCAACGGCAACGCCTACGTTGTTCATGAGAGCATGAGGCATATCATAACGTCGTGTTTGATATTCGGAACGCGCAGACTAGGCGTCGTGTCGCATCAAGAACTTGAAAACCAACGTCACCCACTTCTGAACATTTCTTTTCCGAATAATATTAAGAACATTTCACCTTTTATATATGAGCACCGGCTTCGCAGTACGTTCCACGTTGCTCGCTTCGCATTCTCATGTAACTCTGTCAATGCTAGATATATTGACTATTGCATACTTGTATAAATAGCTACTTGATTTTGTGTTCACGTACTGTCAATTCAGCATTCCCTGGAATTTTAAATAAGTAAATAAGCATCGACGCCAGATGCAAAATATATGAGTGAAATAAATAAATAGTCGCGTCGCTGATACGAACAATTTCTCAATTTCAAAGACATTTATTGTTTTATTTCGACATACAAATACTGCTACCTTCATCATTTTTATACTTTTCAAACTATTTCACCAATAAATAGAAGAACACCATTTTGATTTTTTGCTAATTTAGAGAACTTTCTAAATTATAAAAACTAAAAGATTTCACTATACCTGAACTTTTAAGTGGGTATCACACAGAGCTGGGCAGTAGCTAGCTACTTTTGTAGCTTAGCTACGTTTACCTTAGCTGTAGCTGTAGCTTAGCTAAATATGAAAAAATATAGCTGTAGCTTGTAGCGAACTATTTTTATTTTCTATTAGCTTAAAAATATTGTTATAACAACTGAAGCTACTTTTAAAGATACTTTTTGTAGCTTAAAGCTACTTTTTGTAGCCCAAAGCTACTTTTTGTAGCCCAAAGCTATTTTTTGTAGTACAAAGCTACTTTTTGTAGCTTAAAGCTACCACTGTGCATTAAGAAATCTCTATTTATATTTGTTTTGTATTTGAATTGTACCTTCTTCATTGTTTCTATAATTATAGGATAACAAGTTATTATATAGTTTAAAATCTATTAACATATTTAATTTTTCACTTGTTCTTAACCTATCCTGATTTTCTATTAAATATTAGATGAACTAAACATTGACTGTTTAGGAGTCTTCTGTTAATGTGACTGTTAATTTATTCCGATATAAATAAAAATTATAGCATCCAAAATTAACAGTACATTTGTCCATTTGCGATTTTTGATATTTATGTACAAAATAGAAAATTAACAGTCGTTATAATAAAAGACTGATCAACTGATCCATATGACAATGGCAAATTTAATTAATTCACAATAATTGAAAAAAGTAGCTTTAAAATTTAACAGCTACTTTAACGAAAGCTTTTAGCTGTAGCTTAGCTATATTTTACAAAATGTAGCTTATAGCTGTAACTCAGCTATTTTTTTAAAGAATACCTGTATAATATAGCTGTGCTTTAATTTGCGCGAATGGTGCAAATGACGTCTTCGTGTACGAGTTTTGTACAATGCTTTTTGTAACGAACAAAAATTATATAATCGACAATGATAAAATTTATTAAATTTGAAGTGTAAATTTATATTGACAGTATAGTATGCCATGAATTGACATTTGTTATTTCAAGACAAATTGTTTATTTTTTCTCGTAAAGTTTGTTAAAATATGCCTGATTGATTACGTTATAAGCTAATGTCTGTATTTCTTTTATAAATTCCCTAAAATGTGTATATATATATAAGTACAATTAGCGTTTTAATAGTCAAAATTTAGAACCATAAAAATGGGTGTTTTTTCAATTACTTTGCGCACTAGTGCCCAATATCAAACTTTCCAAGGTAATGTGAACCACATTTTGAATGTTGCGAGTACAAAAATATATTTATTTATTTATCATTAATTTCAATTCGGAATAATAATAAAGTTAGTACCATCATAATTATCATCTTTTTGATTCTGCCTGTATATATCTTTAAATCTGCAATCAATCTGAGAACACTTGTAAACAGTTTGAGTATCACTGTTATTATGTGAATTTAATTATACAGTATGCTGTGAAGATTGCGTTGATAGCAGCAGTCTTATTCTTATTATTTTCGCTCCGTGTAAAGTTGTCTGGTATTTAAGATGAAATGCGAAAATTTAACGAAGTAACTATGCACCGATATACATCATAAAATTTATAAAGCTGGTAATATATTAACGCTACAAGTAGTCGTTCTGAATGAGCACAAGATAACGAGAAAGTAAAATACAAATATTATCTAAATAATCCTTCCCTAGGCAACGTAATTCATTACCCCAGTAAAATGATTCATGGACACCGTATATTTATTTTAAGGAAATGTAATTTAAATTTCTTATAATTAAATTGTTATTTAGGTCCAGTAGCATGGCGAATAGCCTGTGTTGTGGCTCAGATCTGCTGCTTCGCTTTGCGATGCTGCATGCCGTTGTGAGGCTGCGACCGAGCAGGGACTAGTTATGGTCTGAGATAAGGAAGTAACGTACTGCTGCTAACTAACTTCGTAGATAAATTCCGCTGTTATCTACGATGTAGCGGTATGTGTTCATTATGTTTACATTTAATGCTATTGTTGAGTAAATTTCTGCTTAATTTCATTGCCGTCTAAATCTATTAATTACCTCAATCTTACCGCAATTATAATTATAGATATACATAACCTAAAACTTACCCTCCTCTCATAAAGGCACTTACGGATACGATTCGCGTGAACAATCAATTTTACGCACACATAACGTCTAAAGCACTTTCATATAACAGCGGTAAACTATGATCAAATAAAAACAATATTGGTCTACACAAAAAAAATCACTTTCATCTTTTCTCACTTCCAACTAATTACTTAGCACTGTTGCCAATATTCTTAAAACAAAATAGCTACATTTTTTTTTTTATATTTAACTCGTTGAATCTCAAAGAGACAAACTTGTGAGCGGTACGAGGATTGAAACATCAGCATAAATTATTTTTTTTACAAAAATTATAAGTGTATATATCAATGACGTATAATACTAGACAAATTATGCCGTATTCAAGTCACTGCAGTGTTGTGAAGCAGAAAGGGATGGAATAACTTGTGGGTGAGGCGGGTGCGCGGCAAGGAGCGAATACAATTTGATGTTATGCAAGTTGCGAACATTTGTGAGGTTATTTTTATATTCAATTACTTACTTTTCATACATCAAAGTAAAGGTTAGTTTTTGACATATTAAGTGTTTTGTATACACACTTTTGTATTTAAATAAATAAAATGCTCTCGTCTGATAACTGTCATCAACATAAATGCAACCTGCATAACACCAATTTGTACTAGCAAGGCCGCGCACCCGTCTCATCTCCCAGTTATTCTATCTCCTTCTGCTTCACAACAAACGCCGTTGTTATCTGTCTAGTAATGTTTTGTCTGAGGTATATATGTATGTATATCGTTCACTCGGTTATCGATCGTCGGTAGCTCGATTTTTCTCCTTCAAACTCTTGCAGTTTTAAACCAATTTGAACCAATTTTTTTTATAAGTCAAATTTGACCTATAAATAACTGAAACATTCCAATTATTTGAAAGTATTACCAACTTCCGGCTACAAAAAATTCTTTTTATGAAAGCCTGCAATTTTCAATCAATTTGAACAAATTTTTTTACAGGTCAAGTTTGGCCTGTAAATGACCGAAATGTTTAAATTATTTTGAAATACTACCAACCTTAGTAAAAAATATATTTAATTCTCGCAATTCTATAGTATTCAACCGATTTGATCCAAATTTTATTTACAGGTCAAATTCATCTTGTAGATGAACCAAATATTTCAGTCTTCAAAAAATATTGCCAACTTTAGGAAAAAAAAGTCGTTAATATTCAAAATTATGTACTACGTACGTAATCGGTGAACTTAAGATATGGATACTTTCGTCAATTTTAAAGGATTCGCGTGCAAAATTGTAAGTAATTGCCACTATTGTAAAAATGTTTGATACTGGTGCTGCACGCGATGAGAGACAAGACAAGAAATTGAAAATAACAATCTCTTCTTCCTTGCCGCGCTGTGCATCATTATTTGATACCAATATATAAAAATAAAATAAACATATCATCACGCCTTTTAACAATTACCAATTTTTAACAAGTGATATATTTTGAGCGTGAAATATGGTTACCAGTCGTCATATTAAATATTGCTGTGGTGAGGAGCCACAGGGGTAATTTTAACGTGAAGTTTGTTAAGAGAATAGAACTCGAGTTCTAAATTCACAGGTCGACGTGATTCCTCTGATAAATGTACAAAGACTTTAGATTCTGAATTTGTCAAAAACTTTGCACATGTCTAACAACAAAGACAAAATTACTAGTGTCTACAAATAATTGACTGAAAATTTTGGTTTCGTTATTGAACTCATCAAATTCAGCATTAAATTATTTACCACTATTATTGGAAGCATTCACAAAATAAATGTAATAATACCCATTACTAGGTATGTCACTCTGTTTAGCAGATTTCGGTAAGTGATATATTTATGCGCGTGCAGTGCCGTTAAATCACGGCTTCCAAAGATTTTAGCAGAGGGGAGCCACAGGGATAATTTTAATGCGGTGAAAATGTTTGTCGTTTGTGGGAATCGAACCAGAGTTCTCAGGGTCTACTCGATATCACTGAGCCACCTACTCCACATCCATCTCTATAATAATTTATAAATAAGGTTGTCAAATTTCTTTTGAAAATAGCTTTATTTCGTAAGAAAATCTATTCCGCATTCAAACATCGCATTGCTCACTTATTGAATAGCAAAATTGCAAATGTAAATTGCATTTTTGAGAAATTCCTTACCACGAATCGATTTTCACCATGATTACATACCGTTGCAAAAGTCGTCCAACTCTGCGGATAAAAAATCAAATGTCACACCAGCAACGGAATAGTGGTTGTCTGGGGTTCATCTGTGCAGTGTTCGGAATATATTGGACGAACTATCCATTGAAGCCAATCGAGCGTAGTCCATCCACTTCATTCAGGCGTTCCAGACGCCATGGAAGCCGTGGAACATCGGCCAGTCATGCATGCCAACTGGCCGCTTCACGCCTGAAGCTCGGACTTAACGATACGATGCCTATTTTCCGAATGGTTGTTTTTCACACGGATTCAATTTATAAAGTGCCTAACAGCAATCATCGATACTTGTAATTTATTTCTTTATTAAATTAATTTCTTCTTAAAAAGATAATTCGTTTAGCACTCTTGTCTTGAAAGACGGGTTTCTGTTTTTCTTTTGTTTTATTGGCAATGTAGGAAAATTGTAGCTTTTTGGCAACGCACTGACTTGAGAAGTAATGATGACTCTACACTTAACTGACTTGAAAAAATAAAATGGTTGAATTGGGACTTTTAAACCAGAGTGCGACCAGTGGCGAAAATTGGAACTACGACTAAGGTACAGTTTGGTACTAATTTAATAAATAAGTACTTAAAAAATATAAGAATAATATCAAAAAAAGTAGTAAATTTTAGCTTTTGGATCCAATGAATTTATAGTTAAATTCTATTTATTTATTAACGGACGTGTCGATGGTTAAACCATCATCATCAGCATTTAAAAACAAGATTTCTTTGGAAATACATGAGTACGAACCATAGGTAGCTTGCATTTATCTCGATTTTAAAGTATATTTATAAACAACTGGGCCGAAAAGCATGTGTTTTAGCCCTAAAAAGCGGGCTTAAGCACTTCTTTTTGGCCCTTAGAAATAATTCCTATGGATACATAAATAAAATGACAATTATTGTTTATTGTGAATACTTGATTCTGCAAAATGTCATTTTGACATGTAACCTATTTACATATTTTAATCTTTGGAACATATAATTATTTTATTATTTGTTGTGCATAAAACATTGTATATATATATATATATATATATATATATATATATGTATATGGGTGAAATTAACGTTTCTGACCCTGAGCATGCAAAGCGCCTCGTGCTAATAATCATATCACGGGACGGAAAAGCCTGTTTTCACCCTTGGTACATAAATAACCATTTTAGCGAATGTGTAACCACATATTATAATAATTTTAAAAACGAAAGATGTGTTTTTGCAAGATGACCAGCAGAGAATGAACATCATCCGCAGTCAGTAACATAAAATGCTCAAACAAAACTAACATTCTATTAAAAATACTAATTTCTGCTAAGAAAAACGTACACTATTAAAAGAGCCTATGAACTATATACTTAAATTTGTATCTAGAAAAAATAAATAAAAGAAAAAAACAAAGAAATGCCAGTGACCGCAATGGTAAGCTAATGGAGACCAACAGAAAGTGTACTTTTGTCAGATCTTCAATTATTCGTATTAGAACTAAAGTTTTAGCAACTATATAATGTACAAATTTAAAACCATAATTAAATTTCAGTCTGTAATTATATCTTCGAATGATTATACGAAATAAAATAAAGTTTTCACAGCAAATTGCAAATTGTACAACTCGCAATTTGTAAAAGTTAAAAATAGACATTCAAATCAGAGGTACACGTGGTAAAAGCGTAGGAAATGTCGGTATGCTAGGAGTGCTGGTATAACCGACAAAACGATGAACAAGGAACGGTAGGACGGTAGGACTGTACGATGGTACGACGGTACGACGATACGAGCGATGAACGCCAGAACGACAGAACGAGCAACGAGCGTCAGCCTAAGCTCTTTTACGATTCCATACGCGTGCCGTTTGCATTGCGTTACAATCCCGGCATTCATTACTGATATGACACCCATATCCGGTGACACAAAGGACACCATTGTCATCGATTATTGTACGCATGGCGCGCGAGCCACGATCACTAATCATAATCAAACTGTTGCATTGCCAATGTATTTTTCCATTATAAAACAATATGACAAAGGCATTTATCAAATTCGGTGAAAATATTCCCAACAGAAAAAAATCATTCAAACCATCAAAACTGTTATTTCACAATAATAACTTGCTTCTTCTGCTTCTTCTTACTTTTACAAACAATGCTACATTATAAGAATAACAAGTAGCATAGGCTACTTCTTAGAACTGGGAACCAACAAACAATAACTGTTATCGAAGATTGGTGACGCCTGAATCTTTCTTTATACAAATAAAGTCCTGATGAATGATTAGAAAAATATATATTTAAAAGATGACATCTCATCCAGAAAACAAAATTTCCGAGAGCTGCTTGGTATTGGAGCTTAACAAACGAACATTTATCTGTATCGAACTCCGGTCAAATGGTCTTTACCAACTGAACTACGGTCTCCATGTAATTTAAACCTGATGTTATTCCAATTTTTAGCTCAATTTTTGTTTTGTCAAAGGCAGCTCCAATCCTATCAATCCTTCAGGTCTAGGATAATAATTAAAATTACAAAAATTAAATTACTATCAAAACCAGGTAAAACTTATCATCAAAAACATAGTACATAAAATAATTTGGAGTACTTTGTTTTTGAACAAAATAGTGGACAAAGGATTTTTGGTCAAAATCTTTATTTAAAGAAGATGGACAACGTTTCGGCCAGGCGTTATGGCCATCTTCAGGTTTAGGACAATAATTAAAATTACAAAAAGTAAATTAATGTCAAAACTGGTAAAACATACTAACAAAAACAAAATACAAAAAATAATTTTGCGTACTACCAACAAAAACTATTTTGTGTACTTTTTGTTAGTAAGTTTTTTGAAATTTCAATTATTACCTTTGGTTAACAAAATTTGGAAACGATGGATATTAGAAAACATACGATGTCGAATGTGGTAATTGGACTGACAAGAAATTTTCTATGCCAAGCAAAATATAATAAAAATAAAAATAAATATATCATCACACCTTCTACCCATTACTGGGTGTGGCACTCTGCCGAACCAGATCTCGGTAAGTGATATATTTTGCGCGTGAAGTGCGGTTACCAGTCGTCAAATATAAATCTTAATAAAATTTAAATTTTTCATGTTTTCGTCTAACGTCTATTCAAGCAATGTTTATGATTTCCTGATGTTTCATCATTCATGAAGCGCAAAAGACATGGCAATGTTTTCGTGGCGAAATTTTCACCGGAAGCTATAAAATTAACGAAAAGAAAGAGTGGGGATGCAGTAGGTAATTATGAATCGGCGGTTGCGAGAGACGAAACGCGACAGTATTTATTGCACGCCGGAGAACTGCTCAGCGCACCTTGTAATACTCAGTACTCCTTCGTTGGCAATAAAAATGAATTAACAACGCTGAAGATATAAGTGCTTCCTATTTTATAATGAATATTTTTGTGAAGCACAAATATTTAGGGCCCCCTGGAGATGAGAGCCATGTAAATACAACTGTAAACTTCTTGCATTTCAACATCTTGATACTTTCTTTCTATATTTATTACCTAGGCCCTTTGGATATCTTGTCACACGATCTACTGCTGAAACTCAGCTTCTATAGGACATCCCTAAGTCCCGGATTCAAATCTCGGCAACGTCCAAATTTTTCTGTCCACAAAATTTCTTTCAAATAGGCTTTTAGTTCGAATTATCACAAATATCAGTGTAATAATCAATAATCGCTAATTAATTTACTATCATCGAAAAGAAGACAATAGATGGGATTAAGCACAGAGATCCTTGTAAGTTTTTAACAATTGTTAAAGTTATTATTCCTGGGGTTGAGAGTTCACTAGCAATACGTCGAGCTATGGAGTTGGACACTTGAGTTCGATTCCCACCAGAGCTGGGCAACTCAAAAAAGAAGCGGAACTACTATTACCGCTATTGTATATTTTGTAAAAAAGTAATGTTAGCAGCTGTTAAATTTTTCAACTATTTTTGTCAGTTAATATTATTTTGCGTGGGTTGAAACTGCATCATAAAGTAACTTAGGCAACAAAAAGAATCTTTAAATTACACAACATAGTTTTGAGCTACAAAAAGTAGCATTAAGCTATATAAAGTAGCTTCAATTATTATAACAAGAGGAAAAGTTAATAGACCACAGAAGTAGGCGGTCCATATTAGGGCGGTAAATTAGAATGCGAGTCGAATGGTATATGCAATTACCATTGTCTTATCGCGTTTTTATTTTATAAGTATCAAAATTGAAATTTTTAAGGGAAACGACCAATGATGCAACAAATTACTGTTTTAATGTTACCAATATAAATGGTTATTGTTTTGAAATGTCATGTAATAGATTTTTTCTGTCTATTTTAAATTTGAAAAGAAACGTATGTCGTAGTGAACTTCATATCTCTATAATCATAACCTCACAATTTTGAATTTTGAATTTTTTGCACTTGTATATTTCGTTGTGATTAGAGCCAGGTGCAGAACACCATCCCATTTTAATTCATTGCACAAAAAAGTGCAAAACAAAACATGTAAACAAAAATAAGGTTAAAAATCAAATGTTTGTTTCATAAGAAGTAGGCTACGCCATACGTTGCCTTACAATAGAAAGAGATAGAACGCTTAAATCACGCCTCCTGGTGACGTTTACTTCTATGGTCTATTGTTTCAAGCTATAGGCTAAATACATATCTTCACATTTAATGAAGCTACAGCTATAGCTAAAGTAATTGTAGCTAAGCTACAAATGTAGCTAGTAGCTATTGCCCAGCTCTGATTCCCATAGCCGACAAACTATATTTTCACTACATTACAATTACCCCTGTGGTTCCTCCTTCACTAACATATTTGGGGGCTGTTATTCGACAGCTGGTAATCGTTCTTCACGTGCATAAATATACAGCGAGATCTGCTATAGCATAGTACACCACCTAATAATGGGTAAAAGGCGTGATGATACAATTATTTATTTTATTTGATGAATTTTAGAAAACTATTAAACTTAGAATATAACACTTTTATTAGGAAGGTTGTTTCTAATAGCGCAATCTAAATTATCTAGCGGCAAGAACATTGTTTTCAAATTTATTTTCTGAACCTGAAAACAATATCATATAATACTTTAATGCAGTTGTACTCATATTTATTTATTTCTTAGGAACTTAATCCCAATTACAGTCCAGGGTCTTGATGGTCTAAACTGCAGTGTGATAGTTCATATATTTACAGTTTGAATAGGATTCGAAGTCGGGACCTTCGAATTCCGTAATGCTATCCACACCGCCGTACTACCGATTATAAGTTGAAGTCACCGAGGTTTGAATCGCTTTTATGTAAAGTATTTCAAATTTTCCAAAACTTCAAAATCAGGTCATAAGTTCATAAAATTAATCGTGTCCCCGCGATCAAAAAATCATATAGGTTGTAAAACCAGTACAGTTGTAGTAGACACCAGACAATATTATAATTTGATAAGTTCGGTTAGGGGTAGAGGGAGAAAATATAAGCGAACTGGGGATTCGTAGGGTTGGGGAAGATTTCAGGAAGGCCGATTGTGACGGGCGTCGGGCGACATGCGTTTAGAGCAATGGAAGGGAAACTCCGACGATTCAGTATGTGATTACACAGGAAAGAAATTTCAAGGGATAAAATCAATCGAATTACATATGTGAATATGAAATAGAATTCATTACACATTTGATGTCGTATTGTGTTGAAATTAGGAATATTTTATACTTCTTTCATCTAACACTAAACTTTTATTTAAATAAAATAAAATAAATATATCATCACGCCTTCTATCCATTACTGGGTGTGGCACTCTGCCGAAGCAGATCTCGGTAAGTGATATATTTTTGCGCGTGAAGTGCGGTTACCAGTCGTCAAATCACGGCCCCCAAAGATGTTAGTGGCGGAGGAGCCACAGGGGTAGCTTTTGAAATTATGAAAATTGTTTGTCGCCTGTGGGAATCGAACCAGGGTTCTCAGGATCCACAGGCCGACTTCATACCACTGAGCTAGACACCCCATTTTATTTTATTAATAATATTACTCTTTCATGACGTAGAAACAATACAATAGTTTTCGCTAGGCTCCGCGGACACCAAAATAGGAGACAAACCGTCTAGGATGTAGAAGTGGGCAACTACCCCTTCGGCTTTTAGTATAATCACAAAAAATTCGTTTTTTTTTGGTTGAACAAGTTTAAAAATCGATTTTTTAAAAATATTGTTCTATATAATTCAGTCTACGAGAAATCGAATGCCGTTGAGCGCATCTTCATATCTTTTTTAGTTTTCGAGCTACAACGATTTTTGACTTTTTGAAAATCTTAATTTTGAAGGCCGATATCTCGAAAACTAAAAGAGATATTGAAATGCGGTTTGAACGAGTGCATTTCTCGTGCTCCAATTAATTTATACTGAAATTTTGAATATTTTGAAAATTTTGCTATTTATTACAAATTTTTGTTTTGCTCATATTTTAAAAACTTGACGAGATAACGAAAATCAATAAAAACCAGTGAATTCCTCTCCTAAAAGTACATATGTATGTGAAATTTCAGAATTTTTGCTCCACGGATACAATTTTTAGTGCAAAAAAACTAAAAATGGCCAAAATTCGTAAAAATCTTAAGGGGTACCCCTTCAAAAATAATTAAAAAACAGTGATTTTTCGTTTTTTTTGTAATAAAAACTTTATCTGTGCGAATTTTTGACTGAAATTTTGCATACCTATGTACTTTTACGAGAGGAATTCACTGGTTTGCACAGATTTTTATTATCTTTTCAATTTTTTGAAATATTAATAAATAAATTTTTTTTAAAAATAGTTAAAATTTCAAATTTTTCAAAATTTCAGAGTAAGGTAATTAAAGCACGAGAAATATACACGTTCAAACCGCATTTCAATATCTCTTTTAGTTTTCGAGATATGGGCCTTCAAAGTTGAACGTTTAAAAAAGTCAAAAATCGATGTTACTCGAAAACTAAAAAGATATGACCATGCGCTCAACGGCATTCAATTTCTCGTAGTATGAATTATATAGAACCATATTTTAAAACTTTTCGTTTTTTAAACTGGTTCAACCAAAAATTGGCGTTTTCATTAAACCGAAATTTTTGCGGTCATGACTCCGGCGATTTAAGATATATATATTGAAGATCAAAATATGAATAGTTATGTAGTAATATATGACAAATTAAATGATGAAATCCCCAATTTCATATCTACTTTCATATTATTTTAAATCAACCGTAAACAGAAACAAAATGAATATAAACATATGCATCTAAATAAATAGTAACGTATGAATGGGGTGGTTAGCTCAGTGGTATGAAGTCAGCCTGTGGATCCTGAGAACCCTGGTTCGATTCCCACAGGCGACAAACAATTTTCATAATTTCAAAAGCTACCCCTGTGGCTCCTCCATCACTAACATCTTTGGAGGCCGTGATTTGACGACTAGTAATCGCACTTCACGCGCAAAATATATCACTTACCGAGATCTGCTACGGCAGAGTGCCACACCCAGTAATGGGTAGAAGGCGTGATGATATACTTATTTTATTTATTTATGAATGTAAATTCAAGATGATTTAAGGCGAGAAAGAAGTGCATAATTTTTGTAGTATCAGTGAAATAATGCATAAAATAATTTAATGTCACGTTCCAGTGGCGCGATATGTATCGTTATTATTTACCGTTTAAATTTAAAGAGGGACTCGAGTTGGTGAAATGAGCCTACGAGGGCCGAGGGTGTCTAGGGGTGAGGACGGGTGACCCACAGGAACTGGCAGCGTCTTAGACGGAAATTGTGAGCTGTGAATTATTACTATTAAGATGGCATTGCACCAAAGCGCTTCCCACCTACCTAAATTATTAAGTCCTTCGCCAACGCCTTCAGCACCGAGCACTGACTAGCTAATCAGTAAGGGCCATTAAATCAACGAAAAATAAAATACTTACTAAATCATAACTGCACTGTATTCTTGCCGGGGTTTCATTCTACATGTTTACAAGCATTTTTAGAAAATTCAGCCCAAACAAACTCAATTTCTTCAAATGAACAAATATTACGAAATTACATTCATTCAGTATCAAAAATATTCAGTATTTTCCAAATTATTTTAGAGAAATATATATGGGATGGCTAGCTCAGTCGGCCTGTGGATCCTGAGAACCCTGGTTCGATTCCCACAGGCGACAAACAATTTTCATAATTTCAAAAACTACCCCTGTGGCTCCTCCACCACTAACATCTTCGGAGGCCGTGATTTGACGACTGGTAACTGCACTTCACGCGCAAAATATATCACTTACCGAGATCTGCTTCGACAGAGTGCCACACCCAGTAATGGGTAGAAGGCGTGATGATATATTTATTTATTTATTTTATTTTAAATATCCTTCATATAAGCAATGTTATCCAATAACTTGATGACAAAGAGACACACATATTCATTAGATTTTATAAATATACAAAAGTACTGTTTATTTTAATGTGGCGATGTTCGCGTTAATAAGAAAAATTGGACTTGGATCTTAATTTTGATCTCTACGGCGTATTACACTAAATATTATTTATTAAAGATAGTTCAATTGTCTGCATGGTTAAACTCCAGTATACCCTCTTGTCGACTGACAGTAGTTTGACGCATGAGCCAGATTAGAAATTTTACATGATACGATCGGTTCTAAAATTGAATAGTCCTAGTCCTATAGTTGACAGATGGATTGTTGTTGTTATTACGATGGAGAATAAATCGGATGGTTAGGTTAGGTTCGGTTAGGGATTAACGCGAGCGAAGCGAGCTAATCTAAAATCGGAATAATAAACCATCCGAAAGGTAATGGTAAAGCATTGTTTTAAAATCAGTGGAAACATGAACTTCTCCTATACAGTGCTATTATTTGGCAAAATATTAAAATAAGGCAAGAGAGTATAATGTAGTTTTACCATCTGTATACATATATTTTATTGGTTGTATACAGCAATTGTAAATTGAATTATAATTGCTTACGTATGAGTTTTTTTTATGGGGTAATGGCTCAGTGGTATCAAGTCGGCATGTGATTCCCGAGAAGCCTTGTTCGATTCCAACAGCCGACAAAAAATGTTCTCCAATTTAAAATTACCCCTGTGGCTTCCCCACTACTAAAATCTTTGGGGGCCGTGATTTGATGGCTGGTAACCGCATTTCACGCGCATAAATATATCACTTACCGAGATCTGCTTCGGCAGAGTGCCACGCCCAGTAATGGGTAAAATGCATGATGATATATTTTTTTTTTACATTTGAGTTTACAATGCACAAATTAGTTCTAAAATTGATAAAAATTTCTAACTTCGAAGCACTCGCTAAACACTGACAGTCAGAGATGCCAATGCTAACATTACAAAAGAACTTAGTTTTTTCCGAACGCAGTTCGGTAAACACATGGTTTCCGAACGATTTTGAGATATTTAAAACTGTTAATGTCCGACGAAAGCGCGAAAAATATATTGGGGATATCTAATGAAAGTTTTTGGTTCAAGTCCGAGTGTTATTTCAATAAGTCCAGTCCGTGTATTTCGAAGTAAATAATAATGAAATAGTGGCAGAAGTTTAGATAGCTCAGTAAATGATTATATTTGTGCAGCTCTGATAGGTAATAAGCTGCGTCCAGCGCCCCTTTACCGTATTTCTTATTAGAGTCGGTTGTGGCTTGACTGTATCCAGTATCCGCTATATGTCTACATACGGAATGTTTACGCTGTGAGTTAAGGGTGAGGGTGAAATGTTGATAGAAAAGAGTAGCCCCACATAACGCTGATTGCGCCAACTGATGCCGCGATCAACCCCAGAGTCAGTAAATAAAGCTTAATCAAGCACCCAAAACCCAAACCGGTTGATTAGACCTGTAACTACGTCCTGTGCACAGCTACGAACATAGTCTGCAGTTGTCTAGTCTGTCCCCAACTCGCCTTTCCCTAACTCAGATAATCTTGGTTTTTACTATTTTTCTTCCTTATATATAGCGAACTTATGACAGGATGCGAACATGAATTATTCAACGTATAAAGTATTCTTTACTTACTCCTACTACTTTGACAAGTTTCTCAAGTCTCTGTATAAATTATTTATATATTGCTACGTTGCTCAACAGGAAATTCATCCCAATTACAGTACAGGGGACCCGCAACCTATACTGGAATCGCAACAACTTGGACACATTTATATTTTTTTTTATTTGTTTCTACTACTTTGACGCAAAGTTTCTCAAATCTTCTCATACAGTTATTTGCATCACTAGGCCAGAAACTGCACTTTTACGAGTAATCGTAAAACAGTATCTGGACCTGTGAAGATTTAAAATTGATTTAAGTTTGGTAAAAATCTTTAACCTCCAAGCATTCACTGATACTAATAACATCGTAATATCCCTACAAGTTGGACTCGCCCAGCTTAATTTTCTCTACGGCATATTACACTATAAATATTATTTAAGATAGTCCAATTATCCGTAGACATATATTTTTATTGGTTGTAATTACTTGCATTTGAATTTACAATGAACAAAATAGCTCTAAAATTGGTAAAAAATGTTAACCTCTAAGCATTCACTGACACTTACAACCAGTGATACCAATACTAATATTACAAAAGTCCCTACTTTTTACCGAACGGCTTTCATTCCAGTACTTTAGATTTATGGGGTGGCTAGCTCAGTAGTATGAAGTCAGCCTGTGGATCCTGAGAACCCTGGTTCGATTCCCACAGGCGACAAACAATTTTCATAATTTAAAAAAAACCACCCCTGTGGCTCCTCCACCACTAACATCTTTGGGGGGCGTGATTTGACGACTGGTAACCGCACTTCACGCGCAAAATATATCACTTACCGAGATCTGCTTCGACAGAGTGCCACACCCAGTAATGGGTAGAATGCGTGATGATATATTTTTATTTTTTTACTTTAGATTTTAGCAGTAACTTAAAATATTAGAGTTCATGTTAATTCAAAAAAGTAGTTCTTTAAAATAATTTACAAATATTTGACAACAAGAAATTAAGTATTATCAAGATCTTTGAAAAATATCTCACAACATTATTTACATTGTTCTTGTTCTAGATAAAATTACTAAATAGATTAAAATAACTAAAAATATTCTTACTTTTAGGAAAAGTTTACTTTATTGTCTTTTTGTGTGTCTCAGTGTATCATGTGTAAAATATATCACCTGAAAAAGGCTTCATAATAAAACTGCCACCCTTTTTCCGGGAGAAAGGTCAGGTTGATATATTGACTAAAAATCTTTGAAATATTTGAAGCTCTTTTCGCTACCTGCTCAGTTGGGACAACTCAATAACGTTGTAAAAATAATGTAGATGTTTTATCACGATTTGTGTGAAGAACATAATTATCTTCAAATCTTAATGTTTCATGTATCAATTACAAATTGTTGATGACAGCTGACAGGAAGACAGAATAATGATAATTATTATCCAGATACGTTTGTAAATAATTGTCAAACCACGTCGATCAGCAGATAGGAAACAACACATAAAAATCATGCTTTCCTTCAAATTATTAAATTGACTTGTTGATCGGAAACTGAAAAATGTATCGTAAAGGGATACCTCCGTCGTTTTTTCTTTTTTTTATACAGAACGTCCCACGAAAACTATACCACAGGAAAAATATTCAAATGATTGTTTACAGCAGATTTTTTCAATCGCTGATTTTTTAATACGTCTACGGCGAGGCTTTTTAAAAGTCATGATCCCCTTGGAGGCAAAAATCTCAATTAAATTATTTCGCGACCCCCTTTATTTTTATGCAATGAAAATTGCAGTTTGAAAAAGGCTGATTTAATAATGTGCATTACAAAAATAGAACAACGATTTTAGATTTAAAAAAAAATTAATTGTATTATGCTATCAAACTTGTAATGAATTCTTCAATAGCCAGTTGCATTGCTGTTACTTAAATTCTAAGTTTTCTTTAAGTGAACAAGATCTTATTTAGCTGAACAATCAAATAAATAATTTAACATTGCTGATAAATTTTTGATTAAATACTTCTCAATTAAATAATCCTTAAAATTTAAGTGAACGCAGTGCAACTGAACGAACATTTGAATATATGTTTTTACAATTTCTAAATAGCATCCAATGATCCCCTTCAAATATCTTCACGACCCCCCGTAGTGGTGGGGGGCGGTCGCGCCCCATAGTTTTAAAACCACTGGTCTATGGTGTAAATCATATTAAAGATATTTCAGTCATTTGCCTAATTTATTTTTCTTAACTGACTTGCTACAAATGTATACATTGTATTCATAATATGGTTAAATTTCTATCTTGAATAGAGTATGCAACTCGTGTTAAAAAGTGTCTTTATTGCACTCGTGGGAACACGCGCTGAAAGCTTTCCACTCATGCAATAAAGTGACACTTTTAACACCTACTTTGTTTTTGTAAATCATTCAAAAATGTATACTTTTTGATGGTCGAAAAAATATAATACGATTTTGGTTGGTCATAGAATTTATTATTATTATTATTGTGATTTGATGCCTGGTAACCTCAGTTCACGCGCATAAAAATATCACTTACCGAGATCTGCTTTGGCAGAGTGCCACACCCAATAATGCGTAAAAGACGTGATGATATATTTATATATTTATATTTTTATAGAATTTAATAATTAGTTTGTACTGTGTGACAAAAAAGGTTGAAAAACTCCGGTTTATAGTATTAAATTATGCTTATAAATCAGTCTAATTATAACGTTTTAGTTATATAAATAAATATAAATATATCATCACGCCTTCTACCCATTCCTGGGTGTGGCACTCTGCCGAAGCAGATCTCGGTAAGTGATATATTTTGCGCGTGAAGTGCGGTTACCAGTCATCAAATCACGGCCCCCAAAGATGTTACTGGTGGAGGAGCCACAGGGGTAGCTTTTGAAATTATGAAAATTGTCGCCTGTGGGAATCGAACCAGGGTTCTCAGGATCCACATTCCGACTTCATACCACTGAGCTAGCCATCCCATAATAGTTATATAATTACTGTTAATACAAGTTTAAAGTACATATGTGACAGTAAATATTATGTATTTGTTCTAGTTTCATGTATGTAAATAAATTTTATAAAAAATGAAGATGGTCAATGAAAATACAGTAGAGAATTCCGTAAATTAAGGGAGATATGTCTGTTTTAAGTTCTTTCTCATCAAAAATATTACTAATACTTTTAGGACGATTACTTAAAATAAAAGTAATCAGAGTTGCTGGAGAGGGCATTATAAAAAGTGAAAATATTCGTGTCAGAAAGTTGGGTACTTTATCTTTTATCTGGTATGAAATAACGAAGAGGATCATTTCTAAAGTGATATTTTTTAGTGAGTCCCCCATGTATTTTGCTGCTGACACGCGTAATTGAGGGGACAAATGTAATTATAATATCGTGATGAACAGTGAACATGTAGGGGAGATAATTAAAGAAAATGAGGGGATTTCCCAAACATTTTCTTACTTTATTCAAGATACTCTTCTTATTATGTTGACAAGAGGAATATCATTTATATTGTTCTACATTAAAAAGTAAACAGAACTTTCCTACCACAATAGTATAATAATACCATTTGAACAGGATATTAAGAAATTCCATAAGGGATTAAATAGTTCAGTGGAAACGAGTTGGTCTATGAATTTAAGAACCCGAGTTTGATTCCCGCAGACGATTTTGTTTGAGGATCATGATTTGACGATTGGTAACCACACTTCACTCACAAAAATATATCCTACCACACCCAGTAATGGGTAAAAGGCGTGATGATATATTTATTTTATTACTTTTATAATATTGGCGTGATATCGAATCGGCCTGTAGATTTGGAAAACCATGTTCAATTTTCACAATGACCGTTTTCTCTACATTATCCTTGTGGCTTCCCCTCTACTAACATCTTGTGGGAGGGGGGGGGGGGTTGACGGCTAATAACCGCTCTTCACGCGAATAAATACGGCAGAATATCACACCCAATAATGGATGTTTATTTTATAATTCGTAATATGAGGTAGGTGCTCAGTGGTATTGAGTCGGTCTGTGGATCCTGAGAACTCTGGTTCGATTTCCACAGCTGATAAACATTTTCACCACATTAAAATTACCTCTGTGGCTCCTCCACCACTAACATCTTTGGGGGCCGTGATTTGACGATTGGTAACCGTACTCACGTGCAAAAATATATCACTTACCGAGATCTACTTTGGCAGAGTGCCACACCCAGTAATGGGTAAAAAGTGTGATGATATGTATATTTATTGATAATGTTCCACTATATATTTGTAAAAAAATGTCGTTTATTTTGAAACTCTTTTATATTCATAGTAAATTGTATCAGAAACAGGTGTCCGCGAATAATAATTGTTGAATTTGATGGTCCGCGATAACTAAAAGGTTAAGAAACACACTTGAACTATATAATATTTGATTTCTACTCAATGATGTGGTAACAATAACCTACACCTCAATACCTCAATTTAGCAAAGTTTCGGTATTTGAAAAATCTCTGTGAATGTTTGTCACTTGTTTTTATTTCTAGAGCATGAAATTTGTATGGAATTTTAATAGCTTCTTTCGAGCTTTTTTTCTTTCTTTCTTTCACTTGCAATCGATTTGCTTAACGATGCGCGTAATTTGCGTGTCATCTGCCGGTTTTATCTTAAACGAAAGCACATCAAAAACATTTGTGGATTACATATTTTTTACATAAATTGATTTTTTCTTATTGCCATCAAAACTATTTTATTTAAAACTGTTTTGTCACCACACAAAATCACACAACAAAACGACGAATTACATACTACTAAACATTTATTCATCAAGTTGGAGGCTTTAACACTAGAAATAATTTTCAAAAAACTATTAAAATCCTGCGGGATTTCAATCCAGAACCTTTTATACGCCAAGAATTACAATTGGTGTATAATATGTCCTAGTGATGCACGACGAGAGTATATTCGTATCGTATCGATATAAAGACTGCGCGAGCGTGGATCTCGCATTTTTATATACCTATACAAAATATTATGTTAATATAATATTTGTACGTATCTACACCATTTGTCATTTTTACGCAGAAAATCGGTATTTCCAACTGTCAATTGAAAGCAGAAAACTTACGATTGCCGAGCGGTAAACTAAGAGTGTATCATCGTATCAAATGATACATGAAAACTGTCGCAAAAAATTTTCAGACAGAACAACTGTCAAAAATTATTTTAAATTATGTTTTCAAGCGTTTCTAAATTTTCATATTAAAAAAAAATTGATTATACAAAATATATATATATATATATATATATATATATATATATATATATATATATATATATATATATATATATATATATCATCACGCCTTTTACTCATTACTGGGTGTGGCACTCTGCCGTAGCATATTTCGGTAAGTGATATATTTAAGCACGTGAAGTGTAGTTACCAGCCGTCAAATCACGGCCCCCAAAGATGTTAGTGGTGGGGGAGCCACAGGGGTAATTTTAAATTGGTGAAAATGTTTGTCGGCTGTGGGGATCGTACCAGGGTTCTTAGGATCCACAGGCCGACTCGATACCACTGAGCCACTACCCCATAAATATATATATATATATTGGGGCCCTTGAAATTTAGAGGCCCAAGGTCGTCACTTCATACATTCTTGATAAAACTAGCCATGTACAAATATAATTTTTAGCTATACTCGTATATGTAAAAGTAACTGTTAAAATATGACAGCTAGTACGTAATTCGATTTTTATCTCAGAATCAAGCAATTTTATGAATTACTTAGAATATAATTGCTTTTATGATCTCATAAATTTCCTCAAAGAGTCAAACTTCCTCAATTACTCTTCCCGTGAGCTACAACGTGTAAATAAATAAGTGTGTAATTATGTTCACATCCCTATGCAGTGTAGGACCATTCTGGTTCTAATTGGTACATAATTACCGTTAGCGATCGAATCAGGTCGTAGTAAATCTGTTCGAGGATCGTGGATTGGGTGGCATGTCCGCCGGCGTGTATTTAATGCAGATTTACAAAGACCGAGTGTGCCACCAGCACATTCTGGATTCAGGACCGTAAATACAATTTCACCGGAGTTCAGACGTTAATGAGTTCGCTCGTTTTTAAAGCCAGGTTTTTTATTCACTCAGTCTGGCGGTAACATTTTTCTCGTGTTCAATACCTGTAGCTCGTTTTTTGCGTTATATCCGGTATATATTTATAAGGCCCTTAAATTTAGGAGCTCTATACTCTTGTACCTATACATGGTGCTATTGTAGTCCGAGAAAAAAAAATAGGAGTATATATTATAAAATAAACTGATCATGGAACTAAAAGATTTTATAAATTTACAAAATTAAGAACATGGCTCATGAAGTGTACATTTTTAGAGCCATTTGGTCGACACTACCAACAGTCATTTATCTAATGTTGTATAGTGCATAAATTGACTATTGTATTATTTATAAATAAAAATAAAATAAATATATCATCACGCCTTCTACCCATTACTGGGTGTGGCACTCTGCTAAAGCAGATCTCGGTACGTGATATATTTTGCGCGTGAAGTGCGGTTACCAGTCGACAAATCACGGCCCCCAAACATGTTTGTGGTGGAGGAGCCACAGGGATAGCTTTTTCAAATTATGAAAATTTGTATTATTATTATAATTATAAATAAATAAATATATCATCACGCCTTCTACCCATTACTGGATGTGGCACTCTGCCGAAGCAGATCTCGGTAAGTGATATATATTGCGCGTGAAGTGCGGTTACCAGTCGTCAAATCACGGCCCCCAAAGATGTTAGTGGTGGAGGAGCCAAAGGGGTAGCTTTTGAAATTATGAAAATTGTTTGTCGCCTGTGGGAATCGAACCAAGGTTCTCAGGATCCACAGGCCGACTTCATACCACTGAGCTAGCCACCCCATTAAAATGTAATTATTAATGTATTAGAAATAACTAACAAATTAGTTGTACTAAAAATGTTTATTTAAGATAAACCACTCTTATTTTTACGAATTTTGAAAAAAATATTTTTGTTCTGTTACCAGAACGACTTATTATATACCTTAATTTTTTCTCGAAATATAAAAACATTCTGTATACTTTATTTTTTATTTATTTGTTACTCTGCACAACAGGAAGTAAATCCCAATTACAATACAGGGGGCCTACAGCTTATAGTGGAATCCGAACCACTCAGACACAATCGTATTTCTTGGATATAAGTAGAAGTCAGTGAGATTTGAACGCACGACCTCTCGCTTGCTAATTAAAAAATGCAAGTTTTACCTCGCTTTTATCCACTGAGCTACGATTGCCTTATCAAAAACAAATAAATTAGTAAGAAGGAAAATTTGGATGGAAAATTTTGATGAAAAATTTCCACAATTTTATTTATTAATGTAATCGAAAATTTTTACGATACATGACAACGTTTCGGCCATTATGATTTCTAAAAAGTAAAAAACTAATAACAAGTGAACTCTTCCAGCGTCACAATTTGACACTGTAAGTGTACTTCCAATGTTGGTTGTTCAATTCTTTTATTTTTAACAACACGTAATTTTTATAATTCAACTTCTGAACTTTGTTCAGCTCTTGTTTTTAGTTAGTTTAGTAAAATACTGAAAAACCATGAACTAAAAGGAAATAATCTAAGGACAAAAATGTAGCAGAGGAAAACACGGGAAGTAAGAATAGCAGAAAAAGTGTAGAAGAAAGGAAAAAGATGCCAAAGAATAGAAATCCATGGAAACAATGAATAAAAACTTAACCACCAAGAGAGCAAATTCGACACCCAAATTGGGTATAAGAATTATGATGACTTTGTTCATGTATCGTAAAAGTTACGACTATATTAATAAAATTGTTGAAAGCCTATTTTCAAACAATTGTGGATGTTTTCAATCAAAATGTTCCTATCCAACTACTGTGAATTAATCTCATTTTAACCAAAACAGAATTAAATTTTTAAAAACCTAACAAATAATCCAAATTTTTCTTTAAAATACTTTGTATCTTGAGTATCTTTTATGGAAGTAATTGGGCCCCAAAAATATAAGGGCCCTGTTTGTTTGTAAAGACGGTACTGTTCTGTTCTCTGCCGCAAAGCCACTCATAAAACCATTAGCGCACGTACTGCGCCTGCGGTAGCCAATGTCTCTTAGTATCTACCAAGTTACGGATCTACAAATTACCTTTACGGCCGATTGTAGTAAAGATTTAACAGTTTTCATGTGATACAGTGTTCTTTAGGGCCGCCAGGGATACTTGGACACAATCAAATTTGCGTTTATATCTTGTATAATTATTATCAAATCGTTTCAACCACACTTGATTTCGGTAAGAATATTACCGAGATATTTGCGATAACGAATTCATTGTAACTTTGAATATATTCGGTAAATATATCACTGATTCTAATCGCGTAATTGTACTTTTGTGGTATTTGAGAATCTGGTTAGTAAACTAATGTCATGTAAATTAATGATTTAATTATAAAGTTACAATGGGACTCTAATTATGTGACATATGTAATGTAAGGGTGAGTCCGTAAGTAGATTAAGTGGAGACCAGAAAATTTGAATAGTAAATTAAAGTTAAGGTTATTAAAGTCATGAGATTTTTAATTCTAACTTATGTTTCGAATAAGTCAAGTAATGCAATTACTTTTAACTTTTGTTTTTGTAAATGTATGCATGCATGATTGTAAAAGTTGTTACTCGTAGATATTCTATTTCGTAAAATTATGTATTGGTTTTTGAATATTTTTAGAGAATACATTTTTTGAGATGTCTGGGATTGTTCTTCCCATATCAGAGATTTCTGGCCTCAAGACCTCCATTCTCGTATTATCTAATGTGTAAAAAAACCGTAGTTAGCAATTGTTTTAAATATATTTTGAATTTTTTATGAATTTCAGTCTAAACCATGCCTATACTGTGATATTTTATATGTTTCAGAATAGTCGTTTTCTCGAAGGCATTTCTCGCTTCGTAATAATGAATTTAAAATCTTGGTATTTCTCATCAATTTCAAGATGAAGTGGAAATCTCAGCAGTATAACTATGTAGTCCTCATGTTCACACTATGTTTTGTTTTCATACTTTGGAAAAAAAATTAAGGGTATTTATTATATAACCTACTGATCATTTGAAACAATTTTTTTGTCGTTCTGTGATCAGTTCATCTTTTAACATATACCCTTAAATTTTTTCGATTTCTACAGCCGACAAACCTCCCCTGTGGCTTCCTCTCCACTAACATCTTTGGGGGTCGAGATTTGACGATTTTCACGCGCAAAATATATCAATTACCGAGATCTGCTACAACAGAATGCCACATCCAGTAATGGGTGTGATGACATATTTTAATTTCTTAAAGTTTTTCCTGTAGTTGAGAAACAAAACTACAATTATTGACAGATTGGCAGTTCTTAATGTCCACTTTTAATAGTTTTATGTTTATCCCTTGAAGTGTACGCTATAAGAAAAATGTTTTAAAGGCTTTAAGCGTACAGTTCGTCCCGTCGCCAGTCGATCGAGCGTCGCCGCCAACATCAAGGCTAAATCCTGTTCTCCCCAGTGAAAGCTGTCACTCTGCGGCCCACACCCCATACACTGGGGCAAGGGCTTTCGCTTCGCACTCTTATTCCTTGATATGTTACTGTTACTGCGTTAGTGGGTTACTGCCACTGCCCAGGACTTCAATTCAATTAGCATTTCATTTAAAATTTTCTTTTGTGAATTTCTGGGCCCCATCGACAAAGTGGATATGCGTGTTTCTGGATTTCTGAAAGGAGTTACTAATCATTTTATTTACTCGCGTTTCTTATGCATATTTCTTCAAATTATATTAAATCTTGTTTTTTTAATATTTTTTCTTAAATTTAAAGGGGATAGTACATTTTATATTTGGATTACGCTTCTAAATTCGTTTCCCTTTCGATTAATAACATTAAAAAATAAATAGTTTTTAGTTTATAGGAATGTGCTTCAGTCTTACTAGTTTTATATGCAATTAACAGTCTCTTCGACTATCGACTTTTTCGTTTATTTATAAAATATCGTAAAGAGTAAAAATCTAAGAAAAATTAAACACCTAAGCCTTAATAAATATAAAGATAAATCTAAATATGTATTTCGAGAACTAAGTTCTCATCATCAGTAGACGAAGCAAAGGGAAAAAACCAAGACATGTGAACCAAGCTAGTGGTCAAGGTTGAATCGGATTCAACTTAGTTCTCGAAATACGTATTTAGATTTATCTTTATATTTATTCAGGCTTAGGGGTTTAATTTTTCTTAGTTATAAAATATCGTATATAAGACGTGAGTAGTGTCATTATTTGTCTCAAGCAATTGCATCCCTTGGGCTACACCCTCAAGATTCAATCTTTGCTTTCGGCAAATAATGACGAACTTTACTCCCTTGTTATATAAACTACTATTATTGATATTAAGAGCTGTTATGAGTCACTGGTTAGCACTGCGACTTCATTAGTAGGCGTTGGCAGATTCAATTCTCGCTGTAACAACAACTTAAACTTAAACACCACAGTTGTAGGTTTCTCAAATGCTGTAAGCATTTCGTGCTTCTTGTACAAAATGTTATTTTTTTAATATAAAATAGAAATTCACCAAAGTTTTTCGAGTGTGCTTGGTATTACTGTCATTGCCAAGAGAGAATGCCAAGGGGGTAAATTCTTTCCTCGTTGTTTGGATTGCTGGCTTTTATTATTCAAAACAAAATAATGACGACGTTTCGAACCTTGGTTCGGTTCATTTTCAAGTCAAAAGTAAAAAAAAAGAAATATTTGTGTTCTTAAGCTTTACATGATGAAGTTACAAATTGTTAAAAATTATTATTTAGGAGTGTACACTCCTATAGTCAAATGATAAGTGTCAATTCTACACGGGTTAAGCAACACTCTTCAAAGGGGTAAAGGAGAGTTATTTACTTAATCACGTCACTGTGAAATTGTATTTATTCCACTGGTCTATTACAGTTAGTATTGGTCGGCAAGCAGTTCATGTATTACGTATAACACTAATAGTAAAATATTTCTAATCGCAGTGCTGCTTTATACAGATCCTAATTTCACATTTTTGAGCTTGGCATACTCTCATGTCGATAACAGTAAGAACCGCAATTTACTCAATATAAAGATAAATATCAACATATAAATTACTACTTAGTTTAAAGATGTTTGTTTACAAATTTCCCCTATTGTTCGAAATGACTATTGTTCATTCTTCGAATGTGACAATTCATTGTTTGTAGCCATAAGTAAATAATTTGTGAGTGACACATCCAGTGTGTAATATCCTATTAAAGAATTAAGTACCATTTAATAAACAAACAAATATTTGCACTGTGATGCGCGATAAGTAAAACAGAGACGTGAATCACAGAACGCAAATTGAAAGTCAAAGTAAATGAATGATTTCCTCGGTCATTCGTAAAGGGTCACCAAGCACCAAGCAGATACAAATTAAGATATTCTAATTGCCCGAACCCTTGTTCTAAGTGGGGAGAGCAGGCGTAGCAGTGTATGTACGTATGTCACCAGAAACGCTGCTATTGTCCCGTCGGTCTTCGTTAAATGCAGTACAGAGTACACTCCGAGAGAGTTTTATTCAAGTACTTATTTACTAATGAGTGTACGTGAGCACACAGGGATGTGTACAGTGGCGTAACGGAATAAGAGACAAGATTGAGTCTAAAAGTAAAGCACTTTTTTTAATTTTTCGACCAGATCAGCAAAGATTCTCTATCGATCAATCAGAATTGTATTTTGATATGTTCTTCAAGAATAATCAGGTTTAAACATAGATACACCAATTAAACCAAGAAAATATGAATTATGTAAATACATTTTGCAAAAATTGCGCGTGAAATGTCATAGAATGATGTTAGTAGAGCTTTGATATGGTGAAAATATTCACAATTCTTTTCAAATTAGAAGTTTTTGTCTCGTATCTAATTTTCGAGATAAAGGAAACCGTTCTTCGATTATTTCTCGAATAGACTCAATTTCAATAGTCGAAAAATAAGAGATTATCATTTAATTTAACGGGGTAGGTGACTTAGTGGTATCGAGTCGGTTTGTGGATTTGAGAACTCAGGTTGGATTCCCACACCCGACAAACTATTTTCACCACATTAAAATTACCCTTGTGGCTCCCCCACCACTAACATCTTTGGGGACAATGATTAGTTGCAAATATTAGAGAATTGTCATATTCTTTATATCATCATCACACATTTTAACTATTACTGGGTATGGCACTCTACCGAAGCCGATCTCGGTAAGTGATACATTTATGTGCGTAAAGTGCGGTTACCAGCCGTTCAATCACGACCCCCAAAGTTATTAGTGGAGGGAAAGCCACAGGGGTAATTTTAATGTGGTGAAAACGTTCGGCTGTGGGATTTCAAACCAGGGTTCTCAGGATCCACAGCCGACTCGATACCACTTAGCTATCTACTTATTTTTCTTGTATTTATTTATATGCTATGCTGCCCAAAAGTAACTTAATCCCAATTACAGGCAACCTATAACTTATACTGGAATCCAAACCAATCAGATAGTCATATTTTTAAAGTAAGTTGAAGTCACCGAAATATGAACGTACGACCTTACATCCATTGGACAAAAACTGCATCTACAACTATTCTATCTCGTAGTACTAGATTTCGTTTTAAATCCTGGGCAAAATAGTATTACAGATTGTAAAATCCACTAGGATAGTCAAGATATAAATATCATTAATCACATATTACTGAAATGTTGAAGAGACAATCGTAGCTCAGTGGATAAAAGCGAGGTAAAACTTGCGTTTCTTAATTAGCAAGCTTTGAGATCGTGCGTTCAAATCTCACTGACTTCTACTTATATCAAAAAAATATGATTGTGCCTGAGTGGTTCGGATTCCACTATAAGCTATAGGCCCCCTGTACTGCAATTAGGATTTATTTCCTGTTGTGCAGAGTAACCAAATAAATAAATAAATTAGGACAGCTTTCTACCTTTGGCTCGAATTAAACAAGAAACGATTGTGTTGAAATGAAGCAATTTGCCTTGTGGGAACCTCTTGGTCTTGTGACGCCACTGTATATGTAGAATCGTAGAGTGTACCTCGTACGCATAACCAGACATTCATACGCGATGTCGAGATAGTCGAGATAACAATTTTCTGAAACACTAATGCAGCAAAACCAAGTGCCTTAATATACAATTCCTGAGGGACTCATCTTCAGAACCATTTTCTAGGTATGGTAGCGTGGAGCGTATATAGCGTACAGCGTAACCCGTGCTCTTAAATATTATCAGTTTGTATGTAGATCGTCCGCGCTGCTAACAGTTTTGTGATTTTGCATACGTATGTGAAACATGTAGTTAAACAGCTCTCCTGCAAGCTACCAGCGCCCCTATAATACTTGTAGCTAGAGCGGTACTACAGTCCGTTTTAATCAACTTCTTCATTAATATACAGTTAATATTATAATTAAAATGTAGTCATCTGCTTATGCTGGTAATTACTAATGGAGGAATTGTAATCTAACCATGCATATTACAGTGATGTTCAAACTTTTTTTCCTGATTCCAGAGTACCTATATTATATAATTTGACATTTTTATATTCATTTAAATAGATTACAGGAAAAAATGTAACTATTTCTAAATTGAATAAATATGCTAGTAGAATCGAGTCCTCCACTATTTTATTAATGATTTTTTTATGAATTGAAAACAATTTGCAGTCTTAATTGTAACTCATTGAGCTATAATGACTTTTTTAAATTTCTGACGTCAGACTTAAGGTAATGTGAATCGCAAACTGTGGAGCTCACATATAATTGTAGTTACATAAATGACCTACTTTATTTAATTAGTATTTTTTAAGTAAATATTTAATAATTAGTAAATATTCTACTTTAATAATAGTGTCATTGCAGACGATTCTCATGTCAAGTCTTTCAGTATATTAAAGAGTCATGAGATTGAGGATACCCATGATACAGAACAAAATAGAGACAATAATTGGAACAAAATAAGATTTGAATTCAGGATGGCCGTTGCTTAGTTGGTGTAAAGCATATGACCGGAGTTCATAGATCCCAGATATAAATCCTGACGACATCCAGATGATTCTCTTTATAATTCAATTTGATCTACTTTATCATTTAGCAAAATATATAAATGGAACATGATTTTCGTGGCAAATAATTAAAAATGTGCATAGACTGGAGTTATTTCAGATTGAAAAAACTATAAAAGTCAAAGATTTGATTACAATTGGTACGATTTCCTGATCTACACCATCAGAGCTGGGCAGTAGCTAGCTACTTTTGTAGCTTAGCTACTAGCTTGGCTACATTTACCTTAGCTGTAGCTGTAGCTTAGCTAACTGTGAAAAAATATAGCTGTAGCTTGTAGCTAGCTACTTTTTTTTCTATTAGCTTAAAAATAACAACTGAAGCTACTTTTAAAGCTACTTTTTGTAGCTTAAAGCTACTTTTTATAGCATAAAGCTACTTTTTAAGCAGAAGGTCAACAAAGTACACATGCGTACAAGCTAAACCCACACAAAATAATTATTTGTTGCCGGTTCTAACTGGCTCTAATACGCAAAATACACAGTAGGTGCCAGATGGTATTTGCTACTTTTGATATTTATGTACATAATTTTAAATTAACAGTCATTATAACAAAAGAAATTTAATTATTTCACAATAATTTAAAAAAGTAGCTTTAAAATTTAACAGCTACTTTAATGCTACTTTACAGCTTTTAGCTGTAGCTTAGCTATATTTTACAAAATATAGCTTATAGCTGTAGCTTAGCTAATTTTTTAAAGAATAGCTGTAGCTGTAGCTTAGCTACTTTTTTTAAGTAGCTTGCCCAGCTCTGTACACCATTCATCTTAGCTTTCCCCTCGATGATTTGTGTAAACCTAACCAAAGTTTTGAACTAGGCAGTATTTAACCATCATGGGGTAGGTGGTTCAGCGGTATCGAGTCAGCCTGTGGATTCGAAAACCTGGGTTCGATTTCCATAGCCGACAAATAATTTTCACCACATTAAAACTACCCCTGTGGCTCCCGCTCCACTATCGCCACGAAATTTGGAAAGTAGAAAGAATTTGAATGGTTCGTGTGCGAAAGAGAGGGTTAAAGAAAGATCGCAATGCTTTCATGTCAGACTTAATGACATTAAAAACTCCACTAATAACATATGAATGACTAATTTATTAGTTTATGGAGGATCCCATTTCAAACTTTCTATCGTATACTGAATAAAAACAAGAGTTTGACAGGCTTCCTCAGTTTCATGGAATCAATATCATTTGAAAATTTGTTCTAAGTACGTAAATTTTCTCCTGAACACAATTTTCCAAATAATGAAATTAAACCTGAGGGAAAATATAATCATTGTCTGGAACCCAAGTAGCATTAATTCACCAAAAGTAATTTCTTCCTTTAACAAAAAAGAAAAATGCTGTTGCTTCAGTCCTATCCATGTCCATTTCGAGTGGAGAAGACAATGAAGAAATCTGTATGAATCCTGAATCCTCCCAATATGTATATATCGTGCTGTGAAACGGTACGTGGAAAGGAAAAGGTTGGGATAGGGTCACGAGATTGGGGTATTATTATTACCGGAACGTAGTGTACAGATGTATTGGCTACTTGTTGATGATGAAGCGATGTTCGACACGACGACAGAGAGTGTTGTGGAAGCACTGTGCACGGTGCAGTCGGCAAGAGCATGCGCGGAGACGCTGTGCAGACAGAGCGAATGGTCTCGCGAAATCTCACGTGATCGTGCGCGTGCCGCGAGGAAACCGCGTCGTAGGTAGACGCTGCAGAACGACCAACCACGCGCGCCGGACGCGGAAAGAGGGACGTCGCACGCGCTCCGACCAGCCCTTTACCGGACTCGCTACGCCCACCGTTCCGCGCTCCACGTTCCACGATCTGCGAGCTGTCACACTCGAAACTCGCGTCTGACGTTCGCGGTCGCCGTTACGCTTTCCGTCGCGAGTGATGTCTGTGTAAAGTGTTGGTTCGTTTCGTTGTGCGTCTTTCTACAATGCTGCCGTATCAAGCAGTGGCCATGGACTACGCCGTGTCGTCGTCGTTCCAGCGCCAGGCACCCGGCATGGGTGTCGGCGTCGGCGTCGGTGTCGGTCTCGGAGTCAACATCAACCCAGCATTCACGCACTCCTGGTTCGTACCGGCGGATCTCTGTGTCCCGTACAAACAGAATCAGAGTCCTCTCCTCGAGCCAGGGCATGTCAATCTTATTATATCTCTCGCTTTTTATAATCACTCACATTAGTCAATATTTGTTTACTTTCAATTCTACTGTTTCTGGTGTCTTCCCACAATACTAAACTAACAACATTTCCATAGTAGATTCAGAAAAACAGTGCGAGAAAGAAACGAAGGTATATTACAGCCTGTCTACCGAATATAAACCGAATTTTAATTGATATCTCATTAAATAAAACAAAACTATCCTGTATCCCAAAAATAGAAGTATATTAAAGTAGAAAGCAATGCGAGAAAAAATGTATGGGTATATATACAAGCCGGATCTAAGCAAAAGGAGAACCGAATATGGACCAAATTGACATTGTAATTCTTCCATTCAAAGTGTATTTATTAAAATAGGAAATATAACTAAAAAGATACATAAACGTCATTGCCGGATCTGAGCAAAGCAAGAACCGAATTTTTATTATAACTATAAAAACTAACGTTTGTAAATAATGTAAACAAAATGAATATCAACGTCGTTCCTACTGAACTAAAACAAGAGCCAAATATAAATCGAATTTTCCTGATAATGACTATTCACATCCAATATCAGTTCTTAAACTGAACCTCAAATGTTGAAAAGAAAGTACTGATGAAAATACTATTTAGACAGTACAATCCTTTATCAGCACAAAAATTTATACGTCAAACGTCAAACCGAATCTAGAAACTTAACCTACAAATTCAAAACTTAAGAAACACACTCTTTACATTGTACATTCGCAAATTTGAGGATCGCTACGTCGAAACAAAAGCAACAAATGAATCAATTATTTATTTCTATAGTCAATAATCAATTCACCACCGTGGTATAAACATAGGATTTTCAAAATATCTTGATACTTTCAGTATGAAAAATGTTAGTAATTGTCCAAATTTAAAGAAAAATATTTGAAATAACATTGACAGAAAATGTAATTGTCATTTGAAGCAGTTTTACCTAAAGTAATTTAGATAAATTTGACAGTAGGATAAATATGAACATGGGTCAATAACTTTTGAAAATACCTTATTTCTGGCTATATATAAATTTTGCTCATTTTCAAAAGCCCTTTTATTAAACTTTAGCATTGCATTTAAATGCTTGTCTTGTATAATTATGTATTACACTACTTGTATTTTGCAAAATTCAGAGTTATCATTTTTGTAATTATAGTCATTAAAGTAAAAAATAATTTTCTTTACAACCGTATCTGCAATAAACATCAAATGTTTCCAGCAGCGTTAAGTAAATTACTGTTTCCTGTTCCGCCATTTTGTTTAAAATAAGCACTTAAAATTCAAATTTCCATTTGGTTCATTACCTATACACAATTATCAGAACGTCTCACATATATACATATCATTAAGATACGTGTTTGAATCATTGTTAAAGATAATAAAAATGACAAAAAATCATATTTGACATTTCAGATAGCAAAGTTCATAAGTTTATGTTGTAACACGTGGTCATATATCTTGATCCTTAGGGGACACCAAACTAGACGACATACAATAAAGAAAGAAAAATGATTATTCACTGTTATCCTGCAAGGTGAATTGATATTGGACCGCTGAAATATTTCCCGGAAAAATATCATAAAAATCTATGATAACCAGTATTTTTTAATGCGGTCGTATAGATCGTATTATTTATTAATGCTACTCTGTACAACAGAAATTTAATTTCAATTACAATACAGGGTCCGCAGTGGTCTGGTTCATATATTTTTAACTTGAGTGAGATTCGAACTCGGGATCTTTGGAATTAAATGCCGTAACACTAACCACATCACCGTACTGTTGATTAACATTAATATGAATGAGAAATTAATATTTAGTTTCATTTCAATACAAATTACAAATTAATTCATTCTTCTAGCAACATCTTTATTTACAAGCAATAATAAATTGTTACTTATTGTTTTTTTTTAGTGTGACACAGTTTTAATACATATTACGTGAGATGGGGTGTCTAGCTCAGTGGTATAAAGTCGGCCAGTGAATCCTGAGAACCCTGGTTCGATTCCCACAGGCGACAAACAATTGTTATAATTTCAAAAAAAACTACCCCTGTGGCTCCTCCACCACTAACATCTTTGGAGGCCGTGATTTGAGTGATGGGGGAGCCACAGGGGTAATTTTAAATTGGTGAAAATGTTTTGTCGGCTGTGGGGATCGAACCAGGGTTCTTCGGATCCTTAGGCAAAAGGATCTTAATCCTAATTACTGTACAGGATCCAGATTCACCAAACCGCAGTGTGCTAATTCATATGTTTTTAGCGTGAGTGAGATATGAACTCGAGATCTCAAAATTAGAATTCCGTAACGCTAATATAAATATTATTCGCATTAACATTATGGGGTGGCTAGCTCAGTGGTATGAAGTCGGCCTGTGGATCCTGATAACCCTGGTTCGATTCCCATAGGCGAGAAACAATTTTCATAATTTCAAAAGCTACCCCTGTGGCTCCTCCACCACTAACATCTTTTGGGGCCGAGATTTGACGACTGGTAACCGCACTTCACGCGCAAAATATATCACTTACCGAGCTCTGCTTCGGCAGAGTGTCACACCCAGTAATGGATAGAAGGCGTGATGATATATTTATTTATTTATTTTAAAAAGAGTAGAAACATAATAACAATAGAATTCCGTAACGCTAATAAGAATATTATTCGCATTAACATTATGGGGTGGCTAGCTCAGTGGTATGAAGTCGGCCAGTACATCCTGAGAACCCTGGTTCGATTCCCATAGGCGACAAACAATTTTCATAATTTCAAAAGCTACCCCTGTGGCTCCTCCACCACTAACATCTTTGAGGGCCGAGATTTGACGATTGGTAACCGCACTTCACGCGCAAAATATATCACTTACCGAGATCTGCTTCAGCAGAGTGCCACACTCAGTAATGGGTAGAAGGCGTGATAAATAAATAAATATATCATCACGCCTTCTACCCATTACTGGGTGTGGCACTCTGCTGAAGCAGATCTCGGTAAGTGATATATTTTGCGCATAAAGTGCGGTTACCAGTAGTCAAATCACGGCCCCCAAAGATTTTAGTGAAGGGGGAGCCACAGGAGTAGTATTAATGTGGTGAAAATGTTTGTCGCCAATGCGAATTGAACCAGGGTTCTCAAGATCCATAGGCCGACACAATAACCACTGTGCCACCTCCACCTCCCACAGGGGTAGCTTTTGAAATTATGAAAATTGTTTGTCGCCTGTGGGAATCGAACAAGGGTTCTCAGGATCCACAGGCCGACTTCATACCACGGAGCTAGCGTGATAATATATTTATTTATTTTAAAAAGAGTAGAAACATAATAACAATAGTAATAAAACAATAAAAGTGAGTTACTTGACATTTCAGATTTTTAGTAATAACGTGTAAAATAGAAAATTGTCATTCCCAGTTCTTATAAAACGGGAAGTAAACAGTCCCTGCGGAGCATTCCTCCGTTATGCTGCAAATCTATGCGCAATATAGTGCTCGAGAGACACCGAATTTCGTTACGTTGCCAATGATTCTCTGATTGAAAAATACTCAAGGGACCTAACGTTAATAATACGTATGAGCAGAATCCGAAATCGTAGAAATTTTCGCATCTCACTGGCTAGTTTCTCTTGGTTTTTTGTCGTGTATTGTTCCCCTAAAAGATGTCATTCTTTCCCTATAATACAACCCTCATTTCGTTCAATCGATCGAAAAAACCATTACAGCAATGGTAATAATTTGACCGTACACATTACTTTAAATCAGCTTGTCGATCGGGTATGTTTTTGGATTATTGCAACAGCTGCTGACCGAAATAAATATTATCTATTTTTGACATTTATTCTAAAGAATGGCCACTATGAGACATTGAAAGCTGACCCAATAGATTTAGGGTTTGTTTTTGTGGCTTGCCAAATCGAAACCTATTTCAACCGCAACAATAATAAGAATTGTAAAAAATTAGTTACTCAAAATTGTAATTTTATTAAGGTTGGAAAAATAACTGTAATTTATAAATAAAATAAAATAAATATATCATCACGCCTTTTACCCATTACTGGGTGTGGCACTTTGCCAAAGCAGATCTCGGTAAGTGATATATTTATGCGAGTGAAGTGCGGTTACCAGCCGTCAAATCACGGCCCCCAAAGATGTTACTGGTGGGGGAGCCACAGGGGTAATTTTAAATTGGTGAAAATGTTTTGTCGGCTGTGGGGATCGAACCAGGGTTCTTTAGATCCACAGGCCGACACGATAACCACTGTGCCATTACCCCATATACTGTAATTTATAAATTAGTAAAATGACCATCATATAACTGGTCATATATGAAATTTGTAAATGTTTGAAAAATGATCACATATCGATGACATATCAATTGTACATTATTTTCATACCAAAAACGTTTAGGAAAGTATAATTATTTTAAGAAAATAAAATAAAAATTTCAGTATTTATTCAATGTTGCAAGAATCATGCGATAATTACGATTTTTTGTAATGAAATAAAAAATAATTGTAAATTTTAATCAAACAAATAAAATAAATAAATATATCATCACGCCTTCTACCCATTACTGGGTGTGGCACTCTGCCGAAGCAGATCTCGGTAAGTGATATATTTTGCGCGTGAAGTGCGGTTACCAGTCGTCAAATCACGCCCCTAAAGATGTTAGTGGTGGAGGAGCCACAGGAATAGTTTTTTGAAATTATGAAAATTGTTTGTCGCGTGTGGGAATCGAACCAGGGTTCTCAGGATCCACAGGCCGACTTCATACCACTGAGCTCGCCACCCCATAAATGCTATTAAATTTTAACGTAGATAAAAACAGAAGAAAATCAATCTTGAATCTCAAAAATAAATAAATGAGTAACATATTTTTTTATTGAACCATAAAACCGATATAAGTATAGTTAGTGTCCGATTATTTGGCGAGAAATTTTAAAACATAATATGCTCGGTTATTTATTGTTACCTGACAGTCATATGACCAAAATTGGTAATATGACCGCGGTCATTTTGCCTGACAACTCTGAATTTGATTGAAAATAGTATTTTATAAAGCTCGCTTCATTTTATTTCAAATAATTACTGGATAGGTATAGTAAAGAAGATTACGAAAGTATATCCATATTTTGTTTAGGCAAACTTCAAGTTGTTGACATAATATATCTAAATTAATATTTAGGTATAAAGTAAATGTTTAAGAAAAATAAATAATTACCAATTTAATACTAATTACAGCACTTAATTCTGAATAATATATTTGTTTTTCTTAATAGGTAATTATGTTTGAAATTTTAATAAACAATGAAAATAAATAATAAATGTTTAGTATTACTTTTAGTGGTAAAAGAAAGTATTATTAAAATATGAGAAATTGTACTTACAATACTTATTTTTTTATCTAGCTTGAGTTTGTAGAGTGTGCATTTTATTTACTGAGTGATATTTCAAATACTTGAAAAGCAAATTTTGTAGAAAAATATGTTCTACGATCAAATAATTACTCTAAGTTAACCAGAGTTCGAAATGTACCGGAGCTAATCGAAACTGTGTTCCGGTTCGTAAAATTGTAGTAAATAATGTTCCGATCGTAAAATTATAAAAATATTGTATGGTTTCACGAACACCATTAAAATATTTTATTTTTATTTGAAAAGAAAGAGTCGCATTATAATTTGAAGTTGACATTTCGGTTCCTGAAAAGCTACTATAAAACAGTAGACTACTACTGCTCTTTAAAAATATGTAGCGAAGCTACAACTACCAGCTATATTTTGTAAAAAATAGTGAAGCTCAAGCCAAAAAAATGGTAAAATAGCTTTAAATTTTGAAGCCACTATTTTCAATTAATACATATGTGAGAGCCTAGAACAAATAGTTATTTTGCGTGAATTGAAACTGCTTAAAAAGTAACTTAAGCAACAAAAAGTAACTTTAAACTACAAATGTAGTTTTGAACTACAAAGAGTAGCCTCAAGCCATAAAAAATAGCTTTAAGAAGTACCTTTCATTACAAGAGGAAAAATTAATCGCTACGAACTATAACTAGCTATTTTCGTATTTAGCGAAGCTATAGCGATATATATATATATATATATATAGCTAAAGAAATTGTAGCTATAGGTGCCCCGCTGAATCAATGAAGTTCGTCAAATTGTCTCATTAATCGCTCAACCATCTCTTCATACAAGAACAAGAAAAATAATATTTCGCCAAATTAACAAATTTAGTAATTTAATTTTATATTATTTATGGAATATATAACTAAATACAGCTAACATTACATGTAAATATTAAAATTATCTAAAATTAAATGATTATAAAGTACTTTTAATTTGACTAGAGTGCCAAAACTGATTTTCACTTTGTATACACCGCGTTGTCAATGCTAGTTGCTTCATTCTGCTTTGTATTTTAACATTTTGTTTTTAACTATAAAAGTTGTAGATAAAAGTCATAAAAATTGATGACGAAAATCATGACGCAACTGCATTGATTCAACGAAGTATATATAGCTATTGTCCAGCCTTGTCTAATACCTGAATAAAAATAGTTAATACCAAATTGTATCTGCCACCAAAACCGTTTACTGTTTATACTAAACAAATTTTAATTTTTATTTATGGGGTAGGTGGGTCAGTGGTAATAAGTCGGTCTGTGGATCCTGAGAACCCTGATTAGACTCCCACAGCCGATAAACATTTTCACCACATTAAAATGACCCCTGTGGCTCCCCCCCCACTAACATCTTTGAGGGCCGTGATTTGACAGCTGGTAACCGCACTTCACGCGCATAAATATATAACTTACCGAGATTTGCTTCGGTAGAGTGCCACACCCAGTAACGGGTAAAAGGCGTGATGATATATTTATTTAGCCCGTATTATTTTGAACACTTATAAAAGTTGAAGGTGTAAATAGTGAACAAGGGTCAAATTACTTGGATATCCTACAACGCGGAGACGCACACGTGAATAGATAGCGCGTTGAAAGCAAATGATCCCCAGAGAGTCGAGTGTGGTATTGCATGATGCCGGTAGCGAGTTCCGACACGAAGATATCTGCTCGATGCGTCGCGATGTGGAACGAAAACGAAGAAGTAGTCGACGCCGACGCCCGGTCCGTGTGAAAACAAAATTAAGGCGAACTTTTGGTCAAATTGGTTGAAATTGGCCGACGCTAGTTCACTCGTCATTCGTGTCCGTAGAGAGTTATCCCCCGCATTTGTCAGTTATTAGGTTATCTGAACACTGTCGGCTCGCCGTTGCCTTCAGTTCCGCAGCAACACAGCGCAGGCCATGCTTGTAGGCTGCGAACTGCGCCAACCGAAAAAAGGGACGAGTACGTTAAATAAAGAAAGCGTCGATTTGCTCTCTGCCAATTTACACAATTTGTGCTACCGCTGTCCGACTACCAGGCTAAATGTAATATTCGCAAAGGGAAGTGGAATGCTACGGGGACAAACCAGAGACAAACCGGGGACTAGCCCTCGGACTATCACACTTCATATCCATCCATGTGTGACCAATCACTTCTTTATTATAATTACTGAACATAACCACAGAACGAAACATATTCCTACAGGAATTCAACTGGAATCGCCTTCTGAAGAGTTTCACAAATTCAAAACAGAAATATTTTAAAAGGTTCTTAATCTCTTGTTTACTACGGACCTCCTTTCAAATCAATTTTTGCTGCGGACCACTAAGACATAACACAAGATTTAAACCCTAAAGTGGGATTAATAAATTAATTTATTGAACACACTACTATTACAATAATTTTATTGGAAGCAAGGATTATGAAGCATTGCTCTACGTTTCTTTAATTTTTTTGTTGCTTATTTCTTATTTAATTCTTCAATCTTCATTTGACGACTGGTAACCGCACTTCACGCGCTAAAATATATCACTTACCGAGATCTGCTTCGGCAGAGTACCACACCCAGTAATGGGTAGAAGGCGTGATGATATATTTTTATATCTTTTTTAATTATACCATTAGTTTTTCACGGACTTTCTGGGGCACGTCCACAAGTTAATTATAAAATATTTACAAAATATACTAAGAAAATAATTATAATTTTATATAAAGAGGCATTTCAGTTGTCGTCTTTTTTTATGGAAGATCTACAGAAGCAAATATCATTTATTATAAAATTGCTAAATAAAATGTAACGATAATATAAAAAATTAAGTAGGTATTAGCAATAATTTGCAACATAATAATTATTTTACTCAAGCTATAATAATATTCAGAAAATCAAGAAAAATCTTGATTTCGACAGAAAAAAATGTATGATCAAATTACGAATTATTGTCGTATTTATGTTCTACAAAATTATAATTTACCTCACTTTAAAATATTGTACTCTACACGTTTTTATAGATACAGTTCATTTTAAATTTGGTCACTATTTTACGCATTAAGCAATGACAAGTAATTATAGTTCCTTCGTTACAATATGTTTGCCCTCTCTCCTACAATTTTTCGTTTAAACCATATTTAAATTTCTAACGGCGTAGTTACAAAAATAACACAACTCTCTTTGCAATAATTTTAAATGTGACTATTGGTAGATTGATTGTCAGTATGGATAGCGTTACGGCATTAGAAGATCCCGAGTTCGAATCTTACTCAAACTACAAATATATGAACTACCACACTGCGGGTCAGTAAGTCCAAACACTGTAATTAGAATTGAGTTCCTGTTGTACAGAATAGCATAAAATTAAAAAATATATATTTCTACCTACTTAGTGCTTCCTTTAGATACTCTGCTAGCTTTCTAGTGTTTCAATCAAATTCACTATAACTTTGGATGCAGTATATCTACTACAATTTGAAAAGTAAGCGTGTGTAATTTCCTCGTGGTGAGATTAGAATTTGGAATGTAAGGTACAACAGATCAATTGGTTCGCGGTTAATTTTAAATGTGGCTTTGGTAAATTGATTGTCAGTCGGCATTCGAAACCGAAGATCCCGAGTTCGAATCTCACTCAAGCTAAAAATATATGAGCTAATACACTGCGATTCGGTGAGTCCAGACACTGTAACTGAAATTGAGTTCCTGTCGTCTAGAATGGCATAAAATAAAAAATATATATTTCTAGCTCCTTAATTACGACTGGATTTCCTCTCTTTAGATATTCAGCTAGTTTTCTAGTATTTCCACCGGATTCACTATAACTTTGGATGCAGTATATCTATTACGTGTGTGTGTAATGTCCTCGTACAATTATTTCGTTTCGTTGGGTTTCTTTGGTGAGATTAGAATTTGGAATGTAAGGTACAAGAGATCGATTGGTCCGCGGTTTACGATAAGACAGTAAGACTCCAGTGTCCGGTCGATCACAGATCACATATCACTGCTGTACGTGAGGACGTCTATTGGTTTCATGTGCGCCGAGAGTGTCGAGCTCCAGAGTGCTGACTGCTGACCTGTTCCCGGCGTCGCGACGGACACCGGACATCAAGTAAAGCCATCTCATTTAGCCCGGGTTTACGAGCAGTCGTACCGGACGGACGACGAACGCTACTTCGTCCCGTCATGACCTATGCGTGCACCAACGTGTCACACTAATGACCGGCCGAAAGCCCGATGGTCCCTCTGGGAGACATACTCGCGACGTGCAACTTACCGGCACACTTAGACTCTTCCACTTCTATCTCTTCCGACTTCTGACGCCTCCGATGCCGTCACCAGAGAGAATTTTTATATAGCTGCTTCGGATTCTCAGCACTTAACGTTTTACGTCCGGGCCGCACAATCGATATTCTAAACAAACTATCCTGTTTTATGACACATGTACTATGTGTCGCTCTTTTACTGCATCGGTCGGCATCAGCTATTTGTCTGACCAGAACTAGTACCCCAATTCTAAAATCTCATTCGCAATACGAAATCAGTAGTTATTGTTAGTGTTTACAGTTAATGCAAGAGTTTGCAAGCTTCAAACTTATAGTTAATAGTTAACGACCATCTTGTCTAACTACCAATACGGAGGTATGTAAATTTTTACGAAGAAAAATCGCACGGATACATTTTTTATTACAAAAAAACGAAAAATGACCAGAAATCGTAAAAATCTTTAAAAAAATGAGATTTTTTGCCGAATTTAGTTTTTTTGTAATAACACAATTATGCGTGCGAATTTTCTCGTGAAAATTTACATACCTATGTATTTTCACGCGAGGAATTCACTGGTGTTTACAGATTTTCATTATTTCGTCAACTTTTTGAAATATCGTCAAGGAAAAATTTTGTCTGACCAGAACTAGTACCCCAATTCTAAAATCTCATTCACAATACGAAATCAGTAGTTATAGTTAGTATTTACAGTTAATGCAAGAGTTTGCAAGCTTCAAACTTATAGTTAATAGTTAACGACCATCTTGTCTAACTACCAATCAGGGATGAGAGTGAATTTTGAAGTCCTGCATTGGGTTGGGTGGATTTTAAAAACACTCAACATGAACTACTTAAGTATTGAAATAATTCAAAAAATTTTAATATGTTTCTATATAGTTTAAGACACGAGAAATCGAATGCCGTTGAGCGCATCTTCATATCTTTTTTAGTTTTTGAGTTACAGCTATTTTTGTTGTTTTTCAAATAGAAACTTTGAGACGCCATAACTCGAAAACTAAAAGAGATATCGAAATGCGGTTTGAACCAGTGTATTTCTCTTGCTTTGCTTAATATATTAGCAACTTTTGAAAATTTTGAAAATTTTTCGATTTTTTCAAAATTTTCTTTTGGCGATATTTCAAAAAGTTGGCGAAATAATGAAAAACTATAAACACCAGTGAATTCCTCTCGTGAAAATACATAGGTACGTAAATTTTCACGCGAAAATTCGCAGGCATAATTGTTTTATTACAAAAAAATTAAAATCGGCTAAAAATCGAAATTTTTTTAAGGGGTACCCCTTAAGATTTTTACGATTTTTGGTCATTTTTCGTTCTTCTGTAATAAAAAATGAATCCGTACGATTTTCTTCGTGAAAATTTACATACCCCCGTATTTTTACGCGAGGAATTCACTAGTGTTTACAGATTTTCATTATGTCGCCAACTTTTTGAAATATCGCCAGGGAAAAATTTTGAAAAAAAATCGACAAATTTTCCAAATTTTCAAAATTTGCTAATATATTAAGTAAAGCAAGAGAAATACACTCGTTCAAACCGCATTTCGATATCTCTTTTAGTTTTCGAGATATGGCGTCTTAAAGTCGCGATTTGAAAAACATAAAAAACCACTATAACTCAAAAACTAAAAAAGATATGAAGATGCGCTCAACGGCATTCGATTTCTCGCGTCTTAAACTATATAGAAATATATTTAAAAAAAATTGAACCATTTCAACTGAAATTTTCGATAAATTACTTTTCCTACAACTACTATGAAAATATTACATTTCTGCTTTCAGTTGTCAACGTAAAGTTGACGGTTACTAAAAAACAAGCAAATAAAAATTCTATCGCGCGCTTAAAAACACAAATTTAAAATATTTTCGCTAATTTTTTACTCAAATATAATGACAGACTTTATTTATGACTCTATGTAAGAACTGAAAACGAATTAAAAGATAAGAAAGGAAGGGAGTGTCGCTCTACGCTTGTTTAATAATAATAATAATTATAATTATATAAATCATAATTTATAAATAATTTGAATGCGAAGCATCACGATCTATTGACCCTAGACTACCCGTCAACTGTTAAAAGTACGTCATGACGTCAGAAGTATGTAAATTAATGCGTATGTTTGCGAATACGCAGGCGCCTAACAGCAATTAAAATTATGTTTAAAATATTTTATGCAATCCATTCTTAATTCATTTTATTGGCGTTATAAAGAATTCAAGTCTAATAATAAATGATGCATTATGACTTACAACAGGGGTTTTTAAACTTTTCGTAGCCACGACCCCTTTGGAGGCAAAAAATACAAATAAATTCTATCACGACCCTCTTATTTTTTATGTGATCAAAATTGCAGTTTGTAAAAAGCTGATTTAATAATGTGCATTACAAAAATGGAACTATGATTTTAGAAATTAGTAAAGGAAAAACTTGAATATAGTACAGGTCACATTTGTATGTAATTTTTCGATAACTAATTATCAATTTTGTAGTGTGTTTTAATAAGCCAAAAGTAATGTAGGAATATAATTAAAGGACGTAGGCTTAAGTTGTAGTCTTTTATTGAAGATAAGTTGACAACGTAAAGATGTTTAACATCTTACTTCTGACCTGAAGATGGCTACATCCGTGGCCGAAACTGTAGCACGAGCTCGTTGAGCGTACAGAACGAATAAGAGGGGCGTTCGATTTGAAAACAATCTCACCTCAGTTCATTTCAACTGAGTTGAGATTGTCTGAAATGAGATGATATTTTTTCGATGACAAATCGAACGGGTTTTGACAGGTCTGAACTGAGTCGGTTACGTGACGAACGTTGTAGTATCATTTCGCGGACAACACATGATTTGCTTGATGTTTTTGTTGGCAGTTAGCTGTGAGACATGATTTATAATAACATGTACAATTTAAAAAATATATTAAATAACTTCCAAATATTCAAACTACAAACAAAACATAACGAATTCTACCCCCAGTCTAAATGAGTAGAAAATCTCAGTACGCACCAGTGAAATAGGTAGTGCAGCATCGGCAAGGGGGGAAGTGAGTGTCTCACTTGATCTTAGTTATGTCAGTGCAAATAGAACAGCACAAAAAAGCTGTCAAACTGAGGTGAGGTGAGATTAACTGAGATTTGGTGCAAATCGAACGCTACTAAGTTAAAATCTGATATTAATAATTAATTTGATGTAATTGTTACTTACTTGTTCTGTGAATTTTCCTTCTGATAGTAAACTACTACTACTGGACTAGCAAATCTGTTGCCAGTTAGAACACACAAATCACTTTATTGAGAACTAATGAAAACTTAGTTAATTGAAAGGGTTAATAAAACGCACTTTGATATTTGGACATATAAAATATTGAAAAATGAATGAGGATCAAATATACAAAACACTTGAACGAAATAATATATATGAAAACAGATTTGATTATAAACTTAAGTCAATTAAAATAATGCTTAAGTGAATTCGCGCCATCGCATCTTGTAAAGATGTCCGCACATCTTTACACGTAGAGTCGTTGTTCGTGACTGACTTGGCTATCCCAAACACTTGACATCCTCTGGATAAAATTACCCACATCTGGATCCATTTCAAGTGTTTGGGGCTGTGTAATCTGACACAAAGGCACTGCCGATATTGGTGAACACGAAAAGTTTCTAGAATTCTTAGTAAATCAACTAATAACTGTCACTTTTATAAGTTAAATGTCCTGTATTTGAAAACCTAAAGTTTTCGCATTCACACGAAAGGCCATGTGGCCACGAGTGTCAAATTACACGAAGCCAAGCTTTTATCTAAAGCAACATACAATAATGAGATAGCTCATATTGTTACAAAACGTTGTCAACTTATCTTCAATAAAAGGCTACAACTTAAGCCTATGTCCTTTAATTATATTCCTAATTATCAATTTTCTCCTCCTATTAATTCCATTTCTAGATCATTTAATTTCTTCCTGTCAAATAATAAGTATTATTATTATTATTATTATATTGGCAATTGTCCTCTTGAATAAAGTATGAAGCATTCAACAATCAGACGCCATAAGAATTTGTAAAACTATCCAAATTACTTGTGTTTAAAATAGAATGGCAGTTAAACCTGAATCGTATTAGGTAGTAGTATACGTAAGCACAGCTTTAATTTTCGTAGAGAAAGTTGGCAATAGTGCGATACTGAAACCGTTTATTACGTTCTGTCCGTTACCGTCTGTATACCGTCGGTCCCAATTTGATCGCTTTCATCCTGACGGTGGACATTTCATTTCGGGATACGCCTAATCATCATCTTTCGCCGCGATAGCTATGCTCCGGCCTGCCACTTTTCACTTTTATACATCCTTGGGGAACGCGTGAGGAACGCGGATCTGGGGTCGAATCCCGAATCCGTATTCCCTTGTCATTGAGCAGTGAACACTGAAAAGAGAACAGCGGAGTAGGTCTGGCGTTAGCAGTGTAGCCTCTGACCGTTGGATCGACCGTGGCTCCGTTCGGAATCTGCGGTTGGCATCTCCTCATTGCCGAATATTTCAATTCGAATCCCACACGTGCGAATTGCAATATACTGATTTTGATGCCGGTTTAAACTATTATATTATGGGTCACGTGAAAGCATTTTTCCAATCATAAAGTCTTGAATTTACTCAAATACACTACATTGCAGTTTCACCATGGAAACAAGTTTATAAATATAAATATATCATTACGCCTTTTACCCATTCTTGGTGTGGCACTCTGCCGTGGCTGATCTCGGTAAGTGATATATTTATGTGCGTGAAGTGCAGTTACCAGTCGTCAAATAACGCCCGCCCTAGATGTTAATGGTGGGAGAGCCACAGGGATAATTTTAATGTGGTGAAAATGTTTGTCGACTGAGGAAATCGAATTCGGGTGGATCGAGATGTGGATTTGCATAATATGGTGAAAATTGTTAATCGGCTGTGAGAATCGAACCCGGGTTCTCAAATCCACAGGTCGACTCGATAGCACTGACCCACCTACCCCATAAGAAATTTTACAATTCAAAATGGATTGTAAATACATAAAATAAATATATCATCACGCCTTCTACCCATTACTGGGTGTGGCACTTTGCCGAAGCAGATCTCGGTAAGTGATATATTTTGCGCGTGAAATGCGGTCACCAGTCGTCAAATCACGGCCTCCAAAGATGTTAATGGTGGAGGAGCCACAGGGGTAGTTTTTGAAATTATTAAAATTGTTTGTCGCCTGTGAGAATCGAACCAGGGTTCTCAGGATCCACAGGCCGACTTCATACCACTGAGTTAGCCACCCCATAAATAAATACATAAGCCCAAATTATAAGCTACAGGCTTCCTTTACAGTAATTAGGAATAAGTTCCTATTGTACATAGTAACAAATAAATAAACAAATTATTATTTTTTACTAACGCTCACTACATATTATTAGATAGCATATTACCCGAATTAATTCTAACCTTCTCAATTATTAAAAGCATCATTATTACACTTAAGTCATGTTCATGTGTCAAAATTTGACGTTTATACTTCATGGTAAAAGTACAGATAATAGATATCATCTAAAGAAATCTCTGGAAACGCAGATATGTCGGTTCCAGGAAAAGATAAAAGGACGTTATGCCTTATTTATTTACTTTATGAATGAAAAATAACTCTGCACATGTAACACTTTGAACATAAAATTACATTTGCTTCGGTTTCTACAGGCGGATCATAAATATAGTACAGGACAGAAATATTTACGTCTAATCTTCAATTCTTGAAAAGAAAATTATGCATAACTATTATAAAAATTTGTTTCACCGATATTTTGAAATAAAATAAATACATCATCACGCCTTCCACCCATTACTGAAAGTAGTAGTCTGCCGTAACAGATCCCGGTAAGTGCTACATTTAGCGCGTGAAGTTACCAGCCGTCGAATCACGACGTCAAACTTTATTTAATTTTGTTTCAATTCTATGACTATTGATAGTTTTGAGGCTATTTTCGTTATTTTTAGATCTAATTTGTGCCGTTACGAAGCAAGCAAAATTAATTTTGTTTATTGAATTAGATGCACAATTTTATGTCCTAAAACTTTTATTTGAAGCTGTCTTGCTTAAAATAATTAGGGAAGCAGGAAATTATAAAATTATGATTTTACATGTTAAATACCCATGTTTGAGAGTCGCGGTCACCACCCTATATATATTTCTATTATTTAAACTAAAAGCTTGAATCCGGGCCCTAAAATTTTTGGACCCTAGGCTATTGCCTCTTTAGCCTAGGCCAAAGTCCGCCTGTGTTTACCATGAATTGTTTTTGTAGGTAACTAGCTAAAGGTATAGTATAGTTTACGTTTAAATGTACGACTTTTCTATCCCAAATATTACGGTAGCAATAGAGAAAACCACAAAAGGAAAATTTAATAGCAAAGGAAAATCGTTGTTATTTACAAACTGTTTAGATGTATAATCGCTTACGCTCGAGGGATTTACTATCGCATTTTACATGTCAACAAAATAAAGAAAATGTATAAAAACAATGGAAAGCTAGATTAGTTTTAATGATTATACAACTACAATTTTTTAAATAAGTGTTTAGTTTTCTAGAAAACAATAATAAACAAAAAATGTAGTCAACAAATTGTTGTTTAAATGACATTATTGACGCAATAAGTAACATTAAAATATCACATATTTAAAACGCAATTTTATGTAGAACATGGCTATTTATACCATAATAATACCTACGGTATTATTAAATTCGTTTTTTAATCTCGACAACCTTTTTCAGCACGAAGATTTATTACTACACACGCTATTTTTTTAAAGAATGTTTTTTCCAATTAAAATAAAACAATGAGAGACGACATTTTGTAAAGTTAAACGCTGATTAAAATATCACACCGCGTGCAAATTTTCTGCAATATTTTTAAGCACCGGATTTCAGTAATGATCCTAAAATAATTAGTAAATAAATTTAATAGCGAGCAGGTGTAGAGTTACCGTTATTTTTTGGTGTTTTTAGTAAAACGATCACGTATATTCTAGTTCAGTAATTTTAGTACAATAGGGGTGGTATGTACCATGTTTATATCTTAAAATGTTTGGACAGTAATATAAACATAGTACGATTATCATGACATGTTCTATTTCTATTTAATGTTTTATTTTAGTATTTAGAACTCTAGTTCTCTAGTTCCTGTTAAATTAGACTCTTATTAACACTTTTATAAAATACAATTTTATTTACTTTCACAAAAAAAAATTATAAAACAATTGAAACAAATATCAATTAATTTTTATCATTTATGTAAACAAAAAGACAAAAGTTTTAAGTTCATTTACACGATGAACAATATCTAATAAAATGTCAAATATTAAATTAAATATTTTTCTATAAGTGAATAGTAACGCTCTTAGTGTTTCTAAATTATTTTATGCTTCAAAGAAACACACAGAACTAAATATTCAATAACTTTTATTTGAAACAGTTTCCTCGGAAACAATTTAGAAATATTTGATAGCTGAAACATAGTTCATACTAGCAGTAGCGGTCATATTTATTTATTTATAACACCTAAACTACGAAAAAAAGATTATCTAAATTTTCTATTATTAACTGTTTCTAAAATATTGTAAAGAAATATATTTCAAATAAATGGTCAATAAATTAGAGTAAATATGGTTTCGGTTCGTGAAATTCTTAAAATTATTGTTCTTTCTGTTTTTTTTATTGTCCAGAATCTTTTTTGTTTTATCTGGAAACTGGAATTAATTTTGTTTTTGTTTGATTGAAAATAGTTTTTTTAAAAGATTAATTTTTTTTTCTACAACTATCAAAAAACACTAAATTTTTACATTGCAATTCTCGCGAGCAACAAAAAACTACTCATTTCGCGCACTTTATATAAAAATAACTTTTCTTGATCATATGGTTTTTTTAGCCCCACAATAATCTTAATATGGAAATATTTTTCTTGAAAATAATTTAGAAACGAATAATAGCGAAATCATTACCTTCATATTAACATACAAAATATATTTTTTAAATACTATTGTTTATTTATTGTTTTTGAATTTCCTTTAAGCATCTTGTGATAATATAGATGAAAGTAAATAATTTTTGTATTTTATATAACTGAAATTCAGTGGCGTACTCAAAAATTATTTTAGGATAACTACGAACTTCTACCTATATTATCTATACGGTTTTCAAAATCTCATTACAATATTGAGGTCAATAAACTATCTCCTGAGTACGCTACTGCAAACATGACTCTACAACACTCATCAAACGATCTCAAAAACATAATTCTAACAGTTCCTTTTCCTTTACAGTATCCTGGAATTAAGGAAAGAAAAAAGTCGGGATGCAGCGCGGTCCAGAAGAGGAAAGGAAAATTTCGAGTTTTATGAACTTGCGAAGATGTTACCCCTTCCCGCTGCCATTACGTCACAGCTGGATAAAGCGAGTATCATAAGACTCACGATATCTTATCTGAAGTTACGCGACTTCTCGGGTCACGGGGACCCGCCATGGAGCAGGGATGGTCCACCACCCAATAAAAGTGTCAAAGGTGAGCATGAACATTCTCTTCACTTTACGCTCTAAGTTTACACATTGATTTTGTATTTTGGTAAGTAATTTATGGTAGTTTCATAACGTGAGCTGTGAACTTTCAACGGAACTTCATTAAAGCGGCAGCTTGGAAATGGAGCAAGATGAAAGGTTTTCTTTTTTCGCAAATAGTACATAATAAATTAGTATGAAGTCTGTCGCTTTGTGACAACATTTTAACACGAATTTTGAACATTATTTAGAATAACTTTAAAACATATTTTATACAGGTGTCTCAAGTTTAACCTACCAAACTTAAACCATGAATTAAACACCTAAAAATCAGAGATATATCTATTTCTATAAATGCAACAGTACATAGTGCCGGCTTAACTGGGGGGTTTTTAGAGTCTATAACCCCCAGCGGTAGATACGTAAAGGGCGGTACACCGAGCACGTTCTTAAATAAAATTTCTTTTTTTATATATGCTCAAAAATAAATAACTATGATCCTATTTTTTTCGTAGTTGACTTTATAATTTAAAACAGTTGAATGGTGGATTTTAAAAGTTAGCCCCGGGCGGAAAAAAACATATTTAAGAATTAACATTACTTACCAATGCATCAATGAAGAATCAATGTGGTAGGTAGGTATCTCCGATTTGAATGAAAACTCTGAAAATAAAAAAAAAAAATGAATAGATATATCGCAGGAAGAAAGTTAATGAATACATTTAAATATTAGAAAATAAACTCAAGCAAATTAAGTCAAAGTTTTATTAATCCTGAATTTTGGATTAATTAATTTTATGCTAGTTCGAATTAAAAAAGTCAATTCAATTCAGTCAGACTCAGATGAGGATAGCAAACTGATCCCAACCATTTTTTACTTCATTGATTTATCGATAATGTTTCACTTTAACATTATAAACTTAAACTAAACTATTACAGCAAGATTCTCAAAAAAGTTTTAGCTAATCCTAAATTTTGGATTAGCTAATCTTATGCTAGTCCGTTATAAAAAAAGTTATTTCAATTTACTATGTGAAAACTAAATGGCAAGACGATTGTATTAAAGTTTATTTAAACTCTTTTCGAAATATGGTTTAGCATAATTTGACAAATCCAAAATTCAGGATTCGGGCTGTAGTGCCATTGAAGAAGAAGATAATTTCAACAATTTTCCTAATGACAGGAGCAAAAATATAAAAAACATAAAAAATAAATAAATATATCATCACGCCTTCTACCCATTACTGGGTGTGGCACTCTGCCGAAGCAGATCTCGGTAAGTGATATATTTTGCGCGTAAAGTGCGGTTACCAGTCGTCAAATCATGGCCCCCAAAGATTTTAGTGGTGGAGGAGCCACAGGGGTAGCTTCTGAAATTATGAAAATTGTTTGTCGCCTGTGGGAATCGAACCAGGGTTTTCAGGATCCACAGACCGACTTGATACCACTGAACTAACTACCCCAATTTATTTGAAAATAAAAACATTATATTAATTAGTCCCCCAGAACGGTGGTGTGGGTAGCGTTACGGAATTCGAAAGATATCGAGTTCGAATCCCATTCAAGCTAAAAACATATAGTTTTGTACTATAAGTGCGGGTACCAGTCGTCAAATCACGGTCCCCAAAGATTTTAGTGGTGGAGGAGCCACAGGGGTAGCTTTTGAAATTATGTAAATTGTTTGTCGCCTGTGGGAATCGAACCAGGGTTCTCAGGATCCACAGGCCGACTTCATATCACTGAGCTAGCCACCCCATATAAAAAACATCTTGTTGTAAAAGTATTTGTCTTAAAAATAAGTCACGATTATTTCAAATGTAAATGAAATATATGGAGAACAAATTTAGTGGTACCAAAATGACATTTTCTTTTATACATTTTATACGAGGTATGTAAAACTGAGCAACTGAGGGCGTATAATAAAATTGTCCTTTGTTTGAAGAGTAAACAAACTAAAATAATAAATTGAATTTTTAGTGAAAATGTTATGAAATTTTTGAGAGTAAACTAGATTTGCAGCATTAACATGACACAGTGGATGATGCGACCCGAAAACCGAAAAATATCCCCCTTCTGTAATAGAACATGTAAATCTAATCAGAAGCTCCCGTTGTATGCCACAGTTAAACTAGTAAATCCAATTCCCCGCTTGCTGGCGAATGATGAAATTAGGCAGCGCTTATTGTAAACCAAACTCTGCAAATTTACAACCGTAATTCGTGTACTTGTGGCGTGATGAAAGGGTGCCGCCACGGCGAACTGGAGCCGGGAACTCGAACATTTGTATGATGCACGCCTTACGTTTCCTACAGCAGAATTTACATCTGCTCCAAATTTATTTAAGTATCAAAATTATGCTTGTAATTGAGCTGCCTTAAATAACTGTGTTTCAAAATATTACATTTCGCAGAAATCTTTTTATTAATAAGAAGAGTGATATTTTATTTCTTCTTTGTTTTGAAACAATAATCTACTACATTTTAATGATACCTACAGTGTCAGTTTTACATACTTTGATGCCTGAAGATGTAATGTGTTCAGAACATCTACCTCTTCAACTAATATTTTATTTGAAAATAAAAACATTATATTAATTAGTCCCGCAGAACGGTGGTGTCGGTAGCGTTACGGAATTCGAAAGATATCGAGTTCGAATCCCATTCAAGCTAAAAATATATAAACTACTACACTGCGGCTCGGTGAGCCTGAGTTCTGTACTATAATTGGGATTAAGTTCCTGTTGTACAGAGCAGCATAAATAAATAAAGAAATGCTTTTTAATGCTCACATAAACAAGAAAAAAGAAGTGCGTTTAGATGGGTTTTTGACATAAAGTTTTTTCTTTTTTTCTCAAAATTATTGAGTTCAAAGGGAATAAAATTACTGAAGTATAGATCACTATATTTACAAATATATTCATTTTTTTATAACCTTCCACCCAACAATTTATAAATTGTTGTCTAATATTTGTTCATAAATTTAATGTTTTAAAATAAATTATAATAATAATAAATAAATATATCTTCACGCCTTTTACCCATTACTGGATGTGACACTCTGCCGAAGCAGATCTCGGTGATATATTTTTGCGCGTGAAGTGCGGTTACCAGCCGTTAAATCACGGCCCCCAAAAGATGTTAGAGGTGGAGGAACCACAGGGGTAATTTTAATGTCCTGACAATGTTTGTCGGCTGTGGGAATCGAACCAGGGACCTACAGGCCAATTTGATACCACTGAGCCACTAACCCCATAATTATAATGAGTAAATTGAATATTTGTAATGTTTACAATTATAATTTAATGATTAACACAGGAGATGTAGAGTAACATCAAAACAATTATTTTTTTTTTGTAGAAGTACTCACAGTTGTTTTGTCAGAATTTGAGTTGAATAAAAAAATATCTATTTACCAATGTTTAATGAATAAAAAGAGCAGTATTCAGGTGGTTACTGTAGACCTAATGGGCCTTTCAAGACTTTTTTGAATTTTTTATATATTAATCTACGTAATAAAATAATTATACCCAAATTTTTTTATTTTTTAAAAAAACTTGTATTAAGCATGATAAAAATATTTAAACTTTCGAAACAAATGAATATGACGTAGTTGCATCTTAGCTTAAAGAGAGACAGATAAGACAGAGATAACTTGTCGTTGTCAGTAGAATCCTCAGACAAAACATAACTAGACGGATAACATCGGCGTTTGTTGTGAGTCAGAAAGGGATAGAATAACTGGTTGGTGATGCGGGTGCGCGGCAAAAAGCAACTTGCATAACATCAAAGTGTACTCGCTCCTTGCCGCGCATCCGGCGGCAAGGAGTACACTGCATTGACTTGAATACGGCATAATTCGTCTAGTATTATACGTCATTGGTAGAATCGTAGAATGCTGAATGCTTATTTCTTCTTCGTCTTCTTGAGCACCGACAAACGTTTCAGACAAAGCTCTGTGATTGGCTTAATGCAACTACGTCATTGCATTATGGCAGTGCGAACGTTTTAAATTATTCAATTTTAACTTTCATATTTCAGCAATAAAGATATAATTTATGGTATGATTTTATATTGTATTAAAATGATGTACGGTCAAGAATTTATTTTAATAAATATTTATTAAAAAGCTCTACCTCTTGAATCCCCCATTAGGCACATGATATGCCTGAAGAAATTGTTCGCAATAGCAAAATAAAATGAATTACGCCTTGAGCAAATTATATCACTTTGTAATCAAAGTTTGGCCTGCAATTAACAATACAATACAATTTCCTTTTAAATTGGGGAACAACTAACCATAAATATACATCATAACATTCCACTAAAATAATGATTGGTCATAGTTATTTACAGTCATGAATGAATTGCTCCCGCTACAAATATAGAAACAAGCAACGAGAAGGAAAATACTGAAAATGGTGTCAGGTGAATATGGGGCCATACTGACACCAAGACACCGGATGTAAGTTCGCGACGCTGCTTGCATTTCAATGATCGTAGCTAAAAATGAGAACAATCTAAATCATTTATAAATATATTCGGTTTAGAACAGTAGCAGGATTTCCAAGTGATTCATTGCTATCGGCGGCTGTCCGTTGCCGTTTTGCTGGGGAAAAGGCTCGAAGGAGGCTTGTACTCTGGGGAATTCACGCTCAACGCCAGAATGCCCGTGGTGGCCACCGGCCACTGGCGGTCAAGCTGCCAAACGACTGATAATTGAATAAAGCTGATATTCTGCCTTCGCAACACAACATTCAATTTCGCAGAATTGTTTTGCCATTTCCTCACACTGACTCTTAACAATACAGCAATAATAAATAATTTCATCAATTCATAAAATTATAACCTAAACTGACCATCAGTCCAGCATTTATCAGTAAAAATAAAATAAATATATAGTCACGCCTTCCACCCCTCACTGTCCTGTTTTTAATAAATTTGACAAAAATATTAATTATTTATTAGAGGTTATATGACGTATATGACAAACTTTGATGTTAAATATCTAGCCATTTGTTCATAACCACAATTTACATTTAACGAAAATTGTTTATCTAGCAAAAATACATCATTCTTGTTGTATAAATCAAACAAATACCATAATTATATATTTAAAATACTAAAATTTTGTTTAAAACTTACCAAATATTTATATCTAATATAATAATTTTATAAAAACACTATACAAACTAAAAAACATTCACATACTGTTACGAGACACAAAATAATACTGCTGCTGCCATCTCTACGCAACGTGCTAAACTGACGTGTCAATAATGTTCGGCGCTGTAATATAATTTGTACATTTTACTTTTCCGCAAATTTCAATCGATAATTATTATTTCTGTCTTTGTAAGAAAATAATATTTGATATATTATATTCATATATTACTTGTTTTTATTTTGCATTATATTTACAATATTATATCCTGTAAAATAAATAAGGAATACTGATATTTTCTTCTGAAATAATCATTTAATCTAAATAATTAAAAACAAAAACCTTTCGAGGGTTTATGATTGCGGATATTTTGACAAGTTTAGATATTTTTATGGATAATCATCTTTTCACAGTGAATGGGACATATTTTTTTAGATGACATGTTACGATTTTTTTGAACTCATTCGGAAGAGCAATTTTTACTTTATACAAACATATAAATATGGGATGGTTAGCTCAGTGGTATGAAGTCGGCCTGTGGATCCTGAGAACCCTGGTTCGATTCCCACAGGCGACAAACAATTTTCATAATTTCAAAAGCTACCCCTGTGGCTCCTCCACCACTAACATCTTTGGAAGCCGTGATTTGACGACTGGTAACTGCACTTTACGCGCAAAATATATCACTTACCGAGATCTGCTTCAGCAGAGTGCCACACCCAGTAATGGGTAGAAGGCGTGATGATATATTTATATTTATTTATTTATTTTACAAACATATAAAAAATAATCATACTTTATTTGATAAAAATTGAGAAAAATCGTGTTGAATAAATGCAATTTTATTGAGTTTCATTTTTCTTACATTTTTGATGATGAAAAATGACTTATCTATAATTCTTGTCTCTGACAGACTAAAATGTCATGGCGAGAATGACAGTTTATTTTATAACTATTATAGTTATGGCAACTAAAATCCAGTTTCGGTAAAAATCTGTAAAACTGCATTTATTCAATACCATTTTTTTAAAATAAAGTATTATCATTTTTTGATTTGTTTGTATATATAAAAAAAGAACTCTTTCGAATAGGATACAAAAATCATAGCATGCCATTTTTAAAAAAATGTATCGTTCTTCACTGCGAAAAAGTGACTATCGATAAAAAATATTTGATCTTGCCAAAATATCCCTCGAAAAATTTTTGTAATTATTTAGATTAAATTATTATTTCAGGAGATATCAATATTCCTTACTTATTTTACACTCTGTATGAGTGATGATAATAAATGAATTCAAATTCAGAACTGCTAATTTCCGATAAATAAAACAAACAGCAGAAAAGTTTCGCAGTGATCGTTAGCAATCAGTATGAATTGAAATTGTTATACTGCAATCAAATTATAAGAGGTTGAATGAAGTTTAGAATTCTCATTTTATAGCAGCAGGAGTTTCTTCCCCTCTGCGGTATGTTAATTTCAATAAAGGACTTGTACTTCGAGTATAATTTCATTTCTAAACTGATTTGTAATACCATACTTGTTTGCCAACTTTATTTAATTGTAATTAACTACCTGATTCACTAATAAACAAGATTTACTCCTTAATAACTACGACATATTTTAATTTGCAACATTCGTGGACAAGAAATTTCCATTCCGAATCAAAAGACGAATAATACTTAGCCAAGATTTAAAACATTGTTTCTCTGTAATAATTAAATATTTATTTATGTACAAAGGGTGAAAACAGGCATTTCTGGCCCGTGGTATGATTATTAGCACGAGGCGCAAAGCGGCGAGGGCTAATAACATGTTTAGAGTCAGAAACGTTAATTTCACCCGTGGTACACACAATATTTTATGCACAACAAAATAACATTTAATTACATGTTCAAAAAATGGGGTGGCTAGCTCAGTGGTATGAAGTCGGTCTGTGGATCCTGAGAACTCTGGTTCGATTCCCACAGGCGACAAGCAATTTTAATAATTTCAAAAAACTACCCCTGTGGCTCCTCCACCACTAACATCTTTGGGGGCCGTGATTTGACGACTTGTAACCGCACTTCAAGCACAAAATATGTCACGTACCGAGATCTGCTTCGGCAGAGTGCTACACCCAGTAATGGGTAGAAGGCGTGATGATATATTTATTTATTTTATATATATATATATTTATATATATAAATTTCGTTCTAACTGAATATAAATTAAATTATGAATATATGTTACTTGCGGCATGCCTAGACAAAATGCAGAATCCAAAAAACAAAAATTGTTTAATTTAACATTTGTTTTTATTAGAATATATTTCATATACGCAAGCCGTTATATTGGTCCAAGTCCAAGTTTCATTTGCAGAATCAAGTATTCACAATAACAAAAAATTGTCATTTTATTTATGTTTATGTATGTAAGGGATTATTTCTTTTTGGCTCATGGGCCAAAAAGAAGAGTTTAAGCCCGTTTTTTAAGGTTAAAACACATGCTTCTCGGACCGGTTGTGCATAAATAAATAAAAATAGTACCTATACGGTAAGCAATTCATTCGACAAAAATAGCTTAAAATGGATATTTTTTTATTGTTGAAATGTGTGCGAATATAAGTTTCCTATGTTATTATTTCTTATTTCCTGAGTACCGTATGTAATTAGTTTGAAAATATGACTTCTGACAAGGCTAACATATGGCTGGAAGTTCAGAGCGGTAAATATCGAACGGGTACCTTTTATATTAAGTGATTTATGTGCATCGGGATTTCTATCTATGACTTATTTACTTATAAATTGACTTTGTGCAATCTCATAACACTTGTGTAACATATGAGCCATAGCCCTCCGACAAATTGGTTTACGTTACACCTGTCATCTTTTAAAATATAGTCCGTAGTTTCTGCAACGAAAGAATATTGCCACATGTGTTAGAGGCAAGCCAGACTCAGATGAGGATAGCAGACTGATCCCAACCATTTTTTGCTTCATTGATTTATCGATAATGTTTCACTTTAACATTATAAACTTTAACTTTTATTTACAACTTATAAAAGTACAAGCTAAACTATTACAGCCAGATTCTCAAAAAAGTATTAGCTAATCCTAAATTTAGGATTAGCTAAACTTATGCTAGTCCGATATAAAAAAAATAATTCAATTCACTTTGCGAAAACTAAATGGTATGAAGATTGTATTAAAGTTTATTTAAACTTCTTTGGGAATACAGTAGAACTTCGATTATCCGAATCAATTGGGACCGGAGCTCGTTCGAATTAACGAAAAGTCGGATAATAGAAATGTGAAGTCGTGTTAAACGGTTTTGCGCGATATATATATATATATATATATATATATATATATATATATATATATATATATATATATATATATATATATATATATATATAAATGAGAGTGTGCATATATTTTTAGTAATTATGATATATATTTGAAAAATAACATGATATGTACATATACTTTTATATCATTCAACGTTCACTTCAAACCTTCTTTACCATAAAATCCATAACCAGGGATATCGAGCATGCTTGTAGCACGCAACAATGTAAGTACATCAAAATTTTGCGCCATGGTTCGGATAGTAGGACGTTCATCCGAACCAAGCTGCGGTTCGGATAATAGAGGGTTCGGATAACGGATGTTCGGAAAATCGAGGTTCTACTGTATGGTCTAGCTTAATTTGACAAATCCAAAATTCAGGATTAGCTAGGTTCTAGCTAAAACTCTTTTGAGTTAAACTGTTAAATAAAAACCACAACATTCTTTCCTTCACTAGGGAAGTTTTATTATACTAAATGTACATTTCGACTGGCAAGCAGTCATCGTCAGCAGTGCAACTCTAAACTATATATTAATTAAACTGTTAAAGCTTTGCAATGATATTATATTATTATATATATAAAATATATAATTGTTTTCGAGATATGAACGGAAATTCAAAATAAAATAAGGATGAAAAGTAGTTTCTTTTAAGTTTTTCTTGGTTTTTATTTTTGATTTTAAATTTTTCATCTTCAGCAAAACTCGGTCTTCGAGAAATTTATAAAAATAATTGTTGAGAGTTACTTTCAGATTAAATTTTAATCAGTATTTTTTAAAGTAAACACTTGTCCATTGATGAAATAATTATTATTTTGAAGGAAGAATTCCTAGGTTTAAATTCGCTGTAAATAATAATTAATAGTACGCACTACTTCGATGTCCACTTTAAACAAATAGAAACAGTTTGATTTAAATATCATACTTTTCTTATTTTTATCAAGACCTGTATTTAGCCAATTTATATTTACACAGATATTACCTAGTTATTAGTGGATTTATGAACCGCAACGAATCGTTTAATGTGAGAATGTCTTCCCTATAATTATTGATAAAATATATGATTAATACTAATCATTTGTTTAACATCTCAATGGCAATAAATTTTAGATGAAACTATTATGAAAATAATAATTAAATATACCACAGGAAAAGTGCGTCATGCAATCATGCAAATTTTGCCAAAAACATGTATAAAGGCAGCGTGTGTGAACCGTGTGTCTTACGAGCTTTGGGTTGGTTCTTTTAAATCATCAGCGAAGCGAGCCTTTCCAAGAACATGCACAATATTCAAATAAATGTATGAAACTTGGACTCATTTGAGTTTAAATTGATACCAATATAACGGCTTGCGTAAGTGAAATATATTCTAATAAAAAAATAAATGTTAAATTAAACAATTTTTGTTTTTTGGATTCTGCATTTTGTCTAGGCATTCCGCAAGTAACATAATTTAATTTATATTCAGTTAGAACAAAATTTATATATATGGATCAATCCGCGTCAACCGGATCAGAGCTACAACCAAAATTAGAAGCAACAACAAAAATCGACAAAGGGCTCATTTTAAAGCTGAAAGCGTCTACTTTCAAATGCCGAGTGCGCCTTTAAAAAATCAAATATGGCGGCTCCAATATGGCGTCCGGAAGCCGGTGAAAAATCTAGTGTCCAGAAAGAAAAGCTTGTAAAAATAAAAATTCGCAACCGATCGGGTCGTTTTTTGGCTCAAATTGTAGCTGATGGACGCCCCTAAAAAGCTGGTGTGGTAGATCGATACAATCCAACATGGCGGATCAAAAATTCAATATGGTGGCCGAATTTCTTAAAATCAACCAATTTGCACCAAATTTGGTATGCGGGGGTTCTTGAGGTCGCTAATCACGAATCCGAGGTCAGAGTTGCCAAATTTTAGATGGCGAGCCCAACATGGCGCACGAAATTTTCGAAAATCTACCGATTTACACCAAATTTTATGTAAGGGGGTTTTTGCGGTCGCTATCTTGGATCCGCCATCTTGAATTTGGCAAATATGACCTCGGAGTCGTGATCAGCAACCCCAAGAACCCCCGAATACCAAATTTGGTGCAAATTGGTTGATTTTCAAAAATTCGGCCACCATATTGAATTTTTGATCCACCATGTTAGATTGTATCGATCTATCACACCAGCTTTTTAGGGGCGTCCATCAGCTACAATTTGAGCCAAAAAACGACAAGTATATAAGCAGGAAGGTAGTTTCCATATAAGAAAGTTCATCAAATACAAAAGTAGCAAAATAGAAAGCCACAACATAGTAACACAAGAACAATAGCAAATAAACAAAATAACGTTATTTTAGTACATATCAGCATAATAATGATCAATAAGCAACTAAAAGACAGAATTAGAGCAAAAAATATAAATTAGAATAATTAATTTACTATTACTATTACATATATGAATAAGGGCAAACAGTGGGAACACAAGTCTGCCATTAATATAATTGCTCATATCATTGAAATATTAGTTATTTTAATGCAGCTAGAATTGAATATGAAGTTAGTCCGATAGCGAGAAATAGCAAATAGGTTAGCAAATCCTGTACTATTATTAGATAAATGAAAAGTACGAACATAAACAACGTAATATTAAACTATTTTAAAAATAGTAAATAACTTGATGAAATATCAAAACGATAACAAATTCCAATCTCCAATAATAAATGTTCAGTTTAACGAATGAAGTCCGTTTGTCCGTAGGAGTTATGATGAAGTAAATAATCCCAAGGTTTATAACAAGGATTTCATCAACTCAATACAATTCCACCGTGATGAAATGTCCAAAGTTCAATAAACATTATTTACTCCAAATAAGACAACCCTTTTGTAAGCTAAACCCGAAGATTGGAGAAACGTACTGACTCATCGATTAACTTATTTTACCCGTATCCTGCAACTACGATTCGACTTCATTATTGAGAAAATGAATCACGTCTCACTATGTATCCAATCAATACACGTACGATTCGAACCCTTTGCCTAACATTATTGCTATTGGCATTACTCTCCGTACTTGTTGTTTGGTATTTGACGAATATGAATTCATACTGAAAGGAGGTGTACGAATAGTATTCAGTGTTTGTTTTTATGGGTTTCAGGTGGGCCGCCGAGAAGTCGTACAGCTGCTGGAATGGCCATGGAAATGTTTGAGCAGCATCAGGGCACACATATTCTCCAGGTAAGACAACATTTTTTTCTCATTTGGAATATATTTGGTAGAATACAATACTTTATTGGTCAGTTTACTTACAACGAGATTCGGTTACTCCTTACAAATCTAAGTTTCAATTTTATTAAATACAGGCAGTTCCGTCTTTTCCATAAGGGCACTTGGGGCACGAGCCCAGGGCCCCCGGCTTGAAGGGGGCCTCGAAAGGACGGGGTCGTCGATAAATGGAAAATAGAGGAGCTCTATTTTTAGTGCAATTTTGCTAAGAATTGCCGTTAAATGTAAATCGAAAACAAGATGAGATTTCTAAATAATTTTTAAACAATGAATAAAATTTTACTACATCTAAAAGAAAAATAAATAACTTAAAATTTCTTAATTAATCCTATTAAATTTATACAAGTATTAAAATAACTTTAAAATATTTAATAGAACTTTGAGGACGTAATATTTCTTTGCTAATTTAACCAACCTTGTAGCTTTTATAATTCTCGAGATAGCAATGGTGGCACAACTAAATAGAACACCCTGTACACAAATGCATTATTTTGGTTGGTAAATACTATAAAATGATCTCTGCTGTATTTCGGTTAGAGGTTAGAGTCTATTGTCTAACACCTCGAACCGCGCTGTCGTTGTCAGTTCCGGGATTCAACTACCGGCTGCCGGCTGCCGGTTTCCGGCCTGCCCAATTTGTGTGGTGCTTCTATTTTCCGCGAACAACCGTCGCCCGTCGCCTCCCTCACTATATAAAGAATAACTCTGACCGCGTGACAAGAATAACGCAGTAGTGTATACGCTCATCACAAAGCGTCCACGGGCTACCGCTATAAGGATACACGCTACACGATGCGATATTAAACTTCCCGCAGCACCACTGCCTAACGACCAAACAGAATATTTCAAACAATTTTACTTACACGGATTATGTACCGTCGGCGATTCTTCCGCGGAACTTTTTCTTATGGGAGGAATTCATAAACACATTCGGATATATTACTCTTTGTTTTCATCTACTATTTTCTCAGTTGACATTAATTTATTTATTTGTTGCTCTGCACAACAGGAAGTAAATCCCAATTACAGTACAGGGGGCCTACAGCTTACAGTGGAATCCGGACCACTCAGATAAATTTTTTTTTGGATAGATGTAGAAGTCTATGAGATTTGAACGCAAGACTTCTTGCTTGCTAATTATGAAACGCAAGTTTTACCTTAAAAAAAGTGGGAAAAAAACCGCTTTCTTATAATGAAACCTACAGATTTAGTTTATTATTTTTATTATATTTTTGTTCTTAAGTCAGGGCTGATTTGTTTTTATTATTTAACAATTTTCACTACATTAAAATGATCCCTGTGGCTTTCCCTCCAGTAACATCTTTAAAGGCCGTGAATTGACGTCTGGTAGCCGCACTTCACGTACATAAATATATCACTTACCGAGATCTGCCACGGTAGAATGCCACACCCATAATGGGTAAAAGGCATGATGATATATTTAAATTTATATATTTATAAAAAATAAAATAAATATATCATATCGCTTTCTACCCATTACTGGATTAAATTAAAACTCTGCCGAAGCAGATCTCGGTAAGTGATATATTTTGCGCGTGAAGTGCGGTTACCAGTCGTTAAATCACTACCTCCAAAGATGTTAGCGGTGAGGGAGCCACAGGGGTAATTTTAATGTGGTGAAAATGTTTGTCGGATGTGCGAATCGAACCAGGGTTCTTAGGATTCACAGACCGTCTTAATACGACTGAGCCACTAACCCCACAAAATAATAATAGCGAATTTTTTTTCACTTTACACAACTATTTTTATTGTGCTGAAAATTAATTCTACAGTCATACTGTTTGATCACAGTTAAAGACTTTAAACTCTCACTTGTTAAACTAACTAGATATTCAGATCGATAGGAAAATTTGTCAAATAAACTTAAATTCTGTTCATATTCACAAGAACAGTAAATATTCTAACTCAAATACTAGCCGACTGAAATCACTGAACATTCTTCTCAATCGAATATATAAATATTGAAATTCTGTAAATATTCCATATTTGAACTTAATCCTTATTTTGTAACAAGAAAACAACAGCGAAAAAGTAAGAATACTACTAAATAAAGACACATTTCTCTTTGAAATACGTGATAACAACGTTTATATGTAGTAATATAAGCCAGCTTGTTTTAAGAGGGTTCCGCAGTACATTTGAGAATCAGATTAAATCGTAAGACAATTAAAAAGGATTTATCGGATACCTGTAGTGCCCAATGATTAATAGATCGTTAGGATAATAGCTGCACCATTGGGACCAATTAGAATTAGATAATTGTTGATCGTCCAGAACTCTCTCTTAGTAAATCCAACCTAACGAAATTAGGTTCAAATGTATATTGAGTGTTCTGTTGATAGATAATGTAATTGTACATTTCTTTCAGAGCTTGGATGGATTTGCATTAGCATTAGCTGCTGATGGCCGATTCCTCTACATCTCGGAAACTGTGTCGATATACTTGGGGCTGTCACAGGTGAGCATCATTTACATACTTATTGCCGAAGATTTTTTCGTACAGATCTTCCTAGTAAAATTACAGTCAAATGTTGAAGAAGACCAACTACTTTCTTTTTATTTTATGAGTTCTATGGTCAGTTGCAATCTTGCAACAATAAAACTTAAATTTTACATTTGGTTTAAATCCATAAAAGCATATCGAAGATACTTGTTATATGAAATAATTTGATATTGCTGCCAAACAGGTACGACAGCTTGGAAGGACCAGGATAAAATATATTTTTGGCTAAAATCCCGACTTTTTAAAGTCAGGATTCCGACTTTTAAACTCAGGATCCGACTTTTTATCTCGGGATTCCGACTTTTTAAAGTCGAGATTCCGATTATGTAAACTCGGGATTCCGACTTTTTAAACTCGGGACTCCAACTTTTTAAACTCGGGATCCGACTTTTTAAAGTCGAGGTTCCGACTTTTTAAACTCGAGATCTGAATATTTCCGTTATTCGTCCATATTCGGAGTCGGAATCTCGACTTTAAAAAGTCGGAATCCCGAGTTTAAAAAGACGGAATTCCGAGTTTAAAATACCGGAATCTTCGATTTTAAAAAGTCGGATCCCGAGTTCAAAAAGTCGGAATCCCGAGTTTAAAAAGTCGGATCCCGAGTTCAAAAGTCGGAATCTCGAGTTTAAAAGTCGGGATTTTAGTAAAAAATATATTTTACCCTGGTCCTTCCAAGCCGTCGTAAACATGCGATATGCTTTTATTTATTTCAACTGAGTTTAAACTTTAACAGTCCGATTCTCAAAAAAGTTTACTCCAAACCTGAATTTTAGATTAGCTAATTTTTCGCTAGTCCGACTCAAAAAAATGAATTCAATTCACTTTTCGAAAACGAAGAAGATTTTATTAAAGTTTATTTAAACTTTTTTGGGAATATGGTTTAGCTTCATTTGATAAATCCAAAATTCAGGATTAGCTAGATTCTAACTAAAACTCTTTTGAGAATTGGGCTGAGTCTTTATACTTGCATCGAAAATATTGGAAAATTATATAATTTTCTCACAAATTTTACTGCAAAAACTGTAGTAGAACTAAAGTAGATCATTATTCATTTTTGCATGTAACTTGGCGTGATAGCACTGCATGTACAGATCCCAATAGATGGCATATTTATCCGGGCGATAATTGTGAATTCTGCATTTGCAGATCTCAGTAATGAGTCGTTTTTGTATTCCGCCAATTATGCTAGTGAGGGTGGAAAGCAGGAGCGATTATTGTAATTTTGAAAAATCAAAGAGAAATAAAGTGAAAATGTGTGTATGATTTTGTGAGCATGCAGTACAGGTGTGTGAAACCGCATGACATGGTAGTGTGCTCGTGCTGCGTGCCGTACCGTCGGAGCAGTTTCCTCGCTCGTCGGTAGCGCGGAGTCCACGCTCGCGAATGCTCCTCACGTAGCCCTCTGCAGCGGCGTGTCTGCCATTCATAATGCCGAGTTGGGTCGTAGCCAGGCGGTGGAGCCTGGGACAGGGCTGGGGCTGGGGGCCGACTGCGAGGCTCGAGGCCGCCGCCTCGCAATCAATAGGGTGTTCGCAACTCGCAACTGCCGCCAACATGGCTGACATCACATATACACGTTATCATCTATCCATGTGCCATACGGGCACTACACCATTCCATGACCGACTCACTACGACTACTTAACACTTCGATAACGATTCACATATTCAATAAATCCTAAACGATCGCATTCAATATACAACTTCATAAAAAGACCTCATTTCTTAACTACCGAAACCCATTCAAAATTACCACTAATTTCAATTGGTATACATTTTTAAATTAAATTAATGGGGTAAGTGGTGACCCAGTGAATTTGAGAACCCGGGTTCGATTCCTACAACTGACATCAAAATTACTCCTGTGGCTCCTCCCCAGTAACATAATTGAGGGTCGTTATTTGGCGGCTAGTAACCGCACTTGACACACATAAATATTTCACTTATCGCGATCTGCTACGGCATAGTGCCACACCCAGTAATGGGTAAAACACGTGATGATATATTTTGTTTTCACTATTTTCACTAAAAATTTCTAATTTATATTAAATAGTTTCAAAAATATAATAACAAATTTAAATAATTCAAATTTCCTTTTATTGAAAATCAAAATTATGATCTATAAAATAATTAATTAATTATGCTTAATTTCATTTATCAAAAACTTGGCAGAATATAAAAATATGTAGATATGTGGCTCACACTACACTAAAATCTGTGGTTGTCGTAATTTAATGGTTATTAACCACAGATTTTCTTTATTTTTATTATAAGAATAATCTTTTTGGATATAAATTTGTCCAGTCACAAATGCAGAACTGTTTCGCCATAGGAATGTGCAAAAGGATAAATAAAAATAAATAAATATATCATCACGCCTTCTACCCATTACTGGGTGTGGCACTCTACCGAAGCAGATCTCGGTAAGTGATATATTTATGCGCGTGAAGTACAGTTACCAGCCATCAAACCACGGCCCCCAAATATGTTAGTGGTGGGGGAGCCACAGGGGTAATTTTAAATAAAAAAATAAATAAATATATCATCACGCCTTCTACCCATTACTGGGTGTGGCACTCTGCCGAAGCAGCTCTCGGTAAGTGATATATTTTGCGCGTGAAGTGCGGTTACCAGTCGTCAAATCACGACCCCCAAAGATGTTAGTGGTGGAGAAGCCACAGGGGTAGTTTTTGAAATTATGAAAATTGTTTGTCTCCTGTGGGAATCGAACCAGGGTTCTCAGGATCCACAGGCCGACTTCATACCACTGAGCTAGCCACCCCAAAAGGATGTGATGTTATAATTGATTTAGAATAAATAATTCATCAAATAAATTCATTTATTAACTCAGCATATTAAAAATAACTATAATATTAACAATACTGTCTTTTCGCTACAATTATTAGTATTATTAAATTTCTCTTCTAAGAAAATCATTCATTCTTGTAACTTGAATTGAATACGTCAAAGACAAATGAAGATGTGCGTATTCAAAGCGGAATTCAATAAATTCACTTCGATTAGATTGAATATACATTAAGTGTTATTTGTATTCATTAGCTAAATTTATACAAAAGGTCACGTACAATTAAACTTTCCTTTAACATTAACAGAACAGAAAAATATTTATACTAGAATACATTTCATTTAAATATGTTAAGTACGTAGCTTGGGTGTGCCAAACGGATTTCAAAACTTTTACGCAGAAACTCAGAAAAAAAATATAGGCACTTAAAATTTGACCTAGTTTTACGTACACCAACAGTTTTAATTATTGTTGGACAATTAGTAATAATAAATTACTTACAATTATTCTAATTGGTACTGTTACTATTTCTTTTATTGTCCAAAAACATTTAACAAAATTGGAAGAATTTTCACAATTATTTTGGGTTCTATCCCTCCGAGTACACCCCAGCGCAATGAATTACCTTCATCATAAATAATGTACGAAATGGGTAATATACCACCGACGATCATAACATAAGATACTTGGCGCTTTGCCCTAGAAATATTGTCATAAATTATTCCCGTGTTTTCGCCAGAATAACAGATGAAAATAAATTAATTCAGTAATAATTACTAGGTACATAATGTATCTTAATTATTTTCATGTTTATACAAATGTATTTTCGTACTCGCAGAATTCAAAATAATGTTTACATAACCTTGGAAACAGATGGAAAGTTTGATTTTGTGCACTAGTGCGCAAAGTAATTGAAAAAAACCCCTACTTTATATGATTCTAAATTTTTGCTATTAACACGCTAATTATACTTATTTATATACACACATTTTAAGGAATTTATAAAAGAAGTAGAGGCATCAGCGTATAAAGTCATCAAACTGACATATTTTAATAAACTTTACAAGAAAAAATGAACAATTCGTTTTCAAATAACAAATGTCAATTCATGGCATACTTAACTGTTCATATAAATTCACGCTTCAAATTTAATAAATTTCCTCATTGTTCATCATATAATTTCTGCTCGTTACAAAAAGCATTGTACAAAACTCGTGCGCGAAGACGCCATATGCACCATTCGCGGACTAGTTATGTAAATAGCTATTAAATATAAAATATATATCATCACGCCTTCTACCCATTATTGGGCGTGGCACTCTGCCGAAGCAGATCTCGGTAAGTGATATATTTTGCGCGTGAAGTGTGGTTACCAGTCATCAAATCACGGTCCCCAAAGATGTTAGTGGTGGAGAGGCAGAGGGATAGCTTTTGAAATTATGAAAATTGTTTATCAGCTGTGGGAATCGAACCAGGGTTCTCAGGATCCACAGGCCGACTTCATACCACTGAGCTAGCCACCCCATGTAAATAGCTATTATGTACATTTAATTCATGCAGCGTTTAGTTTAATTCTTTGAAAATATTTAGAATATAAATATAAAAAAAAATAAATGGGGTAGTACGAACCCTAAAATCATTTATTAAACATTTACTCATTAAATTAATCAAATAATCAGTCCTCGTCAAACATTCCCATTCCAACACACCACCTTCACTTTAACCACATTCATAGATCCCTCCATATACGCTCATTTACGTATCACACTCGAAATCATTCGTCACACAACAAAAAATTAAAAGATGATTAAATAAAAAAAATGTCATAATATTTGACCCATTTTAGTTAGAAAATTATTTGGTCTAATACAAATTGCAAAACCATAACCATTGTGCTACAACTTCAGTATTATTTTAGGTGGAAATGACAGGTAGCAGTATCTTCGATTACATCCACCACCAAGACCACTCCGAAATGGCAGAGCAACTAAGTCTAGGTCTCGCCACAGGCCAGAATATGGCGTCCCCCAGCAGTGCAGGCTCAGAAGAAGGTGCATCGACAACCGGAACCAACAACCCAGATGGTAACGTCTCGCATTTATCGCGTACATTTAAATAAACACAAATATAATTTAATGTGAATGTTTCAGTATCTACGATCATGAGCTTGGCTGGAAATCCCGCGTTCAAAGGTCTGGACAGAGCATTCTGTGTTAGGATGAAGTCGACGCTTACGAAACGTGGATGCCATTTTAAATCTTCTGGTTATAGAGTAAGTCATTTCACTAGAAATATTAAATTTACAATTTATATTAATTCATCAAGCTAAATATGTCTTAACAAAATGTAGATTATCGAAGCACAATTTTAGCATAGCTCGCTTTTCTCTATTTCAAAAATTAAATCATATTTTCACCGAATTTTATTTACAAAACCTTTGACCTAATTCTTGACAACTGTCTAATGTGCAAATACGCTGTCAAAGACAAAGTAAAATGATTTTCTAACAAATTGTGTGTTTGTTTACAGGTAGTACTAATGTTATGTAGATTACGGCCTCAATACACATTTTCGCATTCAAGAAAGTCGCCTCCTCCTTTACTAGGAATGGTCGCGTTGGCCATTGCATTACCTCCTCCTAGCGTCCATGAAATACGATTAGAGTCAGATATGTTCGTTACACGAATAAATTTTGACTTCAGAATAGCACATTGTGAACCTAGGTATGTACATGATGCCCCAATTAAACGGTTTGAATAATTATTAATGTTGATTAATTTACGGTTACAGAATATCAGAATTATTGGATTATACAGCCGAGGAAGTCACAGGGAAGAATTTATATAATTTATGCCATGGAGAAGATGCTAATAAATTACGAAAATGTCATGTAGATTGTAAGTACTTCTTTTCAGTTAATTATAATAATTTGTTAAAATACAGTAGATAAAGTGATTCTTTTTCTTGTTTTAGTAATAAATAAAGGACAAGTATTAACACATTATTATCGCTTCATGAATAAAAACGGTGGATATACTTGGGTTCAAACATGTGCCACAGTTGTATGTAATTCAAAAAATGCTGATGAACAAAATATCATCTGTGTAAATTATGTAGTAAGGTAATTTCACTTAAATATTTTATTATTACATTATATCTAATGGATTGTTTCTGATAATTTGCAGTCGTAGAGAATACGAAAATTTAATTATGGACTGCTGTCAATTAGAAGAAAATTCTCATAATGTAAAACGCGAAGAAGCAGGTGGTAACGATCCCGAAAACGGTTCCCCTGACGCGGATCGCGGAGGTAATTAATTGATATCCTCTTGCCCGTTGTCAGTGTTGTAGATCTAGTAGATGCACATGGAAACTGATGGTTAATAGCAATATTCCGTTTAGAAGGACACAACACTGGTGGTCCGACCAATTCGCAACAGGATCCACACCGATCACCTCCAGATATTGATGACGGCTCGTCTGAGGATCCGGGCGACCCACACGGTCGTGGTCGCAACCACATCGACCACGTCACACAACTGCAGAGCACGCAGCCACAGAAACCACCCCAGCCACCCATAGTCGAGCATGCCACCTCGTTACATACCAATAAAAAATTAAACATCGACAAAGAAATCTCTATCTTGCAAAGGCGAGGACAGAAACGTCGGCTACGTACTGAATCGAGTGGTACTTCCGAGGAAGAGGAAACAGAGGAAGTAGAAAAGATTAGTCAGCAGCTTGTGCAACCGCCACATAGAAACGCTACGTTAAGTCCTACTTCTCCCTGTCATTCCACAACAGGGACTCGCATCACTATCGCAGACCCAATAACAGCAAGTCCAAAGACAATACCAACTCATGAAGATACTGAAGTTAGTGCAACTGGTACATCAGTCAAAGATTTAGAACATGCAATGTCTAAACATTTACCATCAAACATGATTAATAAAACAAACACAACACCACCACTTTCTTCAACGAATCCTCCGACAGACTTCAGTACCGATGCTCTGTTAAAACAACAACAACGTAGTACGATTCAATGGATCGGAACACATCATCATCTCAACCACCTGAATCACCAGCAATTACAGCATGCACAGGGGGCAGCTGGAACGGCGCCATTGCCAGCGTCGGCCCTTCTTCGGCAACTGTACGCCAACCGGGAGAGTGTAATTCGCGCGGCAAATGTCCACGGGATTACAACAGCTACGGGGACTGTTGCATCAACGGCGGCTGGCACCCCTAGCACACGATCTTCCTCCAACAGTGGAACACCTTCGTCGTACTACACGAACGACGTGAACCAAATGGGGCCGTTACCGACTCCCCCGGGCAGTGAGGGATCCTCAACGTACAGTGAGCATCAGTTCATGTTGGCACACCATCAAAAGCCCACCAATGGAGATGCATTTAGTAGCTTGGTGTCGTACTCAGCAACGGCTAGTTACTCGATGGACTACCACTCGGCCATGACGCCACCGTCGTCGGTGTCACCGAGGGATAAGCACCAGCATGGGATAAGTCACAGCGGAGTGGGAGTTGGTGTATCGTTTGACAACCCGTCAGTGTATTCGGACGTTGTGTTGCGGCACCAGTACCTGGGCGGTGGTGGCGCTGGCTCTAATGTAGGGATTCCGGATTCGCCGGCACAACCACTTCCACTGAAGCCTCAGGTGTACTCCGCGATGCACCCCAGTGCACTGGACGCAGCTGCGGCAGCCTACGTGGCGTCGAGCCCGCTGGATCAGTCGCAGTTCTACCACCACGGCGCCTCTAGCGCCGGCTTCCACCTCTACCACCCAAGCAACAAACCCAATGCTGCCGCAGCTGCTGCCGCCGCCGCGTCCGCGTACCCCGACGCGCTCAAGAACTCAAGCAACTGGTACTCGAGTTCATAGTGAGTGTGCAGCCATGGACGCACTGCCTCTGTACTTATATCTCCACCACACTACCTAAATCTACTCTATCATTCCAGTCCAGCTCCAGCGTAAAGCGTAAAGAGTAAGCGTAATCATGATGTAATATAATGTGATGTGTTATGCCAACGTGAACCATTATCAAGACATTTTAAAGTAAAATTTATTTATGACATACGAGTTCATGTGACCATCATAATTTAAACTGTAAATACAGTTAAACAATTTTAAATGTTTAAATATGTATCATATGTGTAGGTACAAACATATTTCACACGTGCACACATATTTGTATGTAATCAGAAATTGGTGTTATCTTTTGAAACTAATGAATATAAGCAGTACCTATATAATATCAGATCATTATGAATAATGATCATGCAATTCCTACGTGATTTTAAATTATTTATTTAAGTACAATTCATTCATATAGTGAATATTTTTTAATACTCGAGTCATTTTCACATATTCGTGATGTAATGCTCACTTATGCTATAAATTCGTATACAGTGACTGCAAAATTTTTACTGTCGTATTAGTATCTAGCTTGATCAGTGTGTTCATTAGTAATTCAGAAGATATCCCGTTTAATGTTTGTCATTGTTCACTAAACAGGTTAGATAAAAATGCACAGGGAAGAAAGACACAAATAGCAAAACTCATCCATTTCATGTTATTCTATATAGTTACAAACAAATCAAACCTGTTGTGTTTTTCGAATTTTTGATTGCTTAATTCATATCAGTTTTTAAAATAACTGCTGGATGATTTTTGCTATTCGCTGCAATACAAAATGAACATTTGCAGTTCCGTGGTAGGTAATCTTTGTGAACTTATGAAATATCTGGTGTGCAATAAAAAGTTAGATAATTATTTATATTTTATTGTTATTTATGATGAATTTAAAATAAAAACTTAAATAAAAAAATTAAATAATTTTTGTTCTCCAAATTTGTGTAAATAAAATCAATAATTAGTTGTAATCATCTTTTTTTTCTGTTGTCTTTTAAAATATTGTAGAATTAATATGTTATTTTTGTTACAAGTTGAAGTTTGATTTGTAATTGTATAATAAATTATTTAATGTTTCACACAAGATATTTCGTATTTGCAGTTAATATTTATTCATTAAATGAAGAAAAATTACATTCCTTTTGTTGCAATTTTATTTTATATACTTTAAGTTTGTGATAAAGTATAGAATAAGTTTTGTTGCATTATATATTATGTGCAATTTATTTCGATACACCAAAGCAAACGAATAATATTTGTAACTTTAACAACACATACAAATTACTCTTGACACGAATACTGCATATCGAATTATCATTTTAAAATGTATATATTTAGTACCTATTGTATATTTTTTTTTTATAAAAATACCCAATGATTCAGTATTTTAGTCCTCCAATGTTTAATTAAGGTAATAAGTGAGTAAAGAATTAAAATCAAAAATACCAAACATTTGATTACTACAGATTTCACCATAGACTCAAAAAACTGTATTATAGGTATATGTATTATTTTACTTTGCTCATGCAACGTATTTACCCAGTTGGCCATTGTTGTTTATATTGTACGGCAAAAATATACCTAAATAAAAGAACTAATTCATTTCTTCAAAATTGTGTATCTGAGTGCTAAATCTTACGTTTTATTTGATTCTTAAAACGTCTTGCAATGACTAAAATTTATGTATCTTTGTTAAAATTTTAATATATTTTATGATCTAGTACTGCTGTATATTTATTATTCAGCAAAAGCATTTTATGTTAATTATATTATGTACAATCATTAGTTAAAACCAAATATTGTTTCAATAAATAATAACTGAATATTACACAGTATTAAATTTTATCATCTTCAAAGTTGTTTTCTTTTTATGTATTAATTCTTCAATAAAAGTTTAACTTTTAAATGATAGAAAAATTTGGAAGAATTGAAATCGCTATAAGATTTATTGAAATTTAATACAATTTTTAGAATTAAAGGTTTATAATTTAAATAAATAATTTTCGTGTATTTTTCTTCAAAATATTGGATTCGCAATTTTTAAATGTTATCTAGTAGGTAGTAATAAAATCATCACTTACATAATTTGTATTAAAATATTATATTCCTCATCGGACACTTTTTTTCATTTTCTAAAACTTTAATAAATCTACAACTATCAAACCTATGGAAATTTCGAGGAACATTTTGAAAAAACCAAGGTACAAATTCTATTTCTACCACAATAGTTAAATTCTAAATAAATGCGAACTGTAAATATACAATATTTATCGCAATAACAAAATTTAAAATGGAAGCATTCAAGGTATGTGAATAATTTTACTTTGCTATTTTCTTTAATTTCGCTATTTATACTAACACTGCAATAGATAATACACTTGTGGTAGCAGAATTATTTTCTACTACGAACTATTTATAATATACTAATTGCAAACACTAATATTAAATTATAAAGAACATTCTTATTGTCACAGTAAATTAGTTAAAAATGTAACATATTTAGATACGCTTTATTTCCGTAATAAAACTGCAAAATATTTTAAAATACAATTTAATATGTAAAATAATATACAATAAAATTGTAATTACGACTAGATGAATTTGTATATGAAAAATATGAAAAATATATCAATTACAATCAATATTCGTTTGAGTTATCAACTCTTGAATGTTTATATATTCTGTATCTGTAGAAAATATTTGTAAAAGTTCATTAAAAGTTGGCCTCTCCAAAGCATCATAAGCCCAACAACGCCCCATAATCTCGTAGATATGAAACGGACATCTTTCTGGTCGTTCCAATCGTTCGCCTCTATCTATTAGTTGTATCACTTCGGTTCCTTTTCGTTCACCATATGGCTGTTTCCCATAAGAGAACATTTCCCATAAAGTTACTCCAAAACTCCAGACATCACTTGCATGAGAAAATGTTCCATAATTATATGATTCAGGAGCATACCAACGCAACGGCCATTTTCCTCCTTGAACCGCTCGATAGTATTCATGATCTGTACTCAAAGCTCTGGATAAACCAAAATCACTAATTTTAGCTTGATGTCTTGAAGCTAGAAGGATATTTCTGGCAGCTAAATCTCGATGAACAAATCGTTGTGATTCCAAATATTTCATTCCACATGCAACTTGGGCCGCCCAGAGCTTCAGTTCGTAATCTGAATTAACCTGATCAGGGAAATCTAACAAATAAGCTAGCATGGAACCTAGTGCAACTAATTCTTGTACCATCCGAAGTACTGGACTTGTACAAATACCGATTAGTTTAACGATACAATGGTGATCAAGTTTCATCATCACTTGTGCTTCAGTTAAAAATGCATCTCTATTTGTTTCGTAGTGCTCTTTGTGGAGTGTTTTGACGGCAACTTCTTTACCACGATATGTACCTTTTATCACAGATCCGAATTCTCCCTCTCCTAATACTTCCCCTAATTCTAGTAATTCAGCCGGAATGCACAAATCGTCTGGGTCGGATTTTTTTGGAAATGTATTTTTGTGCTGGCGCGGCATTGTTGAAAACTAAGAAATAGACAGATTTAAATAGTACACTGGTTATTAAATTAGTATTTCTTACCTCTGGAACAGGTGGTTTTGGTCGAGGGAAAATAGGATATTTTAAAATACTGGGCAGTCCATCTGCCATTGAACTATAATAATCAATAACATGTTCGAGGGATTCCAGATATGGTCCATCATCAATAAATAAAAATTTGTTCTACATAATTAAAAAACAATTAAATAATGCAATTAAAAATAAGAAATATTACAAACCTCATTACGTATTAAAAAGTGGAATGTTTGCTTATCATGAACCATAGTTAAAACATAACAACCTCCGTTTCTATCACTAAAACGCACCAAGAAACTCCCATCCTTATTTCCATGTTGTTGTATTTCTGATATAGCCTCATTGCGGCCCAAAGTCCCATGATACCACAAGGATCTATGAGTTTTTGGTATTGGGCTTTCATAATGCTCAAGTAAATTTACGCACTCGGTGTGTCCGTTTGTTTTGGCTAAGTGTATTGGAATGTCGTTGTCTTTAGTGCGTGGATTTATCGGAGCGTTTAATGAAAGCAACATTTTAACTACTTCTGTATGGCCACGACTAGTTGCTTCATGTAATGGCACCCATCCTGTTAAAGTATTTCTAGCTTGTACATTTGCTCCTCCTAACACAACCAGGAGGCGAACTGTGCTTGTTAAATTGCTCTGACATGCATACTAAAAACAAAACATATATTTAAATCATAGTTTTGAGAAACAAATTCGGATAACTTTTCCTCAGGATCTTCAAATCTCAGGCCAGGTGCTCTACAACTAAGCCAGGACATTTCTGGACGTCATTTGAATTTTTATTTTATTTTTAAGTGTCTAATGTACCATAAATCATTATATTGAGACACAGGATTTGCGACAGAATATTACCGATTTAAATTTTATTCGTCTTTCAAGTTATTCACATAAAAATAATAGATTAAAAAAAAATGTTGAAGAAAATATTGATTATTATCGTATTATCTATTTATATATTTAGTTTTGCGCTTATATTAAATAAATTTTATAAACTTATTGAAATTTGTACAAACTACAAAATGTACCTTTGTTCAAAATTAGTTGTTCGAACAACACTATCTCTTAATGCTAAAATTCTACTCAAATTAATGTTACCAACAATGTGCGAAATTAGTTATTTATTATTTTTATATTGGTACAGATTTTGGCAAGGCTCGCTTCGCTCACATTTTATATTAAAAAAACCCACATTTACATACATTTATTTTTATACTAAATGTATTATTGGCAAAGTTCGCTTCACTAATGAACATACACACCACACACGCAACTCTTTAAATTATTTACAGTATTTAACAATGCAGTCCATACTTAACAGGTTACAAATATAAAAATATTTATGAAATACTTACATGTAAAGGTGTGTATCCGGCAGTATCTCTACAATTAACATTAGCTCCATTGTCTATAAGCTTTTTCAGAATTTCATCCTTTCCCATGCGACTTGCCAAATGAACGGCTGTTTGGCCATCCTGATTTTTAGCTTCAAGTCTATATCCACATTTAACTAATTCTGACACTACTATATAGTTCCCTTCTTTCGTTGCACGATGTAGTAAATTTGTATGACCATGTCTTCGTGAGTTATGTGGCGGTGGTTCGGATTTGCATGGCCTTGTTAGTTTTGTAACCAAACCGTGAGCATCTTCTTGGTAATATTCTATTAAAGAATCCAGTCCATGGCTAGTAGTATGTTCATCTTAATAAAAAAAGTACCAATTAGTATTACGGGTATTACTAAAAATCTTCAATATACTGTACTCACTATCGTTCAGTTTAGGAATAGCATGAAACAGAATAAATTCGATAGTAGCAATGTAAACAAAGTAAATGATATTTTACCTATTGAAAAAAATGCATCTTCTCCATGTTTACGTATCTGATAATGAACAACTTGTCCCTGATATAAAACTGATAAAACGAAATCTCCTACAGACGTGTTACTGTCACGAACCAGGAAAAGACCGTCTTCTGGGCCCTCTAAATAAAAATTCATACATATTAACATGAATAAAAATCATATTTATAATACTTACCATCTAGCAAAATTTTTTCGGCAGCTTCTCTTGATAATTTAATATGATACCAACATATTTCATCTTCTCGACTCATTATTAAGTCATATGATTCAGAGGTTAATCTTCAATCAAATTTATATAACTATAAAATATACCCTAAACGAACTTACAAATAAAATTTCACAATTACTATAATAAGGCACTAATAATCGCATAATTGTTATTCAAAGGAAAATAAAACAATATTTTGTTGTACATCGTATCATCACACTACGCCATTACTAAACTGACTATTGTTACTGATAGGCAGTCAGTCAGTAATCAGTCCACACGCTCAACAGAGTTTACTACGAACTCACAAGCGACGACTACAAATTTCGCTTTTATTTTTAGCAAACAGTGAGTCAGTAATACAATTTCATTTATGAAATGAACGTGAAATAATAATAGTTCTGAAAATACATATTTTAAAAATATTTACCCACAGGGCTATTATATGTTAACTAATTTAGTAATTAGAAGTAACATTAACAAAACACTATCTTTATTAATGTAGTAGGAATTTCAACTTTAACTTATTTTATCTAAACATATGTACAACTATTTTAAACTTATTTAATTACATTGTTCTAAAATAAACTCGCAAAATATGTAGGCAAAAAGTAATCTTTTTTCCCAGAATAGTATATCACATTTCAAAATTCCGGGAATACTCTAAATTAACTGTGTAATACGATTCACGTATTTTTACTCGTAAAATAATTATTTACAGGAAAATGACAACAAAAAAGTAGGTATTACATATATTTTGCGAAATTAACTTCCGCAAAATTATTTTAAAAAGATAACAACAAAAATCAGAGCATTAAATTGAGCTTATCTCCGCTACAAGTTTATAAATAAATATTCAGATTTACTCACACATTCATACATCATTGCGGAAATGATCTAGTTTCCAGATGATGATTATGGTGTAATAAATAAAACAAAAAACTAAAATGCATTCTTTATTTTGGACTTAATTTAATTTCTTAACTTATGGTTTGGGCAAATATAAATTTTTACATCAATGTATATTGTCAATGTAACAATTCTACAATATTACAGAAATAATTTTCGTATGAAAATTATATAATTAGATAAAAATATGTTCACCACATAATTCATACAGAAATTTAACAATTAACACATATACGTAATTATCGACTAATGCGAAAAATTCTTGATCATGCTCTGAAATAAAATTATAAAGATAATTTTAAAGTGGCATGAAGGTATTTAGTGAAGTTTTATTTGGATTTTGCACCTTTTTCTTCTTCCTTTTTCCTTTGTTTTTCTCTCATCACCTCAGCATCTCTAAAATACAAAGTAAATAATGCGCTATAAAACAGAAATTTTAAATTTTATATGTCCAATTGGGTTAAGCCATGCTCCAAAATACCAGTATATGAATACGATGTACTATCAAATGTTAGTAACTTATTCAGCTTATATAAACAAAACTGAATAAAACAATCTGTAAAATGAAAATTTCGTAAAATTATATTTTAAGTCTGATAAATAAATAATACAGAATCGATTATTTTCAGTAATAAATTAAAAATACGCCGATTCATAAAATTCATTTAAATCAGCCTTAAAATAAATATGGTATGTATTTTTTTTAAATATTTTTTAAACTGCGTATAATCACCAATATACACTACGGAATGTTCTAGTTTTTCCGTTTTACTTTATTGTTTGTTTACTTGGACATTCTGGAAATAAATTTAATGTAATATGTAGATAAATGAAATCAACAATGAATTAATTTACTCAAAGTATTATTTTTTTAAAACAATATTTACATTTTTACTTAAAAATAAACAAAATTCGTAAGTTACGATAAAAGGATTTTATCAAGAACATATTTGCAAAGAAAATACTACGTAAATTACACAAATAAATCGGAGATAGTTTTAAAAATTATCACAATTTACAAGATTATCTGACTAATGCTTATTTAGCACACATTATTTTTATAACTATACAGAATAAAAAAACATATCTGACAAAAGAAAATGTAAACAAATCTAATTTACGAATTAAAACAACAAAATTTTGCATATAACGAACTATTGTTTTCAGCTACACCGAACATCAGTCAGCTCAATGACTTAATTAGGAATTTAGATAATTAAAATAACAAAAATATAATAAATCACTAATATCAGAAAAATATTTACCGATGTTTTCTTTGTTCTAGAGTTAAACCATCTCCGCCAGCTTTCTTTTTTGCCTGTTCCGCTTGTTTTTTCTGGTTTTTTGCCCTCGCCATGTCACGCTGGTTTCCACCTTTATATATAAAACATTACTCCATTTTATTCACACGCTGGAATTCTACAATCTGAACTTACGAGTCATGATGTATTAGTATATCAATTTAAATTTGCGTATATAATGAATTAAAACAATATTTCACTCTTACTTCAAAGGCCGCAGCCCCGAAAGGAGAGGAAATAGTTATACCAGATGTTAACCTCTGATACCAATAGCTACAGAGGCAAAAATGATATAAAGAAGATGAACATTACCATCATTGCCAACCATATGTAACTGTTACAGGCGTCAAATTTCCCTACCTTTTCACTTACCTAATTAATCACCTTTGACACATAATTAACATATTTTGAACACTTTTCTTACAGAACTCAGCTGTTAGGTATATAAACAAAGTGTGCATGTCCGCTAGGACTCTCGTAATGTACTGAAACACTCGTAATGTGCTCTATGGACAAGACTACACATAGTTTGTTGTTTTTTTTTGTTTTTATTTTTTTTTTAACGTAAAAAGTAAATGATTTTGACATGACATTTTGAAAGTATTAACTGTTCGTCAATGTAAATGCCTGTAAATATGAAGTAAATAACTTATTTTCATATAAAATATAAACATATGATGGCAGCTATGCAAACTAACATGTTTAACTACAGATTTTACCAATCAGATTTAATTTGTTTTGCCGCTATGTGAAGTACATACTAAGTACAAAATCAGTTTACTTTGATTTCACAATCGACATATACTTTTAGATTTTTATCTAAATTTCTAATATATTGCATTAATTTTTTAATTGTTGCTTGTGTATAACTCAGTATAACTTATCATTTTTACGGAATTTGTCAAGTTACATTGAGATACATTTATATCCCTGAATGTACGATATTATTGACTTAAGCGCCGGCCACGCCCCCCAGAATTTTAGGTTAGTTAAGAAGTAATAAACACAACATTTAATTCAAAAACTTACCGCATAGCGCTGTAAACTTGACAGTTTTCCCAGTATGACGCGTTTTTAGCTCTCAAACACATTTTTATGTTAGCTGATTTGTGTTGACTATTTGTTTTTCACCTCTTATGATCATTACTTGCATATGCACTTAGTCGTTCAACCAAAATGAATAAACGGAAAGCTTCTATTTTGGACGATCTTGAAGTTGAGGATAGTAATGTAAAGAAATACAAAGAAACTGAAAATATAAAAAAACATTCGTTAGATTCTGACGAAGAAGATGACAACCAGGATGTCTATAATGTTATGAATGAAAATGACATTGAAGGTATTATTTCTATCATAAATGATATATAGTCTATTTAAATAGATTTTTTTCAAATTTAGGTGAAGAGGAAGGAGTAGCGGGAAATGAAGATGGTATACGAATTACAGCGTTTAACATGAGAGATGAAATGGAAGAGGGACACTTTGATGCAGATGGGCATTTCATTTGGAATAAAGACACTGACATTCGGGACAACTGGCTTGATAATATAGACTGGCATCAGATTAAAACTAAAGATACTCCAGCAGAAAAAAGCAATACGCTAGGAGAAGATAGTGACAGTGAGGAGGATGAAGCTAGTAAAAATTTTAACGAAATTGAAACGTACAAAGAAATTCTACAGTTCATGGAACCCAAAGAAAGTATTACAAAGTCATTACGAAGATTAGGAGGTATATGCAACTTAATAACTTACATGCATGATTTGATAAATGTAAATATGTTTCTAGGTGCAGGCAAAAAGCTATCGAGTGTCGAAAGGTTAAAACTAAAGAAATCTGGAGTACTTTTACAAAGTGATAAAGTTATTAAACTTACGGAATTAGCTAATAATTTCTTAAACCAAACTGGTAATATGGATATCTATCAAGAAACTTACGAAAAAATATCAGACAAGGTAAGAAATAAAATTGTATCTTATTTTACACTCTAGTAAAAAATAAAATTGAATTTATTTAAATTTATTCATAATACTTTTGTTTAGATTGCTGCTGCAGAAAACAAATCAAAATCAAAAGCCAAACCTGCAGCACAAGAACTGGATATGTATGCAGATGATTTCGAAGAAAAAGAAAAACAAAGATTTGATGAGCCAGGACCAAGTAGTACAGGAGAAGGTGATAGTAACAGCAGTAATCAATTAATGTGGGAATTCAAATGGACTCAGGATGCTAAGGAATTACAAGGACCTAATACTACAGAACAAATGCAGAAATTAGTGGACGAAGGCAAATTTAAAGATGGTGTATGGGTGCGTAAAACTGGACAAGATCAGTTTTATTCTTCGAACCGGATAGATTTCGAATTATACTTATCGTAAAATTATCTGGATGCTTTTACTGTGTAAATAAATAATTGTAATATGCATATATGTATATCTATGTGAAGACTTTTATGTATTTGTTATACAAAAGTTTCAAAATAAACCTTTAGTACACCTGGATTTTGTTGTAATTGGGGTTAGATTTTATAGAAGTGAATTTTACTAACTAGTTATAAAATAAATGAAAAATAATTTATCTTACCACAGATAATATACAAAACCAAAATATCGTGTCCTGGACCATTATATTAATAATCAGTTTTCATTGCTCAATGTGAACCTGAAACAATAAAACTCATTAAATATTTGTTAGACAAATAACACGGTAATTTCAAAGTTCTCAACGATGTCTAATGAATTATTCTACCTTTTGCACACATATATAAATATGAATTCGCATTAAAATGAATATAAAACAAAAATAACAGTCAGGAACTTCGAATTTGCTCGTATATACGTCTGTTTACATATTTTCAACCGGCAACAAAGTTATCTTTGATGTTCTGTACGCTGGCGCCGCGCTGCGGTAAAATTGCATAACGATAAGTATAAACTAGAATTTTGTTTGACAGACAGCAACGGGACACTGTGATATGGGAATAGTGCGATTGATAGTGCGGATTGTGAGTGGTGAATACATAGGTCGAATGCAAGTGTATGTGACGAACGATAAGCGGTCGTGTGGTTTAACTTAATAAATTATATTAACAAACACGATGTTGTGTATGTATAAGAAAATTAAATGAATCAAAGATACAGTGATGTGCAATGTATGTTAACATATATACCAATAACTTGCTGTTGTACTCTCTATTTAACAATGTTATTGTCAAACGTTCCATCAGCGGAGTCAAGTGTCTACGATTTCGCAAGCTGCAAGAGAGTTTGGAGAATAAGAAATTACTGGTTAGGTTGTTTCACGGAGCTCTGTAAATGAAAATATTTACAAGTATTTGCAATGCACTGTAATGACATTAGTAAGGTTAGAATGTAAATTATAATTGAAACATTTGTAATAAGATGCAAGCGAAAAAACGTTATTTGTTAGTGTTTGTTTCCTGTGCATTCTTAGCCTATTGTTATTTTGGTGGTTACCGCTTGAAAAGTGAAGGTGTGATATCGGAGTACAAAACACTGCCATCATATTATGATTATGTACATATGCTGGATAATGAGAGCATTGACAACAGTGTGAATTTGAAACGACGAACTGGAACTGACAGATCCTCGCGTGCTAACTACAACATGTGTCGCATGGAAAGCTGCTTTGACTTTAGTCGTTGTAGGGGTGATTTTAAAGTATATGTGTACCCACAAGAAGTCTCAGAGGATAACTTGAGTCCACTGCCGTCATCTTCATACCAAAAGCTGCTGAACGTATTGGAGGAGTCTCGGTACTACACAGCGGACCCATCGCAGGCCTGTCTTTTCGTTCTGTCCCTAGATACTCTGGATCGAGATCGTCTGTCCGCAGACTATGTTCGAAACCTTCCGGCACGTATTCAACGACTCTCACTGTGGAACAACGGGATGAATCATGTCGTGTTTAATCTCTACTCGGGCACTTGGCCCGACTACACGGAAGAAAACTTGGATTTCGATCCGGGGATGGCGATTTTAGCCAAGGCGAGTATGTCAACTAGTCATCTTAGGCCTGGGTTCGATATCAGTATTCCGTTGTTCCACAAGAAACATCCGGAAAAGGGAGGCGAACCGGGTTTCGTTGTAAGCAACAATTTTCCTTTAAATAAAAAGTATCTATTAGCCTTTAAAGGTAAACGATACGTTCACGGTATTGGTTCCGAAACCAGAAATGCGTTATTTCATCTGCATAATGAAAGAGATCTTGTAATGGTTACTACTTGCCGTCACGGCAAGAGCTGGAAAGAAATGAAAGACGAGCGCTGTGATGAAGATAACTTAGAATACGATAGGTAAGTTACAGATAAGATTCAAACTAAATAATCGTAACATAAAATAAATAATCATATCCGTTGAATATTTCAATTGGGAACTTTGCAGGCGTAAGCTAATTTCTGAGAAATCCTAGCTAAATTTGTAAATAACAGTATTAGGATTTGCATAATAGCAGAATTACCACTCCTACAATTAGGGGAAAGGCGTGATATATTTATTTAGAAAGACTGGGCGTATAACATGCTGTATTTGATATGTAGGATGTCGGATCATATTTCGCTGCACTTGTGCGCAAATCACTACAAAGAAAAGACGTATAGATGTATTACATTCAAGGTGATTTTATTTATTTGCCTATTGTGTCAAACTACAATACAATGAAACCAACTAAAATTACATTTGTAAATATATAAAAGTATTTAGTTAGACACGGACACCTACGTCATTGTATGTAAGCACGATTAGCTGATTGTCACGTTACAGAGTGTATGTTTAAATATCGTATATTTCTGTCAATATTTCCCCGATCATTACTTGCGGATGTTTTACGTTTATATTTGGTTTGTGTGGGTAAACTATGTTCTTACGTAAAGAAAGATCGGTTTATCGTCGTTTCGGGTCAGCTTATTCAGAGAGTTATCGATAAGATCTGTAGGCTACGCAGATAAGCCTTAAAACTTTTATATAGTACGTGTTTGCTTAGATTTCTCATATTTGACTTTTCGACTATGACCGATATATTTTCGTATTTACTTTCTGCAAATGCATATCTGTGAATAAATTAAATTTAAAATTACACAATCTGATTGGTGATTATTACCGATTATCAGTTTTTTTCAAGTATAAAAAATTAGATGTACGTATATATATATATATATATATATATATATCTTGGTTGCTTTAACGACATCAAATTCCAAGAACAAAAACTTAGTTTTGAAATACAACAAAAAGCAAGAATGTGTATATTTAGCTTTATACATGTTACTAGAAGTTAGTTGATTAACTAAGGAAAAACAAGGAATTTATAAACTTCCTCCGACGTGCTCATAATACGCAAAAGATAAAATTTTACGTAGAATTTTAACTCGGTAATAAGTAAATTTTCCTTACAGTCAATTTTAAACAACTCTGATATCTGTTTCGACTATGACCGATGATTTTTTGTTTTATTTACAATGTGCGATAAAAAAAGTTGCAAATGCAATGTACAGACGAACATGCCATGTGCTTGATTCAGATTTATTATACCAAATTGTTATATCAATTATGAATATAAAATTTGATTATACACGAGCTTGTAACTATAAACTGATATGGGTAAATGACACATCTGGTATTCGTTAGCAAGTGTTTGCTTATGCATTATGCTTGTAAGTAGATGAGTAAGCAGGAAGTATGTATGTTATTCGAGGTACGACTACGAGGTGTTGCTGCAAAACTCAACGTTTTGCCTGGTGCCGCGCGGGAGGCGATTAGGCTCGTTCCGTTTCTTGGAGGCGCTGCAGGCCGGCTGCATCCCCGTGCTGCTATCCAACGGCTGGGCACTGCCCTTTGCGCAGCGCATTGACTGGAACAAGGCTGTGGTGTGGGCTGACGAACGCCTGCTGCTGCAGGTGCCCAACACGGTGCGCTCGCTGTCCCCGTCACGGGTACTGCAGTTGCGACAGCAAACGCAAATACTCTGGGAAAGATATTTTTCATCTATTGAGAAAATTGTCTTTACTACTTTAGAGGTAATACTAAATAAACTAAAATAATACCACTTAATTATTTTGATTATATAATATGCCAATCTTAAACTTGTACTTTGATACGTGCAGCGTGCATTGATAAAGTTTATTATTTATTGTCCTTACTGCCTGGCGCTAGGTATACACAGATTTTAATCATTTATCAATTATAGTTGTTTGTACTCAGGAAATAATAAAAATCTTGTTGACCTTACTTGTTTTTATCTATCACTAAAATTAAACAAGATAATTTATTTTAATTGACAAAAAATAACTTACGTAAATAATTTGCTTACGTGCATACTAAAAGCATTGGCGACCTTGTTTTTATGAACAGATAATTCGTGAACGTCTGCCCCGGCAACCTTCACGTAACGGCCTGGTGTGGAACAACGCTCCGGGCGCGTTGCTCACACTGCCTCAGTTCTCGGACTCACTGTCCAACTACCCATTCTACGGCGCGCTGCAGGCGTCAACCCCAGGAGATCGGTTCACGGCAGTGATTTACTGCCAGCTGGGATTGCCGGTGGTGAACACGTCGCCGCTGTACCGTCTGGTGGCGAACGTAGCACGGAGTCAACACATCGCGCGGCTTATCATCGTGTGGTCGAACGATAAGCCACCACCTGCACGAAACAGATGGCCACCAATGCCAGCCCATGTTCCGCTCAATGTGCTACAATCGCCAGCAAACGGTGCGGCGGCTTCGTTGAATGCCGCTCGCGACCAGAACAAGTCCAGTATCTCGCAGCGATTCTTCCCGCACCCGCTCATCCAAACGGCCGGCGTGCTATCTCTGGACGAGGATACGATGCTCACCACTGATGAAGTGGATTTCGCGTTCAAAGTGTGGCGACAGTTCTCGGACCGGATCATCGGCTACCCAGCGAGATCCCATTACTGGGATGATGCTAAAGCTTCCTGGGGGTACACCTCTAAATGGACGAATGATTATTCCATCGTACTAACCGGCGCTGCCTTTTACCATCGGTACTACAATATCCTATACACAGACTGGTTGAGTCCACTATTACATAAGACTGTCGAGCAAAGTCAAAATTGCGAGGATATTCTAATGAATTTCCTCGTAAGTCACGTCACAAGACGACCTCCTATTAAAGTAACCCAAAGGAAACAATACAAAGAACAACCAACTGCTGGTGCTAGGTACGGCCGACTATATTTGTTTGTATTTCATTTGTTTGCTTATATGTATGTTTTGTCTTGTTCCAGATCACCGTGGAACGACCCTGATCATTTCATCCAACGCCAGACTTGCCTGAATACGTTTGCAGCAGTGTTTGGTTACATGCCGCTGTTGCGGTCGAATCTGCGATTAGATCCGGTTTTATTTAAAGATCCCGTCTCAAACCTCCGGAAGAAATATAGACAAATTGAACTCGTGGGTAGCTAGCTGATGGTTCATCAGTTTTACTGTTTCGAAAAGTGATCTTACGTATTTGATATCATAGCAGAACAATACGTCCAACCTTAAAATTCAGTGATGATGAATACATAAGCGTAATTCACAGTATAGGTGTATACCAGTTGCTAAATATGTGTATTTTGTATTATTTCATGATGACTGCTGGTTTAGTTGAAATCGGGCAATAACACATGTTACATGGGACTGGAATATTGTAAACATAGTTCACTAAGGGGTACAAGCATAGAACAACTAATTACTACCAACTCAAAACAAATACTAATTGTAAGACGATGGAAATTTGGGTCATTGATCATTTTCACCATGTTGATATTATACTCGTATTATTTACCTAAGCCGGAACGCCTACTCTACCAATATGAAAACCTATTCTTGTTAGTTGGAACATTCACAGTGTGCCATTACACCCAGTGGTCCATTATTTCATGTCAACCAATTTCATCGTCATAATCAATTGTCGTAGTGGCACTGGCCCACTTATTGATCAATTATACACTAACGTATTCAGTAATATGTGTCAAGTGCTGAGCATATAAACTTTTGTACATTAACTGTAAAACTAACTGAAGAAATGTCAATCATTTATACTTCATGTGAATTTAAGGCTACTAAAATGTATGATGAGTAGTAATCATGTAATAATAGTTAATTTCTAGAGGCTGCTATAAACCGATCAAACAAAATCAGTTTCGCTCCAAGAGCATTTATTTATAACAAAGTATATTCGTCAATTTATTTTAACCATCTATCATGTGTACTGATTTAGCAATAATGAAATTTTAATGCTGCAATCCATAGCAATTTTAAAATTAATGAAATACTGATCAATTAATATATTTTTTAAAATATTAACATAAGGTATAGTTGTGAACGCCATAAATATTTAAAACAAATTCATTTTATTTATGCTGTGTAAATTGTGTATATTATTTTATTTGAAATTTGAGCAATAGTAGATTGTTTGCTGGACACGGTGATGAGTGTTTATATTGCCATTCCACTCTACCTATATTTTTATATGTTAGCAAAGACAGAGAATGAATCTTTCGTGGCATTATGACTGTACTTAATCCTCGAATCACCTATAAACCCATTGTGCCATACAGACTTGAGTTCTTTGTTTTTATGCGACGTAAAGTTTTATATTATTTTATATTACCTATGTATGATGTATCATTTAGTGTGACTGGTATTGGCTGTGGTGGATATAACTAAATGTATAAATAAATTTACGCAAATTGTAAATGTATTTCTGTTATACATAGTTAGCTAGAATTATTTTCAAAGATACCATTCTTATAATGGGTTGCGAGCGACAGTAAATGATTTTGTTCAATTTTCATTCGTTCCTTGCATCCCACAATAAGTATGATATTTTTATTCATATCAAATTTTAAAAGACTACTCTCACGTATGCTGTTTATGAATGTTATAACGATTTATGAGACGTATCAGTAACACCATGGTCTAATTTTTTAGATATAAACACGCTAATAATAAAATGTATTTTTTGTATAGTCAGAAGTCATTTTTAAAATTTTAAATTTTGTACAGTTTTGTATCTATTCTACAGAAAATTGCCTGTTACATGATTTTGTGATTAACAGACGTTTAATAAATTACTTTTAAAACTTGTTTATTAAATAACTTTTTTATTAGCTAGTTTCTTTTTATTACTATATACATAACGTTGTGCAACTAGCAATAACAAATGTCGCGTTTGTTTTATCAAAAGATAATTAATGAGTACATTTGCGAGTGACATAAATTTTATATTTTCCTGCTGACCTTTAATTTGTATATTTTGCCGCAAAGAGCCAGTGCGCTAGTATCAATCTGTGACACGTACCACAAAAAGTTTCTAACTTCACAGCAAACTAGCAGCACCCGGTTTATGTGTTTGTAAACGTCAACTGGATATTTGGCAAAAAATAAACATTTAAAATGGGTAAGAACTGTGTAAGTAATGAATAAAAGATCGTGCTAATTAACAGATTTTCAGCCGTATCCAGTGGAACGTCTTTTGCGTTATCATCAATTATGACAGTTTTACTGTTTTCTGGAATGCAAACTTATCGCCCCTGGCTTGCATCTAGTCAATTACATACGATATTCGGAGGATATTTAGGGTCTATTCTGTTTATTTTAATTTTAACTGTAAGTATTATTATGACATTTCATAACAGAACACTAGTATTTATAAATTGTTTTCGGTTAACCTCTCAGGCTGTAGGTAACATTGAATCTGCTGTTTTTGGTAAATCATTCCAAACTAAATTATTTCCAGAAGGTAAACAATCAGATATAAACAATTTTTATCAGTTATAAATATAAATTTATGTTTATAGTTGTTTTCTGCCTGTTATCAGCAATGTTCGCTTCTGGAATGGTTCATAGAGTTTGCAGTACAACTTGGTTAGTATTTAATTATAAGAAACATGGCAATGAAATATGCAGTTATCTGTGAAAAGTTAAATATTTCTAGTTGAAATAGTTAATTAGTGTTATAATGCTTTGAATTTGTTTTAGTGTACTCTTTTCCATCATAGCACTATACTTCATCAATCAAATATCTCAGAAAACACACGCGCAACCAGTTACCGTACCTACTCAACCTATCAAGAAAAAGAATAAATAAATAAATTTCAAATATACTGTAAAGAATGTGTTTTATATGTGTTTTAAAAATAAATTTTTTATTCTTTGTATTTGAAACTAGCTTTTATTTATAATCCCACAGTGTATATATTTATCCGGCGCCAGAATTAAATTTAGATCTCAGTATTTAATTAGTCTTATAATTAGCATCCGCTAGATGTCACGTGTGAAAATAGATTCTGTTTTGATTCCAATTGGGAGGAGTAGGGAGGAGTTGTCGTTCGTAGCGCCGCGTTTACATATTGAGATTTTCCGGAACTAAACACCGCTCCCCACTTGTCGTTTCTGCGACTGTCACTCACCAATCCTATTTCAACCCCTCTCGCACCACCCATGCTTTCACCCCATAACACTGCAGCATTGAGCGGAAGCCCGTTTATCGTTAGAAAAATATAACGTGAGAAGTCGATAGCGATAACAAAGTTAGGCGGGTTTTCCTCGCACCAGGTGAATAAAATTTGTTCTAGGGCAAATTGAATTTTATTTTTTTAGAAGTGAGTTTGAATTTGAAAGTTCAAGCGTTCGGGAGGAGAATATTATTCAATTATAAGTTATAATCAATTTTTATTTATATATTATGCAGAGAGCGGATTGTTCTAATGCTGGTAGAAATTTAATTAGGTGAAAGATTGATGGGATGCTTCAAAACTCACTTTTTATAATTAAAATAAATTATTTGTGCATTACTTATTGTAAAATTAATACAAATTGTTCTTATTATTCATTAACGTAATTATAATGGAGTATATTTTAAAAATGACAACGCGCTAGTAGCAACATATGCATCCGGAAATGATTTTAATTTTTAATTATCATTTATAATATTATTTTCAGTGGCGTGCGGTGAATTTTCGAGTTGGGTGTGCATTTTTTCCCTTAAAGGAATCATCGTGTAATAAATCTATAAAAGTTTTATTTTTAAACAAATTTATTTATAAATAAATTCATTTTTCTTTCGCCAAAATTTACAAAATTGTTTATAATATTTTCAAAGAAGCTTGGTTTTGAATGTAGGTTATTTAATAATTTCTTTTCAATAATAATTCACGATTAACTCTTTAATCTTTCTTGACTCATTGTATTATAAGTATAATTTTTAATTCTTTTTAAAATATTAAATTTGTTATTTAATGGTTGAATAAATGTTGATATATTTATATTTTAGAAATATTCTTAGCGATAAACAACAAAGTTCGTTTGCACGTCTTACAATAATCAAATCAACGGAGCTATTCTTGCTTAAACCTAAACAAGTGCACAATTTAGAGTGCACGCAAAGACAGAGTACGAGTGACACATTTTAGTTTTATTTTATCTCTCTCTTTCTCTGGCCGGTGAATGTACCTCGTCTAAGCACAGACATTACCGTGATGCACACCCGACGCTCATGTATTCATGGTTGCTTAAATACTTATTTTTATATTTTCCAAACTAAATAATAAAATTTAAAATATAATGGAAATATTTCACTGCACATCATGCACGCCTCTGATTATGTGCAGAAATATTCCACGTGTTAATTGAATTACTATTGTTTTACAATGCTTATAAAGTGAATAATTTGTTTGTTTATTTATGAATTATGCACTTTTCAAGATAAATATTTATTGTCTTTATTATGATGAAGTTCATTTTTAAAATTTCAACTGTTAGTAGTTAACATTGTATATATCAGGAAATGATTTTATTTTGAATTAATATTTATAATATTATTTAATATTTTGCATTAATATGCCACGTGTTCATTTAATTACTGTTATTATACAATGTTTCTAAACTGAATAGTTTCTCTGTTTATTTGTGAATCATATACTTTTTAGATCTACTTTATTTGTCTTTGTTTTTGAAATGATTTTTAGATAACGATCATTGTTAATAATGTATTATGCAGTAAAATGCCGTTACGTGTCGTTACATTCGAATTGCCATTTAGAACGAATAATACGTGACGATTATCAGAAGTTTATACGCGGTAATAAGGGCTAATCATGAAATTTACTAAAACTAAAGGCAGGCATTTATGTCTGATAGTTGCTTACCTACAACTACACAAAGCAAAAGTTGAGTGTGAAATCAATTACAGTACGGTACCTGTATAATAACTCTGTACTGTATTTTCCAACTGATAACATCTTGAATATTGATCGACATAAAATATAATCTAGAAACTTTTAATAACATAAAAAATAAGGAAATGAGCACAAAGGGATTGAAGAAAGAATGTTAGGTAGATATTCGGAAATATGATTTATTTTCACTGTAATATTTTATACATTTCAATTTTGCAATATGCAAAAAAGACATTTAAATTAGTATCTAGTATTTTTAAAAATTGCTCAATGGTCCACATGCCTAAGTTCCATCTGAAAGTACCTTTATTTTTAACGATTTTGTCCTGTAAGTACTGTCAACTGTCTTTCCATACTACGATCTGATAAAATATTAAATTATCCGTAAACACTCGATTTTCACCATATATTTGTTTGTATTTATGGTAAATGAAACAGAAAAATCAAGTGCTTATTTAACCGGAATGCACGTATCTTTGATCATATTTAAACAGATTCGGAACCACGAAAACGTTGCGATTTCCGCCCTTATGTTACGTATCAACTGATGGGTAGGGGACCTAGTTATGACAGAACCCCGTAAATATTATATATGTTTTGCTTACTTCGGGTAATTCTTTATTTAGGTCCACTGCCCATAATTACATATATTTTAAACCGTAATTTAAAAAAATGTTTACGTTTCTGTTTGGTTTATATGATTGAAGATACGTTAAGATTCATAGTACTTTTCATATACGGCAGTAAATGTCATTTTCTAGAAAATATCAACTATAAAAGAATAATAATTTTGGTATGCCCATGTTCTAAGTAAAATGTATTTCCAGTACTTTTGTAATAAAATATCAAAAGTCAATTTATGTACGATATTAACTTAATACATGATAGGGCAATAATGGAATAATGGAATAATGACCATGCTATATGAAAAACACTATGGAAAATCACAAACAAAATAAATATATGGAGTATTTCCATCTATATCACAGTTGCTATAGAATTTATAACTAACAAATCTACGTAATGTTACTCTAATTTATATTACTAAGTACATAACGAAAGGGCTCCAAGTTGAATGTATTGAGTGATAAAATATTTCTCATTTATATTTAAAATTGGTGTATGAATTGACGTAAAAGTGTTTGTTCTACGCTCTACGATATCAGTGCTACTAGTAATAGTTGTATATTTGGCCTGGGTACTCTCTTCGCATTGCTCAACGAGAACAAATTCAAATCATAAAACGTAGCAATAAATGGAAACTGATTCCGGGTTCTATGTGCTTGTGTTTTCTCATAGGCGCCGACTTTTCATTTGTATAATGAGGGCAACAAATTCATATCAATTACTTAAAAGTATTTATGTAATTCGGTCTGAGAATCCAAACAAAATATCATTCATCTGATTCAGAGCTCGTATTTCATTACATGAAAAGTTCTGTATTTTTATTTATGTTAGGTCTAGTTGATAATTTTAATTTTCACCAGATAAATATTAGCCCAAACCAGGATTATGTCATACTGAGAGGGCAGCTATGTTTCTAACTTCATTTAAAATACTTTTTATAAAAAATAAAAATAAATAAATAAATATATCATCACGCCTTCTAACCATTACTGTGTGTGGCACTCTGCCGAAGCAGATCTCGGTAAGTGATATATTTTGCGCGTGAAGTGCGGTTACCAGTCGGCAAATCACGGCCCCCAAAGATGTTAGTGGTGGGGGAGCCACATGGGTAGCTTTTGAAATTATGAAAATTGTTTGTATATATATTTTTATATATTTTATAAATATATTCAACTGTATAACTTTCAATACTCAAAGTTCTTATCAGTATATTATAATTAAAATATTTATCATATTACTCATGATTGAATTATAACATTTAAAAATAATATTTTGACAGCTGCCCTCTACTTCATTCATTTGTTATGGATTAGTCTATTATTTGACTATCACTAACTGAAATCTAATATAGCAAAGCTACCATACCCAGAAATGAGTAAATTTTAACTTTAACAAAACTGTATACTTGAATATATAAAAATATGGCCCACATTATGCGTAGGTAGTGGACGCCTAAGCTGAAAAACTTTCCGTGATTGATGCTACATGCGTCACGCACACACATAAAAATGTATGAAATTGAAATTGACAATTTTTGGTCATGTTCTGTAAAAACATCGCGATTTAGTAACACATACGTGCATCGTGCGTCAAAGTGCCCGCTTATCTATAAAGTACTGTTATTATCGATGCAACTGCAATATAATAATAATTGATAAGGTATATGTAGAAAGTCTGATATTAACGTGGCCTCTAACATCGAATGCTGGAAACAACGTGAAGGTCAAATGGAAGTGGTGAATGCGAGCGTAGGGGCGAATTGTATATTCATTGTATGGGTGAAGGTGTAGGTTAGGTTAGGTACTCGTACGCACCGAGCTTCGAATAAGAATAGAGGTGACAGGCAAGACTCCGAGCTAGAGAGAAAATGGGGCAAACTTCCCTCACTTCTATCAGCCCATTTCAGTTTGTGCAGACTGCAGACTGCAGAAATATTTATACATTTGAATCTATTTGAAGGTGTATTTAAAAATTGTATAAGCCACGCGTATAGTTTTAGTCTACGATGCTCGTAGTTCACTCCTAAGCATGTTGTCTCTATTACATATTCGATACTCGTGGCTCGTACGTCGCATTGTAAATGTGACAGCAGCGTAAGGATGATAGTGAGTCTACATAAATGATAGCGCACTCTTGTTACACTGTACACGGACTGGATGCGTACGCGGTGCGAGTTGGAAGACATCTGGATGACCGCTTCGCTGTTACTTGTTACTTGAACTGTTACAACTAACGAAAACGATATTCGGCGCTCGGCATTTCACAACATTACAGTACAATATACACAACATATACTGCAACAAGAAAATATATATATGACCTGTAATTATTTCAAAATATTCTTTGTTTTGTTTGTTATAAATTAGTGTTTGTTTGTTTATCCAGATTGCCGAGTTGAGGTTAAGGTCCAGGTTTCATTCATGTTTACAAGTAGTTGGGTCTCCGTAAACAGCAGAAGAACCCCATGTTCTTGTAGAGGGAATTTCTTCGACGTTTGCTCGTCCATTGTCCGTTAATATCTTCACCCGTAAGTGCGACGCTCTTTTCTAAAAACAGACGTACAACATAGTGAGTGGCGAGTGTAACACATCCATCAACATAAATCCTGCTGCTGCGATTCAGGTGACAAGCGGCAAGGGGCACATATTTCTACCTGTATCCTGTGCTGTAATAACTCACCCAAATTATTCTCTTGTTGTGGCATGAACTCTTGCATGGTTTTTAAGATTCGCGATATTTCCTGTGAATCTTTCGCGATGCTGCACAGCTCTTCTTGGTTGAAGTCGGGGGTTATCTGTTTACAGAGAAGAATTTGACTTATCACGTTCCCCAGATTTGAAGGGCCTGCTCGGTTATCTGCGAACATAATTTTTTTCTTAACTGAGTCGCCATTTATCTAAGAAAGTGATTTATTACAAGCATTTAAGAAGTCCACATTTTAGCTAAGATATTTCAGAGTTTCTCTTTCGTTTCACTCGTTTTGTTTGTTAATTGTTTTGAATTTGCTAACGATCTAACGATGAAACAGACATTTTTAAGTGTTTTGTATCTTAAACGAACGTGCACAAACGGCATTTTAGACTTTTTTCACTTTCCGTTTTCCAAACATCCTTAATTCAAATTAAACACGATTCGAGGATTCTGCAGTTAACTTTATATTTACCTCTAACTCAATTTAGAACCGCCCTAAACATTACGTATACCTACTTCAGATATAAATTCAAAAATAACACTCGGTTTGTTTCACAAAATAAAAGAAAATTCTTTATTGTACAATTTCGGCTAGTTCTTCTGATGATGGCCTAACAGCCGAAATTGTACAATAAAGAATTTTCTTTTATTTTGTGAAACAAACCGAGTGTTATTTTTGAATTTATTCTACAATGTTTCACCTAGTGCCAACAGCTTCTTCAATAGAGTTTACTTCAGATATGAATAACGCACAATAATAACATTAAATGATTCATTTGTATTTATGTTCATGTACTTGATGACTACTAATATATTTTAAATTATCTATAGATAATACTCTGCATGAGTAAAACATTAGTGTTCATTCCAGTATGCACGGAAATTTGATATTGATAAAAACTTTACTAACTCTATTACGTATTTTTTACTATGTTACATTTATATTTAAATTTTCAACAATTTGACATAATGGAACTACCTTTTTACGATTGGTAACAACAATATTCCTTTTTATTCTTTTCTTTCATATCTGTTGGAAGTAAAATTGATAACGAATTATAAAAATAAAATTGTTATAAATTGTTATAACTAACATATTTTTACTAATTTATTATAGATTCATTCGGTCACGCTTTTCCTCTAATTAAAAAAGAGAAAATTTATAAAACTCATGTTTTATATGTTGCTCGTCAAACACCTGAAGGTGGCGGAATTTGATTGCCTGGTATCTATTTATTTATTTATTTGTGCTAATTTGTACAACAGGAACTTAATTCCAATTACAGTACAGGGTCCGAATTCACAGAGCCGCAGTGTGATACTTCATATATTTTTAGTTTGAGTGGGATTCGAACTCGGGATCTTCGTATTCAAATACCGTAACGCTAACCACACCACTGTACTGCCAGGTGAAATGTAATATAAAAAAAGTTGTAAGTATTATAACTAGGGATGTTGATTTTATTCGAATATTCGTATATTCGGATATTTACATAACGGATATTTAGTTTTGGCTATCTCGATAGTTCGAATAACCGAATAGCTCGGATATCTGAACTGATCGAATATTCGAATAACCGAATAATCCGAATAGTTCGAATATTCAATGAGACTGAATAGTGAAATAATAATAATGAATGAATAGTTCGGATTGCGCTAAAAATTTGGTAATAAGTAAATTCGGACACGGGGAATTCAATGCCGTTGTTTAGTTTTTAAGATATAAGCTCCGGAAAAGTTAAATTTTTCAAAAAAATTATCTCATCATATTTTCGACTTTCCCGACGCTATATCTCAAAAACTAAACAAGATATGAAGATGCGCTCAACGGTATTGAATTTCTCGTGCTTCATTTGTCTTGTAAACAAATTTTCAGCATTTTTATTTTTCAAAACGTTTTCACCAAAATTTTCTCATCGAGCAGTTTTTTTAACAATATCTTAAAAACCAGAAGACATATGCACTTGGAAATTTTAGCATTGGATTCAGCGGGTCAAAATACATATGTATGTAAATTTTAGTTGCAATATTCGTAGGAAGAAGAATTTTAGAGCAAACAGTCTGAAAATAGCCTAAAATCGAAAAAAATTCAAGGGGTACCCCTTAAGAAGTTTTCAAAAAATATAAATCGCTAAAAATTTGCTTATAAGTCAATTCGGACACGAGGTATTCAATGCCGTTGACCGCATTTTCATATCTTGTTTAGTTTTTAAGATATAAGCTCCGGAAAAATTAAATTTTTCAAAAAAATTATCTCGTCATATTTTCGACTTTCCCGAGGTTATATCTCAAAAACTAAACAAGATATGAAGATGCGCTCAACGACATTGAATTTCTCGTGCTTCAATTGACTTGTAAACCAATTTTCAGCATGTTTCATTTTTCAAAAAGTTTTCACCAAAATTTTCTTTTTCGAGCAGTTTTTGAACAATATCTTTAAAACTAAAAGACATATGCACTTGGGGATTTTACTGATGAATGCAGCGGGTCAAAATACATATGTATGTAAATTTTCGTTGCAATATTCGTACGAGGACCAATTTTAGAGAAAACAGTCTGAAAAAAGCATAAAATCCAAAAAAATCCAAGAAAGAAATTTTCAAAAAATAAAAATCGCTAAAATTTGCTTATATGTCAATTCGAACACGAGAAATTCAATGCCGTTGAGCGTATCTTCATATCTTGTTTAGTTTTTAAGATATAACCTCTGGAAAAGTCAAATTTGAAATCTAAATAATTTTTGACTATCCGAATAACGAATATGGAAACTAATAAATATCCGAACTATTCGGATACGAATATAGAGTCTAACAAATATCCGAATTACTATTATAACTATACTAAGATCTGGAAATATTTGTTCACTGACTTATTACCAATATTTATCTATATCTCTGTCTTTCATTTAGTGAAAATGTGGTACACTCAGTAATGGGTAAAATGATATAATGCTATATTTTTTAGATTTCTAATAGACGAGTATCATAACAAAAAATAAGTAGAGAACGTGATATTGTTTTTTGAATTGCTGTATTATTTACAAAGATGTAACACTTCGAAGAAACGTATATGATTAGGAAATTTGATACTAACAATAAATTCGCGATGTAACATGATAAAAGAATCATGGAAACCGCGTTAAAAAGCGTTGAAAGAAAGTCACAAAAATGAGTTGACATGCGTCAAGAATCACTTCGAGGGCATTCCAGTTTGGACGCTGCCTGAAAACCGAAAGCCGACCGTTAATGTAGATGTAGACATTGTATTCGCTTCCATTAGACAACACGGAGCACAGAGCAGAGAACGAATTTCGATGCTCGCTCACTGAGTTTTAGTTCTCGGTCCTCGATTTTGTTGTAGTGTGCAACGGGCTTCACTTCCGGCTCGTTGTGAACAATTCCCTTTGATGTTCAATTGATTTTCATACAACTTCAAATTAACTCATTTTGTTACCAAAAAGTATGTTTATTTAATTCGGTGAAAGGTAACAGTTTAGCTGGGAACGACATTAAACTTCTCTGATACCTTTTTTGTAGTCTCTGATATGTCTATATTCAATCTTCTATCTAATTGAATGTTTTTTTTGTCATTTTAATACCCTCTAACCAAATAAACAGTACTTCAAAGCCTGTTCATTAAGAGAAATGTTTTAGATACGCGATTTTCCGATTAGGGAATAAATCTGTCTCACGTTTTTCATTTATTCTTTTTAAGCGGTTTAATATGTTTCAACTTTCAACCAATCGCTTGGAAGTTTTTTGACATCTCACTTCTGAAATATAACTGTCTATGTGACTACTGAATTTTGTATTGTAGCTAGGTTGCGCGCAGCATAAACATGCTTTTGAATTGGAGATGTAATTTGGACTAAATATGGTTAGAACATCTTAATTTTTTGTCTCAATGCATGTTCGTTACCAAAAATGTTAGTTTCACGATATCTCGATCAGAAATAAACTTGTGTCAACATTTTAAATTATTCATTTTAGCGTTTATTCATTTTAAATGTAAACCAAATATTCCGCGCTTCAATACGTGTTCATTACGAGAATTATTTTAGTTACGTAGTGGTTTTGAATGCTTCTCTCGAATATTACGTGAAACGAAGTTAATTATTTGTGATATGCAGATCGCAATTAAAAAACAACTGAGCTTCATACGTTACGTAGATTGGTAGATTCATAATTATAACAAAGTAAACAAACTTTTAAATGTAATATTAATACTATTTGATCCAAACTTCACCATCACTAAATTAAATATTAAATATAAAATGATGAACTTGTCAGGAATAATACACATTACATTTTCGATCTCCATTAACATTAACTGACTAATCCATAATTAATATTATTTGAACCGAAATTCATCGTCATTAAATTAAGTATTAAGTATTAAATTAATATCATTTCATACATTTAATTCCGTTTGAGGAGCATGACATGTGCATGTTACAATTTAACGATTCGAGCTTTCCATTATCATTCGATGATAATGCTGTTCTATTCTGCTTTATTAATTAATGTCTCATTCTACGAACAAGATCAAATGAATTTAGAAACAGATAACCGAAAAAATTCTTTTAATCACGACCCAAGAATTATTGTTGAATTATTAATGAATAAACATTTCATATTTTACTTAATTACTTTTCTCTAATTTTTGATAAATTGTATCATTAATTCAATGGGATGGCTAGCACAGTGGTATGAAGTCGGCCTGTGGATCCTGAGGTCCCTGGTTCGATTCCCACAGGCGACAAATTTTCATAATTTGAAAAAGCTATCCCTGTGGCTCCTCCACCACTAACATGTTTGGGGGCCGTGATTTGACGACTGGTAACCGCACTTCACGCGCAAAATATATCACTTACCGAGATCTGCTTTAGCAGAGTGCCACACCCAGTAATGGGTAGAAGGCGTGATGATATATTTATTTATTTATTTATTAATTCAATATTTTCTTTTCTAATATATGACCGGTTTAAAAATATTTGATTTATTATTTATGACAGATATTTACATAAAAGTTACAATTTGTGGTATTTCTATTTTTTCTGTCAAGCATCCGGTAAACTGGTGCCCTTGCGCCACTTTAATACTTGTGTAATTACTATAAAGAAATATGTAAATAATTTTGTGATAAAAAGAATTTTTTATTTTGTGATTAAGTATTTTAATTAGCTCTGTCAATATTATACCAATAAACTTACTATATATCAAGTCAACCTTCGCTATTTTAATATATTTTTAAGTAAAAAAAAACAAGTAAAAAACTCTTTTTAAACTAAAATTAATTAATTTCTGTTACATTAAACTATTCTATAACTCAAATTTATAACGAAACTATAAAGCAAACGAAAAAAGGTCCTTATCGTTATGTATATTAAAATAGCTTGTAACCGATGAGCAGTAAATTTAACTTTTGATCAGTAAATTTGATATTTAATATAAATACTGTATCATACCGCCAAAATATACGTTTAAAATTTTTTACAGTAAAAAGAGAAATTTGTATGAAAATCAAATTGAGAAAAAATTGTTCCAACGTTTTTATTAAGATAAATCGTGCTTTTAATTAAGTCTGAAGTTGACACCTCAACACTGATCTTAAAGTAATACAATCATTATACAGGCTGTTAAAAAAAAAGTTAAAAACTTGAATGCGCTGATTTTCAGTTAAAAATAAATTTATCAAAATTCGCAAAATTGAAGTGTATATTTTTAGTGCTACAGACAGGTATTCATTATTATTTTTGGTGACATTGGCCGTATTTATTTGGGATTTTTAAAGTAACCTGCAGGTTACTTGGCACACTTTAAGTAACCTGGAACTAACCTTAAACTGACCCTACTGCCCCAGCTATTTTAGCGGGTTGGTAGATTCAACCCGTTTACTATCTCTATCTAATCAACTTGTGTTCCTTGTTATTCGTGACGGCATCGCGATTTGTAATAGTATAGAGAGGTTAGGAGTTATTTTTATGAAAAACGTAAGTAATTTTATAATAATATTTTGAAAAAATATACTAAACTATTATTTATGCAGATGATGGAAGAGCAATATGCATTATGTGCTTCTTGCAATATAAGTCACAGAGGATAATATTACGACACATTATTACGACTCCGAAATTCATTATTTTGATAGTGCTGATGACAAAATTATAAAAAAAAACAGACCCTGACGTTATATGCTTTTTAACTACATATAAAAAATATAAAGATGACTCAAAACATCCAATTAAAAGCGCAATTTAACACACAAACAAAACTAAGCAGATGTCGCTTCGAACATGCATTCAGATTTTAAATTTACCGCTAATATTTACAACTGACACTTGAGATGCATCATTTATTTGGAAGTAACACGAGTTAGTTCTAGGTCAGTTCAGGGTTGGATCAAAATTTCCCAAACAAATACGGCCATAGTGGCATGAAAAATGTATGCTTGAAAAACCATGAGATAGATGGCTCAGTGGTATTGAATAGGCTTGTGGATTTTATTGTTTCGATTCCGTTCCCATAGCCGACAAACAATTTTTTTCTAACACTTATTATGTGCGTTTCTTAATAATGCAGGTCGTTACTCACGGTAGTGAGAAATAATTTATTACTTACGGATTGTGGCCAATCATATCGACGTTGTTATAACAACACAGCGACGGCTGTGAGTAATAATTTATTATTGACAAACACATCGAGGTTGCTATAACAATGTTACTAAAGTTTGTCATACACGTCATATAACCTCTAATAAATAATTAATATTTTTGTCAAAGTTATCTAGACTTAAAAATAGGACTGCAAACTGAACCGGAACTTGAACCGAACTGATTCTTTTTCTTGAATCGCAAACCCGAACCGTTCATGTAGAATTAAATAATTGTACCAAACTAAACATGTGGATCGTATTTAACTGGTTCGAGATTCGAACCGATATTTTCTAAATATTTCGATAGGTATTTAGAGAACGTAGGTACGTGTAAGTATGCATCTCTAATTCATATTGGAAAAATAAAATTATAATTATTATATAAATCATATTTAAACTAGAACAAAAACCAAATCGACGTAGTATGACAAATCGCGAACTGAAACCTTATCTGTTTTTTCAACGGTTTGCAGCCCTGTCTAAAAAATGACTGTGGTAGAAAAAGTATAGTATAAAACTCGCGTGTAATAGCTATTATTCATCGCCTACTGCTCGTGTCTTAAACTTCATCCCCATGAATAATAACTATCATTACACGCTCACTGAATAATATACTATTATAAATCTGTTTACTTATATATATAAAAAAAAAATCAACATTTTTAAACTAAAACAAACATCGAACGGGCGGAGTGTGATAAATTACGAACTGAAACCGTACCTGTTTTTCAACGGTTTGCAGCCCTGTCTAAAAAATGACTGTGGTAGAAAAAGTATAGTATAAAACTCGCGTGTAATAGCTATTATTCATCGCCTACTGCTCGTGTCTTAAACTTCATCCCCATGAATAATAACTATCATTACACGCTCACTGAATAATATACTATTATAAATCTGTTTACTTATATATATAAAAAAAAAATCAACATTTTTAAACTAAAACAAACATCGAACGGGCGGAGTGTGATAAATTACGAACTGAAACCGTACCTGTTTTTCAACGGTTTGCAGCCCTTTCTAAAAATTGACTGTATTAGAAAATGTATAGTATAAAACTCGCATGTAATGGCTATTACTCATCGCCTACTGATCGTGTCCTAAACTTCATCCTCATGAGTAATAACAATCATTACACGCTCAATGAATAATATATTATTATAAATCTGTTTACTGTATAAAAAAAAATTCTAAAATTTTTAAACTAAACCAAAACCGAATCGGCGAAGTGTGATAAAATTCAAACTGAAACCATACTTTTTTTCAGCAGTTTTCAGCCTTGCCTAAAAATTGAGTGTAGTCGTAGAAAATGTATAGTATAAAACTCGCATGTAATGGCTATTACTCATCGCCTACGGCTTTTGTTCTAAACTTCATCCTCATGAGTACTAACTATCATTACACGCCTATTAAATATTATACTATTATAAATCTGCTTATTGAATATTTATACTTAGAAAGAGAAAATCAAGAATAAATAATAGTATAAATAATGAAATAGTCGTATATTTGCTTACCGTAGTATCCCGACATGTCCATTGGAATGACTTGGACTAAGCGATGGCATTTGGCTAATTCCCGAAGGACGAGCTGTGACATGAAGAACAGCAACACTAAGTGGGGGTTGTCGGCCGGAATGCCCTCCGCGGCCGCGCTACACACAACAAACATCACTTACTCACATATTCCCACAAAACAACTTCAAAACACAGAACATTCTCAACATCTCATTCCAATCCTAACCCAACAAGTATACCTGTTTCCCGATCGTTTCTATCACAAATGTATGTTTTTTTTGGAAATAGGAAATTTTTATTTTATTTTGAAAGCAAAATAAAACCTTCCATGGTGATTGGATGACAGGCTTTAATTCAAAAATTGAAAAACGACGACGTTTCGGTCCGAGATTGGGACCATTATCAAGTCTAAAAATTAGTACAATAATGAGATTGATACACTCAAATTTTTACAAAAATATTGGTAAAATTAAACAATTAAATTACAGGTAAACTTACCAAATATAAAAACAAAACAAAATAGTTGATGATTTACATGATGATAATTGATACAAAACAAGAAATTAGGAGTGATCACTCCTAAAGTCACAATAATTGTGAGGTTTGACAGGTAAAAAAAAAATATTTTTTTTTGTTTTTTTTTGACCAGCAAGTGTCAGAAAAATGAACTAAATAATAATCTGTGTGGGAGAACATAAAGAAGAAAAAACTTCGACGAAATTTGAATAAGTCAACAATAAATAATTAATATGTTTTTTTGCATCCACTTCAATATAGTACCATTATATCAATTTTTTTTTAATATAAAAGAAGGTTATTACAGGAATATTTGCGTTACCATCGATAATTCATCGTTTTTGGTCCTAGGACCAAAAATAGCATTTTTCTATATCGCGTTTACAAAGTGAATTTTGTGCAGTTGTTTTTGTCAAAAACAGTGCCATAAAATTCAATACTGTATAACTGTTTTTCAGGATATTTTTTGTGAAATTGGCTAGTTGTAAAACTGTCAAACATAAATCTATCACTTTAGCTGTCGTTGCTCAGCTCACATAAAATTGTTACAATTATTATTATTTTTATAATAAAATAATTACATTACACTGCAAACCACTTCTTTATTAAATATTAAAGGTATTTTATAACATAACCTAGATAATTATGAATTTGAACTCTAACCTAACTAATAAATATCAAATTAAATTAAATTTCAAATGTTTATTACCACTTTGAAATATTATTATTATTGTTTTAATAAATATTGTAAAATAAAAGCAAATCAATGCGATATAAGATAAATATAAAAAAATACTTGTTACGATGACCAATTGTAACACTTATTTTTCAATATACTATTTTAATGTGATGTAACATTCAATTAGCGGTGAAAATCGCTTTTATAGATGCTTTTTAACAATAATGCTAGATTTATTTTCTATTTCTTTATCATTTAATAAGACCTTGGCAACTCTAAATGCACAGTTAAAGCATGTTATTTTTATTACTATACCATTACTATCAATATTATGATTGAAGTTTTTTTTATGACTATAAATATTATATAATGTTCTTGATTATCATTATTCTTGTTAATAATGTCATTTGATTATTATCATTCTTTATGCTAAACGTATTGTGTTTTTAAAACTATTTTATGAATTTCATGAGTATATCTTTAATGAGATTTATAATTTTGTTGAATAAATAAATAAATGGTTTATATAGAATTGTGATTCTCTTTTTGTTGTAATTAGGGTAACATTTATGTAATTTTTCATAATAATCGCTACAAATTTATTTAAATGATACCAATATTAAAAAAAAATAACATGCATTATCTCAAAATAAAAATGTTGGCACATTTATGTTTTTATGCTTCGAAAAATTAAGAATATCATTCTTAAAGTGTAAATACTACATGCAGTCATTTATGTGATGTTGTATAATGAATAAATTGACTATTGTAGTGTTTATAATTATAATCATTTAATTATTAATATATTAGAAATAAATATCAAACCAACAGTATTAAAAATATTTAATAAAAGCAAATCACCCTAACTTTTGCGAATATTGAAAAAATCTTTTTATTCTATGCCCAGTATGTCATAAAATACGTATACACCCTTAACTTTTTTTCCTGCAGTATAAAAACACCCTGTATACGTAATCTGAGGGATGAAAAGCTTAATATATCACACATATTTAATTATAAATAAAATAAAATATATCATCACACCTTTTACCCATTACTGAGTGTGGCACTCTGCTGTAGTAGATTTCGGCAAGTGATATATTTATGCACATAAAGTGCGGTTCCTAGCCGTCAAGTGACGGCTCCAAAGATGTTAGTAGAGATGAAGGCATAGGGGTAATTTTAATGTGGTGAACGTCAGTTTGTCGGTTGTGAGAATCGAGCATGGTACCACTGATATTAAATATATTTAATTACCGCAAAATTAGTTCAAATATTCGAACTTGAATTTGAAAACGGTACAGTAAAATATTTTCTCGCCGGAACTATTTTAGTACATCAAAAGTATGTAATGGAATTGTGAGGAAATTCGTGCGCAGCAATTATTTTAAATCAAACATTCATTTGATAAAAAACAACTGTATGTCGCTTATTCCACTATGTAAGTACATTTTCCAAAAATAAAATCATACTGATGTATATATGTATATAAAACAAACTACTTACAAATATTCCTTATAAGTAATATTATAAAATAAAAAAATATATCATCACGCCTTTTATCCAGTACTGGGTGTGGCACTTTGCTGGAACAGATCTCGGTAAGTTATATATTTATGTGCGTAAAGTGCGGTTACCAGCCGTCAAATCAAGGCTTCCAAAGATGTTAGTGGTGGAGGAGCTACAGGAGTAATTTTAATGTTTGTTGACTGTGGGAATTTAACCGAGGTTCTCAGGATCCACAGGCCGATTCAATACCACTGACCCATCTACCCCATTATATATAAGTAGTAATATAATTTAATTATATTACTACTTATTATTTTTTATTAAAACATTGTACATTGCCACTAAGAAAATTGGGTGTACGCATATCGCCTCTATTTTGTTCATAATATTCACCTAAAACTACCATTCTAAATCTATGCAAAATCGGGTTCATTCGTTTATTATCCGAAATGAACCGACAGCTAAGAAATCTGTACACATTACTTGTAGTATAAGTATTTAAAATAATTTTTAACGCTATAAAACAAGTTTCAACATTGCTCATCAATTACTTCGCTTCGTCGAAAAACGTTCAGTTCAGTGCGGTTGTTTACAACGAAAACAGTGTTTTAGACGTTTTGTGAGTATTTTAGTAGATATTTTAATGTGTAAAATTACTTAAACTGTGTGATATGGTGTGATATTGTGTGTATTCGTGTTTCAAGTGTAATATATAAGTGACAGTGAAATGTAATAGACTAGGCTGAGATCAACAATAGGCAACGTGGGATGTGGCCGGTGGCTGATTCCTGCTCAAAGTAAGAAATAATAATATTTATTTTTAAAAATAGAAAATAATGAGATATAGTTGAAAACATTTTATTTTGAACTTCCATTATATTGTTTATTGACATAATTGCAATGGTAAAACTATAATACACGGACTCGTTCAAGTTGTGTTGTTTTTTGATAGATGGCAGCATGATCGTTTGTAACAAGAAAATAATGCTATAGATTTAATTAATTAATTATTCACGAATATTATAATACAAATTATAATGTTTAATTGTAATTTGTTAAACTAGTAGTACACCAACCATATGTAATTTATTTATTTGTTTTTGAAAATCAATATTTAATATTTTATGTTTTTTAATTTAATGCATACAGTTGGTGTCATTGTTTACATTTACAATTAAATTTGACATCATTACGAAAAATCATAATTACCGCATGAATCTTGCGATCTTGAACAAATACTGAATATATATATATATATATATATATATATATATATATATATATATATATATATATATATATATATATATATATATATATATATATATGGGATGGCTAGCTCAGTGGTTCCTCCACCACTAACATGTTTGGGGGCCGTGATTTGACGACTGGTAGCCGCACTTCAGCAGAGTGCCACACCCAGTAATGGGTAGAAGGCGTGATGATATATTTATTTATTTATATATATATATATATATATATATATATATATATATATATATATATATATATATATATTAACTCGTGATCGCAAAAATTTCTGTGACGGTCATTTTTCTAATTTATAAATTACCGTAATTTTTCCAACTCTAGTTTTATATATATCAATAATGGAATCTTCAGCCTATGGGGGCCCTCTGGGATCCAGGACTCAAGTCCTTTTAAGCCCCTTTTAGCCATGTTTGACATCCGGCCTTATAGAGTACTCGCATCATCCTAGATGAAGCAATTTGTTAAAGTGAGTGGAGTGCACGCCTCATTCCATAGGTCACTTGATTACAATATTGCACCACAAACAAATTTATTGACGTCATTATTCTGCTATTTATGGGGTGGGTGGGTCAGTGGTATTGAGTCGAACTGTGGATTTGAGAACTTGAGTTCGATTTCCACAGTCGACAAATAATTTTCACCACATTAAAGTTATCCCTATGGCTACCCCACCACTAACATCTCTGGGGGACGTAATTTGACGGTTAGTAATCGCACTCCACATGCATAAATACATACTTATCTAGACTAGGCTACAGCAGAATGCCACACCCTGTAGTAAGTAAAAGGCGTGATTATATATTTATTCATTAAGGGTTAAATTCATAATCGTAACCGCCACCTCATCCTGCCCTCACACTCAAAGTCGAAGTAACCAAGGCAACTAACTCAAGAATTTGTACAATTTGAATTAGTTGCCTTAGTTACTTCGATTTTGAGTGAGAGGTGAAGGTGAGTCATGACTATAATTTGACCCTTATTCTACTAACTAATATGATTTATATCCTGATCAGGGACCCCAAAAATAAAAAAATACGGTTAAGATTCAAATTATGTTTTTGCTTCGATTTTTTGTTCCGTTTTAATAGTTTTCTTTTGGTTCAGCTCGAAAACCGGTTCAATTTAAGTTTAGTTAACGATTATAAAAAAAAATTAACAATGCGTACACACAGATTCAGCAATACAATTTAAATTTATTATAGTTTTTTTGAAAGTACTAAGTAATATTACTTACAACAACAAATAGGAGACCAAATATAGTTATAATAGTTTTTTATCCGACAAAAACACAATTTGATACTGTATCAAACTGCTCGTTAATAAATAATAAATGCACCACATTTTAAACTTGTACGTTGTGACTTTTTCAAGCAAAACCACACAGGTTGAACCAAACCAATTTTAAAGCCGGTTTACGAATCCGGTTTAATATTTACGATTCGTTTAAAGTTCTCACTCTTAAATAATATAGAAAAAAGTTCATATTCCAGTTCAGGTTGTTCAAAAACATACTGTTGAATCCGGTTTCGTTTCATGTCTGTACTTTAATTTTATTTCAAGTTTTTTTCTCTGTAATAAACAGGAAAACGAAGTTCGTGGATAAACTTATTTTTGTTTCGCTGTTTCTAATTAATGAACATGAATAAAAATCAAAAACTTCCGTGAGCAGAGAGTGATATTGTACTCGTAGAGAAGTAGACATTACACATAAAAAGTGTTTCCGAATTTCCGTGAAGTTTATAGCTTAATAACACACTGTGTCAACATTTCGTAGAACCGTAGAAGTTCCTCCAGACGTCAAGTGACACGATAAGTGATTGAATTTCTCTTATACACACAACAAGAAAGTCTTGTAATCATGGAAATTTTTGTGTTTTTTCTTTTCTTTGTGGAATTGTAGATGTTTTACCTTTTTTGTGTTTTGTTGTTGGGGATTATAATTAATAGTTTAGTTAACGAATGTGCAACTGGGATTGTTTATCTTACTATTTTTGAAACATTTCCTTTATTATTTAAACTTTGCGAATAAATTATACATTTGTTTTAGTTAGTTATGTTTATATGACATCTGGATGTAACGAAATGTAACCTAATAAACAGAAAGATATTATTAAATTTTGTAGCGAATTATTAAAATGTGAAAATTATATTATACACTTCAAGTTCAATGTATTTTGTACTGCACTGTATAAAATACCTGTACAAGATAATATTTACAATGACAGCCTCTTGTCGCCGAAAAATTATTTAAAAGTGAATTAAAACACGAGAAATAAAATAACGAAGAACGCATCTTCATATTTCATAGCTTCGGAAAAGTACAAAGTCTGATGAGGAAAAATTTCAACTTTTCCGTAGGTTATATCTTAAAAACCAAACAAGATATGAAAATGCGCTCAACGGCATTGAATTTCTCGTGTTCGAATTGACTTATAAGTAAATTTTTAGCGATTTTTATTTTTTGAAAATTTCTTAAGGGGTACCCCTTGGATTTTTTACAGTTTTAAGGTATATTCAGACTGTTTGCTCTAAAATTCTTCCTCGTATGAATATTGTAACGAAAATTTACATACATATGTATTTTGACCCGCTGAATCCAATGGTAAAATCAAGAAGTGCATATGTCTTCTAAATTTGGAGATATTGTTCAAAAACTCTTTTATGAGAAAATTTAAGTAAAATATTTAAAAAAAATAAAAATCTCTGTAATTTTGTTTACAAGTTAATTGAAGTACGAGAAATTCAGTGCTGTTGAGCGCATCTTCATATCTCGTTTAGATTTTGAGATATGACGTCGTTCAACACTCCCGGAGGCTATATCTCAAAAAATAAACGTGGTCAAATCCCGAAGTGCGAACGCCTTCTAGTTTTTAAGATATTGTCCAAAAACTGTATTAGAAAAAAAAATATTGAAAATTTTTGAAATTTTTTAAAATCGCTGAAAACTTGTATACAAATTAATTGAAACACGAAAAATTCAATGTCGTTGAGTGCATCTTCATATCTCGTTTAGTTTTTGAGATATGGTCTCGGGAATGTTTTTAATTCAACTTTTTAAAAACTAAACAAAATATGAAGTCATAAAAAGAATGAATAATAATTGTGATTTAATTCTTCAATTTTGTTAATATATTTATTAATATGTTATTTTTTTAAATATTATATTATTTTATAGAATTAATATATCATCCCGCCTTTTACTCATTATTGGGTGTGGCACTGTACTGTAGCAGATCTCGATAAGTGGCATATTTATCTCATCTCTAATATTAGATGAACATTTCAAAAAGTAAAGTCAGTGGAATCGTAGAATACCTAACATGAAAAATGTTAAGACAGTAATATTATGTACTTATTGAACTATACTTTTTTTTCATGAATTATTTATAGGTTTCATTTATGTTTAATCTGATAAAATGTGCGGGACAGTGCAAAAATTTTACGACATATCTTAAGTCGCCAAAGTGCAATCTCTATTCTCTATTCTCTATTAGCTATTTCAGTCGCTTATATTAATTTAAAATTTTAATAGAAATTTTTTGTTATGATACAAACTAGTTTCGTAGTTGTGTTTTTCGTTTAAAATTGAAGGTTTAGTTGGAGTGCTTTTCTTTAGAAACTTGATTCGATCAACGTATAGAAATATTGTAAGCAAATCGTAGGGTTTGAGGCATATTTTGGGTTTTAGTTTTCTTGTAATGTGTAGGTTTGTGTCAGTTTGGAAATGAAGTATAGAGATGTAGGTGGTAAAGTTGAGTGTTGATCTTGATCTCGTTGAAATTTCTGTTTCTGGTTGTTGAATATCGATCGCGGCTTCGGTTGGCTGTATCTACATAATTGATCGGTGTATAGAAACAACGCGTTGTACAAGTCATACTCGGAGATATCATTTCCTGTGAGCTTATTGTTGTGTCTTGGGCTTCGAGTCGCTGCTTCGCTGTATCCTGTATCTACACAATTAGTCAACTAACGCTTGAGGTGAGATTTCAAAACAAACCGGGATAACATTTCCTGTTTTCTGCTTGTTGTGTTGAATCGATCGTGGCTTCAGCTTACACAATAAGTCAGTCAGTGGTTGCGGCGAGATCTTGGAACAAATCGTATTTTATGGTTGTGTATCGACTGTGGTTTCTACCATTCTGCCTGTTGTATAACTTAGTCAACATTTGAGGTGAAATCTTGAAACAGATTGCTTGTTTTTTGGGAAATGATTCCCTTCGCTGTTCTCGATTAACGGTTTACCAAATCGAGTGAGCATTTCCGGCTTCCTCTTTTTCGGATCGATCTCGATTTTACTACTTTACATCTACACAATTAGATACTTTAAATGAAGGCCGATTTTCCTGCGCGACTTCGTTTAGCTTCGCTCGACGTTCGACGACGTTTACTCCGGCACGGGTGACCAATCACAATGAGAAGTTTTGCAGGTCACGTGCGGTGTTGACTGAAAGGGAACTGTCACTGCACTGAATTTGTCCAGCCTTTCAGCTTCACAAAGATTTAACTAAAAATCCTATTGGATTCTATTTGTTATCCACTTCTAAGTTTTTAAGTGCTTTTAATTAACATTCAACCATTGTCAAAGGTAAGAGCATTAAATGTCATCCAATAACATTTGTTAGGTTCTTTTCTACCTGTATAAAATTGGTATTTACAAATAAAAATCTACATTACATGGTGTAATGGCTCAGTGGTATCGAGTCGGCCTGTAGATCCTAAGAACCCTGGTTCGATCCCACAGCCGACAAACATTTGCACCAAATTAAAATTACCCCTGTGGCACCCCCACTGTTAACATCTTTGGGGGCCGTGATTTAACGGCTAGTAACCGCACTTCACGCGTATACATATATCACTTACCGAGATCTGCTTCAGCAGAGTGCCACACACAGTAATGGGTAAAAGGCGTGATGATATATTTATTTATTTAAATATATTCTCTATCATAGAAAGAAATGAAAAGACGGTAATATTTATCTTTCTGGTTCATTATTGGATGTGGCACTTTGCCGTAGGTAGATCTCGGTACCAGACGTCAAACCACGGACCCCAAGAATGTTAATGGAGGAAGAACCTCAGTGATCATTATAATGTGTTGAAAATTTTTTGTCGGTTGTGGAATCGAATCCGGGTTCTCAAATCCATAGATCTACTCAATACCACTGACTCACCTACTACATATTATGTAAATATAAATTATTATGGGGTAGATGGCTCAGTGGTATCGAGTCGGCCTATGGATCCTGAGTACCCTGGCTCGATTCCCATAGCCGACGAACATTTTCACCACATTTAAATTACCCCTGTGGCTTCTCCACCACTAACATCTTTGGAAGCCGTGATTTTACGGCCTGTAACCGCACTTCACGTGCATAAATATATCACTTACCGAGATCTGCTTCGGCAGAGTGTCCTACCCAGTAATGAGTAAAAGGCGTGATGATATATTTATTTTATGGGGTAATGGCTCAGTGGTATCCGAGTCGGCCTGTGGATCCTAAGAACCCTGGTTCGATCTCCACATCCGACAAAACATTTTCATCAATTTAAAATTACCCCTGTGGCTCCCCCATCACTAACATCTTTGGGGGCCGTTATTTGACGGCTGGTAACCGCACTTCACGCGCATAAATATATCACTTACCGAGATCTGCTTCGGCAGAGTGCCACATCCAGTAATGGGTAAAAGGCGTGATGATATATTTATTTATTTTATTTGAAATTTACATTGGAACTAAAACTGAAGGTATAAGTTGATTCTAAATGAAAGTCTTGAAATGTAGTGGAAATAGTAATAAGTATTTTTGGTTAGACATATGAAATTCTGACTTATATGTATATTCTTTTAGTAAAAAGTTTGTGGGAGTCATATAATCATTTGCGTATATCCAGCAACTATATAAAGCCTCGAAACGGATAGCAGGGCGATCTTTTGCGTCTGGTTCTGCGATCTCGTAATCCGCCTATACGGCCTGCAGCTATATGTTGCGCATGTTGGCTAGCGAAGTCCCAGAGGTAAGCTGACATATCGCAGAACTCTATAGAACCTTTTCATTTGATTTATTTAATTTCGCGTGCAGTGCTTTTATGTCGCAATGGGCGAATCGTGCCTGGTGCGTAGTAGTGATTCGTGATCTACTCTCGATATGTGGGATTGGGTTATGATTATTGAACTTCTACCGCATTGTCCGGCCCGGTCGTGACTGTTGCGACAAAGCGCAACCTCACTCATTATTATTTTTCTCGTTCTTCGGTTTTACCCTTCCTCGACCCTCGCAACGGGAGTTGTTAAGCTCCTTTGAAATAACTTAGATGATATGAAACTCTTCTATGCCCTCTGCATACACTGTTTTTATTTTTAGAATCGTATTTCGCCCGGGCTTATTTATTTATCAGTGCCTTTTTTAAAAATGAAATCGTTTGTGCTTTAAATCCAATTTGAATCACATTATTTTTTTGAGGTTTCAAATTGTTTTCCAATTGTGTGAACTGTAAGGGAAACAGCTATATTGAATTGCAGTTAATAAGAAGCGGGGAAACGTATGGCCAGTAAATATAAAGTTTGTTACATGCTTTGTTTGAATTTGAACGTTCTTATGCTGGTTTATAATTTAGTGGCAATTTTCTTGCGCTTAATAAACAATGTTGCATTTGTAAGATTTACTTGTTCACGCTTTTTTATGTTTCTTTGTGTTTGCTCCGCGCGCTTCATGAAAAAAAAAACAGGCCTTGCCACTAATCATGGATCAAAAACATAACTTTACTACATACCAGCGTTGATTGACTTTATAATCAAAACTACTAAGTAATTATAGACACAAAAATCGCTGAACTTATTAACTTATATTTAATTAGTATTTTAAGTAACTACTTAATAATTGATGAAATCAAATGAAAACAATTTTCACCACATTAAAATTGAAACTTTCTTTGTTTCATAGAGTCTAACTCTAAAAAAAACATGCATTTTTTGGGCATAATCAACTAAGAGTGGGACAGCTTTGGATTTTTTAAGAACATCTACTGTCGTTTTGACATTTATTAGTAGGCATGTCGTATTTTTAAACAAAGATTACTTATATATTAGATATTTTAAAGTAGTTTTGAAATATTTAATGCATATTGGAGGATTGAGGAGACATTTTTATTAAATTTACATACATATTTGAAATAAATGCTTTTAAAAAATAATTTTTTGTCAGTCTATAAAGATGATTTTAAAACAACGTCAAATTGACAAGTTTTATAAAGTATACAGATACACCCAATCAAATTTGTCCTCGATAATAATATACAGCAAAACCATGCAAATTTGTACCCAGCAATATCTTCTTCATCTTCAATGGCGCTACAACACAAATCGAACCTGGGCCTACCGGGCACACCGAGCCGCAGTTTTTCCGCTGCCGTACTGCCGGTTTCCGTAGTCGATGTTACTTTTGAAGAGATATGTATAAGTGACTAGATTATAGCGCCCGAGTATGATTAATACAAGTAACTGTATTTTATTTAACGACATATCATACTTTGTCGACAGGCGGATTCGAACTGACGAACCTTGGTTCGGGTGACGTCACAGCATGTTAAGAGATGTGCATTAACACACCCAGCAATATACATTTTAGAAAAAGAACTCGAATTGGATTCTTTTGAGCACACCTAATTTTTCTATCGCCAATTGTTTTATTGAAGGTGCTTCAAAACCTATCGTGTTTGGTATCAAATGAAAGATCTTTTGAAGGGCTCGCATGCAGAACTTGAATTTTTGCAATCATCAATTGTTGTAGTGAAAGTGCTTTGAAACCTATCGTGTTTGGTATCAATAGAAAGGTCTTTAGTAGAGCTGATATGCAGAATTGAAAAGTTTTAGGTCGGCCATTATTCAATTTTATTGTGTCCATTGTCTCACTGAAGTGAATCCTACTTCATATTTTTAACTAAAATATGTATAAAATGTATCTCCTCTTTGTGTGTAGCCTTATTATGTGTTTAGTATATTATTAGGTGCGGAAACCGCTAAGGTTGAGAGCATAAAGTTTTCTTGATTAACCTGAATCAGAATCTGCAACAGATGCAACATGACTTGACATTATGGACATTGTTTGCAAGCACTTCACTCTTGTTCATCCATTGTGTTGCAGTGCTGCAGGCTTGTAGCTTGCTTATGGTACTAGTGAGCTGTTGTTTGCTTGCCTTATTAAAAACGACTAATTCTCAGGGCACAAGTGATACTTGTAAACGTACACGTGTTTGTTTTTAGTCTCTCATGTTATTATCTCACAGGTATTTCTATTCTTTATTTAGATACGCAGTTTGCCGCGAGCATTTTCGCACAAACCCAAAAATATTTTGTTATAATATAATTCGAAAATATTAGAACGATGCTACATAAAAAGAAAGGTAGCGTGCGATATTATAATAACAATATTTTGTTGATGAGATCGTGACCAGAATTCGTTGGTGTATGATTAATGTTGTTAAAGGAAGAATAATAATATTATTAGTGTCATGTCATACGTATAGAAATTGTTAAAAAAGTTTATATAATACGATTTTAAATAATAATATTATTAGGTGGTTCAGTGGTGTCGAATCGGATTGTGGATTTTAGATATCGGCCAATTTTCACCACATTAAGATTATCCTAGTGGTTCCTCTTCCATAAATATCATTGAGGGTCGTGATTTGACGGCTGATAACCGCACTTCATGCGATTACTTACCGAGATCTGCTACGACAGAGTGCCACACCCTATAGGGTAAAAGGCGTGATGACATATTTATTTATTTTTGATTTTGGTGATGTTTTGAAGAAATCTTTGTAGATTCGTTGTTAGAGGAGTGAGTGTGAGTAATTTGAGATGTTTTGAACATACGAAACGTACGTCGAAGAAAGATGAATGAGAAGTGTATAGGAGTGATTGGATGGATGTGATTGAAGGTTTGTTTTATGACGAATGAATTTGTATGGAAGGAATTATGAATATGGTTAAAGCGAGGTTGTGAGTTACAGTGGCGTAGCCAGAAACTTCTAATGGGGGAATTGAAATTTTGAAAATATAATCGCCCAATTTCTTTCAGGGAGTCTACCATAAGAAGTTCACCATTGCTAACTTTTTTTTTGGTTGAAGAGAAAGAAAGACTGTTATATATGCAAAGTACTGCCATGATGTATAATTAAAAATAAATGAATATTAAATAAATTAGTTATAACCAAAATAACAATTTTTATAATATAACACGATATTGTAAATAACTCCATTCAATAGGTATCGATTGGTATTCATTTCAACATGGCGTTACATTCTAAAAAATGTTATTTTTGGTTGTTATAACTCGCTTATTTCATCTACATTTGTTATAAATAAAATAAATAAATATATCATCACGCCTTCTACCCATTACTGGGTGTGGCACTCTGCTGAAGCAGATCTCGGTAAGTGATATATTTTGCGCGTGAAGTGCGGTTACCAGTCGTCAAATCACAGCCCCCAAACATGTTAGTGGTGGAGGAGCCACAGCGATAGCTTTTTCAAATTATGAAAATTTGTCGCCTGTGGGAATCGAACCAGGGATCTCAGAATCCACAGACCGACCCATACATACATTTGTTATGAATTCTATATAATTAAATTTGTCAGAAAACTAGTTAATCCATCTCTCTATTTTTTCAAATAAAAATGTCAACAATCGTGAACTACTAAATTCGCTTCACAAAGTGTATACCCTCGTCTTCCATTCACATAATTTTACCTTTTACCTATGGCCTTTCAACACATTTTTCCTGCGACAATTTAACATTTTACTCTACAAGAAATTATTTCCTTTTTAGGGCTTCTTTTTAGTTTCGCAATTTATATCAAAGGTTTTTGCAGATTCATTGTCTCCCTGGCATTTTTTGTATATAGATAACCGAAAATAATAATGTCATTCTGTTGACAATTAAGTGGAGAAAATAAGCACTTGCCGCACGCAAATGAGTACGGAAAGTAAGTACTTTCCACACTGTCGTAGGAAAACTATATTGTTTATCCTCATTGATGGGGAATTTTGTGTGTTAAAATGTGAATGTTTGACGAGGACTGAATATTAGATGAGTCTGATGAGTGTATGTTTTTTTGGATGATTCTAGGGTTCGTGCTACCCCAATTAAAATATAAGTTTTATGTGTTTGTAAAAGCATTGGTATGACTAAGATCTGTCTAGCCACGCGTGAACAAATTCAGTGAAATCTGTTTTCAATGCGACAGCAAATACAATTTATTTAATTCTCATATTTCTATTGACATTCTCATCAGGGTGTTGAGTGCCGTCGCGGTATACTCGATTAGAATTTAGAATGAATTAAACTTTCTGAAACAAATTTGTATGCGCTGCTTTCAATGACGCTAATACCTTAACAACATGCACGGCTATTCACACCATTAATAACTATATGTTATTATCCGACACTTTGTTCATGAACTAGAAGAGAATTAACACGTTCGCAAAGCGCGAAGACGAGAATGCAGAGTATTTTGCATCTCTCATCTAAACGGAATGAAAAATTTAAGCCTTTGTTTTATAACCTGGATCATGACTGCAACAAAGTAAAATTTAAATTAAAGTAGAATTGTTTCTACTCCAACGTTCAACGGGACGAGCTTTTATATATTTCACTTTCAGAAATTGGCAAATAATTTTAATATCACTTTTAAATTTGGGAAAAGGCTACAAGATGCAGTCGAGCATATGTAACACAAATGTCAAGAGACCGCAAAATTAGTCCGAGTTATAGAAATTTCCAGTTAAAGAAAAAATCATACCAATTGCATACATGTTTTATTGCGTAAAAAAGTACATAATTTTAAAACATTCTAAAATGTAGCGGTGACATTTTACCTGTTGGAGAACAACAGTTGAAATGCAATTCGTTTTGAAAAAGCAATCAAGTAGTTCAATAAAAAAGTATTATAAAATACATAGTTGACAATAAAAATAATGACAGATGTACATATAAATAAATGAAGGATTAATATTATACTTATTCACTGCACTAAATCTTTGCATGATTGAATTCTAACATTACCAACATTGTACACTTTGTACCAGAAAACATATACTCTGTACTAACCAAAAATCAGTACAAAGATAAATCTCGTCGCTCTTCGGAAATTCTCAAAGAACTACATAAATTGCAAATTGCATGCGACGAAACAAAATTCCACGAATCTTGGCGACCGTACATGAAGATAACATGCAAATATTGTGCCGGAAGATTTCATTTTGCCCTTGAAAATTCGACTTAAGATAATATCGTATTATTGAGACGTGTTTATTACCTTTGAATTACAGTGATTTTCGAACAACAGTCAATTTCGACTTAAAGAAAATTTCGAGTTGTGGAGATCCGAGTTATAGAAGTTTGACTGTATTTATGTCTAGCAACGGCTACGTAAAAACTGATTTCCCATGTTAAATTCCAATTATATAGAATAGTACCAGCTGATACCTTTTTGGGACCTTAATATACAAGTTTATATTAAGTAAGTTATTTAATATTAAAATAAATAGTCATGGTATTGTTATTTTACCTTAAATCAAGGAGCCTGTCTAAAATTTGTTTGAATGCTAATAAATTAATGAACATTTGTATTAAGCTTGGACAAGCTTTCGATATACACATATTTAGTTATTTATATAACATTTCGTTTAAAAAAAAGTAATTTTAATTTAATTATTTCCTAATTTGATATTTAAATGTTTTGAAGTTTACGTAATTAAAATTGTTGAATAAAATTAAACAGCTTAGTCCATTGAACCGCTTCTGTCTCTTCAATAATAAAATTATCAACGGCGACCATCAAATAGAAAACTCGGCTTGTGGTTTTCGAGATTCCGGTTGGGATATGTCAAAATTAGCTGAAGCACTAAAAATCATTCCTTTCGCTAACATTTGTGGTTGACGTGATTTGATAACTGCGTGGTGACCACATTTCACGATGTAAAAAACTTGTGTCATCTACCGCGTTGGTTTACAAACTCTTTCAGCCCAATTCTCAAAAAAGTTTTTGCTAATCCTGAAGTTTATATTACTCAAATTAAGTTAAACCATATTCTCTAATATACTCTTTTTGCCATTCGATTTTCGAAAAGTGATTTGGATTAAGTTTTTTAATCGGACTAGAATAAGATTAACTAATTCAAAATTCAGTATAAGCTTTTTTGAGAATCGTACTGTTTGAGTCTACCAGGATTGTAGTCAGCCAAAAATTTACCAACGCCTACATCGACTCCTAACTTCGAAAAAAATTGCTGCCCCCACAATTTTGCCGCCCTAAACTATAGTTTACTTAGCTTATGTGTAAAGCCGGTACTGAAAATAAATAAATAAATAGAAATGAACAAAGACGTTTTACAAAAACGTAATATCTCTAAGACAAAGAAAGAGTTATATTTATTAATCATTTCACCAGGATTGCGGAGTCAAATAAAAATTTCCCAACGCCAATTTCGACTCGTAACTCCAAAAAATTTGCTGCCCCCAAAATTTTGCCGCCCTAAACAATAGTTTATATAGCTTATGTGTAAATCCGGTACTGTATATAAATAAATAAATAGGAATGGGCAAAAACGTTCTACAAAAACGTAACATCTCTGTAAAACAAAGAAACAGCTACATTCACTTACAATTTCTTAATTCAGCAAGCAATGATATGAACCTAAACACACACCAAATATGCTGTAGTAGGTATATTGTTTTGAAATGAAAACATAGTATACTTCTGTCCGTCGGTCGGAATGAACTTTTATTTACCGTTAAAATTTTGCAGTGTTGCTTGTAAATCATTATAACTAATTGACAGGTAATTTGTTGAATGCCTTTTTTCAAATAAACGTTCTTTGACAAATATCGGTTCACGAGCATCCGGTTATTCGGCAGCAGTAGCACAACAGCACAAATGCCAGACCACGATTCACGTTCACTAGGTTTCCACATCCACATCCACAAAGAACGAGAACGAAAAATCGGACGCATTGTGTCACGTGTATTTAAGTTATAGTACTTCCGACAAATTAGTTCGCACGTGGAGCCCTACAACGCAGTCACAGTCACAGTCAGAATCGATCGATCACCGTTCCACCGTGCCCGCAAATGTACACTTTTGACTGTTACACAACAGAGTATGGCCTTTTGTGTGCAGAGTGCGAATATTGCATGCATCAGTGATGCAGATTCAAGTCCAGTCAAATATTACAGTTTCATTTACATAATAAAGTAAACCGTAGCGGAATGTTCTCCGTTGCTCGAAAACGCAGAGGTTTGTTTGAATTCGGACCACCTCAAGTTTATAGTCCTACTCATCAATACAATGCGAACGTCCTATTACTATAGAAATAACTGGAATAGAATTTTGTCCTCTCGGGATTTGTCCAAATTTAATTTCAGTAAAGTTTTGTCCCTTTACCTGTTTTGTGTAACGTTCCGCGAAGTTTCCGCACACAGTATTGTCAAGGGAATTTTACCAAAATTTTTCAATTTTTCAAATCGCCAAATTTGCATGCATATCAATTACAGGTGGCTTAGTAGTGTCGAGACGGTCTGTGGATTTCAGAACCCGGGCTCCATATGATAATATGTATATTATGTAACAAGTTTTATAAACGTCTCTTTAGTTAGGAGTATCTAAAGAGTTTATAAAACGAGTCACATAATTTACTTTCTCTATGACTACAAGTTAAGACAACAAAGAAAATGTAAAGTTTTAGTAATATTTTTAAAAGTACGATTAAGTTGCATGAAGCTAACTTCATTCCGTGCTGAATACGTCAGTGATCAAAACTTTCAAAGCCACAGATTGTCAAAATGTTATATAGCGCCGTGAAAACCAGCACTTTAAATGACATTTTAAAAACAGGAGTAGAAAAAATAAATTATACTAATCCATGAAAGGTTAAACACTAATCAAAACAACTGTATATGAGTAATTCAATTTCCTGTTAGCCATATGAGATAGAACGATTATTACGTCATTGAATATATCTGCGATACTTTGCTTGTTTTGTTTCTGTCATTTACATTTGCAGTATCAAGAAAACAATATTTCGTTTGTAGAATTTAATGTGTTCTAAATTATTTCAATACTCTTGAACTTCAAAAGTATGTATAGTAATACATAATATATTTCATTTAGGAATAACAATAATATCTTGTTTCGAAACGACCACTGTTCATCTTCAGACTCAATTAAGCACATGATGCACCTTTAATTGGAATTGGCTCCACCTGTCTTATTTTTTGAGATATGGTGGCTTGAAAGCTGACATTTTCTACATTTATCAGATTTTATTTTTGAGTCAAGGCACACTGCTGAAAAAATCTGTTCGGTTTCGATTAGCGGTTCATCATACTTTGTCGATTAGGTTTTTGTTTCGGTTTATTATAATTCAGTTTTGGATCATTTTGTACTTAATTATTATTTTTAATCAAAACTACAAATAAAAATCACAGTTTATATATAATATTAAAATTAAAACACTTATATTATTTATTCTATAACTTTCTTAAACAAATTAAAGGCGAGACGAGAAATAGAAAATATCGTCTTTATTTTTTGATCAGCCATACTGATCTTACTCTCGCTCTCGCATGATATTTATAATATCTCGCCTCGTTCTCGCGCGAGAGTCTTACGAGAGTCTCGCTAAAATTAAACGGCATTGAATTTCCCGTGTTCGAATTGACTTTTAACAAATTTTTTGAAAGTTCCTCAAGGATATGAGTTGTATTCTTGTGATATTTAACCGTTCAGTTCTTAGGGAACTTATTCAGTGCAGATGCGTAATTCTACCAGTTCAAACCAGTTCACATTTACGGTTTGGTTCAATTTACGGAAAAGGTTCGGTTCGGGTTCGCGGTGAACAAAAAGAACCGGTTTGGTTCAAATTCTGGTTCGGTTAGGAACCCTGTTTTGAATTGAAAGAATGATTAAGACTGTTCTGCATAAATTTGAACAAATATTCTCTGGACGAAATTGTACTAACCATGAAAATAAAACGTACAGTGTAAACAATTTCATGAATTATTAAGACTTTTGCTCTACTAAAATCCTTGGATACCGTAATTTGTTTAACTGGTATCGCATATTATGGTTACAAATATATCATCTACAGAAATCTGCATAATAATGGAACTACCTCTGCATAGAGATACCGAACTTAAACAACAAAGGGAATTTAAATTTGCAAAAACTGGAGCAATTGTGCTTATTATGTACACAGTTGGAAATAAAAATTAATACCAAGCCTTTATTCCAAAAGGGACTTTTAGATGCTGCAATAGAAAATTCGTAATTATTTCAAATTTTCTCTAAATGGAAAAAAATAATTAAATCAGTGGGATACTTTTTATTGTTTTAATATTTTGCCTTATCTAATATTTAGATGAAGTTAGTTCCAGAAGCTAAGCTCATCTTTTTGATACAAAATATCATTGTATCTCTGCTTTAGCAGATCTCGATAAGTGGTATATTTTTGTGCATGAAGTGCGGTTACCAGCCGTCCAATCACGGGCCTCAAAGATGTTGGTGATGACGGAGCCACAGAAATAATTTTTAATTGTTCGTTGGCTAAGGGACTCGAACCCAGCTTCTCAAACCCACAGTCCAACACGATACCATTTAACCAAATATTCCATTGCTATTGTAAATGAAATTAATTAAGTATTGTACGTAATGTTGAAGCTGAAAGTTCAAAGTAATATAATAAATTTGATAATATAAAATGTATGTAAAAAATGAAAGAAAATTATATCAAAAAGGCTGATAAAGTGAAATTACTTATGTCACGATAGCGTAAGTTCGCGTGCTAAGAGATGGGAAGGTAACGAAAAATGAAACACTTATTAAAGACAGTAGGAAAACACGTAGTATTAATGAAAATACATTTTCTATTTAATAAATTTCCTTGGTTACACGATTATCCTATAGTATCCCTTATCCCCTCCTTTTTAATTTAAAAAGTTCGCTTCCAATGCGCGTGATAACCACGCACAATTTTTCTGTAAAGTTCGTAAGAATATATTTTTGAAAATGTTATACCCCATCCAGTACGAAGTGAGCCGTGATAAAAATATATTAGCAATTACTTAAGTGGTGACATCTATTATCATTTCGATTTAAGATATTGGTTTTTTTCAATTAATTGATGTTAAAAATGTAAAGGCAGTATAGAATTACCGACACGTGATATGAGTTGAAGTCAAGGACCACTTTGGCTTAACCGGGTATATTTGTATATCCACTCTTGATTCCTGTGAAATTCAACACCGTTCCTAGAGCAGGAAACTCGATACTCGTACTACAAATTGCAAAATGACAACAATTATTTAATAACGGTCAAACAATATATGCAACATGAAAGAGCTTAAGAGCTATTTGTTACCGTAAGCTGTAACTCGTAACTCACGAACACGAAGTGTCAAAATATTCAAATTGAGAAGTGTAATAAAAATAATTAGCTAAACCATTAAAGACCGGGACAATTGACGCTTATTAACGAAGCCTACATTCCTAATTTGAATTTTTGATATATTGATTAACAACTTATTATTCAACTCTCGATTTGTCACAGAATTTTATTTAAGCAACAATGAAACAAATAATTGAAAAGTTATTTCGCCACGTGTTGAAATATGGAATAAGTCGCGTCATAACAGTCTGAAGATAATATAGTAAATTTATTGTGGTAACGGAGATATCATCTTCCGCTCGTTTAGATTACACCTTGCAGCAAAACAGGGAACTGCGTCACAAAGGTTATTTTCATGAGAAAAGATTTGATTTGCAACAAGGAATAAGAATTACGGATTTATTTTTGAATGTAAATTACCTATCTGTATATCCATATGCACTTTCGATTCAAAATATATCAGGAGATATCACGCGAACAACCCATTTTATAGTTTATTGAATACATGTCCATGAATAAATGTTGTTTGAAAATAACTTTTGTAATTTGTAGAAAAAGAAAAATTAGGTATATCATCGTATGTATTTGACATGATACGTAAGTACTTATACCACAATTAGTATCGCACCCCCTAATGCAAGATCACCATAATAATACACTGTTCATTGTAATTAAAACGATTACAACATATTTTGAGTTATGATTTTACCTAAAATTGATGTTATTTCAGAAAATGCAATACTATCTGGTGCAATTTAAACATATTTAAAATAAGTTGTTATTGCTTCATGAAATATAATGATATTGCCGAGTTTTTAATGTATTTAAATTTTGTTTCATGATAGTCTTGTAAAAATTGAGATATACTGGCGTCAAATTGAAAAAGGTCGGGACATTTTAAAGTTTATAACTTATATATTTGACATAACGCGTGAGTGCTTACTCCACAATTATTGGAATAAATAATTGTGAGAATTTGAAGAAAGTTATAATTTTATTAAATACGTGTGCATGAGTACGCGATTAAATTTTATTTAACAAACTTGTAGAAAAATAAGAATTAAATGTATCTTTATATGTATGTGACATGAGGTGTGAATGCTTATACTACAATTAGTTAAATAAATAATAGTGTGAATTTAAAGGAAGTAAGGGTATAAGTTAGTTAATAATAACTCTAGAAGCGTTCAAGCCAAGAACACGTGGTGAACAATAATTTATTCAGATTCAAGTTAGGTGCATGATTAAACCTCACAACACTTAGCGGCATAAACTAACGTGTAATTATGGTTTAGCCTTAGCCAACAACAACGAACAGAGAATCTGCAAGCAACTAACGCCAGCAGCAGGCTCCTCTGACTTGTGACTTGAACACAGAATAGCAGAGCACTCGAACACTGTCCTGTATACTAAACACACTCCGATACAGAACAGACAGATCGATTCATGATCCCTTGAATAATGCAATGTTCGAACAACGAACGACTCATTCTCATCTACAAATGGCAGACGGGATTCACTTGAGTTGTTGTATTCATCTGACAGTAGGCAGTACACAGCTTCCAGCTTCCAGCATCCAGCATCCAGCATCCATTGGCAGCTGGTCATTGGTAGTGCCACACGACATGAGTTCATAAAAACAATGGAGGAATTTGATTTCCAACCCAGTTGCCTGAATCCGCGATCCGACCGCATTCACTAGCTTTGCTTTGATCTCCCAAATGAAAATGCAAGGATAATAGAAAGTTCGTCCGTCGAACATTTTTCCATTATAACTCAGCATTCAGTCAAATGTATTATGAAGGTTCGCTGTGTTGTAAAAACTTTATAGAAAAGTAAGTAACGATACTTTTATTACGTAATAAACACATCAATATTTATATTCCACAAAATCCAGTGCTGCCTTGCTTCGACCTCGCAGCGTCCGAGATTCGAGACTCGGGACCATAGCTGTCGGAGAAAACAGTATAAGAGTAAGAGTAAGACCAAAGCGTACAGAATGGAAAAAGGAAAGATGGAAGCGGAGGCGGATAAGTATTAAAGCTGAAATCTGAAAACAACGACAACGGAACGGCGACGGACGACGGGCAACGGGCAACGGGCAACGGCAACGAGAGTACGGGAGAACAGAACAGAACAGAACAGAACAGAACAGAACAGAACGAGGCAAAAGTGTCAGTGTCAACGACAGACCGAAGCACAACATCTGCACTGACACTTCGTCTCTAATCGATTTCGTCGGGTGGGAGGGACTGTGGTGCTGGTGCCGGTGGACAGGACACAGGACACATTCAGCACTGACGACACATTGCAATGTTAATGTTACTGTTTTACTTCAGTTCAGTTTAGGTATAAATTACAATAGGTTGCACGACAACACGGCCACTGTTTGCGGTGTTCGGCACGACTTCACACGTGTTCATATACCGTGTACGTATATAGTAATTGGGAGCGAAACCTCGTAGATAAATTCCGCAAGATATCGCGTGACCTACATACGAGTATGAATCTGTGTCGCTTGCTACTGCTGCTGTTTTGCTGTTGCTGTTGCTGTTGCTGTTAGTTTGCTCTGCTCTGGACTCTGTTCGCTGTAGAGAAATAACGAAACGTTTTCATTGACAAACATCTTCAAAGAAAACACAAAACTTTCCAATTTTATCAGAAAAGCGCAACATTTATTTTCTTGTTCTACAAATTGTAAATATACTGACCTATATACGGTACCCTACCCACGTATGCCATGTTCCATGTAGTACTTATATCTCCGCGGTTGACTTCCTTTTACCGATGCCGGACGTTAAATATTGGCAACTGCCAGACTACTGTTATACACTTACAGATTTCTCTTCTCTTCGCTACATTTACATATTTCCGCAAAAATGGTTTTATATATCTTGTTCCGTTCGCTGATAATAATTCACGTGGTATGATTCCGAATGTCGAATCATTTGTTATTTATTCAGAAATAATTGAAACTTATTGTGAGAGGCTCGACTATTTTAATGAAATTGTCACATTGAAAATGTACATAGTAAAGTACGTTGGCGGCAAACCAAAGTTGCCGTAATGTATTTAAGCTATACGAGATATGAAATATAATTTTACAAAGCTCTTTTCCGATTTTCATACAGCTGAAATATCTACTAAACTTGTTACTGAACACTGAAAGAACTTGCAGGTCCCATGCCCAAATTATTGATTGACACATCATTTTTACATGTGAATATGAAACAATGAAATCCTAATTTTTATCGACGGACGACTTGAATTCACGATCGGGGAATAAAATTTCGGTGTTTCGGCCATTCAATTATTTGTTTCACAAATTCAATAACCAATCGCGAAATTAAATTTTTTGTCCGTGAACGATTTGAACCCACGATCGCTAAAGTTTTTACACGCAAATATTTTTGTAGGTAGGTACTAAATTTACTATCATGATTAAAAAATAAATAAATTACGTCAAAAATTATTATGCTTTTACTGCAGTTAAATAATAAAAAAATTATATTATATTGGCTACGATGTCTTTGCAACTCTAGAGGTCAAAAGTTATTTAAGCCATGAAAATCATCTTGTGAATGGGTAATTGTCCCGATTTGACGACTTGCAATCACATTGTATACGATGTAAATATTTAATTTGTAATAACATTTACTTAATTATTTACACCTATTGCACACCCAGTTGGGTAAAAGCCGTTATAATATATTAATTTATTTTGTTATATATTATTAAATATGGAATAACTAGCTCAGTAGGTGGTTCAGTGGTATCGAGTCGACCTGTGGATTGGAGAACCTAGGTTCGATTCTCACAACCGTCAAACAATTTTCACCACATTAAAATTATCCTTGTGGCTCCTCCTCCACTAACATCTTTAGGGGCCGTGATTTGACGAGCGATAATCGCTCTTCATGTGCACTTATCGAGATCTACTACGGCAGATTATCATACCCTATAGTAGGGATGACCAACCAACAAGTCGATCGCGATCGACCGGTCGATCGAGGCTATGATTTCAGTCGATCCCGACAACTTTTATTACTAGTAAGTAAGTAATTATCATCATCAACAGAAAAAATTAAATTACAAAATGAAGCAAAATAATAATGAATTTTGAATATGATGCGCCATGAGGAGTAAAAAGAAGTGACTAGGTTTATTTAGGATCCCAACTCGACGCCCTTATAATAACGGCGTCCTTGTCAACTGCCCTGATGCCGCCGCCTTCGGAAGGCTCTACTTAACACGTAAAAATATATCACTTGCCGAAATCTGTTACGGAAGATTGCCGCACCTAGTAATAAAACGAGATTATTTATTTATTTATTATTAAAATGTAATGTTAGGCGCTAGGCGCTAGGCCCTCGTAAAAATTCCATAAAAGAAGTACCTTCTTGCGAAATGATGATGGTATTAGGATATTTCTGCAATAATCCGATAACAAATAACGAGATGAAAATTTCTGTTAACACAGACGGCAGACAATAATGAATTTAAGCGAACGAACGTTAAAATCATGGAAACACGAATAAAATCCGACGGACGGAGCCGGAGTCAGAATGGCAGATGACGGACTCATATCAGACACAACAGAAAATCACGATTTGAATGATACATGAGCGAGAAGTTTGAAACGGGTTTTAGACGAATTTTCAACTAGGACGTTAGATATTTACAAATACAAAGATATGCAAAATGTTTCAAGCGCGGACGAGGACGCACGACGCCGGCAGGACTCCAGACCCTCGGATGCGGATACGCGGATATGCGGATACGGATATGAGGAGGAGGATACGGATGTGGATTCGTGGATTCGAATGAGAGATGCATTCAAGCGAGAGCCGCACCGAGTTGCTACAGACCGCTCAGACCGCTGTAACCAACGGACGTGGACAACCCAAAAATTTTGCGCGCTGAACAAGTTTTTAGCGCTGGCATCATTAACATTTATGAAAACGTTTTAATTCACGTTAAACTTTTAATGAATATGTCGATTCTATTAGATACTACTTAACTGGACTCAAAAATATCCAGAAAAATTAAAACAGTAGCGGGAATGACGTTTTGACAGCATTATGCTGTCATCTTCAGGATAGTAACAATTTATACGCTGTATAATACAAAATTCATCCCCGTTACAATACAAGAAGACATATTTTTAAACTTTTGAAAGAAACAAATTGACAAATCATAATATTTTTCATAATTTGATTAAGTATTAAATGTCAAGAGGACTATTTTGTAAAAAAATTAATAAATAAATTTTGATATTCATTAGTTTCTTTTTCCTTAAAAAAATTTTAATGTGAAGGTACTGAACTTTGTATTCATTGAATTCTGAAAAAAATGCAGATTCGAATAAGTAAATAAAAAAATATTATCCCATTTAAAATAAGAAAGTTGCACTTCGTATTTTGAGAACGAGTAGTCTAGAAAAATTCATGTTTTGCTCATTATAGTCAGTGGCGTGCCTAGAACTTTTGCCGCCCAGGGCGGTCTCCAATTTGCCGCCCTTTCTAAGTCAATCAAATGGTGGTTTTTATAAATTAAAAAAATAAAAATAAAATAAATATATCACCACGACTTTTACCCATTACTGAGTGTGGCACTCTGCCGAAGCAGATTTCGGTAAGTGATATATTTATGTACGTGAAGTGCGGTTACCAGCCGTCAAATCACGGCCCCCCAAAGATGTTAGTAGTGAGGGCGCCACAAAGGTTTAATTTGGTGAAAATTGTTTGTCGACTGTGGGAATCGAATCAGGGTTCTCAGGATCCACAGGCCAACTCGAAACCACTGAGCCATTGCCCCATTAAATTAATAAACATAAATAAATAATTGTAATTGAGACAAACTATAGGTGGGGAACTTTTTTAGCATTGGATGTCATATTTAAATTAGGCAGTAATAAAGGAATTTTTCTAGATAATATTTTCAACCCTACAATGACTTGACGATGAAGAAAAATAATCGAAATCATATAGTAATTCATAATTCGTAAAATAGTAAACTTATGAAGTGAACAAGTTGTTTTTTACAACTAAAACTAAATATAAAAAATGCTGCCCCAAAATATGTGCCGCCCGGTGCGGACCGCACCCACCGCCCCCTCTAGGTACGCCACTGATTATAGTAGTCATATAAAATAGAATTTGTTTGCTAATTTAACCGACTCCGTAGCTTCTGTACTTCGCGAGATAGAAATGACGCGCCATGTACCCTTCCTATCTTTAAGGTTTTTTTAGTGTCTACAATTAGTTTTCTAAATTTAAATATTGCAGAAATATAAGAAAAACAAGTAAAATAATCATACATCAATCTGACGTAAATCTAAGTAATTAAGTTATAAATTTGTACTAAAAAATATAAAGTTTTTAATATTAATTATTAACATCATGGTAATATGATAAATGCTCAAGTTGCAGTGAAATATTTAAATTTTACCAGATTCTTCTTTTTATCCTAATTACGTCCTGCGTTAAGTTTGTCGAAACGCCGACGTTATAAAATGAAAACAGCACTTAAACAAGAACTTGTTTCATTTTGTCTAATTAATAAACCTGAATTACTAAATTTATTCTACGAAATAATTTCTCAGTACTGAGACTGACATACGATAATTAACCTAAGATTGCGAAAGCGTTTTAATTCTTGTTGAATAGAACTGTTATAATGAAACGTATCTCATCGATTTTACCAGATCTGTTTATTCCATGTACGATTGCGCCTTTGTTTTACCTGTCATGTTAATGTTCCTTGTTAATTAACACTGAGTCTTGGAATCGGTATCGCAACATGTATCACAACGTCGAAAAATAGTTCAAAGTCAAATTCGAAAAGTGATAACGCCAAACACAAAGTGCGGTACAATAGAGAAAGGTAATTTTCAATTTTCCCCAATCACAATCATATGAGATCTTTAATACCAAAACATTACGTATGTATTAATAATAATTCATTATTATTTAAGATGAACCCAAAATAATTAATATAAATAAATAAATATATCATCACGCCTTCTACCCATTACTGGGTGTGCCACTCTGCCGAAGCAGATCTCGGTAAGTGATATATTTTTGCGCGTGAAATGCGGTTACCAGTCGTCAAATCACGGCCCACAAAGATGTTAGTGGTGGAGGAACCACAGGGGTAGCTTTTGAAATTATGAAAATTGTTTGTCGCCTGTGGGAATCGAACCAGGGTTCTCAGGATCCACAGGCCGACTTCATACTACTGAGCTAGCCACCCCATAAATAATAATAATATTAAATAAATAAAATGCCTCAGGCAATCCAATATAATTTTAAAAAAAACATAAATTTATTTCAAACGGCAGAAACGAGGGGTTAAAATTTATTTTTAAATGTTTCTTGATGTGTACATTTTTAGTGCAATTGGGTGGCACAGTCATTTATCTAATGTTTTACGATGAATAAAATGACTATTGTGTGTTTATAATTATAATTTCATTATTACTATATTAAAAATAACTATTAAACCAGTGGTACTAAAAATGTTTACTTAAAGTAAACTACTACTAAATTTTGTAAATTAAAAAAAAAATCATCTTGTTCTCTGATCAGTACGTCATATAATAATGTTTTTCCCGCAGTACAAAACCACACTGCATATTAATAAATTTAATGATGAATAAACACTTTGATTAAATTATACAAAATTGCAGAGCTTTAAATATGCAATTGCATTGCTCGCAACTTGAGATAAATTGTAAAATAGCTACAGAATTCTAAGAAGTTATGCGATTGAAATAAATTTGTTTTAATTGAACGATTTAAATATAGAAACTTACAAAAAGCGAAACACAGAGATAATTATACAAATTGAAAACTTGCATTTAAAATTTGAGAAACATGGTGTTTAAATTAAATAAATCCAAATTAGCTGACGATAAATTGAATACGACAAATTGTGCCTTTTTAAATTTATATATTTATCTAATAAATTGATAGAAAACAGAAACTAGTAAATGAAAATGTGTAACACTGAAATAAAATATATAAAACCTTAATCAAATTGTGGAAAATGCGCAGCGTTTCATATTGCAAGAATTGGTAGAGCTGGAAGTTGAGAAAAATGGTGAAAGCGCCACAAATTTCTACGCAAGTGCGCTAAATGTTTAAATTGAAATAAATTCCTTTCGATTTTTGGACAGATCTAGCATTTGTCTCCATAAAACATTAGATTTAATTATACTTTTGTTTCACTTTATTCTTTTTTGCCCACTTTCAGCGTGAATTAAACCTGAGTTTCGCCATCACAATGATGATGTAATTATTTTCTTGGTCCTTTTTAACTTTGCCTTTCTGGGCTGTTCAAAATTTCAACCTATTTTGGAGCGACATTGTTACTAATTCTTTTCGATTTTTTGACAGGTTTAACATTTGTCATTGGATTTAATTACACTTTTGTTTCACTTTTTCTTCTTTCATTCGCTTTCACTGAAAATTAACACGGTTTTTCATCGTCCTACGATCGTTTAATTATTTTTAATGTGTTTCTAGAACAATTTAGATAGAACATCATCACCCTTTTTACTCATTCCTGCAATAGGGTTGCACAAACTTTTTAACATTAGGCTGAATAGAAATATATTATCCTATCAATGGTCAATTAAACTTATTATTTAAGGCAGTGGTTTTCAAACTTTACGGAGCCATGACTCCCTTGAAGGCAAAAATCACAAATATATACTTTCGCGACCCCCTTATCTTTTATGTGATAAAAATTGCAGTTTGTAAAAGGCTGATTTAATCATGTACATTATTACAAAAACAAGCGTAAAGCGACACTCCCTTCCTTTCTTATCTTTTATTTCGTTTTCAGTTATTACGTAGAGTGTTTAACTGCAATTGTGTGAAATTCACTTTCAAAAACATGCGCAGGGCGACGCTCCCTCCCTTTCTTATCTTTTTGTCTCATTTTCTGTGACTGCATTGTGTGGTCTTTTCTTTCATATACAAGTGTAGACTATCGCTTTCATCTTTTCTAATCTTGTAGATTCGTTGTTAGTTTCGTTATTAGATTCGTTGTTAGGAGTAAATGTGAGTAATTTGAGATTTTTTTATGCATATGTTATGTATGTTGAGGAAGGAAAATGAATGGTAAGAGAATAGGAATGATGTGATTGAAGGTTTGTTGTGTGATAATGTTTTCGAGTGTAATAAATGAATGAGTTTATATGGAGTGATCTATAAATGTGGTTGAAGTGAGGGTGGTGTGTTTGGATGATAATGTTTGGTGATGGCTGGTTGTTTGATGGGTGTGATGAGTGAATGTTTTATGAGTGATTTTAGGGTTCGTGCTACCCCATTTTTTGGGATATAGCGTGAAGATATGTATGTATGTATGTATGTATGTATTATTACAAATATAGAACCACGATTTCAGATAACTAGTAAAGAAAAATTTACTCATTAAGGTTCATAAAAGTAGGTAACCGAAAAAGTTTATAAAAACAAGTATTTAATTTTTATGTATGGCATAGATTATAAACAAAACAACAAATTTGCATACTAATGTAGTAACTTATGGGAAATAACATATTTCAATTTCATTAAAATCTGTCGCTTCCATGATAGTACCACATTAAGAATTAATTTAAAATAATATGACAGTAGTTATTAAATTGATGATTTCACCATTTGCTTCCACGTATATTTCTACGTAGATGTGCATATTTTGATCCGCAAAATATTTTTTTAAATTCTTAGTTGAACCAGTTCAAAAAACAATTAAGTGATGAAATCCCTAATTTCATATCTAGTTTCATATTATTTTAAATTAACCGTAAACAGAAACATATGCATCTAAATAAATCATGTATATTATATTTTTCATTTTATTCATCCTTCAAATTTAAATAAAAGCTTACAGTGGGATGAATCTTTGGCAACATGTATTTTAAAATTCGTAAATAGCATCCGACGACCCTCCTCCAATGTCTTCCCAACCTACACTATGTAAAACACTGATTTAAGGTTTCAAATATCATGATAGACAATATTATATTATATGAATAATATCAAGGATTTTGTTCTGGATTATTAGACTTATATTTGACTTTCTCCATCGATCCATTTCTTCATTGAATTCAAAAGTTCATCATAAATGTAATATAATAAATGTAACTTTGTCATACGAAATACCAATTTGGAATTTGAAAGGCCATTGTCCTATATATACGGGGTGTTGACCGCGACACCAGAATATCCTACTTTCCTAATTATTTTAGAAAAAAATAAATAATAATAATACTTTATTAACTAATAGATTCAAATCCATTTATAAGGTATAAATTTAGAAAGCAAATACACTGGTCACGGTAGATGGGCAGCTAGCATAGCAGTTGTTTGGTATTGCACGCCATAGATCACGAGTTCGAATACCGTCCAAGGTATGGATGTTTGTATCGTGATGTATTTGTAATGGATTCTAACAAAGACAGGCTAAATTACTATATATATATATATATATATATATATATATATATATATATATATATATATATATGGGATGGCTAGCTCAGTGGTATGAAGTCGGCATGTGGATCCTAATATATATATAGAGTAGAAGCCAATAAAATGTAATTTAAAAAAATATACTTCGAATACAGTACATATTCTATTATAGTTCAAAGTAATTGATATTGAAAAATGTACTAATATTTCAAAAGCAAATTATGGGTACCAAAAAATGTAACTCTGATAATAAATAATTATTTGATAGTGCAGAAGTTTATATTAAAATGTAAGATCTTGTATCAAGCGATACTATATTAAAATTGTTTAACAATGCTTGATAGGGAAAACTTCTGGCTGAGTAAATATTATTTTCCTTTGGCCATAGGTACAGAAATAAAGTTGAAAGAACATAAAATTCTGCTTGATTTATAACACCAGAAATTAAATATGAAAATGTTAAAAATTAGCTGAAAAAAACAGATAGCCGTGGAAATAAAACAAAATTACAAATAAATGATTCACGTTTTATCTGTCAAAAGAATAATTTCTAACGATACGTAACGTTAATAGACAGCAGAGGTAGTTGATTCAGTGGTATCGAATCGGCCAGTGGATTTGAGAACCCGGGTTTGATTTCTACAAGCGACAATAAATTTTCACCATATTATAATTACCCTGTGGCTCCCCCTTCATAAGCATCTTTGGGGGTCGTGATTTTACGGCTGCTATATGCAGAAAATATATCACTTACCGAGATCTGCTACATCAGAGAGCCACACACAGTAATGGGTAGAAAGCTTGATAGTGTATTTATTTTATTTATATGAATAAACTAGGGATTCAACCTTGACCACTAGCTTGGTTCACAAGTCGTGTAATCTTGGTTTTTTCCCTTGCTTCGTCTACTGATGATGAGAACTTAGTTCGAAATACGTTTTTAGATTTATCTTTATATTTATTAAGGCTTATTAGGGTTTAATTTTTTCTTAGTTATATCTTAGCCTTAGATTTTTACTTTAATAAACTAGTGGTAATGATTGAATGTTTATTTCGTAAATAAGCTGTTTTGAATGGGAGGAATAAATCATCTTTTATAAAAGAAATGCAGATGAAGTGAAAGTGGATACAAAAATAGTAATGTTTTGTGTGGATTAATTGCAGGATGAATCTTATGAATAAATGTTCAGCTAATGTTTTAATAGTTCGTGCAACTCCATTTAATAAGTCATAGCGTGATGTTATGTACGTATTTTTTATTAGCTTTCGTTATAAATTGTGTTTGATTTTTACTGTAATGTGTGGCAGTTTGATTAATTTTTGCGCGTTTGCGAAATAGTAAAATCCTTTATGATACTTAAAAAAGTACTTTTATGTTTATTTTTATGTTCCTTTTTTCTGCGTTTAATGTAATTAAGTTGTGTGTTATATTTTTCTTTTGGATTTATTTCTTTCTGGAGGATATTTTCGACCTATTTTGAATGAATTGAAATGCGTAATGTTGATGGCTTGGGGTTGATGTTTGCGAGTAAGTTGTGTTGCTGTTGCTAGTTGGAGTTTCATCGCCGAATAGAGGGCAGCGGTGTGGTTACATCGCTATGCATTGCGGTTGAATGTAGCGAAATTATTAAGTAAACGACTCTCAACTAGACGTAAAGCAACATTTCCACCCCTAAACATAAACACAGCACCAGTCTTAGTTTCTTAACATAACCATACTTAAGATGTTTGACGTATGGTATATGATTGTTACCCCTAACCACAATTTATTTGGGGCCCCTTTCTCGCAAATAATTTGTTTAAAACATTATTGTCTCTTTATATATAATCAATACAAATACTAGGGATGCCGATTTAGAAAAAAATTGTCGAATGAATATTCGATCAACCGAATATTCATATCCAAATCATTCGGATATTCGTTAGTTTCCATACTCGTATCCGAATAATTCGTATATTCGTTAGACTATTCATATCCGAATAGTTCGGATATTTGTTAGTTTTCATATTCATTATTCGGATATTAAAAAATTATTTGGATTTCAAATTGAACTTTTCCGGCGCTTATATCTTCAAAACTAAACAAGATATGAAAATGTGCTCAACGGCATTGAATTTCTCGTGTTCGAAATGACTTATAAGCAAATTTGTAGCGATTTCTATTTTTGAAAATTTCTTAAGGGGTACCCTTTGGATTTTTTTCAATTTTAGGCTATTTTCAGGCTGTTTGCTATAAAATACTTCCTCGTACGAATATTGTAACAAAAATTTACATACATATGTAGTTTGACCCGCTGAATCGAATGGTAAAATCCCCAAGTGCATATATCATCTAGTTTTTGAGATATTGTTCAAAAATTGCTCGGTGAGAAAATTTTGGTAAAAACTTTTCGAAAAATAAAAAATGCTAAAAATTTGTTTACAAGTCAATAGAAGCACGAGAAATTCAATGCCGTTGAGCGCATCTTCATATTTTGTTTAGTTTTTGAGATATAACCTCGGGAAAGTATAAAATATGATGAGGTAATTTTGATGGAAAATTGAACGTTTCCGGAGCCTGTATCTTAAAGACTAAACATCGGCATTGAATTCCCCGTGTCCGAAATGACTTATAAGCAAACTTTTAGCGCAGTCCGAACTATTAATTCATTATTTTTATTTGACTATTCTTTAACTATTTTAATATTTGAACTATTCGGACTATTCGGTTATTCGAATATTCGATTAGTTTAGATATCCGAGCTATTTGGATATTAAAACTATCCGGATTGCCAAAACCGAATATCCGTTATGAATATTCGAGTATTCGAATAAAATCAACATCTCTAACAAATACATATACGATAAAGAAAAAATATATAACTCCCCAGTGAATGTAAAACAGCTCTTCATAATGTAAATATAAAAATTTGGATCATTTGAATTTTGATAAGTTGTAAAACATTAAACATTGAACAAACATAGAAATAGCTGTGAAACAAAACATATACATTTTTTCTTATTTTATTCATTCATAGTTTAAGTTTAGAGGGTTAATCCTAGGATACTTGTTATAATATTTTTCTTTACCTCAGTGACCTCTTAGAGCTTAAAACAACACGCGGAAAAATTAGAAGAAAATCGTTATGTTTGCTAAATTTTAACCAAATTTGATGTACAGATATATACATCGCCTGCACAATTTTAAAAATAGCTGGGAAGTCGCATAAAATACTCAATTATTGATTTAATATAAACGATGATATAAAATTCGAATTGGAATGAAATTGAAAATACGACTTCATTAGATATGAAGCCTGATTAAGCTCATTACGAACAATTTATTTTAACTTCATTATTCAATTATTCGTATTTTTGTGACAATTAAATTAACCACAATAATCGTTAAATCTAGTTAATAACGATAGTTATTATCAGGGCTGCAAACCCAACCAGAACATGAACCGAAACCGAACTGAACCGGCCCTTTTTCTTGATCCGTGAATCCGAACCGAACTTAACCTAACCAAATATATGAACCGGTTCATATCGATAGTTTTAAAATATTTATATAGGTATTTACAAAAAGTAGGTACCCATAAATTGAATCAGAAGCCACAAAATATTATAAACCACGAACCGAAACCGAATTAATATTTTAGCAGTTTGCAACCCTGGTTTTTAATGTGAAATTAAGACTAAAACTGTGAATTTAAAAGCGGGATGTGATAAGAATTGTATTGCCATAGACAAAAACTGAAGATGTGACTATGCTATGAGGTGGCTTGAAACGTAGCTTAACGATCGCCCGATCAAGGTTTGGCGCTGAACGCTGAAACGTGCTATTACCAACATAAATGTCGCTACTAAATATTTTTATCATCCCGGTAAATAAATTATAATGAAGCGCAGATATTTTTATACACAATTTGGGTTTATCTTCTAGAATATCAGAGAAGAGCTTTTCACTTTGAGAGTATATAAGTTCCTGAATCAAATCTAAGATGTTTTAAACTTGAACATTGTGATATAATGACGTGAACATATTTTTGGACACAATTTGCATTTATCATACTATATATCATGGTAGCGAAGAATATTGAAGTGCTTTTTATTTTGATAGTGAACGCGATACGGAAACGAAACATGCTTTAATACTTTTATACACATTTTGCTGCATTTTACGACATCAAAGAATTCTTCAAGAGCGTGTCATAATAATCTTTATTACCCTCCCAGCATAGCTTTTCATTTCGATATTTCCTAGATCGAACTAGTTGCTTTTAGGGACTTCGAGAGTGGGGGCAACTGGGGATATTGTCATTGGGCCCGCAATTTTTACGGGACCCAGACACAAGAAACTTCTGTTATTTAAATTACATATATTTGTTAAAATAAAATAAATAATAATAGTATATTATGTACCAAGGGACTGAAGTGCATAATCACCTGAAGGATTAAATGTACTTCTGTCCTGTGGTATAATACACTATTTTTCGTACTTCCAATCATACATTTTGAATTAATGATGAATTTTTATATTTATTTGACACAATGGCATCATTTTACAATTTTTTTTGATAATTAATGCAACATAAACACTGAAATATTTTGATGTTTATAATATACTTGTTGCGACGGTAATAAAGCTTGAATTATTAACTAATGTAAAGGTTATATGGTAGAACAGCTTCGGCTGAATTATTGCCAAATAAAAGTCTTTATTATTATTATACTTTTTCGTCTAGATTCATGCTATATGTCTTGTTCGATTTTCATGCGAGTTTCGTTCGAGTTCCATACTTTATTTTAAAACCATTCGTCCATAATCGAGTAATTTCGACTTTTTACGAAGTATTCCAAATTGAAAACTTTACAAAAAAAACACTGCATTTTGACATATTGAGGTTATATTTTGCATTTGAAGCTTAGAGTACAAATATGGAGAAAATTTAAAAATGAAACAAAATAATGAATAGAGGTTTAAAACAATTTTGAAACGAAATGTAAAAAATTTACAATTGATCGGAGTGTTGAAGCACGGTTGGTAATAATGAATGCACGCATATCTGCGTAGGCATAAACGAATCTAGTATGAAACTCGAACGAAACTAGGATCGCAATTTCTGAATTGCTGGCTAGCAACTTCTCGGATGAAACTCGAACTAGAATCTAGACGGAAAAAGTATAATGTACTCGTAATTCAAATGCTTGTTTACCTGTCAATTTAGTCCCACTAGAAGTAAAAAGTAGTATAATATCATTGTAATGGAATTAAGGCCTAAAATATTCTTGCCTCAGCCGCAAAACTGACTCTTGATGCCCTTGGTTGCTTTAACACCGGAAAAGTAATAATAATAATCATATATACAAAAGTGTTAAGTCGAAACGTTTTATTCGTATAACAAAATTTACGTTTATAACATTGTATAATTCGGCAATAAAGACTGTAACACAATTTTAAGTCACGTATTTTTATTAACCGGAGTAACTAAATTGTAATAAAGTACCGGACAGTTTTACAACACAATATATGTTTACTATACTGCATATTGCTGTTCTAAAGAATCTTAACCAAGAAAGTGTTACAATAACAAAAATTTAATACTCCGTATATTTTTCAGTTGTTGGAAACTTGAATTTATTTGCAATTCAAGTATACAACTATGTAACAGATCATAAAAGATATAATGAATAGCCGAGCAGTTAAACCATTGACTTGTTATGTGATCCTTGAAATAATAAATTGTTATAGCCTAGCGGGGTAAACAATGGGTTGTAGCTGAAGAGAACCAAGTTCGATGCTAGCTACTTTTCAGTGAAGAACAATCATACTTTTTACTAACACCTGTGTGAAAAAATATAGTCATTTTTATTTCATCTCTTTAATTTTGTTAGTTTACTTCGTGTTATGTAAAATAAGTAAATATATCATCTCGCCTTTTACCCATTACTGGATGTGGCACTCTGCCGAAGCAGATCTCAGTAAGTGATATATTTATGCGCATGAAGTTACCAGTCGTCAAAAGATCTTAGTGGTGGGGAAGCCATAGGGGTAATTTTAATGTGAAAATATTTGTCGGCTGTGGGAATCAAACCAGGGTTCTCAGGATCCACAGGATGATTCGATCCACTGAGCCATCTACCCCATTTATTTATAACAATTCTAAGTATTTATGTAATGATTGATTATTGTTTTGTTGAATTCCTTACGTTAGTTTCAGTCCGCCATTTGATGAGTTAGATTATGTTAGTGTTAGTGAATGATAAAGTTTTGAGGAATATTCAGGATAGTTTTAGAAGTAAGTTCCTCTTTTCATATGCAAATTGTGTTGGATTGTATTGTAGAGATGTTGCAAAATGACCGTTTTAGTACAACTGAGATCGGGTATGAATAGATAACAGATTTTAGTTGGAATAATCCGTGGTTGGATTGCGACGAGCAGCTTAGAGCTGTAGTGGTTCGTGGTTGGCAGTTCACGATACAACGAGCAGGTTTGGGCTGCAATGAAACTTTACAGGGAGCAATCTGTTGTGTTTTAGTTGATTTGTGAAGTATTTGGGATAAGTGGTTCCTCTCTGAGCTTTCGTGTTTAATTTAGTCTATTCATTACAGGTGCCAAACCGTGAATATTTAATTTAGCGCTTGCTTTGGACGGTTGTTTCTTTGAGATGAGGGTTAATTATCAACATCACCCCTTCATTTCATTGCCATACCGTAGATAAAATATATACAACCGTCTAACGAAATGTATTTAAATGACAGCGTTTTTGTCAACGAAATTTGTAGCTTTTAATGAGTCTATATTGCAGCGCTAATGACAAGTTAGTTCATAGACATTGAATTAGGGCACTAGTAGGAATTATATTTTCACAATACACAATTTTCGTTCACAATGAGAAATAAAATATAAATATATCATCACGCCTTTTACCCATTACTGGATTTGGCACTCTGCCGAAGTAGATCTTAGTAAGTGATATTGTTACGCGCGTGAAGTGCAGTTACCAGTCGTCTAATCACGGCCCCGAAAGATGTTAGTGGTGGGGAAGCCATATGGGTAATTTTCATGTGGTGAAAATGTTTGTCGGCTGTGGGAATCAAACCAGGGTTCTCAGGATCCACAGGCCGACTCGATACCACTGAGCCACCTACCACATAAAAGTTACCAGAAATAGTTTAACAATAGCCTCTATTATTAAACTGTTTTCAGTATAAAAATTAACCAATTGTGAACTCAAAGTATAAAATATAACTTCATGTACAGATTAAGTCCAATCTTCACTTTAGTGAAAATGATTGATTATTGTTTTGTCGAATACCTTACGTTAGTTACTGTTCACCATTTGATATGGTGAAAATGTTTGTCGGCTGTGGGAATCGAACCAGGGTTCTCAGCATCCACAAGTTGATTCGATACCACTGATATGAATAAATACATTCTAATTCTAGTATTATATATTCTTGCTGTCGTACATTTCTCATGTAGATAGTTTTTTTTTTTTTTTGAGAATAATGTTTAATGTATTTTAGATACTATGTACTATTATGCATCATTCATTTTATATAACTGTTTTTGTTATAATCGTCCTGTAATTGGGATTTTATATCCTGTTGGATTGATTTACAATAAATAACAATCAATCAGTAATTGTAATGTGGTAAAAATTCGTAATTATATAAAATATTAATTAAAATCACCATAAGATTATCAATTTATTTTTTAAATTACATTTTTGTTGGCTTTTGCCTTATATAGAGTAATTTAGTCAGCCTTTGTTAGAATAAATAGACTATTTACATTGTGGTATATTTTTAATGTACAATTTTTTATTTTCAAATTTTTGAATTACAGAATTTTAAAACCTGAAAAGAGATTAATAATGTCATAGTTTTTGTATGTACCTCTTGAATTATATACAAAGCAAACGCCAAAATACTAGTGGCGAATATTTAATTATGTTTTTTACTGACGGTATCAATGTTAGATTCGAGTAACTGGTGTGACAATACGAGTATTCTATAAATTAATAATATCCACGTGCGTTCTGGTAATTTGTCGCCATCTATTGCACTCGGTTATTACAACAAACCAATACATAAATGTGTAATATTCCAGCGTTTATTTATTATTAAAACATAATCAATGCTTGCGTAGCAATGCCTGTAAAATGTCGCAGTGAAATTTACGTGGATGTGAAACATATCGCAAACGTTCAGATCATTACAGGTTAACCTGCCTCCGGCTACAGTTTCATTATTGCAGTCAGCGGTCAGTTGGCAATATGCAGTTTACCGGCAGTCTGCCCGTCGGCAGTAAACAAACAAAAGTATTTCCGCAGTAACCCACACTCGGACCGAAAGTGAATATCCATATCCATATCGTCATCAAGCTGCATAATAGTCGACACTCATCATTTTCCAATTTTATTATCATCTATTACAGTGGTTTTCAAAGAGTGGATCGTGAAGACAATGGGGGATTCAAGTGGTAGAGCTTTTTAATATATATTTATTAAAATAAATTCTTGACCGTACATCATATTTAATACAATATAAAATCATACCATAAATGGTATCTTTATTGCTGAAATATGAAAGTGTAAGTTGAATAATTTAAAACGTTCGCACTGCCATATTGTAATGACGTAGTTGCATTAAGCCAATCACAGAGCTTTGTCTGAAACGTTTGTCGGTGCTCAAGAAGACGAAGAAGAAATAAGCATTCAGCATTCTACGATTCTACCAATGACGTATAATACTAGACGAATTATGCCGTGTTCAAGTCAATGCAGTGTTGTGAAGCAGAGAGGAATGGAATAACTTGACGGTCCGCCGGATGCGCGGCAAGGAGCGAGTACACTTTGATGTTATGCAAGTTGCTCCTTGCCGCGCACCCGCCTCACCAGCCAGTTATTCTATCCCTTTCTGACTCACAACAAACGCCGATGTTATCTGTCTAGTTATGTTTTGTCTGAGGATCCTACTGACAACGACAAGTTACGTGTTATTTATCTCTGTCTTATCTGTCTCTCTTTAAGCTAAGATGCAACTACGTCATATTAATTTGTTTCGAAAGTTTAAATATTTTTATCATGCTTAATACAAGTTATTTTAAAAAATAAAAAATTTGGGTGTAATTATTTTATTACGTAGATTAATATATAAAAAATTCAAAAAAGTCTTGAAAGGCCCATTGAAGAGGGCCGCCGGATGCTATTGTAAGAAACATGTATTCAAAGATTCATCCGGTGTTGCACTGCGTTCACTTAAATTTTAAGGATTACTTAAATGAAAGATATCGAGTCGCAGCAATTACCGTGCGCGAGTAATAAAGAATCACTTTACGTTCGAGATATATACATAATTTTTGCTACAACTACGATATTATCAAAATACGTATTTTTAAATTGAAAATATATATTCGGTTAGTTCAATCTATGTTCAACCAATTCATGTTTTATTTGCAACTATGACAATACATACAAAGTAAATAAAATCTGTCATTTCTTCAGAAATCATCATATTTGATTCAAAAATGTGTAAAAATATCTTAAATTTGTCTTTATAAGCGCGCGATAAAATGTTTGTTTGCTTGTTCTTGAGTAACCATCAACTTTACGTTGACAACTGAAAGCATAAATGTAAACCTTTCATAATAGGAAAAGTAATTTAACGAAAATTTCAGTTGAAATTTTTTTGAATATGTTTCTATATTGTCTAAGACATGAGAAATCGAATGCCGTTGAGAGCATATTCATATCTTTTTTAGTTGTAAGTTACAGCTATTTTTCATGTTTTTCAAATTGCAACTTCGAGACGCTATATCTCGAAAACTAAAAGAGATATCGAAATGCGGTTTGAACCAGTGTATTTCTCATGCTTTAGTTAATATAACAGCACATTTTTAAAATTTTGATTTTTTTCAAAATGTTCCCTTGGCAATATTTTAAAAACTAGACGAGGTAATGAAAATCTGTAAACACCAGTGAATTCCTCGCGTAAAAATATGTAAATTTGCAAATTTTTAGAAGAAAATTCTCATGCAAAAATTTGTTATTACAGAAAAACGAAAATCGGCTAAAAATCGAAAATTTTGAAGTGGTTTACCTTAAGATTTTTACGATTTGTGATCATTTTTCGATTTTCTGTAATAACATATCTATCCGTGCGATTTACTTCGTAAAAATTTACATACCTATGTATTTTCATGCAAAAAATTCACTGGTGTTCACAGATTTTCATTATCTTACACTATTTTTGAGATATAGTCAAGTGAAAATTTTGAAAAAAAAACTAAAAATTTTCAAAATTTTCAAAATTATATATTATATTAACTAAAGCACGAGAAATACACTGGTATAAACCGCATTTCGATATCTCTTTTAGTTTTCGAGATATAGTGTCTCAAAGTTGCGATTTGAAAAACATCAAAAATTGCTGTAATTCAAAAACTAAAAAAGTTATAAAGACACGCTCAACGCCATTCGATTTCTTGTGCCCTAAATTATATAGAATCATATTCAAAAAAATTTAATTCTTTCAGTAAGTAGTTTTTAAAATCATAAATTTGAGAAGCAGGATCACAACAATGCAGTTTGAACTAGTGTATTTCCTCATGTAAAAGTATATGAGTAAGTAAATTTTCACAAAAAGTTTCGGTCGGATACATTTTGTATTACATAAAAACGAATTTGTAATGTAAATTATTAAATCAGCCTTTTACAAATTGAAATTTTGATAACATAGAAAGTAAGGGGGTCGCGGTAGAATTTGTTTGTGATTTTTGGCTCCAAGGGGGTCATGGCGCCAAAAAGTTTGAAAACCACTGTTCTGTTACATGTACACTGGTAATTGTTCGATTGTTCGGAAACAGCTATTATTGTATAACATTCGATAAATCTACATTATCTAATATCACATATTGATAGAAATTCACATCATCATTAAATAAATGTACGCTATTGTGAAATAAATAAATTATCTAAAAATAGTTATTTTGGTTAAAAGTTCTATCAAATACTGTTTAACATTTAATTTTAATTCTGTTGACCCATAAATTTTAATTTGACAAATTCATTATTAAATTTTTTATCACTAAAAAATTCAAAAGCTCTTTGTAACTAAAATATTATTGAATATATTTGAAACGTGTACTTGGTTGATGAATAAATATAAACATTTTATAATTTTGACATTATAATTATTGAATTTTATTGAATTACAAAAATGAGTATTAGTAAATAAAAGTTAGTTATAACGAGATTCACTGCTTTGGCCTCTTGTATTCGCTAAAAGTAATAAATCAAGTAAATTTTTCCCCAATTTAAAAAAATATATATTCTCATAAATCCTCGAACGGTTGATTCGGGTCAATTGAAACCATTGAACACTAAAAAAGGTTTATTTGTTCGAATGTGCAAACAAACATTCCCTAAATTTAATTTTTCACTTTAACCTAACGTCCTCTTGTTCGTTTTACCCAAGTATAGGTACATTTATTCAATAAAATTTTCTATGTAAACTTAATTCAAAACTATAAATTATTCGTTGTTTAAAATTTTCGTTGGAACAGAACTCATTATAATCGAGTAAGATATTTTGATATCTTCATATGTGGCTCAGTGGTATCGAGTCGACCTGTGAATTTGAGAACCTCGGTTCGAATCCCACAGGAGAGAAACAATTTTTACTAAATTAAAATTACACCTGTGGCTCTCCTTCCATTAACGTCTTTGGGGGTGATATATCACTGAGATCTGGTACGGCACAGTGCTACACCCAGTAATGGGTAAAAGACGTGATGATATATATTTTTTTAAATTTGTATTAAATAATGTTGGTTCCTTGTTATTATTTCTTATACAACATTTAATGAGTATTTTAAGTAAATACTTAACAATTGATGGCAACCGTAGCTTAGTTGGTTAAAGCATATGACCGGATTTCATAGGTCCCAAGTAAAAATCCTTGTGGTATCCAAATTTTTCTCTTTTTAATTTAATTTAAAAATAAAATATAAATATATCATCACGCCTTCTACCTGTTACTGGGTATGGCATTCTGCCGAAGCAGGTCTCGATGATATATTCTTGCGAAGGAGTGCAGTTATCAGCCGTCAAATCACGGCCCCCATAGATGTTAGTGGAGGAGAAGCTACAGGAGTAGTATTAATGTGGTGAAAATGTTTGTCGGCAGTTGGAATCGAACTAGGGTTCTCAGGATCCACAGTCTAACACGATACCACTGTGTCACCTACTCTATATTATTATTATTTACTGAAGATATCAAAATATCTTACTCGATTTGACGTAATTTGATATCACTAATATCTTTGGGGCCGTGATTGGACTGCTGGCCAACGAAATATATTACAGCAGAACTATCAAACCCAGATGAGGGTAAAATAAGACGATTATTAATGATATATTTATTTATATTTTCGAAAAAGTTAGAATTAATGTTTTACTTCTGAAATAACAGTTTGAGAAATTCTAGTTTTACGCAAGAAAATGCCGCATGTTTTACTGTTGTACTTCAACATGCATATTCAGAGTGATAAATTATCACAATTTAAAAATATCCCACGTAATTAATTGTTAGAAAAAAACATGTTACAAGGTGTGTCACAAATACAAGTTCACGAGAACTGAGAACACAAAGACAAGGTTTAATAGTACGGAACCAACAACTAAACGTTGAGTGGTCCTCCTCACACTCCTCACATCGCTGGTTGACTGGTTCTACTATCGTTGTTCAAATTGGCAGCGCAGGAGTAGATAAAGCCCGACGCACAGAGGCACTACACGGCGCAAAGCCTTATCGAGCGATGATTTTTGACGCGTGTCAAGTATATTGTTAGAAGTTTTTGTCATCGGTATTTCTCAGAATTTGTTGAATCACTTCTCAATATCTTATGGTCCCTTATATATGTACGAGAAGAATAAAAAGCGCTAGGTATACGGAGGGTTCCCTCAACTATTGTCGAATCAAATATACAATCCCGAGGATATAATCCGTGAAATGGAAATACTTTTCGTGCAATAATGATTTTCTATTCTTTTTGTCAAATAAAACTTAGGTACATTATCTTTATTTCTCTCTGATTTAATACTATTATCAAACACCTAAGATTTTCAGTTAAGGATAAAATAAAATAAAGAAATATAATTTATTTATTCTACTCTGTACAACAGGAATTTAATTACAAATACAGGGTCCGGGCGCACCGAGCCTTAGTTTAGTAGTTCATATATATTTACCATGTTAACTTTGTAACACTGAAAGTGTCATTATTAATTTATTTCATTTGATTATTATTACTTTCACTTGATAATGGACCCATTCATAGGTTACACAAAATAAAGCCAATTTCCCAAACATCAAGGATTATATTTTATTCCTCAATCTGGGTCGGATTTACGTATAAGCCAAATAAGGAGTTACGTAGGGCCGCACACATCATAGGCTCCGAAAAAAACGATTTCATAAAATATTTACATCTGTAAATTCATTTCTCATTAAATGTTTTATTGTATTACACAACTTTTATTTAACAAAAATTAATTTAAAAAGCATTTAATAAACATTAAATTATTCTAAATTTTATTACATATTAAATTTCGTAACTGAATATAAAAAATATATATATATCATCACGCCTTCTACTCATCACTGAGTGTGGCACTCTGCCGAAGCAGATCTCGGTAAGTGATATATTTTGCGCGTGAAGTCATCAAATCACGGCCTCCAAAGATGTTAGTGGTGGAGGAGCCACAGGGGTAGTTTTTGAAATTATGTAAATTGTTTGTAACTGAATATAAAGAGATAATATTGTACGGTGGAGTGGGTAGCGTTACGGAATTCGAATCAGGAGATCCCGAGTTCGAATCCCACTCAAGCTACAAATTATAAGAACAACCATTCTGCGGCTCGGTGAGTCCGGGCCCTGTACTGTAATTGGGATTTAATTCCTGTTGTACAGAGTAGCATAAATAAATAAATGAGTGTATTTTTGAGATTTTTTTAAATTATGTTTTTTTGGGGGAGAGGCCCCAATAAAAAATGTTCTTAAGGCCCTGCAATACCTAACTCCGGCCCTGTCCTCAATATAAAATGAAGCATGGCATTTTTTTTTGTATAAACAATATATTATTACCCTAATTGGTCACAAGCACAATGTAGGTTTTTAATTAAAAATGTTTTGTTTCAAATAGAGATAAACAAACGGAATAAAACTAGATCCAATATCTGTCAAAAAATAGTCTGTTATTTAGATGAACAATTTCACGTCAGATGTCTCTGTTGTGATGTTTTCTTGGTATTAATTACGCCTATGTTAGTCGAACTGTGACTTTAGAAATATACACTGTTAAAGCTAATTAATATGTTGTTGATTACGTTCATTCACATCTAACGAACTTGATGTACTGATTTATATTTCACACATGTTTATAAAAATTATGTTTTTATTTTTTGTAATTGTAACTATTTTATTGTGACTTATATTATCGTATTCAGATCAGAAGATAACCAAATTCTTAGTTCTAAACGTCGTCTATTTTAATAAAACTTTAACACTTTAATAAAAAAGTCTAGTAATCTAGTTTATCCTTACCAACTTTTAATTTTTTCATGGGGTAGATGGCTCAGTGGTACCGAGATAAATTTGAGAATCCTGTTTTGATACCCACAGCCGACAAACAATTTTCACCACATTAAAAACCTACCCCAGTAGCTCTCCCTCCGCTAACATCCTTGGGAGACGTGATTTGACGACTGGTACCAGCACTTCACGTGCAAAATATATCACTTACTAAGATCTGCTTCGGCAAAGTGCCACACTGAGAAATGGATAGAAGGCGTGATGATATATTTATTTATTTATTTAGAAACCTACCCCCGTAGTTCCCCCTCCACTCATATCCTGTTGGGCGTGGTTTGACGTCTGGTAACTGCACTTCACATGCAAAATATATCACTTACCAAGATCCACACCCAGTAATGGGTAAAAGATGTGATGATATATTTATATTTATTTTAACTTGACCCATTACACTCTGGTACCAGCTGTCAAATCATGCCCCCAAAGATATTAGTAGAGGAGAAGCCACAGGGGTAATTTTAATGTGACGAAAATTGTTTGTCGACTGCGAAAATTAAAAATGCTAAATTGGATTAGAGATTATTATTTACTATGTAATTAAGTAATTTGCTGGTGTTGCACAACTGCACTTTGCATAGCGCCACTGCAATTTATCAATTTAAATGCAGGTAAACAAAACTAATTTGAATAAACTGTCATGAAAAATTCTGCTCTCAAATCCAATAGTATTGGTTAGTAATTACTCGTTAATAGGTTGTACGTGGAAGTTAAATGGCAAGGGTGACTTTAGAGCGTTAAAAAGCTTCTCTTTTCATTCAACCAACACATTTATGCAAAATTTATCGCTCCAAAACGCAGGTAAACAAAAGCTATAAACAAACCAACTGTCATGCAAAATAATAATCTCTAATCCAATTTAGCATTTTTAATTTTTGGTTCACACAATTCGGGTTTTCACTGCTTTCATGTAATCTACCCGTAGTAGCTATTCATTATAATTAAAAGTGTACTGTCGTGATATAACGATATTATATTATACGTATTTACGATAAAGAAAAATTAAAATTCGCGACGCAAATGAATTTTGTAATGTCAGATCGTGACTGATGCGAGGTAAAGGTATCGTATAGCAAATGCAAAAACTACAATATATCAGCCACGTGATCCCATGGACGTAGCGAATTGAAGAATATAAGGCGCAAAATTCTTTATAACGAACCGAAATATATTTTTAATATAATATTGAAGCACTTTCACACACGTATACCATATGATAAATTATATACTTTTGTAAAACCTTTTCCGTGTAACTAAATAAATAAATATTTTATTAACTTTACCTCATTTCGTTTTTATAACGCTGCATTTTTATGCAAATACTGCTAATGTAGGAGGTATAATTTTTTCTGATATCATTTACATAAAAATACATTAAGTAATAAACATAAAAACATCATTTATATAATTTTAATTTTAATATCTATTGATCCGGTACGAACTGTTATTTTTGTTATACATAAACTATGAATTAAACACCTAAAAATAAGAGAAAAATAGCATGTAAGCAAATACCCATAAATGCTTTATTTCAGAGATATTCCTATTTCGAGTGCAACACTAAAATATCGAGTAATAATAATGACATACCGAATATGATTAGTCGTAGACAAATACTATATCTGCATACTTACAATTTGTGTAAACGCTAAGGATGGGCGATATTAAAATTTTAATATCGATGTTCCATATATTGGAATATCAATATATCGAAATATCGATATATGGAAATATCGAAGTATTGATATATCGGAATATCGATATATCGAAATATCTGATTATCTATATATTGAAATACTGGAATATCGGTATAACGAAATATTGAAATATCGGAATATCAATATATCGGAAAAAATATTTAAAAATAATGTTCTATTTCAGAGATATATGTGATTATAAATATTGTGACATCCCAAGTATTGAAGCGTTATCATTGAGCACTATTTTCACATGGAAAATATGAGACCCGAAGTAGAATGTACGAGTAACTAACTTCATTGAACTGTCACTGGAATCTACCATATTTGTTTACTTCCGTCAAATGTTCTTTTTACTTAGCAGAAAATAAATAATCACAGTACAACACAAAAAAACACCTTCTCTGCAGCAAATAAACCCCGAATATCATAGTCAAGAGAACCGAAGCCAAATATGAAAAATGATGTACATGTTTAACAGTTCCTTTCCACATTTTTGTCTAATGTCATCGTTATATATATATATATATATATATATATATATATATATATATATATATATATAAATAAATAAAATAAATATATTATCATGCCTTCTACCCATTACTGGGTGTGGCGCTCTGCCGAAGCAGATCTCGGTATGTGATATATTTTTGCGCGTGAAGTGCGGCCACCAGCCGTCAAATCACGGCCCCCAAAGATGTTAGTGGAGGGGAAGCCATAGGAGTAGTATTAATGTGGTGAAAATGTTTGTCGCCAGTGGGAATCGAACCAGAGTTCTCAGGATCCACAGGCCGACACGATAACCACTGTGCCATTTACTCCATTATATATATATATATATATATATATATAAATTTATTTTTTTCCTTTTCTTGAATTTTAAATTAAACAGTGAAATATGATTTTCAACATATTCAGTGTATTTCTTAAATTAAATCATATATTATTAGTACTCTTAGAATAAAACAAGTTAAGTACCACTGATAGATACTTGTGACGTCACAATACCAATTCAAAATTTTTTAAAATAGTTTATTATGTAGTTTCATAAAAAAAATATAAAAATATGAATAGCTCTGAAACAAAACATTGCTCAAAAAAACTTTCTCTCTTATTTTTAGGTGTTTAATTCATGATTTAAGTATGGCGGGTTAAATCTATCACATCCTGTATGTTCTTTATATTATTCTCATTAAAATCTGACAGTTCAATTAAAATATATAAGTAATTTATTATTATATAAATATAAGCACAACCATTCCATCCTCAGGCGAAATTTAATTAATTTATTTATTTTGTGTACCAATTATCCGATTATGTTGTTATAATTAGAAATAAAATAACCTGTTGTTTCAGTAGTTAGAGTAGTTTGCATTATAGCTAATTGATAATAATACTAGTACGTCATTTATGAATTAAATTAAATTAAAATGTTCTGTTGTTAAACATTACGAAAACATATAAGCGGAGCTAAGCATTTATAGAGAAAAAGCTTGGACGTCAAACATTTCCAAAACAGAATTAAATATAACAAGTATATTATAACATAATTTAAACGGCTAATAATTTAAACTCTAGCAATAACGTGAATAACCAAACATAAAATAAATTAACTTGTTTGTATCCAGCTTTTATTAAAGTTTGTTGGTCGTACATTACGCTGAACTGGGAATTTCATAACTGAAAATATAAGGCGACTGAAGCAAGCTCTGATAAAATTGCCATTAACATTTTATTCTTGTTACAAACAAATTGTTTACGTAATTAAAAAGATAAGTAAAGTAAGAAACTGGTAGGAGAGTATTTGCATCTTTGGCAAGGACAAAGATATTTTATTTTAAGCAGAGGTCCACAACTAGAGCAATTTTATATAATTATTAAAAACAGTGATTTTTCGTTTTTTTGTAATAAAAATTGTATCGGTGGAGCAAAAATTTTACATACATATGTACTTTCACGAGAGGAATTCACTGGTTTTTACAGATTTTCATTATCTCTTCAACTTTTTGAAATATGGGCAAAATAAATTTTCAAAATTTTCAAAATTTCAGTATAAGCTAATGAGAGCACGAGAAATACACTTGTTCAAACCGCGTTTCAATATCTGTTTTAGTTTTCGAGATATGGGTCTTCAAAGTTGAGATTTTGAAAAAGTCAAAACTCGCCGTAACTCGAAAACTAAAAAAGTTATGAAGATGCGCTCAACGGCATTCGATTTCTCGTAGTTTGATTACATAGAACCATACTTAAAAAAATTTCGATTTTTATACTGGTTCACAAAATAATTTGCATTTTCATTAACCGAATTTTATTCTTGTTACGTTTTAATTTGAATAAACTAAATTTTATATAATAAAAGTTCATTCACAAATCAAAATTAGTGTTTTGTGTTTTCCGTTTTTGTTTTAATATAGACATATTATCTTACAAATCAGTATTTAGTTTCGGTTTTGAAACAAAAGTTTGAAAACTCCAAACTTATGTTTTAGCTTTATGTTTTATACTTAGAAATCGACCAATAAGAAAAAGCTTGAATAATGTAGCGATATATAGTTATCCTTGTTTAAAATTGTCAAATGTGTTTTTTGTTTGGAATTGTTTCTATAGTTATGAATAAAAAGAAATCGTTAACTGCAGTTTTATTAATAAAATTATACGACAATTTATGGGTTCTGGCGCGACCGTAGTTACTCAGTAAAATACTTAACCCATGATGCTATTATTGACTTAGCAACGTATGCACAATACTGAACTGCACAACTGGTAATATTTGGTACCGAATGCAAGCGAAAGATACAGGATGGTATTAAATTTATTTTGAATTATTAGCAGAAAAGATGCTATTACATTCAGTCCGTGCTACGACATTCATTGCAACCAAACTGAGAATATTTAATTAGAAATAATTTGAAAAATCTATGAGCGTTCGCCGAAATTTGAACCCAGAACTTTTCACACGCTAGGTGACTGCTCTAACCAATTGAGCTACAGACACTCAGCGAAATACTCATGCTTTTCCATGCAATTTTTAGCTGTAGCGCAGTTGGTTAGAGCAGTCACCTAGTGTGAAAGGTTCTGGGTTCAAATCTCGGCGATAACTTTTTCAAAAATTATTTCTAATATTTACAATTAGACATTTCTGAGAACATTTATGGGACTAGTACCTATTAGAAAGCTAAAAAAAGCAAACTTTTAAGAATTTTTTTGCAGCTTCTTTATTCGTTATGACCTTACAACTTTTTCTATAATGTAAGTTATTATTTTTGACTTTCCCAATTAATCTCAGTCAGAAACAAAATATTCAAAAAAACATTTTAAAGAGGAAGGTGTCTCACACAATAATTCACCACCGTTAATGAAAAATTGGTAAAAAACAAAAAATGGCGGACTTTTAAAACAAAGTGTGAAAAATTTACCCTTTTTTCATCCTTTTTTTCTTGCGTCAAAATTTTATTTTTTGGCCAAATTGTGGTGAATTATTGTGTAGAATAGTTTAATAAACAAAACGCGACAAGATTGATCAAAATCGGTTCAATAGAACCGGAGATTAACTGTCCGCCGTTTGAAAAAATATAATTTCAAGAAAAACGCGTTTAAAGTTTTTTTCGTATTTCTAATTTAACTTTCGAATTTCTCAAAAATATTTTAGGAGGTGACTTTAGAAGGTGCAAGGAGTTGAAAAATGTAAAAAAAAATCGATTTTTTGAAAATTCTAATAAGTCCTAGTCCATTAAGTTCGCATGTCGCCTACCTGCGTAGCTGGGGCATGATTAGCTGACTGGTGTTCTTGCAGGCCTCCACGCAGCTGCGACGCAGTTTCCGAATCTTCTCGCGCAGCTCAGGGCAGTCACGTGTCTGCCCGATGTGGATGAGCAGGTCTCTGAACAATGCCACCTGCCCATTGATGTCCAGGATCAACTACATAAACACGAAACAGTAAGTTGTTTTAAATACAATTAAGATTAATCGTATTTCGTGAAACTGAAATGATTAAATACGAATATACACGCAACAATTTATTTCAAATTTAATATATAACGAAGCGTAAACGACACCTGGAAATAAATATGAAATATGCAAAAGAAACTGAAAAACGAGAGCCCAAAATAATATAGAATATACTGAATTAAGTAATATGCACGAAAGCTGACTGAAGAACTACCGTCAATTTTCTTAGATTCCAATTATTCCATCGTGTAAACTAAATAACGACATGCATATCTTTTGTAATGCACTTACTAACTACCAGCAATATATTTAGGGTATATAAATTATATAACAATAATTAAACAGAACCATTTTTGTGAACCGGTTCATGAACCGTTCCAAAATTACTTTAAAGCGGAACAAAAACCGAACGGACAAAGTGTGATGAATAACGAACCGATTTTTTCAGCGGTTTGCAGCCCTGATAAAACATATTACTGTGTCTGAGTGGTTCGATTTCCGCTATAACTATAAATCAATTTTCTTTGTGCATCGTTGTGGCAACTTGGTTAAGACAACTACAGCTCAAAGTTGCTCGCTGCTCTTTTGCAAACCTATCAAATTTGCTCAAAGCAAGACTTAATTAAATGAATGCTCAATAACTATTCTTTCGATTCGTATCTGTATTTTTTATAGTTCGCAAATTCAACAGCGTAATAGTTCCTAAATAAATGCACCTAGAAAAATAGAATCATGAAATATATTACACCAATCATATTATTATGTGTTCACAAAGGTGAATTTTTAATCCATTTGACGTTGAAAACGTTATCTTCTTTTAAAGTTGATGAAAGCTTTTACCTGTTTTAAATAAATAATTGGCACATGCACCACCAAATATTTAAACCATGAGTTGAACAAACTTTATCATTTAACTATCTTTAATGGGCACAACAACCGATACAAATACTATTATATATAATGAAGTTATTGCTTATCAGATTTGATACAGTATTAAGTTAGTTAGAACTTCAGACTTCAGCCTTTGACATGACAAATTGGCGGAAGACGGTAAAAGTGCATTTTTATTGAATTTCCTTCAGTATGTTAGTGTCTTCCTAATCATATTTAAGAAATTTACTCAAAAATAATCATATAAAAACATGTTACAGCCGATGAAATTTGATTTTTATATTTACTCGTGCAGTTTTACAAATTTCTATATCGAATTTTCGCTAACTTACGTGGAATTCAAATATGTATCAGTACATTTAAATATTGACAACAATTAGTATGATATATATATATATAAATAAATAAATAAATATATCATCACGCCTTCTACCCGTTACTGGATGTGGAACTCTGCCGAAGCAGATCTCAGTAGTGATATATTTTTGTGTGTGAAGTGTGGTTACCAGCCGTCAAATCACGGCCCCCAAAGACATTAGTGGAGAAGGAGCCACATGAGTAGTATTAATGTGGTGAAAATGTTTATCAGCTGTGGGTATCGAACCAGGGTTCTGAAGATGTATATATTTATGTTTATAATAATTGATAATAAATACTTGCGCTTTTCTTTATAAAGTACCTACCAAGATGTATTTATGTATTTATTCTACTCTGCACAACAGGAACTTAATCCAAATTACAATACAGGGCCCGAGCTCACCGAGCCACAATGTGCTAATTCATATATATTTAGCTTGAGTGAGATTCGAACACGAGATCTCCGGATTCGAATTCCGTAACACTCACCATCGTACTGCCGAACAAATTATTGTAGTGTTGAATTTATATAGTAAATTCCGATTGATTTGGATCGTCGCTTAATCGTTCCATCTGCTTATTTATGACACCATGTCGTTTAATTGTACATTCTATTCTGGTTAATTGGTCGTTAAAAATTAACAGATCCGTCACAAACTACACCCCTTAATCATTTCATTGGGGCAGTAATCAAGATCAAAATATGTATCAAAAATGTACTCAAAATAATATAAGTTCCAATGAGATTTAATTTTATTTATGAAGGAGCAATAAATAGTTTTTATGTTTTTATATAATTCACACACACAAGCATGCAAAGCCGTATTTACACTTTTGGAGAGCAACATTTATTTTAGTTTTGGCTTGGTGAGCTTAAAAATGATTTACACCTTTCTGAGCAGATAAAAACCTTCTCCTTTTTATTCGTGGCGAGTCAAAAAAATCTTTATTTCTGGCGTGGCCCTTGCAAGCAACAGGAGGTATTATTACTAAAAACTACAAATTTGAGAAGCATCTGTAAGGTATAATGAAGTAATAGATATAATATTCCTATTTACTTTGCATAACCAAAATTGGCGAATTGTGTATCATGTAACCTGAGCATTGTGGCTTTCTGTGTGGCTGTGTGGCTCTGGCATTGTGCAGGGCTGTAAACAGGGCACTGGGCCACTTTACCAATGTTCATTGATGATGAGGATCAACGACTGAACCGCCTGCTGCACAGCACCAGCATCAGCACCAGCACCAGCACCAGCAACAGCACCCAGCACGCATGGCATACAGAACACAAGTGTACATTAGTTGCATGTTCTGTGACAGTGTGACGCTTAGCTAAGCGTAAGCTGTATGACTTATGATACATGAACACGTTATTGTTCACATGTACGAAAATGTACCTAATTATACATGCAGGCGGCCATTTCATTTCTAGATTTATGTAGGTAAGTAATATTATCATGATTGCCTTTTTTATAATTTATGATAATTTGCGTGATAAATAAAACATTATGGATTTCATTTTCAAGGAAACCAAAATGCTGGTGTGTAGGGTAAAATGGTAAATTGGCAATTATGCGTAATTGTAAATTTAATAAAATATTACGCCTATAAATATACTGCTTATTTATAATACAGTAGCTGGATGGTTCAGCTGTCAAAATATTTTACATAAAAGATATTTTTATATTCAGACGGCAGTTTTATTATTTATTAAGCACGTTAAATTATTAAAGCCGATTTTAATCTCCAAAATAGGGTTCTATATCATTCGGTCATGAATGACTATCGAATGTCGTTGAGTGCATCTTCATATCTGTTTTATTTTTTGATTTACACAGATTTTTGACTTTTTTAAATCTCAACATTGAGGGCCCATATCTCGATATATTTATTTCATTTTTTATAATACGTTTCATTTATACTAACAATAATATCTTGTTTCAAAAACAGTAGTATTCAGGTGAAAAATTGAGACCCAATTCAACTTAAAATATAGATGTATAGGTTGAATTATATTAAAAAGTGTAATTATAATGTTATTAATAGTAATTTTTATAGGAGGTATATTAAATTGATTCATTTTTCCTACTCGGATAATTTCATGGTCTATCTAGTGATAGAGGCTATAGTTTTTTCTAGTAGCTTATTTTCAAATAAGTTTGTTTGGTACATTAAAAATGTGCAGCAAATAAAAATAGTTGTCTATGTACATGGATACGATTATAATTTATAACTACAGGCAGTCGTTGGTAAAACTTGCGTTTCTTAATTAGCAAGCAAGAAGTCGAGCGTTCAAATCTCCCTGACTTATGTTATATTCAAAAATTGTGTCTGAGTGGTTTGGATTCCACTATAAGCTGTAGCCCCCCTGTACTCTAATTGGGAGAAGTTCCTGTTGTGTAGAGTAATAAAATAAATAAATAAATAACAGTCTAATAAAGTAAAAAGTAAAAATCTAAGGCTAAGATATAACTAAGAAAAAATTAAAATTAATCCAATTGGATTCAACCTTGACCACTATCTTGGTTAACAAGTCGTGTAATCTTGGTTTTTCCCTTGCTTCGTCTACTGATGATGAGAACTTAGTTCTCGAAATACGTATTTAGATTTATCTTTATATTTATTAAGGCTTAGAGGTTTAATTTTTTCTTAGTAAACAGTCTAATAAGTCCAAATTTGCCAATTCAGATTTATTATTGAAGGTGATTTTAATACTCTGAAATATTTGTCATCGAAAATGGTCCCAGATTCTTTAGGTTACAAATATACTACTCGGCTGGAAATTCCATACGTATAAAATAACTTTCGTCTTTGAACAAAAGTTCGCGGGTTTAAACCTAGTTTACTTCAACAAAAAAATATAACTGTGGTAATGGTTCGGATTTCACTATAAGCATCCTATACTATAATTGAGATCGATAATAATAATAATTTATTAAGATTTATTAAATTACTATTATATGAACATAACCTAAGTCTTAAACAATATTGTATGAAATAATATAAAAATTACAGCATAGTACAATATCCAAATTAACAAATACAAAGAAAGTACATGCTGAGGTACATATGTTTATTATGTACTCAGGTAGTTAGTTTGTTGGGATTAAGTTCCTGTTGTGGAGGGTAGCAAATGAATAAATGAATAAATAAGTACACTTAGGAAGGAACCAGTCATATTGCAAGTAAATTAAAAATGTACATAACACTGAAAATATAGAACACCTACTTAAAATGCGATCATTTCATACACATATTTTAAACGCACAAATTACAACTCTAACTCGTAACGAAAAAAAAACCCAAAAGAAGGAAGCAAAAAAATTCAATTATGAAAACGAGTGCAGAAAACATAACATAATTAAAGGTAAATATAATAAATATGTCGCTCTTAAAAATGTGTCCTATTTAAAACTGTGGCCATTTAGAAGCAGAATTTATGTACATGTACAAATTGCACTTGTACCCAGGAAAAAATTTGAATGAAGGGGCAGCAAAAGTAACGTAGATGTGGAAATGAGAGCGAAAACTTCAAAATAATTTTACTGTAGTATGTGTGAAAACATTTACAAAACTTTATATCATTTAATAATTTACAATATCCTTAGAGACAAACCCCATTAAGGAAAATATTGTAATTTTCAATTTTATAAAGTTTTGGTTCTACCGAGTTTATATTTTATTTTACACAGTTTTGTTTGTAAAATACTGAAATCTGAATTCTAAAACACGAATTGAAAAATAAAATTGTACAGATTTTTTTCAAAAATTACTCCAGAGCAAGTTTGTTTACACATTCCGAATATTGTAATAATAACAAATTGATATTCATATAAATTATATGCATATAAAAAAACAAGCCCAGGGGCGACACTCCCTTCGTTTCTTATCCTTTATATTCGTTTTATGATCGAACATAGAGTGTTTAACTGCAATTGTGTGAAATTCACTTTCAAAAACAAACGTATAGCGACACTCCCTTCCTTTCTTATCTTTTAATTAGTTATCATTTCTTACATAGAGCGTTTAACTGCAATTGTGTGGAATTTACTTTAAAAAACAAGCGTAGAACAACACTCCCTTCCTTTCTTATCTTTTACTTCGTTTTCATTTCTTACATTGACTGTTTAACTGTCATTGTGTGGAATTTACTTTCAATAACAAGTGCAGGGCGACACTCCCTTTCTTTCTTTACTTCATTGTGTGGAATTTTCTTTAAAATACAAGCGCAGGCTATCGCTCTCATCTTTTCTAATCTTTGTAGATTCGTTGTTAGATTCGTTATTAGATTCGTTGTTCGGAGTAAGCGCGAGTACTTTGAGATGTTTTGCGCATATGTTATGTACGTAGAAAGTAGAATGAAAAGTGAACAGGAGTGATTGGATAGATGTGATTGAAGGTTTGTTGTGTGATGAATGATTTCGAGTGTAATAAGTAAATGAGCTTATATGGAGGGATCTATGAATGTGGTTGAAGTGAGGGTGGTGTGTTATATTTAACGAGAACTGATTATTTGATTAATTTAATGAGTTATATGAATGATGTTAGGGTTCATGTTACCTCATTTGAAGGGATGTAGCGTGATGTTTTATATGTATATTTTAAATAGTATTTTTAATGAATTCTTCCGACATATTGATTACCTGTGCTTCTTTAACAACGAAACTTGTTTCATTAAACAGATTGCCGGGTATTACAGAACACAGAACATAGAAGGCAGTCAGTGTCCAGTGTCCGGGGAGACAAGACGAATGGGAAAAAACGTTAATTAACCCACTGTTGTGGCGGGTTTATCGTCAGTTTTGAGTTTGCCATATCCCGCCAAACTGCAAAGTTGCCGTTATGGCGTTATTGGCGTTTCCAAACAAAACAGCTCTGCGCCCTGCCAGCCCCCGCCGAAAGCAAGCAAATTTCACACTGTTTGTTTAGATCCATAAATTCAACTAAATAGAAAATTATGTTAAACTTGTACGGATAATCGGAAGTATACGTTCGCTTCGCAAACCTACATTCGTTAATAGGATTAAAGGAAAAGCCGAATGAATATATCGATCAAGAAAATTCATTTGGTTCATGTGTTGCGACGGAAAATTTAAAATGTTTTCTTTACTTTCGAGTGAAATCTCGAATAATCTCCTCTCGACAGCGACTGTTTTAACATTTATCACTTTACTGCTTTTACTTTAATATGTATTTTAAAAACCAAAGAAGGTATCATCTGAACAAGGCAAAAATATGTACATACATTCATAATACAATTTTCATAATTTCAAAAACTACCCCTGTGGCTCCTCCACCACTAACATCTTTGGGGCCGTGATTTGACGACTGATAACCCCACTTCACGCGCAAAAATATATCACTTACCGAAATCTGCTTCCGCAGAGTGCCACATCCAGTAATGGGTAGAAGGCGTGATGATATATTTATTTATTTTCATACATATCATCACGCTATATCCCATCAAAATATGTAATAGTATATTATTCAGCGGGCGTGTGATTATGATTATTATCATACGAATGACTAATTGCCGTAATATTCGAGTTCAATACTACACTTTTACCACGACCATTCAACAGGAACATGCACTTTTAGGACATAGTTTGAGGAAAATAACAAATTTTAGATGTTACATGATAAATGTCAAACTTTAATAGTTTCTAAGCAATTATAAACAACAATAATTTGACGACTGGTAACCGCACTTCACGCGCAAAATATATCACTTACCGAGATCTGCTTCAGCAGAGTGCCACACCCAGTAATGGGTAGAAGGCGTGATGATATATTTATTTTATTTTATTTTTATAATAATATCAGTGCTTATACTAAGTATAAAAAATATATCATCACGCCTTCTACCCATTACTGGGTCTGGCACTCTGCCGAAGCAGATCTCGGTAAGTGATATAATTTGCAATTAGAAATAAAAGCTGCATGCAACACATATCTACATATCTCGTAATTCCATTCTTCCTGGATTTAACAATGCAAAATTATGTATTTACTCCCGCGGGATTTAGAATTATGTCGCGATAAATATATTACTTCCGACAACCTTTCCTGTGTTATTGTAGAACGTAAATATGTTTTCAATAATCTTAATGTCGAAAAAAAAACGCTCAACTGGGCATGTCGTCACTGGAAGCATAAAAGCAATAGGCTATTCCACAAAAATTTGTGAACTCGATCAGAGCAATAAACTTTATTAAATTCCTTGCAAAGGACGCAAAGAACGAAATTCATACGATGATTTGGCACAGAATTACGCGTGTTCGAAGTTGAATGTGCATTTGGAGGTTTTTGGCCTAAAAATATGTTATTTGTTGGAGGAGGAGGTTGGAAGGTGCAAAAGGGCATAATCTTAATTTCGTGTACAGTCCCTTAGAGACAAAACAGTATTTTTTTTCTGAAAGAATCGTTCAATTTTGTTGAAAAATCGCCAAAACCCCCGAATGCACATTCAACTTCAAACACGTATAACTCTGTGCCAAATCATAGTAGGAACTTCGGTCTTTACGTCTTTTGCAGAGAATTGAATAAACTTCATTGCTCTGATGGTGAATCGAGTCCACAAAATTTTCTTAGCTCCATACAAATCGTCAAAGATAGACTTTTTTCCACTAAAAACATTTCTTTCTTTCTAGGGGGTTGAGGAGGGAGGTGAAAGGGGGTAACCCTAAGATCGCATGTATCGCCAGAAAGTAGATACTTTAAATTTTTTCGCCCTCGAAAATTCATCCAAATTAACTAAAAATTTGCCAAGTTATAACGGTTTGAAAATTAAAAAAAATTTATCGAATCTCAAGTGTTTCTATTTTTTGTCACCAATGTACATATTTGCGTATAGCGTCGAGTTTGCCAAAAAAACACATTTTTATTTCGGGAGGTAGTTAGACCCCTGTTCCTTCAACCCTAAATCCGCCACTGAGCTTAGGGTTTATTTATTAAAACTGCAAACGAACCAATTCCAATCAAACCGAGTATAAAGCCGTAAGTGTGTGAATCCTAAGTTCAATGAATTTAAGATTTGTTTATTAAAATTGCGAGTGAAACGAACCAACCTAAAAATCGCTAAAATGGGGAGATGATAAATTTATGATTTTAATCTTATATTTCAATTTTATCAGTCTAATCTAACTTGATTTCAAATTGAAACTCCGGAATGGTAAACAGCCCTGCACTAAACCGTAACTAATTAGATGTAGCGGTCATCGTGATTTGACAGATAATTACCATACTACACAGTAAACAATGTCAATGCCATGTGCCATAAAGCCATAATCTATATTTAACAAACTACAGTACACCTTATGCTGGGTTGCAATAAAAAATAAAGAGCTCTGTAGTTGAGGAATTGTTTATCTAGCAACAGTATAAATACCGCTTTTCTGAAACTTATTGAACCGTTGTTCCTAATGAAACGATAAAACTTTCATGCAACCTCGCTTTAGTGAAATAAACATACAAAATGGAAATTAAAGAAGTTAAAATTAAAAAGGAATAATAAATGATATGGGTTGTAATATTTTGTAGTTTAAAGACTCAAAATGAAAATGAAAAAACCTAATTAAAGTTCTTGAAAATTAAATTTGAATACCTAAGCCAAAAAAGATTATTTAGTTCTTACTGTGTGGTTAACCAGAGAATGAAGTTGTAACCTTCAGATTGATAAATCGGCAGTCGTTAGAAAAAGAGCATTTGTATACCTTGTTATTAAAAGTAACCGATAAAATATCGTCTGGTTTTCCGGTTTGTGCTTTCTGCTGAGCATGTCAGACTGCAAGCTGATATCGGTGTATCTGAACGACAATTTTTTTGTTTGTGATCGTGCGCTAGACTTTTACAAATTATATACTTTGTGACTTTAAACTCGTTACAGTACAGACAACTAAATATCAGAATTTATATAGAAGTTTTTTCTTTTAAAATTTGACATTGCTGTTGTGACATTTTAAAATGATGTTTTCATGTACGAGTATGTAGTAGAAGTAATAATAGAAGCGCTGTGACTTCTACATTACAGCTCTGTAATTATCCTATTGTAATATTCAACTACTAAGAGATGGCGTTGATCATGATATGTCAAACTTGAGACAGTTGGTCTCCATAAGCTTACCATTGCTGTCACTTGTATTTCTTTATTATTTCTTTTATTTTGTTTGCTAGTAGTGTTTTTTTTTAATTAATTTATACAGGATGTTTCATAACTTCGGGTACATACATTAAGGGTATATGTTGTTTGATATGCTGATTACGAATCAAAAATATCGAGTCTGCCTGTGGATCCTGTGAACCTCGGTTTGATTCCCACAGCCGACAAACAATTTTCATCACATTAAAAAAATAACTCACTTCACGCACATAAATATATTACTTATCGAGATCTGTCCTGGCAAAGTGCCACATCCAGTAATGGGTAAAACGCGTGATGATTTATTTATTTTAATATATTTTTTTAAATCACAAAATAAATTTCCAAGTTCCCAGTAAAAAATTTTTCGTTTTCTGCTATTGGGTAGATGGTTACGTTAAACAATGAATATATCATCACGCCTTTTACCCATTACTGGGTGTGGCTTTCTGCCGAAGCAGATCTCGGTAAGTGATACATTTATGCGCGTGAAGTTCGGTTACCAGGCGTCAAATCACGGCCCCCAAAGATATTAGTAGTGGGGGAGCCACAGGGGTAATTTTAAATTGGTGAAAATGTTTTGTCGGCTGTGGGGATCGAACAAGGGTTCTTAGGATCCACAGGCCGACTTGATACCATTACCCCATAAACAAATATAAATAAATATAAATAAATATATCATCACGCCTTCTACCCATTACTGGGTGTGGCACTCTGCTGAAGCAGATCTCGGTAAGCGATATATTTTGCGCGTGAAGTGCGGTTACCAGTCGTCAAATCACGGCCCCCAAACATGTTAGTGGTGGAGGAGCCACAGGGATAGCTTTTTCAAATTATGAAAATTTGTCGCCTGTGGGAATCGAACCAGGGACCTCAGGATCCACAGGCCGACTTCATACCACTGAGCTAGCCATTCCATAAACATAATAATTAAATACAATATCTATTATAAATAACTGCTAATAATTGAATTGTGTAATGAGTAAATTAATGTAATTGTTTGTTTTTAATTGGAAAGCGAAATCAGAGAAGTACTTTAAAAAAAACACTGTAAGTAAACTATCTTTAACTTTTCGAATTTTTTAAAAATTATTTTGGATTCGTATTTATCATATCAAACAACATCTACTCTTAACGTCTGTTCTCGAAGTTATGGAATATTCTGTATAAAATATAGTTCTGTGCTGTCGTTAGTCGTAGTTTTAGTATTAGTTTCCTTTATCGTTTAACTTTTAGGTACAAATTTAAGCATATACTCGAAGTTCATAGGTTCTTTTAATAACGTACTTTTTCCCTGAAGTTTATAAACACCCTACAGGTCACTAGATAAAAATATCTATTGATAGCTGGTTAGTATATAAAATAGCCAAGTATTCGCCAAGCTCTGAAAAACAGTAGCAAATATAGTAGCTAGTTAATAATACCACTGGCAGTATGAAATGTAATTACGTCATACATTATATTTAATATTGCATTATAAATAGGGAATGAATTTCTGTCGTTGGGGATTTCACTGCGCTCTGCCAACGATAGATGCGTTTCCCCATTACGCTGATATATATGTATGCCCGAACCGACCGCCACTCCTTGTTTCAGAATTTTTTAACCCCTTTACCTACTGCTGCATGCAGTACATACATCACACAAAAAGCATGAAGCTCACCAAATTTTTCGTTAACTCTGCACATCGCTCATCGCTTGAGCCCTAGATCTGGAATTTATGGTGGAGGCGCGTTTGTCTAGCGACCACTCGACCAAATTATATTTTACTGCTGATTCGCTTAAAGTTAAATTAATAGTTAACAGTTAACCTGTTTTAACTACTTACTATTCTAATTTTAACCAGATGATAGGAAAATAGTAGCGTTGTTACGTAATGATTATTTTTATTTAAATATTTTGTTCATAACAAGCTAGAGGCCGAGGAATAATTTATAAGATCAATAAAGAAACATTATTTACCAGTAAAAAAAATCCCATTCACAGTAATAAATATATTTGAGCAGTAAATAAAATTTTCATCAAGTTAAAAAAAAAGTTTTACAGTAATATTTTCTCAGTGATTTGACGGCTGACCAGAGTGCCACACCCAGTATTGGGTAAAAAAGCGTGATGATATATTTATTTTATTTATATTTGCACAGTATAAAATATTTTTTAGTAAGTAAAAACCATAACAATTTCAGAACAAATGAGAAACTTCATTTAAAAATGTTTATATTCCACTATTAACTGTAGGCTCCGTAATTAGGATTAAGTTCCTGTTGTGCAGAGTAACAAATAAATAAATAACAGAAAGTAATTTCTAATATTACTGTGTAACACGATCGAAACACTTTTTACTCTGAGGTGATGTGGGTTGCAGTTGTAACAGTATGCAAGATATTTTGTACATTACATCGGATTTCAAAACACTAAACACAATTGAATTTTTAGTTATTAATAGTACTGTAATATTTTCAAAAAAACTTGACAATAATTTCTGACAACGTAAAATATGCGCACGGCTTTGATGACGTCATCTTTTAAGAATGTTTCATTGTTAAAGAACGGTTAAATTAGCCGAAAAATATTTAAATTAATTTGGGGAATTAGTTTTTCCTTAAGCAATGGTACCCAATTTATTTATATAAAATTGGTTACGGTATCAGATTTAATTTTAGCTGTCCGGCAGTACAGTTATATAATTAGCGTTACGACATTTGAATCTGTCCCGAGTTCGAATCCCACTCAAGCTAAAAATATATAAACTACCACACTGGGGCTCGATGAATTCAGACCCTGTACTGTAATTGGGATTATGTTTCTGTTGTACAGAGTAAATAAATAATAAATGTTAAAATCTGTTTGAAAATGTGACTGTTTTGTAATTAATTATTAAATAATCATGGATCTGAAGAAATGCTACCAAATGTGTCAGTAAAAGAAATTATTAATTATCCAGTAAATCTACAGTATAACATTATTATAGAATAGTAATAACATTACATTCGTTTTTTCAATTATGTATAATTTGTCATATCTGGTGGTGTGGTTAGCGTTACGGCATTCGAGTCCTGAGATCCCGAGTTCGAATCTCACTCAAGCTAAAAATGTGTGAACAGGCACACTGCGGCTCGGTAAATCCGGACCCTGTACTGTAATTGAGTTTAAGTTCATGTTGTTCATAACTAAATAAATAATGACAGTCTGGTCGTGGAAGTTTATGGTATTTGAAGCGTAATACTGTAAAGACAGGTATAAGGAAACTATTTTCAAATGCAATTTAAGTTTAGATGTAATTATTTATAGATTTTACGATTGACTGAATCCTAGGAAATAAGCTAAATTGGTTAATATTTTAGGAAATTTGTGAGAAATCCAGCAAGAGTTACGTAACACATAATAAATTTAAAAGTCAGATAGGTTACGGGTTGGAATGAATCACTCCTTATAGAAGGCTGTTCGGACGAATCACCACTAAAATGCAATCGGGACGAATGGCCAGCAGCCGAAACAGCACGTCGGCGGAATTTACGACAGGACGACAGGGTCTTGCTCCTGCCGTCCTGCCACAGTGTTGCGTCCCTTCCAATCTGCCACGAGCATAACACATACCATAAACTATTCTACTCCAGTGATTCTCAACATCCGTTAACAAACTTCTAAGTTCACCTTGCCCCCTTAGCAACATAGATCGTAGATCGTTTGTCGTTTGTTACAAACAAACAATACCAAGTCATTTATCTACGTACTCGTATGTGAATGAAATGAAAAAATCGCACGGGACGTAAATAGTCATGTAGTTTTGAACACTGCAAATCCAGTAAATCCAGCTACCTATGACCTTCTCTGTAATTGGCCAGAACGGGTTAGAATCACCCCGCATATGTCCACGGACGTTATTCATTTGTGTAATTAATATTCGCACGTTTTTGTAATGACATCGCCAGGGAAATATGAATACTTTGTGATCAGCAAAATTGCACTTTAATGATAGATTTTTATTTTTTTATTGGTTGAACTAAATTGAAACATGTTATTATCTATAATTTCCGTGAATTAAAACATCATCACTGAACCCAACTAGACATTTTCGCGATGATGTTTCTTTCCGCCAAAACTTAAAAGAACTGTGAACGGAAACTAGTTACGACTTTTCGATTACGTTATCCAAAACTAATAAACATCGAAACAGGAAATGGTAAAACACCTACATCAAGTTTTCAAAAATAGTACTAAATGCGTAATTATGTAAATTACTTTTTCTTTTAGTCGTAAATGTATTAATATAATAAACCTGAAAGTTTATTATTATTTTGTGTAATATTTCTGTTATATAGTGCAGCAAAACTATAAAGCAAGTAAATGATGAAAGTAAGAGTAGGTAAAGTGCGCGGAGCGATACGAAAGGCGAGCAAAGAACTTATTTCATTTTCCCGTCGCCGTTTCATAACGTGCAAATATAAATAACGGGGTGGGAAAAATGATTACAATGCTGTCGTAAATAAGAACTAAGTTAGCGGAGTGCGATATAATTCACGCGCACTGAGCAGTTGCTGCGACTCACCGAGTGGATGTTGGGCTGAGCAGGCTCATGATGGAAATGTCCTGAGTGGCGATGGTGATACTGGTGGCCAGTGCTGGCCATGGCACAGGCTCGCGATCACCACACTTCACACATCGCCCAACCCAGCATCGTCACTTGCAAAACATCGAACCCTAACCTAACTCGTTCACAAGCAAGAGCACGAGTTCCATGTCAAGTCGCGAGGGAATTCACCAGGACCACAGTTTGTTGCTGCTGGTGTCGAGTATTCACTGACGGCAAGGCTCCGGCAGCGCAAGGACGAAGGCAAGCATGATACCTCTACCTCGTGGTTCTTGGGACATGTGTCGAACTTGTAACTTGTGCGAAGTGCGAAGTGCAATGCCGTGCTGGCGTGCTTCTCGCGTCTCTCGTCTCGCGTCTGCGAACCGACTAGAACGCCTCGTCCACGCGTTCACGCTCAGATCGCGGATCGCCTGCGACGCGCGGCGTCCAGGCGCATGTGCACCGCGGCGTCGCGTCGCTCAAACATCTCATTACCTATTTCACGTACTTCGCGTACTCGCTACTGTACGCTCTCTACCTAACACACAATACTAACTCATGTTAAACGTTTCGGTAGCTCCGTTTACTAATATCAAAATTTTACTCCAATTTATTATCAACTTAAAACTTCTTCAAAATTATTAGATATGCATGTATTTAAATAAAGACGCATATGTGAAGAGGACAACAATGCCGAAGCATGTTTGGCCAACAGTAACAGATATTTCAAATATGCGTATTAACAATCTGTAGACATCCCTTACTATAAACCAATATCGTCACGGTTTCAATCGCTCCTTAAAACAAAACTTTAAAAACACTTTAAATTGTATTTAGCTTATGTAAAGAATTTTGTTAGGTATTATATAAATTCAATATTCGTATGAGAAATAGATATCTTACACAACAATAGCCAACTCAATTTCGCGGTTTCTCTATCTCGATACAGATTCCAAACTTGCAAACATAGGCGCCCATCAGGGAGGCATTTACTCTTATAGTCCAAGAGCCCGCGTTGAATCTGTTACCTCATTTTTATTACAAAAGTTTTATGTTTCATATGATAACATATTAGATGGACATTAACAGAGAAAATGTTCACTTATCTCTTATTTATTATGCAATTTTCTAGAGTTTTTTTTTATTGTCTTTGAACCAACGTTTATACTGTTTGTCAACCAGTCTCAGTTTTCTTTTTTTTTACAGATAAACCATCTTCAGGTCGTACTACAAAATAAGGACAAACATTTTAAAATACATTTAACAGGTAAGTGCAATGTTAAAGAATTGTCTTTCACATTACACTTAACCTGTGACTATAATTAAAAATGTTTGTCCTTTTGTAGTACGTCCTGAAGATGGTTTATCTGCAAAAAAAACCGAAACCAGTCGACAAACAAATTAAAACGTTGATTCAAAGTTTATCATTTATCTCAAAAAATTTCATGAAATTGTTGATTAATAAATGGACTGTATATACTTTAAAAGACTGACAACATAAACAATACTATAATTACTTAATTTCCATTTAAGGCTGTAAGATTTTTGTTAGATATCTAACAATAATAGTATATTATTCAACGAGCTTGTTATAATAGTAATTATTGCCATAACACACAAGTTGAATACAGTACTTTTTCCACGATCACTCAATAGCAACTTGCACTTTTAAATGGTAATTTAATTGTTACATGGTAAACATCAAACTTGAGTAGTTTTTAAGCAACATGAAAATAACAACAATTATAATCAGTCGCAATCTGATTGGCTTAAAAAGTGTTGAATAATGGCGTAACTCTACAGTAACCGCAATCTGATTGGTTCAAAAAAGTGTTGAATAATGGTTTATTATTTAACACTTTTCTTTTCACTCGGCACTTGTGAATAATGAATCATTTTATCTATATAGAAACGCACATATAATAGTTGTGAAAAAAAAATTATTTATTTGTCGTCTTCTTTATTACTTTTTTTTATGGTTTTTCAATTTGCTAGTAAATGATCTTCGAAGATAGACAAGGGGTTCATTTTAATAAAATGTTGAGATTAATGCATTTAACTTAATTCTAAAAATAGTAGTATATCATTTGTAAATATTTTTGCTATTTGATATTATCAAACTTTTGTACTTTCCTAAATATTTAGTCAGACTATACGGAAATATAAACCGCAATTATTTGTGAATCATTTTTTGATAAAATATATAAATAATAATGATCGTTTCGCATATTTTGACTATTTTTCTCCTTCAATTACATATCTAGTCTTTCGCTTTCATAATCAGTTGGTAATCATTTATTTTTTTTCATTTAATAAACTGAGTTCTAATAAGGGCTTCATCCGATTGAGATAACTTGAAATTGTTGAACAATCTATTAAAAAGGTTGTATGTTCTTAATAGCAGCCAAATCCCTAATCCAGAAAGTGTAAACTCAACAAAACTCAATATTCCGAATGATGTAGAAATCAGGATTGGCTTGTCATTTGAAATAAAATTATATGTTCAATATAAACTGTTAATTAAAATCTCAATTTATTTTACAAAAAATATATATTTCATGTCAATAACGAAGCAGACTGCAATATTAAAATACACTTTCAAACACAGAAATGTACTGAAAGAGTATGAATCAACTTTATTTTTTAAAAACGAACCTAGAATTATTTTATTAAAATAAATGCCCCAATTTCTTTTATCTTTTCAATGATGTACAATTTATCATAAATAGATATTAAAAAAATGGAAAAATATAGGAAGAATCTACAGATGCAGAAGATATGAAACAACGTATTCGGAATGCTTTCCAAAATATTTTCCAAAACCTGCTGAAAGATGTCCGTACACACCACATTCATAAAGTCTACATAAAAAACAGGGCCCTAATTCCAGTATTTGTTGTTTAGCTTACTTTAATACTTCTCAGTTGTCTTATTTTTCTAGAATTTTTTCATATCTATTTATTTATTTTAAGAATTAGTTGATTGACAATATTGTCTGATGGTAGATAACAAATAATTTACTTATTTATGCTGCTCTGTACAACAGGAACTTAATCCCAATTACAATACAGGATCCGGACTTGCCGAACCGCAGTGTGCTAGTTCATATATTTTTTAGCTTGAATGGAAGTCGAACTCGCGATCTTCGGTTTGCCAGATATGACAAATTATACAAAATTGAAAAAACAAAAAAAATTACATTCTTTATTTTAGTGAGGTTTAAATTTCACATTCTTTATTTTAACAAAATAATTATAGGTTCTTATTTATGGGGTGGCTAGCTCAGTGGTATGAAATCGGTCTGTGGATCTTGAAAACCCTAGTTCGATTCCCACAGGCGAAAAACAATTTTCATAATTTCAAAAAAGCTACCCCTGTGGCTCCTCCACCACTAACATCTTTGGGGGCCGTGATTTGACGACTGGTAACCGCACTTCACGCGCAAAAATATATCACTTACCGAGATCTGCTTCGGCAGAGTGCCACGCCCAGTAATGGGTAGAAGGCGTGATGATATATTTATTTTATTTTATTTCTTATTTAAAAAATAATAGTTGAAAGAAGTACAGAGTAGATTTGCCTTTTTAAAAAAAAAAATCTGTGTCAACGAATAGTACATTAAAAAATTTAAACGTGAAACAAATTTTTCTATTTCTTATAATAAAAAAATTAAGGGAGGGCGTAATTCTTCATTTATTAACTTATTTGTAATCTTTGTCTAAATATGCGTTGTTTTTTTTTTATGGTTCTACACACGCCTCATGAAAAATATTTCAACGGCGCTCATGATTCCATACGCAAGATTCATTTCAGTACTACTAATTAACTGCAAAACATTCCATTTGCTAGTCTATCATCCGTAAAACAATAGGTAAGTAAATTTCCATCAATCATTCAACTCTGTTTGAAATCTGGAGCATTCGTACCAATGCTATACAACTATTCGCACTTGAACGGTACTTGAAAAATACATAACTGCAACAAATGCATACTTGAATTATACTCTTCATGATCATAGCCTGTAAAAGGCATTCAGTATTTATATCTGTGTCGTTCAGCATAAATTATATTTCATAGGTTTCATAGGTTTTATAAATGTTGAGTATTGATTATCCTCTCAATCATTCAAGAAAAATAGGTTTTTTAATAAATATTGAATTTGTGGAATACAGTTTTCATAATCTCGCGTCACTTTTTTATTAACGAATCAAATTCGTCTACATAACAAACATTCCAAGAAATCAAGCCGTTAAACTCAGTTTTAGCTAAGGCCGTATTTATTTGGCATTTTTAAAATAACCCGGCAGGTTACTTTTGTTTAATAGGCACGTTTTAAGTAACCTAGAACAGTTTCTGAACTGATCCTACTGCCCTAGCTATTTTAGCGGGTTGGCAGATTGATCCCGTTTTCTACCTTTTTTTTAATCAACTTGTGTTCCTTGTTACCGTTTTGGCATCGCAATTTGTATTTAAACAGATGTCACTTAAAACGTGTATTTAGATATTAAATTAACTAATACAAAGACAAAAAGTCAATTGCGATGTGGAACTGTGTGTTAATAAATAAGAAAAATAGGAAAAAACTTTCCATCACTTGTCACAAATCCCACAAAATTTACAGCACGTTTGAATCAACTTATCAGGTCATCATCAAACGGCAGGTCTAGTTGGATAGTTGATCACACCATACTGATGAGTCCGTAAGGACGAAACGCGTCTATGGTTAAAGCTGAACTGACCAGCCGTTTGATGATGACCTGATAAGTTGATTCAAAAATGCTGTAAATTTTGTGGGATTTGTGACAAGTGATGGAAAGTTTTTTCCTATTTTTCTTATTTATTAAATTTAACGCTAATTTTTAAAACTGACACTAGATACATCATTCATTTGGAAGTAACACGAGTTAGTTCAACATCAGTTGAGGGTTGAACCCAAAGTTCCCAAATAAATACGGCCTAAATTACTAATTGTAAATGCAGAAAGAATGAAAGGTAAATTGATTAAGATAGTTTGATGCTAGTGAATAACATGCAATCAAATAATCTATTTTTATTTAAAACAAAAAATCATATTTTCTAAATATACGTATATATTTCGTCCGGCAGTATAGTTGTGTGGTTAGCATTACGGTATTCGAATTCAAAGCTCCCGAGTTCGAATCCCATTCAAGCTACAAAAACATATGAACTACCAAATTGCGGCTCGATGAGTCCGGACTCTACTATAATTAGGATTCATGTTGTACAGAGCAGCATAAATACATAATTTTAGTAATGACTTCATTAATATTTATATTGAACATTTATAAAAAGTTTTAAAAATATTTTATTCTAAAATAAAAAGCAACTCAATATGTATAACGTTCGCATCTGAATTCTTCCAACTGAAATATATAAATAACGTATTAGTAAATATTTACACATTTTATATATTTTTAAAACGGCCGCTGACATACATATTACTTATTCAATTTATATCCGCGATCTATAATGAGGAAGTATTTGTTATCCCGATTTCCTTCGTCCTCGAGATTTTGATAAATCTTCACTTTAGGGGATGCCGAATTCAATTTTTGTCGAATATTGCGTTAAAAGTAAATTTTATCAGCTAAAATTATTGAAACAATTTTGAAAATTTTTCTCGGTTATCGCTGCATTGGTTGCTATATAAATCATGGTTGGGATTTTTATATTTTTATGTCGCATATAAACCACAGAACCACGTGCGTTGAATACGCAATTACCTAAACTTTTATTGCTATTGTACAAGAGAATCAACTTTAACTATAAATGTTTTAAACTAATCTCACGTGGAAACAGTTTAAAGTGATTGATAAACAATTTACAGTTTTTAAGTGTTTCTCGTCGAAGCAATATTTACCTTGCACTTTAAAAAGTTTCAAGTAAACCCTAATGTATATATTAGAAATTTAATATTTTAACACGCTTCCCCAATTATGCTAGTTGCAGACATCATTCATTAAAAGTTATTCAAAATTAATATTTTGTACTCGTCTTAAATTTCATAAAATTCTGAGTGTGGTATATTATCGGCAAATTATGGTACCCACGGGTGTCATTAGAGGTTAAAATTATTATAGTACTGATTTTCAGTTCTGGAAATAATATATACTATATTATATATCATCTCGCGTTTTACCCATTACTAGGTGTGGCACTCTACCTTAGCAGATCTCAGTAATTGATATAGTTATACACATGACGTTCGGTTACCAGCCGTCAAATCACGGCCCCCAAAAATGTTAGTTTTAATATGGTGAAAATTGTTTGTCGGTTGTGGGAATCAATCATTGTATTATGAGTTTAGCAGATTACTTCAAAAATATTTTTAACTTCGATTTATTTTTACTTATTTGTAATAAACTTTTCTTTGTAAGTTTAAAAAAATATATCATCACACCTTCTACCCATTATTAAGTGTGGCACTCTGCCGTAGTAGATCTCTGTAAATGATATATTTTACGCATGAAGTACGGTTACCAGCTGTCAAATTACGACCCCCAAAGATGTTTAAATCGCAAATTGACCTATCGAACCGGAACAAAAATCCGAACCAAAAATATAGTTTAAACCAAAAAAATCCGAACCAAAACAGTTTTTTTTGTGGTTCGGGTCTATAATTCTAAATAAAAATAAATTCTGGGTGCAACATCAATATAGTACAAATACTAATTTTCGGTCTGAACACTCACATGTTAATGAAGAATAACTAGTTTTCTGACGCAGCCCGAACAAATTATTTAATTTTTTTTCCAAAAAGCATATCTATTTTTTTATGGAGCTGTCATTTTTATTTCCCCGACCTATATACTAGGAGATGAATTGTTTTATTATTTACATTTCAAGACCTCTGAACCTAAAAATCATTATTTTGAAAATTCGGTCTATTTATTGGTCTGTATGCATGATATCTCAAATACGGTTAGTTTTGGAATGAAAATTTGTAGTTAAATTTCACCGAAAAACTGTGATTAAGTTCAATAATCAACCTTAAAGACTCAGTGGTAACAATTTTATTAATGAATGTTTTTAAATTTTTACATTAACTTCGTATAACAAAGGGTTTATCACAAAATCCATAATTACTAAAATTAACCATAAGTTCGGCTAAAATTGAAGGCCATTTTCAAATTTACAAAAAAAAATTGACAATATATGAAATTATTTTATTTTTAAAAATAAAAAATAAATATATCATCACGCCTCCTACCTATTACTGGGTGTGGCACTCTGCCGAAGCAGATCTCTGTAAGTGATATATTTTGCGCGTGAAGTGCTTACCAGTCGTCAAATCATGGCCCCCATAGATGTTAGTGGTGGAGGAGCCACAGGGGTAGCTTTTGAAATTATGAAAATTGTTATTTTTGAGAAATATATACTAAAATTGTTTCTTAAATTAAAATAATTTCATTATAAGTTTTACTGGAAACATTTTTCAAAATTATTATAAATTCTTTTATTTGTGAATGGGAAAATCGTGTGAAGGCACTGTTATTAATAAGGTTAGCATACCATCAATTTTATCGCTCGGTTACTCATCGTACAAATTGTTGTTTTACATCCATTGTTCCGCTGTGGAATTCGAATCAGGCATTTGCTATAATTTCTCGAGTATTCACCATATAATTTGTTGTGATTTATTCTTCCGGGATTTGAACCGAGTATCTAAAGTTTCTAATTCGTTTTAACCGCTCGTCAATTTACCCCACACGACAATGTTTATAAATTTTTAGCAGGCTGTAATGTTTTCCGCTGGAGATCTTTATCTATTTAACCAGGGTCGATTTTTCGCGGAGAAAATGAGTGTAAAGTAAATCATGAATATTATAAAAATGGTTTACGTTGTTACGGAGCCCAATGGTTTCGTGGTGACATCACATACACATTCGTGAACAACGTTTTGCGAGCGCTTACAATTTTAATGTGTTCATTACCTGTGCATACACATTCCACCATTGAATGCAGTGAATAACGCGCGCTTTTGATTAACAGGCCTTTTGTAAGGCTCTGCGCACCGGAATTTGAAGATCAAATTCACGATTCGGAATTCAAATGCGTCTTTCTTGAATTCGTTACTGTAACGCTGTTGCATGTTACGGGAAATCGCCTCGTGTGTTTAGAAATATTACTTCTGACACTAAATTTTATTTTTTATGGGAAATCATCCCATGTGATTCCGCTGCTACTGTGATTTGATGTTATGTAATTGTACTCTTAATTTGTTCAACTATTATATATTTAACCCGTAAATGGTAACTAAGCTTTTTTTAATTGTTCTTATTACTTACAAACATCAATTTTCTATTCTAATTAGATTGTGGTTCTGTATTTAGGGTATTATTGATTAGTAAAAAATGATTATAATTTTTATAAAATTTTATTTAGTAAAGGATGTCAATATTAATTACACAAATAAAAATAATATAGTTCAAACATTAAAAAAATGTAATAAAATATAAAATGAAAGAATAAGTAATATATACATGATACAAAATTAATTAAAGATCAAACAAATTTACAAATTTTGCACATAAACATTACAGATTATTTTGGAACACTCCAAGTAATTAGGTATAAAGCAGGGTGACTTATTTCCAAATGCTAAATTTATAGTGAAACAAGAAACTATCGTCAAAGATAAACAAACACAACCAAGGTTATGGATCAACTGAAGCATAGTTGGAAGAAGGAGGTTTCAAACCATACAAAAGGCCCTTCAAGACTTTTTTGAAATTTTTCTATATTAATCTACGTAATAAAATTATTAAACTCAATTTTTTTATTTTTTTTTTAACTTGTATTATTCATGATAAAAATATTAAAACTTTCGAAACAAACGAATATGACGTAGTTGCATCTTGGATGAAAGAGAGACAGATATGACAGAGATAAATAATACGTAACTTCACGTAACGTATGTCGTTGTCAGTAGAATCGAATAAAGCTGAATGTTTGTTTCTTCTTCGTCTTCTTCTCAGTAAAGTTGAGCACCGACAAACGTTTCAGACAAAGCTCTGTGATTGGCTTAATGCAACTACGTAATTGCAATATGGCAGTGCGAAATTTAAATGAGCGTTTTGAATTATTCAACTTTTACTTTCATATTTCAGCAAGAAAGATATCATTTATGGTATGGTTTTATATTGTATTAAATATGATGTTCGGTCAAGAATTTATTGTAATAAATATATATTAAAAAGCTCTACCAATTGAAGCCCCCATTAGCGACAATTAGCGTAAAAAGTTAAAACTATTCATCCCACAGACGCATATTACCATTTACTGGTTAACACAATAATAGTACAAATACAATATACAAAATTAAAAAAATAAAATAGTGCTAATAATTTTTGTGACTGTGAAATTAGAACTCGCGATGTAAAGATTTTGAGAGTTAGATTGAATATTCTGAATTATAAACTAAAAGAAATTATTATTACACAAAGTAACCTAATTAAAATGAAGAGTTATGGGGCTGTTCCATAACATGCTTTACATCTTATTTTCACCCCTTGCGATTAATCAGCAATAAATCATTATATTATGTTTCTAATCCTCCGAATTATCCCATTATTCCAGTTTACCGATTAACATAAAATATTGAACTTCCAATTTGATATTCATTTATTACTGTTATAAAGCTTGAAAATTATATAGCTTTGAAATTATTTTACTGCGTTCTGTAATCATAGTCATGTCTAGACAGATATTATTATTATTGTATTTTATGTTGTATTCTATTGCAGCAAATAAAATCTTTTAGTTATAAAGAATTGTAGTATGAGACAAAGAACTTGTTGCTTGAAAATAATGTAGAAATTATCATTACATATTTATACCATAGTAACATGCAGTACGATAATGAAGAACAAGTTGCATATATTAATTAAAGTAACGGAAGGTAGTAAAGTAGGTTCAATATAATATCAATATTTTACTTGTGAACATAATGAAAATATCAAAAGAAATGGTGTTACATTTGAATATTTACTTTATTCGTACAAAAATATAAAAACTGCTACGTACACAAAAATGCAAATTTTTATAAATGTGCTGTTTTATTGATTCTGTAACAAGTAAATGACATGCATTTAAAATTCAAGAAATGTGAATCAGTTCTAACAGAATTAATCGTTTATTTTTATAAAATATCATGAAAGAAACATGTTCTCAATTTTCAAATTACCATTTAGATACATATGATATGACTAAATAATGATGTTTATGTAAATTATTGATTTTCATAACATAATGTAGGTAACAAACTGTGTACTTCATAATAATTGTATTAAATTAAACTTCATTATAAACTACGCATTGGATATTAAACAGGAGATGTATCTCATCTGATACATCTTATTATTTCATATTTGCCAATTTTGTACCAATTCGCAGATATTAATTAATAATCAATGTTGTGTAAATATAATTTCGCATTGAAATCAAATAATCTTGCAATTTAAATATTCATATTTAAACGAATATGCTGTTGCTATGCTCTTCCCAGAGCTGGGCAGTAGCTAGCTACTTAGCTTAGCTACGTTTACGTTAGCTGTAGCTGTAGCTTAGCTAAATGTGAAAAAATATAGCTGTAGCTTGTAGCGAGCAAGGTTTTTTTCTATAAGCTTAAAGATATTGTTATAACAAATGAGGCTACTTTTAAAGCTACTTTTTTAGCTTAAAGCTACTTTTTATAGCTTAAAGCTACTTTTTGTAGCCCAAAGCTACTTTTTGTAGCTTAAAGCTACCACTGTTCATTAAGAAATACCTATTTATTTTTGTTTTGTATTTGAATTGTCCCTTCCTTATTGTTTTCTATAACTGTAGGATAACAAGTTATTATATAGTGTACAATCTATTAACATATTTTATTTTTCACTTGTTCTTAACCTATCCTACTTTTGTATTAAATATTAGATGAACTAAACATTGACTGTTTAGGAGTCTTCTGTTAATGTGACTATTAATTTATTCCGATATAAATAAGAATTATAGCATAACAAATTAACAGTACATTTGTTCATTTGCGATTTTTTATATTTATTAACAGTCATTATAACAAAAGACTGATCAACTGATCATATGACAATGGCAAATTTAATATTCACAATAATTGAAAAAAGTAGCTTTAAAATTTAACAGCTACTTTAACAAAAGCTTTTAGTTGTAGCTGAGCTATAATTTACAAAATGTAGCTTATAGCTGTAGCTGTAGCTGTAGCTTAGTTAATTTTTTTAAGTAGCTTGCCCAGCTCTGGCTCTTCCTTGTGCAAATCTAGTAATTTTCTAATTTTGCGTCGCGCTGGAACATTTCACCGAGAAGTGGATCTTATCCATGATCCTGACCATAACTTGACGAAGCATTTTACGTTTTGGGTTCGCATTAAGTGGGTAACGTGCTTCATGCTCGGATTGCCAACTACTTAGGGCGTCATTGCAATTGCCTCATTCAGGTAAATTAGAATGTTAGTTCTCGAAGTCCAATTGTCTAAAGAATGACTTTATTTAATGTTAATTAACTAGATTACTTTTTTGCCATTTAATTTTAATTAATAAAACATTCTTGTGTCGTCTAAATACAATATCTAGTAATTACTTTCTATTATTTCATCAATTTATAATGTCAGTGTCGCTTGTTTCTGTCATCAATGCATTTGTTATCATTATTTCGCAATGTAGACAAAAGACCTAGCGTATTTTATAGTTCAATTCGCGCCCGAAATTCTTGGCGCGCTATTTTAGATAGCCAGCCTTATATTCCTAAAACCCTAGTCGACCCAGTTTGTAACAAGAATTTCATCCATGCTGTACAACAGCTTATTGAAATCGAACGGAAAGTTCTTCGTACACCGATTCAATAGCCAATATATTTTTCATGTATAAAATGTACCGTAATGCTATCTAACGTATTTTGAGCAAATGCATAAGGTTGGTATTATAGATACTGAGAACCTTATATCGCCATAGTAATTACAATTTGGAATAATAGATGGCGCTGGCAGTACTATATTGAAAATGTTATTTAAATATCCGTACTTTCACGCGTATTTTAAACATTTAAATGAAATATTATTATTTTTTTCGAATTCTTTGTCATAATAAGTACGGTATCTGCTTCTACAATATAAGTTACGAATACCAGTAGCTTATAGTTTGCAGAAGCGCTTTACTCATGGTCAAATTAACGAAGAACATGTACCTCGCTTGTTTTTATGGTACATTAAAAACTGGTCGTGTCCTTCTCGGCGTAAGTTCATTTTCGGTCCGTCACAAAACGAACAGCAGCTTCCACGATCCAGTAAGAATTAAACGCGGAATATTTCTCGTAACTATAGTAGTAGAATTGATTATTGCCGACAGAGTTTTAAGACGTTTAAGGTGAAACAAAGAGATCGCCTGTACCGGGATTCAAAGAATATAGTGAAGGCGGTATATCAAACTGGACATGGCGGCTACCAGTGTTGTTGTACTAGACAGAGGAAATAATACAACGTGCACTATCAATTTACACGGTATGAATTTATTTAAATTACATAATCATATACTAGTAGCTTTTCCCACACTTGACCTGTAATAACTTCATGCTTACAATTCTTTGTTTTTCTTTTGTACTTAACCTTCATTTTTTATCATTTAAATAATTGTTGTTTTCTGCTTTTTTATATTTCATTGTGTAGTAATTTAACAAACTTTTACTATTTCACTGAATTCTCACATCTTTTGTCAATCATCGTTATTCTTATTCAAGAATGTTGAGAATTTAATGAAAAAAACAAGCATAATTTTTTTTGTAAACAAAAACAATTACAGGTGCGACTGTTGTTTCTTGGCGTGTAAACAATCAGGAACAATTATTCGTTAGGTAAGAAGGTTTTATAGATAGAAATCAAATACTTTTATTTAAAAAAAATATTATTTTTACAGTAAACAAGCAGTATTCGATGGCAAAAAGGCAATTCGAGGTGGAATCCCATTCGTATTTCGTAAGTGATTTAGAAATAAATGTATCACACAGGTTAATTAGAAATTAATAAAATTGTATATATACAGCACAATTTGGACATTGGTCTTTTGGGCCTCAGCATGGATTTGCGAGAATTGTGCGTTGGAATTTAGAGAAAGCTCCAGAAAGATTGCCCAGCGGTGATGTAGAAGCCGTGTTTTCTATTATGGACAACGATTTTACACGTTCCATGTGGAATTACTCGTAAGTTATAAGAAATATTGTCATAGTTAACAGCTAACCTAAAATGTATTTAGATTTCGACTGACTTATCGGCTAATATTGCGTGAAAAAGAGCTACATTTCAATATTGCAGTTTATAATCCAAGCAAGGATGTGACCTTTAGTTTTAATATGTTGCTGCATACATATTTCAAAGTGCCTGATGTTCGTCGCTGTCAGATCACAGGATTGCACGGTTGTACTTACATAGACAAAGTAAGCTTGATTCTTGAACTTTGCTGTACAGTGTTTAATTTGTATGATTGTGTTCTAGACACGCATAAATGCCGTATGCCAAGAAGGACGCGATGTGGTAACCATCAACGAATGGACGGACCGCATCTACCAAAACACTCCACAAGAACACATCATCACAAATGTGGTCTCCGGTAGGAAAATGCGCATCCAGAAGTACAATTTCCCAGATACGGTGATCTGGAACCCTTGGATAAATCAAGCGAAAGAGTTGTCGGACTTCGGCGACGACGAGTATCCCAACATGGTGTGTGTGGAATCGGGCCACGTGTCGAGCCCCGTGATTTTGCTGCCGGGCACGGCGTTCGAGGCAAGCCAGATTCTGCAGGTAATGTGAGTGGAGAATGCTGTTGCTGGGAGCGGCGGGGACGGCTGGTTGGAGCCACCACTGGCGACGTGGCCCGCCGCTCCCTGGCTGCTGCACCACCACCTGCTGCCACATTCCGGCTGCGGGGGCGGCACCGGGGCTGATTCCGCCTGCACCATCTGTTCGCTCAATCTCTAGCCGTAGTCGCTCCACAATACATTCCCTCACCGCGAGTAGACGCCGGCGCTTCCCTTTCTATTTATTTTGTTTACTCGTTCTCAAGTTATAGTACAGTACGAAATAAGTCAATTATTAATTCTAACGTTTCCCTGAGAATCGTTTTGCTTCAATATATTTTTTATTTTGGTGATGTAACATTGGAAAATTTATCGGTAAATTTACATCAAATACTGGAAAATTAACTTTTACATTTGCACAATTTAAAATGTTATTATTTTTTTTAAATAAAATAATTTTTGGTTTAGTTTTCTTAAATGTTTCTAAAAATTCGACGATTTAATAAATTATTGAATTTATTTTCGACGTAAATATGTATTTTCCAGTAATTTTGCAGTAAAAATTTCCGGTTAAGTGAATTATTGACATCACTAGTTTATTATTATTGATTTGCCATAACTGCAAGGTGACGAGTATTTGAGATTTGCCATGAAACTCCAGTAAATAGCATTTGATAGTGCTAAGTATTTATTATTACCGTATATGAGATTACTCTATATTTTTATATATATTGATTTACATTTGATTTGCTCAATTGTTTACATATGACTTTAAATAGTTAAGATTTCAGCTTTGAGCAATATCCGAACATGTTTGTTGGTGTATACTATATCTCTGTAGCGTAGTAATTTTGCATATATCTCAATGAAAAATTCAGAATTCCAGTAAGTGAAGTGAGAACATTTTGTGCCAATTTTCTCAATACAATGTTCTTCCAGTTATAGATATCATTTTGTATTCCAATAAGTACCAATTCCGTCAACCATACATCAAGTTCCAATCAAAACTGATTTTTCTTTTATCGAAATTTAAGGTATGAAGATGAAAAATCGTTTTGAAAATACTATTGGACTTGTGTATATATTCTTAAGTAATTTTATAAATAATTACTGTATATTCGCCAGTAATTTTTATTATCTATTTTCAAGTAATGCATCTTACATTTGAAGAAGGTAAGATTATAAGAAGGATGACATTTTATCAAAAAAAAAAATTATTGTTAAGTAGTGATAATTTATCAAATGAACCTACATAATTATATAAAATAGATAGGTGCTCAAATAATAACTGACTATATTTACACTGTTTAATCAGTGTAACGTATTTCATGTTACGAGAGTTTTAGCCTTACTTTGTATACGAGGACTGGTATTTAGAGTTGTATGTATATGTATGTACTCTTTTGTGCAATAGTCTTAAACTATGTAACAAGTGGTATAATAGTGTGTTCTGCAACTGGCATCGTTATACAACTGGTGCGGTACGAAGACAATATCGCAATTTTTAGAAGCTGTATATTTTCCATAAAACAAATATTCCTATGAATTATTCCGAAAGATGAGTTGTTGCATAGCGATGCATTTGCAGTGTACACATTATATACTGCATAAGATTTAAATAAAAGACAGTTTGAAAATAATATGCTTTTCTACTTTACCTATCTTTAAGGATAGTACTGAAGTGTATTTTCTCCGCAACGTTTTATAAAGTAATGCTTTTCAGATTTTACATAGGTAGAGATAAGTTTCGTTTGAGACGATTTCAGAAATTATTGAATTCATTTGTCTGAATGTCTCAAGACGATAAGAAATGTTTTTTCTAAAACTAGATAACAAAAGATAATTCATTTTAGAATTCGAATAAATCCAACTGCACTAAAACAACGAGTAACTGAAGAAATGTGATAACCAACATTTCAAGTCGTAAATTTCTTAAATCGAGGATTTATTCTGCTTATTTATAACAATTGATAATTTTATCAGCATGCAAAGTGAATTGTTTTTATCGACATCTACTTCGGCAGAGTGCCACACCTAGTAATAGGTAAAAGGCATAATGATATATTTATTTATTTATTTTAAATTCAACCGAATTCACTATTAACAAACTGAAAACCCTGTACACAAAAAAAAACCAATTTTAATTTGTTTCAGATAGAGATGAATTATAAACAAAATAGTCGGGTAAAAGTAGCAAATAATCGTTTTAGCATGAATGTAACGACTAATTACATAACGCATAACTAATTGTTATAATAATTAAAACAATTTTTGGTTTAAGTTCTGAAATTTGATATAATTAAATATGAGTTCTGTAAACTTTTGCAATATGTAAACTTATTATATATAGTTGTTAAACTAATCGGTAGCTTTGATCAAGTTAATTTATAACTAAACTAAATTAAAAGATAAGAAGTGTAAAAATCATAAAAACAAGGTAAGAAGCCGCCACCAAGTATTGATGGACGAACTAAACCGAATGAAAGCGACTCAGCACGACATGTAAAAAGCGAAATTCACCCGGTCTGGGTAATTCCAAGTTCAGCAATGCTTCCACGGTATGACATTGCCATCACGGCATGGAATTGCCGTGTGGCGTGATGTATGAATACACATGCAAGCGATACTCGCACTTCAAGCAATGAATGCAGACATGCCTTTATTGTTGTAACGCACGTGGTGCAACGAGAAAGGGATCATGAATCAAGATTTTGAAACAATAGCATATCTTCTATAAAAATTGTAAGTTCAATATTAACTGTTGCATAATTTCTATGTTTATTTCTTTTAATTCACGTATTTTGTGTTTGCCGGCTTTTGCACTGTCTGTCAAACGTCATGTCAACTGTCAGCTACATACTTACCTGTCGTTATTTTAAATTTTGTGACATACACAAATACTATAACGTTCTGGTATTTTCAAATAATTATTTCCCATGTTTTTCAACCATTAAAAATATATTTCCGTTTTATAATCAATACTTTTTCACAACAATCTAAATTAGCATCAAAACAATATACCTAATATATAATATAATTCATCAAGGATGAATATAATTGTGATTATTTATTTATATAGTTTTATCTTACATCAGTGACAATAGTTTGTTATTTTTGTTTAGTATTTCATTCAATAGTTGACAAAGCACTGTCCTAACATCGACAATTTAATATTTTATAGAATCCGAGGTAAGAAATCTTACATTACTTGTTCACGCTTGAAGTAGCATTATTTACTTTGTTATTAAACGTAAACATTTAAATTCTTTCTGTTCGTTTCATATTTTGTTTATTTTTGTAATCGTGTACAAAAAAAATATAATAGATTTGCCATAAATCGGGAAACCCTTATCGAATCTTTAATTTATTTTCAAAATAACAGTTATATTTGCATTATTTAAATTTAAAATTAAGATTTTAAAATCAATAAGTGTTTCTTCGACCTCATTCTCCCCTGTTTTAACTACCCTTGCGAAACTGTGATTCAGCGATAATTTATGCTTACAACGGCGCGCTGTTTTCTCTTGAAGTTGTTCGACCTTACATAATATGTTTGTCCTTACCTCTGCTTTCGCTTCCTTCACATAATGTATTTAACTCTTTGACCCCCTTTTCTCTTGTTAAAGTGAGGAAAACTTGGATCAAAAGTTACGTCTATGTTTTCCGGATAAACACATTGTTTTCGTATAAATTTGTTTCTCGGACTTAATTGCTGTATCCACATTCAATAATTACAAATATATATTTCCACCAGAGCCGAGCATTACAAAATTTATATCACATTGATTTTTCATTAAGTAAAAAAATTAATTATCTTTAAAAAAATTTTTGTATTATGGTCATAAAAACAAACAATTATTTTACAAAAATATAAATCATACGGCATTAGTAAGAATAATATTTGCAATAAAAAGAAAAAAGCATAATTTGATAAATGGGATTAAGATCGCATAAATATTGCGTTTGGCTTTATTTACGGTTCATTGTTTTATCACTAATATATAATATAGCCAGAACGTTTTTATTTATTAATCCAGTACAGTAATTTATAGATAATTGATAGTAATTACAGAAATATAATGTAAATATGCTTGTTTTTAAAATATGATTAGTATCCATTGTTCATCAGTTTATAATATTTGTTTTTATTTCTAAAAATATAAATTAAATATATCATCACGCCTTCTACCCATTACTGGGTGTGGCACTCTGCCGAAGCAGATCTCGGTAAGTGATATATTTTGCGCGTGAAGTGCGATTACCAGTCGTCAAATCACGGCCCCCAAAGATGTTAGTGGTGGAAACCACAGGGGTAGTTTTTGAAATTATGAAAATTGTTTGTCGCCTGCGGGAATCGAACCAGGGTTCTCAGGATCCACACCCCATAAAAATATAGATTAAATAAATTCTGTATAAGTTAAGTGCGACAAATAAGGCCCTGCTAACTATTAAGAATTTTTCTTATTAAACTGTTTTTCTCAACGAAAGATGATAGTACAGAAAAATATCCATTTTAGGCTTTATTTCGTGTATCATAAATTAAGCCCAATTATTATCAGTCATATGCACTTGTAATTGTAGCCGTTTTTCATAATTCTATGTTCGACAAGTAATACATTGCATATTTTTGTATGTTTTGGTATATTGGGCAGAAGGTACCATAAATTATCAATTTTTTCAGATGTTGCAGATTGCGATATTTTTCTTTTTTTTTAGTTTAGATATTAGAGCTTTATTTGTAAATACGTTTCATATTACTTATGTTTTGGAAGTGCCAATTAATTAGCGAATATTATTACTAACATTAACATTGAAATATGTTAGAATAAATTTTGAAGAACTATAAATAATATACAACTATATTTATTTATTTAATTTATTAATTTTACTCTGTACAACAGGAACTTAAACCCAATTACAGTACAGGGTCCGGAATCATCGAACCGCAGTGTGATAGTTCATAACAAAATTTATTTATAATTAAAATAAATAAATAAATATATCATCACGCCTTCTACCCATTTCTGGGTGTTGCACTCTGTCGTAATAGATCTCGATAAATGATATATTACTCCTGTTGCTCCCTCGCCATGAATTGAGGGCCATGATTTGACGGTTAGTAGCCGCACTTCACGCACAAAATATATCACTTTATTTATAATTAATTTATTATAAGCAAAATAAGCAGTCGCACATATTGAGAGCCCCGGAAAAAATTTTCATCAAATATTTGTATCTGTAACATAAATTAATTTTTTATTAAATATTGTATTGTACTACACAATTTTTATTTAACAAAAAATAAGTAATAAACATTAAATTATTCTCATTTAATACATATTAAATTTTGTAACTAAATGTAGAAATTGTTTACGCTGTCCTCCAAATTTTGATTTGTGACATTTGTTCAATGGTTTACAAATTATAAAAATTTGCTCTTTTATATATATATATACAATTTGTAAGTAATTTTTGCTTTGTCGTATATGTATTTGTATTGATTATATATATAAAGAGATAATAATGAGTGTATATTTTAGATTTTTTTAAATTAATTTTTGGAGGAGGGGCCTCTAAAATGTTGCCGCGCAATATATAAATCTGGCCCTGCAACTAATAAATTTTCTTGTTAAATTACTACCAAAGTTGGAAATGGCACCTGCTCCTTATTTGTCGTACCTTAATTCATACTTTTAATAAAATAGATAAAACAAATAAAAATTTCCAATTTCAATGGTATATTTTGGTACGTCAAGTGTGGTTTAGTGGACGTTTACTTTGTTGCGGTAAAATTTGTTAGTTGAGGAAATAAACCCATTATTTTCATGTGAAGATAGGTTCTATGGTTTTTTGATCTGACCAATAACATAAGAAAAGGATATTTGATTAGAACTTAAGCACGACATACGAGGTAATAAATAAATATTTATAAAAAAGAATGAGTCAGTAAAAAGTTTTCCCGTTTTCCTTATCAGTTCAGAAGTAAACTTGTCGGAATGAAATTCAGATGTCATAATTGCTGAGTACCTACGTTATTAGTTTCCTAGAATACAGTATACATATATAGGTACATTTGACATAGCTCAGATCGGTGATAGAGCAGAAAGTGACGTGACATACGACTGCTAACAGCGGTATCACAAACGTTCATACCTATTAATTTGGTTTTGCGATAAATTGATCGTGGGTTTCTAACTCTAGTTTTCAATTAAACGTCTCTGGTCCAGGTCTTGGTGTCATCACGAAATTGCTCTTGCATTGTGTCAATATATCGTATAAAGGCCGGACAGCTCTTTGAGTTTCACTACGACTGTTTTGCTATTGTGATTTGGACGAGTTGGTTCCGTTCTCTTGGTCTGGTTAAGGATACTGTGATAAAACTGATAACTGCCAAAGGTAAATTCATTTTTGTTTTATTTCGCTATTACCTATCTCTTTAAGTTTTATTCTTTTGTAAATAAAATTGTTTTGGATGCCACTAACAGTACTTTAATATTACAAGTTTTAAAATAAAATTTTCTAACCAGTAAGTAAAATTGTTTTCCATATATGAACTGTGATAAAACTGATAAATGCAAAAAGTAAATTCATTTTTGTTTTGTTTCGCTACTACCTATCTTTTCAAGTTGTATTCTTTTGAAAATAATAATTCACTAGCATTAATTAAAATTGTTTAACTGCTATTGCTTTTCTTTTCAAATTTTATTCTTTTGAGGTAATACAATTCCTGATATATAATAGAACTGTAATATTACTATTTGAACAAATAATATCTTATTAAATAACATTGTTTGTTAAAAGTTTGAAATGCTACACGAAGTAATAAATGCGTTTTATTTCTAATTTGGTGAAATAAGTTTTACACTATATATATAAATATAAATAAATATATCATCACGCCTTCTACCCATTACTGGGTGTGCCACTCTGCCGAAGCAGATCTCTGTAAGTGATATATTTTGCGCGTGAAATGCTGTTACCAGTCGTCAAATCACGGCCCCCAAAGATGTTAGTGTGGAGGAGCGACAGGGGTAGCTTTTGAAATTATGAAAATTGTTTCATTTTACACTATATAGTTTTTTATAATTTATATAGCGGTTAAACGAAGTGAAAGATATAAATTTTAAATAATAAATTTTGGAAAAATGGGCCTCAATTTCAGATTTAAAAACACTTCTATTACATTATTTGTACCGTGGCGATTAATAACTAAAAATATGTAATTTTCTGAAATTTGTAATTACAGAGCTGCCTTACTCATAAGTGGATTAAAAATTTGACTGTTACATAAAAAAATAAAAATGTATTGTACATTTTGTTATATTATTTATCCGTTTGATAAAATATTTGTAAAATTGGATTATATTTTCAAAACGATTTAAGTGCTTACGTGCATAATAATGTTTTATTATTTTTATAGTTTCAAATTACAAATATTTAAATTGTATTAGTAATTTTGATTCTACATTTACTAAACTGACTAATTGTTGTACGTACACAATTATGCTAATATTTATTAATCATATTTTCAATACGGATTTCAAATTGAATTACGTTATTATTATAAACATTAATACAAGTTACTATTTATGTTAAACTATTAAAAATTTAACAAGTTTTATTTTTTCCAATTATAAATTGTTCTCCAATTTCATTATATAAAATGACGTACAATAAATAATGTGAATTAAAGGAATTGTTAATAACATAATATTTACTGAAAACTTTAAAATGTGCATTTAAGTTATGCGATAGTTTGACTTCAATTGATTTATAGTTTACAACTTGTAATTTAATGTAGCCTTGATATATAAACAAGTATTTTTTTTTGCAAATCGTACGTTGGAAAATGAAAAATATATTTTTATGTTTAACATGATATATTTCAAACTAAAATGTAGTTAAAAAACCTAAGCAGACGACGCATTACGCAGCTAGATTCAAATAAAATAAAATAAACAAATATTACTGCATGTGGCACGCTGCCGTAGCAGATCTCGGTAAGTGATATATTTATGCGCGTGAATTGCAATTACCAGCCGTCAAACACAGCCTTCAAAGATGTTAGTAGAGAGGTAGTCACAGGAGTTTTCAAATCCACAGTCCGACTCGATACCACTAAGCCACCTACCCCATAATTACAAAATTGAATAATAGATTTTATTCTAATTAAATTTAATATTTAAATAAATTTGTAAAACAAAATCTAACTTAATTTCTTGATGTAACCACAACCATTGGTCGAAATGTCACATCTAGGGTGAAATAAATAAAAATTATTTTTTTCACTTTTTCACTCTGTAATCCTAAATAATTAATTTTTAAATTGCTAAAATTGTGGAATTGTTTATTATTTCTCCTGTTCTAAAACTGGATCATTATCTGTTATTATTATTACTTTGCTGTTTTGTTGAGATGTATTGAAAATGTAAATGACAAAAAGAACAGTAACGTACGTTAACACAAATAAATTGGATGACATTTGACATTGTTTTTATGTTATGTCTGTGTTACTTTTATGTATTTTGTTCTTTTACGATCGAAGTGTTATTATTAAATTAATATATATATATATATATATATATATATATATATATATATATATATATATATATATATATATATATATATATATATATATATATATATATATATATATTTTATAAATAATTTTATAGTGATAGATTCAACTGCTACAATAACAGAGTTTGGTCATATAATATGGAAATATTATAATTTTTATAAGCATATTAATCAATAAAAGAATCATCGAGTTGCCGCATACTTTATATATTAGTTTTGTTTGTTTTTAATATTATAAATTAAATAATAAATTGAAAAATCATTGTCCAGATATAGTTATCTTCAAGGACGAACTATATACAAGGACTTATGTTAAAAACGGGTCATAAGCGTTTAATATAGTAAATCCGTTGCTTTACATCTGCGTGTGAATCAAACAATAAATTTCTGATTTAAAACAGCTAAAAAAAATTTCAAAGATAAACAAAATGAGTAGTCATGGAAATAAAATACAATCAAATATTTCACATTTTATTAGTCAAATAAATATATTTTTTATTTTGTATTTCAATGAAGATTTTAAATAAAAAAATATGAATTTGACTATTCCGTCGTTACACATTTGTTCGCATTTTGTTCATCTTCCAAGGTTAGCTGCTATTCCAGTCAATCTTTAATCTGGTTTTTACTAACTAACCAAGTAAAACAAGAAATGTTAATTGATTCAGATGTTGACTTTAAATCTCTATAATTATTATTTCAAATAATTTGGGAGGAAAACTTTGTTAAACGCGTAAAATCCGTGTAACATTCTGTATATTCAAATAAATATTAAGAAAATATGAATGAAAAATGTTCTCAGTACTATTGATTCATTAATTACGAATTTATGACTCAAATTCATACTATTTCAGTCAGAGAAACATTTTTATATTTATTTTACAATTGTATTACATAAAGTTTTTGATAACGCATTGTACAAAAGTCGCATGTTTTATCAGAAGTCATAATTCTTTACGGAACTTTTTTGCTTTTTTTCCTAATTTAATATTTATTGTACCGAAACCAGGAAACTAGAAAACTACATCCTGTGTGCTTCATAATGTTATAGAATTATATTTGATATATAAAATTATGTATTGCTGCATAATATTTTCTTTTTAAACTATGTTTGTCAAATTTTGTATCTGTTAGTGTATAGTTTTTATCTCAAGTGTTTTGATCCTGTACATCAAAATGAGTTCGCAAAATAATAAATATTTGAAGTATCTACTTTAGATATTAGATAATATTACTTGGTACACATAATAATAGACACCAGTTTTGTAAATATGCCTATAATATGTTACTGATAATGACGTAGATGTCTAGTATAGAATTTGTTCGTAAAACTAAAGAAAAAGACTTACATTTGTTGGTTGCTTTTGTGGATGATGATTTTATAGCCCGGAAAATAACGTAATTGAACGGTCAATTTCATCATTGTAATCTTTTACTGTAGTTTACTGTAATATTACCTTTATGTGTGAAAAGCAGTATTAAATCATACAAATGTTGCCAAAAACTGGTAAATAATAAAATTTTTATAAATGGAAAAAAAATATGCGGCCTTTCGTGAAGCCACACAAACTACTTCAAATAATAACTACGCAAATCAATCTGACAAACGTTAAAATTTGACAAATTATTTTTTATTTTTATTTCAAACACAAAACTTTTTTGTACAAGCTTGTTCTATGTACCTAATAATTTTTTTTTAAATACTGTTGAATAAGAGTTAAAAATTTAACGTAATAGTATTAAACGATTAGTTACATCAACGCAATTTTACATAATTCTTCTTGAATGTAAACAGCAATGATATTTCATAAAAGATCGCACATTTACAAGTTTGATGGCTTCGTTCTACCTGAAGCTTGTCACCCATTTTCTGAACAGCCTGTATATAGTATATAATTAACCAATTTCGACCCACTTTGAAAGAAAATCTGCGGGTGCCCATGCAATCAAATGTGCAAGATAAAATTGTACTATTAATAAAGGTTTAAATAACTCTCGGGGCCCTCGATATTTATCTATTTTTCCTAGACGTCGTTCTTTCTCGTTATTTTCCGTACTTACGACATTCCGTAACCGTAACAAATGCAAAAGAGAGCTTTGCCAGAAAACAGTATATCCTTTTTTGAAACATTTTTTTTTAAAGTTATTTAAGAATATTTGACACCATTAAGAATACGTTCAACTTTGATGATGTTATTGTTAAGATATAACTAATATTTAAATTAAAGTAAAAAAAAAATAGGAAAAAATTATTTCCAAACACTCATTCACAAAATAATTTACATTGTGGAATTTAGATGAGTTTTGGAAATATTTTTTTCTTATTTTTCTTACTTTAATATTTAAATATAAATAAATAAATAAATATTATCATCACATGGGGTGGCTAGCTCAGTGGTATGAAGTCGATCCGTAGATCCTGAGAACCCTGGTTCGATTCCCACAGGCCGACAAACAATTTTCATAATTTCAAAAAGTACCCCTGTGGCTCCTCCACCACTAACATCTTTGGGGGCCGTGATTTGACGACTGGTAACCGCACTTCACGCACAAATATATATCACTTACCGAGATCTGCTTCGGCAGAGTGCCACACCCGTAATGGATAGAAGGCGTGATGATATATTTATTTATTTTATTTATAATCATCACGCCTTTTACCCATTATTGGGCGCGGCACTCTTCTAAAGCAGATCTCGGTAAGTGATATATTTTTGCGCTTGAAGTGCGGTTAGCAGCCGTCAAATCACGGTCCCCAAAGATGTTAGTGGTGGGGGAGCCAGAGGTGTAATTCTAATTTGGTGAAAATGTTTGTCGGCTGTGGGGATCGAACCAGGGTTCTTAGAATCCACAGGCCGACTCGATACCACTGAGCCACTACCCCATTAAATATTTAGACTTTTAAAATAACATTTTCCATGTGCAATCCCAAATGTTGAGCAATTTCCAGTAATCAGGAAACTGCATCCTGAGTGCATTTTCATCCGATTACGTTACAATTACGAATGCGAAACAAATGATAAAATGTCGATTAGCATATTGCATGCATCACAAGCAATATAATTGGTGCTTGTTAAAATCTTCTGGCCTCTCATTGTCATGATGATGGGAGCATTGTTCGACGGCAGTTCTCAGCACAATAGAGTTATCAAGCCTTGAATTTTTGTTAGGTTGGGTGTCGGGTCACTTTGTGCTGAAAATCATATGTCGCATTTTAAATTAAAAATTTACTTATCGCGATATGACTGTGTTTACACAGTCTCATATTAGGGGAGTTTCAAACATTTGCGTGCATTTTAAATTGTGTACTTTATCAGTGATGTAGTCAGAGGGGCCCAGTGGGGCAAGACTTTCTATAGCTTCAGCTTTTATTTAAAATTTACCTCCACGGGGCTGCGATAATCGCGGGTTCGAATACCGTCGAGAATATGGATGTTAATTTTATTTTATTTGTTGCTCTATTCAACAGGAACTTAACTCAAATTACAGCAAAGAGTATGTGATTAAATGACAGGTATTGTGGCATTTTAACGCCATACACATTTGCCGGTCGGTAGTCTCGAACTCGGGACTACAAGAGTGTTTTATGTCATAACTACTGGTCCAAGCGCGTTCAGTGTTGGGACAGCTCTTGGCTGAACACTGCTCATTATCATTTAGTCAATAAAGCTAAATAAAATAAATAAAAATATGGAAACACCAAAGTTGTGTAATTTCTTAATATTTTGTCATAACAGTTTAATAACAGTATATTACAGTAAGAGTTTTTTTCGTGCGCGTCCTAGTTTAGAGAATGAGCCGCAGGACAAATGCGATAAAAAGTCTTATAACATGAGTTATTTATATCATTTTTTCTATTTTGCATCTTTTATAAATTAAAATTTAAAAAAAAATATGCGATATTTTAAACCGAGTCAATTTAGGAACATTTGTGTATGAAATGTTGTTTCGTAACTGTTTTTGACATTTATACACTTGTTCAAAAGTTCGCGATCATTTTCGAATTTTGAAATTATTTTTATTACTATTATTGTTAAATTTTGTGTACATATCATGGAAGATGGTATCAATTGCACTCCGCCTGAGCTACGTAAAATAGTTGAAAGCGCGATAAATAATCTATTTCTAAAAATATTATGAGAGTCAAAGAAATGAGGCTGCCTATAACGCAAATAAAAATAGATAGAAAAATTGAAATACAATCAAATTTAAATCCAGGGCAACCTTGGCGTACATGGTTAGTGCATAAGACCGGAGTTCTTAATGTCCCAGGTTCAAATCCGGGCAGTATCCCAATATTTTTCTCTTTATAATAAAATTTGAAATTTTGAAGTTATATTGAAATGTAGATGTTCCCAGCTTGAGATTTATAGTACTACCAACCGTCTAAAACAAAATGTTGCTTATTGTAATAAACGCTCTTCCGATTCGCTACGGATATCATAATGATTTCCTTATGAACCTAAAATAGAAAAACGTATATTTGTATCTATATTTTGATAAGCTACATAAATAATACAGAATCGTAGTTCAGTAGATATAACTTTCGTTTCAAAAACGAGAGTTCGTATATTAAAAACATCGTTGATTTCATCTAAGTGATTCGGAATAAGTTGTAGGCCCCCAATACTGTATTTGTGTTTAAGTTCCGGTTAAACAGTTTGAGTATCACTGATCGCAAGTAAAGTCGAAAGAAAGCGAATATTTCTGATAAATGAAACCCACGATATATTTTTTTTTACCTGAATTCTGTTGTGTACAACTTTCGGTAACTATAATTATGGCAGTTTCCCTCCAACTGCTGTAAAAAATTGTTACTGTTCTCTCCCTAAGGGTGAATTTGAAGATGGGTCATTTTTCTTTACGTTCCGTTTTAATGGTTTTATTGTTATTTAACGACACTCTAGTTATTACTATTATTACGAGACAGAAAGTCAGGTAAAGATGAAATGTAAAATTTCTTACGTCATTCGATCACGCATCGTACAGCAAGAAACATTAATAGTTGGCAATATCTATTGTGAATTTTGAGTCGTGTTCTGAATCGTAAGTGAAACTTTATTTAATTATAAAAAAAGGGAAGGCATAAAGAATATAAGTAACTATTATGGCAGGTGTCGCAAACTTAAATGCAGTAAAGGGCCAGTAAGTTACATGTAATCAACATTACTTTTTCTGAACTAAAATATGTACAAATAAATTAAAATATAAGTTAAAATTTTTGTTTTAAGTATGTCTTTTTGTCAATAAATATTATTATATTCTATCCTTGACGTTTGATTCATAATTAAATAAAAAATATAAATAAATAAATATATCAACGCTCCTTTTATCCATTACTGGGTGTGGTACTCTAGCAGATCTGTGATATATTTATACGCATGAAGTATTGTTACCAGCCGTCATATCACGACTTCCAAAGATGTTAGTGGAGGGGGAGCCACAGAGGTAATTTTACTGTGCAGGACTCTGGCGTACGTTATATTTTGACAAATTAACAAATATTAAAATTAAATTAATATAATCTAATTATTAATATTATTAAAAATAACTTGCATACTAGTGGTAGCAAAAATGTTTCCTTCGAGTAAACTGCACTTAATATTGCGAATTTCAAAAAAAAATATGTTTGTTTCATAGTCAGTGTAACATTTAAAATTTGCCTGTAACTGCCTGTATTTCATTTTTAATAACAATATCGTATTCCAAAAAGATCGATGTAATACATGTAAAAACTAACAGCCCAATTCTTAAAAGAGTTTTAGTTAGAATCTAGCGAATCCTGAATTTAGAATTTGTCAAATTACGCTAAACTATATTCCTAAAAAAGCTTAAATAAACTTTAATACAATCTTCGTACCATTTAGTTTTCGGAAAGTGAATTGAATTATAAATTAGGTAATTCAAAATTCATGATTAGCTAAAACTTTTTTGAGAATCTGGCTGAACAAGTCCAAATCTTCAGTTCGGTATTAATCCTTCAATTGCTCAAGATAAATACAAAATAATATTTTCCAGAATAAAATCTTCAATCTGCACAATTCATTTTGACAAATTCAAGCTAAAATAAATAAATAAATAAATATATCATCACGCCTTCTACCCATTACTGGGTGTGGCACTCTGCTGAAGCAGATCTCGGTAAGTGATATATTTTGCGCGTGAAGTGCGGTTACCAGTCGTCAAATCACGGCCCCCAAACATGTTAGTGGTGGAGGAGCCACAGGGATAGCTTTTTCAAATTATGAAAATTTGTCGCCTGTGGGAATCGAACCAGGGACCTCAGGATCCACAGGCCGACTTCATACCACTGAGCTAGCCATCCCATAACTATTAACTCTATTCTAATTGCTAAATATATATTAGCATACTTTGATTTTATTTTAAATACGTGCCTCAAAAATTTTCAAACCTGTAATAAAAAATAAATAAAACACGTAGCACAGGTTTATTATGAAATTCTTATGATTTTATTTCCAAAATAAAACAAAGTTTGTTTATGTTTGAATAATAACAGTATTTGAAAACCAAATATAATATACGTAAATTTATGTGGAAATAAAACGATTATTATGAAACATGTACACATCGTTGAAATAATTTCCTAATTTGTAATATGAGATAATAGCTTGGCTTGGGGAAGTTATGTGTTAACCACAAACATACATCCGATTTTTAATTTTTTTACGCTTGACCTAGAACTCACAATTATCAACCGTTTGTCTTAGGTCAGTTATATTCATCTAATCAAATAATTTTGTTAACTTCATTTCGTAATATTTGACATTCGTTTTTATCTATTCATATTTCTTTTAATGAAATTACTTTTTATTTGCATAACAGGTTATTATTATATGTTATTCGTTAACAAACAGGTTTATAAGTTTTTATTTAAAATTTTACGCAGTTTAACAGTGAAATATTATACAGGGTGATTCAAAAAATAGTAAACAATTACGCCACATTTTATTATTAATCTAACTAAATATATTACATATCTCTTCATGTTTTCAATCCTTCAAACCTACTAACGACCCGGGTTTGATTCCCACAGCCGACAAACAATTTCCATCAAATTTAGATTACCTCTGTTGTTCCCCCACCACTAGCATCATTGGAAGTCGTGATTTGACGGCTAGTAATCTTATTTCACGCGCATAAATATATCACTTACTAAGATCTGATACGACAGAGACTCACGCCCAGTAATGGGTAAAACACGTTATGATAGATTTATTGCTTTATTCCTTTCGGAATGATGATCTGGTGTAATAGAGTTGTATCGAGTCGGCATGTGGATTTGAGAACCCGGGTTCGATTCCCACAGCCGACAAACAATTTCCATCAAATTTAGATTACCTCTGTGGTTCCCCCACCACTAGCATCATGGAAGTCGTGATTTGACGGCTAGTAATCTTATTTCACGCGCATAAATATATCACTTACTAAGATCTGATACGACAGAGACTCACGCCCAGTAATGGGTAAAACACGTTATGATAGATTTATTGCTTTATTCCTTTCGGAATGATGATCTGGTGTAATAGAGTTGTATCGAGTCGGCATGTGGATTTGAGAACCCGGGTTCGATTCCCACAGCCGACAAACAATTTCCATCAAATTTAGATTACCTCTGTGGTTCCCCCACCACTAGCATCATGGAAGTCGTGATTTGACGGCTAGTAATCTTATTTCACGCGCATAAATATATCACTTACTAAGATCTGATACGACAGAGACTCACGCCCAGTAATGGGTAAAACACGTTATGATAGATTTATTGCTTTATTCCTTTCGGAATGATGATCTGGTGTAATAGAGTTGTATCGAGTCGGCATGTGGATTTGAGAACCCGGGTTCGATTCCCACAGCCGACAAACAATTTCCATCAAATTTAGATTACCTCTGTGGTTCCCCCACCACTAGCATCATGGAAGTCGTGATTTGACGGCTAGTAATCTTATTTCACGCGCATAAATATATCACTTACTAAGATCTGATACGACAGAGACTCACGCCCAGTAATGGGTAAAACACGTTATGATAGATTTATTGCTTTATTCCTTTCGGAATGATGATCTGGTGTAATAGAGTTGTATCGAGTCGGCATGTGGATTTGAGAACTCGGGTTCGATTCCCACAGCCGACAAACAATTTCCATCAAATTTAGATTACCTCTGTGGTTCCCCCACCACTAGCATCATGGAAGTCGTGATTTGACGGCTAGTAATCTTATTTCACGCGCATAAATATATCACTTACTAAGATCTGATACGACAGAGACTCACGCCCAGTAATGGGTAAAACACGTTATGATAGATTTATTGCTTTATTCCTTTCGGAATGATGATCTGGTGTAATAGAGTTGTATCGAGTCGGCATGTGGATTTGAGAACCCGGGTTCGATTCCCACAGCCGACAAACAATTTTCACAACATTAAAACTATCCCTATGGGGTAGCTAGCCACCCCCAGTGACAATACATTGATCTATTAAATGCAAGAATTTTACTGCTGACGATTTTTCTGCTCAATAAAAAGTCTTCTGCTAAAATTTATAGTTGTATTCAAACAAATTAAAACACGTGTTGTATTTGCATATTTATTTAAATAAGCCGTTTATTAATTCTTTATAAGTAGTTTAGTTACTGATATTGCAAGTTAATTTCTGTTTGCTACTGGACGAGTTGACAGGTTAATAATATAACGTTGCAAAGATTAAGATTAGATTACCTAAATTGCCTAGATAATGATCGACAGTGACATTTAAGAGTTTTATCCCAGAATTTTATTTCCTAGTAAGTTACAATGTCTCATAAATAGTAATGTCGTGTATTTGCAGTAATTGCTCATTTTATTAATTGGATACCCACTTGAATTGTTGAAAGTAAAGTGCGAATGGTTGAAAACATCCTCACTGTTCACCAGATCTTCGTAGAATAACTCAATTCTTTTTTCAGAATAAAATCGGCTGTGATAATTAAATAGGCGAGAAAGATCAATTCAAAGAACAACTTAGCTATACATTCCAAGGTAAGATTGTTTTATTACTACGTCTTGTTTTTCACGTTGCATATTTCAGCGCGTTTAGTTGTGAAATCGATTCATAATGAGTGAAGTGTAATATTTTGTTTGGAAGTACGTTACAGTGTATATGATGCTGATATAATCGAAACGTGGCTTGTATGTGATGTGTTTCCATTATAACGTATCCGTGAGACCTTGTGTGTGACTAAAACACATGAATAAACATTTATTTTTCATCCGAAACTGCTTCCTTCACCAAATATCACGCGTGTGGTACTGTGATGCACTTTCAGAGCTATAAGGGTTTCACTTAGCTGCTACCAGATTTGATTAGTTTTACCCGACATTTACTGTTTACTAAAACGCGATTAATAATTATTATTCCATTGTTATAACATTTTGACTTACAACAATTATATATACAGTCTAAACTGCCACCAACTTCATTGTGATGCTGACTTGTTCGCTATCTTCACTTTATTGTTTGACGTACATATGAAAGATTATTGCTTAAGACCTTGTTTGATTTTTTGTTTACTTTTATAGTCAAATTCATTTACTTTATACATAATAAGATACTTTTAAGTTTTTATATTTCATTTCTAGTTCTTGTAGACTTTTTTAAAACTTTTTTTTTATATTTTCTAATTTATAGTTTTTATATTTCTTGAATACAAAAAAAATTAAATAGGTAATAAAAATTAACCAACCAAAATAATAAGTAAACATTAACAAACATTTATTTCTGACTGTCAGAAGTACTGACTATTTGTCATTTATTTTCAACAAAACTCTCAGTTTTTAACAGTTTTTACAAAACTTGCAGTTTAAACAGTGTCACCGGCTTTAAAAGCAAGATAATTTATTTTATTATAAAATTGAAATTAAGTACTTCACAGTGTAAATATGTACCTAAAAATCAAACTTTCAACAAGATACCGGTATTTAGGAAATTAAAATACGTAGAAAACTTATAATCTTAACTTGCTATCTGTCATGTATAAATAAAAATTTTGGATATATTTTCCATAGGAGATAATCATCATTACCTCATCACCAAAGTCAAATTCGTATATCTAAGAAAGTATCTACATATAACTAATGCAATTTGCTAATTTTTAAATAATTACATTTAAAAGAAAAATTAAATACATGTTTGTTTTATAAACATGAAATAATTCAAGTGAAAGCAAAATATAATAATTTTAAAAGTACTCCACCGGTGATATTAATAGTAACTTTAGTACAAACATTAAATAATATGCTTGTATAATCGCAATTAAACTCAAATCGATATATCTTTTGGAAAGTAATCTACCGGTCACTTTAGTTTTGCATACATTATCTGTATATAGTCGTATTCATAGTAAAATCCAAATATCTTTGAAAATACATCTGCAGAAACCATTAATTACTTTTTCTTTCAACAACCGTATTTAAATAATTATAGTTTTAGTTTCTCATGTGTTTTGTTGACGAAAATTGAAAGGTAAAACCAACTATCTTTGAATGTATTTCTCCGGAGATACCGACGGTCACTTTAGTTTGTTTGTTTGACGCATACAATCGACATCCGAACAACGCTACCAGACCAACATTTCTCATTTCACTTCATTACGACCTCGCTTTTTGTTTTATTTGTTATGTACATACATACATTACATTCGAATGCAAATGAATCGGTTTCACGTCCACTAAAAACATGAATATAACAGCAAAATACCAAACAATAGGGTAGCATAGCATGATACCTCTATTCATAACATTTCTGATTCTGACTCATCTTTTTTGCGCTGGAATAAAAATTGTTCCCTTTCAATTCTTGTTTTCTAAGAACAGTAAACAAATTAAAAAAACTCTTGCATAGTCAACAGACAAGAATTACAAATTATTTTCTGAGAAATAGGTTTGAATATAAAATTGTAAAATTGTGAGAAAAGACTTGGGAATAAAAGTTGTAATTTCGTTAATGTTTTCGATTCTTTTTAGATGAAACTAATACTAGATATATGGAAGAAAGAATTTTCGTTCAGAAGCTTGTCTGTGAAACATGAACAACCATCGGATTTCTACACAAGTCAGGTTTGTCTATATATCATTTTACTTCATTTCTGCACCGTGTATGATAAACAAAAAAATGTATTTCATAAGTTCGACTAGATACATCGTTCTTTCTTTAGTGAATCCATTGCATTTTAGAATACATCGAAATTTATTTAGCAGCAGTGGCGTACCTACGAAGGGGTTGGGGGGTGCGGTCCGCACTGGGCGGCATTTTTTATATTTAGTTTTAGTTGTAAAAACCAACTTGTTCACTTCATAAGTTTACTATTCGATTTCTACGAATTATGATTTACTATATGATTCCGAATATTGTTCTTCATCGTCAAGTCAATGTAGGGTTGAAAATATTATCTAGAAAAATTCCTTTATTACTGCCTAATTTAAATATGCCATCCAATGATAAAAAAGTTCCCCACCTATAGTTTGTCTCAATTACAATTATTTATTTATGTTTATTAATTTAATGGGGTAATGGCTCAGTGGTTTCGAGTTGGCCTGTGGACCCTGAAGACCCCGGTTCGATTCCCACAGCCGACAAACAATTTTCACCAAATTAAAATTACCCCTGTGGCTTCCCCACCACTAACATCTTTGGGGACCGTGATTTGACGGCTGATAACCGCACTTCACGTACATAAATATATCAATTACCGAGATCTGCTTCGGCAGAGTGCCACATCCAGTAATGGGTAAAAGTCGTGATGATAAATTTATTTCATATTTATTTTTTATTTATAAAAATCACCATTTGATTGACTTAGAAAGGGCGGCAAGTTGGAGACCGCCCTAGGTACGCCACTGTTTAGCAGTACGGTGGTGTGGGTAGTATTATGGCATTCGAATTCAAAGATCCGAATTCAAATCCCATTCAAGTTAAAAATATATGAACTAGCACACAGCGGCTCGGTGAGTTCGGCCACTGTACTGTAATTGGAATTAAGTTGCTGTTGTACAGAGTAGCATAAATAAATAAATATATAAATTTGTATGGGGTAGTGGCTCAGTGGTATCGAGTCGGCCTGTTGATCCTAAGAACCCTGGTTCGATCCCCACAGCCGACAAACATTTTCACTAATTTAAAATTACCTCTGTGGCTCCCCCACCATCTTTGAGGGCCGTGATTTGATGGCTGGTAACCACACTTCACGCGCATAAATATATCACTTACCGAGATCTGCTTTGGCAGAGTGCCACACCCAGTAAAGGATTAAAGGCGTGATGATATATTTATTTATATTTATTTATAAATTTGTATTGGATATCATTATTATCATGTAATATATGCCATTTAATTTTGTTCCTGTAGTAGTGGAATGCCCTGTATGTTACTATAATTTGCATTTTGAAACAAATCAATATCAGTGGCAACAAACAATTTTTTTTTGACGTAACTGCTCTCTGAAATGGAATGTTCTTACTTCAATTTATTACTGTCTTTATATTAAATAATTACTTTTAATTGCGAATTTGTCTTAAGATTGAGAAAGAATTAATACCAGATATTATTTAATTCTCAAGTAAAAACATGTATTGATAAAAACTAAGTATGATTCCTCAACAAAGAAGTGGAAAATATCATGTGCACAAATAAAAACAAAAGAAAGAACAAATACTCTCGTTTTGCTTTTTAATTGTTATTTATATGTTACTAAATTTTTAAGTTTATAAACAGAGTCAAGGGTAGTTGGTATTTAAACTGATTTATTTTCGAGTAGGTACAAGCGCAATGAAAAATAAATCATTCGTTTCCCGTCAAAACATTTGTTCATAACATCTCTTTACGATATTGTTACAGACAAAACATTGATTGTTCAATGTTGGTATGAAATTGTATTGTTCGAAATATGTGGTAGTTCGCCAGTTTCCCGTAAATCAAGTGTTCTTGGCAGAACTTTATAAATTATAACTCGCGCTATGAACAAAAAGCTTGGGTTTAGTTTGTTTTGAAATTGTGACTTGATTTATATTTGTATTTACCTCTAAATCATAACCCATGCTGGTCAGTTTTGTAATAATAATCTACTCAAGTTTAAAAAAAATAATATATCTTAAATTCACTACGAGTAAATCATATATAATAAATATAGTATTAAATATTTATTAAATAAAATGTACTAATATCGTAAAAATTCAAATAATTATACAAATATGCTAACCAGAATCTGTGAAACGGATGAATAAATATATTATAATTCTAGTATTATATATTCTTGCTGTCGTACGTATCACATATAGAATAGATAGTTTATTTTTTATAATTGCGAATTATGTTTGATGTATTTTTTTTTTTTTTTTTTTTTTTTTTTTTTTATTTGGTTTATTTTTTACGAACACCTCAGTAGCAAGGACTCTTGGTGCTCGGGCTTTGTATTTACATGCATATTAACAATGACATTTGATTGATCTAGTTTACATTTTACAGTTTATTGTACATTTGTATGGTTTTTAGGTACTCGATTGTGTTTTTAATATTTGTTTTGACTGTGAGGCATTCTTCTAGGTTGGCGGGTAGGTTATGTCTTCGTCTTGAATCCGTATATTTATTACATTGGAGTAGTATATGTTCCACTGTTAGTTTTGTATTGCAGGTGTCACATAGTGTTGCAGGTTCTCGTTTGAATATGTGGGCGTGTGTAGCGAGAGTGTGTCCGATTCTCAGTCTAGTTATTGTTGCTCGTTCTCTTCGGGTGCCTGGTATTTTCCATGTTTTGGTATCACTTTTAAGTCGCCTTAGATGGTTGTTGTCTACTAGTTTCCATGTTTGTGTCCATTTTTGTTTGATTTTGGCTTTGATGTTATTTGTGAAGTCCTTAGTTGGAATTGGGATGTTTATAACAGTGCTTGTTTGTGTGGCTTGTTTCGCTAGGATGTCGACTTCTTCGTTTCCTTTGATACCACTATGAGAAGGTACCCAAAGGAAGGTTATGTTTTTAGCATGGGGTACGTTTGTACGCTGTATGTGGTGTTGGATTTGCTGTATGAAGGGATCAGTGGGGTATAGGTTTTGTATATTTTGGATGCAGGAGAGAGAGTCTGTGCAGATTACATGTTTTTCGGTGTTTGTTTTTGTTACTATTTGTGTTATTGCTTGGTCTATAGCATATGCTTCAGCTGTGTAGTTGGATGTTAGGTTAGGTAATTGGTATTTTTCTGTAAAATTATTGGACTTTATTGCTGCTCCAGTTTTCCTGTTCATTTTAGATCCGTCTGTATATATAAAGTTGTAATCTTTATAGGTGTCATTCTTTATCTGTAGGAATTCTGACTGTAAGATAGAGGGTAGGGTGTTGTCTTTGTTGTATTTATTTAGGTTTAAGTCGAAGTTTGGTTGTGTTAGGGTCCATGGTTCGTACTGGCTGTTTCTTATTTCTTGTATTTTTGGAAATGTTATGTTTATTTCGTTCATTTTTTGTTTTATGTGTTGGTGTAGGCTATTTTCATTTTTTATAGATATTTTGTTGTCTCTGTTAGTGAAAATATGTTTGTATGTAGGATTTTCTGGGTTGGAAGCTAATTTAGTTATGTATGTTAGTAGTAGTTGGTCTCTGCGATTACTTAGGGGTTGTTCACCTGTTTCTGCTTGTATGCTAATTATAGGGCTAGTTCTTAGTGCTCCTGATATTATTCGCAATGCAGTGTTTTGAATAGTTTCTATTTTTTTGAGCAGGTATTGTTTTGCAGTGGTGTATATAATGCTGCCATAGTCGATTTTTGATCTAATTAATGTTTTATAGATCGTCGTTAATGATTCGTTATCTGCTCCCCAGTCCTTGTTTGATAATATTTTTAGTAGGTTTAGTCTTACGTAGCAGTCTGTTTTTAGGTTCTCTATGTGTTTTTTCCATGTTAATTTTCGGTCAAATGTTAGGCCTAAAAATTTTATTGTGTTTTCATATGTTATTGATTCGCCGTTTAGTGTTAGGTTTGGGTGGTAAAATTGGTCTTTTCTTATTCTACAGAAGTGTATGGCTTTTGTTTTTGCAGTTGAGAATGTAAAACCTATGTTTTCAGACCATTTTTCTAGATTAGTTATTGTTTCTTGTATTTTGTTCTGTATTCTTGTTAAGTTTTTGTTTTTAATATATATTATGAGGTCGTCTGCGAAGATTGAGTGTTCCACGTCTGTTGGGATGTATTTTGTTATTTTGTTCATGGCTATTATGAAAAGTGTAGGGCTAATTATAGAGCCCTGTGGGATACCATTTTCCTGTAGTTTTGTTTCGGAGATCTTTCTATTATGTCGTACTTTGAATTTTCTATCTGATAGGAAATTTTGTACAAAGTGTAGGATGTTTCCTTCTATTTCATATTCTTGGAATGTGGATAAGATGTTGTGTTTCCAGGTTGTATCGAAAGCTTTTTGCAGGTCGAACGATACTGCTATTAGGTGTTGTTTGTGGGTGAATGCTGTGTTTATATCTGATGATAATGCCATTAGTTGATCAGTGGTTGATCTTGAGTTTCTGAATCCGTTTTGATATTTCGTTATTAGATTATTGTTTTCAAGGTACCAGAGTAGTCTTTTATTGACCATTTTTTCCATTATTTTACACATTATGTTAGCTAGTGCTATTGGTCTGTAGTTTTGAGCGTTTGTTTTGTCTTTGTTCGGTTTAAGGATTGGGATTAGGATAACTTCTTTCCATTTTGTCGGAAACTTGCGCTTTGTCCATATGTGGTTATAGATGTTTAACAGATGTTTTAGGGTTTCTTCTGGTAAGTGTTTTATTAGTTCGGGAGGTATGTGGTCAGGTCCGGGACTAGTATTAGGTTTGGTTGTATTTATTGCGTGTTGTAATTCGGCGAGTGAGAATTGGTTATTTATAGGTTTGTTGCAGTTTTTTATATTAATAGGTGTATTTTCGGAGATGTTTTTAATTTCTATAAATTGTGGCTTGTAGTTGTCGTTAGAAGAGTTTTGTTCGAATGTGTGTGCCAATTCGTTGCAAATTTCTTGTGTGTTGGTAATGAATGTTTGGTTTATTTTTAGCGTTGATGTTCCGTATGGTGTATTTATTCCTTTTATTTTTCTTATTTGATTCCAGGTTTCTTTTGGTGGTGTGTTAGTGTTTATATTAGATACATACTGTCTCCAGGAGGTTTCTTTTGCCATCTTTATAGTACGTTGTGCTAGTGCTCTAGAGCGTTTTAGTTGTATTAGGTTTTCAGTTGTTCTTTGTTTTTTGTACAAGTATAGTGCTTTTTTATTTGCTTTTACGGTTTCTTTACATTGATTATTCCACCAAGGTGTTGTTTTTCTTCTGTTATTTGTTGATTTTAGGCCAAATACTTCCGTTGCAGCGGCAGTTATTTTGTGTGTTAGGTCATCTATTAGTTCGTTTATATTCGAATTTTCTTGTATAACACTGTACTTTGTTTTTAGTTTGTTTTTATATTGTTCATATTTGTCTTCTGTAAGTTTCCATTTTATTGTAATATAGTTTGTGTTGTCATTGGTTGTTTTATTGTTAGCATAATTTATTTTTATTGGAAAGTGGTCGCTGCTGTGAGAGTCTGGTATCACTTCCCATATCATGTCTGTAGCAATAGATGGGCTGGTGATTGATAAGTCTATGCATGAAAAGGATCCGTTTCTTGCTGAGAAATGAGTTGGGGTTGTATCGTTTAGTATTATTTCATTTTCAAAAACGTCCTCAATTAGTTTGCCGTTTCTATTGTGATTATCTGAGCCCCATAGCGGATTGTGTCCATTGAAGTCACCTGTTATAATGTATGGTTGTGGTAGTTGTGTTCTGAGATTTTCGAGATCTGTTTTTTGTATAATTAGATCAGGTGGTATATAGATGTTGCATATTGTCATTTTCTCTGGATAGTATATTTTTATTGCTACGATTTCTAGATTGGTGTTTAGGTTGATTTCTTCGAAGTGGTGTTCGTTTTTTATTAATATTGCTGTTCCGCCACTAGCATGTGGTCTGTTATCTCTGTCTTTTCTATGACATGTATAGCCTTTGAATTTGACGTTTTGTGACGGTTTTAGTTTAGTCTCCTGTAGACAAATGTATTGTGGGTTCATTTGATACGTTAATCTTTGCAGTTCAGCTAGGTGTGCGTAGAGGCCGTTGCAGTTCCATTGTATTATTGTAGCCATTTTAATAATATTGTGAGTTATTGCTTTTTTCACTAAGACAATCTTCTGATTCAGATGGTGCTTCTTCGAATGTTGTTTGGCTTGTATCGCTGCATTCGGCTCCAGTTTCTGTTAATTGTTGTCTTGTTATTTTTGATATGATACGGGTTATTCTAGCTTTCATTGGTTTGTCTGTTAGATGTGGATATAGTTCTCTCAACATTTCAAGAAGTTGTTCTGTGTTTTCAGTGTATTGTCTTGCAATGTTTAATTGCTGGTCACTGCCGTGAACATTTTCAAGGAAGTCTTTTAACTGTTCGTAGTTAAGCGTGTATTTATTTGGTTCGTTTTCTATAATTTCTTTAAGTGGTTCTATTTGTGCGTGTACTTGTTTTGTAATACTGGTTTGGCTTGTATTTTGGTTGGTTTTGCGCTTTTTATTCTTTTTTGCTGTGTTGTGTTTCGTTCCCGTTGAGGCTGTGTCGCTTAGTGAGGCTGGTCTTTTAAATTGTGTTGAGGTTGTTGGAGTTTCTGGTTGCTGGTTTGGTGTTGATTTTTGGGGATTTTCATTTTCTGTTTGCGAATTTGTAGAGGTAGAGACTTGACTTTGTAATTTTCCCGTGCTTTTCTGGGTGTTTTCGGTGCTATTTTCTAGTGTGGTTCCTAGGTTTTTTAGTGTATTTGTGTTTTGGTTATTGTCTGTTTGTGAATCATTAATTATTTCTTCTTCGTTATCGCATTGGTTTGCCGTATGTCCGGGTTTCTTGCATAGAAAACATAGCATATTTTCTTCGGTGTTTATGAATATTTTGTTTGATGTGTCATCGTAATCTACTGAGATTGTGGCTGGAATTTGTATATTTTCATCCGGCGTTATATATACTTGTCTACGGAAACTCAATACATGTTCATATTCGGTGTTTAGCATTCCTACACGTAAAAAATTTATTGGTGACACTATTTTTAATTTATGCTCTTTTAATTTTTGTTCTATTAAATTATGTGGTACAATAGGATTTACATTTGACAAAATAATGCGTTTTGCGGGTGTGCTGTAATGGCGGATACTTATTTGCTTGTCCATAATTTCTATTGTTCCGTTATTTTTTATTAGATTATCTGCTGTTGTTTTATTACTCAAGAAGATGCATATTCTCTGCTTGGATATTTTAGATGCAAATATTATATTTTTAGGCTGTACAATTTTCCCTATGGCCGAAATATAATCTCTTATTTTCAGTTCTTCTAAGGCTGGCATAATTATTGCTTGATCTTTTTTGGGGAAAGTGTTCATTGTAGCGTTGGCGTAAGACAAGTTGTGTGTTTTTTGGGGTATATTTGTTTGTTGATTGGTGTGGACAACTCCCGTAGTCGGAGGTTGTCCAGTAGAGATCTGTTTAATTAAACTATTCATTTATTTCGCTTTTTTGTCATTGTATCTTTTGCTCCGCAGATGGCGCGCGGTTTGGTTAACCTTACGGTTAACACGTGTTTTAGTTATAATTTATATTATTGCACTGTAGGAAAATTTAGGGCACAGGAACAGGATAATGGTACAGTACCTTCTCAGATGCACGGTAATCAGCTTCTGGCAATTTTCGGTACACGTAAGTGGCACTTTTTATCTCTGCTTAGAGGCACTTTAACTACGCTGTTTCACCGTTCAAGGTTCAACAGTCACTCTGATGTATTTTAAATAACAATCAAATTAAGAACACTGGATTAAGTTACAATTTTTATTAATTCGATGATCATTTCAACCTCTATTGTTATCGGAAGAACAACACGCAAAAGAAAAACTAATATAATTTACAATGCTATATACTGTTCCTAATAATGGAAAACTGAAAATACATGAGATTTTCTATGTTAATCTGAAATAAGTATTTTTTTTGGAATCTCATTTACAACTGTTTAGTCCAATCCACTAATCTCAATGTTAATTCATATTGGCCACATACATAATAAAACTAAAAAGTATTTTAATATTTTACTTCTACAAAAATAATAATTTGCCTGTCCTTCTATTGTATTATTTATGAGCATGTTCTAATTACATCAAAATAAAAAGTACATCCTTGAAATGTGCATTCATTAACAATAACAAGTTCATTATTACAAAAAAGTATTAGTAATTTTTTTGACATATTTTGTTATAATGTGAACTTGGGAACCCAAATTTAATTTCCACATAATGTCTTGCTTGATTTAATTTGAGGTCCCTGGTTCGATTCCCACAGGCGACAAATTTTCATAATTTGAAAAAGCTATCCCTGTGGCTCCTCCACCACTAACATGTTTGGGGGCCATGATTTGACGACTGGTAACCGCACTTCACGCGCAAAATATATCACTTACCGAGATCTGCTTTAGCAGAGTGCCACACCCAGTAATGGGTAGAAGGCGTGATGATATATTTATTTTATTTATATAAATTAACAATTTAAATAATAAACACGTAGTAAAAATATTTTTGTTCAGTATTTTTTTATAAATGATCAGTATTCAAATGATCAAGAGAAATGTATGCAGGTAAATATAATATGAATAGACTTGCTACAATAGGTAATAATATTTAAATACAAATTCTTCACAACGTATGGCCTAACCACATTCTCTTCCTTTTCAAAATAGTCTCATACAGTGTACTTTCTTCTACTCTTTCAAACTCTTGTTCATTGCTAGCCCTACCAAGCATTCTCCTCCTTATCTACATTTCCATGCCATCAATCCTTTTTCTATCTTTTTTAAAACTGTCCATGTCTCACACCCGTACAACATAACACTCCATACAAAACAAAAGCAATTTTTTCCATAGTTCCAGATCCAAATTTCCACTCAATATTCAACTTTTCTTCCGAAACGCCTCTTTAGCCATTCCAGTGCGTAACTTTATTTCTTTCCAGCTTCTCCAATCGTCTATTACTTCCGTTCCTAGATATTTACCAGTTTTTCTTCTCTTACATAAACCATCTTAACCTTTGTCTACAAGAAGAAAAATTCCTCGCTACAAACTGTCGCTATATATTTTCACATTCAGCAAAGCCACAGCTTACCTAAAGTAATTGTGGCTAAGCTATAAAAGTAGCTAGTATTGCGTAGCTCTGCACCTAACGCAGTAACCTTTCATCTATAATTTCTAAAATTGACTTAACTTTACAGTGGCAGAAGACCACAGATGTCAACTTAATCTACATGCTCTACCGAGTAGCAATCGCATTAACATTCTTCGTCACTCTGGTGCTATCAATCATTGACATCAACAACGTGAACGATGGCATAAACCGCGCAAAGTGGTTGATTTATCTGACCCATTGGGGCTACGCTGTTTGCACCCTTCAAGCGCTGCTGGCATGCTACATGGTGCTCCACATGTACCGTAAGGTCCGCAAGCGCGACGCTGGGTTCATCGCGACGCCGACGACAGCCTACATCAGCCCGAAGTTGTGTGCAAGTTACTGGGTGCTGTATACCATTGCTACGGATGCTGCCTTCGCTATCACCTGTATTTATTGGTCCCTTATTTTTGACCGTAAGTTTTTTAAATTTTATTATTCTACTGATAATTTTTTTTTACTTTGCGGTAGGTAACGCTCACCTGAACTGATCATAACTCTCTCTAAAAGGAACAAACTTATAAAAAGAAAAAAATAATAATTTGCCTGTCCTTTATCTGTCATTGTTCTTTTAATTAAACAAGTTTAATTATCGTAATTAAAAAATTGAAACAAATCGTTTGTAATGTGCACACAATTTCAAAAAAAAACATATTGTGCGCGAGCTATCAATTCTGGAGCTATCTAATAGATAGAAATTTTGATGTAGATAACATTTTCGTGGTGCTTCGCGGGACCAGAAACGAAAAAACTGAATAGATGCGAATTAATCATCCCCGCTTAAAAAGAACAGCGAAACTGCTTTCAATGTAGTTAAGTGCTATTCGGAGCTGATCTCGCTGATAAAAGAAAAGCACCTTTAAGTCGTCTTCGTGACCACGATGAAAGGAGAAAGAATATATTTATATCTGTCTTATTCCTAGTGACTATTATGAATTGTGCGCATGCGTATGCTTCGACAATGTGATTTTCTAGCTAGCTACCCTCTTGTATTTACGCCTGCGTATTAATAAGCCATGACATATGAAAGAAAGAGATATTATCCGTCTTGCCAGATAAATATCGATAAATATTGAAACAATCTCAGCACAAATTTTAAAAGATATAATAGCTGTTATGTATTAATGCCACATTTTTCATTTATATGACATGAAATTTTCCTCACTTTATTAGGTGATGTAAAACTTCCCTTAATATCTTTTATTGTTGTTTTTATTGCAATGCGGTAGAAGTTATACCTATACATTTTTTTTATTAGATATTAGTACGAATACGAAATCTCTAGAATCTACCTGTCTAGAATATAGATAGAATAAAAACAATCACGTCTCAATGGAATTAAAATTGTCAATAATTGTAAAACTGGTACTTCCTAATTTAGTAAAATTAATATTTAAAATAATTTAAGAAACACTTAAATTTTGGTGTTACTAGATTTAGTAATAAAATGAAACGGAACATTGAAAAAAGTCGTAACAACCGTAAAAGTAAAAAGTTTTTATTTCATCACGTGAAACTTTAAATTTGTTTTTTTTTGACGTAAAATATTTATTCTTTTAAATTTTTCCTCTCCCTAAGTAAATATAAAAAAGTAACATGTTACGCCACTGGTTGTAATGAAATTCTCAAACTTTAAGGTGACGTAAACCACATATTTATGCAATTTTTGTCTGTATTATAACATCAACGTATACTGGGATGCCGAACGTATGGCGTTTTTTCGCATTCTTTCCTTTATCGTAACTTTATGACTGTAAATTTACTGTTAATTTCTTAAAAACACAACAGTTAAATTGCCTCGTAATTTTCCTAAAAAATATCCTATGAAATATATCGTATATAATATATAAAACATTATTTAAAATTGATTGTTTTTGTTGTTAGCTTAGTAGTTTTTTACACAAGGAAAGACTATATGATCTGGTCCTCTACTTAGGTAAATGGCGTTATCTCTGGTTCCTGAAAATTGATTTTTATAATTATTTGAGCAACATGTTTTTGCGTCGGGCATTGAACATCGAAACCGGTGCAAGCCGGTGTTTCGAATAACTCGTTTTCGTTTTTCTCCAATAGCCATATAAATGGTTCACTCTAGTGCATCCGCAACAGAAAGTTATAAATGATATTATTTCATCACCGATTCCTGTGAATTAATGTAAATGATTCTTCAGCAAAATAAGATTTACGGGCAAGATCATTGTTTTGCTTCGGCTTAAAAAAATACAACTTATGTGATTTAGATTCCACTGAAATTTTCGAATAAGAGAGATTGACAAATAAAAAGAATTCTCATTTTTCAAAGGAGAAATCTGGAATTCCCCGTGCTCTAATTGGGATGCATTTCGTATGTAATCTAGTAAATAAATAAAATAAATGTATTTAGCAAAACAACATCCAATGAACGCAATGAACATCTTCGTGCACGGAATCAACTCAATCCTGATGATGACAGACCTGTTCGTGGTGGCACACCCCATCCGCCTCCTGCACTGCTACTGGCCATTCCTGTTCGCTCTGGTGTACATCGCCTTCAACGTGATCTACTACCTGGCGGGCGGCACCGACAAGCATGGCGTGCACTACGTGTACGCCATCCTGGACTGGGAGAAGCCTGGCAAATCCGCTACGGTCACATTCCTAGCGCTCATGTTTCTCGTCTTTTTGCATTTGCTCACTTACTGCATGTTCCTATTACGTAGGCGAATTTACAATCAGTACAAATCAAACAAAGACAACAATACGTATTCCATGGGTGTTCAGGGCGATATTGAAAATAAAAATCAACATATCTACAGTGAACACTCCGAATATTTATAATTTATTGTTATTATATTACGTATAACATAAGCCTGAGCCTTAGTTACTAGTCACTCACAACAAATGTTGATGTGGTCGTCATCTACTGCAACTGCAAGTAGTGAGTACACGAATTTGCTGTGCTGTAGTTTTGTTTTTATTATTATTAAAGTAAACTTTAACCAAAATTTATATTTATAGCTGCGAGAAAGCTGCACTTAGTCCGAGAATAAATATCATGCCATTGTTTGAAGTTGGTAGAAAATTAGTTTTATTCGTTGAGGCGAATTCAGTGGTGGCAGCTAGTAATGGGCTAGTCACTAATTAAGTGAATTAAGCACTAAACTGGTTATAGAAAATGTATGTGTATAAATACCTGCGCTAGAGCTAGCGTGCGATTATTCAGAAATCGATTGCGTTGCGATTTCGAAGGCGTACCTAGTCAACGTTTCAACGTTCAACATTCACATAGAGAGGAAATATTTTTCTAAGATTTGTAAGGTTACTCTACATGACCGATTTGTATTATTTGTGTTTTATTTATTTTAATTGTTCGAGTTGTGTCACTCAGTAATTCATTAATTAGTTGTCTGAATTTTAATTGATAATTAGTTATGAATTTACCAGTTGTAAATTGTGTGTTACAATTTGTGATAGGTATATTTATTTAGATTTTATCTAATATAATTTTCATTGATCCAATAAAGTTCCTACACAAATCAATCCTGTTATTTTAGTTATAATTACCATATACCTAAAACAATAAAAACTCATTATGATGATATAACATTGATAACAGGTATTCAGTGGTCACGCACGCTCTTAATGTCGTATACAACTTCTTTAAAACGAAAACGAAATAAAAAGATACAATACGAGTACACACACAGTAATTTACAATAAAATTGCCCTTAAATAATGCAATGAATAGAATAATATAACTATTGTGAAATTATTAATTGCCATGCACATAAGAATATCTTTATATTAAAACCGGTCAGCTCTAATAATTCAGTTTACAACATTTATTCCACTACTGAACAAAAATTTGTTTTTTTTTTAGTGTTTACAAGTTAATTGTATTGTTTCAGTGATCAGGTGACATTTCAGAGTTCACAGTTCAGTAATACAAACAACACAGCACAGCTAGATTATTATATATGTAAGTTTCATACATTTTTATTTTTATTGCCACACATTAACTTAATTACTTTTTCTTTTTTTTTCAAAGAGGAAGTGTAAATATAAATTTGGAAACACTGTAATTAAGTTAAAGCGTTTAACTTTTTTTAATATTAAATGACTGTATAATGCTAGTGATTGTTTTGAGCAAGCATACTCATTATAAATAGAAAATATATTTTGATAAAATAAAATAAATTTTAGAATTTCAATCATATTTATCACAAAACAAGCAATGTTTTGGAACATCAGAAACTGAGAAATTGCTGTTTTAAGGTTATTTAACCATGAAATTAAATCAAATGCGTTTTAGCTGTGAAATAAATATTAGCTATTATTAATTTATAATGAAACAAATTTTGATTATAATGGAATTTCTACATTTTGCAACAAATTCTGAATCACGATGAACGATATGAGTACGAACTATTAATGCTAAAATATTCACACACATTATCTATAAAAAGCATATTTTTTAATTTAGCATTCTATTTAGTTATCTATGCGTATGACGCACGCAGAACTACATAACTAGACAGTCAAATGATTTGACAATTAACATCAATGGTGCTAAACATACGTTGCTGTCGTTTATGTTTTCAAATTTAAAGCAACAATTTACTTCCTTGCAACAAACAGCATAGTTGAAAAAAAATCATAATTGCGAAGTTTGTTTCATATTGGATACGATCTAATAATTCTAACGCTGATATTTTGACACGCTGTAAATATTGATTTTGTATGATTTTCCATTTCGGCATAAATTTAAGGATTATTTGTATATAGACACGAGACACTGCTCAATAATCAGCAGAAATATTTGTTAAAATAATTCTATGTATATCTGATCATGAACATTTAAAAATATGATAAGATAATATTATTGAAAAATATCAAGTAAATAATTATCCCAGTCAGTTTAATAGTTTCACAAGAAGTTGTGGATTAACGGGTAGCACACTCGTTATACAAAGTTGACAATTATCTGGTTCAAATTTCCGTTAGTGAAAAATACATTCGAGTGGAGATTCTTTACATTAAAATTGGAAATTATTTCCTGTTTTACGTGTATTCAGTGTAATGCGCAAATAAAGAAAATTGTTGTCAATTTTAAAATAATTGCATTGTTTAGATGTGTTAATTTTTCCAACGAATATGGACTAGCAAAACGTAACATTGTACACGTATTTGAAACTTTTGCGGAAATTAGAAATCACATAAATTCAACCAAATTAATCAAACCACAACGTCACCATTAAATCGGCGCGTGTCGGAAGATTGGAAATACATGATAATATGTTTCCAAAATTTCGACACGAGTAGATTTGATGGTTTGGTTAGTTTAGTTGAATTTATGTGATTTGTAATTTCCGCAAAAGTTTCCTGATTACTGATCACCTATGCGCAGTACTTGACGAAGTGCGAGTGAGCTGAAGCTGATGCCGAGGACGAGAGCAGCTCTCGAGCAACTCGCTCTCGAGTTTCGAGCACGGATACGAGATGAAGTTGTGTGGAGACGCGGAGCGCGGGCAGAGCTGAGCAGTTCGTTCGGTTCACGTTGAAGTAAAGTGGAAGGTATCTCGTCCGCCTATTAAACCACAGCTCGAAGCAATTAGCGGTGACCAGTTCGCAGTCCGCAGACTTAGACGGTTTGCCAGCGGCAGGCTGCATGCGCCCGCGCCCTCGCATGATATTCACACGATCAGCGGCAGCAAAGCGACACACATACTGACACACAACTAGTGTACATAGTGCCTCTACTGCTGCCCAACCTAGCATAGCAATAGCTGAGATTGTTTGTTGTTGCTGTCGGCTGTCGTCTGCCTTTGTTGGTTTTAGCTAAACGATAAACGTTTGGAAACCTCTTCTAATCTTGGATTACGAGTATTCACTAATGCAGCTGATGCTACTGACCGGTTGTTGACAGACAGGCCAATCTGTAACTCATACTTTCTTGCTACTTATGACCCATGTCCAGTGGAGTAGTCATCAAAAAAGAACAATGGGTTTACATTACAAATCTCAAAATCAAATCAAACAAATTTATATATTAGGGAATTAGGATGTATTATTTTAAAATTATTTGAGATAAATATTAAATTACTCATCATTAGTATAATAGTAAGGTTAATATTGATAGTTTGTTAACAGATCCATTCAATATTACAAAATATGCTCAAGTCGAACAAAATTATTAAAAATCTATATTTACTGGCGTAGACGTGAAAAAAACAAAGGGTTTGCGACGTAAGTTATTAAATAAAATTATATTTCAATTTTTGGAAGTGAATGTGACATTAATCATCCTTAATCAGTATCTATAATATTTTTAGTGAGGTAGTATTGGTAAGTTTGTCAATAGATCCTTGCGATGTTACATAATAGGAAATTATTAAAAATCTGTGTTCAGTGGTGTACAAGTGAGAAAACAAGAAGTTTGCAACGTAAGATATTATTTTTTTTTTTAAGTACCTATAGTAAATTTTCAATTCACAAAATGTACTCAGATGCTAAATTGTTAGAAATATATTTTTATAAAATAAAATTAATTTATAGTGTATACATATCCTAATTAATTATTATTTATTTATTATTTAAATATATACAAATTTATTCTGTTACCTATTTTTTTTTTGTATTCATAATTTTTGATAATCAGTACGTATGCGACACTTTTTTAGCAACTAATTCGATAAGTAAGGTATAGTGGTGTAGGTACTTTAAATAAATGAACGGATTAATATTATCGCACCTTGTAAAAAATATATACTACTTATAGTTGAATATGGCCGTCTTGCATACCTCGCTAATGTTATAATATTTGATGAGTAAACATTTATTTCCAAAAATGAAACAAGGTAATTATTTTGAAAACAAATTCTGAATAGATATTCTTAACATATTAGGAGAAAAAAATCTGTGCAAAATCAAGAAAAAATATCATGAAATCTGAGATGCAGTCGAGTTTTCCATGCATTGAAATTTTTGTCGTCTCCGATCTCGCAACTCGCTTTCTACTTGTGTAAGATACAGAACCGTTTCAGCAAATTCGCGAACAACGGAGTGCCGGTGTTTCGTCTACACCGGAAACAAGTTATTAACATCTTCCAGCTATTTACGTTATTTTGTATTCTTGTTTCCTATCGCAACTCATTAATATTCAGGTAGTTTTTCAAGCATAACATTCTGTTTCTCACAACGAAATTCCCACGTTTTTTTTTAAAAAAAAAACGTGGCATAATAGACTGACAGTCTCAGACATTTATGATAATGCATCTTTGTTGAATTTATTTGTTTTTCTTTTAATTTATTTTTCGTCTTCTAATCATTTTCTGTCTTGACTGATCATTGCAGTCTCTTGTGTTTTAATAGTAAGCGTTCGAAATACAAGTCAGATTCATGCGATACGTTTGAAAGCAAACTAAAATTAATTTGATTAAAATTGTACACCCTATTTGAGTTATCTTTAGGAAAGTTTACAATTGCATCATTTGAATCCGATTGAATTTACGAAAACGTATACAAAAAATAATTGATTTCAATACAGTTATGTTGAAAAATATAATGAAACATCTTGTCGAAAGTTGTTTGTCTGAAGTACTATGCGCTGTCCTAAATAAACGGAAACATGCGACATTAGCCAAGAGCGATCCAACGTGATAATAAAGTGCAACTGCTTGCCGCAGTCGTATGCATATACGGTGACGCGAGAGTGTGACACAGCGATCACTGCGATCAGCGACGGATCCAGCGTTCTGCGTTCAGCGGGCGTGAGTGCGAATTGCACAAGACGAGGACGCGCAACTTAGAAATGTCATCATATGTCCAGTGGCCGATGCTTGCGTTGCGTTGTCGTTATGCAGAACGCTGAACGCTGAACGCACAGCATCAGCCAGCAGCATTGGGCAGTGAGCACTCGGCACTCGGCACTCGGCACTCGACAATCGGCAGCGACTTGACTTGAGCTAATGGTAATGGCAGTAGTGTGGTGGGACGCCCCGCGCCCCCGACCGCCTGCCACTGTCCTATACCTATGCCGCTGCTGCTCAGTCCAGCTCTGCCAGGCACTCGGCACTCGGCACCACTCACTCCGCGTTCGTTCTTTGTCTTGCGCTGAGCTGTAAGGTGAACGGCAACACGGCATGTGGGCACTGCATGTATGTCTCCGAGATTCAAGACTGTGACTGCAAACTCGATACAGTGATAGCGCCCAAGTGTTCTAGTTTTAGTTTTAGTGCATGTGTAGTGTTTGTGACTATAGTGTGAGTTGCATGCCAGCAGTGGCCTGGCCAGCAGTGCAGGATGAGACTCTGGGCAACGGGATCGACAGGTAACGGCGCCCGTTGCCGATCTGGATCTGGTTGTGTCGCCGTCGGTGCTCGTCGCCGCCGTCGTCACTGTCATCACTTGTGTGAGTGCAGCATCAACGCTAGCGACATGTCATACAGTGCAACGAGTTGCATAACCGTGAACAGTGAGTGACAAGTGCAGCAACCAACCCCAGCACCAGCATGATGGTATATCCAGATCTGCAGTGCGCTCAGTGGACTTGTCCTACCGCGACGCCCATGCTACAGCTGTACGACGACGTCGGATATCGCGGTGAGTATGCGTATACGTCAAGCCGTCAATGCGCTGACTGTGACTGTTACTGTTGTTTCGTTTCATGCTCGATACTCAATATTGAATGGTTGAGTGGTGATCGGCATTACTTCATATGGAATGCGACACAAATGTGCAACTGTAATATAACGGTTTCCGGGCAGACTGAGACTAGCTGTAGCTATCTAAACGAACCCGGCCCCAGCAACAGCAACAGCACTGAATACTGAGCAGCATCTCACTCAGTACTTCAGTGTCTCGCTTTCTGCTCACTGCTGACTGCTACGGCTTAGCTCGATGCTCACTACTTGTTGCTTGACATTGCCAGACAGCAAAAACTTGTATGCGCGGCATAAATTTAGTTGAAACTGTAACTTAGACCATTAAATGTTTAAAAACTTGCTCTGACCAAACGTAAAAGGTCGGCGCACTTCGGCAACTTGCTTCGCCACTCGCCACTGCCAATTGTAATCAGCACACAATGCTTTTGTTTCAACGCACGCGTACTCGCACGTACATGCACAGAGACAGGTTGACGCATGTGCACCGCATGTTGAGTCCGCGTCCGCACCGCACTGTCCCCGAGTGTGCCGCGTCCCACGTCACCCCGTCACCATCACCCATCCACCAGCATCCAACATCCAGTCCCATCCGCACCACCACACTGCACCACACTACCACTCTCGCATCTCGCATCTCGCACTTGCAGAGTTCGGTCTCGCGGTCACATACATACACATCATGCCTAGCTAGCTTCTATCATGTTTGAACTTATTCCTGATATATTCAAGGGTAGTGGTAGTTTGAACTTCATTCGCATTTACATTCTCAGGAGATGACTAATCCAAATTTGACGTTTGTTCACAGTGAACGTGGTGGAAGCATTGCAGGAGTTCTGGCAGATGAAACAGGCGCGCGGCGCCGATTTACGTAACGGCGCCCTCGTCATCTACGAGTCGGTGCCATCGAATGCCCAACCTTACGTATGTTACGTCACATTGCCTGGAGGCTCATGTTTCGGTAGTTTTCAGAGTTGCCCAACGAAAGCGGAAGCACGGAGGAGCGCAGCGAAAATAGCTCTGATGAATTCCGTGTTTAACGAGCATCCGTCGCGTCGCATTTCAGACGACTTCATTGAGAAAGCAGTGACCGAGGCGCGCTCGTCATTTAAGGGCGACCCCGAGGAGGCGGACAACCCCAACACGGGGATTGGTGCATTTCGTTTCATGCTAGAGGCAAATAAGGGCCGCACGATGCTTGAGTTCCAGGAGCTGATGACCGTTTTCCAGCTGCTACATTGGAACGGCAGTCTGAAGGCGATGCGCGAGCGCCAGTGTTCACGCCAGGAAGTCGTGGCGCACTATTCGAACCGTGCATTGGACGATGATATGCGCTCACAAATGGCGCTAGATTGGATCGCTCGAGAGCAGGAGAATGCTGGCTCGTTGCGGCGAGAGCTTAACCAGGCCGAGCGAGAATTGGAGTCTGCCCGCCTCGCTGGACGCGAGCTACGCTTCCCAAAAGAGAAGAAAGATATTCTCATCCTCGCACACAGTCAAGTTAACATGGGTCTGTCGAGTTAACTAAAGTTCGCGATCAGTGTTGTACATTCACAGATACAAATCGTGTTAGTTCGTTAAGTTAACAATTGTGATACTGAACTGATGACAAATTTATTATATGATATGATAATATACAGACAAGGTGTAATTTTTCAATTTGTCGACTTTATTAGTAATTCGAATTCTAATTTAATTACCTGAACTATGTAGATTGGAATTTTTTCAAGTATGCAACTTATTTTTGCAACAGTTGTCTAACAGTGAATGTATCACGATAATTTGAGTAGGTGGTTATGATCAGGTCAAAGTGTAGGCGTTAAAAATGTCTTTTTATTCCTTTATTTTATTATCCTACATTCTAATTTTTACACTGATTAATTACTGTCGTAATTTGATTACAATGCACGAATAATATAGTAATTTGTCAAAGTATAAATCAGATAAACAGAACAGAATTCGTATTATAAATTCTGTCCACGAATGTGTCTATTACACCTCCTACATACATATTCTTCATGGTATAATATCAATGTGCACTAACATTAAATTATTCATTTTCTCATTAGCTACTTAATCATATACAATGTACAAGCCGCATGCTGCATTAAGGCTAAGGTAAGCTAGTGCATAATTTTTATAAACATACAATACATCCGCAAAACTTGATTATATGTATCCTCTTTAATGGTTTTTATTTATTTCTTTATTTTGTACTTATAAATTATTGAAAAAATTGTTACTGATACGTTACATACATAAAAAGTGACTACCATTAATAAAAGCGTTTATTTTTTAGTCATTTAGATTTGTTTGTTACGTGACTAATTTCCTGATTAATAATGATTTGATTAAATTAACATGTTCTAAACATGTAAATAAATATTGAGATATATTTATTTTGAATAGGCATGAGTCTTGTGATGAATTATCTGTGAATATTTAACTATAGAATGTGTTGATATATTGCATTTAAATGTAATAAATTTATGGTGTTACTAATATTGTCATCTATTATTTTTTGCTTTGCAATACTAAGAATTTTTATACGATTACCATTGAAAAAAAATTTGTTAATTATTTGTCATGTAAAAATAATAAAATGTTTTGAAATAAAAATAATTTAGATACATGTGTCATATTCACAATTATTAATTTTTTTTATGGAATAATCTACAAATCAAGGCTACATATATAAAAGCCGAATATGAATATTGATTAATCGATCACTTCTAAAACTGTAGTATTATGGTTTTATTATAGGGTTCTTTAAAAATCATTCCTAATACATATATTCGAGAAATATGACAGGTGTTCATGTTATTGTTATGACGTCTCTTTGTTTACATAAATATTGTAGCATAGCAATCAATGTCGTTGCCCTAGAAACAAACATCACTGCATAAAAACCTGTCTATAGATGAAGCAATAATTTTCAAAATATACATGTACCTATCGATTGTCCAAACACAAGTGGTTACACTGGATTAAAAGCGATATGACTAGCGCATACAGATTGAACAAAGCATGAAAGAACCAATCGTAAGATCACTTGTGCTTGGGCAGATATTATATTACTGCCAGTATGTAGTTGGCCATGATTACACATTTTTCTTCATTATGGTGGGGATATTCAACTAACTTCATTGTTATGAACTGTCAAACAACAGAAAGTTACATTCGAAGTTTCAAATTTCTTAACAAGATAATAAATAACTTCTGACATTGATTTGCAGTTCATTACAACAAAATGCGTAAGAAAACTCTAAAGAAGCAAAAAGAAAAACCAAAAAAGAGGTTGTCGAGGAAATTTTTAATAGAGCAAATAACAAGTTTAAAGAGGGTTGAAGTAAGTCTAGACAGGCAAATTAAAGAATTGGACAGAAGAGGTGTTAAAGAAACAGATTATGTAGACATAATGAATGCACTACATGAATACAACGAAATACGAGATGCAGTAGCTGAAATATTTAAATACTGTAGTGAGTGCCAAATGCTGACAAGTGGTCAATTACATGTAAAGTATGGTATTCCGACAGAATAGGTAAATAAGTTTATATATTAGTGTTTTTATTCGTATTGATTAGATAATTTTTGCAGATCATGAAAGTTACCAGACTGAAAAGACATTGCCATTTCAGTATTTTATTTTCATTTCTTCACTATGTTTATCCAATTTGTTGTCTTAGTTAAAGTAACATAAATATGTTATTGCTTTACATATTTTATGCGAAATGTTATGAAGTAAGAAGTTTAAAGTAAGGTAAAACATGTTATATACATTTTGTATGAAATAAAAATTATTTGTATTTAAAAAGAAACAATTTAAAATTAACATATACTTTATTCACACAAAATTTTTACAAAGAAAACGTGAAAAATTATAAAAATTTTTGGAATGTACAAAAACAAAAATGTGACAAATTAAGTAAATATTACATAATTGTATTATATAGTTGACAATTAAAACAGGGTAAACACAATATATCACATAATTATTTGTGGTTCCGGTACAGATGTAGCTATCGACTTATGTGGCAATACCTGTCCACCATTTACATACAATTCGTCTTTCACAATGACGTCTTCACCAAGCACAGTTGTACCTTCCATTCGCACCCATTTGCCCACCACGGATCGCCAACCGATGATACAGCTGTCCAGCCAAGCATGCGAACGAATTGTTGCGTCTCGCAATATTGTGCAGCGTTTTATACACACACCTGCAAAACATATTCTCTATTAGCACAAACATTAACTAAATCTTTTTAATTGGCAATGTTTTTTATCAATCAGTCACACTCGCGCTGTTTTATGATGTAATTCTGAATGCTCTTACCATCTTCAACGACGACTCCAGGCCCAATGGTGACATTCGGTCCAATTTGACAATCAGCACCAATCCTCGCTGTAGGATCAATTAGTACGTTACCAACAAAACCAGAACCTTTGTGCAATTTTTCTGGATTATTTTGATTGAGAGATTTCAAGTATAAACACATCCCAGTTAGGAAATCTTTCGGCTGCCCAATATCCATCCAAAATCCGGATAATTCAAACGCATAAAGATCAGAATCTTTGGCCATTTCAGGAAAAATTTCTTTCTCAATAGATGTTGGACGAAGCTGAATTCTTTTCAAGACACTTGGGTTGAGCATGTAAATACCAGCATTAATTTTATTCGAGACAAATTCTTGTGGCTTTTCGATAAAGCTCCGTATGCACCCATCTTCTTTGTTATATACAACTACACCATATTTTGAAGGCTCTTCGACTTTTGTGACTACAATAGTGCCTTCTCTTTTGTGCTGTCGGTGAAATTTAGCTAACTCTTTAAAAGGAAATTCACAAATAATGTCAGAATTTAAAACGAAGAATGGCTCTGCACTTGTTTCTAATATATCTTTAGCAAGTGCAATAGGTCCAGCTGTACCTAAGGGTTCGGTTTCATGTGAAAATATTAAGCTGACCCCTAATTTTTCCGCTTCTTCCTCTGAAAAAGAATTCTTAATATATTGCTGGAAATATTTTATTTATGGCAATATATCCAGATTGCAACTTTAAATTAAAAGTATGATGCAAGAACAAATGACAGTGATACGTGGCTGTTTACCATAGTAATAAACAAAGAAGATAAAGAAAATGATGTAATAAACTTTAATTGAGAAATGTACGTGTTATGGATCTTACTTAGCTCTTTTTCCATTTGCTCAGCCCTGTACGATACAGCCAGAATGACTTCATTAACACCGGCTGTAACTAATGCCTCAATCTGATGCAAAAGAATCGGTTTATTGGCAAATTCTACCAGAGGTTTAGGTCTACTTAAAGTCAAAGGCCGGAGTCTTGTACCATAACCTCCAACCAGGATCAAGGCTCTCATTCCACTTGGTTTTCCACACATTTTGAAAACTGTAACAACTATTTTAATAAACGTTAATAAGGTACTAAATCATACGTACTTACATGATGTGTTGTCTATACGAACAAAAGTCACATAGATAATAATTTTACAAACGTTCGCATAATTTTCTGATAAGTAAAACTAGTTTCGTGATAAATTATAAAAATTTTGGCACTAACTTAGCAAATCCTACACGTCAACACGCCCCCCTATTACAGAGTTACCAATATGTTTCATTAATGATAAGGTCAAGATTTGTTTGCTATGTTTTGTATCTCAGTTCATGTTTGTATTAATATGAAAATGCAAAAAAATACTCATAAAATATTTTTTATTTCTACATTATAAACGAACACTCACATTTGCGCAGACAAACAATGGTTTAAAATTATTTACACGAAATATTTAAATGAACCGGTTTCTTGGATATTTATGTAATTTTTTAGTATTGTTTTTAGATATCATCATAACTATCTCGGCTTCTAAATATATTCTAATTTGAATGAATAAAAAACCTTAAAATTACAGTTATGGTCTTAATAACTTGTTACTAAAATACAATTTAGGGTAGGTTCGTTTAATGTTGAAGAACAATGCAACTTGTTTTTTGTTTCAATTAAGTTTATGTTAAAGCAATTATATTAATATTTGTTTGCCGTTTTATTTTATACAATTTTATTTTCATAAAGAATGAATTTAAGCATTTTTAACATTTAAGTGTCATAAAATTATATTATTTCTCAATTAATAACATAAAACGGAACATTCTGAAAGTAATTAAATGCTGGAATAAAATAAGTAACTCAATATTAATATATTTATTACTTTATAGCAAATCATATTATTATAAATATAAGATATAAAATTCGAGCGTGGGCGCATTCTATTGTTAGACAATGTGGAGCTTGAAGAAAACGGGAAAAACTATTTGCTTATATACAAGAAAATTTAATATGTGTTCTTGTGTAATTATACATATGAAAAAATAGCATCTTTAATTCATTTTTGGAGAATATATTATTGTTTTACAGCAAACTTTGAACTGAGAGAGCGAAAAAGAAAAATTTAATCATGCAATTTGTATTAGGTTCTAGTTTGATTTGTAGCACGCTGCCAGTCAAGCCGGGCAAATAACCCTACGATTATATATATATTCACTTCTGTGGTAGGTAACAACGAACAAGTCGTAATGGACTTCGCCCGTTTGTGAATCTGTAGGAACTTTGCCAACAAGTTATTGTGATTTAATATAACATTAACTCCATGAAAACGATATTTATTTATTAAAATAGTTTATATTTCGTACCAACAAAAATACAAAATCAATATCATGGCTGTCACCGCAAGAATTCTGTCTAGATCTTTCTGTAAGTAATTATATAATATTTTATTTCTTTCATTTAACAAATAATCATGCTTTTGTATTAAACATAAATGTAAGTTTGTATAAATTTCTTAACATATATATATAGTTCTTTTATTCTTCATATATTAACCTTATTTCTGCTAACCCATGTTGATTAACTCAATTAGTAAATTAAGTTGTAATATTATATTTTCTATTTTTCAGTCGCAGATAGTTTGAAGTTAAGCACATCAGTAAGATTCAGTAGTCAATACAATGCCACTCGCGCAAATTTAAAACTGACAAGCAATTCCAAAGTAATTTGTCAAGGATTTACTGGTAAACAAGGTACTTTCCACAGTAAACAAGCTCTTGAATATGGTACAAAAATCGTTGGTGGAGTTTCTCCAGGTAAAGGTGGCCAAACCCATCTCGGCCAGCCAGTTTTTAACTCTGTGAAGGAGGTGCGTATATAATCTTTGCATATTTTCTTGTATTTAGCGGTTTATTTTTTAAGGCCAGAGAAAAGACTAATTGTGATGCCACTGTCATTTACGTACCTCCTCCTGCTGCAGCTGCTGCTATTTTAGAAGCTATTGACGCTGAGGTTCCGCTAATTGTTTGCATTACGGAAGGTATTCCTCAACATGACATGGTTAGAGTTAAGCACAGGCTTGTACGTCAGAGTAAATCACGACTTGTTGGACCTAACTGTCCAGGTATCATTGCTCCTGAACAGGTAAAACATTTTTATTTGTTAATTGATTCATAATTTATGATACAGATGACCTTGATTCTTGTTTAAAAAGTCATGTAATTATTTTTTGAAAAATATATTAACAGAAAATTTTCTTAGTGCAAGATCGGTATCATGCCTGGTCACATTCATCAGCGAGGTGTGATCGGAGTCGTTTCTCGGTCTGGTACTTTGACGTACGAGGCCGTCCACCAAACAACTCAAGTAGGACTTGGTCAGACTCTCTGCGTTGGTATTGGCGGTGATCCTTTCAACGGAACCGATTTCATTGATTGCTTGGAGGTGTTCCTACAGGATCCAGAAACTAAGGGAATTATCCTCATTGGAGAAATCGGTGGTGTCGCTGAGGAAAATGCTGCAGAATACTTGATGAAGCATAATACGGTAAGAATTTTTTTTATTAAATGCTAAAATAAATATTTTGTCACACCAATTAATCCATTATTGATGCAATGAATCTCGGTAGATCAATTTCTGTATCAAGTTAATATTTCTACTAATAACAAAAATATTACAATTGCGTCCCCCTACTCACAATAATTACTTGTCAAATTATTAATCACAAGAGGAATTTGTAACACATAGTTGTACTCTAGAAAAAGGATAGTAGTGATTTAAAAACTTAGTGACTATTAATAACCATAAATATAACTATAAGTGATTGAGAATATATTATAAACTGTATGTCCTGTTCACTATAACTGAGAATAACTTATGTAGCGTAAGAAATAAATGTTCATAAATACATGTAGCTTTTAAAGAAAATTTATTTCGACTTAATGAAACTATTCATTAGTGAAATAATATAAAAACTTGATTGTTATTCTAGGGCCCAGACGCAAAACCTGTTGTGTCATTCATTGCTGGTCTTTCTGCACCTCCCGGCAGAAGAATGGGTCACGCTGGTGCTATCATCTCTGGGGGAAAAGGTGGTGCTCAAGACAAAATTAACGCCCTAGAAAAGGTAAGATTTATGACTATAATTTTTTCATTTCAGTACAGTTAATATTATACGATCCATTTTTATAACTGTTATGTGAGTTATAATAAATATTTTTTTTTATTAAACACATTCTTATATGAATGATCAGCTTACATTTTATCAATAAACATAACCTTTGTTCTTCTTTATTTAATCAGTGTAAAGGTTGAAATTGTCTGATATTAATATATTCATGAATCATTTTTTGTACTTCGAACTGCAGTGTTATACCTATAATAACAGGTAAACTTGTTTATAAAATTGTATGATAATATATATATTAATTTATTTCGTAGTTGTAGCATCAAACTTAAATTTTTAGTCTGCCATAAATTTACAATTTAAATCGTATGTTATATTACTTCGATTTATTTATCATGCTTACAATTTATGAACTTAAATTTATTTTTATGGGGTAGGTGGCTCACTGGTATTGAGTCGAAGTGTGGATTTGATTCCCGCAACCGATAAAACAATTTTTACGACATTATCATTATTGCTCAGCGTCAATAGCATCTTTGCGATTTGACGACTTCACGGGCATAATTATAACACTTACCGAGATCTGCTATTGCAGAATGCCACACCCAGTAATGGGTAAATGGCATGATGACATTTATTTTTGAATTTAAATTTACTTTTCATATTTTGTAATTAATACATAATTTTGTTTTAGGCTGGAGTGATCGTGACCAAATCTCCAGCTCAAATGGGAACCGAGTTAGTAAAGGAAATGCGGCGGTTGAGTCTGGCATAAATCCTGCCTCTTCCTTGCGTCGAAATCAAGAGCTAAACTAAAACTCTAATGTCACATTTAATAACTGGATGAAGAGCTAGTTGGAAGTGTAGAAGTCTGTGTAATTAATCGTGTATTTTAAATATCAATTGTATTTGTTCGCATCATGTGAACACTATATTCTGGCATTATGGTCATTATACATTCGTTAATACATAATATAAATCATGTTGAAAATAAATGCTATGTATGGTTTTATTTATGTTTCATTTCTGTTGTAATAATTTTGCGAAATCAATCTCACAGCGTAAATACAAAAATAATAATAATATAATATAGTAAAAGAATATAGTGTGCGTATTTTTTTAAATTTATTTGATTTTAATCAAATTAAATATACTGTTGTATTTTGTTTAATTTTCTTTGAATATTTTAGGTAAGGATTGATAATGGCTAATCGATGATATAAAATTCGGATTGGGCTGAAATTTAAAATATAATTTTAGTTTTTTAAGCTAGTCCGTAAAAATCTTGATGCAAAAATATGCAAAATATTTGTTAATTTAATGCCATAGTATCAAACTGGAATTTTGCTAACTAAATATAGCTTGTTAACCGGGTGCCCAGAACTTTTCTTGAAACCGTTAATCAAGTCACCGAAGCAGCGATAATTTACCAACATTATCATCGAAGTCGTAGTGACTTTTAACAAAGTTCCCGGAGCCGATTCCAGCTGTAACGTTTCTGGCAACATAAATGTGAGTAAACTAATTTCATATTATTTATAATTATTGATCAGATACTTTGTCTCCAAACCAAAGAATCGCACAATAGTAATCTCAGTGGCGCTCCTTTTCATACCGGCTATAAAGTGAACTAAAATTTTAAATCCTAAGCTCATGATATATTAATTAGCGATTTCCGCAATAACTAGAAATTATTTGGAGAAACGTTTCAAATAAAAGTTGTTTATAATTTCATTCTCTACAGCTTCTGTTTGAAACTTTTTTCTCTTCAACCCTTAACTCCGGAGATACAAATAACCACCCTTAAAGTGGAATATCTTCCCTACCAATGCAAATTTGGGGTCGTTTCTCAGCACCGCACTAGGTATTAGGGCCTAGAAGCTGTATGCAAAATTTCAGCGCGATCAAAAATACTTTAAAATAATGATTGAACAAATCTTAAGTGTATAGTCCATGGTTTTAATTTTTTAAACTAAATTAATAAAGATATATTCGAGATCGCTGAAATTTTGCAGGCCTCTTCTCGGGCCTAATACTGAATGCGGTGTGCGCGGACGACCCTAAAATTTACATTAGTTATTGAGAAAATCGCTAAATAAAAGTAGCTCACACACACACATACACTTCTTCTCACACAGATATACAGCTCACAAAAGTAGTTACAGTGGCGCCTCCAGTGCATGCGGCAAAAGGTTGAACTAATATCGCATTTATAAATAATTGATTAGTTCGAACACCAACCCATTCAAACAAATTTACACAGCCACGGCTTCACTTTAAAATCGCGAGATTTCGGGGTTCTATCCGGGCAGCAGAATGTCGAGCAGTTAACATGCCTAATACAAGTGGCGGCAATTCAATGCTGCATTTATATCGTAGAATACCAGTCATATTTTAAATTCTTAACAGCACTTTATGCCATCTTGGACTTCTTTTTACCGCGTAAACTATCATCTCATTCATGAAATACTGATGTATATTATAAATAAAAAAATATAAGTTATTTTAAATTCATTTATTGTCATTTTAAAACTGTATACAACGGACACAAACATTTATATTACAATATGAGTGACAATATTCTATATATAAAAGACACTAATATTTATATTACAATTAATATTATAAGTACAATTCAGTACAATACATGATAGGTGACAATATTAGGGGTTGTTATTTACTTTTTGGGGGTCTTCTAATTGAATGGAGACTGCTTCGGTTTTCTGAGATGATACTGCTTCTGGAGGCTCTGTAGAAGGTGGCAATGACACCAGTGCCGCTGTTGTAGATGCTAGCTGCTCCAAGACAAGTCCCGTACTACAGAGACGATTCCATGTCCGTAAAGGCTTCATAAACAAACAAACAAAAAGTAGTAGAACAAAATTTGCAGTTATTACTAACAAAATAAAATAATAAATAATATAAAATTAATTTACTCACATTGGGTGGACTTTACAGTTGTAATCTGCTTCTGGAACTCTGTTGAAGGTGGCCAGGACTTTGGTGATGTTGTTGAATATGATAATTGCTTCGGTAACTTAGTTGACGGTTTCAAGACAAGTCCGGTGCACCAGGGCGACAAATGGCGATTGCAAACTGTATATTTCCTAAATAATTTTATTTTACAACACATTTTCTTGTAAATAACTATGTATTTGTTACTATATTATAATAAAAGACAAGTATATTTTGTAATATTTAGTTTATTAGTACCACATCTTATTTATTTGTGATATAATTTTTATTTTAAATATAAAGCCTGGTCTCAGCCTCCTGGATGTGCTTGAGAGGCAAGAAGCTGAACCACTTTCCAGGAATTCTCCTACGCGTACGTCGAACATACACGCGTTAATCGGAAACCTCTCAAAAACGATTAACAAAAAGGCGGCTTTCTTCACTGCTGCAACTGTAAACAAACAACAACAAAATAAATTAGAAACAGTTACAAATAATATTAATAAGTAAATTACAATGCATTATTTGGTAGCTGGTTTTATGCTCTTTATATTTAAATTCTATTTTAAATACAAATAAGTAATTATTTAAATGATTAAATAATAATTCTATCAGTTCTTGCAATTTTAAAATAAAATCAATTTAAATATTTTAGAACTTATATTTTTAAATTGGAAATAATTATTGTGGGTAAAAATATTTCACTATCTTAATTTACAAAATAAAATAACAGACAAGGGTGATTGTCTTTATTTTCTTGCTTTGAATCGGTCATAAATTAAAGTAGAGTAAAATATTTTAATTACGAGTGATACAAATTTATTTATATGCATCTTTTATTTTAAATATTTTACTCTGAAATAATTCCAGAACGTTTTGAGATTGAAAAATATAGTTAATCACCCCAAACGGTTAATTATTAGTTCTTAAAATAAATATGTTGTAAATATAGTTATTGTAAATTATAAATTTAAAACAAAACATATTTATTATTGTTTTTAACTGACTTTTACCCAAATAATTTAATAATAATAATAATTTTCTTACAAAGATGTTGCGAGCAGCGGACTTGATGTTCAATCTCGGCATTGCTGATGTTGCTGCACTCCGGTGATGCTGGTTACATCTCCAAGCTAATCCAAGATGATATAAGTACCGGTGATGTTGTCCACGATGATACAAGCTTGGACGCTGGTTACATCTCCAGCTAATCCAAGATGATGATGCTGGTTACATCTCCAGCTGCTCCAGGATGATGATACAAGCTTGGACGCTGGTTACATCTCCAGCTGTTCCAGGATAATGATACAAGCTTGGACGCTGGTTACATCTCCAGCTAATCCAAGATGATGACGCTGGTTACATCTCCAGCTGTTCCAGGATAATGATACAAGCTTGGACGCTGGTTACATCTCCAGCTAATCCAAGATGATATAAGCATCGGTGATGTCCACGATGGCGGCAGCTCCGGTGGCGCTGGTTTGAACACCAGCTGCTTCAAGATGATAATATAAGCACCGGTGACCCTTGTCCAGGATGGCGGCAGCTCCGGTGGCGCTGGTTTGAACACCAGCTGCTGCACGATGATGCTGAGGCCGCATGAGATGCTTGCAGGTCCCGTCATGTCCCTATAAACATAAAAACAATGTATTAGTAACATAGAATAACTGTAAACATTAGAAAATAACATACATAAAGACATTTTGATGAATGTTGAACCTGAAACAGAAACTCAGAACAAAATGCAATAAAATAGAACAATGTACAAGTTATGGTAAATCAATATACAGCATACACCATTCATACCACACACACCATTCATCCCATAACATCCCATTTATACATTTCTTGATCTTCACGTTGACTTCAATGTTGATTTCTTTGTTCTTTCTCGACTTCTTTTCTTGCCTCATCCCTACCTAAGTTTTAGTGTACGAATAGCTAATTTTAAGTGTCGCAATGGCGCAATGAATCTACGACAAGCAGCCGATTTGTGCTTGTACTTAATACAAAGACGTGGACTATATTCCGTAGCCCCGACCTCTCGGTTTACGCCTACAAAACCTACCCGAGTCGTAGGGAGAGTATTCCACAGTGCTCGTGGCAAGAGAAGCCTCTATGTACTTGCCCGGAAATCCAAAGGCCACCTCTAACGAGGGGATTTGGCGACCCCGACCACGCAGTCATCGGCAGAGATACTCTCTAGCTGGGCGACCCGCCTACACACCAAACTACGACCTTGGTCTCGAGGGACTCGCCCTACCCGGTTCGCGATACGCTAATTAAAACTTGCCTAATATGTAGAAAGTATGTAGAAAGTATGTTGGACCCCCACGTGAAGGCACTAGCGTGTTCGGAGGACAATTGTTTGATATGATGGCCTTCTGAAAGGCAGCAAAAGTACGCAGCGCGATTCTACGTCTGTACACTTCAACGAATTCATGGCAAGTAAACGAGGCTTGCGCAACTATTCCATTGATTACAATGTGCTAGAGAGAGACAGACTTATGGCTAGAATGTACAGCGAGCAGTAGCAAAGTGCCGGGTTTGCAGGTTTCGTCCGGATTAATTAGTGAAAGGCACGTTCTAACTACAATTTATAAATGTTACCTTGAACGATAAAGAATAAAAATATACACTGCAAATACAATATACATCATTTTACTTTTGATATTATTAGAAATAATAATTTTATTATTGCTATTGTTTGCTACAAACATATGTGTAAAATAATTGCAATATATGTATTGTTTGTTTTTAAACAAATTTCGAATAAAAAGTTTAAATTATAACGTCTCAATAAACTTTAAACTTTAAAAACGTGAAAAATATTTATCATATCAAAAATATTCAACATAAAAGGCCAAATTATTGATAAGTAAATTAAATGGCTTTTACGTAAGACACAGATGTACGAAAGATATGACCGCGTATGACAAAAATAAATGTATATATTTAAACCAACTGCAAATATTAAGCATTTTATCGAATTCATAAAATATTTACATGTGTTACCTCTATTTAACAAATTACTTTTAAAAGTAAAAGATACAAATTATTTATTTAAACCAAGTTCAAAATTTAATTCAAGTAAATAAACTATAATAAATAGCAAATAATATCTAAAATATTATGTCGTGAACTGTGAGAAATATAGCAACAATAAAAAAAATCTCATAAATGTACGATTATTTTGAATATAGGGGCGTTAATAATAAACACCATATTTAAATTGACCAGAAAATAATGAAATTAAACTATTTTATTTGAAATCATTTCTTGATTTAGTATAAAATACGTTTCACCGCTAAAACTATGTTTGTTTTACCCGTCGTTGATTTAGAAGACTTTTTGGAAAGCTGATTGTCTTGGAATGTCTTCTAACAACATGTTTCTCAATCTCACACTCATACACCAAAGTATTCCGGACACGATATCTCTTCTACACCCAACATTCACTACCATACATCAATGTAACCACCAAAACACCATTATACACAATATCTAAACAAATAAAGTAACCAGTCAAATAATTTCACTACAACCATTCCAAGTATTCCTAACATCTGATTCATTCCACAATCACTCACCATAGCTTTCCTCGCTCAATCACTTCACACTCAACCAAAACATTCTTCTATTCATACTAAAATCATTAGTCATCAAATCGCGCCTGAACTACATGTCACGTAAGATGCAATAATATCGGACACAACACTCTGCAACAGCGCCTCACATGCGACAACAACTTTCTAAACTTTATTTTAAAATCTAAACGTTATTTAATAAACTTTTTCAAATAAAATATCTTTACATTATTATCCTCTACATTTTTTAATTAAAACATTTTTCTATACAACCCCTAACTTCGAAGATACGAACAACCAGCCTTAAAGTGGAATATCTTTTGTACTAATTGGAATTTTTCTGTTGTCTGTAAATCTCACACTCAGTATTAAGTCCTACATACATACATACATACATAACTTCACGCCATATCCCAACAAATGGGGTAGCACGAACCCTAAAATCACTCATAAAACATTCACTCAACACACCCATCAAACAACCAATCATCGTCAAACACTCTCATCCAAACACACCACCCTCACTTCAACCACCCTCAAAGATCACTCCATATAAACTCATTCATTTATACACTCGAAACTACTATCACACAACAAACCTTCAATCACATCACTCCCCCTCACCTACCACTCACTTTCCTTCTTCAACGCACACAACGCATGCATAAAAAATCTCAAATTACTCACGTTCACTCCCAACAACGAATATAATAACGAAACTAACAACGAATCTACAAGATTAGAAAAGATGAAAGCGATAGTCTGCACTTATATATGAAAGAAAAGACCACACAATGCAGTAACTTAAAATGAAACAAAAAGATAAGAAAGAAAGGGAGTATCGCTCTACGCTTGTTTTTGGAAGTGAATTCCACACAATTGCAGTTAAACACTCAATGTAAGATCAGAAAAGAATAAAAAAGATAAGAAACGAAGGGAGTGTCGTCCCTGCGCTTGTTTTTGAAAGTGAATTTCACACAATTACAGGTAAACACTCTAATGAAACTACTAAACAACGAAACTAAAATTTAAAACCCTGCGCATTTCTGAAATCATCAGATTCATTCCGCAATTAATCTTCGCCAAACGTTCCTATCCTGACACACCATTTTTGCTTCATCCACATTCATAATTCCTTTCATACATGCACGTTTGTTCCTCGTACTCGGAAACTTTCGATCACGCAACAATCCTTCTATCATATTCATCCATTTATTCATAGGTCGCCCACGCAATCTTTCACCCTCAATTTCACCAACATATACCTGTTTCACTAATCTCTCATTCGACATACGTTCAACATGCCCAAACCATCTCAACTGACTTATACCTACTTTTCTAACTACATTCTTCTCAATTTCACACTCATCATACACCAATGTATTCCGGACACGATCTCTTCTAGTATAACCACACACACCCCGCAAATACCTCATTTCCACAGTAGTTATACGACGTTCATGTTTCTTCATCCACACCCAACATTCACTACCATACATCAATGTAGGCACTAAAACACCATTATACACACTCAATCGAGCATCTCTGGATACATTCACATTTCGAGCAAAGGTTCCCAGAGCACCCAATACCTTGCGCCCCGCAGATACTCTTCTTTCAATCTCACAATCAATACGTCCATCCCTTGAAAACATACTACCCAAATATAAAAACTCATTCACTTGACCCAATCTCACACCATTCACCGAAACATTACAATCAGTCACCAAATCGCTCTTTTCAAACACTAACACTTTACATTTATCAACATTTAATAACAGATTTAAACCTTTTCCTACTTCATTTATACTTAGAATCATTCTTCTCAATTGCTCTTCAGATTCACCCATAACAACAACATCATCCGCATACGCTAACGCAGGCACTACACTACCACCAATATGTACACCATCCACCCCATTCAGCGCCGTTCGTAACAACACATCCATATACAAATTAAACAGCCACGGAGACATCCCACAACCTTGTTTCACACCAACATCTATACAAAACCAATCACTCAATCTACCATTAACTCTCACCGCAGCCTCACTACCTTCATACAGCGCACGAATTGCCCCCAACAAATTACCATTTATACCGTACTGTAACAGTACATTCCATAATGTCTCGCGATGAACACTATCATATGCTTTTTTAAGATCGAGAAAGCCACAGAACACCTTCTTGTTCTTAGCAAGTGACTTTTCAACAATCATACGAAGAGAAAACAATTGATCCACACATCCTCTCTCAGGCAAAAAACCACCTTGCATATCACTTAACTTGGAGATTGTTAAGGTTCGTACCTTATGAATAAGAATCTTCCCGTACAACTTCCCTACCACACTCAGCAAACTTATCGCACGAAAATTAGTACATTCACTCGAACTACCTTTACCTTTAAATAAAGGACAAATGATAGCACATTTCCAATCATCAGGAGCCACACACCGTTTTAAACAAAATCTAAACAAATAAACTAACCAGTCAAATAACCTCTCACCTCCATACTTCAACATCTCATTCGATATACCATCCAAACCAGGAGCCTTACCATTCTTCAGACGCATCAATGCGAAACTAACATCACTCTCATCTATATCCCATTCATCACCACTAACATTTTCGCTAACATTTTCACTACAACCATTCGGTCTATTAATGCTACCATATAAAGTCCTAAAGTACTCACACCATCTATTAGTAACATCTGATTCATTCCACAATAACTCACCATCCGCACTCTTAATCGCTTTCACTGCCCTGACATTACCACCTCTCAATCTCTTCACTCTCAACCAAAACATTCTTTTATTCATACTAAAATCATTAGTTAATCTTTCACTCATCAAATCATCAAAACGCGCCTTGCTTTCTCTCACTACTCTCTTAACACATTTATTTAACCTCTTGTATTCCAGCAAGCATTCATCACGTAAACTTCCAGGCACATCTTTCACATTTAGAAATCGCAAATATGCTCTCTTTTTCACTTCAATCGCTTCTTTAACTTCTTTATTCCACCATGCATTTTTTGGACAAGAACCTAATCTAGATTCACCACAAACTTCTTTTGCACATTTAAGAACTGTATCCTTAAATTTGAACCAAACATCATTTATGCTGCATTCAAAATTAAGTTCACATACAGGCAAAGATTCATTTATTTTCTCAACAAACAAATCTCTAACATCCTCATTCTGCAGTGCACTGGATTTCACACGAAACATTTTATTAGTATTTTTCACCCTCATTCTCCAACATTTATCTAGACGTATACGCGATACCACCAAATAATGGTCATTCGTACCCAATTCAGCACCACGCTTCACACGCGTATCTACAACTAAACTTCTCAATCGTTCATCATACAAAATAAAATCAATCATACTCCGTCTATTTTCACTAATATTCTCCCATGTATACAAATGAGCAAGTTTATGTTTAAAGATAGAGTTGGAAACAAAGAGATCACGCTCCAAACAGAAAGAAACTATTTTCCTACCGTTTTCATTCACTCTTGCATCACCAAACTTACCCAATACATTCCCAGACATGCTTCTCTTAACTCCCACCCAACCATTTAAATCACCACATACAATAACTTTCTCACCTGAATCACATGAATCAATAACACTATCTAACAAATTCCAAAATCTATCTTTTTCAAGATCATTTTCGGATTCGGTTGGACCATAAACTGACACAACGAAGATTCTATGAAAGCCTACCTTTAATCTCAGCCAAAGAATTCTCGATGAAGTACAACCATATTCTCTCACAAACGGTTTCATTCGTTCACTAACAAGCACACCAACACCATGCTTCGCGTGTTCATTCTCAGCAACACCCGACCACAAGCAAAACAATCCATCCACTTCTTCCTCACTACATCCTTTCCTTTTAGTCTCACTGACACACAAAACATCTACATTATACATACGCATTACATTCATCAATTCATTTTCTTTACCAGTTATACCCCTAACATTCCACGTACCAAACTTACATTCATCAAATTTCACCCATTTATTTTTCATTTACCCAAAAGAAATAAAAGAAGGGTTCTCTCGGTAGAAGAGTAGAAGTTAAGGTAGCTTACCAGGCTTGTCCTTAACTATAAATAGAAAAAGAAAACAGTTACATTTACACAACTGTCAAACGTCAACTGTCAAACGTCAATCACACCTAAAAACAAAACATAACTCCGCGTTTCTATACACGTAACCAATATAAACAAATAACGATATGAAAGAAAATATATATATAAAAAACTAAACTACTATAAAAATGAAAGATAACACTTATCTTAATAAAACGATACTCGAGAAGTCCAATGACAAACAGTATATTTTAATCCAACTCCAAAAACCCAGTCAAAAACCCAAATAAATTTCCTAGAAGCTGCAAAATTTCAACGCGATTCAAGACAGTTTAACTTTGGCCACAAAAAAAAATGAAACTGTTAACTGATGACGATATATTCGATTTTATTGAAATTGTGCATGCAGCTTATAATATTGAGTGCGGAGATAAAAGATATTTCATTTTAAGGATGGTTGTTCGTATCTCCGAAATTAGGGGTTGTACAGAAAAAAGTTTCAATCAAAAGTTGTAGAAAATACTATAAAGATATTTTTATTTGAAACTTTTTTGATTCAACCCTTAAAGAAATATTTGTTATATTAGGTGTACAAAAATGGACTGCAAAAATGGTACTCACCATATAGGCCATCGAAGCGCCGGCATTTGACAGCTGGAATCTGTGGAGTCCAGCACTGCTTACAAGACAGGCGATCAGTACTTCCAGGCACTCGTATTAGTGCCACTTCTGGATTTGTTCTTTCTTCGAATATTTCTAAAATATAGATAATAATATAAATAAATGTAACATATTTATTTTAATACTAAATATGCCGCAGAGCTCAAATATTCAACATTTGAGTCGATGGCATAAATAGTTTTTGATACAACAACAAATTAAAATATTCCCGTGTGACTGCATGGCGTTCAATTTTATTTACGTCATCGAACCAATAATATATTTATAAAATATTAAAATATTTATGAAGAAGTAGGTCTTGAAAATGATTGGGAAGAACTTTTAGGGAAGACGACTACATTTAAAATGATTTGGGAGGCATTTAGTAATATTGTTATCATGGTATTAATCGAGGACAACTTTTTGGCAAGACTATTGTTTTAAAAATGATTTGGAAGGTTTTTTAGGAAGACGATTGTCTTGGAATTAATTCTAAGGAACTTTTAAAAAGATAATGGTCTTAAAAATAATTGGGAAGACCTTTTAGGAAAGATGATTGCCTAATAAGATAATTAGAGATGCTGTTTTTTAAAGGATTTAAAACTGTTTAAAGAAGTATTTGACAGCTAGGATCTTCTAATCATCGTTTAGAGAACACTCAACTTTCAGGACAGTTTAAAACAATTTAAAATAACTTACTTGTCATTTAAATTGTGTTTGACACTTTGAACTTGTTAAGAAACAGTAAATAAGTCTTGTAATATTTTCTGTTGCAAATAAACACTAATTTCCTCAAATGTTTGACACATAAAAATATGCTAAAATATTCTGCCATTTTGGAATACAATGGCAGAAGTAGCGCCACCATTTACTAACAAAATTATGAGAAACCCAAATTACCTCTATAAATTTAAAAGATGCACTCACTTAAAAAATACTTATTCGCCGAATGCGATCATACTCGTAATGCAACGCTTCCTCCAATGATGTCTGAACACGTTATCAAACACCAAAGTGGCGTGATGCCTCCTTTTCGTCCTCGTGGCCGCCATCCCCGTCGCTCGTTTCTCCTTCGTGGCTTCCTAGTGCTCTAGAGTCTCCGTAGAACCGTCGGAACCGCGATAGTGATATTTTGGTAGATTTCCGTGCTATTATAAATAGAACAGCGGACTTATTATTCGGTTTCGGGTTTGCTGATGTTGTTACAAGCCTCTAGGATGTTTACAGTGAAGATATTGACGTCAGTGACGCTAGGTAGAACATCAGTTGCTCAGAGATGATGCTGAGGCTGCATGAAATGATTGCTAATCTGTGATGATCCTATAAACATAAAATTAATATATTAGTAACAACAAATAACAACTTAAATATATAACTATATTTTAATAATTAATAGCAGCAATAATAAACAAAGATAATAAAACATTACTACAGGTTTGTAATCAGTAAACTGTTTTGCATACTTTTTATTTTCTATCCAGTTTAAGATTAGTTTGTCGATGCTATGCCTCAAGTATTATTTGACACACTGATTGAATGGCAAAGAAGTTAAAATCGCAGCAGTTTTAAACAACTATTTAATGGTAAATAAGTCTTGTAATATTTTCTGTTGCAAATAAACACTAATTTCCACAAATGTTTGACACATTAAAATATGCTAAAATATTCTGCCATTTTGGAATACAATGGCAGAAGTAGCGCCACCGGCCACGCAGCGGCAATTTGCTAAGTTTTTTAAAGCGGCGTCGCGTGATTTAAAATAAAAAAGTACTAGTTTCATAAGGCAATCTGTTTGACATTTTACTTTGATTTGTTTTTATTTATTCAAATCAGACATAAATTTTAAATTTCCCAAAACATTGAAATTGCACAGGTATTTGCGGCGCCAATTCCCACGCCAATATAAGGAACTAATAACATCCTAAGCCACTTAGTGTAGGAATGTAACAAGTATTGATTTTCTAAAATTCAGTTCTGTACTTGACTGTTGCTGCCATCTATCAAAATATATGAATTTCTGAAACTACTCTTTTAGAAATACTTGTATTTTTTTTAGGATTGCATTATTTTTTTATTGGCAGTGATGGAGTGAATTCTTTTTTAACAATTGATTTTGTCTGAGTTAGTAGTATATATTTTTACCTGTTTCTTGAAGGTATAAATAGGTTGTCCGCCCCACGCCACAGCAGCTGGATGTACATTCGTCTTACACCTCTCTGTCTCAAACAGAAGTGGACTGATGCCGCTTGTCGGTCTCCGTGGCTGCCTTCTCCATTGCTAGCTCCTGGTCCTTCGGATTCTCTCTAGGAAGAGTTTCCAAGTCGCAGATTTTGATTCCAACTGTAATATTTTTGTAATTTACATTTCAATGAAGTGACAATATTTTTATGGAACTATATTTACGGAGCTAGTAAAAATAGTTTAACTTTCTTTAAAAATTATAATATTTAAGACTTCCTAAAGCTAATGCTAAAAATTTAAAGCTTATCCATAAATTAGTACACTCAGGAGAAATATTTTTGTAACTTACATTTCCATGGATTGACGTTATATTTTATGGAACTGATTGCTTAATAAGATGATTTGAGATACTGTTTACCAAGATGATCGTCTTGAAATTGATTATTGAAACGTTTTTGGAATATGGCAGTCATAAAAATGATTTGTGATATTTTTATAAAGCTGACTACCGCGTATCCGTGGAATAAATGTATAAGAGCTTGTAGGACAGGAAATAAACTAAATTTAATTGGATATGTTATGTTTACAATTAAATATTTTATCCCAAAAATGCTGTTTTTTCACCGTTAAGTTCTTAATATCGTTGTAAATTGTAGTTGTTTTAAAACAGTTTAATTGACTTTAAATTAAGAGATCCTCTAGCTATCGTCTTAGAGCACTCAGCAAACTTTTAGGACAGTTTAAAAGACTTTAATATGATTTTAAAGGGTTTAAAACTGTTTAAAGAAGTATTTGCCAGCTTGGATCTTCTAATCATCGTCTAGAGAACACTCAACTAACTTTCAGGACACTTCTCTAACTCTATGTATTTTAGAATTTCGTTCTATTTTTCTTGTGTGTTGTTTGTTATTGTTTTGTTTCTTATTGTTTCATTTGTCATTATATTAGTTGTAAATTGTTGTGTTAGTTATTTGTTTGTTTAGTGTTTTTTTAATTTATATTAGCGAAATAATGTCGCTTGCTTTATGCTATGTGGTGGGATGTAAGATGGACAGAAATGCAAAACCAAAATAATAATATCTCAGATATGAACGAGACGAGCTGAAACGCAAAGTTTGTCGCTAAGAATGAAATTTTCAACAACGAGCTAAAAACTTTTTAAAATAGCGCCCAAATAAACTAAAGTGAAGTAAGTAACATCTCAGTCGAAACGTAAGCGGGGCAATGAGGAGGGGAACAGCGGGAGGTAATTCTGACAGCTGCCCACCACTCAGCTCTTTGAATATTTATATCTACTACGATATATATATTCAAAGACTCAGCTGTGCATCAACTTCAGTTCGTCACGTGAGTGCCCGCGACCTATGGAAAAAATTGTATTTTTAAAGTAAAATATCATTTTATCTAAACGTAAATGAATGATAATTTTTTATGCAAGTTATATTTCATTTTTTACTATCGTATTCTGCCCTTATAATATATAAATAATCAATACATTAATATTAAAATAAATATTAAAATTTGAAAATTTTAAGCGCCCATTTGCTCTTCTGTCATCTGTCACTGGCCGATAACCTCAAATTTACGTTTTGTTGTGATTGTTTTGCGAAGTGTGAAATTTGTTTGGAAAATGCCTGGTTACAATTATTGCGTCCCGGATTGTAATTTGAATTAATTAATTAATAAGGGAATATCTTTTCATTTCTTTCCCAAGAATAGTAAACAGACCAACATTTCAAATTAGAGATTTCATGTCAACTTCAAACTGGCGGCAATAAAACTGTCACAATTTATGCGCACATGCGCATATGCATCACCGTTCGAGTCACATGGCGTCACAAACATTAGTATTGCCAACATAATTGGATGTCACCCTGGCACGCTTTTTTCATTTCATAAATTTGCCGGCAGAGGCGCTTTAGAAAGTAATATGGTCTATATAAACTTCTTCATATGACATTTTACTTTGATTTCTCATTATTTATTTATATGAAACATAAAGTTTAAGTTTCGATGGTGCAAACGAGTCATTACCCAAAATTTCGACTTGTATTAGGTATCACGCCAATATATAAGGAATTAATTAGTATATTCCTACACCAATTAGTGCAGAAATGTAACAAATTATAAAAACAATATTTCCAGATGAAATTTATATCCAAATGCTTAGAATAACATCTATACTTACAAAATACAATATGTTTTCTTAATATTTATTGATATGTTTACCTAAATACACTAATTTTTTGTCAACAAATCTTCGTTTCACTCAACAAACTTGTGTAAACAACTGAATAGTACACTGCGCATGTCCAGCCAGCTGTTCGCCAACAGCATTCCAGTGCACATCAAAATGTTTTGCTACATATTTTACATGGAAAATTAATTGTTTATGAAAAATATTATTGTTGTACCTATTTCATTACTAAATATTATTTTTTCTCTTTTATAACATAAATATATTTTTTTAGGAAAGATGGCTATCATAAATGTTCTTCTCAAAAAAATACCTAAACTATTTTTTACAGTTATGACCTCAGAAAAAAATAGAAGCACTTGCCCATTTACTTGAAAATTTATTTGTATTTGAAGATTTATGAAAAAGTTTCAGTTTTTATTAGAGATATCTCTAGGTTTTCAAAAATAATAATCTAGAGATATTTTGAAGACTTTTTACTGACAAAATTGAGATTTTTCATTGTTAATTGGCAATATTGGCCCACAACCTGTTGGTAGTGAATTGCGTATAGACTGCAATAAAAATGTGGTATGTAGAGTGCACAATCGTATCTAAAAAATTGGTGTAGAGGAAGTAGATTTCTGATATTCAACAATTTTAGTTTTTATTTAATATATTAATCTCTCAGCATATATGAGAAGTTTGTGTACATGAAATGACATAAATCAAGAATATGGTTAATGCATGCGATGTAACCATAACAGATAATGGAAACAAATATTGTTGTTATTTCGGCATATAACATATTATGCATTGTAGTATGTAACGGGTTATACAGTTTTATCGTTTAACTAAAATTTATTACAGGTTTTTAATTTTTTTTTACTATTTATAGGTTCTAATTCTTATATGTTTATTTAAAAGTAAAAGTTAAAAAAATTGAAAATGTATAAAATTTCATGTATACTGATTACTGTTGCGTATTTTACATTTGATTTTTGATTGCTATATAAAATTGTATTTTGTTTATTTTTTCGCCACTATAAAGTACAGTTGTGTAATAGAAAATCATAAGTAAATTTAGAAACAATAATCTGTATACAGGTATGTATGTATATATGATTCCGGAAGTTCTAAACTTGACTTATCAACAAAAATTTCATCCGGTGGTAGTATTATAAATATTTACGGTACTTAATATCCGTTTTTTTTAATTGCTTGAATCCTTTGAACCTTATATTTTAAATTCAAGACCTATAATTTTCAAATCACATACTTTTAAATAAATACGAGTTAGATAGAACTGAATAATTGCATCAGTACAGATATATACATACATAATAATAATTGAATTGAATTAAAAGCAGAACATATTATTTTATATATTTTGCTAATAATAAGGCGCAAAGTATAGCCATTTTATATAAAACTACGGTTTCTTATTAAATATTTTTATAGCAATATTTCATATATGCTCTCATATATTTTTTGAATGTCACACTTCCACTCAATATTGGACTTGAACTAATTTCTATGTTTATCAGTCATGCCGAGAATATACAGAATAAACATTACTATAAATCTACACCACCCTGTGTAAGCAGTAAAATGTGCTTTATTGTTTCTACGTTAAACGTTCAAACTTGACTTTATTATTCGCCATACTAAATTCATAATTATACAAAGAAACTAATGCTATAGTAAACTATAGAATAGTTTGTAATGTAAATGAAAATGCAACACAATCGATCATAAAAAGCTAGATGACATCCCAAAACCAGAATCCAATGGAATTACAGGAACCAAGTTCACATGACAATGTTTCGAAAACGAGGAACAGCACAAATAGTTATACGTATACAGTGAACAGTAGTTAGCATATACATTGTAGACGTACACAAATAAACTGAGATTCACCATAAGTATAATATTCGCACGTTTATAATTATACTATACTTATAATGAACCGGTACGAAATTCAGTTTCGTCAATACGCCTAAGACTAATAGAGAAGATCAGTATGTCGTGCATTTGAACGTTATAGATCTAAAAATTATGGTAAATTATACTGTCCTAATTAAGACTTATATAAAAAACCATACCTATGTAGATAGACATTATTTGTTAGTTCGTCTTGAACGTTTTAATACTAGTTGCAAGATGATATTGCGTAGCTAGTGGCAAATCATGTATCATTATCCTTCTTGTCTGTTTTCGAATTAGTATGGATCCTAGTTTCTATTTACATTATATTATATACAATATTAAAATGCTCTGTCATTTTTAAGTCCTTACAATTTATGACATTTTTGTACCACTAGCTACGGCTCTATATGTACTCTGGAGTTCAAAAATATCGACCAATATTATTAAGACGAAATTGTTCACTCTAGTATTGTACAAGACAAAGGTCTTGCGCGTTATTGAGCTAGCTATGTTATGAAAAATGTATTATAGGTACTATCATTTTGAACGACAGAGTATTACAAATTAATATTTTGGCTTGTACGTGGAAAACATTTCTAGTATAATATCATTGAGCATTTGGTGAAGATATTATATTCTATAATTAATATAATTTATATTTTATGTTTCGAATACATCTGACATTTTAAAATTATTTTTATCCAAATGAATAATTAAACTTATAGGAACTCGGTCATATTACTTGAATTTATTTAATCTCCATGAATACCTTTATATGTATTTCATGTATATATTCGTTTATGGCGATTGAATAATATAAATTTGTGATAATATTCATATTCAAAATGTTAAAACCCAATCAATTTTAATGAATTCTGAATAGACAAAATTATAATTTCCAACAATAAAACGCATTATATTCGTAACATTATATTTTCTCAATTTGATGAAATTGGATATTTTATGAAATATCGGCCTTTAATGCAGCAAACACATTAACAAGTAAATATAAAAAGAGAATGTGCTACTAAAAACATTAAATATCGACTTTCGTAAAATCTCCAAATTCATTAAAATATTATAACACTAAATCAGATTCAGATACAATTATTTATAACCAAGTACTTAGTCGAAACAGTGGCATACGATTTTGGTATCATGAACTTTAAACGCTGATATGCAAATCTATATTTTAACAAAAATAAAAATTTAATATGTATCATCAAATATAGGTATCTGACTCGATTTGAATAGCTTTGCAGTGAACAGCGTAATACAAGTTTAGTACCTTACGATTCCTCTGCCTCTTCACGAAAGAGGTACGTAGACCAGTAGACGACGTTGAAGAGCGCGAAGACCAGCGGGAACGTGATGCGCGAGATAACATCGATACGCTTGGAACGCGTCGGAAACTTCGATAACCAGGTTCGACACCAGCTCGGCCTCACTTGCTGCATGTGGATCTCGCACTGCCGAACCTTGTCCATACTCATTGGATCAGCGGGATGACGCACCAGTGGCTTCTGAAACTATACTTATGATCATTCTGATAGATAAGAGCCAACACGCGGCCTGCGTGGTAGCTAGAAAGAACACACATTCTCACAACGTTCCGCTTTGCACCTCTTAAAGCCAAATTCATTAGAAAATAAACAATTTTAATAATAAACGAACTACATAAATGCAACTCATTTTAGCAATTCGCACAAATCAATAAATATCTTATTAAAACATAAGTAGAACGAAAAAAAAACGTGTTTACAAGGTATCCATGGAAAAATGAAATATATGCGTTTAACCGTTGAGTGAGAATTATAATAACAGGTAATCAATTAACACAGTTTAACACAGGAAATGAGTCTTTCGTCAAACTCTATTTTTCTTATTATTTATTCTAATTGCTGTTAGACAACAAATTTAAGTTAATAGTGTAACTTTTTGTTCGAAATGACTCACAAAAATAGAATTTTCAGATAAACTAATTTCCCATGATTAAATGCTTATGTTTCGCTTTTCCGTAAACACGTTGTATAAGATGCAATAGAAGTAAATCCTCTGCTAATTCTATAAAAGTAGATTAGAGTACAGTACAATTCAATATTTGTACAAAATCGCCATATTCCTGTAATACATAGGTCAGTTTAAAAATAAAGCGCAATATACTTTATTTGTGGCGTTTTTTTTTTAAAAAAAGAAAATCAGGTAATATTAAAAAAAAATCAAGATACTCCTTGGTATTATTCTGAAAATTCTCCTTTGATATTTAAAAAATCTATCTCTATGATATTCAAGAGATTCCCCACTGATATTTTGGCCATCAATGCCACAGATTCCAATCTGTATAACTTTTAAAATAAATTAACAGATACTCTTTGTCATATTTAAAAAAAATTCATTAATTTTTTTTTATGGTTTAATATGCCTATATGATATTTCGTAAATAAGGAACACTATTTTCCTTTATAATATTTTGGGAATTAATTCCTTAGTAAGATTTTCAGCTCTACGGATGTACCTGCAGGGCGTGGCATGTGTAAAACTGACCTTGAAATTCCCACAAGATATCGACTGAAGCATTGCATAGTGTGTACCTACATTTGAAAGTGAAAGAATAGTGTTATAGTGAAGTCCGCCTAGAAAGGGTGGCATGCATAATATTGAGTTTGAAGTGTCAATATATTTATATACAATATATATACCTATATATATACATATACCTAAATATATATATAGCAATATACATTTAAAAATAGCGAAGAAGAGAAAAGAAACAGATATGTAGAGTACTATTTTTAGCTCAAATTAGCACAATATAATTCTTACCATAGCAAAAGTGGTATTACTATCTGTATCAATGAGATCGGACGTGGCGTCCATGGATGCAGCGTGCTCCAGTTCGCATTGTCGCCGCTGCTTCTTCATGTTTTCCCGATGCATGTCGGAGCGAGAAGCGTAATTCACGAGAGCAAACTCTAGTAACGCCCCGAAGACGAACGTTAGACAAACACCTGTCCACACATCAATAGCTTTGGTGTACGATACCGGAGGCAATGAGGCATTAATGCCTGAGGTCTGGGTGGCCATGGTTAGCAGCGTGGTGACCCCTAAAAATGCCCATTTGCTCTTAGTAAGTTGTATTTGCTTCTTGATTATCCTTACCGAGTGATACTCGAGCAGGTACGGCACCCTGATCTAACCAAAAGGACACCCAGGATACTATAACTAACATACAGCACGGAATGTAAATCTGAATCAGATAGTAACTGAACTGTCTCTTAAACAGCAGATCCACTTTTAAACAGCTGTATTCACCTGAAATGATAAATATACTTATAAGTATATTGAATTGATAACTTGTCTAACATTTCGTCTTACCTGTATTTGTTTTACTATTACAATAATCTGTAAGAAATTTTTCTAATGTAAACCGAGGTAGGTGTAAATTTTTAACTACTTGTACGGGATCTCCTTCCTTCCAAAGGAATACGAGATCGTCTGTCGTCCAACCATCTACAGAAACACAAAAAGTAAACAGATAATATCGAGTAGTCACTATAAAGTAATGTTTACTTACAACTCGCCATTCGTAGCGAGCACACTTGTCGATCCAACGGATATAACTTGAGGTTCATGGGGCACGATAACGTTAACGATATTCTGTGAAAAAATATATTAGTAGTCGTCTTTATTAACTGTGGCTCGTATATTGAATCTATGATTCCTACCTAATACTGTAAAGTACAGATCCATATGGAAATATCCTAATGTAAACATTTGGCATAATAATATTGTGGAAGTGGCCCTCTTTTTCGTTGGAGAAGAATAAGTCAGGCATCCAAACCCTATTAGCTTCTGTGAGCGTTAAATATTTGAGTCGACCCCCGAAATCATTAAACTTGAGCCGTTCATCTAACCACTGTTCTCTGAATGTTAGCTGAACACTGTACTCCTGTAAACAGCACAGATGATAAGTAAAGGAGCTTGGGAGCGATAAGATTTAGGTAGGGTAGGCTGTTTCTGAAGAAATTCTGGTTAGACTGAACATGACATGACATTAATAATAAGAACATACTCAAATAAATACATTGAATTTCAGGCATGATGCAACAACGTTCGCTTGCACAAAGACAGATAATGTAAGCAAAGCCACAAATGCTCACGCAAGCTTTAGTCCGTCATGAGCTGCTTTCGTGTGTTTCGCAGCTTTGGTGTCCGGGACTCTGGTGGAGTAAATTTCTTGCATGCATTTTATTCTGGTCTTGGTTCATCTGTGTACCTACACGAGGTCCAGTGAATTTCAGTTACTTTACTTTAGTCCCGTCCGGTATTTATCTACGATTACAAGCGGTATCGTTCGGCAATGTTTAGTATTGTGTGCTTTAGTATATGTCAGTGTGCTTTTATTAGCAGCAGTGTTCAGTGTATATAGAGTATTGTATGACTCGATCAGTTAGTGGGGCGTTCTCTCGTTCTCCCTGAGACCGTGAGACCGAGACACTGTGATGTGTACTGGTGCCCTCATTGCAACATCACGACCTCTGTGTGCACTATGCGTTAGTGCTAGTGAATCTGGCATAAGCCTATCAAGGCAACCAACCCTTTGATTAGTTTCATATCCATACCGCCATACCCATCCAAGTATCAAATATATGTACATGACTGGCAAAGCCGCCCGCCACTCACCATTTTATAATCGTCTATTTTGCTGATAGAGCGTAGAAAGAAGTTGATGTTAACTATGGTGGGCCCGTCTCCTATAATTGTGTGAACAAAACAAACAGCATTACTTTGGGAGGCCACTTGAATTTGATTGTGCAAAGTCAACAATTGTTAACAATAGCAATATGCACAAGGCAACGGAACGCATCTTTGTCTTGACTGAGTTCTGAGTCTGATCTGATCTGAACAACACTGAACCTGAATATGTAAACGGAAACAAACCAAACCAAATTATAAACTGAAACGTAATAGAATTGATTTATCATATCTGCAGTCTCTGTAACAAGTACCCAGAGTCTGAGCGCCTAAGCCTGAGATCGACCGGATCGACAGGCGGCCAATCGACCGATGGATGTAGTAGTTGTAGGTTGTTGTTGTAGGATGTGATAACAGCAGACCTGGTTAGTCATGCACTTGCAGATTGTAAACATTCAGTTCCATCCAATTCAAGAAAAACAGAATAATAAGTATACCAATTCGTATCATCAGTCTTCACATAAATGTATAATAATAATGATAATACGAGATAATAATAATAATAATAAAATATACACGAAACACATCAAATACCTACGCCATTTGATTAAATGACAGAATGACCGTGGCCGTGGCCTGTACGTTTGTACTTGAACGATATAGGTATGTTGTCAACATTGAAAGCACATATAGAGCCCAATTGTTTCAGAATAAGACTCGTTTTCATACTCGTATGACCCTGTGGTACAGTAACTAACAATCGAAACAAATGTAATCAAAGAGAAAGTGATTCTATCTACGCATCATCAACACTAAGTCATTCTAGATCATTCCTTGTTCTCTGTACAACCACTTACCATAGTTACGTCATCAATCTTTGAGATACTTCTGACAAATATGTTGACACGGACTATAGCAGGGCCATCTGACATTTAAAAAGAAAATTTTGATTAGTTTCATCTGACAATATTCACCACACAGGACCAACCAGTTGCTATCATTTGTATGTTTTGTTTCTGTTTCATTTACGATACGAAAGGATCTTTCTATAAGTTAGTCAGTAATTATTTTGTATTTTGTTCGTTTTTTATTCCAAAGTCATATCATTCCCAGCCTGAGCTCGTGACGTAATGAATGCACCGGCACACAAGAGAGTGAAACACAGCCAGCAACTAGCTATCAAGTGCCAAAACAATACCTATAGAATCCAGAAGGAAACAGCATTCAGCAAAATCATATCATACACTAGTCACGTAATTCCTACAGTAATAAAGCTATATGTATCACTGCTGCAGTCAGTTGAGGCTAGAGGCTCTCGGAGCCTGAATCTCCAATAACCAATTGATTTTACTATCGAATGAAACATTTCATATCTGGTCTCGATTCGTGAAACACTATGCGTTACAAGTACCATTCATAATGATTTATATGAACGTTAGAACGTTTACAGTCACTCCATCAACCCCCAAACTCTTATGAAATTATGCACAACAAATAAAATAACTAATGACTGTGGAACCATTTTGAAATTTAAAGAACAATCATGCTGTCTTATTTATGTAAATATGATTCATACTATTTATTCAATAACGTCCATTGTGAATGATACTTAACAAAATCAACTGTGCAATTTAATAATCAACTAGTGCTTTTATTAAATGAATTTGGTGTTGACCATATAATGCTTCATTCTAAGTATAATAGAATCGCAATTCAGACAGAAAATTCGCACAACTGCATTAAACTCACAAACTAACATTTAAACTTGTTTAACTAACTTAGTTGTACGTACATTTCTGCTGTACTACGATATACCTATGGCGACACAATTTCACTAAATTATTCAGAAATAAAATACAAGTTTGTCTCTGAATCTCATTAGTTGTTTGCTCATTATCCAACGAATTTGCTTAATAAATTCATAACAATCACAGTTCATTCAGTAACACATATTGACTAAAGATGAAATTTGTTGTTTAAGCATCTGGAGAAAGAGCATTTTACAATATTGGTTGCCACCACAGGCATTTAAAGATATAATATAATAATAATAATATAAATATAATAACGATATACGGTACGTTCGATTGACCATGCTTGAAAGTGATTGCGGTATCATAATCATATATGCACCTCAACTACGTACTAAGAGAAATCACCCTATGGGTACACATACTGTATGATTGGTCGGCAGCCAACTGTATCGCACTTACCATCTTGATGTCACTAATGGTCGCAATGCTGCGTACAAACAGGTTTACTCGGACAATGGCTGGCCCATCTGGAGTGATGGGAAAACATATTAAATACTCATAGCCCTCACACATCAACCTATCAGTATTGTAATGTAAGATACTCCCATCAAATTATTCTCCTTCACATTTTTTTTTATTCCAAACACAAACGTACTTACTGTCACTTCTTTCTATTAGTCATTTTGAAGATTTTATTTTCACTACTGTACTACAACGGAAATAATAATTGCATTAATAAAACAAGTTTGCGAATTAGAATTTCTATGGAATTACATCTGTTAGATTTCGGCGTAACAATAACAAATCTCAAAAAATTGGCACAGACACAAAATATCAATTGACAGTGAGATAGTTCTGAAATTTGACATTGAAATCTGAAAATATCCAAGAAAAAATTTATGGAGATAGGTTTTTTTTTACAACTAATTTATAGTTCTTCTTTCTCGTTTGTATTATATGTATTTTATCCTATCGTCCTACGAATACTATTAATAATACTAGGTGAAATGTTTGAAATTTTTGTTTTGAATAAAATCAGTGCCACATTTATTTTAGAAGTTTCACGGAAACTGTATAAACAAATGTGTCAACATGCCATAACAAATTTCATTAAATATAATTTGAGTCAGGAATAAAAAAAGCTCACAACGGATTAATCTTACGCGAAAGAATCTTACAATACACTGCGCAGCCTATCTACTTCATCGTAAAGTTAGGTAAGGTATCAGGTAGTAGGTAAGGTAAATATTTTCAGGTAACACAAGTACAGTGTCTGTCATGTTTGACGAAATGTATAATATATGCAATTTACACCAAAGCAGTAGAAAACCAAGAGCGATATGACTTTGACTCTGAACTCAAAAGCACTGTCAAAACAAAAATTGTAATGATTCATAGCACCTAAACAGATCAAAGCTATCATGATAAAATAATCAGAAACGGACGCAGCAATCTGCAACTCTCCGGGATCTCCTCTTGCATGACCACCGGTATGATACACGCAGAATGAAGTGTGGACACGTTACTCACCCGTCCCATTCACTCCGGAGGGCCGGATCCGGGCATCGTACCTCCCTGGCCCCAGGATCTGATCCAGGATTTCCTTTTCCTTTTCTCTAAAGTTGATCTTCGCATTGCTGCAGCTATATCAGACAGACCAACTCGCAATCAGGTCTCTTTAAACAAAAGACCTCTTGACATGCTTCATTTTCTATTATAAAATCCGCGCAACTCTTTTGTTTTAAAGTGCTTCACATGACAAAAGGATCATTTTGACATAAAATATGTATTGATAATAAATTTGAAAAACCTAGTTTCCAACTGAATTGTCTGCAATGTTTGAACATAGCGGTGAACAATTAATGAATTCGTATAAACTTGTAATATTCACACACCCATATATTGCAATCATGTAAATTTCATATATTGAATATATACTTATATATTAATTTTATATATCCAATATTTTTCATAACTTCACAATTTTAGGTTTCATTGTCGATTGATCGATTTGTTGGCACAAATAGTCATACACAATAAACATGAAATGTAAATGAAAACGTGAAACTTACAGTGTGAGATGCACTAACTGCAGTACTGCGATCACCAGAAAGGTCTGTATCATCATCATCTTGAATTGATGTTTGGTGGCAGACACTCACTAACTAAAGAGATTTACAAACGGGATATGCCCGTTAAGCACCTACACTGTCATTTAAAATTACACTTAATAAAATACACAAACAAATTACAGGCACTCAAATTGTCTTGTGCATTTTTATCTTGAACAAGACATTGTTCGTATGGTACGTATGCTGGCAGTCTGTACGACTATCGGTTGCACCCACATCGGCAACGCAACAAAGACGCGCAAACGTAACGCTATCTTTGCAATATCGATCGGCGTGACTGTACCTGTGCGGCGCTCTGCATTTTGCCAGATTTCTGGCCGGGGAATGCGAATGCGCCGAAACGTCGCCCGACGGCGACGTCGCGAACCAGTGCTTACCAAACAACATTCCTTCCTCTTCGTACCACATGCAATGTAATACTCCTAAAAAGTAATAATTCTTATTTAATAATCCATTTTATTATTAAACATTGAGTTACATTTCTACGAACGCTTTCTGACATCAGAATTCTCAGATAATTTTTACAGAATTCTGAGGTATTACGAAAGGATGAGGTAATTGTCACATACATCTCAAATATTACGAAATTCTGAGGTAATTTTCACAGAACTCTACCTAGTGTCACATCTTCATGAATCCGTCTAACAAAATCTTAAGAAAACATTCGGTACAAAGTTATCTACAATGCATTTGAATCACTGTTGCGATGCTGTTTGTTCAATTTTTTGTATAACATGATAAGTTTTATTAAATATTAAATGGAATCATATAGATTGGCACTAGATATTGCGAAATTTATTGAAAATATTTAAATTATGTTTAAACTCTAACGAATTCGTCGTCCTCTTCTTATCACTTATAAAATACTCCTGAAACGCCGTCTATAACATCATACTTTTTGTCACGTAACTTGTCTATTTGATTATTATTTAATATTTAGTTCATTTTTAATAAATGTTTGGGAAACTCTGTGACTTCGACTACCCGGTATATTTAAATCATTGTTGTTTTGACTCAAAGGAATTCGTCGACGCGTTAGACATGTCAGTCACATTGTGTATGACAATAACCTCATTGTACTGAAATAAAAAGGTTTAATTTGAAATTTACATATATATCTTGTAGTTGTGGTTAATAAAAATTAAATTCCATTGCTGTGAAAATGTAACTGAGTTAGATAATAAAACGATGAGACATATAACATGAAATACTTTATTTTAATGATTACAGCAACACTGTAACACAATAGTACATTTTTAAAAAATATAATTTTGCATTAAGCACTAATACAACCTCTTCACAACAGTTAAGTACAAGATAAGTAGAGCAACTATGGCTACACACTACAAACTAATATAAATATTTGTAGTTTATGTTTCACTCAAATATATTTCAAGTACAGATACATTGAATATAAATAATACTGATAAATTAACTCACATATGATTATGTAAATCATAAAATTATTACTTTAGGCATAGGAACGACTCAAATAAACCTGCATTTTCAATAGGAATGCTTCGAATTTTGAAATGCACTTGAAGTTGTTACGAGGAAGTTAAAACTTTAAGCTCCATCGCAAGTTTGTACCCTAATTCTGGTCGCCTGTCTCTGCCTTCTACCATCGCCTTCACTTGATTCGAGTTGACGATGACACCATTATTTTTTATGACCGTATTTTTTGTTTTCTCTATTTCCAACAGGTCCACACCGCGGCTACAATCATCTAACAAAATTGTTCGATATCCGATTGCCAGAGCATCAACTGCTGTTGCACCTATTCAATCAAATTAATATCATGGTTATTTTACTCTAGAATGGCAAATGACTATAGTCTACTATATTTCAGAATCTACTCATATTAAATTAAAAAATGAGACAATAAAATCAAACTTTTAAATTTGATGAAAGTAAATTTTGGACAGATTACTATTTTGTAATGTAATTTATACGAAAAGTTAATTTTAGTCTTACACACATTTTAATTAATAGAATTTGAAATATACATTTATTATTAGTTCAATGAAAAAAGTTGTATCTATTGCTTATTATATTTGAAGTGTAATTTAAATGAATCTGGGTCAATTTTTATTTATATATTACACGTGTAATAAAATAATGTCTGGAATGTATAAAAAAACACAATAACGTCATTAACTACGATAGTTGAGTGCAAAAGTTATAGTTTCAATGTCATTTGCAAACTGAAGTGCCCTTCAGGATTACATTTTGCTTTTATGTGAAGCGTATGTTAATAATTTAATATTCTCAGAAATTTCATACTTTATTCCAACGCTCAAAGTAAAATTATATGAAGCTGAATTAAATTAAATTAGTGATAATACGAATCGATAACCATTATTATGAGCAATATGAATTGAGAAACTATGTTCATTAAGAAAATTTATAAATATCATGCATACATAATCAAATAAAACATTTGGTTAGAAAATCATTTTAAACGCAAACAATAAATTTTTATATAAAAGTTAAATTTTATTACCCGATGTCAAACTATATACAAATTTATGGCCCGGGTTATCAATAGAGTGATCAGTTAACGGTAACGTTAATTTTTATTATACGTATTTACTTATATTTAAGAGATTATTTATAATAATAATAATATAATAGTCTGATGAAAAAACTGAGCACCTATGAAATAAATATGCAGTTTCAATGATTTCATGCAGTATTAGTACACATACCCACACAAACATCGTATGCCAATCCGCAGATGTAAATGTCAGTCGCATTTTTCAAACGAAGCTGAGCACACAGAGTTGTGTCTGTCAGTTTTTTGTTGTCCCAAAAAACTGAGTAAGAATCCACATCGGGATTTGTACCTTTGTATACTTTTATTGCGTGATCAACAATCTGTGCAATCGTAAAAAAAAACGTTAGTATCATAAAAAGCATAAAATAACATCATTTGCGAGATTATGTTGTTAAATTTTAAATCTAGTTATGAGTTTAAAAATATGAAGTCATCACTAATTTTCCACAATTTTGCTACAAAATTCATAAAATTATTATTACAGAGCTGGATTGCTCAACAGTAATAATTTCGAAGGTAACATTTAGGGCCAAGCCGGTCCTGTTTTCAATTTGCCGCATTATTAGTTTGTCGTTTACCTTTAGGTCTTTGTGTAATTCCGAGCCCCAGGTGTCCTGCACACAATGCTTGGGCCATAGGCGCTGTTTCATAGGTGGTGGCCCAGCAAAAATAACCGTATCGTATGTCTGGGCATTTTCAACTGTAACTGCACTGGACGGATGTATCTCTCTCTGTGTTATATTATCAATGAATGAAACATGGTCGCTTGGATGCCAATCAAGTGAATAAAAAACTGCATCAAAATCTACAGTATCCAGCATTCGATTGATTGGTTCGATTACTTCAATTCCGTTTTGTTGGGCTGAACAATTACTGATATTTAATGTTCCGGATATAAAGTCATTTTGTACGTCCACTATAAGGAAAACTGATATTGGACGTACTATCTAAAAAGTAGGTTAGATTATTTTGGTTTGTTATGTAAGACTGACGTAATTTATCGAAAAGATCAATCTTTTCTAATTTAGCAAATTTTTTCCTATTATAAAATACCAACGAAATTAAAGACCGCTACATTTTATAAAATGCAATTTAAAGAATGTGTTATTTAACAAACTAAGTAGCTACTGAAATAAAGTAAGATGAACTATATTTTTAGAATTTTCGAAGGCCTCAGTTCCATATTTTTGTTGCAAGCTTATCTAGTTTGGAAATCAATCAATCATCCTATCATCTAAAAAGTTTATTTTTCAATTTTGAATATTTAAACTACAACTACAGACAATGTAAACGTAATATTTAATAAAATAAACGAAAAATTAGGGAAATTTATTTTCAGTACTGCTGAGGCTTCAAAATATTAGAACAGTACATTATAAAAATATTGCGCAATAAATTATTTAAATGAAAAATAAAATATTTACGTGATGAGACCTTTATGAAATATGACGCATGTAAAATAATTAATATTTAATGAGATCGATATTTTACGTAGAAAAACCTAAATACTTATATCAACATTTCAAATAATGATAACAAAGCAATAAAAAACTTACTATTTTAATCCAATGGTTCCAACAAAATATAAATTCATCTCTATCTACAAATCCATCACTATTTTTGTCGAAAACTGTGAACATTTCTCGAACTTTTGAATCTTCCAAACTGTATATTTTTCCTTTGTCATTTCGAAATAATGCTCGACAAATTAACTTGAATTCTTCTACATCTAGTTTACCGTCACTACAATAATATTTAAAATTAAAATTTATTGACTACCTATTACAATTAAAGTTTAAAATTCAATTCTAAAAATATGTAATTCTATCTATGATTTTCATGATTCATCAAAAAGATACGAGCGCTGTGTAATAGGGTATTCCCAGATGCATTTATAACCGTAAATCATTTAGGTAACAATACTAGAAAATAAATGTATTGTGTTTTTATACATGTAACTACAACTATACTGCGTATTTACACAATAGTCAAATCATCCAATATTCTCTAAAAAAACTAATTTACATATTTTTTGAATAAAATTACCTGCAGATATTTTAAAACAAGTAAATCACTAATTTGAAATGACAAAGCGAAATAAGTTAAATATATACTTACCCATTCTTGTCGAATGCAGTAAAACATGCGTCCATTGTGGTGCAATGAAAATTAAACAAATCAATCGAAAATTCCGTCTCCATGGTAGTAGCTTTTCACCGGCAAAGTCAAAATCGCGTGAACTTGTTGCGGTACAGCGGTATCGTCGCTAGCTGACACGAACAAGCTAACCATGAAACGTGCACAACATGAGGGTTACCGGCGTTAGTCGTCAAAGGCGAGGTTTAAATAACCCGCGAAATTTTAATTCGCGCACTGTAATCAATAAGCTAAAAATAACCCAGGTTCCGGAAATTGTTGAAGAGTTTTTGTTCGGAAATAATTATGTCTTTTGTTAAGCAATAATTATTTTAATGATTAAGCAATTTCAACAAGCATTTTTACAAATGTTATATGATAAAAACAAGTGTGTAGATATTTTTTACACGTATAAAATGATTTCAGAGAAACTAAAATTGCTAACTGTGTACCTGGTAATTTAGTTTGATAAATAATATTTAAATCTATTTGATAATAAAGGAGTGCACCACATTTTTTTTCTCATATAAAGTACATTTAAAAAAGTTTTATATATCAGATATGACTGATGTTTTTTTTACTTGAAATTTTGTAATTTTTTTATCAGTAAAGTGCCTCAAGAAATATTTCATACTAACTGCATAACTGCGATTAATGAAATAAGTACTATATTAATATTGAATGAATTATTTTAATACGGTATGCCTCCATAGCGCGAAAGGTTATAAAAATATCTCAACGGTAACGTATTTCTTTCGCATAAAAAATTCTTTCTTATTAATTTTAAAGCTAAACATCAAACTTAGGATATAGATATTAACAAATATTTATAAAAAATATATATAGAAACTTGGAAATATTTATTAAAGCACTTTGCTATTTTTATAATACCGATAATTAAAGGGCCCCTAAATAATATTTACATATATAATTAAAAATTTACATATATAATTTAAAATAAATTTCTGATTCATATAAATTAATTTACACTACTTTAAACATCGAAATGTTGTCACATTATTAAATATTCCAGATAGAAAACTATCTACAATATCAAGAAGTATGACAAACGAAGCACATTTTACCATGAATTGCAATAAAAATTTTGATGTACACCAAAAACACTTCATTTATTGTTATTGAAAGAAGTCATTGTAATATAGTCACACCTATTTCGTAATGTACAAGTTATTATTTTACTATAAGTTACAGAGCCTTAATAATCTTTTACACTTGTTACCGAACAGTACATAATTTATAATTAGGTAACAAGTTTAAAAAAAAACATCAAATATATCAAGGTTAGAAAATAAGCCATATTATGAGAAACGGTTTCGAAATGTTTTTATCATAACTATTGGAGGCATTGTTAATCAGTTATTATTTCTAATAAATAGAAAATAAAAATAATATAATAATAAAACACCTTAATAAATATAACATCATTACAAATTTCATTTCACTTCATAAATATTAGATCTAAACAGCTGTATTGAAAAGTACCTTGAAATTAAAAGAAATATACCTTTAATTTTGCCACTTTTTAAAAAGATGTTAGCACAAACAGAGGTCAAATTTAAAAATAATTTTTAACTAATCCACACACAATAGACTCTTTAATAATATTCAATATATATTTGACAAATATTACAATAAAATTAAAAATTAATAAATGAGTTCTATTTTGTGTGATATAATCAAATATTTAAAAAAAAATAACATATCAGATAGTTAAAGGTTTTGTAAAAAGTACTAAATAAAAAATTATAAAACACGATTATTAAAAAAAAATTATGTATATAATTAAAACATGATTCAAGCAAAGGAAATTTAATAAATAATCAATACATATTATACAAAATGAAAATACTGAACCTACTATATAACTGTTTCAAATATTTTTATGTCCTTGAATATAACCCATGACCGCCATAAAATTCATACATTTTAGAATTAACCTTTATAAAATAATCAATTCATTGAATAACAATCTAATGCAGTTAAAATTATTTTGAATTAATTCATTCATAAATTAATTACAAATATTAATACAACAAATAAGAATCAACAGAAAATGAAGCAACGAAAAACCTATCAACATTATATTAATTTATTTTGTATAAACGAATATTTAAGCCATGATTTAGTGATTTCTAAATAATATAATGACTTAAAATTGTATACAAGATAAAATAATAATCTCATACGGTAATATAGGTTAAATTAAGGCTTATAAAATGAGACTAAACAATCATGAACCCATTGATTAATTTAAAATGGTGGAATATATATAACAATAATTAATGTTCAGCCAAACATAATATGACATTATAAATATATCAAGGGTTAAGTCCACATAAAACTAAATAATGAATTTAATTATTATTTTCTATTCTGTTTGTGATAGCATTTATATATATATAAAAAAAACATAATGAGCAAACCATTTAACCATTTCAATATATAAATGTGTATACTGTGGCACTAAAAGCGTAAAATTATATCTCGAAGTATGTAATACAATAATCGTAATTCTTAACTAGGTATTAAAACTGATTTTCCTTTTCAAAAGCTGTAATATTTATATTGAATGATAAAGGACGAAATGCATGTTCAAAGTGAAATTTTGAACAAGCAAAACATGTATTCAACAATACTATCCACCAATTCAAGTACACTTTTGTGATAAATAAAAACAGCAAATAAATACATATTTACAAATATTGAAATTAAAATGTTGGACATTTTAATGGAGAAAAATTTTCGTGATTAGAAACATACTCCAAGTAAGTATGGTGCGAAAATTTTTAATTTTCAAAATGAAAATTTAATATACTAACAAATAAATTAATTTATAATATAAAAATATATTTAACTACACAATTATGATACTACATCAACAGAATTTCAAATTTTAATAATAAAAATTCATGTCATTAAAAAGCACAAGCAATCAAAAATAAATTCAGTGCAGTTCTTTCACAAAAGACTTGTCTCTTGACGTCTGACAGGAATGTGACTATTATAATTTGATCTCTTTGTGAAAGATAAATAAATTGAACCGCGTTTTGCCTGTCTAATTTCACTTTACGATTTAACATGTGCAAAATAGAAGTATAAGTCTACCGAGAATAAAGGACAACATCGATCTAAGATATTGAAACTTTTGTTAGAAATTTGTGCCCCTTTTGTATAATAACACTAACAAATAATTAATAATAAAATATTAAAACTAATCTGAATGTTGCAATGAATGAAGACGAGTCCAAATGATAAATAAGAATTAAGTGACTAGTGAATAAACGACCGACTTCTGTTTAAATGGAAGATTGGATAATCGAGGTTCATGCGTCTCTATCTAAAATGTATCAAACTACACACAAATTTAATATTTTACAAATGAATCACAGTTTATAGGCAGTCCTGAAACTGCACTATATGCACACACCGATCGCAATCGCTTGCTTAACATCTTTATTCAATTCACACCGCTATACATTTTAGATGTTGAACTGGACACCGGATCGTTCCTTGCTCAGATCGGCAGCAACCTCGATTCACTCGCACACATCGGGATTTCGGCTCAGTCAGCTCGAACCATTAGATTTATACAACTTAAAAGAGTTGCTATTCAGTACAGCGTTGTATACTTCTGTTTACTTAATTATAACAAGATTAGTTTAACTATTGCGCCACTTCCCAAAATATCAACATGAAACCTACACGCTCAAAACAATACATTCAATCATATGGTCGTGTTGCTCAATTGCTCTTGCTCTTGCATTTGCATCTTTCCTTGATCTACCTGTTGTGTACAGCTTTCATCATTCTATTCGTGTACATGTGCGGATACAAGTTTTGGTTACAATAGGAATCACTTTAAAAATAGCAGTAAGGAAAAAATAATGAAAATTAAGTTAATTTTCATTCAGTTTTGCCCGTTTTTATTTGACTTGAATCCACACTTGCATGTATGTTGTGTTTTATTATTTACATATCATGATCCTAAAGTATTTGCTACAACTCCAAAATGCGAGTTGGAACTACTTTCATTGCATTCATGATATATAATCGTAATCGGTTTTGTGTAAATACTCTACAATCATTCTGTAATAGTTATCAACACGGCAACTCACTATTTAAATACAAATGATTCTTAATATAGAATTCTTGCGATCAATTAATAATTTATTTATCTATATGCACCACTATGATGAATTTTGAAACAGCACCTAACATAGACTGAATTTTCAACAGAACTGACGGTTCACAGCAAGAAATCTGCAATAGAAGAAATTGTCTTTTTTATATATTCTTTAAAATAAATAAAAGCATTAAAAAATAGAACAAAAATATTTAAGAGCTCTTAAGTTTTCGAATAAAAGCAACAAATTGTTAGTCGACTATCATAACTTTATTCGTAGAGCATTCATAATCTGATTGCATTCGTCACGCGCAAGACCAGTTTCGATTCAGTATTCACAGAGAACAAGTTAGCAATTTTAATAACGAGTTTGTTGTCAGTAGATAAAAAGTAATTTCAATTTTGTTTTAATTCATCCACACAAAATTTTTATTCAGATATATTCCTAGTTATAAGAATGAAATTGTTGTGCATTAAATATGCTTGTTTTTATAATTTTTAATTTTTTGTTTGTTTGTATTATAAATTATATACAAAACAAAATGATTTATTTATTTATTAGTATTGGTATTGTTGGAAAATAGATAAATATCTCAAAAGAAATAACCGAAAAAATGATAACTTTATGGTAACAGTTTCTTCCATCTTTTGCTATTTTTCTTGCGAACATTTTTCGAGTATACATAATTTTTTTAATTTATAATATGCAAAGTACAATATTTATAATAGGATCCTTTTATTTTCACCGGTTTTTATTATATTATTGAATAATTGTATAAAATAAATTTTATACTATATGTGATTTGCCCGTTCGTACAGAGAAAATTCATGACAAACCAATTAATGTCAACTCTGAATGCATATTATGATACTACAACGAACCGTTTCAAATTCGCTCTACGAACAAAAACAAATATTTTCTGTTGCAATTAAATTTCAAATAAATATTCTTCAAATAAAAGCAGCACAAAAAATAAATTTTCTATAACTTTTATTAGAAGTATTTTTTTCTCCAATAATTTGCATCGATGGAAAATATAGTCGAATACTATTTAGCAGCCCTTAGTCAATTTATAAAATATCAGCCTAATTTAATAAATGGATAATAGAAAACAAGAAGAAATACTAATCATTGCAACCAAACAAAATATTTGACTTACCTGTGGTGCTATGTGATTCCGTTGGATTGTTGGAATTAACATTGTCTTCATTCGTAATTTTATCAGCGGGCATATCTAAACTCGTATTTGCATTCTTAAATGGATCAAGCTCGCCTAAATCTATGAGTGTATTGGTAACGTTACGTTCAATTCTGTAAAGAAAGAATTAGAATATTATTTAGCTTCACGGTTAAAATGATTAAATTTTCATGAGTAATTGAAATGTAAATTTTGACCCAAATATCTCAATTCATTGTTAATTAAATTTTCGCATCAGTTGTCAACTGAAAAGTTATTTTAAAACACGCAAGATATAAAAATACTTACAACGATTTATTCACTTTAGAAAAGTCTTCTGCGTCAACACCATTCCGATGACCATTGCTGTGCTGTGGTTCACCATTTTCTCCATTTTCTTTAGAGATTACGGAAGCTTGACTTTTATTAAATGATCCATTAAATAGTGCCGCCTCTTTTTCATTTACCTCCTTTTCATATGATTCAATTGTAGGTTTGTTATTGACTTGATTATTCACTGTGTTACTTTGACTCTCATCATCATTTGAGGCTTTTTCACTGGTATTTTCATCCTTTGGTTGCCCAGCATTTCCTTTACTGGCTCGGGTTCGTAACATTATAGCTTCTACTCGCTTCCGTCTGGCTTCACGTTCTTTTTCTTCTTGTTTCAATCTTTCTTGCATTTCAATTCGTTGTTTTTCAGACTCTTCGCGAGCCTTTCTTTCTTGTTCCTCTTTTTCTAATTTTTGTTTCTGTTCTTCTTCACGGCGAAGCCGATCTTCTTCTTCTCGTTTTTGCACTTCTTTAATTGCCTGCAAGGAACAAAATATTATATCAGACAGATCATAATTTATACATTTTTATCCATAGTATCAATTAACTATTTTATTAAAAAAAATAGTTTTATTGTATTTCATTCATAACTACCTGCGCAAGACGTTCTTCCTCGGCATGACGCTGCTGTTCAGCCATGAGTCGAGCCTGTTCCTCTTCTTGTCTTTGGCGTTCCTGTTCAGCTTTGAATTCTGTTTCAATACGAAGTCTTTCAGCCTCTGCTTGACGTTCAGCTTCTTCTCTTGCTAGACGTCTTCTTTCAGCTAAAGCTGCTTTAGCTTCTTCTTCAGTGGTGATGCGAATCTTAGCGATCATCGAAGCAGTCATATCAGCGTTTTCTAAAACGTTATCGTCACTGGTATGTTGTGGAGGTTCTTCAATTTTTGGAACGCTCTTGCTAGGTGTTGGTTTTTCAGCAGGTTTCTCTATCGGCTTTTCGGCTGGTTTTTCAACTGGTTTTTCAATTGGTTGTGGTGTTTGTTGCGGTTGTTCTTGTGTTGAAGTTTGTAGTATAATATTGGTGACTGGAGTTTCGGATGGCTGTTCAGGTTCTGGTTTTATTTCGACTGCTGGTGGAACTTCTGAAGTCTGCAATTTATTATAAAACTATTCAAATTTACACAAAGAAATGCTTTCAAACCTAATGTTAGTAAAAAACAATATTTAGTTCTTTTTTAAATTTCTACAATATAAGTTGGTTATAAATCAAATATTCTTTTTAGTTCTTCAAATTTGTAATTATACGGAATAATAATAGTTACCTATTAAAACTATTTTCTTTTATGATAATAAAATAAATTTATTATAAATTAAGATCTACTACAAATGTATTAAAATTGAATTGTAAAAATAATTTTTTTTAAGAAATAATGATAGCTAGTGCCAAGATCCGCTTTTAGTAAACGTTATCAGGAAAAATAAAGTTAGTAATACCTCACAGGGTTACACCAGGAACCAAGTACAAGTAATAAATGAATGAAACAGAGAAGAGGGAGTAGTTGTTCTTTACTCTATCGTATTTCCAATAATGATGTCTGTGTTTTCCCTGAACGCTACATGCAAACTGCTTCAAAATGAATGTAGGTGACGTCATCGTAATACTATTAAAATCAATTCTTACTTTCGTTAGATGTTTAAACTAGGAGTATTGTTATTGTATCTGTATATTTATACAAGAGATACAATTCTGACAAAGGTGTAATTTATTTTAAAAAAACTTAATTCAAATTCCACAGGAATGATTCTTACCTTGTCGGTACTAGTTTCCTTAGTCTCTGCGTTGTTTTCCGCGGATGGTGGGGGCGGAGCCGTAGTAGTTGGAGGTGCATGAGGAATTGACGGGGCATCGGTACACGGAGACTGCAGTGGAGTGGCTTTGGGCGTAGCTTTCGGCGAAGTCTTGGACAACTTCGACGGAGTCCTCTCCGGTGCAACCTTACCCACGGACGTCTTTCTCGAGCGGGGCAACGGCGGCTTCGTTTCGGATTTCTTGTCGATCAAGGGATTCTTGTTGGCATCATGCGTGACTCCCGTCACAGCTATACTAGCAGGACGGGGTTTCCTAGGTGCTGCGACGGGTCGTGATCGCATATTCACGGTTGAAGATACGCTACTTGTGCTTTGATGACTTAGAGAACTATCGGGTCTAGATGGACCTGTACGACAGTAGATTGTGTTAATTACTTGTTATTTACTATTTTGATTTAGTACTGAACATAATTTCATTAGTTATGTAAGACACCTAATACCAAAAAAGGGTAATTATAATATTAATTTTTCTTTCACGTAAGTGAGTTTTGAATGGAGGCAGGAAAACTTAGATAGTTATTCAATAACACTGAATGAAATAATGTTCATAATTAACATAATTATTATTAGTTACGTAGTGACATGAAAAACTGCAGCAGAAGATCAGGAAAATAGTATGGAAGGATGAGGATATTTAGAGCCAAGAGCCTTCACCTTAAGATACTACTCCCTAAATACTGTAAAATGTTAATCAAATTACTAAATACAATGTTAGTAAACAAACACTATTAGAACCCTGAATAAGCACTGAGTATCGTTGTATGTTGAAATAAAATAACTTACTTGAGTTGTACGAATTTCTCTTAATCAAAGAATACGTACAATAAGAACTAATTAAAAATAAAACAACGATAAATGGTGCAATATGTAGTAGAAATTGATTACTTACTTGTAAATATATGGTTGATGAACAAAGAGAACAGGAAAAGTCAGATATTAGATGCATTAAAGCTAGGACTGCACGCAAATTCATAATTAAAACATTTTACGATATACGCACTACTGCACAAAATAATAGTTGAAAAAATTTACCCCGGCTGTACGCGACATTAACTAAAAAATAATTACAGCACATCTGTTGGTAATTAAAAAACAAATTTCTAGTGTACACAAGCAATGACAACGATGTATCATTCAAAACAACAGAGTGCAAACTATTCTAAAAAATTAAAAAGAAAAAATAATTTGTCACAAACGTCTACAAGCTTGTTGTGCATCCCAGCTTTAGATTCACAACATCGAGAAAGCATATTTGGCAGCAACGTAAATAAAATTAGTGTACCGTCGTCGGTTATTAAAAAATTTGGTGAAACGAGGAATACGATTACCTGCCCATCACCTAACCGGGTACCTTGCCGAGCCCGACAATGAAGCGAGGAGCAGTAGTAGAAGTGTCAGTTGAAAGAGTGGCAGCCTTCGGTGGTGCGCTTTTTGTTATTATAGCAGAGATTTATATATTGTCTATTAGCAATCATGTTTACTCTGCTATTGTTTCAATTTGTTTCAATATAGACAATATAGAAATCCATGTAAAGTGTTGGGTGGGTATGGGTAGTGAGTACGTACCTTCAGGCGGCGATTCAACGGCACGCTTCCGCAAGAGAACGGCGCGAGTGGTGCGCGGCGGCGGCACGGGCGCGGGGGGCGCAACCACCGACAGCTGGTGCATGCTGCGGCTGTCGGCCTTGCGCAGCGGCCGCTGCGGCACGTGGACGTGGCTCTGGGCGGACGGCGCGACCGCGAGCCGGCCCGCCATGGCCAGGTGGCCCATGCTACGGCTCATGCTCTTTATGTTAGTGGTGGCAGTGGAGGAAATGGATGATGGTGGTTTGTGCTGGTGTTGCTGGTGTTCCAGAACAGCGGGGAGGTCAGCAGTGGACACGGGACGTTTACGCGGTTTCGCCAACTGGTCCAACCGGGACAGAGAGTAAGTCCTACCTGGAGACTTTGTGAACGGTTTCCGCGCCAGGGATGTCGTCAAGTCGCGCGTCGGGATTGTCGGCATCAGGTCGGTGCGGCGGCGACCTACGTGACCGCTCGCGCAACCCGCGGGAATCGTCTCACCTAACACACAACCAACTAATCCTAGTACCACTAGTCAACTACTCACACGTATACAGTACACAATCCTAAACCCCGAACCTAACCTTCATCAATTCGATCTAGTAGATTCACTCTGTGATCTATCAAAACAAACTATATTTGTGTATGTGTATGCTTGATAAATATTGTGATAGACTATAGAGCATATACATACAATGGTATAGTAGAAATTAAAATATTCATTTCATTTCAGAAACAAGTATATTTTGAAATTTAGCTCCAGAAAATAATACCGATTTTAGATTTTCTTTTAAATTTAATTATCTATAATTTCATGGAAATAACAAAAAAACATAATTAAACTACTTCTTACGAATCTTTAGGTTCCAATAGTGAATCAAAATAGAATTACACTTGTGGATCAATATGCATCATAAATAAATATCAAGCATACTAAAATACCTATTACTCCTTCAGTGAAGAGAAAATAAAATAAAAAATAAATCTACGTGAGTTGATAAAAAAATAGAAATATTTCATTTAACTACGATTTGAATACTAAACAATGGACGACACAAATCACAATTTTTTTTTTATATCACACGTTTTTAATAACTAAAGTCTTTTAATCAGTATTAGTTATTGTCTCATATCATAAATTATAAAACTAGAACTCATTTAAAAAAATCAATAAAAGTATGTATCTAATCCGATAAAAAGTGACAAGACTAATATTTAACTTATGAAACCCTATTACCTTATACGTGTAATATCAAACAAAAAAATAAGCTAGAATTTTACATTTAAAAGCGCATTTGCAAACATTCACACACAACAATAAAAATAACAACATATTTTAAAACATGCGACAGCAACATTAAATATCTGAAATGTGTAGTTTGTATGCTAAAGTGTGAAAACGCATACGTACTAAAACCAAAAAATAAGTGCTGAAACGCAAAGCTCAAAAAAGCAGCACTAGTTTAGGACAAGAGGGATTCTAATCACAAAAAAAGAATACAGAAAAAATCTTATGTAATCTTAATTTAACTGCAATTTTTAATAAAACGAATAAGAAAATATTTGATTAGAATCCCACATCCTAAGTGACAGATAACGAGACAACATTCAATAGAGGAAGAATAGAAGTAGAGAAAAGATAGTGACAGAGTATCATTGAATACTAAGTACCGAGATGTGAAGACACACTCCTAGATGTTGGTATTGAAAGTGCAGAGCCATCTGGTATTTTATTATTTGTTTGAGGGCTACAAGAGGATCTGTTAACAGGACGAGAGGATTCGGGGCTACACAATTCACCCCAATGAAATACCTCATACATTGAAGTTGATATTCGCATATCTGCAAAAGATAACAAACCAAACTACAGGTTTATTGGCTCAGCTTACTCCACACATATTCATATTTTGAATTTCATATTTTTCACTCTTCATAACAGCATGAAATAAAAGATAAGCTATTTTTACCCTACCTAATCTTTCAAATAAAAAATTACATAGGTCAATCCAGAGCAAATGAATTTGTTGAGAAACAATTATGAAATTTTATTTTTCTATTTATTTATAAAACGTTAGAGCTTCAGTATTTATCAATTTAAAACTATTTACAGTATTTTTCTCCATAATTAAAAAAAAATTATTACTTTCAATGTAAAATATAATGGAACTAGAACATGACGCTTTGAAATGAGATAGAGTTGCCAACCCTCTCGAATGAAACGAGAGTCTACCAGAGTAGAACATAATTTTTAAATTTTCTTCAGTCTTCTGAAAAGGGCTTTTTTTTCGGAATCTACATTCTACATATTTTTCTAGCTTTTACCTATTTCTTTTTAATAAAGAAATGTGTGATTCATGTAAGACAATTTTTTAGTTTCTATGTTATTTATTGCAAAACACGTAGGCACGTGCGTAATTCTATTTATTTTTCAGTTAGAATAGAATTGTTACTATATAAATAAAAAAAATACTATTATTTCTAGATAAAGATAAGTATATATATATATATATATATATATATATATATATATATATATATATATATATATATATATATATATATATATATATATATATAATATGTTTTTGGTCCAATTGTATTTATTATCTAAGGATCATCCAATTTTTAACGATAAACGATAAACCACAGGAAAAATAATTTCAGAATTGCATTAAAATTGTAATACTAAATCTTTCACTTACGTTTTAAAATCTATAAAACTTAAATGATGCCCTTCAACAAATTCATTCGTTCCATTAATCAAGTAATTTTATTACGACTCACAGAATAAATTACTGTTAATGTCGGTTAATTACAATAACTTACAACACAATTTCAATTGTTGCATTTGAATATTCAATCTGATTTAACAGTCTAACTGTAATAATCACAAATAAAATTCTAGTCTATTCAACGATTAATAGGGCTGTAACATGAGACAGTCAAGATTACTCTGATATAATTGTCGAACTACGGAAACTAGAGATTACGTATTTAATGTAATGAGTAATAAACTACAATAATAATAATAATAAAATATTCTAATACTAAACTATAATCATGATAAATAACTTAAAATATTTTATAATGGACAAGGTGAATAACTATGTAATTTCCTAATGAAACTGTACTCTAAGTATGTTAAGAATTACAAAATAAAGAATGTTTCTAATATCTACATGTGATACTGGTTTAAATATTTTGACTAGAAAAGCACATGCGTATCGCTAATAAAAATATTTTCTTTCATAATTAAATAATGTAGCTAATTGCGATGATAAGAACTAGAGTTCTAATTTCACCCAACAGTTTAAATATTCACCAAACAAAATTTATTTCTGTGTCCGCCACTGACATTTTAGTAGACCGTAACTTATAGTTAATTACCCTTAAACGTCTTTAAGGGATTGTTTGTACTAGGGTAACAGTTTAATTTTTGTAAATAAAGTTGATTAAATGTTTGTTCCACTTTCAAATTGTGTATAGTTTGTTGTAGTGCAGAAAGAAATTTGTCACTCGACGCCCATGTGACAATTCGACAAATCAATACTATTCAAGTTCAAAGAACGATGGAATAAAATATTTATTGTTGTTCTATTATTAAATCTTACAATGGAATGCAGCAATCAATTGAATAATGAATGAAAGCGATAAATTGGCAATTGGCGTAAACTGAACCAAGTGATCTGTCACAATCATTCGTTTCTTTTACACTATACACTCATTCTGTCACTCAGTGATAATTGCAGTGATGTGTCTTAGTGGAGCAGCTCTACTTCGTAAAATTACATGAAATACCGATAGGCAGTAGAAGTATAGTCCTGGATACCTTGGTAAAATAAATGTCTCCAAAGCATAGTGAGCCACATAAAGATAAATGCCTGCTGTACAAATTTGTACAAAATTGTAATAAATATAATTAAAACAGAGAAAGAAAATTACATGCCAAGAACGGATGTCATGAATGTAATGTGTTTAACTAGAATATTTGGATTTATTGGTTATCAAATCAAAATTTCGCAGAATTACTGTTTCTATCCCATTTGAATTCACATTCAGATAATACTTTCCGAGAACTAATCACGTCATTTTTACTACTCTTGATCAAATTTAGTACATTCTCGACGCATTGCTATTACAAAAATTAAAACAAATTCTTCTATAAAAAATAGTTCTGCTATATCGAGTTATAAAGTACATAAATTAAGTTTAAAACGAGAAATTAAACTTTAGGACATGTGTATAAAACAATTTTTAGATTATTGTTAAAAATATTTCAGGCAATCGAATCGAAATTGTTGAAATTTTAATATTTGTTGTCTGGACAATAATAGTCATCGAATATTTACTTTTTGTTATCTGACAAGTGATGTCATATTCTAAATTAACAGTAGCTGCTATTAGCTTTTTTTAACTATAAAAATGATTTAGATCATCACACATTCATTTTATTAATGAAACTAATCAATTTGATCTTGATAAAAGCCCAGATTCTTTAATTTAAACTGAACCAATATTATGGTAAAACTGTTTGAAAAACCCGAACAAATAAATCCAAATTCCATATCAAAAACTGACAAACGTGTCCTTCAACAGCAAGATAAAACTAACTCGTCAAACGTGAAATCATCTTACCCTCAGCATTATTTCTGTCAAGACCCCCTGCAGATGTGGCGCGCTTCTTACTTCCATCGAGTTCGCGCTCTGAGGAGCGGCGGGTGAGAGGGACGGCAGCAAACATGATGTTGTTGGTAGAAGTGGCGCGGCGGTGGCCCCAGAAGCTGCCGCCGGTGTCGGCGGGCTCCAGCATCCGAGGTGTGGACGAACCAAACGCAAACGCAGCAGAGCTGCGCTCGTTGCGCCTCTTCAATTCGAAGCGGGCTTCACGTTCCATGTTCTTCTTGAGGATGGACTCACGTCGGTCTCGCTCGGCTTCGTTGATTAGTCTTTTTCTTTCCCCAACCTGGAATGACATTGTCTGTGCAACACTACTGTCAATGAAATGTCAAAATCAACTGGAAAAGTCTTATTAGGTATAAAAGCAATCGTAAAAATAATTATGCTATGTTAGAAAGCTAATATTTATTTGGACGATTGTATTTAAACAGCTGATAAGACTTTTACAGCTGTTTTTGATATTGCAATAGGGTCGAATCGTCTACAGTGTTTTTGGTAAATGTGTTTACATGCCGTCTACGGGTGATAAACTTTATTTCAACGGTATTAAGTTTCTATTAAATGAACAATATCTAATAGATTTAACTATCAAATGAATATCTGAACATTGCTGTAAAATATTAAATTAGATATTTCATTTAAGCGATCCTTAAAATTTTAGGAAAAGCCACAAACGTTTCTAAATTAATTTCAGAGAAAAATAGAAAATACAGATGATTAAATCTTCTATCATTTGTATTTGAAACCATTTTTTTCTATAATTAATTAGATACGCTCGTCAGTAAATAATTTTAGTGAATAAATCATCAGTCGGTTAGATCTCTGATTGGAGAATTCTTGCATATACTTCGTCAGAAGTGAAAATTTTAAAAAATAAATAGTGTAGCGTCAAAATCAGCTTTACAAGGCTAGTTATTTAGTACAGTTAATATACGAGTAATAATAAATTCATAATTAATGTAATAACTGTTTCAGTGTTTTTAAATGGCCGACTATCATTTTCAGTTTATTTTGATACTCCAAATAAGATCTAAATTCGCTTTTAATATTTCACGTGGTTCGAAATTGAACATTTTGCTACAATATTAATTTTTTCAGTTTAAAAATAGGCACAAATAGATTTGCCAGGTGTGTTATAAAATATTTAATTATTGAAACTGAAATTAATATAATTTCACAGAAAATCGTAATCAAACATTAATTGAGAGAAAGGCATGGTATTTTATTTTAAGAAAAATTATACAGAAGCCGCACGAAAAGTGTGCCGAAGACCTTTAACATGGCAAATCAGTTTTTCCTTGTGCGAAAGTGTTCATCAAACTATGAAATTGTACTTAATTCTAATTTAAGTAATTTCACATCGATTTTAATACTATCTCAAAACTCATTTAAAAAGAATTAAAAAATTTAAAATTCAGATTTAATAGTACAAGAGCTGTTTACGGCGTATGACGTCACAAGTTGAGTTGAATTTCCACAAGAAAATTATATTTTGATTGAAAATCTATACGAAAATAAATATTATTATCATCGTTTTATTTAATAAAACACTTTTGCGCAATTAAAACGTTTTCCCATATTATAGTTTTATGTTGCACACCTGTTTCTATAACTAATTTAGTGAAATAATATATAATATTTGTTAAGAGTGAAAAGCTGGACAATAAATGAAAATAATATATACCTGCTGCCGTCTGTCGTTGTCGCGTAATCTGAGCTCCTCAATTCGTTTCCTCCGTTCCTCTTCCTTCATTTCACGAAACCGTTGTGCAGCCAGTGCCTGTGCTTTGAGTTCTTCTAACTTTCTTTGGCGTTCCTCATTTTGCTTATCCCTGAGCATTTTCAAACGATGTTCTCTTTCTTCAGAACTCTCACTCCGAGCTACAAATAAAACAGACGTGTTAGCACATTTACCAAACGAAAACGTGTAACATTAAAACGTCAAAAACAAACTACATAACAAAATACATCAAGTTGAGGAGAACCACTATCATGAATACAATAACGGAATTACGGAATTATTTATTTTTTAATGTGGAATTTTTGCTTCGATGAATATTACAACATAACTGTAACAAAATTAATTCTGTATAAAGTTATTATAGTTACATATACATGAATTAATTTTATATGAATTGTATACCAATTACTCGTTGCAGAACAAAGATGTGTTAATAATTTAGAGGAAATTATCATTTTATAACGTCGTAACCTAAAAATAATAAATGGCGAATACCCACCCATTCAATATGCACCTACACTTAACCTACTAAATAAAGTATACCGGAAGGCAGCAATAAAATCCAGCAGCGAAAACTATATTTAATAATATAATCAAATATCATAAGGATTACTTTTTAATTCGATAATTTTCTATTTATGTGAACTGTATCAAAAGTTTAAATTAAAACTGAAATAAGCCATAAATGAATCCTACTGTAACATGGAATTTTTAATATCATTTTTGTTCATATATAGCATGTGTGCTTCAACAGACTTATTTTGTTTTCTTTTATTGAAATATTTCATAGTCTACATTACAACCATTGATTATTCATTTATTAGGAAGACAAGCAAGTATACGAGCATTACGATCAATATGATAGCGTTAAACTAAAATTCGATGGTACATTCTATAATTTTATATTAATACAGGGTTGGCAAAAAGACACTTATTTTTTATTTTGACCAGGGCAGTGGTCGCAAGCGGGTTTTATGGACATAATGGACAGTTCAAATTGGACAAAACTCACATTATACTTAAACGAAATCACAAAGTACAAGTAATCCCATGGCAACATGAATGAATAATTAATTATATTTATTATATGAATATTTTAACTTAAACATTTTGAAAAAGCTATAATACTAAAAACATTCTACAGTTCGTAATTCGTTCATAATCAAAATTAATAGCAGTATATCCGCACGTTGTCAAAACAGCCAAATATATCGTTTTCGAAATATTCTTAAAACTTAAAATAACATATATAATGTAATGACATAATATTAAGAATTTAATACTAGTTTTATAAGAATACACATTTATTTATTTTTTATGACTGAAAACTCTGTGTATGTAATGCTAGCGAATTAATAACTTGATCTTATTTTAAAACATATTCCTAATTATTTATAAATTGTTTCATGTTCTTGTAATATGCTAAAGTTTGTAATAAATATGATATAGGAACCAATATAATGACTGCTACTGCTCTAGCCTCAACTTAAAAAATGAGTATGTCGATTTTGACCACTGTCCAAAATTAAATATTGACCAGGGCGGTTTTAACCTGGTTATAACCAGTCTGGTCAAAATTTGCCAACCCTGTATTAATAACAAATCATTTTAATCATTTTATTTGAAATATAGCGCTAACGTTTTCGGAAATTAATGATCTACATAGAATAAAGAAAAATTGTCAATCTTCCTATATAATTATTAATCAATATACCGAATAAATTAGGCAATCGTATGAAACCTGAATAAGGTATAAATAATTTTCAGGATATTTCTTGTGGTTACCTCACATATAAAAAAAAAACAACAATAACAAACATTAGTTTTATTAATAAAATACAAGCACAAAAATACATTTCGGTTAATATGTAATGATTCTAGCTGCACACTTCTTTACCTGTACCTGATTCGTCTTCTGGGCCTATGTAGGCAAACCAATGTAAAGTTCCACCTAAAATAGTCATGGAGTGCCATGACACATACGTTTGTTAAATTTTATGTTTCTTTTTGCAGATATTTACATGTATTTTTAAGCAGGGCGGGAATTGGATGTACTGAATTTAACGACGTATACTTACTTTTGAGTGCAGAAAATGGACGGTTATGTTTCACATTGGTTTCTACTGCTCCGGCTGAAAATAATTAAATTCAGTTAATTACATAATAATTAAGAACATGTTTGGCCAACAGAAAGAACAGTTCTACTAATTGTATAAGAGCAAAGAAAAGAATTTAAAAGAGAAATGAAATCATAGTTTTAAGGTTCTGTAATAAAATAAAGAAATTAATACAAAACATGTGCTATTATTAATTAAGTACCATTAAAAAGATTGAACAACAAACATATATAACTAATAAAAGTTGGTATTCTAATAAATTACAAAATGTCCAAACTTATTAAAGGTACCTACTTAGTGATTATTCCTCCAGAAGCGAACAAGCTTTACTATTTTACTATTTTGCAATATTACAAATTCGAAATAAAGCAATGAAACATCATTTGACTCGTAACAATAGGTTATCATGTCTTTGACCATTTCAATTATTTAAATTTCAATCAGAATTTATAATACGTGGTTATTGAACTACAGTGTTTCAAATTTCATTCTGCATGAGTAGGTAGTGGTTTTCTATTGTCTAACATTTTTTAAATAAAAAGTAAAATATCAAACCGATAAAATGAAAAGTCATAAATTATTTTACTATCTGCTGCATACTGCAAGATGTGGTAAAAAGCATTATAGCCAAGTGTGAAAGCGAATTCTACAGATATTTTTATTATAACTTAATTACAACATAGTCTGTCATTCAAATAGTGATGTTAAGTCCAAGATCTATGGTTTTACAAGCAATTAAAAGCCTTATTATATTTTCTTATATAAGTCTAGTAATTAAATCGCACTTACCATACAATATGTTTTTAAATTTATTTATTTTTTGGATCTTTCAATACTCAAATTGAATTTTATCCAAAAAAAATAACAAGAACAAATTTATACAGGGTGTGAATAAAAAACTTTTCCAACGTTTATCATTTATAAAAAAGCTATAATTATAGTTGTATGCAGAAGTTTAAATTCTGCATAGAACGATTCAATTTGTTAATTTTATAAGTTCAGAAAAAATAAAACACAATGATATGACCATCAGCCTTAATGGCATAGTACCATCTATTACTTTCAATAAAATTAGCTAGCAGATTAGTTACCATTAAGTCATGGACTACGACAAATACAAACAAAAAACTGGCATTATAATTCTATAAATTGATCTTAGATTAAAACTAAATTGTAAGCAAAATATTACCATTATTAACAATTATTTAATTCATTCGTCAAAGTGACATTTTAAAACATGAAACTTTGTTTTAATTCTCATAAAAAGAGAATATATTTCAGAAGACTTTTACTGTTATTAATAGCTACAAGATGCATAAATTAAATTTGTTCACTGATTCAGATGCATAATTTAATCGTCTGCAAGTTTACACTTGAATCACTTTTGTCTAAAATAGTTTTGGCAGAGAAAAACAACAATGAATTGCTGATTTTCCATCTTGAACGCCTCCGGCCTGCGTTATAATTAACACCCTGTATACTAAATTAATTTAGTAAGTCATTAAAAGATTTTATTTTAATCATCTGACGAATTATCGTGACTTCTGCTAATTGTCTCACAAAACGGAAGAAATTTTAATGGATGTCGTCGTTAATATCATCAAATTGTGAAAACACTCAATAAAATAACAATAATAAAGATGATTTGTCTAGACATCTATATAATTGGTTTACACATTTATGTTTTCTCGCGCTACGTAAGGCAATCAGTGTGTCAACTCTTTTGTCATAAATATTTTGAACAAGTCATTTCATATCTAAGAAATTGTTAGTTATTGTTTATATACCTGAGAAAATATTTATTTTTATATAAATATAATAAGAATAATGAGTACAATTGGATTCTGATGTAACAAATATACGAGTAAAGTTCACTAATTTTATTGAATTATACAATCTCTTCTGGCGTTCTTGCGATAATAAAATATGACATAATTTCTGTAATTTACAATACAAAATATTAAATTATGTTACCTTATTGTTAAAGTAAAAGTAATATGGTAAATTCAGTCACTTTAAATATGATATCAAATTTTAAAATAACAACAACAGTCGTTAAGAAGTAGCAAAATACTAAATTCTCAGTTACTGGTTCAATTCAGCTGTCAATTATGTGAGATAAAATGCGAAGATAACAAACGTCAAGATAACGACCTAAATATAAACTTTTATTAGATGACGTATATCACGGATAAATTTAATAAATTATCTGATTCTGAAATAAGAATGTTTTGATAATTCATAATTGTCAAAACTTCGCGATTTATTTTTAAGTGTTTCCTGTTGAATGGTCCAACAACACAAATTTCTGGCATTCCATTTGTATTTCCGGTACAACAAATAAATCTACAAATAGCCGATCATTCTAACATCGATTCAACTGTGAATTCGTTTGCTACTTTTGTTGGCAAAATTGACCACATATATTTGTTGTGCCATTTCTTCTTTGACTAACATTAGCGATTAACCTACGCGAATAATTTTCTATTATTTAGAATTGCTGTTCCCATTTTTGCTCAATTTTATTTTAGCACAATCAAGTAATTTTTCGCACAATTATTTAATCATGTTAACACAACAAGATTAACTATTAAATAATAAAAGCACTGATCTGACGACATACGACAGTGGTGTATGTATATTAAATAAATAGTAAATGCATAGTCTAGAAATTCAATATCTAAATCAGAAATAATACTAATAACATTGTATATACGTATAGTTCATGTCAGATGGGAAGACAATTGTATCGCTAAATTTAATTGTGATACGCAAGATACATTACTCCCTTTAATTCGAGTATTTTATCTTCAATAAAAGAACAATGTAAATTTAAAGAATTTAAGTCGTATGAATGACTGAAGTTTGATAAATTTAAAGTTTATGACAGAAAAATTCGGGAGACACTCGGATTCGAAACGAGGACCTTCAGCTCGATACCAAGACTCCTATGACTCATAGGAATTGACAACGGGTTTCGTCTGTAGCGACACAATCTGATTTTTAAGGAAATCATACCACAAAGTACATATGAATGACTTTAAATTTATCAAACTTTAAAGTCATTCATATGACTTAAATTCTTTAAATTTACTTTGTGGTATGATTTCCTTAAAAATCAGACTGTGTCGCTACAGACGAAACCCGTTGTCAATTCCTATGAGTCATAGGAGTCTTGGGATCGATGCTGTGTTAGACACTATGACAGATAAATTCGGTTGACGCCAGAGGAGCCGTAGTTTAGTGGTTAAAGCATCAGCCCGGCAAGCTGAAGGTCCTCGATTCGAATCCGGGCGTCTCCCGAATTTTTCTGTCATAAACTTTAAATTTAAAAAGAACAATGTGTTTGGTTTGTGAGTACTGTGCGAGTTTTAATTAATGACTTAATTTTCCTCATTTTGTATAACTATACATACGTTATATTTACCATTAGATTGCGCTACACAATTTCAATGTTATCAAATTTGAAAGTTATAAAGTATGTAGGAACTAAATTAGTGTTATACAATAATAATTATTCTTTGTAACGGAAAAGTAACAATTCCAAACGCCTTGAGAATGCAAGATCTTCTATTTTTATTATAGCATGTTCACTCACAATTTAATTATCAAGTAATATATAAAAAAAGTATTAGTTCTTTATTTAAAAAAAAACTATGACCTTCGGTGTTAATGTCCATATCAATATTTATCATTAAGTCACCAAAGAATAACTAGAATTGTAACCCAGAATCTAGTGTCCTAATAGTACCGCTATCGGCCCTATTCACTAGGTCAAAGTAACAAAAAAACTCCTTTGGAATTTACAACTAATAAAAATTACACGTAATTATAGAAAGAAAAATGGAGCGCCAGAATCCAACTCAGTATCCAAAATAATAACTTAACAAGATATTTGTACAGTACCACACTGTCGAGTACTGTCAAATCTATTTTAATTCTAGGTTATGCCAATCATGAACACTCTTCATTTCTAATTTTGAAGTTCGCATTGATATTTGGAATATTAAAATGTGTTTAAGGCCGTGTTCGAAGTAGCCGTTTGACATTTAGGATTTAGGAATTGGGGAAAGAAATTAGGAATTCACAAAGGTACAACTTCGATAGTAGTACTAACGACATCTGTAGTCTGTAGGTTGAATTGTTTGACGTTTAGACGTTTAGGTATTAATAATAATATTATTAGCACTTTTTATACTTGCACACAAAATACGAAGCCATTTTTATCTTCAAAAATGCTACAGCAAATTTGACAGCCTGTAAACGTCTAAAAATTATCCTTGTTTGGCCGTAACGCGCATGATTTTTAATTTAGTGCGTATCAACTTTAAGGCGTAATGTGCTCTTTCAAATCCTAATATCTAATTGCAAAAACCCTAAATTATGACGTCATTTAGGGCATTCAATTTAGGATTTGGTATGTTAGGGTGATAAAAGTGCAACTCCGAACACAGCCTTAATAACCAAAGCTGATGTCACATCTATATGATTCTGGTTGATGTTTAATTGAGAATACGTCGTGTGAACAAAATAAAACTGTTGCTATTTCCATCGAACAAAACTATTAAAACATTGGCTGCTAATATGTTTCACTACAATTCTTTTGGATCACTATTTTGATAGCAAATGTACAGTTTTATATAGATGTAACATCAGTTAAAATAAAATCATAAGTAGTTTTAAACTGGGACAATACCACACACCAAGAAAGCTGACAAATAGTTCCCAAGAGTAATATTAAAAATACACTTACCAATACATAACAAGAAAACCAAAAATATCACAATATACTCGAAGTTATAAATGTCCAAAAACATTTAAAGGAAATAACTGTAAACACTGAAACGAGTCTGAAGTAGAAGCTCCCCTTTTGAACAGACTTAAGTTACTAACGTCATTACGGTGTTCATATTGATGAATCAAAGTGTACAACACTTATGCTGCGAGGCGTAACAAATGGTTCACATACAAAATTACCAAGCTTCTTCGCTTCAGTGAGAAACAGTAAGTGTACAGTGTTTATTTAGCAGATACTTCCTTAAATAATTAATTTTTCACATAAAAAACGGATCTTGACATATTTAACAGGTTACCGAACGTTTGAAAGGCCGGTAGACCAGTTTGCATAGCAAGTATGACATGGACGAAAAGTTTTCATCAGACAACAGTTTCGGCCACTCACCTTCTTGATGGGATAACGTCATACCTTTTTTCAAAACTATAAAAATGTTTAATATAGTTTTTATGAGAGAACAAGGTTTTGAACTCCACCTTTCCAGCAAACGGTAGAAAACCAGGTAGTTGATATTTCTACGATGTCCTCATTTATCAAGATGTAACATGGGTTTCTGTCTGCATTCCTTTTCGCATTATTTATTATTTTGTTCAAGATTTATTGCCGTATTATTAATTTTAGTTTTATGTTATTTCAATAAAAATTTCAGCTTTTCACCAAATTGGATATTTTAGCCTGTTTTCCACATTGGTCTGTGATGGTTTGTTGATTTGGGTTATTCTTGAATCTAATTTAATAAATTATTTTTATAACGGGCTCCATTTTTGATATTCTTTTTATCTGATATGTTTGTTTACCGCTGGCATAATGGGTGCATTAATAAAAATATAAATAAATATATCATCACGCCTTCTATCCATTACTGGGTGTGGCACTCTGCCGAAGCAGATCACGGTAAGTGATATATTTTGCGCGTGAAATACGGTTACCAGTCGTCAAATCACGGCCCTCAAAGATGTTAGTGGTGGAGGAGCCTCAGGGGTAGTTTTTGAAATTATGAAAATTGTTTGTCGCCTGTGGGAATCGAATCTAGGGTACCAGGGTTCTCAGGATCCACAGGCCGACTTCATACCACTGAGCTAGCCACCCCATATGTATTAGTATAACCTTAATAGATTTGATGATACAACATAGGTTATTAATAACATTTATAAATATAATTTTATTACGAATAACCCAGATAAACGCAATACCCAAGTACGAGTTTGCAGTTTTTTACAGATACCAAAATACCTATTTGCAATGGGTCAGTGGTATTAAGTCGGCCTGTGGATCCCGAGAACCCTGGTTCGATCCCCACAATCGACAAACATTTTCACCAATTAAAAAAAAACCCCTGTGGCTACCCCATCATTAACATCTTTGGGAGCCGTGATTTGACGGCTGGTAACCGCAATTCACGCGCATAAATAAATCACTTACCGAGATCTGCTTCGGCAGAGTGCCACACCCAGTAATGGGTAAAAGGCGTGAAGATATATTTATATATATAATTTTTTTTTTAATCTTGTGACTCCCCCACCACTAACATCTTTGGGGGTCGTGATTTGACGGCTGATAACCGTAATTCACGCGCATAAATAAGTCACTTATCGAGATCTGCTTCGGCAGAGTGTCACACCCAGTAATGGGTACAAGGCGTGATGATATATTTTTATTTTATAAAATACCTATTCGTTTATAGCAGCACATAATAATTATTATAACAAAAACAAGATAAATAAATAAATATATCATCACGCCTTCTACCCATTACTGGGTGTGGCACTCTGCCGAAGTAGATCTCGGTAAGTGATATATTTTGCGCGTGAAGTGCGGTTACCAGTCGTCAAATCACGGCATCCAAAGATGTTAGTGGTGGAGGAGCCACAGGGATAGTTTTTTGAAAAATTAGAAAATTGTTTGTCGCCTGTGGGAATCGAACCATCTTTATAATGTTGCCAAAATACGTATGAATCTTATTACTAGCTAACATAGTCAATTTGCGCTGCCAAATTCTCTGTTAATGAGAATTACTTAATCAACAATCAGCATAATTATGTCAGAATTTCTACCTATCAGATAAATAAAAAATGTTGCGTGACAGTATAATTTCTTTGACAACCATGTTTGCTATGCGATGACAGATTCTTTATCTTTATCTAACTGATTCAAATAAAATAAAAAATAATGACAATAAAATATTTGCCTAATAGGTACTCAGTTTCTGTGAATGTTCTTGAAATCCGGAATTTAGAAACCATTTAAAAAAAAAGTAAAATAAAACTTGCTTAATTTGGTATAATAATGACATTCGTTGAATACTGGTGTCAAAACTGCGTGGGTATTTATACCTTCTTTCTCTTTCACGCGTTTATAGCGAGCACAACACAAGTCGGCAGTTCTGATGTCAGTTGTTCAACTTTCATATTCGAAATTATGAATTCAGGTTAGTTTCTGCAATATATTTATCAAATACGAAAAAGAAATTTTGCACACAGCACATGCTAGCGAAAAATCATAATAACTATTGTTGTCTGTAATAAAACGATTTATGAATTATGCGTGCCTTCAGAAATGGTTCAAGCACGTTTAATAATACAACAACTCGCTTATTTCAAACAACGATATGTACACACACGGAAAGTAATATTCAATCTTCCTAAACAACCAACAATAGCTCCACTTTTATTTGATTCATAAACCATAATTCACGCAGTCACAAAACCACAACATCAACACTAATAAATATTTTTTTTTCAGAAAAGAACTTATTTCTTAAACCAAAATATTTTTACTTTAGCTTGGGAAGTAATTTGACCGTGTTGATTTTAACATAAATTAATTCCAGCTAAAAAAAATTATTAAACTTTACGAGGCCATAATAATAAGCAATAATAAAAATATTTCATTTTATAAAACAATTAAATGGGATGGCTAGCTCAGTGGTATGAAGTCGGCCTGTGGATCCTGAGAACCCTGGTTCGATTCCCACAGACGATAAACAATTTTCATAATTTCAAAAACTGCCTCTGGCTCCTCCACCATTAACATCTTTGAGGGCCGTGATTTGACGACTGGTAACCGCACTTCACGCGCAAAATGTATCACTTAGCGAGATCTGCTTCGGCAGAGTGCTACACCCAGTAATGGGTAGAAGGCGTGATAATATATTTATTTATTTTATAAAACAATTAAAAATACTTTTTAAATAAAAATATTTTACGAATGACTTTTATAACAATGATGAAGTTTACTGACATTCTACCCTCAATAAAAGAATATTAATAATAATTGTTAAAAATTGCAATTTCTTTTAATTGTTAAAAAATAGCAATTTCTTTTAATTGTTACAGCCTTTATTAAAAATATATGATGCCGAGGTCAATAACATTACATTTCACATACTCTGTAATTGTTCATTACTAAACATTTATTATTTATCCAGAACACAATACATTTAAATTACATGTCAAATTATTTTATTATCTAACGCCCAGCACTTTATAATTTAAACTTCAACATGCAGATTCTTAAAACGGATTAGAGCAAACCCCGTTTTTAATATAATTTATAACTCTGTTTCAAATTAAAACAAATTCATGAAATGAATCTGTTTTGATGCTAATTCATACTCTTTTAAACCATAGTTAAAATAAACTTGTTTCATGCATTAGAAAGAGAGTTAAAAACGAAATAAAAAATGGTGTTAGCGATAATCTGTTTTATGAATCTGCCTGCAAAGTATTTAACAGAGCTGGGCAAGCTACTTAAAAAAAGTAGCTAAGCTACAGCTACAGCTATTCTTTAAAAAAGTAGCTGAGCTACAGGCTATAAGCTACATTTTGTGAAATATAACTAAGCTACAGCTAAAAGCTTTCATTAAAATAGTTGTTAAATTTTAAAGCTACTTTTTCAATTATTGAGAATTATTAAATTTGCCATTGTCATATAATCAGTTGATCAGTCTTTCGTTATAATGACTGTTAATAAATATAAAAAAATCGCAAATGGCCAAATGTACTGTTAATTTGTTATGCTATAATTCTTATTTATATCGGAATAAATTAACAGTCACATTAACAGAAGACTCCGAAACAGTCAATGTTTAGTTCATGTAATATTTAATACAAAAGTAGGACAGGTTAAGAACAAGTGAAAAATAAAATATGTTAATAGATTTTAAACTATATAATAACTTGTTATCCTACAGTTATAGAAAACAATAAAGAAGGTACAATTCAAATACAAAACAAAAATTAATAGGTATTTCTTAATTAACAGTGGTAGCTTTAAGCTACAAAAAGTAGCTTTGGGCTACAAAACGTAGCTTTAAGTTACAAAAAGTAGCTTCAAAAGTAGCTTCAGTTGTTATAACAATATTTTTAAGCTAATAGAAAAAAAAACATAGCTCGCTACAAGCTACAGCTATATTTTTTCACATTTAGCTAAGCTACAGCTAAGGTAAACGTAGCTAAGCTACAAAAGTAGCTAGTACTGCCCAGCTCTGGTATTTAATAGTACATATTTTAAATAAAACTTTTAATATATGATGAAACTTTTCTCGTATCATGTAAAATTAATTGCAATATCAATTATTAATGATAATAATGAAAATTTATGTAAACATGCATTAATATGCGTCATGGTACATATCAAGGTTATATTAATTATACAATAAATTAGTGTTCGGCTATAATATTTCGGTACAAATATGAATTATAATTTAGAATTCTGCATTTATTTCCCCAGAGAAAATTTGGCACACATCAATATTAAGCTCAAACGTGTTAGGCACGTGTTATCATACGGTTGTTATTATTTCATTAATTAAAAAGGTTTCTGACACTCCCAGGTATGAAACAAGATACAACTAGAAACAAGAAATTTTCCATGAATTTGAAAATAAAAATATGTTTTTGTTAAATAATTATAGTTGAACTCAATTAAATCCAGTTCGATATGAGTTTGGTTTGGTTATACAATAATTTGGCTAAAACGACTTGGATATTTTATAAATTAACCAGCTGATTATCTAAACGTGAAATGTTACACTGACAAGGCTCGCTTTCCTAATCATGGTGTCTCCCAGTTCCAAAATATAAAATTTCAGGAGATTTTGAAATTCAAAGAATATTTTACAAAAAAAATCAGGCAGTTTTATAGCAAAATCGGGTCTTGCGTCCCAAAATCATTTTAGTGATAATAAATAAATATATCATCACGGCTTCTACCCATTACTGGATGTGGCAGATCTCGGTAAGTGATATATTTTGGGCGTGAAGTGCGGTTACCAGCCGTAAAATCACGGCCTCCAAAGATTTTATTGATGAGGGAGCCACAGGTATAGTTTTTGAAATTATGAAAATTGTTTATCGCCTGTGGGATTCGAACCAGGGTTCTCAGGATCCACAGGCCGACTTGATACCACTGAGCTAGGCACCCCATATTTTTTTTTAAATCGTGACAATTGTTTGTCGCCTGTGGGAATCGAACCAGGGTTCTCAGGATCCACAGGCCGACTTGATACCACTGAGCTAGCTACCCCATATTTTTTTTTAAATCGTGACAATTGTTTGTCGCCTGTGGGAATCGAACCAGGGTTCTCAGGATCTACAGGCCGACTTGATACCACTGAGCTAGCTACCCCATATTTTTTTTTAAATCGTGACAATTGTTTGTCGCCTTTGGGAATCGAACCAGGGTTCTCAGGATCCACAGGTCGACTTGATACCACTGAGCTAGCTACCCCATATTTTTAGTGATAATAGAGAATAAAATTCTGTATCTAAATATTTTAATATTTATTTGATTAATCACTGTACCAACTGAATTAAAAATTGCCAGAAATAGCTATATTTCAATTAATTGGAACGCAACTGTTGCGTAAACATAAATTTTCCTGAATTCCTGAGCCACTGAGCCACGTACCCCATTACTTCATTGATAATAGTCTAATTGACAATTTGCTTAAATGATTCGACAAATGTTCGAAATACATTATGTTTACTATCATTTCGGACTTTCGAAAGAATTGAGACCGGAGCGAACACGTCTAAAACTTATTTTAACATTTTATATTTATTTTTATGGGATGACTAGCTCAGTGGTATGAAGTCGGCCTGTGGATCCTGAGAACCCTGGTTCGATTCCCACAGGCGACAAACAATTTTCATAATTTCTAAAACTACTCCTGTGGCTCCTCCACCACTAACATCTTTGGTGGCCGTGATTTGACGACTGGTAACTGCACTTCAAGCGCAAAATATATCACTTACCAAGATCTGCTTCGACAGAGTGCCACACCCAGTAATGGGTAGAAGGCGTGATGATATATTTATATTTATATATTTATTTTACGTGAGCTGAAATCATTTGATAAATAGGCCAGATTGTGCTAATATAAACAAATAAAGTAAATTGATCATGTTCGGAAATAAAAATCGTTCCTGAAACTGATAATTATTATATTATGAGATAAGATAAAATTAATAAGTGTGACATGATGTCCACTAGTTTCAAAATATAAATTTCCAGAATTAAGAATTTCAAGGTATAAATTACAAAAAATTCCAGACAGTTTTATAGCAAACCTCAAACAAAACATAACTAGACGGGTAAAACAAAGGCGTTTGTTGTGAAGCAGAAAGGGATAGAATAACTGGACGGTGAGGCGGGTGCGCGGCAAGGAGCGAGTACAAGTTGAAGTTATGCAGGTTGCATTTCGGTTGATGACAGTTATCAGGCGCGAGTATTTTATTTATTTAAATACAAAAGTGCGTATACAAAACACTTAATATGTCAAAAACTAACCTTTACTTTGATGTATGAAAAGTAAGTAATTGAATATTAAAATAATTACACAAATGTTTGCAACTTGCATAACATCAAAGTATACTCGCTCCTTCTCGCGCACCCGCCTCACCCACAAGTTATTCCATCCCTTTCTGCTTCACAACACTGCATTGACTTGGATACGGCATCATTCGTCTAGTATTATGCGTCATTGTAGCAAACCCAAAATATTTTAGTAAAAATCTAAGAAATGGTTCAATTAAAAGTTGTAGAGAATATATTTTTGTATCTAATTATTTTTACATTTACTTGGTTATTCTGATGTAACGAACACCATATATGACATAGAAAATGTCTGGTCCACAGAGTTTTGTTACAACTGCTTTCTTTTATCGGTAGTACAAGTACTTTACCCAAAAACATAATTCATTTTTGCTCTCTCTTATGTTCGTTTTAAGCAATAATTTGAATGGAAAATATTTTTAAAACTCTTGTATTCATTTTAAGTGAATCATAAACAATATTTCTGTGTCCCATTTACATAAAACTGTCGGTTTTGAGCGGTAATTTTAAGTATTTTTGACGTCACACCCAGATCTCTTTTTATTTTATTTTTTTTGAACAAACAAAAATGTAATGACTTTACTTTTGTCGTGACCAAATGAGTTTCAAGAGAGTACACTAAACACTAAAAAGAAATGCGAACTAAATCCTAATAACACAACTACATAAGGTTTAATTTGGAATGAGAGAAATCTTTTCGGTGAACAAAATTATAATTAGAATGAGAAAATAATTGTAACGTAACAAAATATTTGAGCTTGTAACAAATGTTTACTTTCGTGTACACTGTAAATAATAATAAAAAATTAATTAGACAATTTTTTAAATATTCGCTAACAAGACAGTAGAACTCGTTATTTTATGAAATCCGGTAAATGTTTATAAAGGAAACCAAACGATTTATTTATTCTACTCTGTACAACAGGGACCAATTCCCAATTACAGTACATGGTTCGGACTCACCGATCCGTAGTAAAGTAGTTCATATATATTTAGTTAGAATGGGATTCGAACTCGGGATTTCCGGATCCGAACGCCGTAACGCTGAACACAACCGTACTGCTGGACTCAATGATTGAATCATACACCTAATTTGACCTGAAGTTAGCACCTGAGCATTCATCTTTTTAGAACAAGATATTATGACATATCTTTTGTATTGTACTCATTTTTAAAGTTAAAAGTTGAAAGCATTATCATAAATTTGAAAACATATTTATGTGCAAAATAATAATAAAAATGATTTCAAAATATTGACTTAAATAAATATAAATATATCATCACGCCTTTTACGCAATACTGGGTGTAGCACTCTGCCGAAGCAGATCTCGGTAAGTGACATATTTATGCGCGTGAATTGCGGTTACCAGCCGTCAAGTCACGGCTCCCAAAGATGTTAGGTGGTGGGGGAGCCACAGGGGTAGTTTTTGAAATTATGAAAATTGTTTTTCGCCTGTGGGAATCGAACCAGGGTTCTCAGGATCCACAAGCCGACTTCATACCACTGTGCTAGCCACCCCATATTGACTTAAATAAATATAAATATATCATCACGCCTTTTACTCATTACTGGGCGTAGCACTCTGCCGAAGCAGATCTCGGTAAGTGACATATTTATGCGCGTGAAGTGCGGTTACCAGCCGTCAAGTCACGGCTCCCAAAGATGTTAGGTGGTTGGGGAGCCACAGGGGTAGTTTTTGAAATTATGAAAATTGTTTGTCGCCTGTGGGAATCGAACCAGAGTTCTCAAGATTCACATGTCGACTTCATACCACTGTGCTAGCCAGCCCATATAGACTTAAATAAATATAAATATATCATCACGCCTTTTACTCATTACTGGGCGTAGCACTCTACCGAAGCAGATCTCGGTGACATTTATGCGTGTGAAGTGCGGTTACCAGCCGTCAAATCACGGCTCCCAAAGATGTTAGTGGTGGGGGAGCCACAGGGGTAATTTTAATTTGATGAAAATGTTTGTCGGCTGTAGAGATCGAACCAGGGTTCTTAGGATCCACTGGCCGACTCGTTACCACTGAGCCACTACCCCATAAAATATTGACTTAATTTCTCAAAAACGGTTGGGAGGAAAATAATTAAAAATTCAGAATAATCAAAAATATAATCTATAACTTAGTTATATTTATTGATTTTTACAACATTCAAGTACTAAGAGATGGCCAATAGTGTATGTTTTTCTTCGAAGAAATTAGTTTTTTAGTATAATATTAGATAGTTATAGTTTTATTACCTCATTGTAAATATTATTTCTATTATGATTAATTTTATTTTTTTTTTAAATATCAAAATATATCATCACGCCTTCTACCCATTACTGGATGTGGCACTCTGCCAAAGCAGATCTCGGTAAGCGATATATTTTGCGCGTGAAGTGCGGTTACCAGTCGTTAAATCACGGTCTCCAAAGATGTTAGTGCTCGAGGAGCCACAGGGGTAGTTTTTGAAATTATGAAAATTGTTTTTCGCCTGTGGGAATCGAACCAGGGTTCTCAGAATCCACAAGCCGACTTCATACCACTGATCTAGCCACCCCATATTATTATTATTATTTTTAAAGTATTCAATTCCAATTTTCGGCACTATGAGGGTATTCTAGTTTAAAAATCCCAATAAATGAATTCGTTATAATAAAATTTAACTGTGGTTTTATTTTTAGCACACAATTTTTTATTTCAACTAATTTTTACTAATGAGACATAACACTTATAATTTTTTATGGAAGTACATCGAGAAAATAATAAATTAAGTACTTTCACTCAGTTGAATATATCATTCAAATTTAGAAATTCATGCACACAAATTAGTAATTACTATATTGTACATACACGATGGTATGAATACAATTTATTTAATTAGCAAAATGACCTTCTATTCACTGTATATTTTTAGCTTTCGTATGTGCAGTACATTTATTACATCTACAATATGTTATTTAATTAGTAATAACTTTTCTAACAAAGCATTTCAAATACTACCTGTTAATATTAACTAACAACATTTTCTTCGAACCAGTATTCAAGTGTATATCATTCCATATTTTTATCTTACTAAAAGGATAAAAGAAAAAAATACGAGAATAGATTTTTTTTGAACAGTACAGTAAGAGAATGATTGTAAGGGTCATTTTTTATCAAGTTCAAACATGCTAAACAAATATTAACTTAGTAGGGTTACACAGTCTAATTATTTAGTCAATACTGTTTGAGTTACGTGACATATTTATATTAGTTACACGAGATGCCATGATATTTTGGTGCATTCAGTTTTAATTGTTGGAAACATAATGCAATTTATTTTATTTATTTCATCTTGAGGAAAAACCAACTAACAAAAAGTTCCCTGGGTTATATATATATATATATAATTCCAATGTTTATTGATTATATATTATGTAAAATATATATATATATATATATATATATATATATATATATATATATATATACATATATATATATATATATATATATATATATATATATATATATATATATATATACATATATATATATATATATATATATATATATATATATATATATATATATATATATATATATATATATATATATATATATATATATATATATATATTGGAATTATACAATGAAGAAATTTAGAAATATTCAATTGTGTTTCTTTAAATAAATCAAAGGTTAGATAATTTCGAAAATGTACATATATCAATATGTTGGAACATATTGTGTATGTAATCATTATTCTATTGATCAATATTTACCAGAAAATAAAAGTAACAATGCTTTAATTTTAAAGGCATAATTTTAAATGAGAGAAACCAGCTTTAATAAAAATGTTCTACTAATTGATTATTTTATCTTACTTAAAACTTATGTTCTAAAAAAATTAATTAAGAAATTTACTTCATTTCTAATCAAATAAAAACTTTATTATCACCCACTTGAATATGACAGTATTATTTCAACTTTTTCAATAGTAAAAGAATGCTATTTCAGGAATGTTTATATTATGCCTTGGATACGTCATCGTTTTTTAATCCTAGAACCAAAAATAGTATTTTTTCTACAGTTGTCATGGTGATAAAAATAATTTTGTCAATTTGTTTCATTTTAATTTGAATAATTCTGCGAAATTTTCTAAATAAATAAAATAAAAATAAATATATCATCGCGCCTTCTACTCATTACTGGGTGTGGCACTCTGCCGAAGCAGATCTCGGTGATATATTTATGCGCGTGAAGTGCAGTTACCAGCCGTCAAATCACGGCCCCCAAATATGTTAGTAGTGGACGAGCCACAGGGATAATTTTAAATTGTTGAAAATGTTTTATCGGCTGTGGGGATCGAACCAGGGTTCTTAGGATCCACAAGCCGACTCGGATACCACTGAGCCATTATCCCATAAATAAAGTGGACAGAAAATTCTATTTCGAGTCTTGTAATATTGCCAGACTCCGGCAATCTTTATTACTTGACCCGAAAATTTGTATCGAAGCAAATAACTATTTATTGTCTAAATAAAAATCAGTTCTTACAAATTATTTATTGTTTAAGTTATTAAAATATAATATGATGGGGTAGATGGCTCAGTGGTATCGAATCGGACTGTGGATTTAAGAACCTCGGTTTAATTCCCACAGCCGACAAACAATTTTCACCACATTAAATTTACCCCTGTGGCTTCCCCATCACTAACATTTTAGGGGGCCGTGGTTGAACGACTAGTAACCGCACTTTACGCGTATAAATATATCACTTAAGGTGGTACTATCATGGAAGCATTAACCCGGATTTTAATTAAATGTAAATATGTTATTTTTCATGTGTTTCTACACTAGTATGCATTTTTTTTTTTTAAGTTTACCGTTGTTGAGCTGAGTAATGTAAAGTTAAAGTCGACCAAAAATGTAATGGCGTTCTAGGAACTATATCTCGCGAGGCAGCTTACTGCGTAATAAATTCATATATTGTAGTTATTTTTTAACAAAAAACTAACACACAGTACATCATGTAAAGATAAAGATATGAGAATTAAAAAATCCATGCCTTACCGGATTAGTTTCAAAGAAATTGGCGATGAAAGTTGGATATTCTATGAAACTGTCAGAAATGCTATACTTTTGTATGAGACTGTCATGTTAGAACCACCTTAAGTAGATTTGTTACGACAGAGTGCCACATCCAATAATGGGTAAAAGGTGTGATGATATATATATTTATTTATTTATTAAAATATGGTACTGTATCTCTGCAAAAATGTTAACTACGATTATATCATTTTCCGGAAAATAAAAATAATAACGCATTATTTTAAAACCTCATTACCAAATATAAAAATGAAAGCTATGTTTTTATCTACCAATGATTGAAACACTAATGACCTATTGTTAAGTAAAAAGCTCTGCAAAAGAAATTCGCAAAAAATTATTCATGATAACATATTTCATGCCCCCTGCCGTGCCGATTAAACGTATCAAATTTTTATGTGACTGTACCTCGGCATACTCACAGGTGTATGCAGTATGAAGAAGAAAGACAAAGAATGTCTTAGAATGAGAGGACAAACATAGGTGTGACTCTGACTAGTGAACAACGAATGAACAATGCAAATTACTTAAAGCGAACCCATCGAGACATAGCTACGTGTTCACCTGCTAACAACATGGTGAAGTTGAGTCGGTTTCTCCATTAGGATACATTAGGCTAGCCTAGGGTGCCCAATGGGATCAACCTACTTTTGCCAATTTAGATTTTACTTGGAGAAAGAAAAATTTATTTGTTTAATTTAACCTTACTTTTCATCATTGTTTTATAGATTACTATACTCTGTTTTTTAACCAGGAGGAGTAATTTAAATTTTAACTGCTAAAACTGACGCTTCTGATTGGCTCGTGCTTCGTCCAGTTTACATTGAACATAGATTTTACATTTGATTTATTAGAGCTGTCCTCAGACCAACCATAAGTAGACAAATTCTGCCGTATTCAAGTCAATACAGTGTTGTGAAGTAGAAAGAGTTAGAGTAACTTGTGGGTGAGGCGGGTGCGCGGCAAGGAGCGAGTACCCGTTGATGTTATGCGAGTTGCAAACATTTGTGTAGTTATTTTTATATTCAATTACTTACTTTTCATACATCAAAGTAAAGGTTAGTTTTTGACATATTAAGTGTTTTGTATACGCACGTTTGTATTTAAATAAATAAAATGCTCGCGTCTGATAACTGTCATCAACAAAAATGCAACCCGCATAACACCAAGGGGTACTAGCTCTTTGCTGCGCACCCGCCTCATCAATAAGTTATTCTAACCCTTTCTACTTCAGAACAAACGCCGTTGTTCTCCGACTACTTCAGGAAAATCGTCAATCGGGAAATAATCTGCAAGAAACTAGTATACGGGAAAAAGGCATTTGAGAAAATTATTATTCGGGAAAAGGTTAATTCTGGAAATAGGCATTCAGGAAATAATCATGCGAGAAAATTACACTTAAAGAAAGTGGTCATTCAGAAAAGTAAAAAAAAAAACTTTTGGGAAACTTAACAACAAAATATCCTCAAAAACTGTTGGACAAAGCTGAACTTTGTAGCAATGTTTTATTGTACTAACTTCATTTTACCTGTAGACAGAGCTGGGCAAGCTACTTAAAAAAAGTAGCTAAGCTACAGCTAATCTTTAAAAAAGTAGCTAAGCTATAGCTACAGCTAATCTTTAAAAAAGTAGCTAAGCTACAGCTACAGCTAATCTTTAAAAAAGTAGCTAAGCTACAGCTAATCTTTAAAAAAGTAGCTAAGCTACAGCTATAAGCTATATTTTGTAAAATATAGCAAAGCTACAGCTAAAAGCTTTCGTTAAAGTAGCTGTTAAATTTTAAAGCAACTTTTTTAAATTATTGTGAAATAATTAAATTTGCCATTGTCATATAATCAGTCTTTTGTTATAATGACTGTTAATTTACTATTATGTACATAAATATCAAAAATAGCAAATAACATCTGGCACCTACTGTGTATTTTTTGCGTATTAGAGCCAGTTATAACCAGCAACAAATAATTATTTTGTGTGGGTTTAGCTTGTACGCATGCGTACTTTGTTGACCTTCTGCTTAAAAAGTAGCTTTAAGCTACAAAAAGGAGCTTTAAAAGTAGCTTCAGTTGTTATTTTTAAGCTAATAGAAAAAAAGTAGCTAGCTACAAGCTACAGCTATATTTTTTCACAGTTAGCTACGCTACAGCTACAGCTAAGGTAAATGTAGCTAAGCTACAATAGTAGCTAGCTACTGCCCAGCTCTGCCTGTAGACATATTAGTTTCATTTGTCGTTTATATTTTAGATACAAATATTTAAGTATGTATATAGTTCATAGGTTCTTCTAATAGTGTAGGTTTTTCTTGGTAGAAATTAGTACTTTTAGTCTAATATTAGTAAATTATAATTTTATCGTGGTAGTTCAACGATTTTTAGCTTGAGTGGAATTGGAACTCGGGATCGTCGCATCCGAATGCCGTTTATACTAAGCAAACCACCGGACTGCCGGAATTATTTATTTATGCTACTCTGCACAATAGAAACTTAATCTCAATTATAGTACAGGGTACGGATTCACCGAACCTCAGTATGGTAGATTGTATATTTTTAGCTTGAGTGGTATTTCAACTTGGGATCTTCGGATTCGAATGCCGTAACGCTAACCACATCACCCTACAGCCGGAATTATACAAATTATAAACAGATTTGGATTATATACGTAATTATATAAATTAAGAAAAACAATCTAGGCCAAGAAATAATTTATCCAAAGAAGGCAACACAAATAAATAATAGCAAACAATAAATTCCAATATTATTATTAGCAAGCCTAGCGAATTAACTAAAAATATGTATTCCTGTATTTATTTCATTATAAATTATTTTTAAAATTATATTTATGCTGTATTATTACGTACATTATGAACGGATTCGGATTATTTCTTTTAATCATAAATCTACATAAAAATAATTTATCCAAAGAAGGCAAGGAAACTTAGTACTAAATTATAAATTCTATTATTATTTAAAGTTTAAAATTTAAAACAAAAATAGGAAAATTATATTATATAAATTTACTTTCATTGTAAATGTAGTGCCATTAGAAAAAGAAGTAAAAATATTTAAATTAAGAAATTCGAATCAAATTTAATTTATTTTATGGCATATATAACATTACATTATATGGGGTGGCTAGCACAGTGGTATGAAGTCGGTTTGTGGATCCTGAGAACCCTGGTTCGATTCCCACAGGCGACAAACAATTTTCACAAATTAAAAAACTACCCCTGTGGCTCCTCCACCACTAATATCTTTGGAGGCCGTGATTTGACGACTGGTAACCGCACTTCACGCGCAAAATATATCACTTACCGAGATCTGCTTCGGCAGCGTGTCACATCCAGTAATGGGTAGAAGGCGTGATGATATATTCATTTTATTTATTTATATAACATTACTGTCAAAACTTCGACTGTCATTTGAATGAATAAATTTTATTTACTTTATAAAAAAATATATATATAATCATGCCTTTTACCCATTACTGGGTGTGGCACTCTGCCGAAGCAGATCTCGGTAAGTGATATATCTATGCGCGTGAAGTGCGGTTACCAGCCGCCAAATCACGGCTCCCAAAGATGTTAGTAATGGAGGAGCCACAGGGGTAATTTTAAATTGGTGAAAATGTTTTGTCGGCTGTGGGGATCGAACCAGGGTTCTACCACTGTGCCATTACCTCATTACATTGTAAGTAAATTAATTTGTCGTTTATGAAACTGGCCATTAGTACAGAAAAAAATAGGTATTATTTAAATAACGAATTTATTTGTAATGTAATGGGAAAAGTGTAAAACCGGCCCTGTAAATAGTTCGTGTATCTGGAGTACAAACTGTGAGTTCTGAAATGAAGAATGAACTCAGCTTGATTTCGTGATTTAGAAACCCAATAGATGGTAATTAGTTAATTACTACGTGACCTAAATTACTTGGATATTTTTCAACAGTTGCCAGTGTGATTATAATTCACTTATTTGTTAACTGTACAACATTGTTCGAATGTCTGTTGCATTTATTTAGCACGTAAAAATGCACTTGCTAATTACCTACTTATCTTAATTTCACTAGTTCTATTTAATTAATTACAATTACAACTTTATTGGCTTGTTTTTACTGTTCGTTGCATCAACAAAACAGACACAGGAATTTCACAAAGGTACTATAAATCTTTGCAAATTCATTTTACATGTTTCTGTGTTTCTCTTTCTAAAAATTTGAAGCCATTATGTTGTTAGTTATAATAATAAATGATGTTACGATTCTTTGTTTCGATAACTACTATATTACATTTTTTATTTTTGAAAATATCAATAGATACAAAAACACTTAAATTTGAAATTAGGCAATTAAGTTCACATATTAATGTGTCCACAAAAAGGGCGAAGACGATTACTGTGATTTCCATCGCCTATAAGATTTGCAAAGGCTTTAAACAACGATCATATTATTTTAAGGTAGTACTAGCGTGAAAAAAAATTTTGCAGATCTGAATGAAATTTGGCGCACGTAAACATTGGATAGTCATACGCATCCTGTTAAAATATGAAACACATTCATCGTCTGTGAACAAATATATTCGCTTGTAAACTTGAGTTCTTATACATGGGGCTTATGGCGATCATCACTCAGAATCGCACATATTTGGTTTGTGTACCTCTAAAATTTTGCTGTTTCATTTGAAAACTAGTATGATGTTCTAAAACTATCCATGTATATTGTATCAGAAGAAGAAAGTATTTTATCGTTTAGTAATGGATATATAGCCAAGCAAAGCCTTGTTTTAACGTAAAATTAAGAATCTCAATTTATAATGGCAACACCACACGGTGATACGGTATTTGAAAATCCTCTAGATCAACAACCTGTTAACAATTCATGATATTCAAATCATAATAGGTATAAAACACTTATTTTATTCAATTTTTATATTTTGAGAGCGTCAGTTTCGCCACTCGACAACCGATGGCGCCACCGTCACACTAGTACTACCTTAATAAGTGACTTTTTTACTGATGTCACACGAGGGAAATTTAAAATTAGGTGTGAACTTATATTTCAAATACTAAACACTTTTTGATAGTAAAACGGTTCGAGTTATACAACAAGAATTGTAATAATAATTCAAAATATTTGTATCAGCTATTATTAACCAGACAAAACAGGGAGTGAGAATTTTTAATCAAAGTCAACCTACACAATAAAATTTAAATATGTATCTCATCCTAAGTTAATACATATGTATAAAATCGCATACCGGCTCTATACTAACCTTCAAAATAGCAAAAAGGAAGACGATATTTATAACCTCAACTAACATACAAGCTTTTAATTAGAAAAAATTATTTGCTTTGTATTTCTGGGCATGTCTTCACGTATAATTAGTTATAGATCAGCCTGTGACGTACCATACTCGTCATCGTCACGGATACGTGGAGATTTCGTCCGCAGATACCCATCAGGATCGACCTTTACCTTTACCCACTGCCAACTGTTAGAAAATTGAAAAAAAATACTCTCAAAGAAAATGCCAAACTGTTCGTATTTAAGGCAATTGACTATCAGTCGACCACATATCGAAAAACACTGTTAATTTTCCAATGAGGGCTTATAAGTTTGACGTCACAGGCAGCAGGCCTCCCTCCATACGATTTTTTGTGAAACAACAAATTTGTAGAAAGAGTGAGGTGATAGACCATGGCCGAGTCGATCAACTGTTGTTGTTATTCATGTTTTCATGTTTGATGTTTGGTTAATGAATGTATCTTCTATTTTAAGTATACAAATGAATTTAACACAAGATATTTCTATTTTTAGGTGTTCAGTCTCAGACATGTTTGCATATTTTGATTGACATTCAAATAGATTAATAACTAATGATGGAATTCTGTGTAAAACAATAAATTTTAAAGATTCGTAAATCTGTAAATAATGAACAAAATCGCATCGAAACTTATGACTTGATGAAATATATTCTTCTTATCAACAAAAATATGGAGTAGGTGGCACAGTGATATTGTGTCGGCCTGTGGGTCCTGAGAACCTTGGTTCGATTCCCACTGCCGACAAACATTTCCAACACATTAATACTACTCCTGTGGCTCTCTTCACTAACATCTTTGGGGCTGTGATTTGATGGCTGGTAACTGCATTTCACGCGCAAAAATATATCACTTACCGAGATCTGCTTCGGCAGAGTGCCACATCCAATAATGGGTAAAAGGCGTGATGATATATTTATTTTTATCAACAAAAATATGGAGTAGGCGGCACAGTGATATTGTGTCGCCCTGTGGGTCCTGAGAACCTTGGTTCGATTCCCACTGCCGACACACATTTTCACATTAATACTACTCCTGTGGCTTCCCCTCCACTAACATCTTTGGGGCTGTGATTTGACGACTGGTAACTGCACTTCACGCGCAAAAATATATCACCGAGATCTGCTTCGACAGAGTGCCACACCCAGTAATAGGTAGAAGGCGTGATATTTATTTATTTATTTTTTATCAACAAATATTGATGTGCTTTTGTTCATAATTTACATATTAACGGATCTATAAACTTCTAGATATATCAGAGGGACGAAACACCAGTAGTCGAAGTCCACCACGTCACAGGAGAGCAGCAGGGCGGGGTTCAAACCAACGCGCAAAAAGATTCACAGCGCAGCATTTCGCTCGTATAGTAGTGATGTGATACAACGAACATCGCTAACGTTTGCTCTGTCTGCTGGCTGCCGCAATATAGCAACGTGGGCAGAGAGCCAGACTCGCAGACATGGGCGGCGAACAAGGGTTTTTGGCCTCCGTGTGGGCAATGTATTGTTTATTGTTTTGAAGAAAATCCAACTATACTTTCATATTAAATTGTCAAAATTACCAGAATGACTGTTTTCGATTTAAATTGTACTATTTAATTAGTTCTGATTTGAAGTTTGTAACGGTACATGACAAGCGAACAAAAAGTGAAAATATCTATTTTGGTCTAACTCAAAATTGCTTTCAAATGCGTTTTAAATAAAAATAATAGCGATTATTTTTACTGGCTGTTGTGCCTGAGTGAGTTCGAGAGTTCAATCGGCAACTATCGATTATCATCACTCTTATTTGAAACTCGCTGACTTCAATAAATATTTAACAATCTAGCTGGTTTTATAGTAGAAACATTTATGAGATCGACTTACGTCATCAATAGCGAAAAAACTTAGTAAAACCATAACTAGTGCAATATTTAAGTGAGAAGTTATTAAAAAAAAAAATAGCAAGAAAACAATACCAACCAAAACAAACCAATCAGCATTAAGCCACAACATTGATAATTTTTAAAGCGAAATGGATCACTTACAAGTGAAATAACAACTTGATCAAAGTACATAAATCAAATTATTTTCGTATATTATATTTATTTATTAATGCTACTCCCTACAACTGGAACTTAATCCTAATTACAGTACAGGATCCGAACTCACCGAACCGTAGTTTGGTAGTATATACTTAGCTTAAGTGGGATTCGAACTCGGGTTCTCCGGATTCGAATGCCTTAACACTATGCACATCACCGTACTGTCGGACTATTATTGAAAGTTTACAGTCAAAACATATTTGTACAAGTTACATATCATTTTGTAGCATGAAGTGCAATTACCTAATGGAACTAATTTATGAAAAGAAATTAAAACATCGAAGGTTAGGATCAACACACTTTAATGTACTTTTGTTAAAACTCTCTACTAGTTTCGAAATATAAAATTCCAAGCGATTTAAGGATTTCCAAGATACATAATACAAAAAATTCGAGGTAATTTCACAGAAAAACCGGTTTTTGCATCCTACAATTCATCCAAATTATTTTAATAAAAATGCTTCAAATAAAAGTTTATAAAATAAAAATCTGTACGATATATTTTTACATTTATTTGATTAATTACATATTCCACGACAAATTGTCAAAAATAGCTACTTTTTTTCAATTAATTAGGAGATAATGGCACAGTAAAATCCGATTTCTCTGAATTCCCTGCATAGAAGAAAAGAAAACTAAATCAAATAATATTTTTTTAACTGTAAATTTTTCAGGTATTATAAACAAATTGAAGGACCTTCAATCCCAGACTTTTCCAGGATTTCCAGGAATTCCAAGCACGAACTTATTCCTTTAGCCACATGAGTAAATGTTTGAAATTATTCAGAATGAAAAATAATATGTTATAGCGACGCTCATGCCTAGATACCTAGAACAAACAGCATGAAACATTATACAATGCTTAGTGTGGCACTTTTACACCTTCAACTTGAATCGTAGTTTTATAAAATGTATGAACATTAAACACAAAAACAAAGTGCAAAACGAAAATAAAACGTGATATAAACATAAATACAATATGCAGGAAAAATATTGAAATCCACGTGTACTTTTTCTGTAACAGAAAATCCGATTCAAAGTGCTGTGTTATAATAAGCTTTGGACAAAGTTGTGTTCAAATATAGAACACTGAAAATATATTTAGTTAGATACCAATACACAATTTCTTCAATTCTAAGATAATGTCTACGGTTTTCAAAGAATTATCTTTACAGGAATGTAATTTTTATACTATCTTACGCAATTACTCATGTAAAAACAAAATCAACATATTTGTTTTAAAGGTTATGTAATTATTATATGCACAAGTAAATTACATATAATGAGAAATTAATAATTGCGCATTTAAAATACTATAAAATGAAAACTAAAACATTATGAAAACAATGTTGAAATGCTATGATAACCTTTTTCTTAAGAATTTTGAGCATAAATTAAACATTAACTATGACCAACATTAAGTAAATAATTTGAACAAAACTGTATTTAATAAGATAATTGTAAATCGTCTGTCATTGTAGCTAATTTATCTAATTTCGGAATACATTAACTTGAACAGGGACATCCTTAGTATGTACTTAATTTTCTAATACATTGATGTTGCATCTTTAAAAACACAAGCATCCAAACATAAAAGACGCAAAACAAAACCAATAACATGTATATTTTCACTTATACTTTATTGCAAATAGCCTTGATCTCGGTTTTAACATGAAAAAATAAATATAAATAAAGATTAGGAGATTACATTTAACTCCAAAACTTGAAATTGTAAAAGAACCAAACAATGTCAATTTAATACTATTCCAAGAACATATATTTAAAAATATTGAAAAAATATATATATATATATATATATCATCACGCCTTCTACCCATTACTGGGTGTGGCACTCTGCTGAAGCAGATCTCGGTAAGTGATATATTTTGCGCGTGAAGTGCGGTTACCAGTCGTCAAATCACGGCCCCCAAACATGTTAGTGGTGAAGGAGCCACAGGGATATTTTTAGTTGTGTATAAATTAAGTTATTCAAATTCAAAGTCCTTAGGGCAAGAATAAATGATAATTTAAAATTTTAACAAAAATATGGTAGATGAGTGACTCAGTGGTATCGAATCGGAATGCGACCCGGGTTCGAATCCCACAACCGATAAACAATTTTTACTGCAATAAAATTATCCCTTTGGTTCTCCGTCTACTATCATCTTTAGATGTGATTTAATGACTGGTAACCGCACTTCAAGCGCATAAATACTTCACCGAAATCTGCTTCGACAGAATGCCACACACAGTAATGGGTAAAAGGCTTGATGACATATTTATTTTTTATTTTACAAATAGTTAGTTTTGATATTTTCTTATTATTATTATTATTATTAGAAATAACGAGTATATCTGTGGTAGCAAAAACGTTTACTTCAAATAAACTACACTTACTCGTAATTTTGCGAAATTCAAAAACTTCTATTTGTTCCATAAGCAATGCAACAAATAAAATTTATAAAAGTTTAGAAACACCCTGTATAGTGACTAATTTGATAGATCATCAACCGGTTATTAGCATTTAGCCAAATACGGTGATCTCAACTTCTAACTTAAAAAAATACCGCAACATTCAAACAAAGATCAGAGATTACTGATTACACCTAACCTTAAAAGTCAAAATAAAAGAGAAAAAAAACAACATATAAACATTACAATTTTCTGACAAACCTCAAACGAGAAAGATAACGCATCTAAACGTATTTCAAGGCTAGAATTTTCACATTCAAATAACACACTAAGTACCCAGCAATGTGTAATCGCAAGCGAACTCCTATTTTGAGACAATTACGGTTTGCTTAGTCATAAATTCGCTGAGTGTACATTACAATGCGCATGCCACAGCGTATATCAAACGTTTTTAGGAACATACACTTCATACATCACCTGCTTATACTGAATATGTAAGACTATTATTGAATTAATAATGATACGCAGATCAGGAATGGCATTACTGTTATCTGAATTAAGGTCACTAACTGACAGTATGTCAAATTTATTTCGGACACTCGTAATTGTTAGCTTCGCTTTACATCTGTAGGATAATTAATCAATTATGATGCCTAAGCATCTTTTCAATTAGTCTAACTATAAATAAATAAATGAAAATAAATATAAATACATCATCACGCCTTCTATCCATTACTGGGCGTGGCACTCTGCCGAAGCAGATCTCGGTAAGTGATATATTTTTGCGGTTACCAGCCGTCAAATCACGGCCCACAACGATGTTAGTGAAGGGAGAGCCACAGAGGTAATTTTAATGAAAATGGTTGTCGTCTGTGGGGATCGAACCAGGGTTCTCAGGAACCACTGGCCGACTCGATACCACTGTAATAATATAAAATAAATGAATATATCATAGCCACAGAGATAATTTTAATTTGGTGAAAATGCAAGTGGGGATCGAACCAGGGTTCTCAGGAACCAAAGACCGACTCGATACCACTGTAATAATATAAAATAAAATAAATAAATATATCATCACGCCTTCTACCCTTTATGGGTGTGGCACTCTGCCGAAGCAGATCTCGGTAAGTGATATATTTTTGCTCGTGAAGTGCGATTACCAGTCGTCAAATCACGGCCCCCAAAGATGTTAGTGGAGGGAGAGCCACAGAGATAATTTTAATTTGGTGAAAATACAAGTGGGGATCGAACCAGGGTTCTCAGGAACCAAAGACCGACTCGATACCACTGTAATAATATAAAATAAAATAAATAAATATATCATCACGCCTTCTACCCTTTACTGGGTGTGGCACTCTGCCGAAGCAGATCTCGGTAAGTGATATATTTTTGCTCGTGAAGTGCTATCACCAGTCGTCAAATCACGGCCCCCAAAGATGTTAGTGGAGGGAGTACTACAGGAGTAGTATTAATGTGGTGAAAATGTTTGTCGCCAGTGGAAATCGAACCAGGGTTCTCAGGATCCACAGGCCGACACGATAACCACTGTGCCACCTACTCCATCAATAATATGCCCTATACAAATACTGAATACTATAAAAGTTATTAATATTTGAAAATATAACAATTGTTTTAGAAATGGTTGAGCCTAATAAATACAATCCATTTAATTAGGTTCTAAAGTTGATATAAAAAATGCGCGTACCTAATAGCTTTAAAAGAGCAGTAGTTATTAAAACAGACTTTAGTGATTCATAAAAATTACTCACTCTTAAAAAGATTTTATTTTTGTATAAGTAACAATTGTTCTTTATTTCTAAAAAAAATCGTTAAATTGTAATTTCTAAATTTAAGGACTTCGCTTTGCAACTTAAAACAAACAAAAAAAAGGAATAATTAGGATATTAGAAATAAATTTAGGTCCACTTACAAAATAATTTTAATTAAGCCATAAATAAATTGATATGGAAATAAATTATATTAATATTAATGAACTAATAAATTAATATTAATAGTATTATAAAATGCCAGTGACTCCTCCATTAATACCTCTGACTAATGTAATTTCAGACCTCAAACACTTCGAGAGTTGCTACCCAGAAATGGGTAAAAGATGCACATATATTTCACAAAAAATAAATATATCATCATGTCTTTAATCCATAACTGGATGTGGCGCACTCTGTCGTAGTAGATACGTGATATATTTATGCGGTTACCAGCCGTCAAATCACGGTCCACAAAGATGTTCGGCTGTGGGAATCGAACCCATGTTCTTAATCCCCTATTATATAATATTTATTCATGTAACTATGTAATAATTCCCGATTAAACTCGTTAACCGATTGTTCTGTGGGTGACAAAGAAATACTTTTGATTTTGTAACAGTTTTCAAATTCTAGTTTGGAATTTGTCTTTTAAAAACGAATAAAACAGGTTCTGTGAATCAATGTCAACAATAACGAAATAATTTAATTTTTTTCTAAGCCTATTATAGATGAAATAGATACATGATATAATCTTAATAAGTATCACGTACAATCGAATGAGTCAGTATTGTTCAGTGAGGATAATAAGGAACAAAAATGTGGTCCGAATCTCATTATATACAGATGTTTTCGACACCTAATAATAGAAGATTGTTGTAGAACAATACACAAAACATTTGTACAGCTGACAACAAAAATAAGAAACAGAATTTCTCTTATTTGAACTTACATTAGTGTAATGATACATTTTACGCATGATGTGCGATTGTGAATGCAAACATGTTCAGTCATACTTTATGATTTTTGTGAAATTAATTAATATCAGATATTACCGTGGAAATTTTCATCATTAGTAAACAAATATAATAATTATAATTTATATTTTCACATTTTCATTTAAAAAGAACTAGTGCAGTATGTGTAAACTTAGTATCGCAAATTTTTTTATGTAAACACGTTAATCACCATTACTTCTACGCATATAAAACGCAATAACCTGACTTGGAATCCAATAAGAATTGTATGAATGCCAGAGCTGCGCAAGCTACTTAAAAAAAGTAGCTAAGCTACAGCTACAGCTAATCTTTAAAAAAGTAGCTAAGCTACAGCTATAAGCTATATTTTGTAAAATATAGCTAAGCTACAGCTAAAAGCTTTCGTTAAAGTAGCGGTTAAATTTTAAAGCTACTTTTTTTAATTATTGTGAAATAATTAAATTTTCCATTGTCATATGATCAGTCTTTTGTTATAATGACTGTTAATTTACTATTATGTACATAAATATTAAAAATAGCAAATACTATCTGGCACCTACTGTGTATTTTTGCGTATTAGAGTCAGTTAGAACCGACAACAAATAATTATTTTGTGTGGGTTTAGCTTGTACGCATCCGTACTTTGTTGACCTTCTGCTTAAAAAGTAGCTTTAAGCTACAACAAGTACCTTGGAGCTACAAAAAGTAGCTTTAAAAGTAGCTTCAGTTGTTATTTTTAAGCTAATAGAAAAAAAGTAGCTAGCTACAAGCTACAGCTATATTTTTTCACAGTTAGCTAAGCTACAGCTACAGCTAAGGTAAATGTAGCTAAGCTAGTAGCTAAGCTACAAAAGTAGCTAGCTACTGCCCAGCTCTGATAACTGCCAATAAGAAAACGAAATGATGTTACATCGCATTATTTGTTCTCTTACTCGTAACTCATACAAAGCAAAAGAAGACGACTGCTCATATAAAAGAATTGATTTCAAAAATACATGGACGGTTTCCAACCTTATTGCATTATCAAATAAGACAATAAATAGCACATAGCTGCATTCTTTTGAAAATATAAACTCAGCTTAGTTCATAAACTGAAAAACAGAGAGACTGATGAATTATAACAGAACAAATATTTATTATACCTCATACCTTTCAATTTTGTCAAGCTCCCAAAACAAACAATCTTAATTAAAACACTGTTTCCCGCTTACATAATTACCCTTTCTACCAAACTAAGAATTTAAGATTATTTTGCGGGTGGCACACCGTAGGAAAGAGAAGAAATAAGCCTTTGGTCAACTTAAGTTGTAGTAAAGAACAGAAATTATTGAAGTTCATTTTTTGTAAAAAGAATTATTCAACAAAAATTAGTAAAGTAAAACATTAAATATGATTTGAATTTATACAGGTGGGATTCCTACAATCGACATACATTTTGCACCATATTAAAATTACCTCTGTGGTTATCTCTCCACTAACATCTTTGGGGGTCGTGATTTGAGGACTAGTAACCGCACTTCACGGGCATAAATATATCACCCAATAAATAAATAAATATATCATCACGCTTTTTACCCATTACTGAGTGTGGCACACTGCCGAAGCAGATCTCGGTAAGCGATATATTTATGCGGTTACCAGTCGTAAAATCACGCCCCCTAAAGATGTTGGTGGAGGAAGAGCCATAGGAGTAATTTTAATGTGGTGAAAATTGTTTGTCGGATGAGGGAATCGAACCAGAGTTCTCAAATCCACAGGCTGATTCGATACCACTGAGCCACTTACATCGTAATGGGTATATTTATATTTATTATTTACAAATATAGATCATACGATTTTAATTAAAAAAATTACAGTATAGTCACAAAAATTATTTTTCGCCAAATCGAATACAACAAATACAAAGATTTTGTTAAAATTTTTTCTTAATAATTCTGTATTCAATTTGATTATAAAATTTCTTATTTATAAATATATTCTTATATCAAAAAAGTTTATGGGGTGGCTAGCTCAGTGGTATGAAGTCGGCCTGTGGATCCTGAGAACCCTGGTTCGATTCCCACAGGCGACAAACAATTTTCATAATTTCAAAAACTACCCCAGTGGCTCCTCCACCACTAACATCTTTGGGGGCCGTGATTTGACTACTGGTAACCGCACTTCACGCGCAAAAATATATCACTTACCGAGATCTGCTTCGGCAGAGTGCCACACCCAGTAATGGGTAGAAGGCGTGATGATATATTTTTTTTTTATAAAAAGTGAGGTCCATTTATAAGAAAATATAAATTCAATGATTCCAAAATTATTACAAGAATAACAAATATGTATAATAAATTGAATTTGTTCAAACATTAATTTTCATTTTAAAAAATCACATTTTAAATTCCGCCGTGATTTTTGGGTACATATTCCATATTAATTGGTGACCAAATGTTTCACCTGCATGTTAGTTGTGGGATGATCTGAGCTATCTCTTGGTATACTTTGACTTCTCTTAGTTGTCAAGTGGACAGCAAATTTGTCGGTAATAAAAGAAAGTATACCAAGCACAGCAAGAGCTGATTCCTTAGAAAATTGACACGGTTTATGAGTGCACGGAATTCAAATTATTTTTCACTTGTGATATCCGTATGCAATAACATTGCTTAGCTAGATCTACTGATTTGTCTCAGTGAGTGAATAAGTGAAATAAAATGTAGCATGGAATTCTGACATCGCATTGAAAGTATTTTGCTGGTAGAAACTCCATGATGTCATGAAAGTTACTGAGTAATGATAATGGAAGATTTTTAAATTTTGTAAAATGTTACTTAGTGCTCATTTCACTATAAACAATGATTTTACTTTCTGTGGATTTTTTGAGAATTTTTACTTTCTGTGCGAGTCGAAGTATGAAAGTATTGGAAATGTTAAAATATTCAGATAACGGAAATTTGCAATTTTAACTTCCTTGAAAGGAGGATATGACAGCTGTTCATTTTGGAAAAAACTAACCATTTTGTCAATTACTAATATTTCATACTGTCAAGTAAAGGAAGCCTTAAACAAAACACTAATTGCTCAAAATTTCTGAACCTTTCAAATTTTAATAATACCAATCCAAATTAAATTAATTCTTCGAAAGGCAACTGGCAATTTCTATTCTCATTCATTTTTAAAACGATTTAGTACAAGATTTACCGTTTCTCATTATTTTTACAAAAAGAATGATTAAATATAATTGGAGTATAAATGTACAATCTAATAAAATCAACAGAATAAATATTTAATGATCTAGTTTTAAACTCAGTAAGTAATAACAAAGTGAAATCTTCTTGAAAATTAAATCTGAAATTTTGTGTCACACTATTTGCATATTTTAATGTATAATGCAAATAAAAGGATTGTTTTTTAATTTGTGATGGACACATGCATACATTATCCACCACGAACTCAAATAGTTAGGATGGGGTTCAGAGAAGGTCATAACGTTGAATATTTGTAAAATTATTACACGCTTCACTTAAAATATCCTTGAATATCACGCAATATAAATGCTATGTTTTTGTTTCACTTCATTTGAAAACTTCATACACATAGTTAAATGTTAATAGATAGGATGATTCTCCCATATCCTTGAAATACTGTCCAAAAATTTTTGATTTTTCTATCAACGAAAATCGTTAACATCACTAGGTATGGTTTGCTTTACTTTGAAAATTAATAGTTTATTTGAAAATGCCAGTCAAATAAAATGACAATAATTGTGTCATTGAATTTATTGTGGTATACGAGAACATTGCTTTTCAGTACGGATATTTAATTATTTTTGTATATCAAGAAAACAAAAATGTGCTAGAAACAAATAAATATTATATAAAAATAGTTTGTGTAACGTTTCAAAATAAATGGAAATAGTTTGTCAGCTGCACTCCCACAAATTAATATATTGCGATAGTTTATCTATTAATTACGTTTATAAAAACAATGGGGTGGCTAGCTCAGTGGTATGAAGTCGGCCTGTGGAACCCTGGTTCGATTCCCACAGGCGACAAACAATTTTCATAATTTCAAAAGCTACCCCTGTGGCTCCTCCACCACTAACATCTTTGGGGGCCGTGCTTTGACGACTGATAATCGCACTTCACGCGCAAAATATATCACTTCGGCAGAGTGCCACACCCAGTAATGGGTAGAAGGCGTGATGATATATTTATTTATTTTATTTATAAAAACAATGATGGGTGAGTTCAATTCCCACAGCCGACAAACAATTTTCACCACATTTAAATTATCCCTGTGGCTCTCCTTCCACTAACATCTTTGGGGTTCGTGGTTTGACGACTAGTAACTGAATTTCACACGAAATCTGCTTCGGCTGAGTGCCACATCCAGAATGGGTAAAAGGCGTTATGAATGTTTATTTATAAATATAGTTAACGCATTTTTGAAAATTACAACTTACAACATTTTATCTATGTAAACAATAAAACGAATTACAATATGCAAACTTCAAATAGTTGAATGTGAATCAGATAAAATGATAGTGTATCCTTGAAGATTGAAACCATAATATTTTTGATTCACATTTTTTATCGATGAAGATAATATGATCAACTTCCGTATTTTTGTTTCACAACGTGTATTTTCAAAACAACTGAATCAGATTTTTTTATTATCTATATTTCCGTACCTGAACCACGATATAAAATGAAACAAGGTTAATGTGAACATAATGTATAGGTAACGTTGAATCTAATGCACATTATATTGTGTTATAACCTAAATTTGTATCGCGTAATCTAATTTTATTTTATATAGGTTTTATACAGATGAAAAAATATGTAATATGACATGTGAATACAACTTATTAATAAATTGTTATAAAAACTGTGATTGATATCATTAATTATTTAATTATTACAACGTTTTGCTACTTTCATGTTATTGATTATGTTACTAATACCTTTAAGGTATATTGATATACTTAACCTAAAAATGTTATTTAAAAAATGTCCTGCATTCTTTATGTAACAAAAATAGCGTAATATTTAAAAAGTAAAATATAGTGTTGAATTACTACTATAATTGTTTATTTTTAAATTATAATTAATACTTTTATTAAATGAAATGCAATTATGAATCATTGCATAACATTTTTGTTTGAGTATTTTACCACAACTGCGTTGTTAAAATCTAAATTAAAATATATATATATATATTTTCCACTTATATTGTTTTACAAAATAAAGATTTAAAAATACGTTATTTCATCAAACATATGTTCATCTTTTTCATATTTCGCACATTTTTTAAATTAAAAGTACAAATACAAATGAACCGCTAGTATGAACGCTGTTCAAGAGTTTGTCAACTGTCAAATTATATTAGTGAATAATGCTCCAAATAACTTTTTTAGAAACAGTTTCTTCTAATATAAATTGGAACATTTAACAAAGACAAAATACAATAGTTCATACTGACGGTTAACATTTTTAAAATTATTACTATCGTCGCAGTTTTCAGTCCAGTGAACATTTTTATTTCTAAAAACTGTCTTAAACGTAATTCTGCTTTTCAACAATAAATAATTGTTGGAACCTAATGAATACATCAATTTGATCGGAAGTTAAGCAATGAATATAATAGTAATTCGCAGTAATTTGTTGAAGAGCTATACATAAGCTTCAATTATTCTCACCAAAGATTCATTTTCCCAATACCTCTTAATTTTACTATTTTAGTTAGTTTACTGCAGTATTAAACGTTTAAGCAATATTTATTTTATCGTTTCTATCTGAAAATAAATGGTACAATATATTTGGCGTCAGTCCAAAATTCCGTTGAAAATAAATCTGAGATTTTAAATATTCGTTAGCGGGGACAATATTTTGCCAATAATAATTTTATTTTGGTGCAGTGTCACCTGTCCTAATTTATATAAAAACGCTAATTTGAACATACCGTGCTACGAACTTAAGCAAGAAGTTTCATTAAAAACTTCAGAAAAAAACTCGTTCAGATGAAATTGTGCAACTATTTACTATAAGTTTTTTTTACTAATATTTCGTGAACTCTAGTAACATATTATTCGCGACAGTACATGAACATAGAATAATGGTTTTATTGTAACACCAAACCGATCGGCCCAAATTCTTATAAGAATACTGTTAGATTCCATCAACTAGTTCAGGCCACCAAAAAAGCGTATCTTGGCAGATCCAGATTACAGTATTTGATAATTAGCGAGATCATTTATACTACTACATAATCCATCAATAACCATTTGCTTAATGCTTACAATACGAAATTTGAATAAGTCTGAAGTTAATATAATTCAGTTGTGCATATTTCATGCTGTCATCATGATAAAATATGTTGTCACTTAAAAAACAGATGTTTTAATAAAAATGCAAAAAAAGTTCTAGAAATATACGAAAATAATTGCTAAATATTTTTGTGACAATAAGTTTTGAGAAGTGTAGCATATTAGAGCTATGTATATCAATGTTTATTTAAAAGCGGTAAACTATTTTTAATTTGGCGTTGAAGAACAAATGATATTTCCTGGTATTACGTCAAAGTTTTTTAATAAAACTTTTTCAATTTAATGTAATCGCATTGTTCGCATCTTGGAAAGAGAACCAGAAAAACAAGGAACGAGTAGTCAAATAATAAAATGATTACTCACACAGCCAGACATTGCCCATCGGAGCCGCATGCATCAAGCGTGGGTCAAAATCCAAGCCAGCCAAATCTTTCTGCAACCGCGAACTATCCATCGTGAGTGCTCGTTCGGGCAGCAGGAACAAGTGGTCAATGTCATCGATTATCCCGCTTTGCTCGCTGTGGGGTTGGATCACTGTCAACATTATGCTTGTTGCGGGAATGCTCCCATATCACAACACGAACTGCGATTTCGCGAACGCTCAACGTCACACGGCGCGAATAAACGTCAACTACGCGAGGTTAGAAATAACACGCACCCGCCACAACCGACGGCAAGAGACTGCTTTGCGCCAAGCATGCCTATGCGAACGAACAGAGCAACAACATACCACGGCCACGACTATCTCTTTTGCCACCACGTGACTGCTGAAGTGCTCAGACTACGGCCAACTATTTCTCGGATACACCAACGACAACGACAGTACTTTTGACGCTGTATTTTAACAGCCAAAGATGGGCACATTACACATTTAATGGCGTGTAATACACAACATATTAAAATATTTATTCTAATCAATATTCATTACTTAATGCCTCATTTCTTTTGTGGATTTTATACTTGTATTACGCAGCAATTTACTACATCATTTTTAATTCAATTTGTAATTTATCCTAATTTTTCTTGTTTAAACAATTTACATCATACATTGAAGTTGGGGTGGGTAGCTCAGTGGTTGAAGTCGGCCTGTGGATCCTGAGAACCCTGGTTCGATTCCCACAGTCGACAAACAATTTTCATAATTTCAAAAGCTACCCCTGTGACTCCTCCCCCACTAACATCTTTGGGGGCCGTGATTTTACGACTGGTAACCGCACTTCACGCTCAAAATATATCAATTACCGAGATCTGCTTCGGCGGAGTGCCACACCCAGTAATGGGTAGAAGGCGTGATGATATATTTATTTATTTATTTATTGAAGTTGCAAAACAATGTAGCAAGTTAATAACGTAAAACCATAACCTTAAAATACCTTAAACTTAGCCTAATATAATCCTATCAATATTTTGGTTACAATGTGCCTTTGACTTAGATTAATTTGGTACAACTCCAATATACCCTCTTGTCGACTAACAGTAGTTTGACGAATGAGATAGATAAGAAATTTTACATGATACGATCAGGTTCTAAAATTGAATAGTCGTTGTCCTATAGTTCACAGGTGGATTGTTATTACGATGGAAAATAAATCGGATGGTTAGGTTAGGGGTTAACGCGAGCGAAGCGAGCTAATCTAAAATCGGAATAATAAACCGTCCAAAAAGTAATGGTAAATCATTGTTTTAAAATCACTGGAAACATGAATTTCTCCTATACAGTGCATTTGGCAAAATATCAAAATAAGGCAAGAGGGTATACTGGAGTTTATCATTAAATTTTTAATACTGAATTAGAAATAAGTTTAGCTACCAAAATTTAGGATTATCTACACCATTTTTGGGTCTCAGTTGTAATTGGGGATCATAATTTGACCACTGCAATGGAAATACGTCTTGGTACAAAACTGTCATCCCTCAAGATCTGAAAATATAGAGCTGCCACAATTAGAAATGTATAAACTTGAAGATGATATATTTCAATTACAATTTGAGATAGAAAACAATAATAATTGAATTAATCAATTGACAAGTATTTAACTTAAAAATATATTAATAAAATTATTTTTGCTCAATTCTGTGAGTTCGATGCGTCAAATTAATTCTTACATATTTGTAAAATATTTTACTACAATTTATGCAAATCGCCTACTGAGTTAGGTTTAAGAATATTTTTCGGATTTGAGTTTTATTGTCACAATATTGAGGTTACGACTTCGATTTTCATGATTTGCGCACACAGAAAATTGGACGAATGTAAACAATGCCATGTATAATAAACGGATTTAAGGAATAGTAATTCGAAATGAACTACATTGAGAGAGGGCTTAAACATGATTTATCTTAATGCTTATCTCAGTTGTCTCAGTCAAGATGTCAGTTCAAATAACATGTATTATTCTTAGTTCAATTTTGACGTTTATCTATGTAACACGAAGCTTAACACAAACACAAATATTTTTACAATGATCATTAACAAACTGACTGGATGGTTTGCAACTAAAATAACCTAGAAATTTTGTGAGTAAACATGAAAGTGACAATCTTTTATTCACTAAAATAACCAAAAAATATCACAAAAAATCCGGAAGCAATTTTAGTACGTCGCACCTTTAATGAAAAGTAGCCATAAGAACTACAAAAAACTTTGTAGATATTTTCACCTTAATTACTTTGATAAAAAATCGATTTACAAAACTGAACAAAATAATTATAATAGATATTGTTTTCAATCACAAAAAAAATGTTAGAAAAAAGTTGAGCAGAACATAATAATGACAAATACATTTTGACAGTTATACTGACACTGCTTTTGATCACAGCGAGGTGTTACGGTCAATAAATACAATTATTCCGCAATTTTGTAAAATAACTAATCCCATTGTTACGCCTAGAATGACGACTTGCGATATTTTACAAATTATCCAACTGATTCACAACTGTTATATTATTAGAATAATTATACAAAAGTCTCATGTTTTTATCAAAAATCGCTTCTAGAAAAACTCAAATCGTATAGGTGGTTAAGGTAGTACTAGTGTGACGGTGGCGCCATCGGTTGTTGAGTGGCGAAACTGACGCTCAAAAAAATACAAAAATTGAATAAAATAAGTGCTTTATAGCTATTATGATTTGAATATCATGAATTGTTAATAGGTTGTTGGTCTAGTGAATTTTTAAATACTGTACCACCGTGTGGTATTGCCATTATAAATTGGGATTCTTAATTTTTCGTTAAAAACAAGGCTTTGCATGGCTATATATCCATTACTAAACGATAAATAACTTTCTCCTTCTGATACAATATACGTGGATAGTTCTAGAACATCTTACTAGTTTTTCAAATGAAACTGCAAAATTTTAGAGGTACACAAACCAAATATGTGCGATTTTGAGTGATGATCACCATAAGCCCCGTGTATAAGAACTCAACTTTACAAGCGAATATATTTGTTCACAGACGATGAATGTGTTTCATATTTTAACAGGATGCGTATGACTATCCAATATTTACGTGAGCCAAATTTCATTCCGATCTGCAAATTTTTTTTTCACGCTAGTACTACCTTAATTTATGAAGCAGCCAAGTTCTCAGTTTAGCAGTTACACCATGGACTGTACACGATTAACAATTATAAAATAATGTTTTCAGAGTAAATAAAAGAAATAGGTTAAAATCAATGAGAGACTTACAAGAAAATAAGTAGCGCCCGCATCTTTCTTTATTACTAATTATATAATATGTACAACCCTTAATTAGTGTTTAACATGATTTTTTATAGTATTATGGTAAAAACATAACTGTTGCGTTTCATTATGTACATCATTATTATTGTAATTACCTGGATAGTAATTATAAGAATAATAACCATTAGTTACGAAACAAACAATAAAGAAATTATGCAAAATAAGAAAATGTTTTGATCAGTAGAGTACATATTTCATGCTAAAATCCAACAATAGTAAGAAATAGTTGTAATAGCATGATAGTACGAAACGGCAATTATTCTATTACATTTATAGCGTTAAAATAAAAAATAACCTTTCACTGTAGAACCAAGCAGGTATTTTTATCTTTGTCTTATATTGTTAATTGGTCACACCTCATTTTCAGGTATTCAGCCAAGCAATGCATTACCACTAAATGTTCTAAATAGAAAACAAAGCTAACCTCATTTACAATGAATTCCATTAATTTTTATTCAAAAATGAGCAATTAAACGTTAAAATTACATTAAAATACAATCTATCTTTGCGGTAAAGATGCTTAAATCGGTCAGCCTGACAATTAATTATTTTTAACAACATCAATTTTATATCATAGTATCACGAAATAATATTGTAATGTATAATTTTACATGTTTTGTATGTAATTATCATATATTTAACTTCTCGCAATTTGTTTTTGCAAGAAATACAGTCTCATCAATTAGATATCGTTTAACATCAAATTAAATTTACAGTTAGGTACTTTTACGAACAATACGAGATATTTCAAAAAGGACAATAAAAATTCATGAGATAAAGTAATCATTTTATCCATTTTAACCTAAGAAATCTCAATGTCATGATACATTTATTTATCTTTTTAAATAACACTGATTTCAGTTCATTAATTTACATTTAAATATCTGTTAATACATTTCTACGCTTGGTACTAGGGATGTCGATTTTGAAATAAAAAATTGATAACCGAATATTCGGATCCGAATAATTCTGATATTCGTTAGATTTTATATTCGTATCCGAATAGTTCGGATATTTGGTAGTTTCCACATTCGTTATTAGGATATTCAAAAATTATTCGGATTTGAAATTTAACTTTTCCAGAAAATTTATTTATAAGTCAATTGAAGCACGAAAAATTCAATTCCGTTCTTCATATCTTGTTTGGTTAAGATATAGCCTCGGAAAAGTAGAAAATATGATGAAATAATTTTTTTGGAAAATTGCTCTTTTGCGGAGGCTATATCTTAAAACCAAACAAGATATGAAAATGCGGTCAACGGCATTGAATTCCTCGTGTCCGAATTGACTTATAAGCAAATTATTAGCGATTTTAATTTTTTGAAAATTTCTTAAGGGGTACCCCTTGAATTTTTTTCGATTTTAGGCTATTTTCAGACTGTTTGTTCTAAAATTCTACCTCGTACGAATATTCTAACGAAAATTTACATACATATGTATTTTGACCCGCTGAATCCAATAGTAAAATCCGGAAGTGCATAAATATTCTAGTTTTTGAGATATTGTTCAAAAACTGATCGTTGAGAAAATTTTGATGAAAACTTTTTTAAAAATAAAAAGTGCTAATAATTTGTTTACAAGTCAATTGAAGCACTAGAAATTCAATGCCGTTGAGCGCATCTTCATATCTTGTTTAGTTTTTGAGATATAGCCTCGGGAAACTCGAAAATATGATGAAGTAATTTTTTTGGAAAATTGAACTTTTCCGGAGGTTATATCTAAAAAACTAAAGAAGATATGAAAATGCGGTCAACGGCATTGAATTCCTCATGTCCGAATTGACTTATAAGCAAATTATTAGCGATTTTAATTTTTTGAAAATTTCTTAAGGGGTACCCCTTGGATTTTTTTCGATTTTAGGCTATTTTCAGACTGTTTTCTCTAAAATTCTTCCTCGTACGAATATTGTAACGAAAATTTACATACATATGTATTTTGACCCGCTGAATCCAATGGTAAAATACCGAAATGCGTATGTCTTCAAGTTTTTGAGTTATTGCACAAAAACTGCTCGATGAGAAAATCTTGGTGAAAACTTTTTGAAAAATAAAAGACTGAAAATTTGTCTACAAGTCAAATGAAGCACGAGAAATTCAATGCCGTTGAGCGCATCTTCATATCTTGTTTAGTTTTTTAGATATAGCCTCGGGAAAGTCGAAAATATGATTACGTATTTTTTTTTTTAAATTAAACTTATATCTTGAAAACTAAACAAGATATGGAGATGCGCTCAACGGCATTGAATTCCCCGTGCCCGAATTTACTTACTAGCAAACTTTTAGGACACTCCGAACTATTAATTCATTATTATTATTTGACTATTTGGTTATTCATATATTCGATCAATTCAGATATCCGAGCAATTGGGATATTCGGACTATCCGTATAACCAAAACCGAATATCCGACTAAAATCAACATCCCTGGGTACCAGTCGTCAAATATCCACAAATTGGTAATAAAAGTAAAAGTGTTATTTTTATAGGTAAAACAAATATTTTAAAATCAATATGCGAAAAATCACAATAATGTCAATAAAATTAAAATTTTACGAGTTAACTAAAATTTTACTAGTACAATACAATTCTCAGAACAACTGAAAACTACTAACGACATAAACTTGTGTCAAATCAATAATAAAACATTTTTGAAACATGCTTATTCCAATAAATATAATTTTTAAACAGAAAAAAATAAAACTATATATTTATTTGCGATATAAATTTCAGTATTATGTTAAAAATTTTCTAAACACAATACAAATACATAATTCTCAAACAAAAAACCTACAGCATGCTCTAATTTATACAAGATTAACTTCTGTTTTATTCAATCAATTTTTTGCATGTTTCAGAACAAAATTGCACAATTACTTCGGACATTTTAGCGTTAATCACAGATCTCGAAGTAATGTGAAAGTAGCCATGCATAGAAAAATGTAGTGGTGAGAACATATATATATATATCGTATATAGGAAGAATGGCAATAGTCTATACAGGTAATGCACAACAGCTGAATACATTTTAACTCATTCAATTATAATAATACAGTGGTACAGTTCAAGTGACCTGGGATGAAGCTTTCCAATCTTTATTGTTAAATCATCAGTTTATTATACGCCTTCTATAATATGATATTCGAACAGTGTTCTAGACTCGACATTTTTGCAAGTACTTGTGAATAACCCGGTGACCCGAAAATTAATTTCTCATTGTGAAATGACCGTCTTCTGGACAATCATTCAAACTTTATACTGAAATTGATCATCAAGATTGTTTCTCTGTTTGTAGAATTTATTTAAATAACTTCTAAAAAGGCAACTTTGCACATGACTAAAATTTGCGAACAGTTATTTTTAATCATAAAAAAAAGTTTCTTGTTGAAAGTTTATATTTTTATTTATTTTAACAAAACTTAAATACAACTAGAAAGTGTTTTTTCATCATCTCTATCTACAGAATACTCAAAAATTCGTTTTATAAAACTTTTTGTTTTATGAGATCGGTTATGTTTTTATAAACCTGAAAACCCCAGGTGATTATTTCAGGTATGTTTATTAAACTGAACAAATATAGTATGTGGAAACTTTATCATTTTCTTGATTTTTCCATTGTTTATAAAAAAAAAGCCATTTGTAGTTTAAAATTATTTGACAAATGTGAAAATTTGTAAAAACAATGGAAAAATAAAGTGAATGTTTTGATTTCCACATACTAGATTTAATGAGTTTAATAAACCCGAAATAATCACCTAGGGTTTTCAGGCTTATAAAAATATAACCGACCTTTACTATTTAACAAAAAGTTCTTATTTTGGCTACTTGCCCTAAAAATTTGTAATTCGTTTTACAATTTTTTTAACATCCTGTAATATCCGCTACAAATGATTTTGCAGCATTCCTGATTCAATATCAACATTTTCAAATAAATTGTAATGCCAATGGCACACTAGTCGAGGAGCATGAATGAGCGTCGAGGAACTCATCGATGAAACAACAGAACGCACCCTGACTGATAAAATAAACAAACACGAAAAAATAGCACAAAGCAAAACCAAAATGACAGCCCAGGCTAACATAAACTGAGACACAATAATACGTGTGAAATGAGATACAATCATTTCATCGAGGAATTCCTCGATGGAAATAGTGGCGCCTCTATTTTTCATCGATGATGGGTGCGTTCTGTTGTTTCTTCAATGAGTTCCTCAACGCTCATTCATGCTCCTCGACCAGTGTGCCATTGGCATAAGCTTTATTTTACCTAATCAAACAATTCCTACATAACCTAAGTACAATTTGTCGATACACATTTTAAATATTTATATGAATAAAAGTAACGTACCTAATAATATTGTAAAACAATTTTAAAGACAGTATACCACAGCTAAAGAATTATTTTTACGGTTTTGTGTTTTTACGACAAAGATAAACTAAAATGCCTATAAATTTTTGTAAACACGAGTTGAAACCAAAGACTATTTCCGTCAATATTTTATGTCAATCTGCTTTCTATAAATGTATAAATGAATGCAATACTTAAGGCATTGAATAAAAAATGAGCTAGTAGGCACTAACAAAAATTATTAGATTTTTATCTAAAATATGTTTTATGTAAAATACGCCATACATAAAGGTTATTTTAGTCGATGGTAGATGAATTGCGTTAGCAGTATTTTTAGCTAAAACTAAATATTATAATTAATATAATCGCAAGGTGTTTAGCTTAACCAAAATTTGACTAGTTAACAATTTGATTTAATACAATGTTGCCCCTTATATTGCATTGTTGCCCTCCGCTCATGGAGTTCGTGATTGGCGCAACTTATTTGCACAGAATATTCAATTACAACATTGTTTTTAACAGGTACCTGTAACGGCATTGCTAACATTACTAACTGTCCTTGTTTATCAGTTTCTTGCTAGATAACTAATAGAAATTAGATACATTTACCATTTAAATACATAAATCATTTATCGAATACAAGGATCAATAATTTCACACGGTAAATGACATTTATTTTAGAGATTTAGCTTTTTAACTGAAAACACTATATAGAAGTTAGAAGGTTTGGTTTTAATTTCGCTGAGGTTTTCTCTTAACTAATTATCATAAACGTGAAGTAATTTTCACTAACTTCACTAGCCAGTAGGTACACAGGTTTTTAATCACGCCGTAAGGTCGTAATGGGTGAACTACCACTGAAAACTTAATTTATGATATTTTCTACAAACTCCACACTTTCTATAATCTAAATTCAACGTTAAATATTAATGTTGCCATACATAACGTCCCTAGCACTCGAGTTTATATATGAACATACAAATATGTAGCGATAACAAATTTTAAATCTAAAAAGATGAGGTAATAATGGACAAGGGCTTAAAGTTGTAGTTAATTTATTGAAGATTTAATAACAACGTTTCAGCCAAGGTTATGGCCATCTTCAGGTCTATATAATAAAATAACAAGTATGTTAACAACCAAGAAATTGTTAGTCAAAAAACAATTTACTTACCAAAAGTTAAATAAAAACGATTAACAACAAGTAGAATAAGGCGATAAATTTTCATAATTTGAAAAAGCTATCCCTGTGGCTCCTCCACAACTAACATATTTGGGGGCCGTGATTTGACGACTGGTAACCGCACTTCACGCGCAAAATATATCACTTACCGAGATCTGCTTCAGCAGAGTGCCACACCCCGTAATGGGTAGAAGGTGTGATGATATATTTATTTATTTATTTAGAATAAGTTACGAAATTAATTATTTAGGGCAGCGTTTCTTAGCCTTTTTTGTCCACGGACCCCTTAGGAAATCAAGCACAATTTTAAGGACCCCCTTAATTAAAAAAGCAGCCTGTAGCGTGCGTATCGATTACAATACTTTTGGTGGAATTTATTTATGATTGTTAAATGGTCCATAGATAAGGCTGCGGACCACAGGTTAAGGAACACTGATTTAGGGCAAACATATATCAAAATGAAAAATAAATTAAGAGTCTAAGCGTTGCAAAAAGAATGAATCTAAACTTGTTGTTAATGGTTTTTATTTAACTTTTGGTAAGTTAATTGTTTTTTGACTAACAATTTCTTGATTGTTAACATACTTGTTACTTTATTATATAGACCTGAAGATGGCCATTACTTTGGCTTAAAGTTGTAGTTAATTTATTGAAGATTTAATGAAAACGTTTCAGCCAAAGTAATGGCCATCTTCAGGTCTATATAATAAAGTAACAAATATGTTAACAATCAAGAAATTGTTAGTCAAAAAACAATTACTTACCAAAAGTTAAATAAAAACGATTAACAACAAGTTTAGCTTCTTTTTGCAACGCTTAGATTCTTAATTTATTTTTTCATTTTGATATATGTTTGCCCTAAATAATTAATTTCGTAACTTATTCTACTTGTTGTTAATCGTTTTTATTTAACTTTTGGTAAGTAAATTGTTTTTTGACTATCAATTTCTTGATTGTTAACATACATGTTATTTTATTATATAGACCTGAAGATGGCCATACCCTTGGCTGAAACATTGTCATTAAATCTTCAATAAATTACCTACAACTTTAAGCCCTTGTCCATTATTACCTCATCATATTACATTTGGCTGATTAAAACATTCTACATTAAATCTAAAAAGTTCAATAACAATTTTGTATTACTACAGGTTTAGAGTTTAGTAAGCGAAAAATAATTATTATCTAGTTAGAATTATAATGATGTAAGTAAAAATTATCATACATATAGTGTCGAAATAAAAATTCCACGAAACCGGTAATGATAAAAAATAAATAAAAATATGAATCAATAACAAATAATGATATATTGGTAAATCTAGTCACACATACATAGAAAATAAAATATGACAATATAAGTTGATGCACTAATATGGTTAAAACATAACATGATAATATAAAATATCTAAGAAATGTCAATTGCAAGTGACTCACCATTATTCATGTTTTCGGTAGAGGACTGTTTTGACATGATGCCTGAAAAATAACACAAATTATTAGGATAAATTTTTTTTAAGTAAAGCATGTTAGGGTAAATATGTGAGTGTACAGCTGAAACAGAACATTCCGAACTGACAGCGCAAGAAAATAAGAAAAAACTAGTGAGATATCCGGCTGTCTACATTCCCAGATCTAAATAGATGTACCCGAAGTTCAAGCAGTGTCTGAAGAATATAGAAAAAGGAATTTATCCCAAAATAACTCTAAGTAAGATGCACTACATGCTTATTCGCCCATAGCAGAAAATGTAGATAACTAACCAATGTAACAGAAACGTGTGCACTTATTTACATATCACCCGTAACACATTGGCGTTTTATATTAAATACCAAAATTTCATAAATTTATCTCTCACTGATAACAATGCTAAGCAGATCAGCTAATCCACTAGTTTAGCACAAATGAAAAACACCGGTAAAAATCAGAGGTATTTCCAACAAGAATGCCTGTCACTCGTTGTTTCACAAACATTTCAAGTATTTGTTTCGAGATTAAAAATAGATTGAAATTGTCGGCTTTTCGAAATTTCGAATAATTGGAAAGCAGAATTATCTGTCAAATGATGTGTAATTGTGTCTCCCACATCTTTACGTTAAGACACGTTCTATCATCCTTGACAAGGCCACATCAAGGTAGTCATATCAAGCTAAAAAAACTGCCACACTGTGCAAAAAGTAAACTATATCTACGAAAATAAATATGATAAGCACTCGAACTCATTTTAGCAAGCAGGTAACATGATAATTTGCGTTACTTGTATTAATCACTCGAACTACTAATAAATAAATTTACTACAGATGGTCATGTATCATCGATTATGTAATAATATAGGCGTTACAACCGACTAAAAACGATATTTAAATGTTTAGGATATTACAAAAAATCTATAGCTATACATTTAGTACAAATGAAACAGTATTTACCTGACGGTTTTATCTGCTCAGAACTTTCCTGTATATTTTCTGCCATTTTGGCACAGTCACTACTCACACAACACAATTCATGAATTTCACATTTTTACCACCACGTACCAGTACCATCTAGCGTATAATCTACGTTTTAGAAAGCTACTGTAGAGGGCAATACTATACATTATAAACAATTGTAGGTAACTGTTTACACAACATGTAAGTAATGTGTACGTGACTACATTTAAATTTTCTTAAATTTCGTTTAATATTTACTTATTTATAAATAATATTAGAAGTATTATTAAACTTTGCTTAATTCTGAGATATAAAAAACATTAAAGTCATCATATTTCAACATATTGATATATAACGATTATACAGTTCTAATTACATATTGTTTGTTATTTTAAACACTATCAAAATTCATAAAACTGTTCATTGGCCTTAATATGTTTTTGACAGAAATATTTATTTTAAGCTACAGTGTTTTAGAACTAATTGCCGTTTTTCACATTATTGATTGCAATAATCACAATTTATTTTTGTAGGTAATAATTATAATCTTTATTAGTTTTTCTAAAAAAATTTGACGCGTAAGAACAGTGTTTGTTTTTCCCACCATCAATTGTCACGTGATTAAAGCCGGTATAAACATGCGCAAACGGAGATAAACAAGTTAGTACGCATTCAAGAGTTGTTGAATATTTGTGCCACGAGTTTAAGTGTAAGTTTGACTTCAGTAAATTAGAAACAACAAAAGTAAAGAATATACTTGTCATTTTTAGTTTAAAGTAAAGATTACCACTCACATATTTATTAATTAAGATGTCTGATGAAAATGCAGTGTATATTATATCAGGATGCAGAACAGCGATAGGTATAACACTAACCTATTTTTCACCACAAACGTATTATAATTTTCTGTTTAATTAGGTTCTCTTGGAGGTGTATATAAAAACACTCCAGCCCATATATTGGGCAGCTTTGTTATTAAAGAAGCTTTGCATCGCGCCTGCATCAAACCTGAAGATGTTTCGGAAGTTATTATGGGACAGGTAATAAATTGTTTTATATTTTCATTGTATCTATAAATAATACGTTTTAATTTAGGTTTTGACGGGAGGTCAAGGCCCAAATCCTGCTCGATTAGCATCTATGAAAGCTGGAGTACCTAATTCCGTGCCAGCATTTACCATCAACATGCTATGCGGATCTGGGCTAAAGTAAGTCATAAAATTTCTCCAAATTTGACATACATTTTTTATAACTGCATCACTGAAGTTTCCTTTGAAATACTTAAAGTAGAAAAATATTGTTATCTCGTTTTTTATTCATAACATTTTATTAAAACAGTTACGCGATGTATTTAGCAAAAAAGATGGAATAATTGTATAACTTTTACATACATTTTACAATTCATATCACGTATTGCGTCATTATTATTCTTCACCATTATTTATTACATCAAATTTGCCATTTACTTATTAGCTTTCCCAGAATTTCACACCTAATATATATCCTGTGATGTGAGTACAATAAATATTTTACGTAAATTAAACCTAATAACGATTTTTATAGGTCCGTATATTTAGCCTATCAGTCGATTAAATCCGGTGAATCAAAAATTGTAGTTGCCGGAGGTCAGGAAAATATGAGCATGTCTCCCCATAGCCACTGTTTGCGTACCAGCATCAAGTACGGACATTCTCATTTTCTTGACAGTATTTTAACTGATGCCCTTATTGACCCAAATCTACATATGCATATGGGCGACACAGGTTAAACCGTGATTAAAATCATAGTTTTACATATCTTATTATATTTTTGTTATTGTAGCTGAGCATTTAGCACAAAAATACAAAGTATCGCGATTGCGTCAAGATGAATTCGCATTCAAATCCCAGAAAAAAGCTGCAGAGGCAAAAGAATGTACTCACTTCTTTGAGGAAACAATTCCTGTGCAAACAAAAGATGGCAAGACCAGTGTTATGATATATGGTGACGAATTTCCTAGAGATGATACTACTATGGAAGGACTTGCTAAGTTGAAGCCTGTTTTCAAAGGAGTAAGAAACAGTTGATTTACAATAAATTAACAAATAATAAAAATATATATTTATAGACTATTGAGCGTACTGTTACTCCTGGAAACTCGTCTGGTATTAATGATGGAGCTGCTGCTGTTGTCATTTGCAGCGGCAAAGAACTGAAAAATCTTACTGGACCAAAAGATTGTTTCGCCAAAATTGTTGGTTTTGGCCAAGCGGGATTAGATCCAGAAGATATGGGTTTAGGACCTATTCAAGCCATACGCAATTTGGTACGTTGAACTTATCTTGAAATAAAGTATGGAATAAAATTATTATATTTTCTTTAGCTCACCAAGGTTGGCTGGTGCACTCTCGACGTCGATCTTTATGAATTAAACGAAGCTTTTGCTGTTCAATCAATTCTCGTTATTCAAGATCTGAAGATTCCAGAAGATAGAATTAATATTTGTGGTGGAGCTATCGCTCTTGGACATCCACTCGGAGCTTCGGGAACCAGAATTCTTGTTACTCTGCTGTATAACTTGCGCCGTTTAGATAAACGGAGAGGAGTTGCCGCCTTGTGCATTGGCGGTGGAATGGGAATTGCAATTGCAGTAGAACGTTGTTACAACGAACTATAACTTAAAACATTTTGTTTGAGATGATTAGTTTTTCATAGAATTATAGTTAATTTCTCAATATTTTTTGCGATATCTTTATAATATCATAAATGATATTTTATTTTTGTTAGTATTTAAATCAAATATATAGCAGCGAAGGTGATACTTGCTAAAGTATTTTGTATCTGATTCGAGATTCTTATGATGTAAATGTAGCTTTAATATCATTTTCTTGTGCCTTGTGATTACCATGTCAGTATAGTTTATTTTAGTCTCTAATAGCAAAGAGATAGTTTAAGTGTTCAAGGAAATGTAATTCGAACTCGCATATTTCAAATTTATGTTCAACGAATAGTTGTTATGTTCTGTTTTATGTTAGAATTTATGTATTAGTTTATCATAATATTTCACTTTATAATGAGTACATTTAGATAAGTACCTCATTTATTATATTCCATGCACTCAGTGTAACAACGGTCGGTGGTTATATAAAAAAAAAACAACATAAATCTGCTGTTTTTTGTTTGTTTGCATAATTGCAGAATACAATATCTTATGTTCAACGAATGGAAAATCTTTGTATACTCATTTAAGCGTATTTTTGTATGAATAAAAAATAAAACAATTAATATTTTGTTTTAATCGTGCATCTATGTCCAAACACAAGTGAAGAAATGAATATCAAAAATAGGAAACTTCGTATTAATAAGTTTTGAGTAATAATTTTCGTAAGCATAGAAAATGAAAGGGTTAAATTTGAACAAAATCATTAAGATTATGAGATCTTCATATTTTGTTGTAAAATCATTCTCCAAAAGTTTAATACAATAATTAATATTTAGAAACCAACAAATAAAAGTTATATGAAAATACGATTATAAAGAATTTTTTGTACCTAACGAAATGTTGACCAAAATCTTTAAATAGGTATTCGTACTAGTTTTTACTTACCAAAAATTGCAATGCATCTCAAATAAATATTACATCACAAAAAAAATTACGTAATATCGTTGATTGACTAATAAACTGTATAATCAAAGATAATATGCAAACATGTTTAAAAACTAAACACTATCACATCACACTACATAAACCAGAAGACAACTAAAATAATATTTTACATACTGTCACACACAAACATAAATAACAATAATTATGATAAACCAGTTTGTGCGAGCATGGTAATATACTGAAATAAACTTACATATTATATATCGTTTTAATCAATTAAGTATGATAATATTTAATTAGTTATTTCATTAAAATACTGTAAAGTATTCATTTGAAAAATATATTTATTTTACTATAAATCTGAAATTTGTAGGTACAATCAAATTTACAAAATACAGGTATTCCCAAGTAACTATTTTAGAATTTGTAATATATTACAACGCAATGTCTTATCAATTCGACAAAATTATAAATCTTCTCTATTAACAGGAACAAAGTATGCATATTTAAATAAATATTTAGCAGTTGCATTAACAGCCCATTTTATACATATTTTTTATATTCAGTATCAAAAGTGTACAAATAAGTCGTATTTTTAAAGTAATGTAATATGTCAAAATTATCTATTTATTATTACAAAAAATACTGATACTTATCAACTATATCTAAAATTAAAAGATTTTCACATATTACATTACACAGAATTATTTTTAATTATATTTAAATATTTTAATTTTTTTTTGTTTCTATTTACAATTATACAAAGTCAGTCTTAGTTACAAACTATTAACAAAAATTGTTTTACTAAAGTAATATCTTTTTCACAACTATTTTAACGTTGATTTTATCAATATATTTTCTACTGCAGTTGTATCACTATTATGAGATATATTAAATGCACTTTTAATCACATTCTTTAAAGATGAACTATTAACTATCAAAATAAGAGCAACAGATTTTTTTATTTACTACTCTGCAAATTATATAACATTTCGAAAAAGAAACTATACTAACAAAAACTGTTACTGTACAAAATGAGAACATGCGTAGTTATTAAAGTATCAGTTTAAATATTAAACATAAGAATGATAAACTTGCATTATTTTAAATTAATCATACAATTCAAATGAGTGCTGTAGATAACAAAAAAAATGAAAATGTTTGTACCTGAAACTTGATCGACCTAATTATCTTACATGAATTGTAGACTAGAATAAAAAGCGTTACAAAATTAAAACCAGTGTTAAATACTACTACAGCTGCCGATTCAAAAAAAATCTTTAATCACTCTGATTTACGCGTAACACTAAAAACTTTGTCCTTCATTGAAATTACGAAATTACCGGAAGTATAGGAATAGTCAGGATGTGGATCAGGTTTAAAATAGGAAAAAATGATTTCCTGGAAAAAAGAATAAGAATGGAGTTACAAGGAAACAGGTTTAACCGAAACAAAATAGAAATAAGAATTAAAATATTCACCAGTACCATTAAAACTTTCTTTCTCTAAAATGTTTCTTTAGATCAGACCCGTGCACCCTAGGCCCTTTCTGACATTCATCAAAAATATAAAAGCAGCTTAATTTAGATTATTTATATAGATATACAATGTTTGTCTCAAATTTATTTTTCAAATGGTGAATATTTTATTTATTTTTACACATACAAATGTACAAGTGTTTAATAATGACTTTTTATGTAATATTTCTACCAAATAAGTATTTTTTCTTAATTTTTTTCTATAATAAAATTATAAATCTCAAGATTAACGTATTTGAATTTAATTATTGAAAATATCTCTCAATCCACCACACCTACCAAACATCATATCCCTGCCCTTGATAAAAAGTTGCACGGATCTGCTTTAGATTAATGTATATAAATGTAAAAAAATGTTTGATCAAATTTTGCACATAACCTTTAGTCTTGATAACAACTTTAAATTATGCGATAACTGCTAATCAACCTCCGCCTGTTAGGAATAAGGACCAGGAAGTTACTGTTAAACAATTCACTGAAAACTCTTTTTCATTAGTCGAATTACAAATAACGAGAACATTGAGTTGGTAATTACAGTCACATAGTAACGAAATTAATAGGAATTATTGCACGAATCGAAATTAAATGTTTAGTAAGTATGACCATACAATGTACGACAATATATGTTATAAATTTTAGTAATAAATCATATATTAATCATGAAATGAAACTGAACATAACAGCATAACAATTAAGCATTTATTTGTGAAACTAAAATTCTTATCAAATGTTTATAAATTTTGTAACTGAAGAAAATGTACAATAAACTACTTTTTTTAAATAATGATTTTTGTAATTTTTATACAAAACTAATCAAACGACAATGTTTAAAATGTTAAACTTATTGTTCAGAGTTTTTATCACTTTCACTCCAACTGCATCTACCTATCTGAAAAAGTTCTTTTTTTTAATAGTTTAATTTGAATTCTGGGTACTGGGGAATGCACTTTTGATGCATATTTTTGTCCATTTATGTTGATTCATTGTCTGACTTATGCAAACAATTCGTGGCGTTTTATCAAAAACATCACTTGTAGAATAAATTAGTGGATTGATTCAGCTGACGAAAAATGATTTTCAATATTAATCACGTAAATTAATATTTTAATTAAATTATTATTAACAATTTTGTTTTATATTTTGAATCATCTCATGTCTATAGGATTAATTATTAAGAATTAATGTTATTTAAAAGTTAAAATTAGTTCACTACTAATTGAAGAGACCTACAATGAATCAACATACCACGAAAAATTATTTACAATTAAAAATTGTTATGTACAAAATGAAATAAATAATTACTAGTACTCAAATGATAGTAATATTCATTGATCAGTTCGTGATCTAACTAATAAACGTATAAATAAAAATGAAATCAACTTGCCTCAAAATAATCAGGTTTGGGTGGTTCTGGAGCTTTCGGAGGCAAAACTGGCACATATGGTGTCATCTTTCGTAAACGAAAATTTGCTGGTTGTCCTTCTTTTAGATAAAGTCCACTGCACTTTGGTGAAGCGAGCATGCTTCCACACCTTTTGTTCTTATCACAGCAACTCTTCTTTCTGGGTGGCTCCGTAACTACATCATTTTTTCTATCGGCATTATCTTCTAGTTCTTCACTTCTACGGCGTTTAGAACTTCGACTTTTTTCAGAGCCAGAATCAGAAGATTGATTACTATCATTTGGCTGATGGTCTGTAACTTCAACCGGGTTTTTCTCATTGCTGATATCTTCACGGGGGTCATATTCTTCGTCGTCCACCGTAATTGTACGATCAACGTAATTTCCACTATTGTCGACGTAACGAAGACGCAGATAAGGTCGATCTTGACCAAAGTCCACTGAGCTACTTGATAAAGGACTACTTAGAACTTCAAAGGAGCTAGATCGTGGCAACTGATCCTTCGGATTATTATTGTTTAATGGTGTGATTCCAGATACTGATGGGGCAGGTTCGACGCTTTTATTCAGTCTTTTTCGTTGATCATTATCAGATTCTGATGAAATTTCTACTGTCGGATCATGTTTTGAGTTATGATAAACTCGAGAATCACCCCTAGATATGGCTTGAGCATAACTACTTGTACGGTAATGCTTGCGTCTGGATGTACGTTTAGAGGGGTTCTTAACTACGCAACTAGCATCGTAACCTTCGTCAGATGCGCTCCAACCAGTTGCTTCAACTATGTTTCCCTTCTTGAAGTTTTGGCGCATAAGATTTATATCGCTATATACGTCTTCCTGTGAAAAAATTTATATTTATTTATTACGAAATATCAACCTTAAATGAAATAAAATAAATGAAATAATTTTTTAATTTTACTTACCAACATTTTCAAATCAATGACGTGGTTTTGTAAGGTATGTCCTTCATCCAGAACAATGCTAGGATTCAAAACTCGAAGAGCTGATCCACTTCGGACGTATTCTTTTGGAGCAAGAAGAGGTCTCATATTTATTATCCGGAAGACAACCATTGCAAATGGAATCATCCATTCTACACAAAGCTTTACGCTGTCCCACGTATAACCTTGCAAAACAAAATAAAAAAGAAATTAGATATAAAAGGTAAGCGAAAAAAACGGAATCGTATCCGAACTACTTTGTTATGATTATTTAAGAATACTGTATTGATAGATGAGGAAGCATAGCGAATAAATAAATAATAAAGTGGTGTGTTTGGAATTTTTGACGAAGGTTGATTATGAATAATATATTTAAAAAATGAGTACTTACCAGAAACAAATAAAGCTTTCTCGCGGTTAACGACGAAGTATACAACCGATGCAGCAATCACGCTATATTTGAACTGCAACATTCCATCATCCAATGAGCAGAGATCAAGAAGCATGGACGCAGTCATGAAGAGGTGTGGTGAAAATTGAGGATAGATTACATCATCATCTTTAGTATTCATTCGATGCGCCACATCTCGAATTTTGTCGCCTTTAATACTAGCTAGTTGTAAGTATAAGCACAACCATCCAGTAACAGTCATCGGATTCACATCCCAGTGCAATTCTGTAAGGATATCCATTTCTTTGGCGAGCATGTCTGCATCAGTGCAAGCACCGTCAGTTACATATGCCAGTTCGGCTAACTTTGGTGGATAGATTTCTTCAACTTTAGCAGCAATGAATAAACATGTGATCCCTAGTAACTGCAAGTGATTCTTTGGAATAATATCAGTTCTACTTAAGAAGCGGTCAATGTAATCTATTGCTAAGTAATAAGTTACACGTCGGAGTTTATATACATCGCAGACCTGAAAATAAAATTTTATTTTACTATAAGACAGATATTTTAAACTAGTACTAATTATAAAACTAGGACTAAATGGAAAAACATGACTGATGGTTGCAATTTTTAAGACAATTTTAAGTTTAAAGCATTTAAATATAAAATATATCATCACGCCTTTTACCCATTACTGGGTGTGGCACTCTGCCGAAGCAGACCTCGGTAAGTGACATATTTAGTCAAGTCACGGCTCCCAAAGATGTTAGTGGTGGAGGAGCCACAGGGGTAATTTTAATGTGGTGAAAATGTTTGTCGGCTATGGGAATAGAACCAGAGTTCCCAGGATCCACAGGCCGACTTAATACCACTGAGCCACCTAATCCATATTTAAAGCATTTAATTTAATAAAACATTGGAAAGACATGCAAAAATTAAATTTTCCTTTCTGTAGATCTACAATATTGAGCTACCACGATCAGAAGTGCTGTGATACATTTAAAAAAAAATAAGTAGAAATTCTACTTACTTCCATAAGCCAGTCGAACAAAATGGCCCTCATCCTCGTATTTAAATTCGGATGCCGCCTGAAAACCGTTGAGCTTCTTTCCGTTAGGCCAATATCTTCCTTAAAACACATAAGTAACGACAACTCAGTGCTATCAGACCAAGAAATGCTGGGTAGAGGAATATCCCGAACACGAATCGGTTGCGGGCTGAAAGCTGCGTCCACTCGCATACAAACATTACTGACGCATTCTTCAACTGATGATAAGCGGTTAACCGTTCCATTTTTACCGCTCGTATGTGGAGTTTGTTCTCCAACATGTGAGTCGTTCTTTGAATCGGTATTCTTGCTACGACCAGAAGATTTTTTTGTTGTGGTCTTCGTGGATTTGTTCTTACGCGGGGGAGATTTTTCGGCGGCATCAGAATTGGACTGTTAAAAAGAAATTAAATTTTTCGCTTTTGTTTTGCTTTATTGAAAAAATAATTTATAAAGCTTGAAGGAGACTTCCGACAGATTTAGCATTCTTAATTTATTTATTTATTACTGAAATTTGAGCCAGATTCAAAAAATAAACAATAATATTACTGTAAAAATTAATTAACAATCACTCTATGGAGTATAATGATGCTGCTTTTATAGCTGAAAAAAAAATTTTAGAAAAACTTACCACAGGGGCGTTTTCATCTGACGATGGAATAACAGAAGGTACAGATGGAATACTGGAACTACCCTCATCATAAAGAGTAGAACTGTCAGTAGTTGAGGTAGAAGGCGAAGCAGCAAAAAGGTAATCTTTATTGGGTCCTGTGATTTGAGCCATTCTCAAATTTTCGCCTTCTCCGCAAATAACATTAGTGGCCCAACGATGAGGAGGAACTGGATCCAAGGGCTCTCCATTTAATTTCCGTTTTCTGATTCATGAAATTGAGATGTCATATAATTCTTTTATTTAATATTGAAGCGAAAGTTTGATATTTAAATTTGATTTTTAGTTTTTGAAATAATTTGAACAATTCATTTTGGTAATATTTAACCATTCACGATGTGCTTTAAATGTTGTACAGTATTTAAAATACGGTAGTAAGAATTTTATAAGATTTTGCATGTATCTATCCTTTTATATTATTATGAATGAATCATTGTTATTGTTTTAGTCTTCTAGAATGTCATACTGCACCACTCTTATTTTATGTATCTTGTTCATTTGTGTCAACTTCAAATGATAAATTACCTTTTGAACACATCTTGTATTAAATCTCATGTTATAAGCTGATCAATTAAAAATTAATGTTCCTTTAATTCTTAAAGTTAATAAAAATAATAGTAGATGCCACTATCAAAAATTTCAAAAATATTTCGCGGCTTTGTTCAAAATATTAATTAATTTAATACAGAACTACTTACGTTACCGGGTCCATCATGATAACTTCAATTCGATGGGGAACCAAATCTGCAAAATAATCAAACAAATAAAAAATTTCTTCTTAATACGAATACAACTTAATATATCTTTATATTTATATACATAATAGAAGGTAGTATGAAATAAAATTAAAAATACACGTAGTATGGAATATAATGTTGCGCCAGTTTAATAAAAGTAGAAGCGAGTGTTAAAATATAATTTTGTTTGTTAAAAGCAGATCAAACGATAAACAAAGAAATTTTGAATTAAAATAAAATAAATATTTTATCATGCCTTTTATCCATTCCTGGGTGTAGCACTCTAAAATCCCAGATCTCGGAAAGTAATATGTTTTGCGCGTGAAATGCGATTACCAACCGTCAAGTCGCGGGCCCCAAAGATGTTATCAGGGTAGTAATTTTTAATGTAGTAAATAAAAATCAGTTTATCGTTTGAAGAAATCGAACTCGAGTTTTCAAATACGAAGAAGTACTTAATTATAATTTGATTAATAAAAATCAATAAACAATTAAAATTTTAAACGATTTTAACAAAGCTCGATCCACCAGCCCACAGAACGCTGCCCCAAAAAATTAACATATTTTGATAATAAAAAAAAGTTATTAGTGAAATACTTTTGTTACGAAAAATATCTACTACTGGTTTAATTTTTTTACTGTTCATTAATTTTTTTGCTAATTATTTAGTTTTTTTAATTATTATTCAGATCTAATATTTTTGAAATTTTGAGTTACTGATCACTGACTGATTGAAAAGTTGAAGAGAAGCTTGTAACTTGTTGCCTATGTGCGCTGCCACCAAATCTTCGCGCGTACACCATTACCTAAGCCAACTACCTGCACGACATGAATAAATTTCCAAAATAACAGATGGAATGAAATTTTACGTTTAAATTTTATTTTGATATTCTTTAATCAATAATTTATTTATTGCTTAGTTATCAATGAAATGTTAATTAATATATTTTCAGAATAATCAAAATCTAAATATATACACGTACAGCAAAAATGTGTGTTGATGTTTTAAAGTTTTACATACGCTGTGAAATGTGTGTTCTGCATGAGAAAATACTACACAATAATTATTTGGGTATGAACCCTAGTTTCAACATATGGTTATTATTTGACCGACAAAAGATAGCATCATGAATGCGGATGTATCAACGCGGCACGGTAATTCAAATAAAAACAACGACAATAACAATTAAATAACAACAATTTAAATGTCTATAACTAATCTATATCTTCAAAATAAACTTAGAAAACCACATTACTTTAACGTAAATAAATAAACTGCGGTGTAGCATTTATAAACAATATACAAATATACCAGCCAAAAATGGAATTTATTATTATTATATTTTAATTATTATTCACCACATATTTGTAGTAATTTACTAAATATATTTTGGAAAATCATTATTGTAAATTAGGATATTTCCAAGAAAGATTAGACAAAACTGCATCCCGCCAGAATGCTAACTTTGCCGCCCTAAACAATTTAGTTATTTCTTAGAAATACATTAAATTCTTCCCGGAATGATTAGCTCGAAATTCTACGTAGCTAATGCGAAATGCTAGCAAATATAAATACCAGAGGGCTAAAATTACGGTACCTTATATTTATTTTAGATATAGCCCCAAGAGTCCAACCACCTCAGACTTCAACTTGATTGCGTGGCTCCCAAAACTTTATTAATTTTTTTTAAATATAATCCACCCAATTAATAATATTGTAATAATGTTTACTGCGTTAAGAAATAATTAAATTATGAAGTAAAACTCAAAATTTCTATAAAATTAACCACGTAAAATATTTGGAATCCGCCAAATGTGGACCTCCCAAGTTAGGTTATACCGCGCGAAAATAAATTCATGTGACTTTATTTTCGTAAAAACAAACCCGAGGATCACAAAATCTTTACACAATTACTTGCAGATGTACAATAATTAATTCCAGATTGATTTGAGTACAATTAGGCCGCGAATAATTAAATTGTTGATATCAATGCGAGGGAAAAAGTGGCGGGCAAACATCAGAGGTTACCACGTAGAATATTTAGCCCAATTCTAAATATATTTCAGTCATACTTTAAATAATGATCAATTAAGATGTATTGAACATATATCCATTGAATTATTAAGAAATAATTTCAATTAAGTCATTAATTTAACCATATCACAAGCTGTACTTATCTAACTCAATACTGCTAACTATAATACTAAAAGCGAAGTATCAACACTTACATAACTTTATTTACATAATTCGGTGATAACTATACTTGATTTCACTTAAAGTCACTATTGTTTCATTAAAAATATCGATAAATACACAAGAATTTTGAATAGCAAGGAATACACACACTTCCTGAAAACCAACACACGACTGACTTAATGTCTATTTTACTCACACGAAGCAATGAACGATGCTAACATGAGACAGAGAGGGCTCTACTCTTTCTTCATTGGCTAAAATAACGCGCTCTCAGCTGGCGCCCAGCTGATCGTTTTTAAAATGACTTTGGCGCATACATGAGCGTCCGTTTAAATCATTTGCAGAAAGATTTCAATATTATTTCAAGTCCACTCAGATTTAATCTTTAAATTTATTAATTTTACCTACTACCATTTAAGCCTTTATCTCTTTACTTAATAATACTACCTTCTTTATTGTATCTTAAGATTAAAAGATATATTAAGCTATTATGTGTAGAGATGAAAGTATCGGTGTTCGGTACTTGTATCGAAATTGGTATTGATATGTAGTATCGATACCCCTCCAAGTATCGGAAACAAATAACAATACTTTAAAGTATCGATACTCAGATACCTTCAAGTATTAGTTTTGAAAAGAAAAACATAGATACATATCATGGAATTACAACAAAAACAGGATAATTTATGCAGTATTTAGTATAAATGGTGGCTAGGAGAATTATTACTTTTCAGTAGTGGAGAAAGATGTTGGATTCTATCGTTACCGGTACCTTGAATCGAATGAGTCCGAACACTGTACTGTGATTGGGATTAAGTTTCTGTTATATCTAAACAAAGGCATCGAGTACCAAAATACTTGGTATCGAAAAGAAGATATCAATACTTTACTGGTATCGATAGTGTCGCAACATCCCAAGTTATGTGTACATAATATTTTATAGTTTTAATAACCAGTTACCCCTGTGTTATGAACATGATAAATAAATAGCATAAAATAAGCATGTTCGTAAGTACATATAAAACTGGATTATACTTATTTAAATAATGTCATGCAAAAACAGATGCTTTAGTTGTTCATGCGTTATTTACAACACTATTATTCATAATTTCAAGCTTAGTTATGAATTAACAAATGTATATTTAAAACGCCCTACACCATAACCATGCCTACGACTATGCCTCTCACATGTCAATGCACTTACGTATGTTATGTTTACCTGTTTTAATGTAAAAAACATAACTTATTTCCTATATCTGCTGCTGATATCTATAATATTACAATAAAACTATTAGATATTTGCTTTTGTACTAGCTGAAAATTGTGTATACAATCATTTTTTGACATTCATTATGATTCCAACCTTTCTTTTTTGTTTTGATTTGGTTATCCCGCGAACATATGTTTTAAGTTTTAAGATTCAAACGTGTAAAAGTATGGTTATAATTCCAAAAATATTAAACTCAACTTTGTTGATTTCAACAATAATAAACTTAATTGAAAATGAATATAAAATTAAAATATGTTTTATATACAAACACTTAAACATGAAACTAACAAACTAACCGAAATAATTATTTAAAGATTCGATATTGATTTTAACGTCAAAAAGAAACTGTAGAAAATGTAAATTCTCATAATTTTCTAGTTCTTATTTGCAAATTGCGTAATTACAAAAGTACTGCAATGCAATTCCAATGGTAAAATAACCATAAGAATTAACAATGTGTTGTACAATTTAAACATTAATGTAATTAATAAAATATACTTACTCCATGTTTTCCCGGCATAAACCATCCTGCGACTATTACAGGCATTTCGTTTTACCTTATTAGTTATCTGTGTATCTTTGCCCCAACAAATAATTTTGTTGCTGGTTATACGAAATAATAGCCTTTTACATTTTTCTTGAGCTTCTCTTGTTTCATTCAAAACGCGATCTTCTTTGGAATTAATCTGTTTTCGAGGTTTTTGTGGAATCTTATCTTTATATTCTCCAACAGGTTCATTTAGTATTTTTCTGATCACAGAATGGTTCCCTTTAAGACTCATCTTCGTTTACAAGTTGAAGTACTGTCAGTTACGAGTAAAGATTCACAAATTCACAATGAAAACTGATTTACCACTACTTTAAAACAAATGTAATATGAGACAAATGCTTCAAGCAATAATTTACGCGTATTGCAATAAAGTTATTTTAATTTTTTCACAGCAAATACTCACAAACAAAAATGTAAATAACGCCTGTTTCGTCTTTACAAACAACACACAATCGCTGTCCCGCTGCGCTTTACTCACCATCTAGTTGCTGCGCATGAATACTCCAGCGCTCTGATACGCCAACTAGCGGTAAAAAAAAAAACTTCTTTTGCTGGGATTGTTTGATGTGCATGCAAAAGTACATTTATTTATAACGTTAATTTTAAATTTTTGCCGATTTTTTTATTACAATCTATGGCTATTCCTTTTTGAGATAATTTTTTACATATTTGTATCGAATTTCTACCGCACCAATAATTTTCTTTATAGATGTATATGCAGAATTTTATATCCTCACACTGAATTTGAAAATAATTAGGAAAGTAATAATTACGAAAGTATGATTTCACATGTTAAAGTTCTACGATCGAGGTCTATAGCCAATACCCTGTATAATAAGTCAAAATAAAAGAACAATTATGTTATTTAAGTGTAAGTAGCTCAGTGGCAATGCTTCATATTGTGGATTTGAGAACAGGAGTTCGATTATATTAAAATTATCTTTGTGGCACTAACATCTACGAGGGCCATGATTTGACAACTGGTAACCGCGTTTCACACGCGAAATATACTACTTACCGAGATCTGCTACGATAGCCGACAAAAACCTCTACTTTTTTTGGTTGTTGGATTCCTTAGTTATATTTAAAGTTTAATTATAAACAGAGAGAGTCATAGTTAACTAATTCAAATTTTATTCCACATTGAAATGATTGTTAAAGAACTATTTATAAAATTAAATTGAGGTTGTTCATAAATTTTGAGTTATTATAAGTGCCCTAACACTTGGTGCAATTATTGTCAGTTACTTTTGTGAATTAGAAACAGTTAAAATTAAAACTAAAAATGATCTAATCTCGTTTTATGAATCTATCTGTAAGTGTTAAAAAACGTTTTTCTTTTCATATCAATTTTTATTTTAAATTGAATTCTCTTAAAATAACTAGATTAATTTACTTAAATACTTTGTATCATAGTATTAATTATAGAAATATGGTATGAAATAATTATATTTCAGTTTGATATATAAATTATATTTGTTATTTTATAAAATTAACAATCATATTTGTTACAGAAATTTTAAGGCACTATTTTAATGTTACGGACCAAACAGGTGGATACAAAATGTAAATATAAAAAAACCAACTAAGTACTGAAAATTTAGATTTTTAGGTCCTTTCCATACTATAAACTATTTTATATCACAAATAGTATACAATACTAAGTATTTGCATCAACTATGTACGTGAATTTATTGTTCGCTAGTTTAAATTGCAGTTTCTACAAATGCTCAAAAAAAATCTGGCTTGCAATTTAAGCCATTTTCTTTTTAGAACAAATCTGAAACGCATTCGTCTTAGCAGCCACTGAAATTATATTTCTACACATTTTAAATACGTCAGTAATCTATAAATCTAAAAAATCACATTTTTTATTTATAATACCAGTTATTGACGAGATATTTTAAAATCTATATCAATAACTTGACTAGTTAAGGGATGATTTACAAAGTTATTAATAATTTGTACCTTTAGATATTTCAATTATTACAGTGCAAAGTTTTATGAACAAAAACAACACACATCAAACAAACAAAAAATAATTTAAAAAAAACTTTCATTCTGAAATGAACATAACACATGAGAAGTGATCAGTCTCAATTAGTAAGAACACATTAAGAAAAAAAAACTTTCATTCTGAAACAAACATAACTTATGAGAAGTGTTCAGTCTTTCTCAGTATGAACACATTAAGAAGTATTAAGTGTCAAACTATTAAAAATATTTAACGAACAAGTAAACAAATAAACGAACTATTAAGTCTATGAACCTCATTGTGAGATGTTCAACTAAAATTAAATATATGAACATAAGTTAACAAACAATGAATGAAATTAGTTTTCGTATAAGAGTACTCTAACGCCTATGAACCTTTTTAGGGTAAATAGGAATATTGTCTCTATATTTCGACAATGTAAAATCAGTCATAGGTATTGCCAGAACATACAACAGCAACAAAAATAATACCATCGCTTGCACAATAACATAATGAGATATTGAGCTGCCAATTTCGAGCCATGATCCAGTATTTTTAACCATGAATAAGAAATGAAGTCCCATGATATCACAGAAAACAAGCACTATAAAAAACATTTTCTTTATAGGAGCTTGAATGCAAGTAGTAACTGCTCGAAACACACAACTAACAACTAGATATGGAATAATGATTTTAAATAAGATGAGAGACGCCATCAGAAAGGGACTGAACACTGTTACGAAGTTACGCACCCATAATGGATCAAAAGAGTTAACGCTTGCCATGTTGCCCATTCCGAAAAACGCAAGAATCACATAGAACAACTGTAAAAGTTATTAAGGAAAAATAATATTGTTAAAGTTAAATTATAATTATATAATAAAGGATACGATAAAGAAGCCACGTCGAAAATCTTGAGCATGAATTTGATTCCTCTTGGTAGTTATAGACCTACGTTGCGAAATCTCGTTAAATGGGATCATGGATAACTAAAAACCAATTAATAATTAACTCTAACTTATGCTATTATACATGTACTTACATTTCTAAAGATTGGACTGTACTCTGAGTGTTCGATTGAGAGCCATAACATTAAGTTTATAAACAGTACCAACAGAAATAGAGGTTCGTAGCTAACAGACAGCAAAATAAATGGAATCAACAATGCCATTGCTATATTCATCAAACGTGTGACAACCATATTAGAACCACAAAATGCTACTACTAGTGAAACACCTAAAATAAAAATTCTTTCAATTTTAATAAATAACAAAAAAATTAAAGATATAAATACCTGACAAATACCATGAAACATACTGATTAAACCATGAAAGCCCATTTTTATTCCTGATACTTTCATCTACAGCATATAGATTGTAAACTGCGATAGCCGGCAACAAACTTTGAATTATTGCCATATACATTTGTTTTTTATCTATAAAGAAATTATACGATGGAGAGATCGTAAAATAATTTATAAATAGAGATCCAAAATTTGCTAGAATCCATGCAACAGCAGTTATAACTCTAAAAGAGAAATTATAATGTAAATGTCACAAAAATATTGAAAACAATCTTGTAACTTACATAAAATATAAATTAAAGGTGCTTCCAACTACAGGCAAGAATGGAAATAATGCTAGTATGAAGCACGATGCACTCCAAGTAAATTTCATGAGATTGTTGATTTTGTACAGAGAGTAAGGCCAAAAAGCCATGATAATGAGGGATAAGCTGAGAGTTTCTCGATAAAAGAAGCATAAAACCTGAAATGATTAAATTTTCAAATCTGGTAGCATATTAATTTTAAATTACTTACCAAAGTTTCAATGCCGAGCAAATATAGTATAATTCCGCCAAAAACTTGGTAAGCATTCTTTGCCGAAACAAAAATATTTTGGAATCTGGGAACCCACTCGTCTACTTTTTCTAGATTGTTCCACCATATATACAGTGGAAGAGTGCAGTAAACGTAATACATCATTGGTAACGATTGAACTAAACAAAATTATTTAAATTATTAAATTACATCTACTCTATAATTAGTTTGTAACATACGAACATACCATATAAAAGAATCCATGACATAACAATAAGAAAGATGAAAATCAAATGTAGCATTACGTAATACTCTGCTCTTCTTATGTAATTGTTCAAATAACCGGACACAACTACTTTTGGAATAAACATATGTTCTCTTGATGGTTCAGTTAGATATATAAGTAGAAAAACAATCCATCCCAAGTAAATCCATGCAATACAGGTCAAAAGAAACCTTTGATAGTAATTCTGATAATAATCTAGTCCACGAATTGCTGCATGAATCAAACTCTCACTCGCTTTCATCTAAAACATTTGAAATTTAAAATGAATCGTACAAAAAGAAAAATACAAGATACTTACCACATATGAAAAGTCTTCATCTTTTAGGGAGTATTCGATAGTTGAAATTACATTTTTAAATTCCTGTTTAGATAATTCGGGATATGGTTTATATAACAGCCAAATAGAATTACTTTCAGTTCGACGACGTTTTTCATCGTATTGAGCATAAATCTGTTTAGCGTTTGTGAATATCGCATGAGCCAAATTTTCTTCGGGCATGTTCAAAGTATTTACTGGCAACACACCCTACAGAAAAAAGTAGACATATATACATATACAGGATTAAAATTTTACTGATAAAACTTACGACTGAATTAACAGGAATGGGAATTCCAATAAGAGTCGAAATAAGAGGAGCAATGTCTGCCTGAGTAATTTCAATCGGCTTCTTATTCGTACGAATTCCTGCTCCCCAAGCAATAAACGGAGTCTCTGTTTCAAATGCACTACCGGCTCCATGAGAACCCCAATTAGTCATTCCGTGATCCGAAGTAAATAGAAAAGCTGAATTTGCATCGTTATAGAAGTAGTTAACAATTTCTTCAATGCGTTTAACTCCGTAATCTACAGCTTTAATGTTTTCAATATGTTCCCTGTACACAAATAATAGTTAAAGGCATAATAAAGCGGTAACAAACGAAGGGACAAATAATGGCTGGGAGCAAAAACGATAAAACGTCTACGGAAAGTAGCAATGAGCAACAACCTTCGATTGATATAGACTCAAGATAGAAATAAATAGGTCGAGTTCTAAAGAAAAATATAGAAAAAAAGTAACATAAAATAGATCATAACTAATCACGCCTTTCAGTTTTCGATTTAGAAGGAAAATAAAATAAAAATTATATAACACAACTTTGTTAAATATATTACTGAAACAAATTAGTATTAACATTTATAACTGAGAACTAGGCCATTTAGGCAATGAATAGATAAATTCATACAGAATTAAATAATGTAATTTGTGTAGATAACAAATATTTTACGTACTTGGATTGAGGTTTATGTGTATGGCCAGCAGTATCCAGTCCAAGAAGATGGAGAAAAAATATAATCTTTTCCGAACGCATCAACTTCATTTGTTCTTCATCTTCGCGTTTAAAGAATTCCGCTACTTTGTCAAATACCCAGTCGTCAAGTAAAGTTGTTGATATTTTGCCTGAGAAATCCTCTTCTGCAGAACTGTATGTAAATCCGTGAAAATTCGCCGCTGTAATAATATATACATATATAATTAATATAAAATACTTATCCAAATCTGAAAGTAATTATTTCATACATTTCTTAAACATTGGAACGATGTCTGGGCTTCCCCAAGCCCAGGTATGAAAACTTTCATTAAACACCGAATCGAATTCAACTGGATTTTCTTTCCAGCCTTTAGCAATTGCACTAGGATCCTCATAAATTCCTGCAATTAATGCAACATGTCCAGGTCTAGATTCTGTGGGAACTCTCGTATGAGAGATGCCCCAAGCGGTTTCCGAAGAAACAATTTTTAAACTACAACATAATGTCATTAGTAAACAATAATTTCATAAATATGAAATAACTTACTGTAGATATGGTGCTATGATCTGCATATCGTTTAAATTCGACAAATTTGTACCATATAAAGATTCGGCACGCAAACCATCCGCAACTATCAAAAATAACCTTTTCGCCGGTGCATCTTTGTCGTTCTTCTGAGGATGCATACCACTTATAATGGGACTTTTGAAATACACATCAAATATAGCACCCATAAAAATTAAATGTATAAAAATGCCACTAATAATTAGTTTCATGTTTGCGGATTTAATTCACTTTCGTATAAACGAATCAAACACAACCGTTAACAACACTTCTACTGTTGACAAGAGACTAGAGAAGAGAAGACTAGAAGCAAAAAAGAGAGTAGAAGCATGAAGTGCTGCCAACCATTTTCCGTACGTAGTCATTTATTTCTTATCAGTTATCATTTTTATTTTGAATATATTAGGTTCTTTTCTGGATATATTAAAAGATCTATATGAAATAAATGGTATATTTTATTTTTTAAAAGGACAGTTTGTGTACGCCGACCTAAAAATTTAACGAAAGAAAGTTGATTGGCAATTCTGATCACAAAAGGATTTTGAATTCAAATGAAAGACTACGTGTATGACCAACAATTAAATTAATGGATATGGTTCTAGGTAAATATAATAAACGAGTTTGTATGAAAGGAATTATAAATGTAGATGAAACGAAAGTGTTGGGACATAACATACTTATATAATTAATTTCTGCAACAATATATAACTCACCGATGGAGTTTTTTCATTGATGATTGAGATTCAAATTCTTTTCTATCATTTTCTCTGGAACAGACATCGATTCCAATGTAGTCACTGGAAACTCTTCATCTTCTAGATTTTTGACTGCCGAATCTGACTTGTATTGTTTCTTCGAATTAATTATGAATTTCATGTCAAGTTTTGTACTTGATGAACATAGTATTGTTTTATTTAATGTTTACTTATTTTTGTAATCTTTGGAGTGTAACCATTACTTCCATTACATATTTTCCCGGAATAAGACATGTTTAAAGACATCTCAGTTTTATTAACAAGGAAAATCACTATGCAAGTGCAAAATAAGTTGATTATATATCTAAAAGTGGTTTAATTGTTGGTTTTTATAACAATTATTAATTTAAATTTTCAAAATATCACATGTATTTTTAAATCGTAATTTTTTAATGCAAATTTGGTATACGGTACAAGCATAGTTACAATTCACGTAAAAAATAAGCATAAAATACAACACAGTTTTGGATAACCAGTAATTTATTAAATTATAATTTTGATAACATTGTAATGAAGTATAAAAGTATAAACTAAAAATTTTAGTAACACATTTACTATCTATAATCTTTTAATGAATATTATTATCAAATGTTCGCACCAGTATATGATTATGAATTTAAAAACAAACCCGTATATATGACTAAATATTAACTTTGAATATACAATATATTATTAGATATTCAGTGATATTAACAAATAGATAATTTGGATAATTTAACAAAATTAGAATAAGTATAAATCTATAGTGTCTTATAGATAGTTAAATGTGATACAAATACGGATATGTACACTATAAATTTAGTTTTTATTATTGTTTGCAATCACTGAAATTTAAAAAATACATTGTTACAAATCATCATTCAAATATTGGTTTATAAATGCTCTTTGATATTTATGCCATGTTTGGCTGTTAAAAAAGCCAACCATTAAGAGAAGCAAAGTATACAAAATCAACATAATCATCATTTTATTTTTTCGTAGCCACGGTTGTAAAATTCCTGGTTTTTTAACGATCTCCCTGTAAGATTTGGGATCGCCAGATTGTTTGAATACTAACAAATATCGAATCCGAACTAAGTCACTATTAAGTACGACGTAATATTTATCAGGAACGGTTCCACCAATACTTCCTATATTTACGCATCGATTTTTATGAGAAATATCTAAAAAATATAAAAATGCAAATAGACAACATTTTATTTAAAGAATTATAAAAAAAATGGTTTACCTTGACATTTAACTTTTTCTGTATCATTTATTATTTCGCACAAGGCAACTATGCTATAAACAGAACCAAACATGCTTTTCTCCCAAGCAGTTCCACTTGGTGAATATGTTAAGCTAAGCATTAACTCACTAGTAAGGTAAATGCCAGCACCAAATAAAGTTTCCTTAAAAGTTAATTATTTTAATACTAGCCGTAACCCAATAAATTACAGGGTACAATATTTTAGGAGTATTTAGTACAATGAAAAACAAATCGAAAATTTTAATGAGCATATCTTTGTAAACGAAACATTAAAAAATACATGATGATTTGAAGACACATTATTAGCTGAAAGACAATATTCAAAGATATAGAAAAAAACATTTTAAAACTATAATAAATAAATAATTAGTTTAAACAAAAATATCTTATGTTTTTTAATTAGTATTTCTAAATAAAATAGTCAACAGTTAATGAAATCAAATTTAATTATAGAAAGAAACCAAACTGAAATACTACTAGAATTTGAATTCCGAAGTTCTAGGCCCCAGATTCAAATCCTGATAGTGTCCCAATATTTCTCTAAAATTCAATTGGCATTATGTATTGTTCTTAAAACTATTTAATCCTAAAATATTGTACCAAGTTTGTATTTAAACATTTATTTTACTTACTGTTGCGCTCATGTGCTGTTGAAGACCAAATTTAAGTATGGAATAAAAATTATCAAGCCTACTACCATGAAAAGCATAAATGGAATCACCTCTGTTTGATTTTCTTTGTTGCCACTGTTCTTCTTGATGCTTAGAATATACTACTTCGAACATATAATTTGGTGTAATACTCAATTGCTTTTCTGATATGTGTTGTAAAATAACAGAAATATCTGGTTGCTTATTGTTTTGCAGTATTTTTAAAAATGGATCTCTTTGGCTTATTAAAACCCAGTGAAGTAATTCTATCAGTTTCTTTGAATATACTTTATCATCTATTGTTTCCCTTAAGAAATGCATGTCTGGTACTAATTCTGATAATGATTTCTAAAACAATCAACTGTATAATAAATATAAAAGACTACAGAAGAATATTGTTACCATTTTACTAGGTTCTTTAATATATCCATTTTTCAAAAACATTGGTGGATATGGCCGTAAACATGAGTCAAATCTATACGAATTTAAAGCACTTTGAAATAAACTCCAGGTAAAATCACAGCTATGAATATCAGAAGTCAAACATTCCTTTAAATGTTTGATTTTCATGGTTAAATTATTGTTACATATTGCATTATCTATAGTTTTTGAAGAAGATTCAAATACAACATCGTCTGTTTGGCTATTTGTTATTGTGTTATGATCTTCTACATTATTTATTGGTGTACTGAGGTTATTTTCGTTACTCGGTATGTCGCTCATATTTGAGACCTGCAATAATACAATTGGAAATATAAGCACTAATTTAATATTATATATTATATTATTACCTTTAATTTAATGTCATATTTTTTTACTGTAAATAATAAAAACCAATATCAATTTATGAAAATTTTATAGACAAAAACCCATTCACTACCAAAAAGCAACAAGGAAAATGACAGCTCTACAACTACAGCTGATCAAGCAGTGGTTGTTAACAAACTTTTTTTCTACCTATTATTATTATTTTTTTAAATATTTAGAAAATTGATTAAAATAAGTATGACATATTGTTCTTTTATTAAAAAATAAAATATACTATTTAATTCATGTAAATATCTTAATATATCCAGATAACAAGCTGATATTGTTAATGGTTTTATCAGAGATTAGATCTTAATCTTTATTTATTTATAATAGACTTTGTTAAAATAATACAAACTTCACCAGTTGCATGGCTAAAATATATTTTTCGTAATCATTTGAATCCAATCATCCATTTGATTAATTTTTAATTTTGGTCCTATTTCAAACAAATAATATAAATGTTCCTTTTTCATAAAGTTATTCTATACACCAAAAATGTTAATTCTAAATATTTACCCGTTGCATTACAATAAACAATAAATATATGTTGCACAAAAAATGAGATATCATTGATTTTATATTTAGATTTTAGAATTTCTAAATTTGTTTATTTTAACCATATATACATTAGTAGGTGCATTTTAACTCAGTTATGTGCTTACGTTGCTAAATTTTGGATAGTCTGAATAATTAAAATAATTTGAATAAAGAAAATTCAGATTTGAGAGTCACTGAAGTTTATGCGAATTTTTTTTAATTGTAAAACGGAAAGTCCCGAATAATATAGAGGGGATATAATTAGGAGAAGATCTTTCTCTCTCTACTTCTTGTAGTTTTTGTGTTTTATATTTTAATTTACGCTTTTCAACACACAAGTTTTAAGAACGAGTAGAGGTTAGAGTAAAATTTATTATTTGTGTATAATATAGTGTTTTCGTTTTTACAAATTAAATTTTAAATGCAATTTTCGATTACAATTTTTTTTTAAATATACCAGTTATCAATAATATAAGATAACAGCTGTGATAAAACTGCAATAAAGCTCTTTATAGAAACATTGATGTACTAGTTGCGGTGAACTCATTAAACAAGTGATACAGTTTGTTTAAATTTTGTGAAAATGAAGGATTTGACGCATGTAAACCCTGATTTAGTTAAAGAAAGAAATAAATGTACTTTCAATACACAAGAGTTAACCTATCTTCTAGATGGAGGAATAGAAAAAACGGAATCAAGACGAGAAAGAGGTAATGTATTTATTTAAATAATTAAAAATAGCGGATCTAAAAACAGTCACAGGATTTCCGTAAAAGATGAGACTTACATGAATATGTATTAGAATTTAATTTATTCATAATATACTATATGAGAATTTTTTGTAACAGAACAATATTTTCTCAATATTCCTGAGTTAAAATCGCCAGTTCCGATAAGTTATTTGAGTCATAAAGAAAAATATGAAGAGGCAATGAGAAAAGCTTGTTTTTTGTTCACAAAAGTCCAAGAACTACAACGAGAAGGAAAAGCTGGAGTGGAAAATTTAAGGTAAACATGAATAGAATTGTCTGTATATTTATATAGTTGTTAATGACTTGCACATATATTATTTTTAAGATAAATCATCAATACGTCATTGTTGTTTTTATAATTACATGGTTTATTTTCTGTACAAAGTTCAATTTGAAACTTATCTCTTTCACAGTAATCAGCATTTTACACTTTAATTTTTAATACTAGGGATTTTCAAATTAGTAATTATAATATGTAATTATTCCCGTAAAATAATTTACATTATTTCTTTAAATAGAGAGCTATTAGGAGGCCAAGTAGGGTCAGCAATTTTAAAAGATGGAAATCCACTTACTCTTCATTATGTTATGTTTATTCCAACTTTATTGGGACAAGCAGACCAAGATCAATTAGGAGAATGGATGAACAGAGCATGGAATTGTGAGATTATAGGGACTTATGCACAGGTACAAAAAAAATTACAAAATATGTAAACAAATTAATATAACTTTTAATTATTAGACTGAATTAGGCCACGGTACTTTCATAAGAGGCCTTGAAACAACTGCAACATACGATCCTAAAGCAGAAGAATTCATTTTGAATAGTCCAACTCTCACGTCTTTCAAATGGTGGCCTGGGGGATGTAAGAATAAAATTTTACTTCAATGTATCGTGTATCTTTATATTAATTTTATTTATTTTTAGTGGCCCACACAGCAAATTATGCTGTAGTAGTAGCACAATTATATACAAAAAGACAATGCTTTGGAATCCATCCATTTATAGTACAACTGCGTGATGAAGAGACTCATATGCCTATGCCTGGAATAAAAATCGGGGAAATAGGGACGAAACTGGGAATGAATGCTACGAACAATGGATATTTAGGTTTTACAAATGTCAGAATCCCGCGAAAAAATATGCTTATGAAAAACAATCAAGTTCTGCCGGTAATTAAAAATCATCTATGTAAAATATATATATATATATATATATATATATATATATATATATATATATATATATATATATATATATTTGATATATTTATGTTGTTTAGGATGGGACATATGTAAAATCTGTAAACAGCAAATTAACATATGGAACAATGATGTTTGTCAGGGTAGCAATTGTTCAAGACATGTGCTTTTATTTGAGAAAAGCTGTTACAATTGCTGTTCGTTATAGTGCAGTCCGTCATCAGTCTGAATTGAAGCCAAAGTAAGTATATTTTTATGTAATAACTTGATTTTTAACAAATTTATCTAATAATCAATAGCTTTTAAGTTTTTCGACTTTATAACATGCACGTTCTACTGATACATTTTTATTAGATTATTATCAACTTTTTAAGTAGCCTTGATTATTATTTGTCATTTATATGATATTTAGCAATTTATGGAAATTATTTTTTTTATAATAGGAAACCATTAATTTCAGTTAACCGGTTTTAAAAAATAAAGCTATTATTATTTATATATTTTAATGTTACATTTCTAGTTCTTTTCTGTAAAATTTTTAAAAATATGAAAACAAAAAGAATATAAAAATAAATAAAAAATTATATTTTTTTTCAGTGAGCCAGAACCGCAAATTCTGGATTATGTCACACAACAACACAAATTATTCCCGCTACTCGCAACTTCTTTCGCTTTCCACTTTAGCGCACAATGGATATGGAACATGTATAACAATGTCACCGAAGAAATTGACAAGGGGCAACTTGATACTCTCCCAGAAGTAAAAAGCACTTACCGCAACTTTCTTCTAAGTAAAACAAAGTACTTATCTGACCTTAATTATAGCTGCACGCAATCGCTTGCTGTTTGAAAGCCGTGTCGTCATCTGATGCAGCTATGGGAGTAGAAACTTGCAGATTGTCATGTGGGGGTCATGGATATATGCAATCCTCCAATTTGCCTGGAACATACGGATTAGTTACTGCAGCTTGTACATATGAAGGCGAAAATACAGTTTTGTTTTTACAAACTGCTCGGTAAACAACAATGTAATTAAATAGTCCAAGTTTATTTATAATTTGTTTACAGGTATTTGATGAAAGTTTGGCAGCAATTTTTAAACGGACAACCTTTGACTCCTACAGTCCAGTATTTAGCTAACTATCGTAAAAATTCTTCAGGTGCAATTTCAAAATCTGTTTCAGATATAATTGAAGCCCTTCAACAGATTTCAGCTAGGTAAACATTTATTTTTATCAGAATGATTTGAATTGAATTGACTTGTTAAATTACTAGTGAAGCGAGTCTTTCAAAAAGTACATTCTATTAATTATTATCACACTTTTTAACCATTCAACGATATGGCGATTCATTCATATTTAAAATTTGCTACTATTTATGTACATTTAATATTTATCCCTTCCCATTTTAATAATTGTTAATTTTGCAGTAAAATTGAGCTGGCGTTCAGACATATCGATGAAAGAACCAGACAAGGTGCAGCTCCAGAAGATGCATGGAACCAAACTTCTATTGAATTAGTATCAGCTGGAGAAGTATGCTTTCATAGCAATTAATTATTGTTTAGATTAAATTTTACTTTCTATATAGGCTCACTGTCGCGCTTTCATAGTAAGAACTTTCTACGAAAAAGTTCGAGAAGCCCGAGTTTCAGAATCACTTTACAAAATTTTGACTCAGATGGTTGAATTGTACGCTGTTCACACTCTTTTGCGCTGTTCAGGAGATTTTCTGAGAGTGAGTATATTATGGCTATGTAACAAGAAACATTCATTAACCATTGTTTTACAGTTCACGTCTGCTTGCGGAAAAGACATAGAAATCTTGCAAATTTGGTTGGAAAATTTGTTACATCTTGTTCGTCCCAATGCAGTCGGAATCGTAGATGGATTTGATATTCATGACGATATTCTTGCATCTGCTTTGGGAGCTTACGACGGCAAAGTTTACGAAAGATTGTTTGAAGAGGCATCAAAAAGTCCTTTGAATGCTGAACCAGTAAACAAATCATTCCATATGTATCTGAAACCTTTCCTTAAGTCTAACCTATAATGACAGTATTTATATTTTGATTATTTTAACAAGAAATATAGCAAATGATGACATGGTTGAGTATTATGTATTTTTTATACAAAGTTTTCGAACATATTGGGGTTTATTGTTATTTTATGTAACGTTTTACTTTTTTTAAATATACTTTTATTAATTTGTTTCAAAACTGATTTTAATTTCTACTCTACTGCCTGTAAATATTTGAAGAAACAGGTTATACATCGATTTTGAGGAGTGAGGAAAAAATACATAAAAGGAAGATGAATGAAAACAACACACGTAAAGACTATGTGAACAGATGTAGGAGTATTTATTTACAACAGGGCATACACATTATTCTACTTTTAAAATATACATTTAAAAAAATCATCTACAGTGTCATAAATAACAATAAAGTTATTTACTTAGGAGATGTTGCGGTTATAGTAACAAAACTCTAAACAAGTCTGAAATTTAATCATTCGTTAAGACAGATAGATTTTTGAATTATTATCATTTCGCGATTAAATTTTAGACTCGTTTTAAATTGTCATAATTTATTATAAAATATTACGCAAATAAAATAATTATAGCTATAATAAAAGAGTATACATAATAATAATATATAAATGCATTAAAAGAATATTCGGTTAGTTCAACAATTACAAGAATTACGGAATGAAATATAAACATATAAGATTATTGAGCTGCTCAACTGAATTGAAAATTAGTCGGAGTGCACAGCGGAATGTAAGTAACACTCACTTCTGAACATAATAGCAATGTAAAGTTTGGAATTTCTGTGTTTATTTTTGTTTTTCACATTGTATTCACCAATAGGGCTGCGTCACTAACTTATGACACTGTAATGTCTCGTATCGTATGCTACACGCAGTAATAAATAATTCCATTCACAATACAGTATCAATTACCTTATTCCTCTACAGTTTACAACATAGCCACAGCAATTCTCTTGACATACGTGAACAGAAATGATAAAATATATAAACAAATAAACGGACACGCATATTTATGTACAGTGCAGTATTGAGTAAATATATTACAAAATTATGCACAGCCCCACTAATGATGTTTTTACACGTATGTAAACATACAATGTTCAAAAGTAAAATATAATAAAAACTTTCAAAATCAAACTATATTTAGTTACATGATTATATATTTAATGTTTTATCCTATAAGAATTTTGGATGTTATGGACGTAAATAGACATACATCGTAAATGACGGGAGGGTTGGCCATATATCATACACAACATCATGCACATTTACACTCGTCTCGTTCTTCGCGCTCCTCAAGAATGAAGAGAAAGAGCTAGATCTAGAGAAATGGATTCGGGGATTTAGAGATGGATCAGATTCAGATCATAAACAGATAAATGTATAGTCAGGACTTATTAAACTAGATCATCGTATCGAAGAGGTATACAATATAGATACAAGAGGCCAAGAGGTTACGATGCAGTCAAATGTCCATCCAAATCATACAAGATGGAGACACACAACAGCAAAACTGGCAGTTTCAGTTTTTAGACCGTTTTTATAACACATTTTTTTCAAATTGGACGTGTTTGCATATTAGTTCATTAAATAATAAAATAATAAATAATTTCATATGTCAAATATAAAAATCGCTAGATATCGTTATTCATTATTATTTATTTAGAATAAAAAAAGTTTATATTTTACTTTTATTTATCTCAATATGTGCGTTACGGGTTCAGAAATACTCAATGATTATTACTGAATTAGGTAGTAAACAGCAGGCTTGATGATTTACCTATAGTTATATTTACGTTACGTTATGTAATGTAATGTACGAAGTCGTTTGGAGAGAATTCAATGAAGCTTCCAGTGAAGGTTAAAAGCTGCGCTAGACAAGCATATTACCTGGTAATCTGCTTACAGTTCACACGAATCAGTTTGTTTGATCACAAGCACACGATAGCTACCACGTACCACTTTTACATACAAGACGTACAGTCCTTATTGGGCTTCAGTTGGTCACTCACACATTCACTCGCTCACGTGCTCTTCACACAAATACACATCTGATCACATACACTCGCTCGCAGCATTTCGCTAACACGTATTGGTTTATTTATTTATTTTACTTTAGTTTAGTTTAGTGTTTAGTTACTGAATTTAATCAAAGCATTCAGATCATATATTATTAGGTTTGGTTCACATTTGTTGTTAAAGTTATGCTCGTTACCTGACCAGACATGATCCTGTCCTGTATTGCGGGGCAAATTCAAATATGAAAAATTTCCATGCCACAGAAATAATTGTTGTGTAAATTTTCGTCACCGTATTTAAAATTGGAAAACTTGTTATCTCGTTTTAAATATACCCAACATGTTATTACACACTAGTCTCATAACCGTAGTAGTTTATTTAGGATTTGTAGATCATAATATACTATTTTCGTGTTAATTATGTCCAGTTTGTGTTGTGAACACTTTGCTAGCGAGCGGGTTTCAGGCATAAAACTCTCTCTGGTTTCCTTTGGCGTAAGAGGTGACAGTTGGTGATCTCTTCGGTTCATCCAGTGCGTATGACCCCTCATCTTTTTTACGCATGCGATAGACGATGAACATGACCACCAGAATCGCACACAGCAACCCCACTACTGCTCCACCAATGACGGCTACATAAACATAAAACACCCCTTGAACATTTCTATATCTACTATAACACAGAACATTACATTTTACATCTAATTATCAGGATCAGGAATACAATTATCAGTTTCATTAGATTAGTTGGGTTTATAGTTGCCACAGATGTTATAACGTCATTATTATGATTCAGTTAGGATGCAATTAGAAACTGCCTTTGATATTTAATGTGATTATCGGTTACCTTAATTTTATGCTTTTATTTATGAAACAGAGCACTTTTCCTAAAAACCATCTACTCAAATATTAAATGACAATTCTAATATGATGCATAATTTTAAAATAACATTTATCTCTATACTACTGAACCCATCAACTAAATAATAAGACAATACAAATTGAAATATACAATAAATCAACATGCAATTCGAATAAAATGAAACATAAATAAGGAACTGATTAAATAAGGATACATAAGACTGATTCATGATTACGGAATAAATTTACAATTTATGGCAATAGGAATAGGTTTCAAACATAATACTAACTCACCTGCGAGTATGCCGGGCTGCGCGAAGAATGATGTCGCTCTGTCCTCTGGTTTAGGATTCATTATGAGCACGTCGTTACTGTTGTGATTTGATTTGGCGTTGTTTTCGCTTGTAGTGTCCACACTACCACCGTCGGTACTAGGTGGTTCCACCGGGTTTGGTGGGTTGTGAATTCGTGGCACTACTTTTTCTGTCGTGGTTCCAGATGGTACATTTAAGGGTGTTCTTGCTGTTTAACAAATTATATCACATTAATAACATGACTACATTTAAACACTAATAACAGTTAGTTTCATTTTCTCCTTGATGTTAGCTACTATTAATAGTTCAAGTCCTTAATATTTACACCTACATATAAAGTAAAGTATAGTTAATGCCATTGTATTAGCAGCAGTTACAAAAATTAGAAATTATTACATAACAAATAATGATACTTACTAAACCTCCCACAAATTATGTGGGAAGAAAAATAAAAATTAAATTTTGTAGACTAGGTGTAGACTAGGTATAATAAGGTTGTGTAAAAGTGGAAATAGGGGAGTAATATTTATTCAGGTCAAAAGTATAAGAATGGTCCAGGATCGAAAATAAATAAGAAAAACAATAAATTTAGATTTTTGTAGATACCTGAGAAATATGGTAAGAGTTTTATAGAATAAAAATATACAGAAATAAAACTTACAGTCTCCACCTGAGCCATCTCCATCCTCGTCATCTGGTCCGTAGCCTGACCCACTGGACTCAAGATCACTCTTTACTTCTCTATCGGATGTTCCTCCACTACCTTCAATAGCCTCATCGTCGATGTATATGTCATCTTTGTGAACCCAATACGCGTCTCCTGTCGTACTCTGCAATGAAAACAAAAAGTATTGTCACAACTGTCAGTCACTATCACTTTTTTTGGTAATCACTACCCAGTGAAGTTAATTTCAGTACTAAAACTGAATTTCACGCACGTTTTTGCAGGGCTGAACAGTTCTATATTTCGAATTGATATTTATTAATAATAAACAGAGTATTTAGTCACAAACACAAATATTTCCGGCAACGATGGTGGGCACTCTGCAGAGACCAGAGATGTAACAAGATTTAGTTGGTGGGGGAAAAATTAGGATCTTGGATGCTGGTGGGGAAGTAATCAATACTGGTTTGAGTCATTGCTGGAGCTAGCACTTGCACCACTAGCAGCGCCTCGCGGATATACAAACAGATTTTATCTTGAATTATCATATTCTTATTTCCACCTTTGCAAATAATATTCGTCTTTAATTGCTTTAAATCTGATTTAATAATTAAGTTTACTTAAAAATAAATCGAAATAAATTGTTACATGAAATAGTTTACAATAAAGCAAACTAATAACTTGTTTTAATGGTTCATTGGCGCTCCTGCAAGGACTTTACTGTCTCCATTCCTTAAAAACATTAGTTAGAACTTAATTCCATTATACTAAATGCGACGAAATTATCCTTACAGGATAGAAGGTTACACAAAATAATGTATTTAAAATTATATTTATAATTACGTACTTCTAAGCAAATTACATACAGTAAAATTATTATTTTTTTATTAATATTAACGGATTATTTATTTAACATAGAAAAGTACATTTGACAATTTAATAATTCTGAGTGACTGCATTTATTTTTAAATAAATTAATGAATTCTTGGCATTCTAATAATACTACGAGTAACATGGATACAGGGAAATTATCTATGTAGTCCAATTTTAAATCATTTATAGAAACTGTTAGCCTTGCGTTTCTTGTGATCAAAATAATATAACAATTAAGTTAAAATTGTTTACTACATCACATTTTTTACTAATATAACAATTTTATTGATGTCAACACTATTATATTTATTTACATTTATATTTTACAATTCTTTTCTATTTAGTCCTTTTTTTTCAACATGCGAATATTTGTAATGGTTGAGGAGAATATTCAATAAAAAATGTAAAATTTTCTCTGAAAATATTGGGATTTTATTGGCATGACTGGAATTTAATATCTCGTTTTACACAATGAACTTGCAATAATGAGATTTTCGAAATATTTCATTCTACCCAGAAAAACTAAATTATCTTCATATCTATATGTTTGTGTTCATCAATATATTACGATTCATATTAACCAAAAAACTTAATATACAATTCTGTTTTACCTAATAACCAATACAGTTTCAAACCCCAAAACAAAATCTATGAATAATTTCTGTTTGTTATAGGCCACCAAATATACATTGATGTAAGTAGGGCAACTGATTAATAAGTTCCGCTGCAACTATTGGAAACAAGAGCTTTAATTTTTAATCTTTTTCATCTAATTTCTAGTTACGAGTCAAGATAATTTCAAATACCACAATTAATAGTTTTGTACCAATTACGTCAAACGTAATTCTTTAATTTGCAGAAACTGGGTATTCTTACACTAAAAGTCAATACTATTTACTATTATTCAGAAAGATGGGATGGCTAGCTCAGTGGTATGAAGTCGGCCCGTGGATCCTGAGAACCCTGGTTCGATTCCCACAGACTACAAACAATTTTCATAATTTCAAAAACTACCCCTGTGGCTCCTCCATCACTAACATCTTTGGAGGCCGTGATTTGACGACTGGTAACCGCACTTCACGCGCAAAATATATCACTTACCGAGATCTGCTTCGGCAGAGTGCCACACCTAGTAATGGGTATAAGGCGTGATGATATATATTTTATTTTATATTATTCAGAAAGTAGTTCCAAGGTTCGCAATTCATTTCCAAAGAGTTTTCAAGCAGATCTGTTTTCAAATTGTGTAAGAGTATTTCAACTTGAAGTACAACTGAAAAATTGCTTTCAAAACAAATCATGTGAACTAAAACTCCTGTTATTTTGAGTATGAATTTGTTATTTGTATACTGAAATTCAACATTTCTGGATTGTTTTTTGTAATTAACAGTAGCAAGTCTTACAGCTATAACGGCAACTTGGTTATTTTATAATTTAACCAGTTGGTTATTTTATCATAATAAGAATGCAAAAAAGAATATTTCTGTACAGAATTCGCTTAACTTAGTAAAGAAAATATTTTATTTTAAAATTTACTTTTTTATACTATTTCTCCAACATCAATTAAAGATATTTTCGGTTTTAACATGTATTTTGAAAGACTTTAATTCACAAAAATATTTAAAAAGCCAGTGAATATAAAGTAAGAAAAGTTTGATATCAAAGTACGACATTAGTGACATACGCGAAGTCTAACACGTTACTTGAATATGTATTCTTGAACATGAAAGATGTTAGGCTATTACCATTAAATATTTGATCGCATAACTTGGATCATAATAACCGCTTAATGTTACAATGGCGATGGTGTTTTTCACTATCAAAGTGTCTTCAAGGACAGCACAAGATTGCAACGTCAATGATAAAGCCAAGCACCGCTTCGCACTGTCGGTAATATCTAACAAGAAAAATTATGTCCACAGATAGCGACGCCTATTTGGAAAAACCGCCACATGGTTCTAATTAATTATTTCATATATTGATGCACTACTTGGAATGATAATAAATTAAATATGCCCATACACTTATTTATTTTTTACTTGTTCTGCAAGAACTATTAGATTGGGTATATATTTATTTTATGAAAATGTACATATGATATAAAATTTAAATTTATTCACTTAATCTTTTTAAGCTTACATAAATATTGGACGAATAATATTAAACATTGATTTTTTCGTGGACCGTATGCAGATATTTTTAAGTTTGATTCTTGACTTAGGATAATACGATTTTGGAGGACCAACAAAAACAAATATTGTATAATACGAAAATATTAAACTTTTTTAATAAGAAAAAATAATTAAATTTCATTTGTTGCCAAAATTCTCGAAAATAATCTTTTTACCCTTTCGATTTCACATTTTTTACTGCGTTTTCGAATTAAATTACAAAGATTAAAACAAAATAAATATTAGTGTTTTTATTTTATTCAAAATAACAATCCAGTCCACACAAAATTCATTTTGTCAATTCTACATCTTTTTAATTTCAAAATTGAAATTAAAATCAAGGTTGAGTTATTTTTATAACTGTAAGAGAGTTAAACTCATTTCTTCTTGAATATTTAAAGAAAGTGGAAACAAATAAATCAATATTTTTGATGTTTTGTTGCTCAGTAAACAATTGTATTATCATCATATATAACTCTTCAATTATTCATTTGAATATGACGCAAACAAAATATTCGCGGAATTAATTCTGCGTATCTATGGCCATTTCCGCTAAAAACAATTCCTAATTTTATTGTTAAGTAAATTAAAACACAGATCACAAACCAGAATAAAATAACGGTTTCTTTGATCACAAATGAAATGCGATTATCAGCTTGGAGACCAATAAGGCTTATTATATTCAAACAGGCCTTCTGCTGACTCTGGACAATGGTTTTATCTATTGTTGATGCACAAGACTAGCATTATAATTGAAAATTACTTAACCTTATGAGCAATGCTATATTAAGAATTAGTTATTGCGTTGCGGAAGTAAAATACAATTATAATTATTTTATACGTACACGCCATCGTTTCACTGGAATACAGATGCAATTTATTAAAAAGGAATATATTTTTCGCAATAATAATCGTATGTTTCTTGAAAGTAATTAAAAGTTAATAAAAAATGATTCTAATAACATCATACAGATCTGAAATGCAATTTTAATCAAAGAAAATTAATAATAAGCTTAAAAATGTCATTGATAAAAAATTTCTTCGTCAAATATCTTCTTAAGTTAAAATTAACTTGACGTTCTTACTAAAGTTAATATAGCAATTGTTTGTGCTACATTTATATTCACTTTACCAAATTTAATTTTTACTACTGTAAATACAGTGGCGTAAATAAAAGCATGCAAGAAATACCGTTTCAAAGGGGCACAATGATATATGCAAGTTTTAAATTAAAAAAGACAATAGAAACTGATTTTGTGTTTTTTGTCTGTATAAAAATATATTTATAAAACAATTTGGGGCTACTTCTTGGGCCTATGCTGTAATTGTTTAAAGTACAGAATTGAATTTAAAAATATATAAATAAAAATAAATATATCATCACGCCTTCTACCCATTACTGGGTGTGGCACTCTGCCGAAGCAGATCTCGGTAAGTGATATATTTTGCGCGTGAAGCGCGTTTACCAGTCGTCACAGAGAGCCACAGGAGTAGGTTTAAGGTGAAAATTGTTTGTCGGCTGTGGGAATTGAAGCCGGGTTCTCTAATCCACACGCCAACTTGATACCCCTGAGCTACCTATCCCTACATTTTCTTTTTAAGCGTTATTAATTAATGGGCCCTAAGAGTTTACTTACGCTACTATGCAAAAATGCGCTTACGAATGAGTATAAATAAGGTTTACATACTTTTTGGTTTGGTATCTAGAACTTGATGCATGTTAATGAGAAATTTTGTCCTGTTTTTGTGGTCATCGAAATTGACGTCAAATTCACCACAAGTTTAAAAATATATGACTTCAGTAAAATATTCCTTCAGCAAAAAAATGTGCTAATTATTAGCGTTATACTCAAAAAAAGTTTAAACGTTTCATAGCAGTCATTTAACAATAAAATAATAATTTTCTGACTAAAATTTCCCAATTAATAGAACTGGTTTATTTTATTTGCCAATTTTGCAATTATACATCATATACTTTAATATACAGCATATGATCAGAGTTTATTTATAGCATTTTAAAAAAAATATTTGCTGACTAAATAATGACATTGATGAAACATGAATTCAGGTTAATAATATGCGATTAAATATATCAATTATTGGTATATATACAGTTTGTTTGGTAATATGAAAATTGAATATTTATCAACAAAATATAAATATTGATTAAATACTCATGTTCCCTGTACGGTTTAAAATTTATACAAAAATACTGTATAATCATATTAAATATTTTATCGATAAAAGTAAATAGAAAAAGGATAATTAAAAAAAAGTAATTACTTAAGAGCGTAATGTACCCAACTGAAAAGTCAATCGTTCCCAGCGGTGTGTGGTGGCGGGTAACAAGGAGGCTGGCTCAATTCTAGTCGTTGGGCTACGCCCCTTGGTGAATCATAAGATGTAAGAAATTGAAATTCACTAGATACACGATGTAACAATCACGCGCACAAATAATAGTTGAGGAAACTTTCATATATAAGAAACCCATGATATATAATTAATAAAATAATTTGATAAAAACAAAAAGGTTTATTTTCACAATATTATATTTATAGTAGTATTGAATTATCTATATAATTTAAGTTTTTTATAGTTCTATCTAGAGTTCTACATTCAAATTTTGACATAAAATTTTTTTGAGAAATTGAGAAACATGTTAATAAAAATTATTATACTTTTATTTAAACAACATATGAGTTGTTACATTCAACAGGTTGCTGAATAAAATTTTCATCGTGATATTTAACATAAAATAAATAAATGTTATATAACTTACATACAAGTTGAATCATTACTTGTAGGTTTGATCACCTTTGTGGTTAACAAGGGAAGATTACATTTTTTCCACCTATATTTTGAAAATATTTGATTTTAATTATAAATAAAATTTTAATAATACAAGATGATTGAGAATTTAGGGACAACTGGTAATTTTCCTTATGATATACAGGCTGTCCCATTTTCGATTGCCATCATTGGGATTTCGGAAACTATAACAGCTACAACTTAAATTAAATGAAAATTATTTTGCATCGAATAAGAAAAATAAGGTTCCCATTTAAAATAAGAAAGTTGCAGCCCGTATTTTGAGAACCATTGGTCGAAAAAATATTTTGTTAATAGTTTTGTAATACACTTAAAAAATGGTATTTCTTTGCTAATTTAACCAACCTTGTAGCTCTTATAGTTCTCGAGATAGCAATGATGACACAACTAAATTGAACATTCTGTATTAATTTTCGAAGTGAATTTTTTATTATTTTTTATTTATGTGGTAGCTAGCTCAGTGGTATCAAGTCGACCTGTGGATCCTGAGAACCCTGGTTCGATTCCCATAGGCGACAAACAATTTTCACCATTTTAAAACTACTCCTGTGGCACCCCCACCACTTACATCTTTGGGGGTCGTGATTTGACGGCCGGTAACCGCACTTAACGCGCAAAATATATCACTTACGGAGATCTGCTTTGGCAGAGTGCGACATCCAGTAATGGATAGAAGGCGTGATGATATATTTATTTATTAAATAAATAAAATATATTTATTTAATAAATAAATATATCATATTTATTTATTTATTTATTTTAAATTTTCTGAAATAAATTGATTTAAATAAGATTTATTGGAACTACATTTCTTGGCGTAATAAATCAATCTTTAAACAATGTGTTGTCATTGTTGGTTATATTTATATAAATAAGACAATATTGCTATGCCTTTCAAATCATAATATCGTTGTTTTCCAGTTGCTACTAATATGGTTCTCTAGGGTAGAAAGTAATTTTTTCTTTCCATGGGACAAAATGTACGACTTTTTTTCTCAATTCAAGTAAGAAAATTTTTCTTTTTAGCAGGATGGTGAAAACAACTAATTTTGTGTTATTATTTTTAAATTTTTTACTAAAGATTTAATTTATTATTCATTCCATAAGATATACAGGATGTTCATTTTAAGTGGCGTACCATTGCTATCTCGAGAAGAGTAGGAGTAACCAAGTCTTAACAGACTTTGTTACTCCTACAATTTTTTTTTTATAACATTACTTTAATGAGCGAAACAAGAATTTCTTTAGATCAGTAGTTCTAAAAATATTTCATGGAACTTACTTATTTTATATGGAAATATATATATTTTTTTATTTACTTATTCGATTCAGCATTTTTTTTTCTGAATTCAACAAATACAATGTTTAGTATTGTTGGTTATATTTATATAAATAAGACAATATTGGTATGCCTTTGTGCAATATCAAATCATAATATTCAAGAAAATTCTATAATAAATATATAATGTACTGTTCCAATTAAGATTCTAAATAAGTTCCGTACTGTAAATTCATATTTTAATAATATAATCATTAAGAATACCTGTTATATTCCCGTAGATTAGTACTCTTTCTTCTAACAGCATGTAAATTTCACCATGCTTTATACCCTTTCCGGTTACCCATTGTAATATAAAGAAATAAAATAAATCGTAAGAAATGCGTGTAACAGACATTTCTGTGAAATGTATCCTACACAAGGCCAAGGGGCGGAGCCTAATATTAGTTTCAGTTTATACCACTAGTAGCGGTAGCTCACGCCGTCTACTAGAGTCGAGTTTTCATGTAAACAGTGCTTCGTTGGGGGGTTAAAATTGGTACTAAATATTAATATATTTTCATAAACAAGGGTTTATTTTAAAGATAAAAGTACAATCTATGTTATTTCAGTGTTGAAATTTGCAATTTTTATTCATTTATTGTGTAACACTTATCTGAAGTTACATAAGTTTATAACATTGTAAAAACTAAATTAAAACTAAATCAAAAATTTCAACACACAAATGACATAGATTCAATCTTTGTCTTCAATTTAAAAAAAAAATTAAGTTATTCCGACCATATTTAGTCCACATTTCATGTCCCATTCAAAAGCATGTTTATGCTGTGCGCAACCTAGCTACATTAGCCCCTTAATTCCATGACGCAACTTTTCATGGAAAATGTATTTGAAATGTTGCAGGTAAATTTTATCTCGGTGTCAGGACAAAATTGTAATTAGAAATTCCGATTTAATGTAATTGTCTTCATTATTTTTCAATTTGACGAAATTACATTATTATATTGTACTTGGTGCAAATTACAAATATCCACGGTTTAAACTACGCTACTCGTATCAATTTTAATCGAATTTTTATGTTGTATATAGATTATACATTTTTTTTTTACTATAATTATAAATCCGTCATGAAATACAAATTAATCAAAAAAATTTAGAACACCGAAAGCTAACTATAGGTCATGTCAAGTAAGAAGATAATTAGATCTTTCTAAAACCTGACAATATCATATATGTAAAATACGCTATCAATCTAATTATAATAACAAAATGAAATATTAAATTAGATTTGACATATTGTGTCTCGGTATACAAATTGACGTTAAATATAGATTAAACATTCTCCTAGTGTTCAATTCCATCACGAAAATTAACAAACTTGAAATTTCTAATAAATTAGGTTATTAAATATTTTTAGAAATTCGTGCGTCGACTAGTTGCTAGGAACATAATTGTTTTTAAAAACATAGTTAAATATATACACATATTTACAAATTTGCACTGCTCTAAAACAAACAAAGATAATATAGAAACAAACAGCAATATGGTCGATTTTCTCTTGCAAAAACGTTAACGTAATATTCAATATATATAAGACGCAAGTTTTTAGATAACATGTAATATATATTCAATATTATATTTATTCTCAAAGAAAAAAAAGACAACTGAGAAAATGAAATGTAACGTCAACAAAGTTATCATTTATTATCTGTTTACAGAATAAGAGTTAACCTGAGCATGAACATTGAATGCCTAAACCGTGTCAATACGAAGAAAAGATGACAAGTTATTTTGATGATTGTTTACGTCTTGTATCCGTTTTGAGATATGAATGAAATTGCGTATGACTACAGTCTTGGTGATAAAGGCATTTTTATTATTGAATTATCATTGAATAGAGTTATAATAATAACTTTTACTCAATGGGAAAATACTACAATATGAAATAGTAGGGATGTCGATTTCGAAAAAAATTGTCGAACGAATCGTATCAGAATAATTCGGATATTAGTTAGTTTCCATATTCGTATCCGAACAATTCGGATATTCGTTAGTGCAGTGGATTTCAAAGTGTTTCCAAAGATTCATCCCGTTGCAAACTTTTCTTTATAGTTTAAGGATTAATGAAATGAAAATTATAATATGTACTATTTATTTACATGTTTATATTCAAGTTTGTTTTTGTTTACAGTTAGTTTCCAAATTCGTTATTCGGATATTCAAAAATTATTCCGATTTGAATTTTAATTTTTCCAGAGTATGTATCTTAAAAACTAGACCAGATATGAAAATGCGCTCAATGGCATTGAATTTTCCGTATCCGAATTGACTTATAAACAAATTTTTAGAGATTTGTATTTTTTGAAAATATCTTAAGGGGTACCCCTAGGATTTTTTTCGATTTTAGGCTATTTTCAGACTGTTTGCCCTAAAATTCGTCCTCGTGCGAATATTGCAACGAAAATTTACATACATATGTATTTCGACCCGCTGAATTCAATGGTAAAATCCCCAATTGCATATGTCTTCTAGTTTTTGAGATATTATTCAAAAACTAGTCTTTGAGAAAATTTTGGTGAAAACTTTTTGACAAATAAAAAATGCTGAAAATTTATTTATAAGTCAATTTAAGCACGAAAAATTCAATTCCGTTCTTCATATCTTGTTTGGTTAAGTCGAAAATATGATAAAATATTTTTTTTTGGAAAATTGATCTTTTGCGGAGGCTATATCTTAAAAACTAAACAAGATATGTAGATGCGTTCAGCGGTATTGAATTTCCCGTGTCCGAATTGACTGATTAGCACACTTTTAGCGTAATCTGAACTATTCGTTCATTATTATTATTTATTTATTTTGTTACTCTGCACAACAGGAAGTAAATCCCAATTACAGTACAGGGGACCTACAGCTTATAGTGGAATCCGAACCATTCAGACACAATCGTATTTTTTTTGATATAGTTAGAAGTCAGTGAGATTTGAACGCACGACCTCTTGCTTGCTAATTAAAAAACGCAAGTTTTACCTCGCATTTATCCACTGAGCTACGATTGCCTGTTTGTCTCATTAACTATTCGGACTGTTCGGTTATTGGAATATTCGATCAATTCAGATAGCCGAACTATCCGGATAGCCAAAACCGAATATCCGTTATGTAAATATACGAATATCCGAATAAAATCAAAATCCTTAGTTATTAAGGCAACACCTGAAATAGTTGGGTAAGGGGATTGGCGAACATAACTAGGTTTTTGTTTACCTTTTTGTAATAGTTCTGTTGTGACATAATATAGTTAATCTAGTTGTTTAATCTCACACTATTTATTTATAATATGAAAATATTTTTTAATATATTACGATAAATAATACAAAATATTAATTCATATTTGTATATGACTAAATATGCAAAGCGTTTGAAATATCATTTATGGGATGGCTAGCACAGTGGTATGAAGTCGGCCTGTGGATCCTGAGGTCCCTGGTTCGATTCCCACAGGCGACAAATTTTCATAATTTGAAAAAAGCTATCCCTGTGGCTCCTCCACCACTAACATGTTTGGGGGCCGTGATTTGACGACTGGTAACCGCACTTCACGCGCAAAAATATATCACTTACCGAGATCTGCTTTAGCAGAGTGCCACACCCAGCAATGGGTAGAAGGCGTGATGATATATTTATTTTTTATTTATTTATTATTATTAATTTATAATAGTCACGTAAAATTAAAATCTTATAAAAACAAACTCATATTATGGCAATTCTGATTAGAAACTTATTTGTAAACAAAGATATTTGGAGCTTTTCCCTTTTCCCACTTTAGGATGTGTTGGTTTCACAACAAATGTTCCTATGGTTTGTCTATGTATGATCGAAAATTGTGATTAAACTCATAACGCAAACATAAATTAAAAGGAATTACAATACAAACAAATTATTGAAACGAACACTATCGAGAAGTTTGAAATTTCTTTATATTTTTGCCGCCGGACATAAATTGTAAACTAGGTTGTTTAAAAATGTCATTGTTAGTTTGTAAACATAAACTATAATCTTTAAATAAGTTTTCAAAACATTTCATCTGCAACATGACACACACATATGTTTATTATAAAACAAATTTATAAATATAAACATAAAAGACAAAAGATAAACTTGCAATATGGACAAATAATTTTCATGAAAATTTTAAATTCAACTTTGTGAGTTATCTCCCACAGTACGTGTGAAAACAAAAATGATTTTTTTAGTTAGAAATTCAAAAAACATACATCTAGGAGTAAGTAAAATACAATAGAATGATGTGATGACACATCATGTATTTATTTTGCATTTACATAAAAATCCTCTTTTTATATACCATCATTATTTTAAATGCAGTAACTATGAAATTAATTTTATAATTAATACGTTTATTTCTAATTATATCTCAAGTCAAGTCGAAAGTATTAAAATATATATAACAGACCATGAATATAAGGCATGTTGATATATCCGTCGGGTACAATGAAACATATTTTAAACATATCACAACAGCGATTTTGTTATCTAATCCAAGTCCGATTATATGCATCAATATCAAGTGAATATTTGCAAATAAATTCCAAAGTATAATAGCATTTTGTTTGTATTAAAATATTAAAAATATTATTCTACAATTTGTACCAAGGTGATATTAACTTGCAACAAGACTAAAACTATGATAATATTTCTTTTTAAAGTGACAATATTTAAATATTAAAATATAAAACGCTATCATGATGTTTCAGAATTTCATCTGAATCATTTGATTATATTATAGTTGAAATATATTATTAGCAGGTGTTAAAAAGAAAAACAAAACAATACAAAGGCTGATATAATTATATTTCCCATAATACTAAATTAGTGAAGTTTATAAAATAAAACTCAATTACTTGTTTTAATTTAGTCAACAACTTAATGTTTATTATTTTCCATCATAAATGTTTATAAACAAACATGTTTATTTTTTATTTTTATGTTTAAAACAGCTAATTAAAAATTATAAACAGTTTTTTCGCTATAAATTATACTGACATCATACCTTTTAACTTGAAATTTTAAATGCTTTTACGTAAGAGAAATTAATATGATTTCAATAACAAATTAAATCAAAACTTTACTGTACGGTGCCCGACCACTGTAAAATTGTATTCAAAATACGAAATATGTAATTTTATATATTATATATTTAGCTATGGGGTGGCTAGCTCAGTAGTATGAAGTCGGCCTGTAGATCCTAAGAACCCTGGTTCGATTTCCACTGGCGACAAACAATTTTCATAATTTCAAAAGCTACCCCTGTGGCTCCTCCACCACTAACATCTTTGGGGGTCGTGATTTGACGACTGGTAACCGCACTTCACGCGCAAAATATATCACTTACCGAGATCTGCTTCGGCAGAGTGCCACACCCAGTAATGGGTAGAAGGCGTGAAGATATATTTATTTTATATTTATATATATTTAGCTGCTAAAACAGAATTTAATAGCTTTACGTTTTGCGAGAATTTGCAAAAGAATTGAATATTAGCTATGTTAAGAAAACTTTTTATTTATCTGGAAGTTTTAATTCAAATGATGTAGTTTTAGAGATTCAACAGGGATAGAATATCATGTAGAAATAAAACTATTTAATTATGCGATGAAGAATCCGTCAGCGGTTTTCAAGAGTTTGGGAAGCACTGAAATGCAGCATCACTTCAACATCAGCCACTCAAAACAGTATATTGGTCGACCTACTTCTCCGAATCCTTTGACTTCACAGACTACGACATACGAGAACACAAATAGTATATTCCGAAAATGAACCACGGTGCGGTTCAATTTTACCACGGTTACGGTTAGAATGACGTCATAACGGAACACTTTCACTATGACAGTTGTCACTTGACAGATGAGTTTCGAAATGTGAAATTTATTTAATATGGAAAAATGTTTATATTATAAAAATATTGTATTCTGCATCACACCTGTTTTAACTTAAATATAGGGATAAAAAATAACACAAAGAAAAAAGTAAATACGAGCTTCAGAACAAGTAATAAATTCATCTAATATGAATATATACTGTTAAATAATAAAAATACATTTTGTATCACATGTTTATTTATCAGTCATCATAAAAATATAGTTTTATAAGACAAAAATCCACAAACACTGCAAAAGCCGCCAAACACGTTTCAAACTTGTCAACAACAGCTGTGAAGTAACCAAACTAACCGCCGCTCGAGCACGGTTAGTTTGGTTATTAAAAACTAACCACAATTTTCAAAAACCGTGTTCCGTAATGAAACCGGTTGCTGAAAAAACTAACCGGTTCATTTTCGGAATACACTAAAAGTGTATGACTATCAATGGTTTACGCGTAAGCTAATGCACCTGGCATATTTAGCTAAACGCATTCCAGGATTGAGAGTAACATGAGCTCACTTCAGATGGAATGACATTCAAACGAGAACAAAATTTAATATTCTTTCAATATAAATTATATTTAACAACACACAACTGCTTTAAAGCTATAAAGCAGTATTAATTTGCTAAATGATCATAAAATAGCTAATCTTTTATTATATTGTATAATAATTTAAACTTATTATATTAAAATTTATATAATGGTGTATAACAATTATGAAATTATAATAGAACGAATTAATTCCTGTATTAAACTCGAAAAAATACGATTCTTTATAAATAAAAAATAAATAAATAAATATATCATCACGCCTTCTACCCATTACTGGATGTGGCACTCTGCCGAAGCAGATCTCGATGATATATTTTACGCGTGACATGCGGTTACCAGTCGTCAAATCGCGGCCCCCAAAGTTGTTAGTGGTGGAGGAGCCACAGGGGTAGTTTTAGAAATTATGAAAATTGTTTGTCGCCTGTGGGAATCGAACCAGGGTTCTCAGGATCCACAGGCCGACTTCATACCACTGAGCTAGCCACCCCATATGATTCTTTATGAAATCAAATAAAGAGAAAAATTGGGATACCGCTAGGATATGAACCCAAGACCTATAAACTCCGATCATGTGCAACGAAGCTACGGTCGCCATGTAATTCAAATCTGATTTTCTTTCGATGAAAAAGTCGTTATTAGTTCATAGGCATTTTTAAAAATCTGGTTGACTTTATATTTGACTTTAGTAAGAAAAATTATAAGCCGATAATGTTTACACAACGACAAAAAGTTGCATTTTTGCAGTCAAAGTATATTTTTACCCAATATAAACGTAATGGGGTGGCTAGCTCAGTGGTATGAAGTCGGCCTGTGGATCCTGAGAACCCTGGTTCGATTCCCACAGACGACAAACAATTTTCATAATTTCAAAAACTACCCCTGTGGCTCCTCCACCACGAACATCGTTGGGGGCCGTTATTTGACGACTGGTAACCGTACTTCACGCGCAAAATATATCACTTACCGAGATCTGCTTCGGCAGAGTGCCACACCCAGTAATGGGTAGAAGGCGTGATGATATATTTATTTTATTTTTATTTTATAAACGTAATCTGTATTATTAATAACATTCGAAACATTTTTAACTAATTGCACCAACAAAACTTTAATTTTTAACTTACTTTCAATAAATAAAATCATATCGAATGTTTGACATCAATATCAATTATTCCATGTAGTAACTTCGACTTGCATTTAATTTAAAATTTAAGTTTTGTTGGTATTATATCCCTCCTTTGTAATGAGATGACATTCAAAGGAGAGAAAAAATTTGAATATGCTTTCAAAATAAAACAAACGTAACATTCATAACGACTTTTCGCCTGCAAGTGACAGTTCTTGAACGACGTAAATAATTTATGTACATTTTTTTGTTGTTTCAAGACCGTAAACAAGAAATATTTTCAGAAATAATGCACCATTTTACCAATAATTCCCTACGAAGAACTTTTTAGGTCATAAGTTATCATATAATAGACTATTCAAATTTAATTCACATATTAGCATGTATAATATTTGTATTTAATTATCATTCAAAATTATGAAAATTTCTAATAACTTTGAAATTTAAATTAGGAGAAAATCAATGTCAGAATACTATTATAGTATGAACAACCTACGAAAACAGGAACTAATTTATATATTTGTACGTATTCATATTCGTATTGAATAAGTGATACTTTCTGATGAATAAGTATTATATTTAAAGATGAGTATATTTGCAAAAAATAAAATTCTCGAAAATACAGTCCAATTACTATATTTTATCAGCATAAATAATAAATAGGTTGGCTAGCTCAGTGGTATGAAGTCGGCCTGCGGATCCTGAGAACCCTGGTTCGATTCCCACAGACGACAAACAATTTTCATAATTTCAAAAGCTACCCCTGTGGCTCCTCCACCACTAACATCTTTGGGAGCCGTGATTTGACGACTGGTAACCGTACTTCACGCGCAAAAAATATCACTTACCGAGATCTGCTTCGGCAGAGTGCCACACCCAGTACTGGGTAGAAGGCGTGATGATATATTTATTTATTTAAATACACCCTGAATTCAAAATACTGTTAAATATACTTCAATAGATTCTAATTAAAAACTAACAAATAACAAAAAATGAATACATATATTTCTATTCGCCTGTATTGCTATAGTAAATAATGCAATACTAAGGTGGGCGGAGTTTGTTTGCCTGCAGAAGACGCATGTCCCGTTGCCAAGGTATATATATAATATTGATTCTTTACGTATCTTGTAAAATGACATTTCAAATTATTGATAAGAATTATTCACCCACATTTAATTTAAAACGAGTCATATATTTTTGAAAATATTTTTTTTACTCCTAGATAGGGACCAAGATTCCAGATAAATCCGATTTTGGTTTAGGTAGATATTTTGTAAAAGAGATTGTTCGCTTTTTTTCTCAAACTCATTCTCATGATGTCTACCAGTTGCAAAATATAAAATTCCAGGAGCTTTTATATTCAAAAAAGTTCCAGGCAGTGAAATTTTTTTTGCAGATTCGAATGAAATTTGGCACACGTTAACATTGGATAGTCATACGCATCCTGTTAAAATATGAAACACATTCATCGTCTGTGAACAAATATATTCGCTTGTAAAGTTGAGTTCTTATACACGGGGCTTATGGCGATCATCACTCAGAATCGCACATATTTAGTTTGTGTACCTCTAAAATTTTGCAGTTTCATTTGAAAAACTAGTATGACGTTCTAGAACTATCCATGTATATTGTATCAGAAGGAGAAAGTTTTTTATCGTTTAGTAATGGATATATAGCCATGCAAAGTCTTCTTTTTAACGAAAAATTAAGAATCCCAATTTATAATGGCAACACCACACGGTGGTATGGTATTTGAAAATTCACTAGACCAACAACTTGTTAACAATTCATGATATTCAAATCATAATAGGTATAAAACACTTATTTTATTCAATTTTTATATTTTGTGAGCGTCAGTTTCGCCACTCGACAATCGATGGCGCCACCGTCACACTAGTACTACCTTAAAGTATCTCTTTGCATCCCAAAATTCGTAAAAATTATTTATTTTAGTGAAAAATGCTTCAAATAAAGATGGTAAAGAATAAAATTATATATCTACATATTTTTAATATTATTTGGTTAGCTACTGTAAAAACTGAATTAAAATTTGCTAAAAATTATGTTTCTTTTCTAATGACTTTTGGAAAAAACAATTAGCAATTAATGAGTCAACATTTGTTTGTTATTTTGCTAGAAATCATTCTTCAAAATCTTTAACATGATTTTAAACATGAAAGATAGCGATTTTTCAATTAACTTGGAGGTAATTGCTGCGTAAAAACTAATATCCTTGAATATCCAGAAGGAAACTAAATTAAACCATTTTTTTGTTTATAAATTATCTTTTTCCTGGTACTAATCAGGTTTTTCAATTCTAGGCTTTTCCACGAAGTCCAGGTTGCTTCTGCAATTTTCAACAGATTTCAACCATTTTTTACGTGTCAAGTTCAACCTGTAGATTACAAAGACATTTCATTATTTTTTTTTAAATGCCAGCCTTTCTAGTGTAAGCAAAAGTATGTACTAATCGACAAGCTTAATATATGATACTTCCATCACTGGTCTTATTATTATTATTATTTCATGAAGGTACATTTCTGTTATATTGGGGTAATGGCACAGTGGTAGCAAGTCGGCCTGTGAATCCAAAGAACCCTGGTTCGATCCCCACAAAACATTTTCAGCAATTTAAAATTACCCCTGTGGCTCTCCCACTACTAAAATCTTTGGGAGCCGTGATTTGACTTCTGGTAACCGCACTTCACGCACATAAATATATCATTTACGGAGATCTGCTTCGGCAGAGTTCCACACCCAGTAATGGGTAAAAAGGCGTGATGATATATTTATATTTATTTTTACATTTCTATTTCTCTAACAATTAACATTAATTATTTGTTTAAAATCTGTGTTTTTACTATCGATAATTTTGTAGAAAATAAAGTAGTAAAACTATATATCGTACTGAACAACATAACCTAAAACGAATGTAATTTATAAGGCTGAATATTCTGTAACGTTACCTATTGTGTCAAACAATTAATCCGTTTTCCAAATACCTACGTAGACATAATCTCGTACCTTGAATCTCCTTAAATAAATCTCCCTAACAAAGAAATCAGAAACTCAATCTAATAATTATCATAATAATGCATAAACAAAACATAACAAGAGATTGTGCGGGTACTGTGTAGAATAACTCTACTCACAGAATAATAAAACCTCCTCAACTAAGGATGAAATATGAATAGAAGATAGACACAAAACATTCATTGTGAATTAACCTTTGCGCTGTCTTAGCACTTAGTTTACACGCTTCACAAATAATTTAATACGATTTAATTGATGAGCGCTTAATGAGTACTTCTGTGAGTTGATGTATTTTGGTTACGCCCACATTATATGCCTAGGTCACAGTCATTTATATTTGATTGTCAAACATGTCAGATAGTACGGAGTATGGATAGCGTTACAGCATTTGAATCCGGAGATTCCGAGTTCGAATCTCACTCAAGGTAAATATATGTGAACTATCACACTTACGGCTCGGTGTGACCGATAAATAAAATACTGATATTAAAAAATATTTACAAGTTGTGACAACAATATAAAAAAAAGAATTCTACCGAAGAGGTTTGAAATCTACTACAAAATGTACTTTTCTTACACTGCAATGGAGACTTACAATTTTGACGTGAATGCAGCAGACCTCCCTCCACACAATTTTGTGTGAAACAACAAATTTGTAGAAAGAGCGAGATGACACCTTCTCCTTTCAGCACTACTCCCCGCATATACCCATATTTGTTTGACGTTTCACGTTTGGATCACGTGATAAACGTCAAACTGTAAAACTACCATGTTCGCTACATAACAAAGCATTAAATTCTGTTTTACTCACTAGATGGCAACCGAAAAATTGGAATGATTTATCTACGATACAGCATGGTACTATACCTGGAAAGATTAACTTCAATTTTTTAATCGATTAACGATTAAATAAAAAAAATTAATCGTAAAACTACGATTACGATTAAAAGTGTATGTTTAATCGATTAAAATTAATCATACAATTAATCGATTTAAATTGAACATTATTAATATGCATATAGGATTATGATTTGACGGCTGGTAACCGCACTTTATGTACATATATGCTATGGTCGAGTGCTACACCAAGAAATGGGTGGAAGGTGTGATGATATATTACATTAAAAAAGAAATTAAAAATAAAAAGTTTATTAAATTTTATTACCGAAAATACGATTAGTTAAAAAAAATTAATCGATTAAAGATTAATTTAATTATTACTAAATTAAAACAATTAATTAATTTTAATCAATTACTTTATATATCTAAATAATATGTTAAAAAAATAATGTTTAGGATCCAAAATAGTCACGCCTTTTACCCATTACTGAGTGTGGCACTCTGCCGAAGCAGATCTCAGTAAGTGATATATATATATATATATATATATATATATATATATATATATGCGCGTGAAGTGCGGTTGCCAGCCGTCAAATCACGGCCCCCAAAGATGTTAGTGGTGGGGGAGCCACAGGGGTAATTTTAATTTGGTGAAAATGTTTTGTCGACTGTGGGGATCGAACCAGGATTCTTTGGATCCACAGGCCGACTTGCTACCACTGTGCCATTACCCCATAAAATAGTATATGAGTCAAGTAAAGAGGCTTCACAGATCCAAATCAAAAAAAGTCATGTAAAAATCTTTTAATAACGGACGTTTCGAGTATATACAATATTCATCATCAGCACAAAATAAAAAGACTGAAAAATATGTTAAAATAAACATAAGTAAAGGTAACAAAAGATGTCAAAAAAAAAATTTAAATATTTGTGACACATTTTTCAATCTTTAAATTTCAAATAAAGTACTGTTTTCCAATTCCGTTACATTTAACAAAAGTATTTATGCCTAAGTAGCTTTGACTAATTTTAGGTATTTTTTAATGGGGTGGCTAGCTCAGTGGAGTGGATGCTGGAACCCTGGTTCGATTCCCACAGGCGACAAACAATTTTCATAATTTCAAAAACTACCCCTGTGGCTCCTCCACCACTAACATCTTTGGGGGTCGTGATTTGACGACTGTTAACCGCACTTCATTCGCAAAATATATCACTTACCGAGATCTGCTTCGGCAGAGTGCCACACCCAGTAACGGGTAGAAGGCGTGATGATATATTTATTTTTATCTACAGGTATTTTTTAAAGTTATAATGGAAGTCAAAATTACTTTTGTTTTCGGTTAAATGAATTCTAGAAGCATTGCTACTAAATTCAGTTGAATTTTAATTCTGCAAGTCAAAAGACCTTCAATCAATTAATTTTTCTTTTATGTATAACACTTGCACAGAATCATACAGATATGACCTAGGCTTTATTGTTATGTAAATACTTCAAATATTTGTTTATAAATATTACAAAATTGTTTTTAATTAGTCTACCTATAACAGATTGCAATAGTAATAAAACCTATATTTTCCGATAACCATTAAAAATAACAGTGCATGTGTACCTGTTTATTCCGTTATTTATTAATGTTGTTGCACAAACATTACTTGCTATCATATATTGTTTTCAAAACATTGAAAATATAAGTGAAATAAAATGCAACTGTCCTTTTTTTTAAGTTAGCGTAATAAAATATTCAGGCGATAGTAAGTTTTCGTTTAATAACCGGTTTTACTAATTTTGTAATGTATTTCTTGATAGAAGACGAATTTCACATGAACCCGAATTAGTTGAAGTAAATTATATAATGTTACAACTCTATTTTTCTGTTTTACGTGAAATCAATTCCCACGATGTATAAATAACTTAAACCAGTCATAAACTCGTATTTTCATCAGTTACAAATATTTAATATTTCATCATTTAGCCTTAGCGCATCCTAAAAACAACTTTCCGAAAACGTTTATTAAATTCACCTTTGATATTTTATTTATTAAACCTTCATTTAATATCAAATTGCTATTTATGTATTTGAAATTAGAGAATTACCTGAAATTCAGGAGGATATTCATTACACGATATTTCATTTACAATTTACCCAATTCAATGTTTACGCTCCAACAATAATTACGATAAATCAAATAACAATATTGTTGTTAAATACAATTATTTAATTTATTGAAAAATCATATATCTGCTAAAATTAAATATATTGAATAAATATAAATTTAAATGAATAGGATAACTACATATTTTTAGTATAAGGTGTTTCAATACTAGAAAAAATTAAATGACGTACATTGCATGATAAACCTTTTTTTTTTTTTAAAAAGTAATCAAATTTATTTGCAATTCACACAAAGTACACATTTTTAGTGCCTCTGGTTCAATAATAATAATTATTATTATTATGGGGTGGCTAGCTCAGTGGTATGAAGTCGGCCTGTGAATCCTGAGAACCCTGGTTCGATTCCCACAGGCGACAAACAATTTTCATAATTTCAAAAGCTACCCCTGTGACTCCTCCACCACTAACATGTTTGGGGGCTGTGATTTGACGACTGGTAATCGCACTTCACGCGCAAAAATATTTCACTTACCGAGATCTGCTTCGGCAGAGTGCCACACTCAGTAATGGGTAGAAGGCGTGATGATATATTTATTTATTTTTATTATTATTACTATAAGTTTCTGTTTAGATAATTAAATAATATTTATTAATATTTCAATATTAAACCGTTGCAATTATGCAAAAAATAAATATATCGTCCAGCAGTACGGTTGTGTGGGTAGCGTTACGAAGTTCGAATCGGGAGTTCCAGAGTTCGAATCCCACTCAAGCTAAAAATTATATGAACTACCATACTGCGGCTCGGTGAGTTCGAACTCTGTACTGTACAGTCCTTGTTGTACAGACTACCATGAATAAATAAATATATAAATCATGTAGCAGATCTCGGTGGGGTGGCTAGCTCAGTGGTATGAAGTCGGTCTGTGGATGAACCCTGGTTGGATTCCCACAGGCGACAAACAATTTTCATAATTTCAAAAACTACCCCTGTGGCTCCTCCACCACTAACATCTTTGGGGGCCGTGATTTGACGACTGGTAACCGTACTTCACGCGCAAAATATATCACTTACCGAGATCAGCTTCGGCAGAATCCAGTAATTGGTAGAAGGCGTGATGATATATTTATTTATTTATTTTCAGATCTCGGTATGTGATATAATCATGCGCGTGAAGGCATCTTACCAGCCGTCAAATCATGGTCCTAAAGATGGTACTAGAGGGCCTACAGGGGTAATTTTAATGTGGTGAAAATTGTCAACTGTGAGAATCGAAGCCGAGTTCTCAAATCCACAGTCTGATTCGATACTACTGAGCCATCTATCTTATCAAAACATAATTTTTAATATTAAAGTTCTAGTAATATTGTTAGTATTTTAAATTGAAACTATGTGAAATACAAGTAAGCCTAGATTAGTTAAAATAAACTCTACATCTAGTACAGATTTGAAACAGTGAATCAGTGAACATATACACAGTTAACAAATTACATATGGCTGCCAGTCATTTATTAAGTTACAAAAAACTCTGGAATTTTCTATGACACATATGATGACAAATTGTTATAAACACCTATAAGATATCGTGATAGCTTATTTCATACTTTATCGATGATATTTTATACAGAGTTATCAGTATAACAAACATTTTGAAATATGAATGTTGTTTTGTAAACACATAATTTCATTTTTACCTAATTAGACATCAATGATAATATTTGGAAATGATTCACGTATGAATTTAAAACAATGCTGAAGTTAATAATTCGCGAGTTCAAAACTGGTTGACTTCAATTTAGATTCAAAAAAACATCTGCCTTCAAGTGGTTTATATTTCACTACAAATTGTAGGTCCCCTGATATTCAGAATAAATGAAATAAAATACGTTCAAAGTTACTTGTTGTACAATAAATATTTTTATTATTTTTGTTAAAATACTTTGATGATTCAATTCAGTTGGGCTGGTTATCTTTATATTTTTGACTTCATGATTATTTTAAATATATTAAGTAGTCTATTTAGCTATAACTTTTATCTACAATATACTACATAAATTAAAAAATTACTGATAACAATAATAATAAAATACTTATTTCAAATTATATCTAGTTAAATAAATTACAACGAAGTTCATGCATTAGCATAATAAAAGGAATAACAAAAAAAACTTTAAATCGTTAAGATAAGAATAACATGAAGTTTGCAGTTATAAACACAAGGACAGTTTTATGCATTTGCTGTAGCATAAGTAGCTAACATAATATGCATTTATTGACTAATGGATATCTAATCGGGCCAATGTTATACAATTTTCTATTTGATCATTTCAAACATGTTTGGGGGCCGTGATTTGACGACTGGTAACCGCACTTCACGCGCAAAATATATCACTTACCGAGATCTGCTTCAGCAGAGTGCCACACCCAGTGATGGGTAGAAGGCGTGATGATATATTTATTTATTTAAAGAAATGAATTGTACAATTTCTTCTAGGGATAAATTTAAATTTATAAAAGTAAAAACGGGACTGAAAATGGACACTACATCTATATCTGTATGAGATTATTTTCGCAATTAAACAAACAAATAAACAAATAATAATTGTTTCTATGAATTATAATTTATCAAATTTTTTCGTGTAGTGGTACAGCTCTTATTTATAAAAAGCTTGAAAGTAAAAAATCTGCCATATTCAGCAATGGGTAGAAAAAAACTGACAGAAAATTGAAAAAGATACAATACCATTTCAAGCAACCCAAAAATTCGCACAAAAAATTAAGAATAATTTCTGCTGCAAAACAATTCGGATAATTCGAAATTCTGTGAAATAGTTGGTGGAATTCGCGGTCAGTCGTGCATGTTCGGAATTGTCCGTGCTGTCAAATTTGACCCCATTACATAAACCGTCCCGGTATCTAAACGGTAACGGGAATAGGGAACATAGAAAGAGGAACGGGCGAACGCGAAACGGAAAAACCGCTATTCGCCGTCTTCCAGGTATGTGTCAGATTCCTGCGGGAGCTCTTATATATGGGGCGGTCCACAATATATATTTCCGCGTCATGCATAAGAGCTTGCAGTGATCTAACATCTGATGTTTTTATTTCATCCTTCGAAGAATATATAGACGATTTTGACGTTTAAAGTAAAACGAATTTTTAAGAAATGTTTCAGTATTTAAAAATTAAAATTGCTTGTTCAGTATTTTTAATAAATGTATATAAAAGCTATTATAAGCTGTAAGTCCTATTAAATACTTTATAATTAACATTTATAGTGAAATACAGTACGGAGAATTACGTGCCTCTAAAAACGTATGTAGCAAGTTACGAGACAGATATTTTTAGATATGTACCATTAAAATTGCTTCAATAAAATTTTATGATCTCTTATCGTAGGTATACATAGGTTCAAAAATATATTTATTGGAATATATATTTATCAAGTGGCAGTCTGAAATAGATTTCATAAATTTATAGCTATATCTACAATACGAATACATTTTCCAACTTGAAATTTTAACGTTGATGTCGCCGATTCGATGATAAATTCGTATCTAGAAATAGTATCCACATATTTTATTTCCCTTTTCGATGTAAGACATACTATTTTATATTCTAAAAGCAACTAATAGCCTAATAAACATATTTTGTACTGACAAATATTTAGTATTTGATATAAAATTATTTCAAATAAAAGTTTCAGAGAATTTTAAAAGATCACTTATGGAAACCGTACTAAAAATGTAGTTATTTAAACATATATATGAATAATTTTTCTCTAAATAATTTAAAACATTCTCACAGCAAAATATATAGTTGTTTAGTAACTCGTTGTCAAATATATTTTCTTTTTATTGTAACGATGTGTTTTTGTTTTTAATATTGTTTAAACATTTAATGTTTTTAATGATCTGTTTTCGAAGTAATAATTTTATATCTGCATTTTTAATTACTTTTTAAAATATAGCTATTGTTCAATATACATAAATACAGATACACACATATTAACGCATAAGGTGATGTCATTTTATTCTACAGAAAGTTCATGATAATATTTAATAATATTGAAAAATATTTCTACGAAATCCAGGTCATACAAGGTTTACGTCAATCGTCAAATAAATCAATTCTTTTTATTTTGACATTAAACTATTTATTAAATCGATAAACAGTTTATCAAAATAAAAAGTGTTCAAAAATCCCAGTATCTAAATTTGATTACACAAAAAAAGAAATTAAACATGTATGACTAATAGGAGATAATGTCAGAAAAATCGCATAGTTCAAGAAACAAGTCAACTTGGATCATTTTCAAATGCTTACAAGTGAAATGTTACACTTTCCAGATTTTCGCCGACCTATTCAAAGAGCTTCCTCAACTCAAATTTTCTGCATTTGTTTAATTTGAGCTACATTAGTCTGGGAAGAATTAGCTATTTTATTTCTGCTTTGTCTATACTTTTTTTAGTTTTTTTTTTTTAAATCTTTCTTCCCAGTTTCAAGATAAAGGCCTGACACACTTTTATAATCATTTTAATAAAGCTGTAATTTCTACTTTCCAGAAAAAATTTCAAATATTTTAATTAAAATTTTCTTAATTGTTTTACTGAAAGTTTTTAATAATTTTTTTGCACACGTAAAAGTTTATAGCAAATGTTTTCAACAAAATTTTCTAAAACAAGTAAGGAAAAGTAATATGTACCTATCGAACCAAATTTATCTATACTATAAAAGATAAAAGTAAATATTAATTAGGAAGTTTTAAAAAGATGTCATGCACAGGCCAAATACGTTCAAAGTCTGGTATTGAAAATAAACAATCTTAAAATACCTTTCATTATGTCTAGAAGTCTAGACTATTCTTTATAATAGCGGAATATAGTCTGTTAGTAACACAAACATAACATGTCTTTGCCCAATTAGTATTGTTGTTAAGCGATGTAATGAAACCAATATTTAGAAGAAATATATAGATCTACAAATTTGATAATGATAAAATGTCATTGTTATGTTGACAATCCATAACTATCAAAATAAATTGTATATTTTTATCTCGATCTAAATATTTGGTTTCCAATTTTCTATCTAGATGTCGAAAGGTAAAAGATTTTCGACTTAGGACCAAAAGACTACAGATATGTATTTTTATTCCGAATCTCATGTAAGCACCCAGCACTTTGGGGCTTGTGTCCGGAGTTCGATCCCAGGCCGCTGCTCGATCAAAAAACTTTTCAGTCATTATTCTACATATCAGTAAAATTTTCATAATTTCAAAAACTACCCCTGTGGCTCCTCCACCACTAACATCTTTGAGGGCCGTGATTTGACGATTGGTAACCGCACTTCACGTGCAAAATATATCACTTACCGAGATCTGCTTCAGCAGAGTGCCACACCCAGTAATGGGTAGAAGGCGTGATGATATATTTATTTATTTTAGTAAAATTATATCAGATATATCAAGATGACATATTTATTTAAATCTTAAATTTTATGCAAAAATTTCAAACTTTCTTGAGGTTGAATAGCAGGTGTAAAGTTTCTTTGTTCAAAAATTATTTTCTGTTAAAACAATAATTGGAAACGTCGAAAAGTTTCAAGGAAATTTTAAGCAAAAACATAAAATGAAGAGAATTTATATTTACATTATTATTCATGAAAAAACTTTGCTGGGTTATTGGAAAAGAGTCATAAATGATTCGCAGAACATTTTCTCTTTCTAAGCTTTCTTAGAATTAACAACAGGGGTAGAAATGGAACAAACCATCCCCACAATTCAGGGTAGGTTCGTTATATATTTTCTTTAAAAGTCTAAACCAGCAATTGTACCCGCAACTACGAAAAGCTATCACAATGAACCAAACCAAATTTATTTATTTCTACATGAGCATCAACTATTATTTTGAGATTAAACGCAAACACAATGAAATGGTTGTATCTGAACTTCGAATTAATTTAATTATTTGGTTAAATACAGAGTTTACAACTATAAATTAATACGATTGCAGTTCTAAATAATTCATGCATATTTAGAATTTAACGAAAGATATGTATTTAACTAATTTAACCCTTTGTATACAACTATTCATTGTTATTTTTCTTTGTTTCAGAGAATTATTTTTGTTTATTAAACTCAAAATCAGAATTCGATATAATATAAAACAAAAACAAAAAATATATTTCCTGTAATAATAGAACAGCAGGATACAGAAAAACGGAAAATCATACAGGACCTAAGTATAAACGATATGCTCGAAATATATTTTCTTTATATAATAATAAAATATATCATCACGCCTTTTACCCATTACTGGGTGTGGCACTCTGCCGAAGCAGATCTCGATAAGTGATATATTTTGCGCGTGAAGTGCGGTTACCAGTCGTCAAATCACGGCCCCAACGATGTTAGTGGTGGAGGAGCCACAGGGGTAGTTTTTGAAATTATGAAAATTGTTTGTCGCCTGTGGGAATCGAACCAGGGTTCTCTGGATCCACAGGCCGACTGAGCTAGCCACAGCATAAATAATGGTACTATCAATATGATCCAGTAAATGGTAAAAACAATTTGCTGAAATATAGGTTTGAATTATAGAAAATATGCAAAATTCACCGATGAATTTTAAATAATAAACAAGTAAAATGTTTTTTTTTTAGTATAGGACCATTTTATTTTATGTATATATTTTATTTAAAACAATGTTTCGACAAAGTCCTGTGCTATCATTTTAACAAACAATAATATGTTGTCGAGGTAATTGTTAAAAAAACAATAAGTATGAAATCGTGAACAATAAAAAGAACCTGATATTTGTTTGAAATTTAAGGCAAAAACATGCCAAAAAAACCTTCAATTAAATATTATATAAAAAGATGAACAGGATATATACACAAATATATTCATTTCAGAAATATAAATAATATGGAAAATTGCTCTTGAACTCAGTTGATATCTTCGAAATAAAATATATTTGAATGATAAATAAAACATATTATATTTTATACATATTCTCATAGTCAAAAACAGCAAATTATTTACTCAATTTCTCAGAAAATTTTCTATCAATTATTAAACTCAGTGGTATAAAGTCGGCCTGTGGATCCTGAGAACCCTGGTTCGATTCCCACAGGCGACAAACAATTTTCATAATTTCAAAAACTACTCCTGTGGCTCCTCCACCACTAACATCTTTGGGGGCCATAATTTGACGACTGGTAACCGCACTTCACGCGCAAAATATATCACTTACCGAGATCTGCTTCGGCAGAGTGCCACACCCAGTAACGGGTAGAAGGCGTGATGATATATTTTAATTTTATTTATAAATAAAACTTGTTATATTTTATACATATTCTCATAGTCAAAAATAACCAATTATTTACTCAATTTCTCAGAAAATTTTCGAGCAATTATTAAGTTAAGCTTTAATTTTGTTGGTGCGTTGAATTTTAAAATTTAGCAGTGCGTATTTTAACCTAAAGTTTATTATGAATATTGTTTTGTAAATTTTCAATGGAATATACACACACTTACTTTCCTTTGGTACCACGAGAGCTAAATATAGCAATGAAACAACGGCTTACAGTTAAATACACATACTGTCATTTTAGTTACACATCTAGATAAGATGTTCCATCTGCTAGTAATTCTATTGCTGCCAACACAAATTTTACATCAGTCATACCATTTTTATACACGAAATTCCGAACTAAACTCAAGCGAGATTTAAAAATGTATATTTCGATAAATATTGAGATATACGAACCATAAATTTTCCACTGGGTCCGAATTTTACTCGTTATCATAAAAACTCAACAAAGCTCACGTACAACTGTTACATAATTTAATAGAGGTACATAAATTATGAGCATATGAAGAGAAAATTTGAAATTACTGCAAAATATAATCAAGCAATGGTAAATATTTAAGGACTGAAATTTTATTTCTATCATATCTATGTTTATGTTTGACAAATAAAAAAACAACTACACCTACAAAATTAATGAAATTGTAAAGTCCATTAAATGTAAGAGTTTATAAATAGATAATAAAATTTAAGAGGTAAATGTGTCCGATTGACGTGAAACTATGAGCATATCGCACCTGTTGCTTCCCTTTCCTCTCTCTGTAAATAACGAGATTGAGATATGTTATAGTGATATAGCAAAAAGTGTATCAAATAAGTAAAAAAATAATATTCAATTCATAGATTGATTTAAAACTATTATTAGACACTTTAAAAATTTTAATATGGGGTGGCTAGCTCAGTGGTATGAAGTCGGCCTGTAGATTCTGAGAACCCTGGTTCGATTCCCACAGGCGACACAATTTTCATCATTCCAAAAACTACCCCTGTGGCTCCTCCACCACTAATATCTTTGGGGGCCGTGATTGGACGACTGGTAACCGCACTTCACGCGCAAAATATATCATTTACCGAGATCTGCTGCGGCAGAGTGCCACACCCAGTAATGGGTAGAAGGCGTGATGATATATTTATTTATTTTAAAAATTTTAATAAAAGACTCATTTCGAATATCCCTGTCGTTGCTATTTATTTTATTTTATTTAGTTGAGTGGTTAGCGTTACGGCATTCGAATCCGAAGACCCAGAGTTCAAATCCTAGTCAAGCTAAAAATATATACTACCACAATGTTGCTCGGTATGTCCAGACCCTGTACTGTAATTAGGATAAAGTTCTTATTGTATTAAGTAGCATAAATAAATATAAAATTTATAGTCTTCATTAAACATATAATTTGATAATAATTAATAAGGAATCTTTGTTCATTACTGAATTTGGCAGCGTTGTAGTTGCAAATAATAAATAATGCGAGATTATACATTTTGATCACAGCACCCACAGATGTGAGAGAAAAATTAGATCATTTGTAAGAATTTTTTAGCTACTTTTTTTTCACAATATTGACGAAAAAATAACATTCTTAATCACAAAAATAAAATAAAAATACTATTTTCTAGTAGATATAGTTTAGAATTAATGTAAAAAATATGTAAAATTTGCTTGACGAAATACTGACGTTAACATATTGATATTACATTTTAAATTTGTTAGAAATAAGTAAAATTGTCATTATCAAAGCTGATAACTGTCAAAAAAGTAGGTCAATCTCAAGATGTCAGACTCCATTTGTTAAGTTGTCACTGTCACCCGAACTCAAAGAGATTTTTGGGGCCATACAGTTAATAATAATTAACGTTACGAAGGTTACGGTCTGTAACTTAAAACAAATAACTGCTATAATATGGAATATAATGGCTCGGTAAATTTATAAAACAGATTGTGTGAATTTGTAGATGACATGACAGATGAATAGATAATTTAAATTTGCAATTGTTAATCTGTAGAAATTGAACTAAATAAACGCAAATTAAATAATTAGTATACATTATATGTGTAAATTTAGATTAGACTTAATAATAATGAATAGAAAAGTAATTTGTTGTAATTAGGGATATAAGTTATAATTCAAATTAAATTTCTAAGTAATTACAATAGCAATTACATACGAAACAATTCAAATTTTTCTTACAAATATGAATTTTACAGAATAAAAATAATTAAATCTAAAAATACTTTGTATTTATACCATAACTTTATCTTCAAATAATAATATTGATAATTTTATTACTATGAACCCATAATAATTACTGTAGCTCTTTTATCAATGAATGTAATTATATAGCACAAAAAAATCTATTTACTGATAATTTGTAAATCGTTACGGGTACCTGCGTAAACCAAATGAACAAAATTTATAAATAAATAAGTTAATAAATACCTGCTCTATCAAACATCGGATGCGACATTAATATAAAATTATCTAATTTTTAGTTCAACCTAAAATGCATATTGCAAAATAATATTTCAAACTTTCACACGTGTACAGCAAACTAAATTTTTATAGATTTTTTTTTATTGAAAATATATTACCACCTCTTACACATAAAAAAAAACGATTTATTGGGTACTATCAAAAATCTGACATTTTTATTCCGTAATATTTTACATAACTACTGTCTTTACTTGTCGAAATTGAGACTTTTCAAATAGCACAAAGATGAAATTTCTGCGTATCATTCTTCATTTTTAAGATCAATTATCTATATTTTCAAGATCAATTATCTATTTCTTTACGATCAATTATCCGTTTCTTTTAAACAAAAATACAAATTTCAGCCTAAAAAATAAACTATGTATTTAAAAAATTTCTTCTTGGATATTTTTTCAAATAAGTATGCTTTTGAGTATAAAATTCAAGATATAAAATTACGTGTAGAAAGAATTTATGGATGTAACCAAAGATTCCTAACTTGTAAGAAAAGATTTTGTCTACATCGAAAATTAAACAAATATTAATATGGGCAAAATTTTATAATTCTTCCGTTTCAATAAAATATTGTTTTGCAAACGACTGTGCGGTTGATATGTATAACTTTAGGATAATTGCTGAACATATAAATAAATACCGACCTGCTTTTCAACAATTTACGATAAAAAAATAAAATAAATTAAAAGTACTAAAACGTACTACTAATTTTGCAGGACAAACAAGCAACAAACACATTCTTAGAAAAATATCAGTCTTCGTGAAAGATAACAACAGCAGGTATTAATCTAATCTTTTTATGAAGTTCAAAAATGGTTTAGAAAATATTCCATTTGACCGGAGTGATGAAGAATTTGGTTTATATTGGAAAACTTTTCAGGAACACAAAAGTGACATATGGTCCATGAATGAGTTAAAAACAAAGTTTTAAAGCTGATGAATTAAATCAGCGGTAGTAAAAAGTTAGATAATACATTTCGTCATAAAAGAAGATATTAGTCATACGGAAAAAATGTGATTTTACTTTAGCAATGATAACAAAATAAATAGCAATTATTTTAATGCTATCTATTTTTAATTCGTACAATTTATTCTGTTTTTAGTTCATAGGATATTATTTAATTTTATAGCCGTTTATACAGCTTCTTCCATGAATTTTTCAATCATCGTATCAAGGAAACTGCAGACCATTATAAATGTTACATAAATATTTACGATTCTATGGGTATACATCATACAAAGAGAGAATTGATAAAGGTACTGAACTGGTTATTTATGTAATATTCTAATGTTTAGATGGGGCCTTTCAAGAGGCGGTTTGCAGGCATATCTAAAAACGTTAATGCGTAAACACTTGATGTGGTTGGTACCTAGTTCAAAAATAAATGGTTAATACGCTAGTCCAAACATATAAGCTAGGAAAAATATAACAGAGTTGTTCCTTAAGATCAGAAAACATGTGTGCATCATGCCATGTTTATCGAAGAAATCTTTGAAGACGATTCCGGGATAAATTATTTTATAAACCTCAATTTATTTTCAGAAGAAACTTTAAATCTAAAAAAGCATAGAACCTTTTCTTTAATTCATTATTCTATTGAAAAATTATTCAGATTGAAGATCAAATTAATAATTAAATAAAGACAATTTCTTAAATAATTAGTTAGGAAGAGAATTTGTTTGATGTTTTCTTATCATTAAAGCAAACATGAAATGTATGAAGTATTGCTATTACAAGATATTGTAGAGAACATAATTTAAATGCAAAAATATGACGTACATTTGTAAATGTGTATGGAGCAAATTACATTCTTGCATAATTTACATTCTTATTGTGGACATCCGCAAATACCATCAAATAAAGTGCAGTATTCAGTACTTATAAACAATTTCTGTTTCAAGTGTAAGTTTCGCAAAAAATGTAAAGACAATCAAATGAATGATTTGGCTAAATATTGTATTTTATTTAACATTTGCCGTAGAAATCGTATGTGAGCTGGCTAACTAATAAGCAGCCGTTCAACTTGAACGTCACTTGAAAATACCTTACCATAAAGGTTAAGCGCAACCTATATGAACTACCTTTACAAATAAACAGACTTGCTTACCTCTAGTGCTTTCGTGTATCCGAGCAGGAATACACAGGATAATAACAGCTGTATCCTTAAATGCATTACACTGAGTGTTAACACAAGAATATCCCTAATAGCACTTTGTTTAAACACAATACTCAAGACGACTGATATTCACGCACAGACTTGCAGTGGCAGTACACCCAGCTAACGCAGTCGTTTCTAATCAATGAAGACATATGAAACTATACGACTACTGCGCTGTCACGTAGGCGCGTGCGCTCACCTTACATCCGCTATCATGCCGCGGAATTTGAAAATGTTCCTAAATGATGTTCCTGTGGAGACCTCTATCAGTGAGGAGTTTTAAATTACTTTCAAATCATGCTTATTTTGCGATAAATGTCAATGACTTTTTGTTTTAGTCGCAAAACCTTTTTTTTGAAATGATACCACTGCCAAATATATTTCGACCGTTCAAAAAGTCCATATCTCGCTCAAAGTATCATTTTTACGTATTTACATCAATTATAAAAACAAACACACTAAATAATTTTAATATACTTAAAACGGAATAGTTCTAATTAATTTAGAGAAAAATTCGGCCGGCATAGAGATTTAAAACTAAACTCCTTTATTTTTATTTCATCCAAATTCTTCTCTAAATGAATTATAGATTGGACCAGTTGATAAGTATTTACATTAAAAATACTAATAAAAAAGTAATACTTGTTAATGATAATTATAACTTTACGCAGACTTTATTCTTTAAAACATAAGTACAACTAATACAAGTAATAATGCAAGTAATGATAATTTAAAAAATGTCAAACGAGCACCAACTACAAATCGTTACATAACACTTTTATGTTGTTTAAATAATAAACATTTATGGTTTTTTATCTAAATCAGAAACACGCTGCTTATGGCGACCGATAGCATCCTGATGGCGTTTAATTTGTTCTTCATGGAAGCTAATTTCATGAGTCAAATCCTGCTTCAGTTTCTTCAGTTGTTCTCTTTGCTGAAAGTAAATAAGATCGGAAATGCTAGCATCATACATTAATTTATTATTACTTATGACTGGAGATTACCTGTTTGTAGAAGTATTCCTCTTCAAAAGCAGCCTCTCGAGTACCCATAGAACCACCAGCTTCTCTGATGGATCCACCGCCACCACCACCATGACCAGCACCGCTGCCAAGGTCACCCACTTTGCTGGAATAGCTAACTTTAGCCATTTTACTAAAAATATACAAAAATTAGAACATACCTCATATTTTACGCAGAAAAATAGTAATAAACGCCGTAAACAGTTTGATATTTTAAGATTGTTTTTCTTTTAGATCTAAAAATAATTGTGATATAATGTTTTGAAATATATAATACCTGATAAAATTATTACTGGTACGAGTGCTAACCAAACGTAAGAAATTCATTTTTATTTCTTACTAGATTAAATACTATATTTATGCCGACTATCTGAACCACAATGAGAACAAATTTTATTACTCGGAATTCTCTGAAATTATTTACACATATGGGAAAATACACGCGATACCAACATTGTATAACGAAAATGCGCCAATTAAAATTATTCAAATTTGATTGCTTTTTTCAAAACACTTCAAATATTAATCTCAATGTACCGATATCTCAACAAAATAATTAGAAAGATCAGATGTATTGTTTTGTTACTAACTGATAAAAAAAAAATTCAGATATGCTGAAAAATGCACATCAATTTAGGATTTTGTCAATTACGATATAAAATTACTCTTCTCTTCAAATTAGGGAAAATAAGCTTTGTAATATACATATATTTATTAAAATTTAAGGGAAATTTGCGATGAATTAATAAAATTCTTCAATGATAATACTTAAATGATTCGGGAAAAAGCGCAAAGCAAGCATGAAATCATTTGTTTATTTCAATCTTATCATTTTATACAAATTAAGATACAAAAGATAAGACAAATAATACAATGGGTTAGTAATATGATAGTCAAGAATTGGGAAAATGATGAAAAAGAGGGATTAGTTACACTATTCAAGATGTATTTACAAGGAGTAAAGAATGAATGAGATGCGGAGTAGTTTTATATCATATAATAAAAAACTTTGATAAATTTAACAGAACACAGTACATCCTTAGTTTACATTCATAAACCCATTCAAAAACAAATTTCGGATTAAATTATAATCTCTATTGACATTTTTACAAATTACAAATGCGTGTGCAAAACTGCGTTTTCACAGTTTTAATTCGTACTTGCCATCTGTGTAATTATTAGAAAAGTCACACATTCTTAAAATAGGTACACCGGCAATGCACCAAAAGATTCTACTCGTTTTATTGATACAACAAAAAAAATACAACTACGATTATTACATCTATCACAAGCATAAAGAAACAAAGGCACTTAATTCCCGAAAATAAACTACATTATTATTTTCAATGTGTTTATGAATTGCTTATTGCGATAGATACTTAAATAAATGAACCAAAATAGTCTGGAACACAATGGTATTTTATAGAGTAATCATATAGTAAGCATGCCGGTGTATGATAAAGAAATAATAAAGGTTAAGCACTCTCATATATCCTTGAGCTCTGCCGGCATCTCGTTTTTAGGATGTTTGTTCTCAAAATGCTGTTTGTAAGTCTTTGGGTCCGGCATCTGGGCCTACACAAACAAAATCAAAAGACATTCATATTATTAATTGTCATTTATAACACTACTGTCTGTACGAGGTACGAGAATCGTCTTTATGTAAATGTTCCGTAAAATTTTATTAGTAAATTAAAAATCAATTTCTGTCAATACATTCTGTAAAGAAAGTTGCAAATAAAAAAAAATCGTTTGTGTATTACGTATTAAAAGAAATTGATTTAATTTATAATTATCTCTTAATGACTTCTGCTTCTTCGGATTTCAGCTAGAACTTTCAAAACATTAATTATATATCTTTGTTTGAATTTACTGACACCGTCTGCAAATGATTTGTAGATTTTTTATCAAGATGATATTTAAATGAAAAATTTAAACAAAGAGCAAATCTTACATTCTGTTTAATAATGTAACAAATAAACTTGCAAAAATAAATTTTTCATAATCAAGTAATGTTAAAAAAAATATTTATAACTGTAAACACTAATTTTAATAGAGATTGAATCATAACAAAGATATATTATGAATACATTCATTACATTAATACCATGAGATTAAAAAGTTTTATAAGCAAATGGCGAAGTAGCCAACGAATGTTTACTCTCCATATTTCAAAATATATCATTAATTCTGAATGAAACTAGCGATATATACTACATTCATAAAATCGACAACAAAACTAGGGCATGCTACTAAGAATTACCGTGGCTTAAATTCCAGCAAAAAGAAATATATTTTGATTTCTTCCTTACCTTGCACACGCCACAAACATGAACAAGAGCCTTTTGCGCTGCCTTCTTCTGATCATTGGAACTATGACCCTGTTGCTTCTTAATTTTCGCAGCCCTTTCTGCAGCTTTCGCTTGCGATTGTAATTTCTGTTGCCCTCTGGCCATTTTCTTGAACTAAAGTCAACACACAGACGAATTTGTACAACGATAGTAGTGTACGGCAGCACTTAGTACTCCTGTAACAATAATAAGAATGAATTAATTTCCCTAGCATGTGAGAGAAATATGGAATAACCTACTGCTATTTACGAAAATATAGATTAGTAAATTTACTAACTACTAATAAATGTTATTTTACTTGACAATCATTCTTTACTGATATATACAAAGTTTAAATAAGAAAAATGTAAAAATTTGTACCAGATTTAAGACGTCTTCAATACATTTGCTGGTAATAGGAACACTGACGTTTCACGCTTGAATCCGAACCGGATATCTTACTTTCAACTACTGTTGCCAACTGTATCGCAAATTATTTAAATATTATAATTTAAATTCGAGTAAAAACAATATAAAAGTTATCAAGATATAAAAATATATGTTGTTGGATAAATAGTCTTCATAAAAAACTATTTTAAATTTACATTAAATCACTTTTGAATAACGATTATTATTCAAATTAAGCAAATATTATGTTTTATTAATAGAATAACAAAAAATAAAACTAATACATGTATTTATCTAATTTTTAAAGCTATTTTTTCAGATAATTAAATAAAAAAATAAAATTGAAATATCAATAGTTAGTGTCATGGGAACCCTGATTTAAAGCCTTTCGCTTCCACGATACTTTGACATGTGGGAGAATGAATCTTAGAAAACATTCATGTAATTAAGTATAACAGTATAATAACAATGATTAGAAATTTTTTTACCAAATATACGGTCATTTCGTTAAAACAGCAAATTCGATGTATAGGAAAACGCGAAATAAATATTAAAAATCCAAAAAAAGAAGCGCAATTACCAAGTTAGTGTTATAATTATGTATTATTATTATAATAAACCATCAAAATTAGTTTTTCAGTATCCCATTAGTAAAAAATCTGATCGTAGAGTTTACGTATGGGGATTTTTGGATACCGGAGCTCTAGGTTTAGGTGTTAAAGAGACAAGTAAAAGAAACGAAGTTGTTAAATCGCCTAACCGATTATCTTTTGCAGAAAAATATGATGTATGTATTTGTGTTTGTTGTTTCATCTTCGTGTTAATTTATATAAAAAGTAGTACATACCCAGCACTCAAGCAATAAACATTCTAATCGTGACATACTTTGCACTCAGCACAAATAACATTTTATGATCTTCCGTACTTTTGTTTTTCGCGTTGTTACATTCACTTTTTATTTTACGACATAAGTCTGTTTCCTAAAATAATATAAAAATTCCAGATAACAGATGTAGTCTGTGGTTTTGGCTTCACTGTATATGCAATTACATCTACAGACCGCCAAAAAGTATTTGGTACTGGAATAAATACCGATTCGCAAATCGGTTACCATGAACCAAAAAATAATATACCTCAAAGTATTCTTTTATATCCTTCTCCAATAAATTTACCAATTCAAAATGAAAAAGAGACAGAAATTTTGAAATTATCGACTGGTCGCGCACATTTGTTAGTTTTAACAACAGAAGGGTTGTTTACACTTGGAAATAATTCTTATGGACAATGTGGAAGATCCATTATAGAGAATGAAAAATATTCCAATAGTTCATTAATTCATCATATTCCAAATATTAATGGAATTAAAATATCCGACGTACAGTGCGGACAAGATCATAGGTAATTTATTTTTTATTTCGATCGAGGTGGTAACTTAATTAATAACATGAAATTATAATTAGTTATTCAAACAATAATTTGAAATGTCCTACTGTTCAAACAATTTTTTTTTTTTAATTTTCATAAATTTTCTAATTTTTTCTTATATTTGCGTAAAAATTCAAGTAAAGATTCCTACATTGTTTCCTCATATCTTATTTATAGTTACTCGTTCTATATTATAATAAAAATTCTGTAATTTAATTAAAATTATGCATTAATTTTAAATAGTTTGTTGCTCACTGAAAAAGGCGAAGTATTTAGCTGTGGATGGGGTGCAGACGGCCAGACAGGTTTGGGTCACTACAATATCGAATCCCAGTTTACTTCTTTAGCTGGAGATATCAAAGGAGAGAAAATTACTAAATTAGCTTGTACTAGCGATTGCGTTCTAGCGTTAAACGGTAAGCAGTAAAAATATATAATTATTTGTATGTGAATATATTTTCTTCAATAGATAAAGGTGAAATTTTTGGATGGGGCAATTCGGAATACGGACAACTTTTAAGTAATAATGATGTACAACAAATTAATAATCCAATCAAATTACAAAATTGTAAAGACATTGGAAGAATTGTTAATATTGCTTCAGGTGGATCATTTTGCATGGCTTTAAATGGTAAGTAATTAGTTATAGTACATTTTATGCATATTTCATTCTTTTCTTTTAAAATTAATGAGTTCAAGCTGAATAAAAATTTATTAGAATATACCTCACTAAATAAATAAATTGATTTTTTATATTACCATCCTCTCAACCATTTTTAGATAATGACATCAAAATTTTAAAATAATTTTCTATTTCCATTTGTACATAAATTTAATTTTTTCTATTTTATAATATATTCAACCTTGCCTGAAACAAATTATGATGATTCGAAAATTATGTCAGAATATAAATTAGTGTTTTACAATGATTGTGTTTTTCTTTTTCTGTAGAAGAGGGATCAGTATTTGTATGGGGTTATGGCTTATTAGGAAAAGGTCATGAAGTTCAGCAATCTCATAAACCTCTCCAAATTCCTCCAATTCTTTTCGGCTGTAATGATTTTCAACCAGATTCAAAAGTAATCTCAATATCTTGTGGAATGGCCCATATGGGGGCTGTTACTAATTTTGGCGATTTATATATGTGGGGTAAAAACAAAAGTGGATGTTTAGGTTTAGGCCATAAGAATGATCAATATTTTCCATTGAAGGTAAAGATTATTATTATTTGATTTTTTTTAGATAGTTACTTTGTCATTTTTTTAGGTTGCTGTCGGAGCATCAGTTGAAAAGATATCCTGTGGATTAGATCACAGCGTTGCAATTTGTAAACCATTTATATAATGTATTTTTTATACGCCTGTGAATATCTTGTAAAAAATGTTATGTGATAAAAAGAAATAAGTTTTAATAAAATCTCAGATTATTTTTTTATGACCTTGAAATGGAGGAAAAATATAAGTTAATGCTAATAGTGCTTTATTCCAATTAGATTTAATTTAAATTATTAACTTAAAATAAACTGTGGACATTAAATAAAATATAATTTATAATAATACTATGGTATTAAGTCAGGAACATTAGATTAAATCTTTTGGGTTACTCAGCTTTCCAGCGAAAAGAATTGTACTTGTATCTTTCTCCACGATGAAATAAGCGAATGGACGGTTAGCTTTGAATTCTGATGGCATATTCTTGTTGACCAAAATTCCTCCTGAAATGTGAAACACATGTTAATAAAATTAGAAAATAAAGAAGTTAATTAAAAACCTACCTGTAATTGCAGATGCAGTAGTACCTTCTTCGTTTACTTCTATTTCAGCTTTATGAATTACTCGAGACAAATATAAACTCTGTGCAATTTTTCCTAAATCAGCGTAGTACGGATCAAATACATCAACGATTCCCATCTAATATATCAAATATGTGTTAATAACAATATAAATAAATATTATTATTTATTTAATAATACCTTTTCAAGAATAACGTTCAAAACAAAGTCTGAAGTCATTTTAAATCTGGGCAAATATACTTTTATTTCATCATCATACGTTTCCTTATCTTCATTTAACTGGTTAATAATATTTTTAAATGGCGTGCGAGTTAGTTTATTCAGTAAATCTGTTACAGGAACTCCATCCCATGGTAAAAACACAACCATCCAGTATTTTTCGTCCTATAATAAAAAAAATATTTGAAGTACTTTTCTAATTAAGTTAAAAAATATATGTAAATTAAGTAGTTTTTAAACTATTTAATTGTATAGCGTTGTAATAACAACATTTACCTCTCCGTAAGGTAGAGCAACTGCATGAGCCTGAAGTTCTTCAAATCGAGAATAAGCAAATACACCAGATTGATACATCATTTGTACTCTACCAAGTGGTGACATATTTTCATTGAAAAATGTCTCTGGTTTAGTGGCAGTTCTGTTGAAAGGAATACTCCATTGTCCTTTGAAGAATATTGCAGTCGTCAGTAACAACTTGGCTTCAGCCAGATCCTCTAAAAACAGAAAGAAAAAAAGAAAATTATATTTTTGTTTACAATGGTGTTAAAAGAAAGATAAAACATTAATAATTCATCACTGCATTATTTAAAAATGTGAATATTCATGACGCAAATTGTAAATAAATATAAGCTTGCTATGAATTTTAATGAAACAAAAAGATACATTGCTTTACATTAATTTAGATTCTTCAAGGTGAAAAAGACAATTAAAACAAGATAGAATAACCATTAGTATAAGTTTATTATAGTTCTGTCAATGTTTTTTACGATTAGTTATTGAAAACTACTTAAAAACTAATTTATAAGTAGCATATTGTTCAACGTTATCCCAAAAATATATTAAATTATATAACTTGATTTATTGAGCCAAAATAATGATCTGAATAATAAAATGACACATACCAAAGTTAATGAAGTGTTTCAGTCTATTGTTAGTTGCCTTGGCTAAGAAAGAGTCGATGTATTCAGCTGCTTGTTGCTTTCTTGTAAAGTCCACTGGTAGAAAATTAACATTATATTGCGACGAAGTTTGATATTCAAAATTTTTATTTACTGGGTAATCTTTGTCTGTGAATATCGCACTTGCTAAACTGATTTCTACTCCGGTTCTGTTTATCTAAATAAAAATATTACAAATGATAAATTCCATTTCAATATATAAAACACTGCATATAAGACAGATGAGGTCTACCCTTTATACAGTACAGGTCAAATATAAACGAGATCGAAATTTATTTAACTGGCTATATGATTAATTCATGATTAACTTACATTTAAAATTTTATTAATATTTTTGTATCCAAATTTGAATCTATTGTTGTCAGATGGTATTCTCAAAGCAGTTCGGAGTTGGTTCATAGTGCTACCTGATGCACCTTCATTTAAAATTGCTAGCAGGTTCCATATACTATATGTTGACATAACAACATTTAAGTCATCTCCGCCTTCTGCTGAAGTTTTCTGGAAAAAAAAAATACAAATAGTATATTAAACAAACGCATTTTTTTCGGCTAGTAGTAGTCCCACTAACAAACACACGTTTTAATTATACTATTCTTAAAATTGAAAACTTTTTAGTATAATAATTAAAATATATTATTTAATAACAAATAATTGTTATTATAATAGCTAAACATGCATTATATTATAATAATAATATGATATATTGCACATTTAGCAATTATAATAATTTTAAATTATTTTAATAAAATTATCAGATGACGGATATCTACCAAAATAACATTAGAGATAAAATGGTTGCATATATGGATAACATTTTGAAAAACTCCAAAATGAAATATGTAAAAACTAAACAAATTCAAGAAACAATAAATTATTTCTTTTGAGAAGTAAATAATTGCGCAGTAAAGTTAAAATGAAATCAAGAATATATATTTTAAAAAAATGTGATAAATTAACAACAAAACAATAAAGAATGTTTTGAATAAACAACTTTTCAGTTGCAAGTATCAATCAACATGTTAACTGTCGACTAAATAAATAAATGCGGCATCTTCAGATCATGTTAAAAGGATACTTAAGTAACATTAATAACAAAAAAAACCGCAAAAATCTGTACAAAAACTAAACCACAAAAACTGTGCATCATACACCATGACGTTATATATGATAAAATCAGCAAATATTTGTAAATAAACACGTGGCTTTAGATAGTCCCAACCAAAAACCACAAATTACGTTAGTAATGTTACTATCATTTTATAGACACTTTGGAATCATGTTATTTTGTGGTTTCTTAGATATGGTACCGAAAAATGATACAGAGATAATGAATGACATGACACAAACATAGATTATATTATATCCTCCGAAAGAGCAGACAACAAAACAATCATTATCAAATTTGAATTTCGAATTAAGTAGAAAATAAATACTTCAAAATGAAAGTAATCTATTTTGAATCATTATACTTTTTACAGAATACAAAATGATATAATAGTAGCAATATTGGCAGAGTTTGTTCCATTCGTAGATAAAACTCAAGCCATTATTTTGAACAGAAAATAACAGTAATACGAATTAAATGCCTTTTTCGAGATTTCTGGTTTATTAATATGTTTTTTTTTTATTTTTAACCAAAAATCCACAGATGGTATGTTAGCTGAGAGTTAACGGTATACGTCAAAAAAATTTATGTTCATAGGAAAAAGATGTGTAAATAACAATGATCAATTTGTAGAGGTCAGTATCTTATTGACCATATTTGTTTTTATTGTGATAAGATAACTATTACATCTGCTCCCGATTTATTATTCCATAGCAGCGTTTTACACAATAAAATGAATTTATTCGGTATTCATAACCCGTATTTTGGTATCAATGACATACATATTACTTTCGATAACTGTTCTATATAAATATTGAAGCTTTCACTTTGCAAAGTTATCTGATATTTAAATATTTGCATATTTGGAAATCACGGATATATTGAGAGTGAAATAATAGTAATTTTAATAAAAGTTATTTACATTCATAGTTAATTGTATAATGCCGGAGTTTTATCAAAGTTCTTTGTATTTTTTTTTTATGTATAAACAGGATGTATCTCGGTAGACATGCAAGCTAACCACAAAGTCGTGATTTAATAAATGAGCTTACTATTGTCTTCTTGCATCCGCTAACATAATTGATTACTACTAGGTGACTTCATCATAGTAAATATTGTACCTTTGCCGCTCACTTTTAATAGAATTCATTACTAATTTACAGAGAAAAGTTACATCTGGGTTTTCTTTATTAATAAATAATAATATTTTCCTGTGTACAGTATTATTAAAGTTAAAAATAATTGTAGATGTTAATAATTTTATTAAATTTGGAATTCAATTTTTTTTTTATTCTAAATAAAATATAATTTTATAAATGTTCTGGATTAACTGCTGACATATTAAATTCATGTTTTATATTTAAAAATTCAAGAAATAAAATACTCAAAATAATTATGAATTACTTATTGTAAAAAATTGTAATCGAATGTAAATGGAAAAAAATTATTTATTTCATTGTATTCACTATCATTTCCAATTAAAATAAATTTATTGAATAAACATTTTCAATAAATACATTTATATGAATAATTTTCTATGAATTTTATTATTTCTTTGAAAATAGAATTAGTTAATTGTACTTATACAATTATTTTAGATTTCCAATATTACGTTTAATAATCCTGAATGACGAGAATATTTTTTCTAAATTAAATAAATATACAAGATAAGAATGATGAAATTTTGTGTATACAAAGGTGCGACATTGAAATTTTTGTACTATACATGTAATGTTTAGAATTTGTTCTAATTAAGATATATGAACGAAATAATTTTTTCACAAAACATACTATTAAAAAATAAAATAAATAAATATATAACAGATCTCGGTAAATGGTATATTTAACATGTGAAGTGCGGTTACCAGCCGTCGAAGAGATTCGTGGTGGCGTGAAAATCTGTCGGCTGTGAGAATCAAATTCGAGTTCTCACATCGGCAGACCGACGCGATACCACTGAGCTACCTATCCCACATATTATTATGATTACAAATGTTAGGCATTCTCAATTTATAAAATAAAAATAAAAAAACTTTGTTCAGCTGATTATTAAGAGGGAAATTTTGATATATGTTATTTATTTTTCTTATAAATCATTTTTGCAATTTTACAGGCAGTTAACCACAAATAGAAATTAAAAATTTGATGAATTCGTAATGAATCACTAAAAATACACATTGGATACCTTCCGAGAATTCTGCAAAAATTTCAAGAATTTGTACGTAGGTAAATGACTACGTATTATTATACTCAGTTTTTTTATTAGCTGTGATTCAGGCACACCTTAATTATCATTATTATATTATTCATATGTAAATACATTTCTTGAAAACATATTCGGTGTCATTGAATACGGTTTTCGTTTGCATTTAAACTAACCTATCGAATTGAATTTTGACATATGAAATATTGCTCTTTTGAGTCATTCGTTGCCTATTTTAAGAACATAAACAATAACTGTATTTAATGAGTAATAGATTATTGTTCAGTTTCACAGTTAATCTGTCTAGCCAAGAGATTTAACTTTCTACATTCAAACATTGTCAATGAAGTAAATTAAACACTTTTACTATAAATATTGAAATAGAAAAGTGACAGAATAGATTCCCCATATTTAATAAACATTTTAAAAGTAGAACAGGTTTATAGTCACGTCAAGGCTAACCGCTCCAGATTTGATTTTATATTGTTTGGTAAGAATTTTTCTAACAATGTACATTACCATTTTTATATATAATATATATTTGTATTTACGGTAATTTTAAAACCGCAGAACACGTATAGAAAAACCAGAAATCATCGGATTTAATTTAACATTTTAACTCGCAACGTGTTATTCTTATAAACGATATATAAAAAATTTGAAGGTCCGAAAATCATCATCTAGCAAGGACGTTCATATATATTTATATATACTTATCATTGAATCATTTGTCCATAAACAGGAAAAATATATTTTTTTTATATTATGAATGTTGATATTATTTTACATACTGACATGTAATTTTTAAAATAATAATGAATAAGCTATAATATTTTGCTGAAATGTCAAAGATTATAGAAAGTCACTTACTGCTAATAGTTCGATGGCAAATTCTCCTAAACCAGTACTAACAGCATTAGTATCATCTGATACCGAAGTCCCCTGGGAGTGTGCCCTTCTTGCACTGAGACACCATATCGTCAGGCACACTGCACTTACAACTGATACTGTAAAATATCAAAACAAAAAAACAATGATCACACTTGAATCAAAATGAAATCACATTAAACGGTATTTGACTACTCACGCTTCATTACAACTGATCACAACACAAATACGTAGAAATGTCACTTCATTAGCGTAAAAGCTTGACAGGTCAAGTGAAACTCAACGCACACAAAACAGCGATGAGTTTGTTATTACAGATTGAACACAGTTGACGGATGGTTGAGCGCCAATACTAACTTCGTTGCTGCTTCAAGGTAAAAGCAACGATACGACACGACAACGGACAACGACAATATAGAAAACACGTTGATCGAGTCACAGAGCTACAAGTGAGCGCACGCGATTTCGAGTCCGATTAATGACTGCCAAATAATCACAGACGATGGGGGTTATAAGTTATCTAAGCCTCGCTATACAATATTTTCGTGAATGCCTTTTCGAGTATTTATGTGGCAGGGGGACGGCGAGATAAAAAACCTTAATAACACGAACGACGCCACATCCTGCATGGTTTTCCCCAGTATTATAAAGTTCAAAAGTGTTTCTTTTCGGATGTGCTGGAATAATTACCCACGATATAACATCAAAATTAACTTCTAATATCTTATTGTCTTAACCATTTGATTACGTAATTAGAAGTATTGTTTTGGGAGCGCTGTCACTATTATTTACAAATGTAGATAGATACATGATAATTCAATCAATAAAAACAGGTTTTCCATTTAAATTCATTGTATTTGAATTTATTTTTTTCTTATAAGATTCAATATTTTATCTTATATATTTAAAGTCACGATTCTTCAAAAGAGAACCTTTTCTGAAGATCCGTTTATAAGATATCTCAAAATATTACTAATCGGAATTCATTTATTGATTCATCTTACAAGATTTACCTGTAGATATGAGACGGATATATAATTACCAAGAATTATAGGGCCAGATAAAATTACAACTATTCCCTTTGATAAAATTACAATAAATTTTCCGTTCATTCATAAATTTAATACACTTTAATCCAAATTTGGCTATCGTGGGAAAATTTTTTGTCACATGACGATAAGCAAGTTGGTATTTATGAAAAAACCGCTTTCATTATTAAAGATAATCCACAGCTCAACCGGAAGATGATTCTGTAATGTAAACAATGAAATAATTAATTAGTAATCAGTATGGTAGATATTAATTCAATTGTAGAACAATTAATTTTCAAAATAATCTAACCATTTTTTAACTTTAAAAAAGTTAATGATTCTAGTCAATTATTTTGCTTTGAAAAATAGCACATCCCAAATGTTTCTGTCGCACAGTGAGATCAGGTTTTTGTTGCGACTTTTGGATCATAAAAAATAATATCTTGCAACTCATCTTTAACCATAATTTTAGCTTTTTGAATAAATATCAACTTAATGTTCTTAAAGACTATCAGTAACGTATATTAGGTATTTTTAAAAAATTATTATGACATATGAATTATTCATATTCTTTGTAATTAATTAACATCAATTAACTTTTAGTATTAAGAGAAATTATTCTATTCACGATTATTAATTTTATTTATTTTTATTATGGAAAATTACATTTTTTAAATATACTTAATCATTCAATTAAAATAATTTTATAAAAATTATTAATTGAATTTTAAAACTTCAACTATTCAATATGATTTATTGTTGAATATTTGGAACTATTTTTTTGTTACACACTTTTGTTGTCAACAGGAAAAAGTAATCAAAATGTATTATCAGTGAAAATCATTCAAACTTTTTCATATAGTAAATGAGGTAAAAAATTATAAAATATGACGAAATTTAATGAGAAATTTCTCGTTTTTATTGTGGGAAAATTAAACCAATATTGTCAAAATTGTACATTTCTCACACAAAAATATAGTAAATTGTTTCAAAATGATTAGCTAAAAATTACTGAGAAATTTGAGCAACATAAACATATAGACATGGAGACTTATTTCTTAATGTTTACGTTTGGTAAATGACAAACATATGTCCTAATTATAAAAGCACGTAATTTTCTATTTTGTTTTGATATTTAATTAACTTTTCTTAGAACAGATTTTTAAATAGTTCAGGTAAACATTAATTTATTACTCCATTTAAAAATGTGTTAAAAATACTAAAATACTGATTAAAAATATTTTCGAATGAAGAGATCATTTACAACTAAATATTAAAATTTAATCAATTATTATTTAGAGAGGAAAATTCAGTCCAGGTATCTGAGAATAGGTCTAAATCATAATAATTATTTTTTCAATCTAGTCTATTTTTTTAATACTTCTAGTGCCATTGATTTCAAGTAAACATATTTATATTATGACTACAATTTTAATATTAAAAATTATACGTGTATTATGTAACGTTGCAATAATGAATAAATATTATTTAATTATTAATGCAAAACTTATTAATTATTTAAACAATATAACAAAAAAAAACTATTGAAATCAGTGACACTAAAATGTGGATTTCATGTGCAAATAATTTTGCAAATTTTGCAAATTTTTTATATTTTTTTTTATCATTGCTATTTAAGGTATTTCCCAAGGGCAATTTTGAGTTATTTTAGAAAAAAGTCAGTAATGTCCCTGTGCCAAACTATTTAAAATGCAAGGGATAGAACAACGTTTATCATTGCAACAAAACCACAAACAATGATGTCACGCGCCCATAAGGTTTCTTTTCTAGGTCATTTTTCTTATTTCTTGCATTAGTGTTATTTATTAAGTCATTTCCATATCTTTATTAAAATTTCATAAAATTCGATCTCACTAAAGATTAAATATAAAAAAAAAATATAATTATATTATCACGCCTTTTACCCATTATTGGGTGCGGCGCTCTGCCGTAGCAGATCTCGGTAATAAATTTATGCGCGTAAAGTGTGGTTGCCAGCCGTCAAATCACGGCTCCCAAATATATTAGTAGAAGGAAAGCCACACGTGTAATTTAATGTGGTGAAAATTGATTACATATTTGAAATTTGTAAAATTATTTTCTATTTGTATACCAAGCCTACCCAGCTTAAATGTTTTATTTTACGTGCCTATCAGTATACTTCACGCTAATGCGTCAATGGAGCGTAAAATTTCTATAGAAGTTTCCGGAAAATGACGTCATTGTTCCCTTATTTCCTATGATAAATTATAATGCAAATTTTACCGGAAATACTTCAGTCACTATTGTAACAATGATTCTTTATTTGCCATTGACATTTTATAATGTAGATCTAATTGCTTTTTTTGCCAATTAAGTTTAAAGTGATCTTTTATAGATTTTAAAAGGTTTATTGTGTATACTTACATACTTTATCTTAATCCAACACAATGGATTTAAATTTGATGGAACCATTTTTCTTGCAACCACAAAACACTCACATTCAGATGCAAATTCGAAGAAATATGTGGCATGGAGATTAGATGATAAACTATAAAAATATTTCTAAAAATTTTATTTCAAATTTCTACATAAAATATGAGTTACTACAAAAAATACACAAAATATTTGGCATACTAATACATGAAAAATAATTAAATATGTTTGTCAAAACTTATTTACTTAAATAAGGTTGAATAATAGCTACTCAATTGATTCATATCAAAAGCATAGTGTATTAATGAAAATATATATTTCTAATTTTGCGATGATTGCATTCAGTTTTTGGTCTTCATGAAGTATAGCAATGATTTATATATTTATATATATATATATATATATATATATATATATATATATATATATATATATATATATATATATATATATATATATATATATATATATATATATATATATATATATATATATATATATAAATTTTCAGAGTTGCTATTATAGAAACAAAATTAAGAATAATGATTTTAAAAAATTAACAGTCTGTATCATACTGTCAAACATTACACTAACTTATAATTGAGCAATACTTTTAAACATAACACTAAATTAAATTAATATATAATAAAATTACTATATATGCTAATATTGGATTTATGCAGACATTTCATTATTTGTCTATGTAATTTTAAAGAATAATTGATAATACAAAACAAATTTGTACTGTTGACTGATTTAATTCAACAATAGAGTCAAATGAATTAGTTACAAAGGTATCATTAAAATTTTAAAAGAAATTATATATGTGCAATATAAAATGAATAAAAATAATTTTAATTGAACATTCAAAAAAGTCCATCAATAATGTATGTTTGGCAGATCAAACTATAATCTTAGTAAATTCAGTTAATTGGTAATTTGAACAGTCAAGAGTTCTATATTTACTTTGTTTTTATATTTGTTTCCTGCAAAAATCTCTTTGGCTTCTCAGAAGTATTTAAAAATATTTAGTTCACGCCAATGGTATGCCAGATGCAGCCTACATAGTAAATCTTCAATAATACAATGTAAATCATAATAAGATATACGTGATACCAAACATGTAATCTTTACAAGGGCGATGCCCGGGTTTTTTGGAAAGCCCACCACATTGTTCGTAACTCGTTCCAGATGTAAATAAGTTTCTCTCCCTCAATCTGCATAAATCCAGTTTAAAAATGAAATAGTAAATACTTTCCCACACAATTATATTAATAGTAGAAATACGAATACATTTTCCTCCGGTAATTTGTTTGAGTAGTGTAAGACAGACTATAAATATAAATGAGTTTCCTTGTGTTATAAAAAGGTCATCACTGTTAAAGAATGTAGTAATAAAAATAAAATATCTTAGAAAACCACTGATTTACCATATGCAACTTTAAATATAAATTCTTTTCACATTGTCATATAAAGGTTATACCCAGTACTGATTTTTGCGCAGCATAAGATTTGTATTGTGTGTGGAATAAGTAGGTTCCGAAGTGTCGTAGCTACTCCAGTCTTCAGTTTGGTCGTCTGAAGTACCGTAAGGGTAACGCGCATGCACGTCAAGTTCGGAATTACCCAGAGAGTCCACGGGTCGCAACAGAGTGACTTTACACTGGGGCACAGACATTGTCGCCGGAACCTGCGTGGTTAGAGCGGTGGGCATGGATATGTTTTCAGACATGTACCTCTTCGTGTAGGGGGAAGATGACATCAACTGCTCAGGGGGTTTAGGCAGTTGCACATTTTGCATACACTGACCACTTTTATTCTTGTTCTTGTCGACACAATGAAAATGTCTACATTTTATAATCACTATAACTGTGATGCCGGTGATAATAATTCCGGTGATAACTGTCAGAACAAGAAAATAATCACTACTCATATTCCGACTAGTCATATGCATTTCACCACCTTCATGTCCGGCGGGATCTTGTGGCTCAGGTAGATTAGATTTTGATTTATCTATTGCGTTTCGCAAGATCTTGAATCGGATCTCACCAACAGCAGGTTGGAAAATACTTGTAGATAACATAAACACGAGTTTCTCTTCATAATCTTTTGAATTTGCTTTTATGTTCGGCGCGATGTAATAAATTAAACCGCTCTTTACTTCCTCATGAGTGAATACTTTCACTGAATTATCTACTACGTTTCGTTTTTCACCGGAACTTCGTATTATTTTACGGATCTGTCCATGCAATGGTTTTTGAATCAAAGTGTATTTTGGATTACTGCTAGTTAATTTTGCTAAAGGTGTCGCATCTAAAATATTTAACGTGAACTTTATTTTGGATCCTGATATCACTGTTAAGTTGCCAATTTGCATCAATGGCTGTACTTTCACCACAACATCTGCAACTGAGCCAATATTTTTACCTTCACTAGATATGCCCACAAACACTTTAAACGAATCGTTTGCACTAGACATATCTGTTTGCATATACATTACACTTTTTTCATAGAGATCAGAATAATTAAAATGATTAGATGCCACATCTCTAACATACAAAACACCATGATTTGGCATCTTAGTTACAGTAAAATGAACTCTATTTACATCGGCATTTGTATGAATATCAAACTGATTAATTGACAAAGATGCTACGTTTGATCCTTGCTGCAGGTAAACCGGAATTCCATTTGTTACGTTAATAATTACTGGGATTACTTGTATGTTAAAAAGTGTGTACTCAGGTTTAAATTTCTCATCCCAAACTCTAAAGTAAAAAGTTGTTTGTTGTGGACTCCCTGAATGAATGTAAACTATTTTATTAGCATCTATATCAGCTTGTGAAAATGTATTCACTATGGATTGATCTTGCAGTTCTCCACTATCGGTAATCATAACCAATTTTCCTTGCTTTGGGTTTGTAATTACAACATACTTCAAATCAGCTGGTTCCGTATCAGCATCTTCAGTTAACAAATCGTTTCTCGTGATGGTATAATTTTCTCCTTCAACCACTGCTATTTTAGGCGCAATTGTAAGAAGTTCAAAAGGTTGATCATTAATTGGGATTATTTTTATAGGTACTGTAACATTACAGAGAGTGATATAACCCGGTATAAAGAATAAAGTAAATGTTACAGAATCGTTGTATGAATCAGAATGATCGTGTTGATATTTTATTTGGCCGGATTCGATCTGCGATTGAGTAAATACTGTAGTATTTGTGTTTTCAGATAAAGTTATGTATCCATGAGCAGGTTGCGAGGCAGATAAATGTATAATAGGAGCATTTAGACCTGTGTGGCTCTCTAAAAAACTAACTACTTCCGAAAGGTTTAGTTGAATACTTGATAATCCACCTTCAATCACTTCGATTTTTGGGACACTGATATATGAATCCAAACCTCCTGATGACACGGATATGTCTATCGACATTTTCTGTAAAACATCAACGCAATACTTTATATATTATATATTTATTCTACAGAAAAAAATAAAGGTTGCAGTAACGAGCCTTGGCATAGACAATCTGTTTCCTACGGAATGGAAGAAATAATGTTTACTTACTTTATTATGTATGGTGGCAGCAAGATGTGCATGAATGTTAAAAACAAAAAAGTCATTAGCATATAATCCAGCAAAAGGATGAGTATGTTCATAAAAAACTTTACTCGAGTTTACATGTTCCTGCGTAAAATATTGCACGATTTTAAAATTGCCCGAAATTTCTGTTTCCATCATCAGTCGACCTAGATTTGGAGATGAAATCACTTCATAAGCAATAATTCGTTTTGCGTCAGTTGAAGTTGAGAGCAAATCATTTGCTGTTATAAAAGAACGATGTAAAGGGAAAACGTGTAGGTTTGACAGTTTTATCAGTGATAATTTTACTGGTTTTGTTGAAATTACAAAAGATCTTTCTTTTGTAACATGTAAACCATCACTAACGGTGAATACAAATTTTGCTTCTGATCCATCTAAAAAGAAATCATAATATGATGCATCTTTAGACCATTTTAAATTAAATAATCTTACTTGTATGTTTAAACATTACAAAGCCTGCATCAAGATCATCTTGGGTAAAAGTCTGTACTGAATATTCGGAATTTTGTTTTAATGTTACATTTCCCCACCAACAACCATTAATGGTGTAAGTTAATGTTTCTTTCGGTTTATCGTTATCTGTTGCACCTAGTACAGAAAAAATAAAATAAATAGAAAGCTTGCTGAATATTGTGGATTGATAGTACGAATGCCAATTAAGAGTGACTAATTAATTATTTTTCCACTGTCAAATATCCTTGAACCACATTAAACAACAATAAGATTTAAATAATTAAATATTCGATTCTTTAAACAATGGAAAAATGAATTTAGTCAACTGACACTTATCTTCATCGGCGTTGTAAATAATATTAGTAACTAACTTAGCATTTCGTTTGTAATAGTTGCAAGTCCTCCCTCCCACATAGAAAGCCCTGTGTTATTGACAACAGAAGGAACTTGATCGTTAATTGGGGTGATTCTAAAAGTTACAGTTGCTGGAATACTTCGTTTTTGACCCGCAATTCCTATTACTACCATTTCATCTTTAAAATTTTCACTATTGTTATGAGAATACTAAAAATATAATAGTTCGTAAAAACAAGAATTATAATTATAATTTATATTACTACCTTAAGAAATCCTTTCTCAAGATCTTTTTGTGAAAAATTATTTGAAGAATTGCACTGATTATTCTTCTTTAAACAACCAAATTTCGGCGGTTGTATTACCAAGAAATCTGTCACTTTATTGCTATAATATTCAGTTAAAACAAATAAATTCGTAGGGGACAACGTTGCTTCTGCTCCTTCAAATATATCAAGAATTGCGCTTCCCAAATATAAATGTTCGGGAACAACAATTATGTTTAACATAACATTGCTTAACCAAACAATGCCGTTTGTTACGTTGAATACAATACGATCTTGAGTTTCGTTTGCGCTGGACTGTACGTATCTGACTTTATTTGAGTTTATAGATTCTTGAGTAAACTGTTTGTTAGTTTCTAGTTCTTTTTTATGTGAGTCTGAATCTATGTCTAAATAACCGAACTGAGGGAGTTCGGTAACGTAGTATGTTATTACTTTTGGCGGCACTTGATTTTGAGCGATCTAAAATTAATCATTTTAATGCATAAACTTACTTGAATTTAACTATTAATTGTACAGAAAAACATAATAAAGGGACGTATTGAATATTTTAGAAAGAGACTGTTGTTAAAAATTTAAATTTACTACTGGTATAATCTCATTGAAGCTAAAAAAACAAATATATTCACATTTTATAATACGTATTAAATCTATAAATAAAAGTTTAGGCTATTTTGAATATTTTTGTTATATAAGCTAAGTAGTCTGGGCTATAGACTGAGATTGAAAAATAAAAATAATTTCCTGCTCTCACCTCTAAATTTTCTTTGATGACAGGTATACTGGTAGATTCTTCTACATATAAAGTATGATTCGCTACTAACATTAGCGGTTTCCAATAATTGGCAGGTAAAATTCTAAAAGTTAAAGTAACTATATTACTAGTTTCCTGGCAGTGAACTTTTAGTTTCATTTCATCAAAAGACATGGAACCTCCATCATGCATATACATAACTTGTGCCAAATTTACATCTTGCTGAGTGAATTGCTTCACTTCCTACAAGAAAAAAAATAATTCTTCATATGAAAAACACGAATTATTTATCAAAGTACCTGTTTGTTACTTGAAAGAACAATTTTTCCATTTTGTGGTTTATTTATAATTTCATAAATAATATTATTATCTTTAGCATTTAAATTAGTCACTACATGTAGTTCTTCCAAAGTTATGTAGATTGATTTTCCTTGTTCCAAAACATTTTTTTTAGGTTTAAGAACTTTTATAAATGGATTTGAAGCTTGTATTTCTAAATGACCATTGACGTTGTGTTGTCCATCCGATACCCAAAATTTCATTTTACCATAATTGTCGCCCTTATGTTTAAAAAGTATGGCTTCGTTATTTAAATCCTCTTGCGTAAATTCGAAAATTTCTTCATTTGATGAGTTTACTTTGAACAAAGCTCCATTTGGAATTTCTCGACAAGAATAAACTATTTTTGATAATTTGGTATCTATGTCAACATCCGAGTAAGAAAGATCTTTGCCTGTTAATAACTTTTTTGCGTTAATTATAACATGAAAAACAGTATCAACATTTCTTATTGGAGTATTGTCATTTTTTAAGAAAATATCTATGTGAAGTTTTCCAGAATATTGTGCGTTTTCTTCTTCATTTGACAAAGCCAAAAATGTGAAATAATCACTTTGACTTTCTGAATCATCGTGAACATATACAACAGAACCTTTTAAAAGCTCATTTAACGTGAAATAATCACTATTGTTAGAATACTTTGCTCTATCACTTACTTGTATCACACCATGTTTTGGTTTTTGTGTGATGTTAAAAGTGAAATCTTTAACTCCATCAATTGTAAGATTTAAGTTCATTGCTGTTATATTTACTTTGAATCCTTCTTCAACTTGCAGTGGTTTTATAATTGCTCTAATTTTCGAAAACAGTTCTGAATTCGAGTGGTAAACTAATGTTATATTTGCTGTTAAATATTCACATCCAAGAGCAGAAACAGTCATACTAACACTATCTGTTATATTTGAGTAAGATCTTCGATATAATCTATATCGAATATCAGCGGAATTAATATCTTCTTGGGTAAAACTATTACCTATTTGCATCTTGTATTTAGAATTCGAAGAGAGATAACCGTAAAGTGGTGCTTTTGTAATTCGGTACATTATTAATGCTGGATTTGTCCATAGTGGTTCAGTTTTGTAAAGTAATTCGTTTTCAGTTAGAACTACATCAATAGTAGAATTTAAATGAACATGTTTTTGATGAAGTCGGATTAAATTTAATTTTGTAAAAGTCATTCGAAAACTATATGTTGTTGAGTTAACGTTCCTCAATGACGCGAAGAACTAAAATATAATTTTATGAATTCAAACTAATAATTGAAAGGCACTCAAATTCAGAATGATTCAAAGTTTGTTGAAATTGAATAATATTCACATCATGCCAATAAGTCCCGACATGTTGGTTACAAAACCCTGAGTGAATTGCCGCGATGCAAATATTATCACAGAAAATTGTGAAATGTAATAAAATATGATCTAATTTTAAACTTTTAAACTGTAAATTTTGAATCATCTGTACTTGAAAAAAATAAAGAATCCTACCTTAAATTCATCATGATTAGGATTCCCAGTTGTATGTCTATATCGCACTCTGTACTGTTCCAATTCATTGCTGGAAAAAGAAGTCGCAGATTCCCACTTATCATGTCTTTCAACTTCAACTTCTCCATGTTTAGGTGGCGTTACAACAGTATATTTCAAATTAGAAACACCGGTTCTTACATTGGAAACCAACGACAAATTATAAGGTGTAATCAGTACTGCAGATTCATGAACAAGAATTACACCTGTATTATTCTGCAGCCTTAAATGTTGAGCATAAGTTGATATTCTCAAAAAAGCTACTTTGCTTGTTTCTATCCCATCAGAAATTTGAAGAGCTATATTTGAATTTGTATCAGCGCCACCATGATGTACAAATTTGATTTTGTTGTTGTTGATATCTTGTTGGGAAAATGAAGTTATAGGTACAGATGGCTGACCAACTCTTTCCAAATGGCCCACTAATTTTATATCTTGTGGTAAGACCGTATAGATTAAGTCTTTTGCTAGTGTATCTGCATCTTTCGTTTGTAGAAGTTTATTTGTAAGGAATTCTTCCGAACCCTTTAAGAAAAACGTTCAAATGGATATTTGAAATTACTTTCACGGTCACTGTCCATGCTCAATTATTTTAAATCATTTTGCAGTGTTTCTTAAGCCTATTTACATTTTATGATTTTAATTATTGGTGTATGTATACTTAACTTTAACTGTAATTTAATATTGCAAATGAATATTTAAATTTTAAAATGGACAGTAACAGTAAATGTGTTTGAAACATGAATTCTATAGAGGGTTAAATTATAATAAAGTAAATTTACAAAGCACTTACCAGTTTTAGGTCATACCACAAAAGTCTGGGTTAGAGCTTGCACATTTATCTTAAATAAACAAAATAATACATGGTTAAGAAAACATTAATAACAAATAAATGCAAAAAATAAACAGACAATATGGCTACTTTGTGAAATTATTTGACGTACTTCAACACAACTACAATTTATTATTAATTTCACAAAACATTCATAGTATTAAAAAATAATGTATATTTTCCATGCGTCTCTCTAATTTACTGTTAAACTAATGATGCGTATCAGCTCTCCAAATTTTTCAAGCACGAACATATCATCTTTTTTTTAATTTTGTAATTATTAATTTTATGCTGAAATAATTTTACGATTTAGTTTTAATGGGGATTTGCTCATCGCAATATTTTTTACAAGATTATTTAGTTAAAATCATAAATTTGTAAAACAAGTATTATATTTACTATAAAGGACTATCATATTATATTTTAAATGAACAACCTTGTTATATAATCTCTTTGCCATGCACGCATACTAAATTTTCTAATTCTAACAAATTTTCTAATCATGCACAATGCATTTAAATGAAATATATCTAAATTTAAAGATTATTACATTTATTTACATATTTTAAATTTTGAACTGGATGAGTTATAAACTTAAATAATGGTCTTTAACTTACGTTGAAATATTAGTAGATTTAAAAAATACCTGAGGTATACGAAGCACATTTGAAGTTGGAATTTCGAAGACAGGTGGATCATTTACTGGCGTAACAAGAATTGGAAGAGTAAATCTGTTCTTTCCTTGCAAATATGCAGGTAGAATAAATGAATCACCAACTGATAACTCTAAATCCATTACTAGTCGATCTTTTGTATTTTCTGAACCGTCATGTACGTAACGCACCTACAAATTAATTCAAAATTAGCTTATTTCATTTTACAGTTCGTAATAAAAACAAGTTGAAATTATAACTGCACCGAAACTTAACTTAATTTAATTCAATGAGACTACCGAATATTTAATATGAAATTCTATCTAAGCTTCGAATATCCGGCCGAATATTACATACATTATTTTTAAAATTTAATTATAAAAAAGGATTCCATTTTCTGAACGGAAAGTATTTTATTTCGCAAAAAAAAATAAATCAAATATTGTACTCATTAAAATGATGCTTTAAAAAGATTAACCAATAATGCTGATATTTAGTTGTATTTATCTTACCTTATCTCTGGATAAATCCAAAAGCGTGAACGAATTATCCTTTCTTGGCCAAATGTCAACATATAAATTGCCGTGACTAGGTGCCTCTATAACTTGAAACATAATTCCCGATTCACGAATACCATATTTGTGATAATCAAGAACTAAATGCAGATTGGCAGTTGTAATTAATTCGTTTTCCCCTTCCAACACTTGAAGAGCTTTCACGGATAACAACTCAAGATCGGTTGCTAGATTTGAGTTTGAAAATACCTAAATAATTTATTTATTTAGTTAACAATAAATTATTATTGTGTAAAATTCTACCTTGTATTCTTTTGTGTAGTTTAGATTAACGCACATAAGTCCTTCACATTTGCACTGAAAAGAATCCAAACCTTTTTGGAGACATTTAGAATGCTTAGCACAAGGATTATTTACGCAAGGATAATGCCAAATACATCCAGGACGAATTCCTTCGGTAGCTTTGACGTTTGATAATCCTACTTTGAAATCATCAATAGCGATACTTTTCAAGCAACCTTTAAAACTAACATCTGACGTTTTAAAGCCTTTGACTAACGCTCTAGCTTTTTTTTCGTTTTCAATACCACCGATTGAAAATGCATCTGGATATTCTAAGTGACGATTTCGCCCCAACCGGGGTAAATAAGAAGAACTGGTCACTGAGTCAACAGATAATTCGGCTATTGATCCAATATGTATTAACATTTTATGCCATCTTCCATCAGATATAAATATATCATTGGTCACATTCATTTGGACGTTATTATATTTCATTGTTAATTTTAATCGACCTTTCCATATTTCTAATGCTAACAACAATAAATCTGATTTTGTAGAAAATCCTGTACTGTATAAGAAAATACAATGTTCCATTATCGTTTTAAATTCCATCTGAAATCTGGAATGGAATATTTCAATACTTATCTTTCCAAAACTAAAGATTCAATAATAATTTTTTCAAAACTAAATATTCAATAATAATTTTTTAAATTTAAATCAATTTAGAACTATATTTTAAACAAATAAAACAATTATTAAGAATACATATAAAAAGGTGTATGAATATAAAAATATTATTATTATTAAATATAATTTTTAAAAACTGTTGATAAAAATTTAGTATCGCATCATCGCATTTCTTAATAATTATAGCAAGAGAGATTACAGTAAAAAGTACAAATAATTGTTTCAATTATAATTTGAATATTTATTTAGAAAATAAAAAAAAAATCATCATCAACGAATATTAGGTCAACCGAATATTTGTATCCGGATAATTCGGAAATTCGTTAGTTTCCATATTCGTATCCGAAAAGTTTGGATATTCATATCCGAATAGTTTGGAATACTAAACAAGATATTAAGATGCGCTCAATGGCATTGAATTCTTAAGGGGTTTGGATTTTTTTCGATTTTAGGCTATTTTCAGACTGTTTGCTCTAAAATTGTTTCTCGTACGAATATTGAAACGAAAATTTACATACATATGTGTTTTGACCCGCTAAATCCAATGGTAAAATCCTCATATGCATATGTCTTGTAGTTTTTGAGATATTATTCGAAAACTGTTCGCGGAGAAAATGTTGGTGAAAACTTTTTGAAAAATAAAAAACGCTGAAAATCTGTTTGCAAGTCAATTGAAGCACGACAAATTCAGTGCCGTTGAGCGCATCTTCGTATCTTGTTTATTTTTTGAGATATAGCCTCAGAAAAGTCAAAAATATGATTATATCTGAAAAACTAAACAAGATATGAAAATACGCTCAACGGCATTGAATTCCACATGTCCGAATTGACTAATAAACAAATTTTTAGCGATTTTTATTTTTTTTAAATACATATGTATTTTAACACGCTGAATTCAATGGTAAAATCCCCAAGTGCATATGTCTACTAGTTTTTGAGAAATTGTTCAAAAACTGCTCGATGAAAAAATTTTAATGAAAATTTGTTTACAAGTCAATTGAAGCACGAGAAATTCAATGCCGTTGAGCGCATATTAATATCTTGTTTAGTTTTTGAGATATAGCCTCGGGAACGTCGAAAATACGATGAGGTAATTTTTTTTTTGAAAATTTAACTTTTCCGAAGTTTATATCTTAAAAACTGAAAATGAAAATGCGCTCAACGGCATTGAATTTCCCGTGTCTGAATTATAAGCAAATTTTAGCGATTTTTATTTTTTGAAAATTTGTTTACAAGTCAGTTGAAGCCGTTGAGCGCATATTATTATCTTGTTTAGTTTTTGAGATATAGCTTCGGGAAAGTCGATAATATGATGAGGTATTTTTTTGGAAAATCATTAACTATTTGAATATTTGAATGTTCGGTTATTCAAATATTCGATCAGTTCAGATATCCGAGCTATTCGGATATTCACACTATCCGTAGAGGCTAATAATAACTATAATATTGCGTAATATAATTAAAAATATAATTAAATATTATGTCATTTCCTATTTTTGATTATTTTAACAAAATGAAACCAACATATCTAACATCTGGAATACGAAGGATAAGGATACGAAAGTAGCAAATATAAATGACCATGCAATCAAAAATAACTAACCTTAAGCCTGTGCGTACTGGAACATGTGACACTGTTACGAAAGCTCCGTCTTCCACAAAACTAATTTCCTTGCTAACATCCATTTCAAATTCAGCAGCGCAGTTCCATGTAACGCTTTGAACTTGTGCTTGACCCTGCCTTTTCCTAGCTTGTTCCAGGAGATATAAACCATTATATTTAAGCTATAAACAAATCTGAATCAGTATACTATATCTATATATAAATTATACAGACTAATATACCTCTGATATACACCCACGAAAGCTTTCTAAAAGACCTAAAAATAATTCACTAAAATCTCCTTTTCCACCAATAAAAACACCAAAGTGTATATTCAGTTCAAAAAAATCTCCGGCCAGATGTTTTCTAGGAAAGAAAATATTTAAGAAATAAAAGAAATTTAGTGTTGCCATAAAACTTACTTCACTGAATGAACGCTATCAATAATCATTGAAATATTTGCATCCTTCCTCCTTATAATTACTTCATGCCATAATAAATCATTTAAAATAAGGCCGTGTGGTGAAGAAAGTTCAGATTCTCCTGCACCTAAATTAATTCTAACTTTAAGGCTTCCTGCTTGCAAGTAAACAATGCAATAGTCAGGTTCTCCTGCCGCTAATAAAAGCAAACCATTTGGTAGCTGTGTACGAAATTTCAAACGAATGTCTGTCGTTGCTTTAGCTTCTTTAAGCGGCACTAATATATAGCTTCCACCATAAAAAGAAGCTACAAGAGAATATAAAATATATCGTATATTGCAGCTGATATATTTGCATGATAAACACAAACATACCTTGATCTATACTGTTACAAACAAACGGCAATACACAAAACATAACACATAATATTAATAAACGCTCCATTGTCAGTTACAACGGAATATACATGTGCGTTATCTTTTAATCACCATGTTTTCTTATATTTATAATAAATTAACAAGTAAATAATGAAGATGCCAATCACAAACACAAATGTCAAAAGTAAAAGATTCGCAGGGGTAACTTGACTTCATTTTTGACATCAATTTACAGGAGAGCCAACATGTAAACACCACGATTTTTTAATAAATGTTACCTATATTTGAACATGAATTTTAAACACAATATTTATTAATTTCTTAAATATATACATACATAGCTTTTTATTTAATTAAGTTACTCTTAGTTTTTTTTTTTTAAGTTGACGTAAATTTGAATTATATACATGTTTTTCCATCTACTGACATAGTTCTGAAACAGTGTATGCACCTGTCAATTAGACAGCTACACAAATATTTAGGTAAATTATTATAAATTATTTTTGTAACATTTTTTTCTGGGATAAGATTTTTAATTCTGTTATAAAAAAAGTAGTACTATTTCCATTCAAGTATATCAATTTTTACAAGGTTACAGGATAAATCAACGATATGCAGGTGTAAATTAGTGTTGTGTAAGTACACATGTACTCGTAATAAAAAATAATAATATGTGTCATAATATTAAAATGATGTAACTCAATAAAATTCGTATCAGTAATGCGTATATAACATGTCTGGGACGGATTCAAATATTCCTGTTCTTTTGAATACTTTTTTAATTGGGAAGAAAAAATGCAGAGTATATTTTCATCATGGTACATTGATATGGGATAGTGAAAAATCTTCACAATGTAAGTACTAAAATGTTACATTTAGTGAAGATATTGTATATTCATAATAATTTATTTTTCAGCACATCATAGTTTACCCATTGAAAACATCATAGCAGTAGAGCATAAAAATCAAAGGACAAATTGCAACAGAACATCAACTTCAACTAGCTCTAATTTATATTCTTTTACATTACATTATGCGAAAAAAGGTCCAAAAAGTACTTGGAAATACAGCACATTAACTTTAAAACATACGGATCCTATGCAAGTTGCTTCCTGGGTTAAAACTCTGCAAAATAATCTTAACAGTGAGTAGAACTAATACTTAAATTTATAGACATTAAAAATAAATTTTTCCAGGTTTAACTCAAAGACCTAAAAAAATTCTTCTTTTCGTAAATCCATATGGGGGTAAAAAGAAAGCATTGAAAATCTTCGAGAAACACGGCAAACGTTTATTCCAAATTGCGGGTGTTGAAGTAAATTTAATAATTTCTCAGAGAGCTAATCAGATTAGAGACATTCTTTTAACATTTGACTTAAACATTTACGACGGTATCGCCTGTGTGGGAGGCGATGGTACCTTTTCGGAGGTGTTTAATGGATTAGTTCTCCGCTCTTGCCGTGAAAATGGAGTAAATGCCAACGATATTGATGTAGAATTACCAGGGCCCCAAATTTCCGTAGGTGTTATTCCTGGCGGTAGTACCGATACTATCGCGTATTGTTTGCATGGTACTACAGATGTTGAAACAGCTGTGTTACAAATTATTTTCGGTGATTGTTCTGGACTCGATTTAGTTTCTGTTTATAACGAAAACAGTTTGCTCAAATTATATGCTAGTGTGTTGAGTTATGGGTATTTGGGAGACGTGGCGCTAGAAAGCGAGAAGTATCGATGGATGGGACCAAAACGATACGATTTTACTGGTAAGTTCCAATTTTTATATTGCAAAATAAACAAGATAGGAATGTTTACCGAAGATTGAAAATAAATAAATAATCGGTGAATGTTTCAAGGGTTAGCGCGAATACAAAAAGTAGAATGTGGCATTTATACACATACTACATGTAAATTATTAAAATATATTTATCAAAATTAAATAGACTAATAGTTTGTTGAGCCCGTATAAATAGTATTTCTATCTCATTCTAATAAATATCGTAGGATTTAAAAGATTCGTATCCAATATCGGATATGAGGGTGAAATCGCAATTTGCTCAGATAATATTGTCGATGAAGATGTACCAAAATGTTTGGAAGGTTGTATACGATGTAAAAAAAAGGCTGACAAAAAATTAAGAGATACAAAAGAAGATGCCATTTGGAAAACAGTAAAAGGCAAATATTTTATGGTCAGCGGAGCAAACATAACTTGTGCCTGCGCCCGAAGTCCTAATGGAATTTCCCCAATAAGCCACATCGGCGATGGATACGTAAATTTGGTTCTCGTTCGTCATACGTCCATGTTTAACAATTTGAGATTGCTTATTCGATTGACTAGTAGAAATAAGACTGTGGTATGTTTACTTGTCATTATATTTAAATTAGTATTGAGCCTCAAGCATAATTATTATTTTTAGAGTGACTTGCCATTTGTTGAAAATTATCGAGCGAAGGAATTTTGCTTTCGCGCTTGTCCAAAAACATCAATGAATAATGATCCACAAATAATACCAGGTTTTAGTAAATGGAACTGTGACGGAGAAGTTATTTACGATACCGATTTGAGAGTTAAGTACGTATAATTTTACATAATTATTCTTGTTAACGTCGCTACATAATAATTGTAAAATCGTAATTAAGTCTAAACAATATATTATTCCACATTCGCATTTTTGGAAATACAAATTGTATGTCAACCTATTAATTTTGCCTCTCTTTCTAGAGTAAGATGCCAGCTGTTATCCGTATTTACCAGAGGTATGCAAGAGCAGATGCACACATCTTCTTGCTGCGGTTTCAATTAAAATTGCTCCTATTCGATTAACTAGTATTATTCATTAGTATTATTTGTAACGGTTGTAGTATTGCATCGTTTGATCAATATCACTAAGTTCTATAGTCATTCCAATTCGCACATTGCTTTTTTAAACACAGTTTTATTAAAGGACGTAGGTATATTTTAGAAAATTGACAATTATTCGTATTATACTCTCAAAGTATTTTAAACTATTATTTTAATTTTTGACATGACTGTCATAAATGCCGAAATCTAAAATTGAATGATTATTCTTGCCAAATTGTCTTGTAGAAAAGTATAACTTTTTCAAGTTTATGTGAGATTCGGCATTTATGAATGTGATAATTTGGACTTCTGAGTATTTTGGGTTTTTTTTCTCTATAGTTTGTAATAAAATAGATGTACTGAACTTGCAATAATACTTGCCATAGAGATCTCGTAAGAAAATAGGTGATAAAATGGTGAAATGGAAGAAAATTATTTTTAGTTTGAAAATTTTATTTAGTTCTAAATTTTAATTTCAAAATTTTTTCTATTACATCAGTGATAAAAATGAGGATATTATTTGAATATAAGTGTGTCAGTAAAATTCCCGAATATTTATTTTATCTATAAATTTTTATTGTTGGGATCTTCTATATAGTTTATGCTTGGTTGTTGTTTTATTAAATTTTTAACAGCGTTTAATTAACACAACAAATTGCAAAATTGTCCAGTACGTAATAATTTATTTTATATTGTGATATTCTTGTGACCTGTTAAAAGTGTGCGCTATCAAATATGTGATTTCATAACAGATCGAGCTTTCAGTCAATAATTACACAATTAGACAAGTTTATTATTTTAATCAATTGCAATATTTATCAAAAAATCAATTCATGACCAAACATAAAGTATTGGTATTATTTCTAAAACTGGATTACTACTTAAATATTTAGACACTTTGCAGCTTAACAATTCACTACCAGTTTCAAAGTAGAATAGAGAAAGTCAGCAATATTTTGATTGACATTTATGCAATTAAATCACAATTAGCCTTGAAACAGACAACAGATACTAATTATATAGTTAAAATTAAAAAGTTTTGGCAATACATGCCAGGTAAATTAAAGTTGGGTAGTCAATTTGTAAATTGGAAGTTGAAATTGTATTTTGTGTTAAAGTGCGTGAATAAAATAATCACAGTATTCAGTAATGTATTATAACATTAAGTATATTTGAAAATGTCCAATACAAGTTTTAATATTTGTCGTAATAATTTACACTGAATAAATACAAGTTGTACTTAAATTTTTTTCAGAAGTCCAACCATGAACATATTAACAAATATGAATACATATTTAACTATATTTGCACTGTCAAGAACCGCACGCGGTAATAATGAATATAACACGTTTGTCTTTCAAAAATAGAGTGTTTCGCTAAAATTTTAATTCGTATTATTCAAATGTGACCTTGATTAGACTTCTTTAAAAAATTAAGCTGTTCATTAAATTTTATATTTTGTTTGTATGATGCATATTGAGTTCAACAATAAAAATTATTGTTATTTAACATGTTAATCAATACTGAATTCAATATCCTCGTAGTCAAAACCTTATTTTTAAATCGTCATATTTTGTAACCAACAGCCAAACAGTAATACTTTCATAATTTTAAAAACACTATATGCATGTATAATTCATAAAATTGTATACATATATTATAACTTCATAACATAAAATAAGACCTCATTTCGTTATTTTCTTGATTTCTGAACACATTCACATTGCATATTGCAGAATATTATTTAATTTACACTTATAATGAATAATTCACAATTATCACTGTCGTGCCAAATCTTTTAGTTGGTTTCATTATTTTCAACGTATCGAGAGTGGCTGAACAGTCAATAACAATATTCAAAACTGTAAACAGGTAAGTACAATCAGTAACTTTTAGAAAGATATTGATGTAATTATATTCCTTACTTTTAAAAATTGTACTGCGTAAAAGTAATACTTCGTACATAAAAATATATTTCGTATTAACAAATAGTATATTTTTCTATTGTATAGATTGAGTTACACTTAAATTAAAACTGATCAGAACTTTATAGGACTTTTTCCAGTTTAAATTTAATGAATAATTGAGCACCGTGCATTTTTGTATAATGGAAAAATATACTACTTGAAAGACAATTTCGGTATTGTTCGGCCGATATGTCAGAATAATGCAGTGATAAAAATCTAACAATTGCAGTTAAAAATAAAATAATGGAATCACAACTACAATTATTTAAAGTATGAAATTTCTAATACTTTTTATCGCTATAAACTAGTTCAATATAGTAGATTTATTAAAAAAAAAAATTAAACTAAACCTATACATGCACATTATTATATTGTCATTTAATAGTGAGAATTGTGTATATAACTAATCATTACTGTGCATGTATACATATTTTAGATAGATCTTAATATTCATTAAAAACAAATAATATCTAATAAAGGCACCCAGAATAAATGACAAATCTATTTTTAAATGGTCCAATATAAAATTATTATCCGATATATAAAATAAATAATAACAAATATAACTACAAAATCAGATGTTATGTTAAATTTTTAAAATATCTAGAATATAGTCTTTAAATTAAAATTAATAATACTACACAAGGAATCATGTACGCTGTCTAACAAAATCTAGATTTTAAGATAATTTTTTAAACTAAACTACAAGAAAATGTTTGCAAAAAAATTAAATAATTCATATTACTATTAAAATATTTATGGTGAGTTTATAAAAAATGAAATAACATGATTAATCATAAAATTCAACGGAAAAGGAAAATGATTTTAAACTGTGTTTGCTGGCGGAGGATGCATTTTTTTAATGTCATCCATTTGTAGACGAGCTAAATCAATTTCAGACGCAGTTGGAAGATCCAAAGGAAGAGCTAAAAGATCTTGTTCGAACTGCATAATGTGGTCAGCTTCCGCTGCAGTTAAAATTAAATGTAAAACTACATTCAAAAGATTCAAAGTACTTATCCAATAATATCGTTATAGTTGCGCTCTTACCTTTAATTCGATATAGTTTACTTCCATAAGCTAAATCTGCTTGATATGCCATTATAAATGACAATGGTACTAAAGGGGTAAAAGTGGTTATCTTTTTTCTGTATCTATAACTATACCAATAAATAGTACATTTATCTATAACACGCAAGTATTAATATTTACCCGACTAAAGATGCGGTGACACTCAAAATATAAAATGCTCCATACCAGTAAAACAATTCCCTTTCTTTTGCAATTTCCATTGCAAAATATCGTTCTCGCATTTGATTTTGCATATGTATTTGTCTTTCTATCTAAAATTAAGTAAATATATTTAAATAAAGGTAATATATTATTGATAAACAAAAAATTCGAACCTTAACTTTATTCATCTCAGTTATAAAATCTTGGTTTTTCTTGAAATTTTCTTCCATGTTTATTGTAAAATAATTACCCATTTTTAATAATATTCTATAGTTTATTTATCAATAAACTTATTTATTTGCACACAAGTCAATTCAACCAGTCACTTGATAAAGGAGTTGTCTAATGTCATGTAGTACAAAATATTTGCTGTAGGTGGCCAAT